>JAPDVU010000006.1:132232141-133451724 GCA_026230045.1 Corynorhinus townsendii
AGCCTGAAACCGAAACTCTACAGACTCTCATCTTGACTTCTTTCCACATTCATTTTCCATCTGCCTTCCTGGCACGCGTCCTCTCTAGCGAACTTCCCATCCATCAGGCGTCTCCAAGGTGGGGCCCGCGCTTCCCCTCCCCGGCCCTGCTGTCCCGTGGCTGGGGCAGGGTCGTGCCCTCTCTCCTGGAGACCGCCTGGTTTCAGAGGCTCTGTTATTCAGTGGGAGACATCCCTGGCCTCAGGGGGGATTGGGATTATTAAGACAGAAATGCAAAAACAAAGAAAGAATTATCGCTCAGCTTTTGTGTTTCAAAAACAGATTTCTTGAAACCCACAGCTGAAACAATAGTTTGGGAAGAAGAAGGAAAAAAAATCAGGGCTTTCTGAGAGAGAAAAAAATAATTTTTTTAGATCCAAAAAGTTAGTTTTACGTATCAATAGAAAAATTCCCCCAACGGAAGTTGAGCAGAAACCGTACCTTGTGAAGTTAGTAAGAGCCGGCCAGGCGGAGGAAGCGGCCACAGAGAGGGCACGGGGTCCCGGAGGCGCGGCCCCGCTGCCTGTGGGTGAAACCCTGGGGCGCAGCTGGAGAAGCTGCTGGGAAGTTTTCAGCGCCTGGCTCCGTGGATTCTTCTTTGTTCAGTGTGCCCAGACTTTTCTGTCCGCCGGCCCTGCTTCCTCGGGAACTGCCCCATCCTGCTCCAGGGCCACGGCCACACAGGAGCCCGCCTCTGGCCTGGCCTGGGTTCGAGGGTGGATCAGGGTGCTGCGAGGGGCAGCAGTGCCTCGTGGGTAATGGCTTGATCCTGGGTGGCGGGACTGCACTTGCTGGGCTCTGGCCTCTGGTTAGATACCAACCTCTGGACACGGTAGTGACCACGTTGGCCCGATGAGAAAGCTCTTGGGAGGAAAGGGTGGCATCCGCCTGCAGGGAGGACGGAGACGATGGGTGTGCTGGCATTTGGGTCCCTGCCTCTAGTTGGCGCTGTTTCTCCCAGGGCGGGGTTTCAGCCTTCAGCCCCCACCCATGGAGTCTGTGAACTTTCTACCTAAGCTAGTTCAGTCTTACCTCCTGCTACCTGCTGTGACCAAGGATGACCAACACCTTTAGCTCCCAAGTGCTTCTGGTTACCAAGTCCTAAAGGTTCTGCTTCTGAAACACCTCTGGCTTTGTGTCCTCCCTTCCTTTTCCACTGGCCCCTGGTTTCTCTGGGCCATGCGAATGCCCCCCAATCAATCTCTGTATCTACAGCCTAAACCACAGTCTGTCTCCTTTAAAAGTCATTTTTTCTGAACTGCTACTGAGCATGCCATGCCCTTCCTCCAGAACCTCCGAGGCAGATGCGCTGTCTTGGGAGTAAAGGGGAATTTTCTACGGGCGGTTCACGTACCTCCTCAGCCTTCGCCTACCTCCTCGCACTTCTCACCTGACAGCTGAGAGGAACCCCTCCACGTGTGGCTGTGCCCGTGTCATTGCTCCTGCTGCCGGCTTCACATCAGTCCTCCCAGCCTCCCCAGGTCATTTCAAAAAAACCCTCGCTATCCTGCAAAGCCTACACTAAATGGCACTATTTCCATGAGACTCCTGGTTTCCCCAAGCAAAATGACATCTCTACCATCGAATGCCTAATTTATGGTGTTTATTCAACTCTACTTCGTACTATAATGGTTTGTGTGCATAATTTATTTCTTCCACTAGCCTCGTTTGCTCTTGGTGGACCAGTTCTTACTTAACTTGATGAACCCTGAAGTCAGGAGCTATTCTGTAAAGGGCATTCAGAACACATCTATTGAAGATAACTAAACCAAGAAATAATGTTCTGTTAGACTGGGGCAAATAGGTTGAGTGTGTGTGTGTGTCTGGAGAAAGAGAAAAAGGAACCGAAAGAAAGACATATTTAAAGAACTGAATTAACTTCCACACCACAAATTAATTCAAGATGCATACAATTTGGCCAGTGATGCCAATTTTGCCTAGCTATGTTTGTTTGTCTCTATGACAAAAACTGATTAATAGTTTTTTATTTTAGTTCCTATTCTATTTAATTTTCTTCCAAGTTTCTATGTGCTTTATTTTTATTAAGTGTTATAGTTTTATAATTTAATTTCAACTTTAAAAATAATCTAAAGCATAACTTTTGGCTTATTACATATGGTTCTTAATAATGTAAGTATAATATAGGCAAATTGTGCTCTTGGTCAAAGTCAATAAAATATTTCAAACCAAGTGTTTCCTATTAGCTTAACCAACTGCACACTCAGTTTAGTATTGCAAGTGATGATGAGAAATGCAGGGATTTATATAACATATGCAGTACTTACTTTTCCAACAAAATCTTTCCATTTCTCTCCTGATACATAGTTCAGGATATGTGGATCCTTTAAATGAGAATTAAGAGGAGTAAGTGCTATATTCTGAAAAAACTTTAGTATTATTAAAAATAATTGCCCACATTGCTGGGAGGAGGAAGGGTGGGAGGGGATAAAGGAGGGTGTAGGAGGTAAAATAAATAAAAAAAACTTTTGCTTAAAATATATAAATAGCATGACTCTCCTCTTTATTCAAATATTAACAGTGATTTTTCAAGAGAAAAAAACCTTTTGCATAACAAAAATATTAAGCAGGTCATCATGGGTTACTAACAGAAATTGTGACTATCAGCACGAACAACATCCATGTGGGAAATGTATGCACATTTCATTTGGTTGAAGTGTGTCATTTGAAAGTCTTGATCTCATTTCCTGTTTGAGTGCCTCCCTCTTAAATGTTCACCCAGAGCAGGCAGACAAGTAACAAGAAACCAGAAAGTAGGTAGAATCACTGGGAATAGAAGCTCTGTGATTATCATGTGATTATCAATCTTAGGAATACTTGTTCTAAATTAGAGGAACAGCAAGCTATAAAGAAAAAGTAGTTTAAAAGAATCTGAGCTGCCCTAACTGATTTGGCTCAGTGGATAGAGCGTTGGCCTGCGGACCGAAAGGTCCCAGGTTCGATTCCGGTCAAGGGCAATGTACCTTGGTTGCAGGCACATCCCCAGTAGGGGGTGTGCAGGAGGCAGCTCACTGATGTCTCTCTCTCATCGATGTTTCTAACTCTCTATCCCTCTCCCTTCCTCTCTGTAAAAAAATCAATAAAATATATTAAAAAAAAAAAGAATCTGAGCTGTGTAGGGGGACAAAACCTTTCCCCACCTTCTTAGGGTCTCCAGCTGTGAGAATTAAGTTGACATAAAATGGATTCACAGGAGAAAAAGACACAGATTTTTGCATGCACATGGAGCCTTCCTAGGAAAATGAAGACCCAAAGAAGTGGCTGGGCCCAAGTGTTTACATACCAGTTTGAACAAAGAGAGGCAATTGTGGGAAAGTAGCTGAAATACCTGGGGGGACTAAGGCAAGTTAAGGGTTATTGTAACTGGTCTGTTTGTCCAGATTTCTCTTGGCCTCAGCTCCTGTCTCTGGTGATGAGAGTGTTCCTTTCCTCCTGGGACAGGAGGGCATCTTTCAGGGGGAGTTTTATCTCCTGCTTTCAGGAAGAAGAGGGGAGGTCGGAGCACCTTTCTTGCATCTACTGTTTTTCGTGCCTTTAGCTCAAAATACTCCTTATGCCCAAATGGCATATTTGTGGGGGAGGCATATTCTGCCATTCTTCAGACTCAATGTGGATTGAAAGGGAAGATCACCTTGATTGGGTTTTTAAAGATGACCTGCTTCAGGACAAAAGGACCTTTAGAGGAAGGTACTTAGTGTAGAATGTGAAGCCTTCTCCTGCGGTGTGGGCTCTTCCATGCTGGCTCCTCCAGATAAGCAGACACAGAACCAAGATAAACTCAGGACCAGTAACCAACAGTGGACTAGGTCTGTTCTGGTTAGTGTTCTCTGACCCGAGAACCTAACTATCCACCCCTGGAACAGGAACTGCAGTTAACCCCCAAATTCTTTTTTTCTTTCTAATGCAGTATGTTTTCTTAATGGGTTTACTTCTCTCTTTCTTATTTTAACTTAGGCTAATAATAAAAAATTAGGATATGATATCGTAGTAAACACCAAAGCAACAGTCAGGGGGAACAACACAGGAGTCAGCTAGATGCCCTGTCTGGTGTGAAACATTTTCTGATAAACCAGAAAAAAATATTAATAAGCACGCAGATTACTGGAAGCGGACTGCACTTCAGGTTTTGGCTGTTCTTCTTGGCGTGTTTAATATACACAGTGTGTGCTTGCTGTCGTATTGTCCAAGCAGGACCCCTGGGAAGGGGACACGGGCCAAACACAGACCAGACACCCATGTCCATAGCCATCAGACAATTTGTTTTGTTTTCTTTGTCATCTTTTCCCAACGGAGATCATTGTCTGTAAACGCTAAGCACTCATTTTTCATGGCCACTGACCTTTTTCTCTTAGATGGCTCTGGAACAACTTGAAACCTGGAAGTCTAAGAAGAGATTTCTGAGGGACGAACAGCGTGCTACGGAATTTCACTTCGTGGTCCTTTTGAAAACAACAATAAAAACAGCTGGTAATCACAAAACACTTGGGGAGAAAACTACGTTTTAGAAAATGAGATCGCTAGACTGTATTCTCTAATCTTTCTTAACACACCAGCCTCGATCTAAAGCAACAATTTCCAGTGTAGAATATTTTGTTAGTTTTACTGAAAGGCAAAACAAGAAATGCTTAACATTTTCAACCGAACTGAGCAACATCATAATTCCAAGGTAGCCGTTTTGATTATTTAGAAAACAGTGCAATCCTATCTGCTAGACAGAGTTTCCGACATGGAACCCAGAAGAAAGTACTTGTTTATCCTTGTAACTTGGCAACAAGAAAAAAAAATGAGCTGAGAAATAATATATCTGATAAAGTGTTCATTTGGTGACAGTTTTGTTTTTTTGTTTGTTTGTTTTTTTACTTGGGAAAAGAGATAGCACAAAACTTAAGCTGGAGAAGAACAGGTTAGCTCGATGGCTCTGAAGCTGGAGCTGGCATCGGTAGAGGCCCCAGTAGCAGCCTCATGGAAATGCCGCTTGTTTTCCAACATTTAAAATTGCTTTACGTCTGTGTTCCCTTACTCTCGATTCCAATAATTACAGGCTGTTGTTGTTCCTTGTGATTAAGCCCCTTAAACTATTTATATTACAACTTCATCAAAGTCAAGAATCTTCTGAGCTTGAACAGCGTCCATTCCTTTTTATTCTAACTTTTTTATTTTACTTTCCATTTTCCTCCCTAAATGCGTTAAGGAACTTTTTGTCATCGTTGCTATAGAAGTGAGAGAGGAGAAAAAAAAAATACAGATTTCTCCTTTTCTCTTTTTTGTTGATAATGGGTACTGAATACTACTTTTCTTTGAATTGTCTGTGCATAGATAAAACAAACTTACTCGGATTAGAAACTGTCATATAGGAAGAGTCTAAAAGGTTAATTTGTGCTTTAGAGAAGAAAATCCCAAACACTGAAATTTGAAGCATTGCTAATATGATGAAGAATCAGAAAATCCCTTCACTCCACACATCAGAAATACTGTGAATAGGAGAAGTCAGCACCTGCTTGAGGTTAGAAAAATGAAAATGATGGCAGTTTATTTTTGGTGATTTTCCTGCATATTTATTTTCAAAAACTGGTGGAAAAACTGAACAGAGAATTGAAGTAGAAATTACAAGGAAAGAGAAGCTGAAAATGTCACTGGACTTAAACTTGTAACTTGGCAACAAGAAAAAAAAATGAGCTTAAGTTTTGTGAGTTCCAGCTCACAAAAACGAGCTCCAGCTTAAGTTTTGTGCTATCTCTTTTCCCAAGTCAAAACAAAACAAAAATAACTGTCACCAAATGAACACTTTATCAGATATACTATTTCTCAGCTCGTTTTTCTTTCACTGAATTTAAAAAATCCAGCATCCTGTTAATTATATTTTGGAAAAATCTTTTAACCAGAGTGTTGACACTCGCACTTCTTTCCTGATGGACGCAAGCACTTGCACCCATCGCTCGTAAGCTCAGATTGCGTCTCTGTGTATATGAACACACTAGTGTTCTCCTCTGAGTCAGACACTGGAGCAAGCTACCAACGCATTTGTGTAGAAACTTTTGGCGAGTACATTGTTTAGATATATTTTGTTCTTCTCCATTAATCATTCAATCAGGGCTCTAAAATATTTTGCAAATCTATAAACAGGAAATCCTGGGTGCAATGCCTTCTCGTCTGTGTCTTCTTATAATATTATACTTAAAAAGTTATCCCTTGTAGTTAGGCAGCTAAACAAGCATCAGATTCCAGAGCTAAAATAAATGCATAAATAAATAAATAGCTGGAATACAGGATTAACTCATTAGGCTGAAATACTAAGGAAACCAGGCCAACACAGGTTCATTTTCTGTCCCGCAGTCTTTCATAATTTCTAATCTTTTGGCATCACACCAAGACAAACATGCAGGTAAAGGCCCTACTGGAGAAAGTAAAAGGAAACCCCTCCTCCTGTGTACCTGTGTTATGTAGAGGCCACACCGTTATCTGCACCACACCATCCTCAGTGGGTGCGCACATTGTCTAAACGTGCCCACGCAAGCTTGGGACACTGGATTTGGTCCCAGCCAAGCTCCCCACAGACTGCTGACAGCCCAGCGGTGAAAGTGTGGAAACTGTCAATGAAACTACAGAATTCTCACTTCATACAGATACACAGAAGCCGTTATTGTACCTACGTGGATTAGAGCTACACCCTATCATTTCTGCATCCTCACCGCATACCCATGTACAGGGGTCATTATCCTATATAATAAAAGGCTAATATGCAAATCGACTGAATAGCGGAACAATGTGTCGCTATGATGTGCACTGACCACCAGGGGGCAGATGCTCAACATAGGAGCTGTCCCCTGGTGGTCAGTGTGCTCCCATAGGGGGAGAGCCGCTCACCAGAAGCAGGGCTTACAGCTGGCGAGCACAGCAGCGGTGGCAGGAGTCTCTTCAGCCATTGTGGCAGCACTAAAGATGTCCAACTGCAAGCTTGGGAGTGGGTCTAAGCCATCAGTCAGACATCCCCCGAGGGCTCCCCAGACTGTGAGAGGGCACAGGCCGGCTGAGGGACCCCCTCCATTGCATGCATTTTGTGCACTGGGCCTCTAGTATCTAAATAAACCTGACTAAACTAGGAATAGTTGTGTTTGTTAATTCAGCCACCATCTCAGAGATTAAGTTATCTACTGGGTTCTTGAGAGGGAAAGATGCTCTTGAGATTTTATAATTGCTTATTCTCAGTAATTGTAAGTGCTGCCTCTAAGCCTATGATGTCTTTCTAAATGATAACCCATTGCCATGAAAGATGAATGTCATCAGCACTAGAAATCTCAGGATACAAGGAACACAGCTCTTCACACAATGCCTGGCCCAAAGCTGAAATGCCACAGAGAGCTCAGTTATCTGTGTCCCTCATTACTAACATGGTGAGCATCTAGTATGACATCCAGCATGTGTGTGTATGGCAGTCATACTATTTCACATGTGCTGGTATAGAGGAGTATAGTGTACTTTTGTAAAAAATGTAGTAAAGGAACTTAAGAATGGCATTATAATGTAGAGATTGTGAGCATGAAGGGCTGTGTTCTTGGCTTTGCCTTTTGGCATTGCTTTCAATCTGGACAGCTCTGAAATTTGGAGGAATGCAGTGTTGCGACGGCTATTATAAGGCTCATTATATAAATTTGCTACGCTGCTTGCTATAGACTGTTTGTCTCTCCCCAAATTCACATGCTGAAATCCTAACCTCCAATGTGATGGTATTAGGAAGTCAGGCCTTTAGGAGAGGATGAGGTCACGAGGGTGAAGCCCTCACGAATGGCATTAGTGCCCTTGTACAAGAGACCAGGGAGACGTACTTTGTCCCTCCTGTCATGTGAAGACCCAGGGAAAAGACAGCAGGCTAAATGGGAAGCTCTCATGGGATATCGGATCTGCCGGCCTTGGTCTTGGCCTTCCCAGCCTCCAGACCTGTGAGAAATAAGTTTCTGTTGCTTATATGCCACCCAGTCTATTATGTTATAGCAGCCTGGACTCAGACATGCTGGTATCGTTTCACTGAGATGAAAAAGATACTAGAGTATCCTGGCCAAGAGAACCAGGGAGTGCAGGCTGGAGTTCTGATGCTGACCCAGCAATGAGATGGAAGCAGGGCCCACCTGCAGACACAGCCAGGAGCCAGGTGCTGGCTGCAGCTGGAGGACAGGGAGTCCTGGCACTCAGTCTAGGGGAGTGCCCCAGGGAGCGAGGTGGACATTCGCCTGCAGTCAGAGCTGTATGGACTAGCCAACCAAAGAGTACCAACGTGAACCCTAAGTACCTCCATAACCGCAGGAAGGGGGGCTGTAGGCTCTGCAGATAAAAAAAAAACACACCATGATTTCTGACAAAACTTCTGCTAATAAGAGTTAGGGAGAGTAGTCTCTGATACTTGTTTAATGTTCTATACCCCTTTGCAGTTTATAGCTACTTTTTTTGTGGTAAATTATAAAAGCAGTACTTTATGATAAAACTATAAATGGTATGAATATGCTAATACAGAAAATAAGAAGCCCAGTTTCACTGTCCAGATATTAACTGACTGTTGCTTAGCCCCTGTGTATTCTCTACACGACAGGGAGGCATCGTAACTAGCAGATGAGAATGCAGATTTCAGAGTCAAATCGCAGCGGTCACTAGTTGTGTGACTGGGGGATATGAAACCGATCTCCAGGCCTCAGAATCCTATGTGTACAGTGTGGCTAATGACCTACCTCATATTATTAATATTGGATAATTAATAACAGCACACAGAGAGCACTGAGCACAGTGCTATTTGTTGATTATTATCAATTACAATATGTATAAGTAGATATTGACACATATGAACCTGAGGTAACGTGTCTGCATGTGTAGCTTTGTCTTTACACAGTGAGAAGCACAGTACACATACTTGGGTGATACGATTTGTGGGCTGAATCTTTGAGACGTGTCCTCCTCTTTGGCCTGTCTCTCTGACTGTTCCCTCTACATTCTGTGGATTTTTCTCAAGTTCGTCCTCCACATCACAGATTACTTGCACCTATGTCAATTTTGCTCCTTGCTGTTTCAGATGAATTCACTATTTCTTTAATGATGTTATTTTTAATGAATTTAAACGCATAATGACATCAACCCCAAAAGGAACTCAAGGGACAGAATGACAGCCTCCCCACATCCCTGTCTATCTGCCCCCAGTCCCACCTAGAAGCTGTCACTCCTGCCATTTTCTTGTGGTCCTTGCAGAGGTGTGTGTATATAAACAAGTTAACACAAATCAACAGTTTTACATGAATGGTTGTATTTTCTCCCACACCTTCTTTATAAAACATCTTGGAAAGCTTGCATTGTTATTACATAAAGATCTACCTCATCTAAAGTCTTCCTATAGTAATTTTTATAGAGATTGCCAATTGCAGCCCATAAAAATTGAATGGTATTATTTTTGTCTTTAAAAAACCAACTATCTACATGTAATTTAATTAATCTATAATTAAGATAATTCATTCACACTTTAATATCTCCTTTTCATTATCTACATTTACTCTAACTGCCTTTTCCCTATACTCTTCACTGAGCTATGAAATATTTGTAGACTTTTCACTATGAACATACTCTTTGTCTTAGAGTATAACTCTTTCCCAGTCTGCTACCTGAACTTGCATCCTGATTGTCTCCTTCCAGGATGAATTTTTCACATGTCTTTTCCATGGGATATACTGTCCTTTTTTTTTTATTATTTTTTAAGTTTTTCTTCAGCTTCCTTTCCACAAAGCTGTTCTTCCGAATAACAGAATTAGCCGCAAATTGGTGGGGACATTTTCCCTTACTTCTTGCTCTATTTAGCAGGGTATTATTGGACTCTTTCCTTCTGGATGTGACTTTGAAGGCTGGGGACTGGCTGTCTGTGTTCCTGGATTTGCCTGTTGGCTGTGGGCAAAACAGCTGTTTTTCTTCTCTGTGTCATTAGGCTGTGGGCACCATCAAGGCACCAGCTCCATGGGGACAACGTGGGAGCACTGGTCTGTCCCCTGCAGGAGACCCTGTGGGAACACACCTTCATTAGTGAGATTATCAGTCCTAATTGACTTTGGCCCCTCACTTCCACCTTCTCCTTCCTTCTCCTAGACACTGACCGAGGGAGAAAATTGAAATTTTTGCTTAGGCCCCAAACTAGCCAGGGTAAGGAAGAGAGTTCCCTATTGGATTTTTTACCATCCCCAAACCCCATCCCACCAAACCACAAGGCAGTTTCAAAACCTTGCCCGTCCTTTAATAATATTTACCCCAATCTTTGCTGCTATTTCATTCTCAGTGTTTTTGGCAAGACATGGGAATTTATTTTGGTCCAAACAATACAAGCTTAAATTTAATGAGTAAAATATTAAGCTGAAGGAAAATAAAATTTCCCCATCCAATATTTGGCCTGCTTATCAATTAGGTAATTTGATTACAAAAGTCTTAAAAAGCAACAGATGAATTCAGCACTTTTTATTCCAAAATGAAATACATCAGATGTTAGGATACTGTTCTCTTATTTTATTGAATTTTATTTATATTCAAGTTACCCCACTATTATCAATAATAATAATAATGGCAAACATATATAGCACTATGTTCCAGGAATTTCTAAGGACTTACATGTACTAACTCACTGGAAGCCTGACACACAATGGCTATGCTATACATAAAGCAGACATGGCTCACAAATCTCCATTAGAGCTTCCTAGCTGCCAATAAAAGAATGGAAAGATGCTCAGTTACATCACAGTAACTATAAGATAAAAATAAGCCAATTTCTCAGGAGGAGCCCAGGAAAATCTTTCTGTGAGCCAAGAGAAAATTCTTCTATGGTTCCTCAAAAAAAAGAAAGAAAGAGAAATGTGCATAGCAGTTATCAATGTTAACCTTAGTTGTTGGGTCCATAAACTATTTCCTTATAACTTTCTTCAATGTAGGCAGACAGCTTAACACCCAAGCTTAGTTACATAAAAGCAATTTTATATGAGGCCAACATGATAGAGACTTTTCTGCAACCTGACTTGATCCAGGTATGAAATTTAGACCATTTTGAGGAAGATAACCCATTAGGAAATCTTCTACAAATATAGTCTTCTAAACTGAGATTTTATAACCTTGAGGCAACACAGAATTCAAAGTTATACTCTGCTAGTTAATGAACAGACAGACATCCCATGTTGTTATTTGTGGATAGAATCACAAACTTCAACAATCAGCCAGCCAAAGAATTTATGTCCTGTTGAGAAAGTATGAGAAGCCTCACCCAGACATATGCCTGTTCATGGCGGTGGGATTAAAGAGTGATTATTTAAACACTCTTGTGGCAGACTGTATTATTGGCTTCAATTCTTCATCCCTTTTTATAGCTTGGAGGTTGACCTGTGACTCAGCAGTTTCTCCTATTGAAGATGAACCTTGCTATTCCATTGTCTTGGGCAGAAGTGACAGTTTGTAGGTTCTGACTACAGACCTTAAGAAACTTGCATATTTTTGCATACTCTCTTGTACCTATGCCTTTACCATGAGAGGAACTCACCTTGGGTAGCTGCTGCCCCTTTAATCTGGGCCTCAGAATAAACATGCATTAAACAGAGCTGTCCTGACCTGTCTGTAGACCTGCAGCATGAGGCAGAACTGCCCAGCCACTTCATAAATCCATGAGCAAAACAAAGGCTTTTGTTAAATGCCACTGGGATTTTTGTGGTTAGTTGTTACACAGCAATAACATCTGAACAACATCTGAACAAACAGAAAGTGGAGGTCCCAAATTTTTACCACATAGACTATGGCAATGATAATTTTACTTGGAAAGTTTTTAAAGTAAGTTTATCAAGCACCTACTTTGACCATAAAAATATATTTAAAAAGAGAATGTCTCTTTATCATTAAACCATGTAAATTCTTGAAGCCTTGAATAAAATAATAGTAGCAACTATCTATCTTTTAGAGACAAAGGGAATCCAGGCATCCAACAAAGCATATTAATTATCTCATTTCACTCTCCCCATTTATGCAAGGGAGGAGGTAGAAATACAAACTCCTGTCAGTGAATGTTGGCCAACCAGTGTTACTTAAGAGTTAATTTGCAAATTCCCTTCAAGTAACAAAATCTTTGACTGTTTTTTTTCCCCCTTCTTTCTATTATTAACTAAAGAGGCTTGGGATGAAATTGACATAACTCTGAGGTTTGGAAACCACACTTGTCAGGTCACTTTGCTGATAGAAATAAGACTTGGTATCTCTACTTCCTCTTGCAAATATTTCCTGGGCTATGACAACTTTTACTAGTAGTAGTTTCCTTCATTTCCTATCTTTGAAACCTATTAGTGTTAGAGTGCTTTTGTCACAGTGACTAGAACGGAAGATGTTTAGTCAACTGGCATTCTTATCTGAGCAAAGGGTGAAGTCGGGGTTCAATGGACCTATCTATTCAGTGGAAGGTCCCGAGTCTTTTGCATTGTTGTAGATTGAAAAACATGAGCACACGCTTTTTGCAATGCCTAATAAGAGCAGCCTGCCCCCACCCCTTGACCCTTGGCTGTTCTTATTTGCTTTGACCAAAAGAATGTGGTAGAAGTGAAGTTCTGACTTCCTCGCTAGACTTTCAGCTCCTGCCTTGCTTCTCAGGAAAGGCTGCCCTGAGACAGACGTGTGGGGCAGCCAGTCCAGCTTCCTGGGACAAGGCTGCTGGAGAACCAAGTGGCCGGTCCTACTGACAGCCAGTGTCTGAGGCGACCTAGTCCTTTCCAGCCCGGCGGACCTGCAGCCAAATGCCCAGGCAAAACCAGCAGAGGAGCGCCCAGCCAGCACGCAGACTGGAAACAGTATTAGTAAATGGTGGTTGGTTTAAGCCACTAGGTTTGAGGGGATTTATTACATAGCAATGTACAACTCCTAATTTTTCTTCTTGTTCCTGGTAGCATAGTGGAAACTAGTAGATAATTTGGGACAAGGTAGTGAGCTAAGGAGAACAGGCAGTGAGTAATTTCTATGAAGACCGATCACACAGCTTTACTTCACAGATAGGAAAGGGGATAAAGGAAGCGTCATTGCTGACGAGGAGAGACGTGTGACTGCAGATCAGGGAGGTCGCCAGCGAGGTGCTCTGCCTTGGTGCCCTGGCGACTGTGCAGGTATCGCAGCAGTCTGGGTGTGGACTGCAGACCGTCCTGAGTCTGGTGGATCCTCCTCTGGTCTTCCTGGAACAGGAGAGCATGGAGGCCGGCGAGGAGCCAGACCAGGACATTCTCATCACTTCCCTATCTTCAGGGAGACAGGCCTGAGCCAGTTTCTGGTTGCCTCCCACGTTCAATGAAGTCTGAGGCTTTCTGCCTTGCCTTCTGCGACAGAATTGTAGGCTATAAATCCATTTCATTGCGATCTAGAATTCCCTGCTTGGCAACGCATAAACATAAAATTTATTAAAGAAATACATAAAAGTTAAGTACTGGATCTGGAATAAGGAAGCCTAGGTCTCATCCCACTCTGCCAAAGAGAAATCTCTGTGCCTCAGTTATGACGTCAGTAAAATGGGAACAATTAACCCAGAGCTCAATACTTAGCAGCTGTTATTATCCTACAAAAGAAAGTGGAGTGTGAGAATGTGAAGACGTGGACCTTTTCCTAGAGTGGTTTGATTTGGAAAATTCAGTAAGAAAGGAGGAAAAAATGCATTAAAAAACAGAAAAATGTTTTGCTCTGAGGAAGTTCTTAAAGTTGTGCTAATAGAATAATGTACTAAATGGTGCTGAACTAGTTATCTTGAACATCTGGTACTAAAAATAAGCTAAATGATTTACTAAAAAGTTTTAAAGAAATTAAATAGGATGAAAAAGCCAAAATGGCTCAGTGTGCCTAGGAGTTAAAAATATTGCTTAGAAAAAAAGATGCAAATTAAGTACAATAAAACAATAAAGAACTGTGGAAGAAAAATGGTTTTACCAGTAATTAGCTATATAGATTTCTCTGGGCCTCAGTTTCCTCATCTATAAAATGAGGAGATTGAAACAGAGAATGCAAAAAAAAAAAAAATTCCTTCTAGTTATTAAAAACAAAGCAAATTTTAAGTGATGTTGGTTTTCTTTATAAAATAAACAAACCTTAGATGTAAGAATACAAAGCCAAGTCCACAAGTGGGTAATGGAATGAGGAGGCGTTCTGGAAAGGCACAAACAGATTTCAAGGGAATAGATTGCATGCACAGAGCTTATGAAATCGGGGGCAACGCTCAACTGACTCAGTTCTGAAGACGTAACCCTGGAACCGAGGGGCTAACGTTGACCCGTACTGTTTTAGCACACAAACACGATGACAAAAGGATGCAGAGGTTTTCCAGAACCTCACAATATTGTAGTCATTTCTGGAAACCAAAGGTCTTAAAAGTATGAACAGAGCTACAGAAATAAAAAAGAGCAATAAAGTGATGAAACCCTGTAGCCTATGAAGAAAGAAAGTGAGAACCAACTAAATTCACGGGGCCTGGAAAGGCAATACACAAGGAAGAGAGGAAGGAGAGTCTGGGATGGTCCGCACAGGAACAGCAATTAAGGAAAACTTACTGACAACAATATAAAAGAAAGGAAATTAAACCGAGTTTAGGAAATTCAGTTTGACGACTGGTGACACAGATTACAAGAAGGTTTGCTATAACTAAAAATATATGAATTAGCTAATGCTCTTTGGCAAGTATCCTGCTATGGGAATTTGAAGTTCTGTTTCTTTCATTCTGTCTACCTTTTACTTCCCAGAGTGAAAAGGAATTATAAACTAAACACAGTCTCAAAGAAGTGGGTTAAGTCTCAAAATATTATCTGGCCAATTACTATAAGATGGCATCTCAAACAGAACGGATTTTACAGCAAGGCTCGTTTTCAGAGTTCCGGGGACAGGGCTTCTGTAGCATCTTCGGTAAACAATTCTAATATTAAATGACCTCTACTGTCAAACATTATCTTGAGGTCTCCTCAGATATGCTTTCATTATAGGTTAAGATCGATTCTTTCCTGTGCTCTCAATGCAGGGGCCTGAATATCTGGTCATCTCTTGATAACTCGGTTTTCCCGAAGCACAAATCATAAACATACAGCTCAGCTCAAGAATGCCGACAAGGGAAGCTCACCCCTGTGACCACCGCCTGGTTCCTGCAGTAAGAACCTGGTCAGGACCTAGAGCCTTCCTTGTTTTGCCATCACTGCATCCTGCCCCGCCCCCCCAAACATAACCACTAACCCTACTTCTAATACTGGTTTGTATATGTCTGTTTCTAAAAATTTTTTTAAAAAGGTTAAACTGTATGTTTTCTCTGTTTTAGTAGCATCTTTACATTTGAGATATACTTCATACAACATAAAATTCCCCACTTTAATGCATACACTTCAGTGGTTTTTACTCTATTCTCTATGTTCTGCAATCATCAGCTTTATCTCATTCCCGAACATTTCCATCCCCCCCACCAGCCCCCAAACAACCTGTACCCATTAGCAGTCAGTCCCATTAGCATGTCCTTTTTTGTTTCTGCTCGTAAGATCCATGTGCTATGTTCAGTAGCCAATATTTTCTTTATTAGAGTCTAAGAAGTAAAGTATACATTTTTCTAATTAATTTTGGTTGCACACACAAGACAAGTGGTTTGGATATTGGTTACACACAAGTACCAATTAGAGGGAGCTAGAAAACACTGGTGCGTAGGCCCCACCATGGATAAATGACAATCCTGGTGTGGACAGGGTAGGCTGGGCATCAGTAGTGTTGAAAGTTCTCAACATGGTTCTACTGTGTAGCCAGGGTTAGGAACTACTACCAACAGCTTACCTAACTGAAAGACTGAACCTGACCAGAGGGAGGCACGAATTAAAAGACAGATTCTCCTGGGCCCTCAGACACTCTGACCTAGAATACTGAGAGGGAGGGTATGGGAATCCGCATTTTGACAAGTGGCCCATGTGCTTCTCATAGAGCAGTTTTAGAAATACTGCAGGAAACCAATGATTATTTATAAGAAAATAAATGACTTCATCAACAGAGGCTTCTACTGCTTTTAAACAAGAAAACACAAATGCTAATTTAAAACATTTTTTAATTTATTTTTATTGATTTCAGATAGGGAGAGATAGAAACATCAATGATGAGAGGGAATCATTGATTGGCTGCCTCCGGCACGCCCCCTACTGGGGATCAAGCCCGCAACCCAAGCATGTGCCCTTGATCAGAATCGAACCCGGGACCCATCAGTCCGCAGGCTGACGCTCTATCCACTGAGCCAAACCAGCTAGGGATAATTTAAAACATTTTAAATACATTAATAAAAATGATTGTAATGGATATTTAATTGGAGTGATGAAGGGGGAAATATATTACATCTGCCTCATTTCTTTCAATTTGATATTACTCCAGAGTGGAAACCTTCTGGGAAGTAGCCTTTTCCACCTCCTGGTCTGAGGTTAGCACAGGAAACAGGTTTACTTTTTTTAGACATCAAACCAGTCTCAATGTTGCCAACAGACTGTGCAATTCCCAATTTGCCTTTCACTCGTACTAGACAGTGTACAAAGAGTCTTCTTCACGTCACCAGATAAATGCACTGGAAAAATTTAAAAATGCAACTGCCAAGAAATATGGCAAACAAAATAGAAAAGGAAAAAAATTCAGAAAATGCAACCTCGGAATAGTCTGAAATAGACTTCACTACTATTGTAGTGTATGGTAACAGCTCTGCACACGGAGGAGAACATTTTGTTAGAAGCTGGAGCTGGCGTTGCACCGTTGGCAAGTATTCCTGTGGGTTGCTCCTGGGGCAGGGATTGTGCTTGTTACAGTAGTCTGTACGTCCTCAGCTCTTAATAATGGACCACTCTCTTTACTGAAGGCTATTTTCCATCACTAGTCTATTGCGTGATTACAGATATGACCTGGTAATTTTTCACCTTATCAGCTGGACACCAACAGTAAACTAAGTTCAGTTATTTAGTGCATTAGTTCAGTACATTAAATGATGTTATAGTTGTCTGAACATACTAATTTTAAAATAAAAATTTAATTTTAGGATAGCTTAGATGTACAGAAAAGTTGTAAAAATGACTCAGAGAATTCCCATATACTGCACCTAGTTTCCCTTATTATTAGCGTCTTCTATTAGTATGGTACAAAATTAATAAGCCAATATTGATACATAGTTACTCACTAGAGTCTATATTTTACTCAGATTTCTTCAGTTTTTGCCTAATGTCTTTTTTCTGTTCTAGGATCCTACCACTCTTAGTCATCACGTCTCCCTATGCTCCTCTTGGCTGTGACTGTTTCTCAGACTAGACTCGATTTCTTCATAACCTTGACAGTTTTGAGCAGTGCCAATCAGGCATTTTTTAGAATGCCACACACTAAAAAACTTTTAAAGATAACCTAATTTATTCCTATAGTCAGTTAGTGCATTAGAAAAATCTGACTTAAAGCAATTCTAGAAGAAGAAAAAACAACTTTTGGAGACAGTTCTAACTGTTATAATAAACTCAAATGGACTCGGATAATTGGTTGTACTATATCCTATCTAATAAAGAGGGAATATGCTAATTGACTGTCACTCCCTCACAAAGATGGCAGCACCCACGGCCAATAAGGAGGGAATATGCTAATTGACTGTCACACCCTCAAAGATGGCGGCGCCCACAGCCACAAGATGGTGACACCCAGTCCCCTCAGCCCCGCTGGGGTGGCAGGCGCATGGCACAGCTGGGCCCACCCCCAGTTGGGTCCAGCCGCTCCGCAAGCCTGCCTCTGGAGTCCCCCAGTCCTCTCAGCCCCCCAGCTGCCCAGGGCCGGCAGGAGGTGCAGGCAAGCCTTGGATGTCGGCTGTCCAGCCGACGCCCAAGGAACAGGCAAGCCTCGGATGGCAGCTGCCCGGCCGATGCCTGAGGTGCAGGCAAGCCTTGGATGGCGGCTGCCTAGCCACCCAGGGCCACCTGAGGCTCAGGTAACCAGGGCCGGCTGAGGCTCGTGCTGCCAGCAGTGGCAGCAGAAGAGGTGTGATGGGGGCATCACCTTCCCCTGATCGCCAGGTCGCCTCCCGCCCCTGAGGGCTCCCAGAATGTGAGAGGGGGCATGCTGGGCTGAGGGATCCCCCCTTCAGTGCATGAATTTTCATGCACTGGGCCTCTAGTATAGAGATGTAATAATATAAGATAGGATAATTAAAACTAATTAGAATCGTCATTTCTAAAAGTTTAAACTTTACAAATTAATAAGAATTGAATTTATTTACATTCATTCCTCTGGGTTCCAATCTTTGTTGTTTTCACATAGCCATGGAGTTAATATTATTTTAAGTTCTGTTTTTTCACTTGTCACTATAAACTTGTTCATGTGTTGAAGTAAAACACATACTTGACATTTTTTTAACATAGCACAGAACTCATTCCATCCTAGTAATCTATATATATAAAAGCCTAAGCAACTGCCGGTAGCTATGATGCACAATGACCACTGCATTCATGCACCCGTGGATCCCTTGCCCTGGCCTGCCGGGATCGGCCAAAACCAGCCTGGTGCACGGATTCACGCACCGGCGGGGTCCCTCAGCCTGGCCTCCAGGGACCCAGCTTAAAACAGCTCTCCGACATCCCCTGAGGGGTCCCAGATTGCCAGAGGGCACAGGCTAGGCCAAGGGACCCCACCGGTGCACAAATCTGTGCGCCAGGCCTCTAGTCCATCGTATTTGTCTAATACTCCCCATTGTGGAATATTTGGTTTGCCTCCCTTTTTATACTAGGATGATTTTGTACAGAACAATTTACAGTTGAACTGACATGCATTTCCTCCAGCAACGTCTGGAATGCATGCTTCCCCACAGGCTCTCCAGCATGGAGCCTTATCCTTCAGACACTCTACTCTGACTAGTAGGGAATGCTGCTTTAAAGTTGTTTGATTATGAACCTCATCATAGGACCAAAGCACTTTTCCCCATGTCTCCTTGTGTAAACTGTTTCCCCTTTCCAAGCAGAATTTAAATGCCAATCTTAGAGATGAAATTAGATGGTGAAAATTTCATTTACTAATATGCCCTTAGGAAGAGCTGTCCCTTTTGGGAAATGGAAGTTTGTAGTTGAGGGTGGATGTGAGAAGAATCTTGGAGGTGGGGATGTTTGGAATGATGCAGGAAGAGGGCGCTGAGAGGCAAGCAGGAAAGGAGGGGCAGCGAGGACACAGGGGCAAGTCAGCACTCCAAACTGACATCTGCCCTCTCTGCAACTTACTCAGATCTTTTACAAAGTACTTTTTTAAGCCCATGAAGGGCTTGACACGAATGGGTGGATTGGCTGTAGACACTAAAGTTGGAAAAGTAAAGGGTGGTGAGAGGAAAGAAAAAAAACAGAATCCCACTAAAACATTGACAACAGAGAAGAGCAAGTGTGCGTGTGTTTGGGAGCACAATAAAGTTCTCAGCAGGCCTTATGATAGTTACTGGATTTACTAGTAAGTTCTGGGTCCAGTTTATTCGAGTTCATAAACACTCCAACTGCTACCTGGTTAACACACTTAAAATAGTAAGCTTCTAACAGTTTGTCCCTTTTAGTGCTCCCTGTGATTTGAAATGTTGTTATTCTTGTGGTATGAAGAAATGTATCTTGTGTTCAATAGCTTCTTCTCCTTTTTAATAGCAACTAATTTATCTCCCATCCATGTTATTCTGGATTCTTTGGGTTTTATATTCTATATTCTGGTTTCTTGCAGATTTATATTTCATATTCTTCGTTTGAATGCATTGTAACCCATGGATATGGCTGCAATGATGATAGATCTAAGTTAATACTTTTTCATATCATTAAAAAAGTTATGCTATTCTCTACTGTATTACTCCTGGTTGGCAATAAAATAAGTCATCACAATGGTTTGAATCTATAATTGGCTAGTTTTGAAATCCCACCATTATAAACATTATGCATTAAAGCTTTTGCAATCAATTTTAGTCTGGTCTTATCCTTATAATCTTTTAAGAAGCAGTTTTTAAACATTTTGCCCCCTTTCAAGTAAGTTTCACTATCACTCAAAATCTGTCACAGTAACAAGAACTGGTAACAACAATCATAAAACTTAGAGCTGGAAAGTAAACAGGGAAGACTTCATTCAACCTAGATTTAAAGGTGACATTACGGGCAAGAGACCTGAGGTGGCCTTCCCAAGCCGAAGCGAGCTAACAGCAGAGATGGGGCTCTGATCAGGTCTTTGCCAAACATCTCCAAACCAACAATAATATAAAAGGAACTGCCTCTTACTTTTCCTGTTCTTAGTCATGCTTACCCAAATTAAAATCATCCCATCTTTCATTTAGTGGGCCTTAAATGAGCAGGTCAAATTTTTAAGAGCACAATAGTGGAAGTTTGCCACCTACAGGTCAAAAGAAAAAAAATTTCTAGGTTTTTCAGTAAAGTTCTGAGGACCTTATAGAGCAAGTGTGGTTTTTTAAAAATTCTTTTGTTGATTTCAAAGAGGAAGTGGGAGAGATAGATACATCAGTGATGAGAATCACTGATCTGCTGCCTCCTGCATGTCCCACACTGGGGATCGAGCCTGCAATCCAGGCATGTGCCCTGACAGGGAAACAAACCATGACCTTCTGGTTCATAGCTCAATGTTCAATCACTGTACCGGAAAACTGTCATAAAGGGCACTGCCTTTACTATCCTGTCAGTGTGATGTTTCTACTGTATTCTTTTTCCACTAGAATATGATGCCATGGTAGCAGAAAAGATAGAACACTGAACAGTATGAATCCATCATGAGCAAGGCATAAAAATGTTTCTTAGCGACTGAGGACACACTATCTCTTTTTCTATTGGTATTTCCTCCTCACTAAGAAATATCTGAGCAGGCAATGAAAACCCTAGCATGATGTTGGGACAAATGCACAAGCACTTGGAAAAAGTCCTTTTAGAGTTTATGCTGTCTACTAAAATAAATTTCAGATGAACTAACTATTCAAATGTGAAAGATGAAGAAGACCATACTAGAAGTCTGTATAGGTGATTGCAGTATAATCTTGGGGTTGGGAAGACCTTTCTAAACATAACACCAAAGGAAGAAAATATAAAAATTTTACAAATATTAAAAAATGTAAAGAAACATGACTGCTCTTTCTTCCTTATTCAAAGAAGGTTTATTAAAATGAGATTGCAGCCCTGGCCAATGTGGCTCAGTTGGTTGGGCATCATCCTCTGCACCAAAAGGTTGCCAGTTTGATTCTGGTCAGGGGACATGTGAGCTCGATTCTCAGTAGGGGGCATGCAGGAGGCAGCCAATCCATGTTGCTTTCTCACATAGGTTATTTCTCCCTCCTAAAAATCAATAAAAAATCTTCTTAAAATTTCACCATTTTTCTAAAACGATTGTATTTTCACCCACATTCCTGACAAAATTTTAATAATACCCAGTGTTGACAATGGCTATGGAAATGACACCTTCATTTGCAGAACCTTTGGAAGAAGAATTTGGCAAAAATATATAAGAAAAGCTAAAACGTCTTCTTATCTGTTGAATCATCATCTCTAGGAATTTATCTAAAGGATATAATTATGAGTAAGAGGAAAGATTCAGCTATAAACACATTTTTATAGCCTTGTTTATAATATTGCCCAAGCTGGAATTGGACTAAATATCTGATAGGAAATGGGTTAAATAAATTATAGTGGGTTACTGTGCTGGAATAATACAATGCCACTGAAATTACTTTACTGAACTCTATTTTTGATACTGAAATTTCTTGACAGCAGTAGGTTATATAGCAGTGCGCTTAGTATGACCCCAATTATGGACTGTAAAAAACATATGTACATCTACACACAAAGAGGCTTTAAAAACCATGCCCCAAATGTTAATAATAATTACCTTGGCGTATGTGGCAGTGGGAAGAGACCAAGGATTTCCTCTAAAAATGTTCTTCAAGAGTAATAGAAAAAAAAAAAATTTAAAAACCCCAGGATGGAAGAGTGAATAGGGTAAGAAGAAAAGGCAATTCACGGTTAAAGATAAAAAGGTCAAAAGATCAATGTGTAGATAAATTAAAAGCATTTAGGAAGAATGAGGATGCCAGAACTTACAATACAATTGGTCAACGATTAAGTCAGATGCAAAGTAAGGGCTTGTCCACCAGGTCTGACCTCTGAAGCTTTAAGGCAAAAACATATACTATCCATGGTTTCAGGCATTCACTAGGGTCTTGGAACGTATACCCTATAGACAAGGGGGGACTACTAAATGACATTCTGGTGGTTAGAAACTTGTCTCCATGGCTGTGACTGTGGCATTATCTACCTCTACCAGTAGGAGTGGCTGATAACCTCAGACAGCATTCAGAACCTGTTTGGCAATAAAGTTTCTTGAGATCATTTGGACACATTCATAGCACTCAATCCCTCTGGGAGCCAAACAGACCAATGCTGTTCCTTGACCTCCCCACTCCCACCAAAAAGAAGACTCCACACCTTACTAAGACCCCTACTCAGATACTAATTAAGGTAGTACATGATGATACCAATGGCCATTCCCAGATGGGAACATGTACAAACGCAGGAACCAGACCACCTTGCTTCAATTTCACTAATCATATGAATCACCTTGGATTTTGCGATGTATGCCAATTGAGACTGCAACTACTTGGTGAGGCTAGCTATGTGACTTAATCAAATCTATATAACAGTGATTCAAATCAGTTCAACAACAAACCCTGAAGTAGAGTAACCTGGGCCTGTTGGGCTTGTGCTCGATGTGGGAAAATGGGCTACAGGTCTCTCCATGAGGGACAGGGTTGCTTTTTGGTGCATCTGTTGCCTCCTGCAATTTTTTTGACAATGACAGCAGAGATCAACAAGTTAGTCAAAACTCTCTTGCATGGGTCATAATGGATAACTGATCTTAGACTATATTCTGGCCAATAAAAATGCCTATTGGTCCATGGACTTTACAGCTGACTACATTCAAGACCCTGGGGGACATGACTGAGGTTTGTACTGCAGACTGGCTTCATCATGCTGTTCCTAGTAGACTTAATTGCTATGAGACCAATCAAATGGATTTGGTATTGACTAAGGAACCTGTTCGTCAGCTTAATCAGAGTGGCATACTCACATGAAAATTCAAATTTGGCCAAGAATATATCAGGTTGAGGAGTGAATCATTGGAAGAGACTACCCATTATGGGCTCTGAGCAACACTGCATACTTTCTATATACACCATGAATGCAAGGACCTGACCTACCTTTATCCAATCCATGTCTCAGGCTTGTATTTACACCGAGTAACAGCTCCCCTTGGACAAAGTATGGGATGGTTTCTACTTATTATGAAAGTCGTGAATATCTCAAGCTCAGTGTTCCTCTCCTGTAACTCAACTGATGGCATGTGCAGGTTTCCACCATTGGTCCTTTGTGTTCCTCTTGTGGGACTTAGGGGAATGGGCAATGGACACAAACCAACTCGAAGCTCTGGCTATTGTTTTTGATGTGAATAATAAAAGTCCTTTGTCTCTGACCAAAGTGTCTCATGTATTCTGTAGCATCCCATAAAATAGCAACAGGCTAACTTGTTAGCAAGTGAGTTGGGTGACAACTCAGATCCTGTACAGTTATTGACAGACAGTGATTATTTTCTTCTTGGGAATAGCAAGCATTTTAGGCACAATGACTTGGTTACTAGAAAACTTATTATTAGCATGATATATCACAAAAGATTATTTCCCAGTTAGAGGAACCAAGATGGCGCCGCATACCACAACCACATCAAAATTACAACAAAAATACAGAACAACCATTATCCAGAACCATTGGAAAGCTGGCTGAATGGAAGTCCTACAATTAGAGAAGTAAAGAAGAAAGCACACTGAAACTGGTAGGAGGTGTGGAGATGCTCAACGGGCTGGTCCGGGATCCACATAGGCCATTTTTAATCAGGAGGGAGGATCACCTCTGTGGAGGCCACCAGGAGGAGCAAGGGGTTCCAGCCCCACACCAGACCCCCAGCCTAGTGTCCCAGAGCTGGGAAAAGAAGTTCCTACGGGCGGTAAGAACTACGGGCTGTAAAAACCAGTGCGGATTGGGGCTCAGTGACACAGAGGCTGCTGCAGACCCAGCTGCTCCTCTTAAAAGCCAGCACCACAAACTGCACTTACAAGCTCCCACTTCCTCTGAGCTCCAGTGCCTGGCGAGGCTCTGGGGGACTCAGACACATAGGAGGAGAAACTGGACTGTCTGGCATCGGGGCAGGAACTCGAGGGCAGCTTTCTTCCAGACGGAGGTGCTCCTAGCAGTCATTGTTCCTGTGCTGGGACTTCCCTGGTCACAGGGCTGATGGCAGCCATTTCTGTTGGTTCCACCCTGGTGATTCCGTGAGACCCAACCCCACACAATTTAGAACACCACCCAAGCTGTGCACAGTGGCTTTTGTACATGAATGCCCTGTCCTTGCTTAGGCTAAAACCTGTCAAACAAGCTGCAGCTGGGTCAGGAAGCTCGAAATCTATCAATAAAAGGCCCAAGAACCAGCACCAGCCTGCTTTGCTTCACAGCTGGTTCCTAGCTGGGCACTTCTAACCTGATATAAAGAGGAATCCGCATATCTCTTGTAGCTCCTCCTGGGTGGCCCCAGACAGTGGCTGACTTTGCAGCTCCCTGGAGATTCAAGAGTCAGTGTACCCAGTGATCAGTGTCAGACCATACCAGATTACAACTCTTCACATCCATAAGCAACACACTCAAGGAGCAGACTCAGTGAGCACCAAAGCCCCATGAAGCAAGTCCTGCCCCGTAAGGGTGTGTCCTGCACAGTAGCTCTCTCACTGTAGTCGTAGCTGGTCCCCACAGCCAACTGGCCTGGAGGTCAACTCCTCCCAGTGACACCAACAGCAATCAAGGCTCAACTACAAGACTGTGCACACAGCCCACAAAGGGGTGCACCTAGAGTATCCACCTCAGGTGACTGGGGAGGCTGAGCCACTGTGCCCTATAGGACACCTACTACACAAAGCCACTCTATCAACTCAAGGAGACGTAGCAGCTCTACCCAATTACCTAGAAACAAATAGAGGGAAGCAGCCAAAATGCAGACAAAGAAACATGTCACAAATGAAAGAAAAGGAAGAAAGCAAACTACTGGATATAGAGCTCAAAACCACAGTTATAAGGTTACTCAAGTATCTTCTAGAAACCTCCAAGGGACTTAGTAAGACTTTCAAGGATCTTACTCAGAATGCCAAAAAAAAAAGGAAAAGGACCAGTCAGAAATTAAGCATCCACTGACTGAAATGAAGAATAATATACAGGGATTCAACAGTGGACTAGAGGATCTGGAGAATCAAATCCATTTGAAATATGAGGAAGCAAAAAACACCCAACCAGAAGAGCAAAATGAAAAAAGAATCCAAAAATATGAAGATTGTGTAAGGAGCCTCTGGGAAAACTTCAAGTGTGCCAACATCCAAATTATGGGGGTGCCAGAAGAGATAGAGCAAGATATTGAAAACCTATTTGAAGAAATAATGACAGAAAATTTCCCCTACCTGGTGAAAGAAATAGACTTCCAAGTCCAGGAAGCCCACAGAACCCCAAACAAGAGGAACCCAAAGAGGACCACACCAAGACACATCATAATTAAAATGCCAGGGGCAAAAGACAATGAGCAGATCTTAAAAGCAACAAGAGAAAAACAGTTAGTTACCTACAAGGGAGTACCCATATGACTGTCAGATGATTTCTCAACAGAAACTCTGCAGGTCAGAAGGGAATGGCAAGAAATATTCAAAGTGATGAATAGCAAGGACCTACAACCAAGATTACTCTGCCCAGCAAAGCTATCATTTATAATTGAAGGTCAGATAAAAAGCTTCACAGACAAGAAAAAACTAAAGGAATGCATCACCACCAAACCAGTATTATATGAAATGCTGAAGGGTATTCTTTAAGAGGAAGAAGAAAAAGATAAAGATAAAAAATATGAACAACAAAGTGGCAACAAATACGTATCAACAATTGAATCTAAAAATCAAACAAATAAAAAATCTGATGAACAGAATAAACTGGTGAATGCAATAGAATTAGGGGCATGGAAATGGAACAGACTGACGATTATCAGAGGATAGCAGGTGTGTGGGGCTGGAAGAGAGCAGACAAAGATCTTATATGTATGTATGCATTACCTATGGACACAGACAATAGGGTGGCGAGAGCCAGGAGCGGCGCAGGAACCAGGTGGAGGGGAGCTAAGGGGGGAAGGAGGGGGAACGAGGGACATATGTAATAATTTCAACAATATTTTTAAAAAAAGATTATTTCCCAAAGATTATTAGCCAATAACACTACAAAAATAAAAAGCCCTCTGACTCCTGCAATTTTATCTGTGTGCGCCCAGGTCCATTAATAATTTCACTGTCTGTCTGAAGTACTAACAGTACCAAATCCAGAGCTCGGCGCCACGCCTCAATCTTTGGTGTAACAATGTCATAAACTCTTGGAATTTGTTCCAGTTTATTTGAAATGCCTGAATTAAAAACTCCACTATTTAGTTTACTATATTCATTCAAGATGTAAGATGAAGGTGAGCCTGAATCTGTGGCATTTTGCAGATGATGCTGAATGAAAGTCCTGGCTTCAAATTCTGAGGAATAATTGGCAGTGTTACAAATGACAGTTGAAAGGTATTTGTGCCATCCATCTGCCAAGCATTTAAGCACAGTAGGTCTGTACAGTGCCAGAGATGAGGCCAGCCAAGAGGAAGTATTATGAAGACCCCGTGAACAGATTTGGTCTCCTTTATTCAGAGGTTGCTCCATGAGAATCTGAAGATGGCTAAGACACAAAAACTCAACTGCACCACCTCCAAGGAAGACCTTTTGCTCTTTAAGAGCATAATATAGACGATAGGCACAAGTCCAGAACCTATCTTCTTTGGTTTGCATCTGTGCAGTGACTGGGCCAGTGAGCACTACTGTAACCAAATTGATCCCTTCTGTTTTCAACAAAATTGCCATTCTGCTGATCCCATCTCCAACATCCAAGGGACTGCTTCTCCAGAAGGTCATAGAGACCCCCCTGCCCACAGAGTTTTCACTCACTTGTGTGATGTAGGACACCTGCATGGCTCCTGAGGCCTCTGCAAAAGCCTGCATCACACTGCCATTCACCGACCCAATCACCAACCGCTTAGTTTGCATGCATTTTTCAATTATGTGTTTGGATACGGTTCCTTGTACCAGGACAAGGTTCACATTGAACTTGATTAATACCTGTAATACATTATTTGTCCACAGTTCTTCTGAGCTGTCTTGATGAAGCTTCTTCATGCTTTCTAACACTGTTTGAACATTTGCAGACTTGTTAAATCCCAGGTGGCGGTAATTCTCTGTGAGGTCACCCTCAATGAGAATGACCCGGAGAGGCTGATTCTGTAAGTCCTCAAGTACAGTCGTACTAAACATTGATACAACAGCGACATATCCTGGACACACACAAGAAAAAGTTTCGGGTAAACCTGGTAAACAACAAGTGAAGACTCTTGAAATGTCAAACGTAAATGGCATCGTCCAGTTGCCCTGGCACACGCTTGTGTTCTGGTGCTGCAGCCGTACAGCTCCTTCCACTAATCGCATGCTGCTGTGATCTCCATGACTCAGACCCACCGCCAGCTCTCCCAGATCACTACACCTGTAAGTCTGGGGAGCAGCTGAACCATGTTTGCTTGTCCACTCATCACTAGCTTCCCGATTATAATGCCTACTGTGGATCACTACTGACTGTCTGCAGCAGCTGTCTGCAAACAGACTGTTTCTCAGAGTTTGAGGGGTTTGTGACGTGTTTTTATCTCCATCAACCATAGCTTGAGGTCTAAAAAGTTTAGCTGATTTAACAGGTCTCCCAGAAAGACTGGAAGTGGTCAATGACTGAGAGGCAACATCTTTGAGATCACGCTCTTTCGGTATCAAACCAGTATCTGAAGGAATTTGTAGAAAGGGACACAAACCGACATTCAACGATTCAAGTTCAGGAAATATCTTTGTGCTGTCTATATGGTCAAAGACATCGGGGAGAGGTAGTTGCAGGGAAGCGACCTCTTCAATGCAAGAGTCCAAGCCTTCTGACATTCCCGACACGATTAAAGACATGGGGACGCCCAGATGAAGACATTCCTCAACAGCACTGCTCCAAGCACCGACGAGAAACAGAAGGGTGCTGGCCCCAGTTCTGTATGTGTTATGTTGAGCTTGAACTGCCTCACTGAGAAGCTGTCCCACTGCACTGGACAAATCCAAACTTTCAAGAAGCCTTACTGCTGAACTGACTACCACACTCTCATGACTCTCTTCATCTATAATAAACTTGGATGATTTCACTGGGCCTAGGAAAGTTCTTCCTGTGTCTGCAAAGGCTGAAAGTTGCTGAAGTCCCAGGTGCCTTTTTTTGTTTACGACCCTGCGAGCCATCTCTACAAGTCATTGTCTGCAAATAAAACAAAAACTTATTGAGTGTAATTCATGGTTACAAATGCTATAAAAGAACACTAAGATATATAGCCCCCGCCTTTGAGGAGTTTCTGGTAGGTACAGTTTCCATCCAATGCGGTCCCTGCAATGATATAGTAGTATGATGATATTAGCGATAAAAGGTATGGGTGCCGGAGGAGGACCACTCCATCCCATCGCGAAGTGGGCCAGGCAGGCAGCAGGCACTGTTTCCAGAAGAAGGCAATGCCTGAAATGAGTCTTGAAGAATAATGTGAGTCAGCAAGTTGAAGGAGGTGGTAGTAAATGCAAATATATGAGAAAAATGAAGACCAGTTAAGTAACATACACAAAAATCTCACAAATAGTAAGTAGCAGATATGGACTAAAATCCAGGCTTGTCTAATGTCTCAGTACCATGCTTTTAACTACTGTACAATACTGCCCTCTGGCTGCCCCTCTATCCAGGATGACAGTAATCCACCCTGTCTTCTGTAGGGTCTCCCACTTTCAAGCCTTCCTCCCTTCTCCCAAGCCTGTCATACTCTTAATATGGATGTGCTCATTTTTTTCAGGTGTCAGAGTCTGCTTATGGTTTCCTTTCTGTATTATGTTTAAGTCACAAGATATTGCTATATGAATGCAGAAGTCATAAAGAATTTAGAGCAAAAGGAAAACGTGATGGGCAATTTCAAACTTAGTCTGTTTTTAATTTATGTGAAAAAAGGTTTTCCATAGGAGGCATGAAATTATTTCAACTAATCTGCAAGCAAAAATTGATATCAAAATACATATTCACGCAATCTGTCTCAACATTTGAAGAATCCAAGTTTCAGTAATTTTTAAAAAAGTCTTAGCATTTCTAAGTTTAGAAGAGCTCCTACATTATTTTGAAGTGATTACAACTTGCTATAATTAACATAAAATAAAAATTCAAAAGAATTCCTCATCTTCTAAGAGGCTGAAAAAGGTAAAGATGGTGAAGGGGACAGTGAGATAGGTAATTTCAAAGATGCAAAGTACCTCTGGCAACTTTTCTTGACAGTGAACTGACACAATCTGATTATGTTCTGCTAGGCATCAGCACATGCTTTCCACCACAGCTTCCCATTTCATCATCGAGATCCCAAACAACTTCACATGCCAGCTTAGTGTTTCTTTAACTTCCGGAGTGTGCAAGAAGAGCAGCTGGCTCCAAGTACTTCCCTGGGATTCTCACACCAAAAGAAGCTCTCTTGTCCTAAAACCGTGTCTACTCTCGTCTGAGGTACTTGGCTTAGAATACTAAGACATGCTTTTCAGGAGTTGCATTTTTTTAAAAAGTAATATTTTCTGACAGGTGTAATTAGCTTTTTTCCCATCATGTCAAAGCCAACAGTTTGCCTAGTTCTAGTCTACTCTCTATAAAACAGTCTGGTGATATCACTCCACTAGTTCAAAACCTCTCATTTTGGAAGATAAAGTCTTTACTCCCCTGTCTGACACAGGAGATTCCCTTTTAAAAACTAACTCAGATCAGATCTTTTCACTCCTCTACTCAAAATCTTGCAAAGCCTTACCACTACACTGGTGTAAAAGTCAAAGTAGTTATAATCTATAATAATAAAAGTGTAATATGCTAATTAGACTGGATATCCTTGACGACCTTCCGGACAAAGCTGGGGCTGCAAGGGCCGATGTGGCCAGCAGGGGCCAAGGCAGAGGCGGCCAGAGCAGGGGCTGAGGCAGCCCCGGTGGCGGCAGGAGGTGGGGGTTCGAGTCTCTTGCACAAATTTTGTGCATCGGGCTCTAGTGTCCTAATCATGGGCACTCCTCCCTCCTGTCTTTGTTTCTTATTCCTCTACCATCCTGACCACTCTGTCCCCACCTCCCTTCTGTTCCTAAACACTTGCAAGTGTTTCTGTTCTCCTTGTTCCGGAATGTTCTTTCCCAAGGAATCTATGGCCTCACCTTATTTACTTATTACTTATTGATTATCTCCCTCTGTTGGACTATCTCCCTCTAATTCCCAGGAGGGCAGTCTTAGTCACTGAAGTATTCCACACACCCAGAATATTGTCTGACTACTGATGAGTGAGTGATTTTCACCATATTTACTATCTTAAATGTCAGTACAAATCTGAAACAAGATTACACATGCTGCTGTCAGTATTCCTGCACCACAAGGGTAAGGTTTAGCACCTTCGGAGTGGACATGATTTGTAAGTGGTGCCTTACTTGAGGCCCTTTGATTGCTTCCAAACATGGTTCTTCACATGGTTTTCAGAATTTCCATGGAAAAGCACAAATGCAATCCGGTCACTCCTCTGCCTAAAAATATCCGCTTATTTAGAAAATAACGTCGTTCTCCTAGCTCTACAAAGGTGTCCGACCATCTGACCTCACTCTAATTTATAAGACTCGTCTTCAGACTTCCCTTATGATCCCCAAGATGTTGCCACACTAGAATACACCTTAATTTTCATTTTCGCACTTGCTAGACTCTGATTTGAATCCCCTACCCTTTCTTTACCTTGGCCAATGCTGTATATCTTTCATGACCCAAGAAAAATGCCGTATTTTTTAAAACAGCCTCTCCAATGCCCCAGGAGGGTTAGTGCCTCCTTCCTGTGCGCCTAAAGCACGTTCTACACACATCTGCTAAAGCACTTAACATCTGGGCTTACACACTTTTCTCTGTGCGATCTTCGCCACCAATCTGTGGGCTCCTCTTATTCATCTTCATACTCCGCATCTGGTTCCTTCGAAGCTCATCAGATAGCTGGCATCCTACATGACATGTAGAAAGCATTAAATATGCTTAATTTTTAAAAATTGTGGGTGGACCCATAACCTAGGTATGTGCCCTGACGGGAATCAAACCCGAAGCCTTTACTGATCACCGGGTCACCTGTGTCCCATTAGAGTGTGGATCTAGGCGGGATGCGGTTGGACCGCCGGCCAAATCTTGGGGTTCTGCCTAGCTTTAGAATGGCTGTGAGTGTGGGTACAGATGTCAGAGAGCGATCCTGGTGGGAACGAAGCCCTCCCCTGCAAAGACGAGCACACCCTGCAACCCAGGTACAGCCTCAGTCCTCCGCAGGGGGCTCCAGGGCATGCAGACCCACGCTGCCCCAACCCCGCTCCCTCAGGCCGCGCCGCCGCCCCACGCCCCTAACCTTGGGGCCCACCACGCCGGAATCCCTGCGAACAAGGGAGGAGGAAAGTGGCCAACGACCCAGCCCGGCCCCGCGGCGGCGGAGGAAGGTCCAGCGGTGCATCCTCTCCGCCTCTCCACATACCGCAGGCGGTGAACCAAAGCTGGACCAAGGCACCGGGCCTAGCGGGCCCTCCATTCTCACCCCTTCCCTGTGCAAAGCGCAGGAAAAGCAAACACGGGCTCCCCACGACTCCACCAAAACTCGGCAGTCGCCGGAAGCACCTCGCTACTAACCTCGCTCTGTTCTCCAGCCCCACGGGGGTGCTCCAGGCCCGCTTTCTACGGTCACACAGGCTCTGGGGGGCACAGGGACGCCGAAGCGCGCCGGCGACGACGACCCCCGCCCCACACGCAGTTTGCGCATGTGCGAAAGGGGCCGGCCGGCTGGGCCTGGTCGCTAAGAAACCAGCTGGAAAGGCCGCTTAAAGCTAGACGAGAAAGGCAGAGTAACGCTATTGGTAGATAGCAGATAGGGGGCTGGCTTCAGGGCCTTCTCTTTTGGCCATTGGGTTACATGACTGTCAATCATTAGGGAGCCTGAGTGGGCGGGCTGCCTGAGGTTAGCGACCGCGGCCTTAGCAACGGCTTGGGAGCAGAGGAGGCTACTGTTGGACTGCGGGGTGGGCGGAGGCGGCCGGGGCTCCCGGCTGAGGGCGCGGGAAGGGGACATGGTGAGTGTGCAGCTGCAACCTCTTGCTGGGGCTGGGGCTGGAAAAGGGGCTGAGGTTCCTCCCCGGAGCAAGGAAGGAATTTTGTTTAGCTCATGAATGTATCATTCTCCTCCTTTTCATGATCCTCGAGTGTCAAATAGAAACCCTTCTCGCTGTTCAATAAGCGCCTTGTCCGCGGCTCTAGGGAAGAAGACGGTTCTCCAATTCATTTTCCCTCATCAGCCCCATCAAGCGTGAATACCTCCAGTCTAAGACAGGTTCCCTGTCTAGCCAGAAAGGAGTTAAATACAAAGAATAAGATGCTAAAAACAGCTGGAGGGCCTGGGCCTCTAGGAAAGTCCTGAACTCTGAAAAACGACCTGCCCGGGGACCAAGGAGCTCGGCCACTGCCTGGAAGCTCGGGATCCAAGGCTGCCAGGCCGGTGACCTGCAGCCCGGGGCCGGGAAGCAGCGCGCGCGAAGCCGGCCACTGGAGGCGCAGGACGCGGAGTCCTGCTGCTTCCTACCCGAAGCTGGGGAGCAGATGCCGAAACAAGACTGCAGGAGGGGCCCACGCCAACCTCGCTTGCCAGTGGAAAATGACAAATAGCAGGAAGATGACCCCTCCACACACACACACACACACTTTTTTTGAATACTGATAATCGACCCAACATGTATTCTTCCCCAGATCCCTGCAGTAGTTTTTCACCTGGAAAATGTAGGTTATTCATTTCTCAGCCTGTGCAATATAGGAAAGTATGCTAGAAGGTGGAAAAGAGTTTTATGTTCCAATCAAGCATATCCCACAAGATAAGTTTTATGATAAGATATTTAGGCATAATAGAAGTAAAGATGACTTCAAGAGTGCTTTTCAGGTACCTCAAGTAGGGCTGATTGCATTCCGACATACCTACCCCTCTAGCATGCCTTCTTTTGCCCCTTCTTCTTCTCTAAAGGCACTAATTTGAAGGTAAACCCTGATTGGACCTAACTTAAAAAAGAACCAGGCTTTCCACCAACATATTAACAACTAAAGCAAAAATGTTAGCAAAGGGGAAAGGGGAGAATTGTTGAGCTTCATTATATAGTAGGGAAGAGGATACTTGACGATGATCATTATATTTAGTTAGTTCACCAATTTCATCAATTATTCTGGTTCTGGTAACTTTTCTGGTTGCATAGCTTATCTTTCACTCACATGTGTATTTCTTACAGGCATCCAACTGCCGCACAAGTTTGGACCAATGGAAGAAAAAAGCAGCAAAAATTGAACTAAATGAAACTCAGAAACAAGAAATTAAAGAGGCCTTTGATTTATTTGATATTGATGGATCTGGAACCATAGATGTAAAAGAATTGAAGGTTCTAAAATTATTTCTAATTCTAAAACATTTAAAAAACCATATAATTTATTCATGCCAATCTCGTAAGTCTTTAACAGCAGCCATCTGAAAGCTCGATATAAAGTCTCTTCGATGCAGACATCTGTCTCACACTGGCAAAGCAATATCTTGTTAAGCATTTTATTCCTGTTTTATAAAGAACCCATGGGCATGGGCGACAGTGTGGCGATTTCGGGGGAGGGAGGTGGAAGCGGGCATAGAGGGGATAAATGGTGATGGGGGAAACATATGCTGACCTTACTCTCTAGGTTTATACCTTGTCTATGGCTGGGGCGGGGAGGGGGGGAGAGAGAGAGAGAGGGAATGAATCTAGCAAGTAAGGTAATTTTAAAGCTAGGAATGAAACCATGGCATATAATTTATTTGCTTCTTATTTCAGATTGCTATGCGAGCCTTGGGATTTGAACCAAAGAAAGAAGAAGTTAAAAAACTGATAGCTGAAATCGACAAAGAAGGAACTGGCACCATTAATTTTGAAGATTTTTTTGCCATAATGAGTGTAAAAATGGTATAGTAGTGATTGTGTTTTTCAAAGAAATACAGTGAGAGGTTTCACAGAAGAATTTAAGGATGGTTGGGGTTTAGACAGGAAGGGCAAGATTAAATATGCTTTCAGGGTAGTGACATGGAGACATCCAGTGTGGAGAAGATTTTGTTAGGAAATAGTAGGATATATGGGTGGATAGAATGGGGCCAGCAATTCAAAGCCTGGAATTCCACGAACATTTACGGAGTGCCTGTTTTTGGCAGGCACTATTCTGGGAACACTTCTTGTTTTCTTGGAGCTCACATTTTTGTAATGGATCTTAATTACTGGTCACCAAGAAATACGTCCTCTTTACCACCCTGTGCCTCTACCACTTCCTTTGACTTTGAGTGTAAATACCTTGAGGGCAGATGTGAGTGCATTGGCACAATTTTAAAAGGCAGAGCAGTAAGTGAAGTCAGAGCTCAGCTACCTGGTACGTTGCTGCTCTGCACCTCAAAGACCTCTAAGTCCAGCTTCATAGGAAAATAAGACTAATAACATTTAGCTGTTTCTGTTTTCAAAGAGTGAAAAAGATGAAAAGGAAGAACTGTTGAAGGCTTTCAAATTATTTGATGATGATGCTACTGGAACCATAACATTAAACAATATCAAGAGGGTTGCTAAGGAACTAGGGGAAACTTTAACAGATGATGAACTTCAGGTAAATTTTATTTATTTTTATAACTATAATTTACATGTATAATTATATACAACCAGTGGCCTGGTGCATGAAATCCATGCACACTAAAAGGGAATTAATTGGAGGAAATATTTTAATATTGCTATTTGCCCTTTCTCTATAATAGAAGTGTCAGAGATAAAAGAAAATTAGTAAAATGCATATGAAAATCTTCCTCCTGTCAGAGTCTGGGGTGCGCCGCGAGACCCAGAGTCCAGTCCCCGTCTACCTGAGCGCGCCTCGAAATCGCACAAGAACCCAGACCTGGCCAGCCCCACCCCTGTGAAGCCCCGGAGGGCGGGGGGGTGCAGCCTCAGGTCCCCCAGCCTGGCGCTGGGGTGGGGGGCATGGCCTCAGATCCCCCAGCCTTGGTGCCTGGGTGAGGGGTGCGGCCTCAGGTCCCCTGGCTCCAGCGCGAGGGCATGAGGGTGCATGGGCGCGAGGGCGCGACAACCATTTGCCATATTAGCTCTTTATTATATAGGATTATTTACATATTAGAATTTAAATGCCTAACCTAATTGTACTCATAAATACATTTAAAGTAAAATTTTGAGTATACATTTGAATATTCATTTGTATCATCCATTTTTAATAGAGTTCATATATATTTGTGTTTTGTTTTACAGGAAATGCTTGATGAAGCTGATCGTGATGGGGATGGAGAAATAAATGAGGACGAATTTTTGAGAATGATGCAAAAGACCAGTCTTTATTAATACTGTTTTTGTTCCTTTTAAAAGTTAACAAATTTGTATTTGTTATACAGTTCCATAATATCTGAATATTCACTTTAATTTGCAGTTTATATGCACAAATTGGTCTCTTGATGTCTAAACCATGCGAGAAGTTACATGTTTCTCCAAATATGTTGTTAAATCAATAACAAAATGTAATGACTTCCTTGAACCATGAATTCAAGAACAGTATCAATTCCAACTGCTATTTTTAGAGCCTAGGGTCCAAAGACTTATAAATTTTTTTAAGTTTAATGAACTTGGCCACACATGCAAAGGCATTTGGCAACCACGTCATTACTTTCCCTATTATTTTGTGTGTGTGTGGCTGCAACTCTTTAAAAGCTGTTGAAAATTTTCTTTTGCAGCAGTTATTCAGATATGTATAGTGTTAAATAAAACTGTCCGGCAACTGTGTTATTTGCTACTTTTCTTCCTATAAAGAAATTTAAAGCAGTACTTGTATCACTCAGACTTCCCATTGGTTTGACCCTAAAAGTTAGCATTTATTTAATATCCTAGGACAGAGATTTTAGCAGTTATCTAGTTAGTATATTACAACTTGTAAGCTGGGAGCAATTAGCTCTGACTATATAAGAGAAAAGGAAAGTGCAGAGAACTTAAATTTAAAAGTTGCTCAGTTACCCACAGATACTAAATAAAACATGGATTTCTAAATTCGGTGTCTTTGCCCTGGCTGGTTAGCAGCAGCATCCTCACACGCCAAGGTTGTAGGCTTGATCCCAGGTCAGGACACATACAAGAACCAACCAATGAATTCACAAGTAGAACAACAAATCAATGTGTATGTCTCTCTCCCTTCCTCTCTTTGAAACCACTGAAAAGAGAAATTACCTTTATTTCCATGTTGCTGCTTCCCCATGGATAAAAACGCGCAGGATAAGTGTATTTTCTAGATCACTGAGTTCTGAACCTTGCAATTTAACTGTCTTTGTTTCCTGTGAAAGAGCCAATCTGTTGGGAAAGGCAGTCCCTAGCACAAAGTCTCTTGCCCGCACTGGAGAGAGAGTCCTCACAGCTGTGCTGGCCGTGTGGCCTTGTCTGAGAACCTCTCCCCTGGTTCAGACTCAGTGTGCACATCCTTGTTCCGTTTAACCATGTGCCACGTGTGCAGGCCCCCTGCTGTAACTGTCCCCTTCAGAAAGAGGTCTATACAACCAGAGGGGTGCGGTGCGTGCAGGCCACTTGCCCTGTGTGGACTCTGGGAGGGACCGTGGCCCAGGAAAGCCACGCTCACTGCTGAAACTGATCTCCCACTGTCCCTTCTCCGTAGGACTAAACTCTGCTTCCTCCTGTCCTTGGCTGCGTTCGTTTCCCTTGGCCACTCTGACACCAAGCTGCTGGGCAGAAGTGCTGAGACTTCTGATCCTGATCCTGATCCTAGGTGACAGATGCCACTTGTGGGGACACACACTCTTCCTAAGCCCAACTAATGCTCTTTGGAGCAAGAACGGCTTGTAGAAAATGCAATTTTAATTGCCTCACCTGAAAAACACCAAAACACACCACATGGCAGAGGCCATGAACAGACACTGTTCCCAGGGAAGCATGGAAATGGCCAACAGCTAAATGAAAGGATGCTCAACAGCACTATAAGGGAAATGCAAGTTGGAATCCCAATGAGATATGACCTCACAACTGTTGAATGACTATTATGGACAAGACAAACATAAGTGCTGGAGGGGAGGTGGAGAAAGGGCAGCCTCACTCCCAGGATGTAATGTTTCCGTATCTGACTGGAAGCCCAGGGTGTATGTCCTGACCCCCCGACCCCATCCTCACATTTCAGTCTTCACAGCACTGTGCAGCTATGTAATTAAGCTTTTGCTCAGCTCTCTGTTCTCTCAGGTGCTGTTTTCTGCTAGGTCTTTCGGAGTCTCATCCTGAACACCTGGAACTCAGGAGTTGGCGTGATGGGGGAGCAAGGGACTTGGACCATACTTTTCGCTTCACTCAAATCCCTGCTCTCTATCAAATTTCCTCCCATGTTTGGACACTTTGGCTGCCCTCCAATTCCAACCTGTTTCTAGTGCATAGATGTATTTGGTTTGGAAAAAAGAGGTTGGATTCAAATCTTTCTATCTCATTTTTATTCACAGATCACTGTGACAGTCACCGAGTGCTTGTTGTGTGTTGGGCACCGCTCTCCCTCCTTCACATGGATTTTCTTATTAGGTTCTACGCCTACTGGATACTGTTATCAGCATTCTGATTTTACAGGTGAGGACGGAGGGTTTAAGTGATGAACTCATCATCACGTGGACAGCCAATGGCTCATCTAGACACTGTGAGGCCTGCTGTTCCCCCTCCATCCCCGGGCTCTCAACCCCTGCTCGGCTCTCAGCACTCCTGTCCAGGTGTTATCTTCACACAGGAGAGGCGACAGCCTATGTTCTTAGGGGCAGAGAAGCAGGCAAGTGCATCTTTCTTGATCAGAAAAGTGTGTGAAGTCAGATGTAAGGAAAGTGATAAATCTGGAGAACTGAAACCAAAGAAAAAGATAGTTTTAAAAAATTAACAGTCTTTGTAATTAGTCTTTGTAAATTCAATAGCAGAGAGTCATGCTGTGGTCAACATTAGATAGTCAAAAGGAGCAAATAACTTGTAAGATCAGCGATTATAGTGATAAAAGTTGTTATTTTATAATGGGCATTGCCTCCCAAGATCATTGTCCTTGCTTTCTTGGTGATGGCTCATTTTAACCAAAAAGTTTTAAATATAAGTTTAAATATTTGGTAAAGGAATATAATAGGGAAGTACAAGTCTAACATTCAGAATGTTACCCACTGAAATCAGTGGGTTGATCACACGAGATGGAGCATGGAGGTCACACCACTAGAGGGCGTTGAGGGCTTGCCTCAGTTTGGTGAGTGAAGGTGTGCTCTGATTTATGCTTATTTAATCAACATAAATTAGTTGAAGGATTTTTTAAAAGATCAAAGTAAAAGATGCCATTTATCAAGCATAACTTAAAAAGAATTATAGAAATTGTATTATTCTTAAATCCCCTTCCTTGGTAACTAATTAGTTATGTTAATGAAAAGTCAAAAATTTCACTTAAACCAAACTGGCACTATTAAAAATGTATGCCATGGAATTATCAGGGAGGAAATACATTATTTGAAGATTTTGGAGAGGGTGAATATGTATGCTTTTTATTCAGCATACCTATGTATGGTTTGAATTTTTATGAACATAAATTTTATCATTTAAATAAAAGAAGAAATTCAAATGCTTTTAAAAATTAGGTTAAGAAGCTACTATGAAAATAAATTAGGAATATATGTCCAAGTTTGTTTTATATAATCTGCCTAAATATTTATAAATATGGTGCCCAAGTGACACTAATAAGCATTCTACAATACTACATCAAAAAGGAAGGAAGGGTGTTGGCTACACTGTATACTTAGCATTTTTTGAATAGAAAGTCACATTTGGGCTCTGAAGTCTTCAAAAATGAAGACTTATTTAATTTGTTCAAGCTCCAAATACACAAGTTTCATTGAGAATGGAATAGTTGTTGTTGTTTTTTTCACTTAACAGAAGAGTTAATAACACAACTCTATAGACTCCGTTTGGGGGAAAGTAACATATCCAAAAGAATTAACTATGTGCAAACAAAGGAACACCCATGATCAAAATAAATTATGTTCTGGAATAAGGTCCTTTAAATGAGTGTTAAGCGAGTGAAAACATACATGGGTACACTGTATTACATTATTTCTTTCTGTCTTTTTATTAGATATATGTAAGTACCTTTTACTTCTCTTGGAAATATATTGTGGCTAAATCAAATATCAAACCATATAAGAATTATGAAATTAAAAAAACCTATAAATGTGAGTAGCAACCCACATACTATTCCTTAGTGAACACCCTGAACTGCCGTGTCCTGAGGAGTGTTCAATGGTGAGATGCAAGAAGCGTCATGGCCTTTGTGTTTTCACTCTAACTCCATCAAAAGACCTCTCCCTGCCCAAAGGCCTAGTTACAGCATCCCTTCCACCAACATGGAACATCGTGGAGGCATCTGGCCAGAGGACACGGGGCACACAACCGTGTTGTCCAGCATGTGGAAAGCAGAGACTACTTCAGGAATACTCTTATGAAGATAGCATTTTAAATGAATTTGAACAATCAGACAAGCAGGAGGCTGAGGCTTTTGCTTTTTTTTTTGGCAAAGAGAAAAGGACTCTGATGATGAAAGCCACGGATGAGAATACTCTGGGATGCGCTGTAGAGGATCAGCAAAACCCAGAAAGAGTAAGAGTAGAGAGCATTTTCTTACCTATGCCTAGCTTAGCATGTAGTGTGTATACCTCCCCACAACTGTGTATTTTTGGTAAATAGGAGCATGGAATAATGTATAAGTTGTATTTTATTGTTATTCCTCAAAGTAAGTTCACTCCTCCTCCTTAAGTCCTTTTATTTACCTCCTTCTTCATGAAATGTAGGTTAAAAAATTTCATCAGGGGTTGGAAGGGGGTTGACACTACCTAATTAATGCCACAAAATTCTTTACCCCAACTATGTAAAACAGGATAAAGAGCATGTGTGAAACATGCTTATGTTTGTCTGGATTAGTTAGTCATTGCAGCAATAAAAGTTAATCATAATGTCCTTGAGTATTTCCTACCCATTGTTTCCATATTATTCATAGAGTCCACATGCCATCCATTTTTCAAAAATGCAATTATTTGGATTAATTTGGAAATAACTACTACTCCTGCTGTACATCTATGTTGAACAGTATTAAAAATCTATCTTACAAAGAATAGTAATGTCCTAATTAAAATCTTTCAGCCAAAATTCATTATAATCAGTAAAACCTCCATTTTAAAGCTTCTGCCAACTTCTCAATTGTTTCAGAAAATTTCTAGATCAGTAGTCTTATTCTCTTATATCCTTTTTTTCAAAAGTTGAAAATCTGAGCACTCCCCAATAGGGCTGATGCCTGTGAGTAAGTAAAATACGTAACCCATCAACTGGAAATGATTTGGGGGACAGGAGAGAGCTGAGGGGTTCAAAGTGCTCTTCAGCAGCTGGACATGATTTGGATTATTTCAGGCTTAGATGACAAAGTTGGAGACATTGTCTCTATTGCACATACAGAATACGATATGGAAACAGACAGAAAACTAGTTTCCGATCCTCAGGTCCCTGTTTAACTAGATTGGACACTTTGGCCCAGAGAAGTTTGACCTAAACTTCTCTGGGCTTCCTATCACGGTGTATACGAAAGGATCTGCTGAAAAGCACTGTTGTACTGCTGAAAACCCAGATGACACGAAAAAACTATTTATGAAATATGTGGAACCTACAGAAAATAATGTAACAGGCACCATGCCTTTACCAGGCAGACCTAAAGGATGCAAGCAATTTGCTGACATTGGCACAAGTCTCATTTCTTATTAAGAATAAAACATGTACAGATAGAGCAAAAGTTCCTCTCTTGCCTATCATTTTCCCCTCTCTTCTCAGAAGTAGTTGGTGAGTATCATTTCCAGGCAACTGTCTGTACTTTTACACACAGTTGTGTATCCCTAAGATTTTAGACTATTGTTTCAGGTTGTATAAATATTCTTTTAGAGCTTGATTTTTTTTTACTTGACATCATATTTTTGAGATTTATTAATATTGATACATGTTAATATAGGTTCATTTCAACTGCTCTATAGAAGAATTCTGTTATGTGAATGGTTTATTTCTCTACAGGACGTTAGACTGGTCTCATATTTTTACTATTAAGAACACCATTATAATGAACATCCTTACATTTCCCTCATACACCTGTATAACGTCTTTCCTAGGTTAGCCACTGTCTTAGCTCAGGCTGCCATAACAAAATACCCTAGACCAGGTGGTTTAAACGTGTACGTTTATTTTCTCACAGTTCTAGAAGCTAGCTGTCCGAGACCAGGTGCCCGCATCCTCAGGTTCTGGTATGTGCTCTGCTCTCCTCCTGGCATGTACACGGTCACCTGTTAGCTATGTCCACGTGGCAGGAAGAGGGAGAACGCTCTCCCTATCTCTTCTCATCCTATAGATCCAGGATCCCATCCTTACGGCCTCATTTAACCTTCATTACCTACTAAAGACCCATCTGCAGATACAGTCACATAAATTTGGGGGTGGGGGTACCATTCAGTCAGTCTATAGCAGTCACCTCATAGTGAAATTGGTGGGTTGTATAAAATCTGCATCTTCAACTTTTCCAGATATTTCCACATTGACCTCCAGAGTGGTTGTGATCATTTACATGCCCAACTGCAAGTCTATAGGTGCTGGAATAGTTTTAACTACAAGAACTTTAAATTCCTAAATGGAAGATGGAGGGTGTCACCCTTTCAAACGGCAACTCCTTTTCCCATCCCACCAGTGTCAGGAAAGCCTTCCAAATGCTGTCCAAATGCTGGCAGCTGCCAGTCGGTTCTCCCGGCAGCCATGTGTGGAGACCGCAGACCTGCTGGCCCAGTAGCGCTCTCTCGAGGCCAATGCCGTGGACTAGCCCCGCGGTCTCCGGCTGGTGGCCCGTGCGGTCCGAAGGCTGGCGGCCGCCGGGCTAGACTGCCCGATGGGTTCAGAGTGACTGCTTGAGTTTGTGCCCAGAGAAACCAGGTGTCCTGCTGGGAACAAATGATACAAATCAAGCTTCAAGTCCGTTGCAGCTGAGACCCCCCAGGCTCCATATCTTCTCCGGTCCACTTGTGAAAAGCCAGTGTTCTTTGACACTGTGATTCCGCCCCCCCCCCCCCCAAATAGGATATTTAATCTTCCTTTAAAATGGTTTAAACGGCCCCCACGTGCCTCCCTCTCATTCCCTCCCTCCCTGCCTGTGCCCTCGCTTAGCATTTTGCTTCCCCAGCACTCAGGACCCCATGTTCCCTGTGTTAACCGGGTCCTCCCCATGCAAACACAGGGAAGCTTTCTTCGCCCTCCGGGCCACCTGTCTGTGAACCAAGCAGAGTCTGAACAGAGAAAGAGATGGTTTCTTCTGTCTCGATCATGTAGACAGTCTATGAATCAAAAGGGATTTCTCAGAGTGAGTTACACAATCTACTTTCCCATATGTGTCACCATTTTTCTGGAAACTTTTACTTATCAGGTAAAATTGTAGTTAGAGAGGTTCTCCGACAGCTTAATCATGTTCTTCGCTGGATCCCACAGTGAAGCCAGGAGGCGGAGAGTCTGCCCCTGTTTCCGTGGCAGCGATCTAAGGGCCAAATATAGGACCATTGTTTCGCTGGTCCCGACAGAAGAAGAAGGAACTGAGAGGTGAGGAAAACCCCTGTTAGTCAGAAATTTTTCTTTAGGAGGTCAAGGCCTTTGAAAAATTAATGGAAAAGTACCAAACAGTACTTTTCTTTATCTACATATTTTTTAAATGCTGCGTTTTTCTTAACTAGGGAATTTTACATCTGTGTGTCATCATGAATCCGTTTTCCCTTCACTGTCCCTTGCTCCTTCTTTCTGTGTCTGTCAGTCTGTCCATTCTCGTTCTTTCCACTGAAATATGATGCCTCTCAACCCAGCGGGAACTGGAAAAATATTTTAAAACATAATCCATGCAAGCAGTTATGAATAATTCCATCATCTGGGTGGCTCTCCAAGCAATGGACCGACACATACCTGCCGGGCAGTGCTGCCGGGGCGGGGCCCCTGCGTTCCTGCGGGAGGCGGTCCTGGGGCCAGGTCAGCATGCGCCAGGTGATGGTTTTCCAGTTCCTCCCATCTCAGGTCTTCATCACTTAATCTCAAAGACTGGATTGTTAGAGCGTTTTTCTTACATTCACATAAGATTTGTTTGGATAAACTACCATTACCTTTGGCACAAAATATCAAGGAATCACTACATTGCCTTCCTTTTCGAAGGAAGTGGGGATGTGTCCAGGCTACACTATTAGGCAATATACATAAAACGTACGAAAGACTTGGATTTAAGGTTGTTGCAGCCTTCAGAGAAAACCTGAACATTTCTACATTTCGGGCTGTTTGACTTGTGATGGCCACAGCCTTCATTTCTTCTCTGTAGGAGCTGTTGTTTATAGCAACAACCATAAGAAAGTTGTACTGAAATGATTATCAGTTTCTTTAGATTTATAATACTGCATCCCAGATTCTATAAGCAGTTTAAGAGATTTTTCTAGGACTTGTAATCAGTACTAATAGTAGCTTTTCTGTGAATTCTAAAAGAAAGAAACACCCCATGCATTTCAGGTGAATGCTGAAGGGTGCTGGGGCCAGGATGGTGCCGGGCGTCCTCCAAAGCGGAGGCGGAGGGTGTCGCCGAGGAGCGGGAGCGGAGCCCACCTCCTCCAGGAGCTGCCCTGCCTGGCCCACCCGCCTCCATGGCCCCCCGATGCTGGTGCCTCTCTCACTACAGCGCCTGTGGAGTGGCCAAGAGTCGTGCCAGACTCTACACACAAGCCCATTTCTGTAACTCAAGGAGAAGAGTGTTTTGGTCTGTTTCCAAGGGAACTGGGTCACGCAGGTAACTGTGGGAGCATGCATGTGTCTGGTCCTTGGCACATGGAGCCAGGATCCAATTCTGCCAGGGCTCTCTCTTTTCCAGGCCTGTCCCTGCTTCTCTCAGAATGCCCCTGCTCCCCACAGCACAGCAGATTGATACTATGTTTCACTGGCTATAACATTCATAGGAAAAATAAATGATAACTTACATGATCTTTCTTTTTAATACGTTAGACTCTTGTGAGACACAGACTGTGGAGAGAAATGGCTTTCAGAATGAATTAAAAATGAAAATTCTAGTTGTAAAACAGAAAGCTCATATGTCTATGCTAAATAGTTTGAAGTTTTAACCATGAGGATAAACTGAATTTGTTTGAACGGAATCAAACAGTAGCGTCAGTTCACATGTTCCTGAATAATGTCAGACACCTCTCGGAAAGGGTGCTGTGTTTGTGTTAGGAGTTTGTATCAGTTGAAGCCATGGTCAGGGAGCAGTTAGATCCTTGAGTTCTGAACTTAGAACAGTAAGTTAATGCATTTTCATGCCAATTTTGAAGAAGTAGAACACACATATACTTTCAACTCCTCTCTTAGTTTCTCCAAAGTCAACTTTTATGATCATCTCCTAACCAAACAGGACCACTGCTCCTCCATGGAAAAACCAGAGATTCTTCCAAAATACCAGTCTGTGAAGTGGGAGGGTCTGCTCTGGAAGACACTGGAGGAGGCTGCTTCGAGCGGAGCCCACCTCCTGACTGGGCACATGGGAAGGGTTTCCCATAGGAAACATGACCAGAGGGACTGGACCTCAGGAGTTCTAAGCTGCCTCTGGTCCCTCAGCTTTCTGGCTGATGACATAACCAGCAAGGATCACCAGCCCCGTGAGAGGGGCAAGCACTGGCATATTAACCTGCACAGGCCTTTTTTCAACTCCCTGATTGAAGGTTTTGGTTACTCTGTGATGGAGAACTCATCTTAGACATGAGACTAAGTGGGATTTTCTGCTGCTTTTTTAAATATGAAACATGGATCAGGTATGTCTGGAAAGGAGAGAGAGAGAGAGAGAGAGAGAGAGAGAGAGAGAGAGAGAGAGAGAGACAGCAGATTCCAAGTCCATGAACCCTAACAGTCATGTGGGAGAGGACCACACGGCTGAGAGACAGGGGCAGGCCCTCATTGCCTATGGATACATTTCAGAAAGGAGACCCAATAAACAGCAGGCTTACCCAATCGGCTGATCCTCTTCCTTTGGAAAGAGCAAACAAGGAGAAAGGGACTAGAGAGAGAGGAGACCTGAACTGTGGAAGGTAAAGAGCTTTCCCTGTGTTCTGTGGTATAATCGTGTCATTTAGTTAGAGCATGCAGTTAAACAGGCTGTTGTATGTTTGCCAAAAACCTCACACTACTGTTTCTATGGGGAAAGGTGCTCTGAATTCTAAACAAGTGACTCATAAATGAATTGGACTGCAGCACACGAGCCGACTTAGCAACTTTCCAAATGAAGGGTGTCTGAACCCTCTGCTGTGACAATGTCTGCAGGAGTCCTGGCTGTCAGCAATGACCCAGCAGTCCTCCCAAGCTCTACAGAATAAGCATAGACTCAGCATCCTCTCAGACCATGCCACCAGATACATGTATTGCAGCAAATAACACAAATCCCAATTAATTTAATCACTTATTAAGCTAGCAAATGCAAACAAAGGGGAAATTACTCTAGAAGTAATAGGGTTGTTGTTTTTTTTTCTGGTTTAAATTCTACCACTTTTCTTCTCTGTAATAAAAATGATTAATCAGTTAGCTTTTAGTCCATATTAAACCCCATCCCAAAATTCAGTGGCTTAAAACCAAAACAAGACTCACATATCTGTGGAAAGTACTCTTCAAGGCCTCTTAAGTCCTAGGCTTATAATGGTACCTTGTCTTTTCCATTTCATTCTATTGCCCAAGGCAAGTCACATGGCTAACCCCGAAGTCAAGGGGTGGGAAGTACATTCTACTCCCTTAGTGGGAAGAATTGCAAGGTCTATGGCAAAAGGCAGGGGCACAGGCAGAGGCAGAGAATTGGCGCCCATTACGCAAACTAGAACAGTGATCACTGTCCAATAAAATTAAGTAAGATGCTGCTACTTGAAGATTTGGGCGACTCTGTGAGTATGTGGGGGTTTAGGCTCAGGGAAAGGGGAGCAGGTGAGCTTTGAGGTGGCTCATCTGGAAAAGGCACCATGCCTGAACTGAGAGTATTTTAAAGGATTTGACCCACTGGTCCTGCAGAGGGTGCTGGAATCCTCTCTCTCCATCTCAGAGCTGTGACAAAGCCAGCCAGGAACTTTCCCATGAAGTCAGGTTAATGGGAGGTAGATCCCCCAACAGAGGCAGAAACACATAAGGACTAAGTAACTACAGGAAATAGGGACACCTTACCAATTTTGAGGAATCCCAGTTCATTGGGGAAGTCTTGAAAAGGGCCCTGAGGGGCCAGAGATATGCCTGTGGCTCACTACCCTCATCAGAGTTACACAGAGGGAAGAATTATGGAGTAATTGGTTTGGTGACTATGCTTAACTTTTAAAAACAATTTCTTTATTGGAGAGAGAGAGAGAGAGAGACAGAGAGAGAGACAGAGAGAGAGAGAGAAGATTCATTTATTGTTCCACTTATTTAAGCATTCATTGGTTGATTCTTGCATGTGCCCTGACCAGGAATTGAACCCACAACTTTGGCATATCAGGACAATGCTCTAACCAACTGAGCTACCCATCCAGGGACACTTTGCTTAACCTTTGTTTGGAGGAGGTATAAATATAAATGAGTTCTATTTTCCTAACTCCTGGCAGTTGTGTTAAATGACCCCCCCCCCCCGCGCGCCCCTCCCCCCCCCCCCCCATTGGCTTAACAGTATCTTGGCCAGTTTTTACAAAATTTCAGCCTATTTTGGTTGTTACAACAGTCTAATTCTGACATTTAGGATTCAGTCCTGTTCTCAAACTCGATTCAAATTTCACCTTCTTTCTCCAGCTCAGCCTAGACCTGCATCGGTATCCATCTCCCCTCCCTCTCCTACCTGTGCTTCAGTTGGGGTGGGAGGGACCGAGCTGCAGACCTCTTCTGAATTGACCATGACTGCACTTCTGTTCAAGATCTACACAGGCTGAGGAGGAGGCCCAGCCTCCTTTGCAAACGAGGGAGGACAGTGGGTGAGGAAGGGGGCGCTTATTCTGGGGCAGCTCCTGCAGGCCCTGGCTACCCTGGGCTGGTTTGACCATCTATTCTAGGGACCCCTGGTTGTTGGCATTTACCTGCGATACGTGGCCTTTCTGCCAGCACCCTTCTTTCCAACACAACCCACACACACACTGCCCGAAACGACAGTCCCAGTTCTCACCTTCCCACAAACTGTGAAGTCAGCAGGCAAACATGGGATCCGTCTTCTAACGGAAGGTGACAGATCACAGGCAACTGGGTGCTGGGAGCTCTCCATGCCCTCTCTTTCCAAACCTCTTGGCCCCTATTCAGGTCCCATGGGGGCCAAACAACATGTCCACTCTGGAACCAAGTCCTGTTATGGAGAGGAAAATGTTCTCCTCTTGTACGCATCCTGATCTTTAGAATAAATTCGTCCCCCCTCCCGCCTTTCCCTTCCCATTCGCTTTTGGGAGTGGAAAGCTATGCCCCTTCCCCCCTCAGTTCTCTTGGGGAGGGGCTGCAGGACTGGCGGGACCCGGAATGGGCGGTAGGGGCTGTCCGCTAGTGAAGCTCCCTGGGAACGGGGCTGGCTCCAGGTGCTGGCAGCTCTCTGATCTTAAAACGTGGCGTGCTCACTGATTTTTGGGACCCTGGCTGAGTTCAGGGACAACAGGAGAAGTCTCACTCTACGTCCTATTAGCTTTGGAGTCAGGCAAAACTTGTTTCAAAACTGAGTTCTGCCACTTACAGTCTCATTTCCTTCACCTGGAAGCTGCTTCTCAGGATTACTGTGACAATAAAAGGAATGGATGCCATCTGGCTCTCACATACAAGGTGCTGATGACATTGGTTATTTTTTCTCATCATCCCACCCCATGCCCACCCTCTGAGCCTTATATGTAACCACGTATGTATCTATGTAGACAGGCATAAAATGTATGTGTGTGTGTGTGTTTAAAATCTAGCCCTCTGATATTTTTGCCGCTTGAATCCATGTTATGTTATTGGTACAGAAAAAGATATTTGGGACACAAATCTTCCTCATTCAGTAACAAACGTCTGTCCTAAGTTTGTGTATGACTCATCAAGCATAGTTATTGAGGGTATCAGGTGTGGACTTTCTGCTTCCTGAGCACCTCTGTGTAGGTGTGTTATTACCAGAAACCCTCCCAAATTCTACCCAGCACTCTACAGAAATGACGAGGATAAAAGAAAAGAAAGATTGAAACAAAGAAATGTGATTGTTTTTATGTTTCACCATCAAGAATATCATTTTAGCTAAAATGAGACCACTGCAATGAGGATAAACAAATTTACATAAAAAAGAAATTTTGATGCTGATTTCTAAACTGAATGGGGTTTTACCTGATAAAATCTACAAAGTAGAATATTTATCCTCAAAACATCAGCTGCACAGACTCATTACTCATGCTTTCACACCTTCAAATAAGGTAGATTTTTAAAGAACTAAATAGGTTGAGAGCTTTTTAGGATACCTGTGCTCTATGTTCAGAGAAAGGAGAGTTAGTTCAATTATTCATTCAACAACCACTTGTTAAGTTACTAAGTTAAAGAGGCTCTGTCCCTCTTCTCTGTTGCTTTAAAGTTTAGAGCTTAGTCTTAACAGAGGAGGAATGAAGTAAACAAACAAAATCACATGTCAGTATATTCCTACTCTCTTCCATGTCTCCACCAGCTCCACCAGCTGGGGACATCCCCAACACGACTGCAACCTCCTCCACAACCACAGAGCACTCTGCAAAGATCTGCTGTATGTGCCCGGCAGGAAAATCTAAAGTCTACAAGAATCAGAGAAATCTTTAATCATTGCTTCTCCAAGTTTTACCATCTACGAAACCTTCACAATATTGCCCTGATTTATCATATTAACCATGTTAGCAGCATCTTCTCTAAGTCCCATTCGGTAGAGACAGTGAACATATACACCTATACTACCTGTGGTCAGGTTCTGCTTCTATTTACAAGTGCGTGTGTGTGAGTGTGCACACACGCACACGACAGAGAGGCAGAACTTGTGTTTGCTCTTATTTTTAGACAGAGGGTACACTCACAGATATGTCTGAGTGTGAGTAACACAATTGACTTCAATAGTTTTGACATACCAGCAAAAAAAGTTTCCATGCGTTTTATACAGACACATGGATAATGGCCAAGGCATTCCAGTAATAGGTCATTGAAATTGAAGGGTCTCAGGAGTCACTAGTCCAAATCTCTCATTTTACTGATAAGGAAATTTAGGCCTTTGACTGTATCAAGAAAAATTTGAAAGACATTTAAACAGGAAGAAAAATATCACTGGGGTCCTATCTAGCACACCACACCCTCCCACGTTGTCTAGTTCTACAGGGATTTGAGACCAGTCTTCAAGCTATTTGGTAACTTAGTAAGTCTTAGAAAACTTACAGTAATGCAAATAATGCTTGTCTATAGAAATACAAATGAATATTTTCATGTGGAATATAAGTGATTATGGCCCTGTGGATATTAACCAGTTTTCCATCTCTTTGCAAATTTATTTCAGCATTCCTAACGACTTATAGCTGTGTGTGCTTGTGAATCAGTAATATTATCTTACTGGCTCCCTCGTTAATTAATGTGTGAAATAAAATCACAAACACCATCTCAGTTCCCCTTTAGCATATCACGGGACAGACTGGCCAAATAGAGTCTAGAGTTTTACTTTGGGAGGGGGAGGGTACTTCCAGATATGAAGGGGAAGGGGGCGGAACTTACCTCTTCTGTCCCCAGATGATTGTGGGAAAAGAAAGAAGATAGAGGCAGCGAAAGGCAATGGTCAGACACATGTCCCAGGGTTGCTTACAGAACAATAAATAAATAAAGATCTACAGTTTTCTGAACCCAGCCTGGTCCCACTGAATCAGTCTATGAATGTAAGCCCCATGCACACTCAGGTTTGAAAATCACTGTTCTAGAGACTATTAAAAAGGGAGAGGAACAATTGATTAAATGAGGCAAGAAGAAAAAGCCCTGTGACTCTGATCTAGTTCCAACTTCAATAGGGAATGACCCATAGAAAACTACACCCACGTAATGGCTTCAAATGCAGGTATAGTTCTGGCAGGACTATCTTGTATTGCACTCATAGAAACTACCAGAGAGTGTTTTCATGTGGTTCTCCAAGCACAGTGAAGGCCTCACCTTTGATGCTGTTTCTGAGGAGACCTGCAAAACCACCATCAATCCCCCTCTCCCAGCAGCCCTTGTTCCAGGAGGGAAGAAATCAAGTCAGGATCCTCTCTAATGGGAATCTGTTTATTTTTACAATTAACAAAGAAAAATTGTTGAGATTTGTTGGCTTGTTTGGCGATTCAGAATTTAAACACTAGTTCTAAGAGAGGAGTTACCCCCAAGCTTTACCCACCCTGTAGAAGCCAAGCTTTTTCACAACAGAAAATAATGCACTCTTACAGAAAACTACAAAGAGAAACAGTGGGCAGGGCGCAGGGCCACTCAGGGGCATTTGGGGCCAGATAAACATGAACTCTATAGCACACTGACTGCACCTCCATTCTGTTTTAATTTTTAAAAATTTTATTGATTTCCGAGAGGAAGGGAGAGAGAGAGAAAGATAGAAACGTCAGTGATGAGATAGAATCATTGATTGGCTGCCTCCTGCATGCCCTGTACTGGGGATCAAGCCCACAACCTGGGCATGTGCCCTTGACAGGAACCGAACCTGGGACTCTTCAGTCTGCAGGCCGACGCTCTATCCACTGAGCCAAACCAACTAGGACTGTACCTCTGTTCTTAAAGGCTCCAAAAGCATCAGTGTAACCAAGTTAATTAGATTACGGAAGACTTGGAGTCTGTATATTGACGTTAGTCCACATTAGCTGTTTCCAAATTCTTGGGTGTTGGCTTCTGTGTTCACCTTGGGGGTCAGTGGGATTCCTTATACTATGCTTTTTTGTGAGTGCAAAAACTAGCTGCATTGCTCAGTATAAGCATCAGATCACAAAGATAAGCCCCTTAGCCTTGACTTAGGGTATTAGTTACCTGGGGAGACCATAACAAAGTACACAAACAGGGTGGCTTACAACAAAAGAAAGTCACTGCCTCGCAGTTCTGGAGGTTAGAAGTCTGGAATCAAGGTGTCTGCAGGCCTGAATGCCCACTGATACCAGGGAGGGAATGCTTCCTTGCCTTTTCCTGGCTTCTGGGGGTCTCTGGGCAATCTTTGGCATTGCACTACATAACTCCAATGTCTGCCATTGTCATCACATGTGTTACCTCTATTTTCCTTACTACCTCTGTTAGTAAGGATAGCCATCCTTACTAATAAAAGCCTAAGTGGTCGTCACGCCATAATGCCCTCATGCCCTCACAAGATGGCTGTGTGCACAGTGGGTGAGTGCAGGTGGGTGGGGCTGGGCTTGACGCTGTGTGTGTGGCACAGCACGGAGCCTGCCTGAGAGTCCCGCCTCCTGGCTCCATGCAGCGTGAAGGCAGGACTCCCGGCTCCAGCCTACCTCTTTGGGGCAATCCATCGAGGAGCCCCGGTTGGGTGGGTGGGGCCTACCTCTTTGGGGCAATCGATCGCAGGACTCCCACACTGTGACAGGGCACAGGCCAAGCTGGGGGACCCCCCCATCCCAGAGTGCATGAATTTCATGCACTGGGCCTCTAGGATTCTCATAAGACCATCAGTCACATTGGAGCAGGGCTCCAATCTAGTACAACTCCGTGTTAACTAGTTACATCTGCAAAAACTCTACTTCCAAATAAAATCACGTTCTGAGGGGTTTGTCCCTTGACTAGCAGGCGAGGCAAGGGGCCTGTAATAAGCCAGGCTGACAGGCTTAGCAATAGCACCTTCCCACCTTCCACAGGGTCCCACACTTAGGCAAAAGGTAGGAGCTGCATCAAAACTGATCAGGAAAGGAAAACCTAGATAAAGGAAAGAGAAGGTCCAGATAAAAGTGGTGCAGACAAACAGAGCAAGAAAAACAAGAACAAAATCACCTTAAAAAATTTGTTTTAACACTACACAGAAACAAAAGAAGTCTTTAGAACAAAACATCCTTCTGATAACCAGGAAAACTACACTCACATAAAAATAGCTAACAGAAAAGTGTCAAGACAAATCCCATGCAAGGACACTATGTAGTCTCAATAAAAAGTCCTTTTTGAGAATTTTTCACATCTTGTGGGAATGAATTAAATTATTGTTTTTTGCCACCTTAAAATTTCATGGAGAGAAAAATTCAAAATCTTGACAAATTACTTTCAATTCTGAAATAATAAAGATTGTAAGGAAAAAAATACATTGCTAAAAATATTTAAGACACATTTAACTTCACTGATCAACTTTCAATTGGTGACTACTAAAATGATGATAATATTCTAAATTGAAATTATGTTTTTCAGATTTATTCTTTTTCTCATTTGGTTTTGGTCTTGATTTCAGCCAAATACTGACTTTAACTCTTGGCCCTTTAGCAGTTGGAAAAAATACATGTCAGTGCATTTCCATCCTGAGGATTTCCTGTGTGAATGACAAGAGAACATGGGTTCTCAGAGAGCTGCTTCCTCCTAAAAGGAGTCTGAAGAAGGGGCTGAATTGCATACCCTCAGCCTCTCTTCCTAGATCCATCAGTCAGATTAAGTACTTACCAATTATCTGCTGTGTTTGAAAACCACCTGAAAATGTAGTGACTGAAAACAACAATTTTATCTGTTCTTAATACTGTGGGTTGTGCTCACTTCAGCAACACATATACTAAAATTGGAAAAATAAAGAAGATTAGCATGGCCCCTGTACAAGGATGACATGCAAATTCATTAATTGTTCCATATTTTTAAGGGGTCAACTCATCAGGAAGATATAACAATTGTAAATATATATGCACTCAATATCGGAGCACCTAAATATATTAACAGTAACAGATCTGAAGGGAGAAATAGACAACAATATAATAATGGTATGGGACTTCAAAACCCCACTTTCAGCAATGGATAGATCAACCAGACAGAAAATCAACAAGGAATGCTGGGATTGAACCATACATTAGACTAAATGGACCTTATAGGATATTTTATCCATCAGCAGTGGAACATTCTCCAGGATAGATGATATGATAGGCCACAAAGCAAGTCTTAGAAAATTTAAAAATACTAAAATCATACCAACTATCTTTTCTGACCACAGTGGTATTACTAGAATCAACAACAAGAGAAAAGTTGAAAAATTTACACTCGTGGAAACTAAACAACAGACTCCTGAACAATTTAGTGGGTCAAATAAGAGATAAAAAGGGAAATAAAAAACCTCAAAACAAATAAAAATGGAAACAGAGCACACCAAAACTCAAGAGATGTTGCAAAAGCAGTTCTGAGAGGGAATTTTCTGGCAATAAATGCATATAGTAAGAAAAGAGAAGTACCTCAAACAACCTAATTTTACATCTCAAGAAACTAGAAAAAGAAAAACATATGAAGCCCCAAATTACCAGAAGGAAGGAAATAACAAAATTCAGAGTGGAAATAAATGAAATACAGATCAGAAAAACAATAGAAAAGATCAACGAAACTAAGAGCTGGTTTTTCAAAAAGATACACACATTGACAAATCTTTAGTTAACTAAGAAAAAAGAGAGAAGACTCAAATTCATAAAATCGTAAAGGAAAGAGGAGACATTAAACTGATATTACAGAAACTCATGGGATCATAAGAGACTACTATGAATAATTATAGGCCAACAAAGTGGATAAACTAGTGGAAATGAATAAATTCCTAGAAACATACAACCTACCATGTCTGAATCAGGAAGAAATAGGAAATCTTAACAGACCAATAATAAGTCAGGAAATTGAATCAGTAATCAAAAACCTCCCAACACAGAAAAGCCCAGGGGCAGATGGCTCTCTTGGTGAATCCCACTAAATATTTAAAGGATTAACACCAATCATTCCAAAACTCTTCCAAAAACTTAATCTTCTTCATTTTATGAGACTGTATTACCAGGATTCCAAAGCCTGAAAAGGATTACAGAAAGAGAAAACTATAGAACAATATCCCTGATAAATATAAGTGCAAAACTCCCCAACAAAATATTAGCAAACTGAGTTCAACAACATATTAAATAGATCATACACCATGACCAAGTAGGATTTATCTTTGGGTTGCAAGGATCGTTCAAGATATATCACATTAGTAGAATGAAAGATAAAAATCGTATCATTATCTCAATAGATTAAGAAAAAAGCATTTGACAAAATAGAATTTGATAAAAACCTTCAACAAATTGAGTGTAGAAGAAACATACCTCATCATAATAAAGGTCATATGTGATAAACCCATAGTTAACATCATACTCAGTGGTGAAAAATTTAAAGCTTTTCCTCTAAGATCAGGAACAAGACCAGGGTGTCCACTGTTACCACACACATTCAAAACAGTACTGGAAGTTCTGGATAGAGTAATTAGGCAAGACATAAAAGGCATCCAAAATGGAAAAAAAAAGGAAAATTTGTCATTATTTGTAGATGATATGATTTTATATACAGAAAATTCTAAGGACTCAACTAAGAAACTGCTGGAACTAATCAATGAATTCAGTAATGTTGCAGGATATAATATCAACATACAGAAATCAGTTGTTTTTCTATACACTAACAATGAAATATCTAAAAAAGAAATAAAGAAAATGATCCCATTCACAATAGCATCAAAAACAATAAAATACTTAGGAATAAATTTAAAGAATGGAAGTGAAAAATCTGTATAATAAAAAGAATAGTACTTTGATAAAAAGAAACTGAAGAAGACACAATGGAAAGATACCTTGTGTTCATGGATAAGAAGAATTAATATGGTTAATATGTACAAACTACCCAAACCCATCTATAGATTCAATGTAATCCCTATCAAAATCTAACGGTATTTTTTTACAGAAATAGGAAAAACAATCCTAAAATTTATATGGAACTACAATACAGTAGTCCCTGAAAAGCCAAAGCAACCCTGAGAAAGAAGAACAAAACCAGAGGCATCATGCTTCCTGATTTCAAATTGTACTACAAAGCTGTAGTAATTAAAACAGTATAGTCCTGGCATAAAAACAGACAGACCAGTGGAACAGACTGGAGAGCCCAGAAATAAATCCCTGCATATACGGTGAGCTAATAATATTTGAGAAGGGAGCCAAGAACACTCAATAGAGAAGGGATAGCCTCTTCAACAAATGGTGCTGGGGAAACTGGATAATCACATGCAGAAAAATGAAATTGGACCCTGTCTTACACCACTCACAAAAACTAACTGGAAATGGATTATAGGTTTAAACATAAGACCCCATACTGTAAAACTCCTAGAAGGAAACAGGAAGAAGCTCCTTGACACTGATCTTGGCAATGATTTTTTGGGTACGATATCAAAAGCAAAAATTGACAAGTGAGACTACCTCAAACTAAAAATCTTCTGCATAGCAAAAGAACCGCAAAATGAAAGGCAACCTGTGGAATGGAAAACAATGTTTGCAATCTATATATCAGATAAGGAGTTAATATCTAAAATATACAAAGAACTTATACAGCAACAACAAACATTTAAAATGGGCAGGGGAACTGAACAGTTTGTTTTTTTTTTCAACAAAGATATCCAAATGGTCAACAGATACACAAAAGATTCTCAATATCACTAATCATTAGGGAAATGCAAGTCAAAACCACAATGAGATATCACCTCACACCTGTTTGAATGGCATCCATCAAGAAGACAGGAGACCTTAATCAATCAATAAAAAAATAATAATTAATAAAAAGAAGACAGGAGGTAAGTGCTGGCGAGGATGTGCAGAAAAGGGAACCCTGATGCACTGTTGGTAGGAATGTAAATTGGTTTCTGCCCCTACGGAAAACAGTGTGATGGTTCCTCAATAAATTAGAAATACAACTACCATATGATCCACCAATCACATTATACATGAAATGAAACAGAATATTTAAAAGATATCAGCCTGTTCATGTTTATTACAGCATTATTCACAATAGCCAAGGTATGGAAGCAACCTGGAGTATGCCAAGGGAAAAATGGATCAAGAAGTTGTAGCACATGTACACAATGGACTATGATCCAGCCACAAGAAAGAAGGAAATCCTGACATTTGCAACAACATGGATGAACTTGAGGGCATTATGTTTAGTGAAATAAGCCAGAGAGAAAGACAACAACTGCATGATATCACTTATCTGTGAAATCTAAAATAGCCGAACTCATAAATCAGAGAATAGAATAGTTACCAGGGCCTGGGGGCAGGTGAATTGGGGAGATGTTGGTCAAAGGGTACAAACTTGCAACTAGAAGGTGCATAAGTTCTGAAGATCTATGCTCAGCACAGTGATTATAGCCAACAAATTGGAGTATACACTTCAAAACTGCTAAAAGACTCCATGTTAAATGTCCTTACACACACACACACACACACAGAAATCATGTGGCATCATAGAGGGGTTAGCTTAAGCTATGGTGGTAGTCATACTGCAATATATAAATGTGTCATATCAACACACTGTGCACCTTAAACTCACAATATTGTATGTAAATTATATCTTGATTAAAAGTACTGTGGGTCATCAATTTGCACTGGACCCAGGGGGGTCTTTCTGCTGCCCTTGCCGGGTCACACGCATAGCTGTAGTCATCAGCAGCTCGATGGTCTCAGGTGAGCTCTCTTGCAAATCTGGTGGTTGGTTCTGGCTGTTGCTAGGTCCTTCTCTTGTGTCTTCTCTCATTGTTAAGTCTAGTCTGGCCTGGCCAGCGTGGCCCAGTGGTTGAGCATCACCTATGAACCAGGAGGTCCCAGGTTCGATTCCTGGTCAGGGCATGTGCCCGTGTTGCGGGCTCGATCCCCAGTAGGGAGCATGCAGGAGGCAGCTGATCCATGGTTCTCTCTCATCATGGATGTTTCTATCACTCTCCCTCTCCCTTCCTCTCTGAAATCAATAAAAATATATTAAAAAAAGAAAAAGAAATCTAGTCTGGACTTCTCAATGTAGAGGCCGCATAGAAGGGACTAGAATAGGAGGTGCAAAGCCACTCGAGGTTGGGAGGTTCAGAAGCTACAGTCATCACTTGCACTGCATTCTGGGGGTGAAGGACATCCCAGGCCAGCCTGACTGAAGGGCTGTAGAAATGAACCCGCCTCTTGGCAAGAAGTGGCTCAGCCACACTGTCCAGGGCCTGGGAAGGGATGAATCGTAAGGCTTTTGCAAACATTCCTCCCAGATGAGTAAAGGGGCAGAGAGAGGTCAGCAGGGGGACGGGATAGGCAGGAGTGAAGGGCGGGGTGTGGGGGGGGTTGTCTGCTATACCCACACACCCCACAAACCGATGCTGTAAAGAAAGGATTGCCATCAAGTTCTGAGCAGCAATTTCACACATTTCCAGAAAATAATATGAACTTCAATAACATTATTCTCTGCTTGCAACTATATCTTTAAGTCTTTAAAAACATCATCAGCAAATATATTGAGTAGTGATTCAAGATTTTTAGATTATATTTTGTTGTTAAGCTTTGGCATTGCTATGTAATTGAAATTAAAGAGAGTTTAAAAGTATTTTTCTCTTGATGTGAAAAGCAAGTCAGTGAATATGCTGGGCAATGAGTTGAGATTTCACAGGACGGAGTTTGTTGTTAAGTGTTGGCACCATTAAGGAGAGTTTCAGACTCAGTTTTTCTCTTTGGGGCTTTGCAAACTGGAGAGCTTCTATATTTAGATTGTTTAAATGATGGCATCATGCCAAGGGAGGGGGATGACATTTCTCACTGTGATTCATTTTGCCTTTGCCACCACCGAGCAGCCGCTTCTTATTAATAAACAAGGCTGTTTGCCCATCACAAACCCATGGATTTGGCTGATGAGTAAGAAGAAAAGGGTGCCTGCGTCATGGGCAGCGGCTGACACAGGGCAGTCAGGACAGGCTCAGGGAGGGCAGGCTGCTTGTGCATCACGGATGTCAGGTCCTGGGCTGCCAGGAAGTTTGCGCAATGGCCATTTGGAAGGTCCATCCATGGAGCCACACTGGACCAGGAGTGCAGAAGAGTCTGTCTTGAATGGGCTCTGTGGCGTCACACTCAGCTGCAGTGTGATCTGGTCATGGGGGCAGTGGGCTGCTGCCATCGCCCTCTGTATGTTTTCACCTTCTCTTTCTGAATCAGGGCAACCTGCAAGGTGGGAAACCAGAGCCCAGGAGGGAAAGGGAAATGTGGCCGCCTCACACCCTCTGCCCTCCTTTGGCCAAGGCTCTCTTGGCACTGGGCTCAGTTCTGACAGCAGGGAAGCCGTGGGAAGAGAGGTGCCAGAGCAGCTGCTGGCATCTGGGGCACTGTCTACATGCAGGTACACCCCAGAAAGATTAGCCCCACTGCCAGTCTTGGTTCCTTTTCATTTGTGGCAACAATGGGCAATGAATCTCTTTCTCTCTTTCCTTCTCTTCCTTCCTCCCTTCCACCTCTTTTACTTAAAAAAAAATTCTCACTGTGAAAGTGGTAAGAGCAACCATGATCAAATGAGACCAGCATCAACCAGCTCAGGGACATTCACAAAAGCCACCTTAACCATGAGAGCTGTCAGAGGTGTGACTCGGGATGCCTTCTGAACTGTGTGAGGACCTTGGAATTGTTCATGTCTTTTCTTCTGGGAATGCATGTGCATACCTACACACATAACCTTTAAATCACTTTTCTTCCTGCCCTAGCCAGTTTGGCTCAGTGGATAGAGTGTCAGCCTGTGGATTGAAGGGTCCTGGGTTCGATTCTGGTCAAGGGCACATGCCTGAGTTGCGGGTTTGATCCCCAGTGTGGGGCAAGCAGGAGACAGCCGATCAATGATTCTCTCTCATCATTGATGTTTCTCTCTCTCCCCCTCTCCCTTCCTCTCTGAAATCAATAAAATATATTTTAAAAAAAGAAACCACTATACTTTTCTTGCTGAATCTTGGAGAATCATGGCAGGATGGGGTCCTCAGAAAAATCGGAATTTATATACACTGCATTTTATGTCTTTACTGAAGACATTTCTTATATTCAGCATGCCGTGTTCAAAGCTATAATCACAGGGAGAATGTGTGCTTTCTGTTTATAATATGACCTCAGTCAATGGTAGATTATAATCACTGCTTTTGACTTATTATAAACACTTGCCTTCTGGGCTGACGTTTATGTAGCACATCTGTATCTAAACCATATAAAAGGATGAGGGGAGGTGGAGATTCATTATCATGGGGGAGACTCCGAGCAGACTAGGTCACCAATCCATAAGAGGGTGCTCACAGGAGCTGCTGGCCACTGGCATATAGTTAAGCAGCAATATGATAATATAGTGGTGTTATGGGTTTGAGGTTCACTTTGTAGTTATTTCCTAATAACGTTTTGGAAAAATAGAGTACAAACTCACCAAACTCCTTATCGTCCTACATCAGGCAAAGTATCCTACACACCTGAGTCTCTGGCACGCGTCTCTACAACCTCAGCTCCTTCTGGGCCACAGTAATTGCTTTCAGGGATGGGTATGGGCCTATGTATGTTCCATGAGAATAAATCCTAGGACTTGTGAAAATGTTCCTGAAAAAAGAGTCAGGATAGGATCACCTGGCTCGGTGGCTCTGCAGGTGGGAGCCCGGGAGGGTGGTGTAATAAGGACAGTGGTGAGTCGGGGCCCACAGCTTCTGCTTTCCCCAAGTCCCACTCAATTGCTATTGGGTTATTGTTACATCTCCAGGACAGAATGGGACAGAGTAAGGAACAAGTCAATATTAGGAACTTAAAGAAAGCAAGAGAGAACTCGAAATAAGACTTTCTGGGAGAGTGACTCTACCACTGCTCATTCCGACTAGTTGGGGGCGGGGGGGGGCAACTGTCAAATCTTCAGAACTTGGAGGAAATAATTTTACCAGCTTTGCCAGCAAGGAAAATTGCTACTGATCTGTAATAACACAGTTGGAGTTGAGGCAACCATTTCCCCTCTAAATTCCCATAAATGTAGGAAACCAGGTCTTAGTTTATGAAAACATTAAAATTTTTTTTTTTTGGCTAAGCCAGGGAGAGGTGAAGAGTTGTGGCTGACACTCTGCTTTCTCTGATGAGGTTGAAAATGGGACACAGGGCAAATCTTTCCACAGGGAGTAGCTGGCCTTCTGTGAGGGTTCATTTTATGTGTCAATTTGGCGAAGTCACGGTACCCAGAAGTTTAGCTAATCATTATTTCTAGATGTTCCCGTGAAAATATTTCCAGATGCCGCTGACATTTAAGTCAGCAGATTATTGGTGCTCTATAACACGGCTGGCTCGCATCCAGGCAGTGACGCTTTAATGGAAAGAGACTGACCTTCCTGAAGGAGAGGGAATTCTGTCACAGATCACCTCTGGACTTGCCTGACTCTCCCCTGCGTCTCTCCTTCTCCATTTGTCCGGCAGCTGTGGGGCTTGCCAGCCTCCACAATCATGTGAGCCAGTGCTGCAAATTAAGTCTTCCTCTTTCGTTAAACATGGAGACATCCTGTTGGTTCTAATTCTCTGGAGAATTCTGAACAATACCCTCATCTACAGAAGTTTAGAAACTTCCCGGAAGAGGGAGTTGATGTTGTCTCGACACTGACTTGCCTCCTGTTCTACATGTAGAGGCAGACCATTCTAACCGCTCACTTCCCTTGGAGGAACATCTTAGGCATTGTCCATAGGCAAGGAGAAAGGGAAAACGAATCCAAACACAACATTCATTCTGATAGATATTAATTTTGTAGTACAATATGCGATTTCTTTGTATGAATTTTAATATTCTCCAAAATCGAAAATCATATAAAAAGGAGGAGATAGAGGAGAAGGAAGAGAAGAAAGAGCAGAAGGAGAAAAGAATAAGAAGGCAAGGAAGAAAAGAAAATGAAACTATTAAAATGAACAAGAGTTCTTTTTAAAAATTCTAAAACAAGCAAAAGCATCCTTCCAGAATGAATCAATATGCTGGTCAACCCCTTTTCTAGTAAAATGATATTTAGTTGTAAGAAAAGCAACCACAAAGAGTTTTTTTTTCTTTTCTCGCTTGCTCTTTTAAACAAAAAATAATTTATGATTCGTACATTGTCTATTTCAAAGTCTCATTTAAACTTTCTATAGTGAATCATCTCCACTTCATATTTTCTTAGTAATGGTGGTGAATCACTCTTTTAAAATGTTCTAAGTACTTAATGTCCCTTAGCATTCTAGACTTAATAAATTTGCTAAATGCTACTGTGTATGAATACTGCTAAATATCATTATAAAATCATCATTTTCCATAGCAGTTAAATGAGACGCAAAAGGATACTGTCATATTGTTGACATTCCTGAAAATATATTGTTGACAAGATCAGCAAGCAGAGCAGCATAGCATAAAAAGTCCTGAACTAAAAGTCAAAAGACCTGGATCCTAGTCCCAGCTGTCACTGCCAGGGTTATCTTGGGCAAAACTATTTGGTATCTCTGAACCTCAGTCATGGCCTTATCCATAATATCTGAACATTATTATGAGCATTAAATGAGAGATTATTTTTTAAGTATTTTTATTGATTTCAGAGAGGAAAGAAGAAGGAGAGAGAGATAGAAACATTAATGATGAGAGAGAATCATTGCTTGGATACCTCCTGCACGCCCCCTACTGGGGATCGAGCCTGCAACCTGGGCAGGTGCCCTTCACTGGAATCAAACCCAGGACCCTTCAGTCCGCAGGCCGACACTTTATCCACTGAGCCAAACCAGCTAGGGCGAGAGATTATTTTATGTGAGCATTTGTTACAGAGCGGGATTCATGTATACCAAGGATTTTCTACCTTTTTCATCTCATGGCACCCATCAACTAATTATTAAAATTCTGCAGCACACCAAAAAATATATTAAGTTTTTGCAGACTTGAAAAAAAAAAGTGTAATTTTGATTCATTCACACCTGATGGCTATTGCTGTGTTGGCTGTTGTCATTTTTTTATTGGGAAAAGAGGTCAGTGTCCCTATCTAAATAGTCAGGTATCGCATGCTTTAAAAATTCTTTTGGCACACCTGTCAAAATTGCTGATGTACACTGAAGCCATTTAGGGAGGTGTGGAACCAATAATGTTGTATGCAGGGGAAACACATGGTGGAGGAGGTGCCAGAGTCAGGAGACATTCGAGGGTCTTACCCAGGAGCTCTGGGCTAAGAGAAGGTGGCATGAAGAACTAAGGACCCTGCTGGGCCAACATGAACAGCTATAATTGGGCCAATGTGTTTTTCCCTGTATCCCAGGCTGTGGGGAGGGCTGTGGAAGTATGACGATACAATGTGGCTGAACAGACCAGGCCACAAGGCCTGGGGTCCATGTTCTTGCTAATGGCTGGTGGCAGATCCCTTCCCTTCAGGTGAGAGGGCCTCTGGCTGGCAGAACCAGAACGTCCAGAAAGTTTAATTCTAAGGGAGTCCCAGATATTTTAGGAATGTTGCCTTGGAAAGGGAAATTCTCAGTATCAAGAAAGCCATCCTATCTAATAAAAGAGTAATATGCAAATTGACCATACCTCTGCTACACCCATAAGCCACGCCCATGAGCCACGTCCACCAGCCAATCAGGAGTGAATATGTAAATAAACCCAACCAAGATGGCTGCGCCCACAGAAAGCAGGAGGGAGGCTTGGGTTTCCCCGGCAATGGAGGAAGCCAAGTTTTTCGCCTGCCCTTGCCAGCCCAGGCCTCCACTCCAGGCTACAAAGTTTCAATTATAGAAGATAAATAAATCCCAACAGAAATGGCAGCAGCCACGGAGCTGGAGAGAGCAGGAGGCTAGGGTTGCCCCTGGGGATGGAAGAAGCCAAGCTTCTGCAGCCCTGGCCTACTTTGGCCTCTGCTTAAGGCTACAAAGTTTCAATTATAGAAGATACATAAATCCCAACAGAAATGGCTGCTGCCATGGAGCGAGCAGAAGGCTTGGCTCCACTCCAGGCTGCAAAGTTTCAATTGTAGAAGATAAATAAATCCCAGATACCAGGGCCTCTGTTTGGGCCACCGGGGGGCGTGGCCGGCCTGCAAACCACCACAGGCCCCTCACCCAGGACACCCCATGCCCCAAGGGAACCCCCACCCTGATCCAGGACACCCTTCAGGGCAAACCAGCTGGCCCCCACCCGTGCATCAGACCTCTATCCTATCTAATAAAAGAGTAATATGCAGATTGACTATCATTCCAATACACAAGATAGCTGCCCCCATGTGGTCAAAGATCCTGCCCCCATGTGGACACAAGATGGCCACCATAAGATGGCCAGCAGGAGAGGGCAGTTGGGAGGGACCAGGCCTGCAAGGGAGGGCAGTTAGGGGCGATCAAGCCTGCAGGGAAGGGCAGTTATGGGTGACCAGGCTGGCAGAGGAGGGAAGTTGGGAGTGACCGGGCCCACAGGGGAGGGCAGTTAGGGGCAAACAGGCTGTCAGGGAAGCAGTTAGGCATCAATCAGGCTGGCAGGGGAGTGGTTAGGGGGTGATGAGGCTGGCAGGCAGAAGCAGTTAGGGGCAATCAGGAAGACAGGTAGGTGAGCAGTTGGGAGCCAGCAGTCCTGGATTGTGAGAGGGATGTCCGTTCGGGCCTAAATGGACAGTCGGACATCCCTCGAGAGGTCCCAGATTGGAGAGGGTGCAGGCTTGGCTAAGGGACACCCCCCCTCCCATGCACGAATTTCATGCACCGGGCCTCTAGTCTATACTAATAAAAGGGTAATATGCTATTTAGATGGGACATCTTCTGGACATCCTTCCGGACAAAGCCACAGTGGCGGAGGCCGAGGCAGAGGCGGTTAGGAGTAATCAGGCTGGCAGGGGAGGGCAGCTAGGGGTGATCAGGCCAACAGACAGAGACGGTCAGGGGCCATCAGGCCAGTAGGAGGGGCAGTTAGGGGTGATCAGGCCAGCAGGGGGAGCAGTTAGGGGCAATGAGGCCAGCAGGGGGGCAGTTAGGGGTGATCAGGTCAGCAGGTAGAGGCAGTTCAGGGCGATCAGGTAGGCAGGCAAGCAGTTAGGAGCCAGTGGTCCCAGATTGCGAAAGGAATGTCCAACTGCCGGTTTAGGCCCGATCCTGCAGTCGGAAATCCCCCAGGGATCCCAGATTGGAGAGGGTGCAGGCTGGGCTGAGGAAACTCCCCCTTGCACGAATTTTGTGCACCGGGCCTCTAGTCCTATATAATAAAAGGCTAATATGCAAATCGACTAAATGGCGGAATGACCATTGACCACCAGGGGGCAGATGCTCAGTGCAGGAGCTGCCCCCTGGTGGTCAGTGCGTTTCCACAGGGGGAGCACTGCTCAGCCAGAAGCCGGGCTCACGACTGGTGAGCACAGTGGTGGTGGCTGTGGTAGGAGTCTCTCCCACCTTGCGGCAGCACTAAGGATGTCTGACTGTCAACTTAGCAGGCTTAAGCCATCAGTTGGACATCCCCTGAGGGCTCCTGAACTGTGAGAGGGCACAGGTCAGGCTGAGGGACCCCCCAAGTGCCTGAATTCCGTGCACCTAGTGTGTAGATAAAATACACACCTCTCTGAAGTGTAGGAAGGACTGTGTGGTAAAGGACTTAGAACAGTGCTTGGCACACTACAGGTCTTCAGTGAGTGAAGGCTGTCATTATGTTGACTGTTACCATTATCATCATCATCAAGTGGGAGAAGGAGGTGGGGAAATTAAAGCCCATGGCAGAGAAGGGCCCACTGTGGCTTATTTCTGAGCTAGAGGTCTAATGCATGAAATTCGTGCACGGGGGATCAGGGAGGGGGGGGAGATTGTCCCTCAGCCCAGCCTGCACCCTCTCCAATCTGGGATCCCTTGAGGGATGTCCAACCACTCATTTAGGCCCGTTTGGGAACCCCCCAACTGCCCTCCCCTGCAGGCCTGGTCTCACTCAACTGCCCAGCTGGCCCAGTCACCCCTAATTATCCTCCCTGGTGACCTGATCACCCACAACTGCCCTTCCCTGCAGGCCTGCCCACCCCCCAACTGCCCTCCCTGCAGGCCTGGGCCCCACACTAACTGCCCTCCCCTGCTGTCCTGGTCCCCCCCAACTGCCCTCCCCTGCAGGCCTGGGTCCCTTCAACTGTCCTCCACTGCTGGCCTGGTCACCCCCAACTGCACAGAACTGCCCTCCCCTGAAGGCCATCTTGTGGTGGCCATCTTTTGTCCACCTGGGGGCAGCCATCTTTGACCACATGGGTGCGGCCATCTTGTGTCTTGGAGTGATGGTCAATTTGCATATTACTCTTTTATTAGATAGGATTATTCTAGGAAGGACTTAAAACATTTGGTTTTCTCTGGATGAGTAGAAATATCATAAAACTGATCTGGTTCAGATAATGCATCAGAATTATGTGAATTACAACTGGGGGTGGGACAGGTCGGGGGGGTCCCTGTACTCAGTGAGGGATTATGTGAGAGTGTCAGTGAGCATGTTCTCACTCATTGGCATTAGTAGATACAGTAGGAAGGAGATCTTAGACATCCCTCTAAAATCCAGGCACTGAGCTTAACACATTAGCTATTTTAACCTGCTTAATACTCATAACCATCTTCTCCTACATCAAATGGCTGAATCCTTCCTCCCATTCCACATGGAGGACAGGGTGCAGACAGCTTAGTGATTTTCCCAGCCTGGATGAAACCCAGGGCAATCAGCCCCCCACTCCCAACCCCACCCCCACCCCATGTAACTCCCTCCCTCTGCCAGCACATGTCCTAGAGCAAGCATGTCAGACTCGAGGCCCATGGGCCACATGTGGCCCACAATGAATATTTTTGTGGCCCAGCCAATATAATGGTTTGTAAGAAACATTTTAATAAAAATTTCATAGCTAATTTTTACAATATCCTGTTATACATAATCCTATAAAATAAAAGCCTAATATGCTAAGTGTCAAGTTGTTTGGTTGTCCATTCAACCAATCAAAGCATAATATGCTAATGATATGCTAAGACCACTCAACTGCTCGCTATGATGTGCACTGACCACCAGAGGGCAGATGCTCTGACTGGTAGGTTAGCTTGCTGCTGGGATTCAGCTGATTGGGATTGAACAAGATGGGACGGACATGCCCTGGAGCCCTCCCCTGCCCTGATCATGCACTGGTGGGATCCCACGGCCTAGCCTGCACCCTCTTGCAATCTGGGACCCCTCAGGGAATGTCAGAGAGCCGATTTTGGCCTGATGGCGGAACAACTGGTCGCTATGATGTGCACTGATCACCAGAGGGCAGACGCTCAACACAGGAGCTGCCCCCTGGTGGTCAGTGTGCTCCTACAGTGGGAGCGCCACTCAGCCAGAAGCCAGGCTCATGGCTGGCGAATGCAGCAGCAGTGGCGGGAGCGTCTTTCCCTCTTCGTGGCAGCACTAAGGATGTCTGTCAGTCAGACATCCCTTGAGGGTTGTGAGAGGGTGCAGGCTGGGCTGAGGAAACCCCCCCCAAGTGCACAAATTTCGTGCACCAGGCCTCTAGTTATCAATAATGAACTACAACGTTGGCTCATGACTGATTATTATAATTGTGTTGCATTCATCTCCCTTATGCACCTTACGTGCAGGCACACCATTTCTCTCCACTAATACCACCAGTGAATATTTTAGCAGCAGGTTGCACGTCATTAGTCTTGTACTGACTTGTTTGGTGTGTGCAACAGGAAATATTTTGCTTTCAGAGAACAAGAAAAATAGGTTTATTTGCATTATGCTTATTAATTTGTGTAGTTATTCAGTGTCTGGTAAGTTAATGTTCAAGAAAAAATATTAATTTTTATTAAAATATTCTATTATTTTATGTTAACGATTAGTCATTTATTTCAGCCCTTTGTATTCAGCATGTCTCTATAGAAATAAGCCTACATTTCTATGAAAATTGAAGCTTTTGATTTTTTGCAGCCCACATACACCTAAATCTTGTTTACTTGGCCCGTGTTAGCCTTTGAGTTTGACACGCTTGCCCTAGAGGAATTCTGGTTCTGCTCGCAGCACTGACCTGGACTGACGGAAGTGGTTCCTGCAGCCCTGTTTCCCGTTAGGAGTCCCCCTTGTCTCTGAGTCTGGCCAGCGCGGGCCTGGGCTGGTGAGGTGGTGAGGCACAGAATTAGGCAGTCTGCACTTTCTTTGGCCACAAACCACTTGTGCCACTAAACAGAAGAAACAAAGGGAAATCGAGAGCTTATATGGTACAAGTGTTAAATGCCAAAAGTCAGAATTCTTTTCTGATTTTCCCAGCTGGTATTGAAACCCGCTAGATAGTCTTCTCAAACCTGAGTCCTTTGGCCATTCTCCCTGCAGATTTCATACCTCAGACACCTACTAACATTAAGCCCATTTCCTCCGCTTTAAATTGGATACAAATTTTTCTTCATTTAAAGTAATGTATCTAAATTTAATAGGATGTCAAAATCAACTGTAGTAATGATTTCTCCAATGCTGCATGCTATAAAAAATGCACCCAAGCAGAAAAAAAATAATGACTCTTGTTACGTTGCCAAGATTTATATCCTTTTCAAAACCAAAGAAAGTTAAATTGGGATCTTCGTATTATTGTTTTTCATTAATTCTTGTTTCAATATTATAAGATTTGTTTGAAAGACAGTGTCCTTTAAGCTTTTGTCACTTCAAATATATTCATCTTTAATTACAAATATTTCCAGTTAACCAAAATTAGGTCACACCAACCTTCCCAAAATATTACACTTAGAACTTTACTTGATTTTTGACATCACCATAACATCTGTATACAAAATGAAGAACATCAGTTGCTTTTAGTCAGAATAAAACTCCCACATTTATTGTAGTTCCCAGTGCTTCCTCTACCTGTTCACCAAAGAATGACTTCTAGAGGGAAATGCTCAAAGGCTGTGTGAGTTGTTTTCCAGGCAATCACCCACTCCATCCTCCACTGGTTAGGAGCTTTAGCATGTCACAAGTAAAAATATCACTTCTTCTGATTGTTACAGAACCTGGATTTTGAGTAATAAGGCTCAAAGCAGCAGAGTATTGTTGGTGGAAGGTGAGATGCTAGAAACCACTGTGGCATCTTTCACTTCAGTTTCTTACCCCACTTGTTCACCGATGTTGCAGAAGCTATGGTGCCGCCTTCACAACTTTCCGCTTGTGTGGAATTCCATCTGTTTAATCAAACCGAAACAAACTGTAGTGTCAAGGTCCTTGTACCTTCAAAGATTTCCTTCCTATTATCTCGTTAACCCATTGCATCATTCAGAAGAATAAATACCCCAGCTCAGCACACAGGAAATGTAACGAGAAAAGGAAATACATAATACGATATATACATGTATGTATCACACACACACACTCACAATATAGGGTCTTTGTAACAGAAAGGTCAATAATTGATTAAGCACATGTACTGATATTTGCTTAGTGCATTTTAAAACTATAAACCCTGCTAATTAAAATTTGGACTTTCCCCCTCCTTTTTCAAAGACAGTAATAAATAAGATATAATCCTGAATTTGTGCAGAATTGTTTAGCGGGATTCCAAATTCACTCGTGGCACACTTCCAATTGCAAAGAGACTGTGTCTTCCTTCCCATGGCTGATTGCATCCTCCCCATGAGCCCCGTCCTTCTGGGAGGAGAGGACATTTAGACACAACAACAACAAGTAGTGATTTCAACAGTCCCCTTTGGGTCTAAATGTCAATCTATTCACATATGACCTGCCACCAGTCATAGCTGATCTAAATGGTTTCTTTTGGGTGATTCTGGTTTTCATAAATGCTCAGGCTTTCAGAATGTTCTCTCTCCCTTTCGGGTAGCAGCCCGGTGTGCCAGGGGCTTTCCTGTGCTCGTTGGGCATCCCTGGCCATGTGCTGGCTGGTGTCCTCTGAGATCCGGCTGCTCTGTTTCTGCCCCGGGCAGGCTGCTGGTGGCAGCTCCTGAAGTCTGAGGCTGGTGGGACTGCACTGGGCTCTAGCAGTCTAGTCTGAGACCACATTTTTCTCTAGTGACTTGGCCCCTGAACGTTGGCTGCAACATGGCTTCGGAGCCACGCAGCCCTTGCCTGGGGATTTCTGCCAAGTTGAACAGCCAGCACCATCGCTTCCTTCTGCAGACAGGGACTTCTGAAGGCTGTGTTCTCTGAGTGCCAAGGGCAGCTCGGGAGGGCTTGCCAGCCTCTGCCTAAATGCACTCCATCACACAAACAGGAGTCCGCTGCCCAGCCCCTCCAGCAAACCTGTCCCTGCTGGGACTTCAGCCAAGGGGCGGGTCAGGGCTCCCCTCACCTGCCTGCCCTCCCCACTCATACCGTTCACAAGTACTTTTCACACTCCTCCTGCAGCGTTCTAACCCTCCCTCCTCCCACCCTCCTTACAATGAAATGGAGTGTGATTGTTTAAAAAACAACAACAAACAAACAAAAAAAACCAAAAAAATCCTATTTGGGTTTTCAGAAGGCACTTCTGCCACAAAAAGTTCCAATACACAGCCATCCCCCGCCCCCCCCCCCCCCATACACACACACCACCCCCAGCTTCCTCCTCAGGCAGGTCCTGAGTTGGCTCACATCTTCTACAAATGGATGGCCGGGCTTTCTATCCATTTCTAGAAGATGCCCGCCAAGGTCTATGGGCAAAGGGGGCTGCAGTTTCAAGGGTCTCTTAGGTCAGTAAAGGAATCTCATTGTCTTCTGAAAAGCAGCCAGCCTCCCAACTGGAAATGCTCACAGACTCATTCCAGCATTTCCGTGGAGAATTTAAAAAAGGCTTTTGAAAACTTGACTTCTGATGGAATTGTTTTTTGCCTTATTTTTTAAATATTTTTTTTTATTGATTTCAGAGTGGAAGGGAGAGGGAGAGATAAAACATCAATGAGAAAGAATCATTGATCAGGTGCCCCTTGCACACCCCACACTGGGGATGGAGCCTGCAACCTGGACATGTGCCCTGATTGGGAATCAAACCTTGACTTCCTGGTTCATAAGTCGACGCTCAACCACTGGGCCACACAGGCCGGCTTGCCTCCCATGGGATTGTTTCCTCTTTCCTTTGCTGTTCAGGCACCCTAAAATAGCTGAGCCTCTCCATATTAACATGAATTCGGGTTCTTTTCATCACAAAGACTTCAAAAAAATTCAACATCCCACTCTGCATTTGGGAGATGACCTCAGACTTTATCACTGAAGTCAGATTTTGAATTCTTTTTTTTTTTTTAACCCAATCTGATGTTTCCAGAAAGTACCTAAGCCTCTGTACATAAGTCCTTTGTTTTTAAAAAACCCCATTAAAACAAAACTGCCGTTTGATGGTCTACATGTCCCATAGCTTGGGAATTTTTAAAGGAGTTCCTTGAACTCCCTGGAATCATACACAATATTTTGTATCTGCACTTTTATGGGAGAAAAATTTAGCTTTCATCAACTCATCAAACTGAGGGGCGGGGGGCGATGGTTTAGAATTTCTTCTGTGCTTTACGCCTAATAATATTGAGTGGCCAGTCAGTTATTTGAGAGAAGTAGACAGATGTGAGTAGGTTGAAAAGGTCCTCATTCTCAATAAGCTGTTTGTTAAAGGTAAGTAACTGTGTAGATACGTAAGGTTTCCTTCACAGGAGATGTAAAATACAACGAAGTGACTCTCATCTTTCATGTCCCCTCTTGCCTCCTGGACAGAATGCAAGCTCCTACCACGACACCAGATGTCATTTACAACCTGGCCTGGCCCTGCCCAGCCTTTTCACTTTGCCCTCACTTTGTTTCAACCAAACCCAATGACGCACTTTCCTCTGGATCTTTCATGCATTTTTTTTAAGGGTAATATATGTATGGTAATTTATTTATTTTATGTTTTTATTAAGGTGTTACATATGTGTCCTTATTCCCCCATTACCCTCCCATCCCCACTCATGCCTTCACCCCCCTGTTGTCTGTGTCCATTGGTTAGGCTTACATGCATGTATACAAGTCCTTTAGCTGATCGCTCCCCTTTACCCACACCCTCCCCTACCTTCCCTCTGGGGTTTGATGGTCTGATCGATGTTTCTCTGTCTCTATTTTTGTTCATCAGTTTATGTTGTTCATTATATTCCATAAATGAGTGAGATCATGTGATATTTATCTTTCTCTGACTGGCTTATTTCACTTAGCATAATGCTCTCTAGTTCCATCCATGCTGTTGCAAATGGTAAGAACTCCTTCTTTTATACTGCAGCGTAGTATTCCATTGTACCACAGTTTTTTAATCCACTCATCTGCTGATGGGCATTTAGGCTGTTTCCAAATCTTAGCTATTGTAAATGGTGCTGCTATGAACATAGGGGTGCATATATCCTTTCTAATTGGTATTTCTAGTTTCTTGGGATATATTCCTAGAAGTGGGATCACTGGGTCAAATGGAAGTTCCATTTTTAGTTTTTTGAGGAAACTCCATACTGTCTCCACAGTGGCTGCACCAGTCTGCATTCCCACCAGCAGTGCACAAGGGTTCCTTTTTCTCCACATCCTCGCCAGCACTTGTCGTTTGTAGTTTTGTTGATGATAGCCATTCTGACAGGTGTGAGATGGTACCACATTGTTGTTTTGATTTGCATCTCTTGGATGATTAGTGACTTTGAGCATCCTATCTAATAAAAGAGTAATATGCAAATTGACCATCACTCCAACACACAAGATAGCTGCCCCCATGTGGACACAAGCTGGCTGCCACAAGATGGCCAGCAGGGGAGGGCAGTTGGGAGGGACCAGGCCTGCAAGGGGGGGCAGTTGGGGGCAATCAAACCTGCAGGGGAGGGCAGTTAGGGGTGACCAGGCCAGCAGAGGAGGGAAGTTGGGGGTGACCAGGCCTGCAGGAGAGGGCAGTTAGGGGCAATCAGGCTGGCAGGGGGGCAGTTAGGCATCAATCAGGCTGGTAGGGGAGTGGTTAGGGGGTGATCAGGCTGGCAGGCAGAAGCAGTTAGGGGCAATCAGGAAGGTAGGCAGGTGAGCAGTTGGGAGCCAGCAGTCCTGGAATGTGAGAGGGGTCCCATATAGGAGAGGGTTCAGGCTGGACTGAGGGACACTCCCCCCCCCCATGCATGAATTTCATGCACTGTGCCTCTAGTGTTTTGATATGCCTCTTGGCCTTCCTTCTGTCTTCTTTCAAAAAGTATCTATTTAGGTCCATTGCCAATACCAACAGCATATTTCACAGACCTAGAACGAACTGCCCAAAAATTCATCTGGAATAAAAAAAAAAGACCCCAAATAGCTGCAGCAATCCTGAGGAAGAAGAACAAAGTAGGTGGGATCTCAATACCAGATATCAAGCTGTATTACAAAGCCACTATTCTCAAAACAGCCTGGTACTGGCACAAAAACAGACACAGATCAATGAAATAGAATAGAGACCCCAGAAATCGACCCAAGCCACTATGCTCAATTAATATTCAAAAAAGGAGGCATGAATATATAATGGAGTCAAGACAGTCTCTTCAATAAATGGTGCTGGGAAAATTGGACAGATACATGCAAAAAAATGAAACTAGACCACCAACTTACACCATACACAAAAATAAACTCAAAATGGATAAAGGACTTAAACATAAGACAGGAAACCATAAAAATACTAGAGGAATCCACAGGCAGCAAAATCTCAGACATATGCCAAAGCAATTTCTTCACCAATACTGCTCCTAGGGCAATGGAAACTAAAGAGAAAATAAACAAATGGGACTACATCAAAATAAAAAGCTTTCATGCATTTTTAAGCCTTTCTGTCTAAAAGTCCTTTGTCTGACATCTTCCTACCTATCCTTCAATGTCTCTTCTCTTTGCACATCAGTCACTGTCTAGAGCACTTATATGTCTACCTGCCAGAGCAGTGGACACATGGGGTTGCAATGTTTCTTTCCATGGCCTCACCCCTGTTTGTTTTTGTTTTTTCCCATTGATTTTTTTAGAGAGTGGAAAAGAGCGGGAGGGAGAGAGGATGAGAGAGAGAAATATCAATGTGAGAGGGACACATCGACTGGTTGCCTTCTGCACACACCCTGACCAGGGCCAGGGATTGAACCTGCAACCCAGGTATGTGCCCTTGACCAGAATCAAACCCAAGACCATTTGGTATGTGGGCCAACTCTCTACCCACTGAACACTCCCAGCCAGGGCTTGTCCTTACCCACTATTAACGGTGAATGCCCTGATGTGGGGAGCCTGTAGTCATCCCATATCCCCAGGACTGAGAACAGTGCCTAGCACAGACGAGACACTCAACACTTGTTGGTTTAATTAGTAATAAAACAAGAGGATTCAAGAGAGTCAATAAAGGACTCAGCAGAGGAAGGGAAAGGCAGCTCAGTGTTTGGACAAAGAGACAATTCACTGTATTCTCATGAATCTCTCTAGAATGATACCTCATTGTCCCAGCAAAGATGTTCCCACATGGCTGGGGACAGGGGTTCATTATGGCAGCTCAGGGCTGGGGGCAGAGAGGAGCACCCTTGGCAGGCGCCTCCCGCCTACCCTCTGATGCCTTGGCCCACACTGTACCCTCATGTTTCCTTGCTTCCTGCTCCCACTACATGCCCGGTCACTCCATCACAGCCTACCTCTCCCCATCACACACATGCACATCCTTTTTCTTTTTTTAAAATTTAATAAATCTTTATTGTTCAGATTATTACAGATGTTCCTCTTTTTCCCCCCATAGCTCCCCTCCACCCAGTTCCCACCCCATCCTCTGCCCTTAACCCCCGCCCACTGTCCTCACCCCCTGCCCACTGTCCTCATCCATAGGTGTAGGATTTTTGTCCAGTCTCTTCCCGCACCCCCACACCCCTTTCCCCCCGAGAATTGTCAGTCCACTCCCTTTCTATGCCCCTGATACTATTATATTCGCCAGTTTATTCTGTTCCTCAGATTTTTTATTCACTTGATTTTTAGATTCACTTGTTGATAGATATGTATTTGTTGTTCATAATTTTTATCTTTACCTTTTTCTTCTTCTTCCTCTTCTTAAAGAATACCTTTCAACATTTCATATAATACTGGTTTGGTGGTGATGAACTCCTTTAGCTTTTTCTTATCTATGAAGCTCTTTATCTGACCTTCAATTCTGAATGATAGCTTTGCTGGGTAGAGTAATCTTGGTTATAAGTTCTTGCTATTCATAATTTGAATATTTTTTGCCACTCCCGTCTGGCCTGCATAGTTTCTGTTGAGAAATCAGCTGACAGTCGTATAGGTGCTCCCTTGTAAGTAATTAACTGTTTTTCTCTTGCTGCTTTTAATATTCTCTCTTTGTCTTTTGCTCTTGGCATTTTAATTATGATGTGTCATGGTGTGGTCCTCTTTGGATTCCTTTTGTTTGGGGTTCTGTGTGCTTCCTGGACTTGTAAGTCTATTTCTTTCACCAGGTGGGGGAAGTTTTCTGTCATTATTTCTTCAAATAGGTTTTCAGTATCTTGCTCTCTCTCTTCTTTTGGCACCCCCATAATTCGGATATTGGTATGCTTGAAGTTGTCCCAGAGGCTCCTTACACTATCTTCATATTTTTGGATTCTTTTTTTCTTTTCTGATTGAGTGTTTTTTGCTTCTTTGTATTTCAAATCTTTGACTTGATTCTTGTGATCCTCTAGTCTGCTGTTAGATCTCTGTATAATATTTTTTATTTCAGTCAGTGTATGCTTAATTTCTAGTTGGTTCTTTTTCATATCCTCAAGGGTCTTGCTAAATTTATCAGCCTTTTCTAGAAAATTCTTGAAAAACCTTATAACAGTGGTTTTGAACTCTATATCCAGCCATTTGCTTTCCTCCATTTCTTTCACTTGTGACCTGTTTCTTTATCTTGCATTTTGGCTGCTTCCCTGAGTTGATAGAGTGGCTTTACATGCCAGATGTCCTATAGGGTCCAGTGGCTCAGCCTCCCCAGTTACCTGAGGTGGACACTCTTGGTGCACCCCTTTGTGGGCTGTGTACACAGTCTTGTTGTAGTTAAGCCTTGATTGTTGTTGGTATCACTGGGAGGAATTGACCTCCAGGCCAATTGGCTGTGAGGATCAGCTGTGTCTACGCTGGGAGAACTTCTGTGCTGGAGATACCCTTATGAGACAAGACTTGCAAAAGCCTCTGTGCTCAGCTTGGATGGGGCGGAGTCTCAGGGCGGAGCAGACAGCATTGGTTTTCTGTCAGATCTGCCCTAATAGGCCCCTGTGTCTCAGTGTCCCGTGGAAATTGCTGCAAGCACCTCTGAGAGAAAGCTTCCCTCGAGTTCCACCCGCTGCCAGACAGTCCAGTTTCTCCCCAAATGAGTCTGGGTCCCCAGAGTCTCACCTGGAACTTTAGTTCAGTGCAGTTGAGAGCTTTTGTCTCCCTCCCGCTTAAGAAAGCCAGCCATGCACTCAGTTGCCAGTCCTCTCCGTGCACGCGTCTTAGTACCTCTGCCTCAGCAGCTCCTCTGAGCCTCAGTGTGCTTTTCTCTTTCCTTCTAGTTGTGGAATTTCCACTCAGCCAGCCTTCCTGTGGTTCTAGATGATGTCCTTTTTGTCTTTTAGTTATAGTTTTGAAATTGTTGTGCGAGACAGCAGTTTAGGTATTTACCTATGCCACCATCTTGGTTTCTTCTCTGCACATCCCTTTTCAAAAACAGGCCTGTGAGTAGGACAGGACATGGATGATGACACTCTAGTTGGGTAGCACTGGGTGCTCTCTGTCAGCTGTGTTCTATGGAGCTGCATGTACAAGTTTACATTCTGCAAAGCACTGTCACTTTGTCACATATGGCATCTCATTTGATCTTCACTTGGGACTAATTTTCTCAGGTTAGCAGATGTGGAAAGAAACAGAGCAATCTAAGTGGCCGAAGGTGAGGTGCCTGGATGAGCTGAGCCAGGAGCAGACATTTAACTCCATGTGCACTCGGAGCTCATGTTGGATGATGAGTCTTCAGTATAACCAAACAGTAATAACAATGTTTTTGTTGTTCTAAAAGTAGTAAATAGATAGTAAGAGATAAAGACCATAAAATTAAATACAAATGTGTCCTTTCCCACTCCATCCCCAAGAGCCTATTCTTACTCTCCCAAGGTAACAACCATGAAAATTTCCTTCCAGCTATGTTCTCATGTATACGTACATATGCATGCATACATGTTATAGAGAAACATTACATATAAGTGTGCACAACTAGAAATATGCAATAAATGGACACACACGTACAAATGATAAGACCATTAAAATATAGAAACCTAACATAAAATAACACTTAAATATGTATGTGAATATATACATATATAAAATAATTCTACATAAAATCCTGCCTTTGTGTTGTTTTTATGTGGGTAAACACATACGTGTGTGTATGTATATCCATATATATATGCACATACACACATAGTCGACCATGGACCTAGCACTGGATGTTAGGGGCATGGCTGATGATGGAGGCTGGTGACTTCATTGTTTCTGATCATACACCGAACTGAATGGAGTGGATCCGGCAGCAGTTACTTTGTTGGTGAGAAGGTAGCCTCATGCAGTGCCAGGCCGCCTGCTGGCCCAGGGTGGTTTGGCCAGTCTTCTTCCTTAGGAAGCTTGGTCTGTGGGTCTCCTTATTCAGTGACCCTCAGAAATTGCTCTGTTGTGACAGCAACTGCTTGTGATCATCTGAACTCCAAGACTCATCTGTTGGTTCCTTTGAAACATGCCGAAGTGCGCTGGGGAGTTGTCTGGAGTGGTAACCAACTGTTCACATCACCAGGCCTCTCTGCCAGTGACTGGGATTGAGGGGGGCAGTAAACAATGAAGGCAATGTCTTTTTTAAGATTTTACTTATTAATTTTATTTTTGTTGTTGTTTGTTTGTTAATTCTCAACCAAGGATATTTTTCCACTGATTTTTAGGGAGAGTGCAAGAGAGAGGGGAAGACAGAGAGAAACATTGATGTGAGAGAAACACATTGATTGGTTGCCTCCTGAACAAGCCCTGATCAGGGCCTGGGCCTGCGAGAAGCCTGCCACCAAGGTACATGACCTTGACTGGAATCGAATTCGGGACCCTTTGGTTCACAGGCCGATGCTCTATCCACTGAGCAAACCAGCCAGGGCTGAAGGCAATGTCTTCATCATCTTTGTGGCCCAGCAGGGACTCCACAGTTGGACGAGTGCCTGTTGCTAGCACTTAACGCAGTAGCTCACTTGCAAGTTCCCACAGAACCCCGTGGAGAGTCAGACACCCTTTCTTACTAGACAGTTATCAGGAGCACCCTCTCTTCTAGACACCGTTTGGAAGCAGACCATTTGTTTTTAGAGCTTCTAGCTTCCTTTTCTATCTTCACACCACTTTCAAACTGAGAACTACAGCAAGCCACTGGATATGATTTCTGTTTGGCAGCCGGGTTATTGTGTGGGGGGTGACTGTTTTGTGCTCTAAAACACTTGTGCAGAATATGTGACACCCATGAGCTGGGAGAAGGGAGTCCGAGGAGGCCCGTAGTGGCATCAATGCTCTAATGAAGTTCCAGGCAGAAGAATCATCACCCTCACTGCATTTGGAGAGAAAGCAGAAGTTACGAGGACGTGGATTCAGACCCCGTTTAAGGAAGAACTTCCTAAAACTTTCAAAAGGTGGGACGGGCCACTTAATACGGTGATGCATCTTTAGTACTGGAAAGATCTGAACCATCCTTACAGAAGAGTGCCTTAGTGGTTTCCAAGTTTTCTGACAGCCCCCACATGCTTCTGTGATAGCTGATGTCTAAGGCAGCACCATCCAACCGAACTTTCGGCACAAGCCACAGGTGCCCACTGAGCACGTGAAATGTGGCTAGGATGGCAGAACTGCATCTTTTAAATTTATTTTCTATTTTTCAACTACAATTTATATTCAATATTATTCTGTATTAATTACAGATGTAGAACAAAGTGGTTAGAAAATCATGGACTTTATAGAGTGGTCCCCCAATGCTTCAGGTACCCACCAGGCCCCATACATAGTTAATTCTAGTTAATTTCCATTTAAAAAGCCACACCTGGCTAATGGGTACCATATTAGTGAGCTCTAAAATCCTATCATATTTTTCCAGCTCTCATCGTCCCTGTCTAGCACATCCACTGTCCTGGACACTGCATATAAAATGGCTCTGTTTAGACGTAGGACATGGCCTTACTTTAGGGGAACTGCCTGCTGAGGAAGAAGTAGAACCTGTTTTAAAACATGGACACTCTGGAATAATGAATAAGAGCAGATAAAATACTGCCAAACTGGAAGTGCACGCAGACAGGCTGTTGTGTGGCCACAGGTGTTTCTAAGAAGCATGAAGGTGTGAACCCCTCCTGCGAGGGGGCGGCCTCGCTCAGGGCCCCACAGCGCTGGGCGCTAAATGAGGATTCTTCCCGCAGGCACACGCTGGAGGGCAGTGGGTTTTTTTCCCATTTGTTCTGAAAGAGATAGAGATTTAGAAGGAGGTAATAGAGTAACCTCAGGCTGTGTGTGACTGCACTGGGGAGAGGAAGTTGTTTGAATCAGAATTTATCAGGTGAGATCAGGCAGAAGCCTCCCAGGTTACATAACTTAGCTCTGTGTTTTACAGAGAAGAAAGTCACACCTGCCCGAAGCCCAGAGAAGGCTGAGGGCATGAGGTTGTTTAATAGTAGGATATTTCATTTGTGTGAAAACAAAAACAGTTAACATGTAGTAAATAACAAATAGCTCCCCATCTAAAATGTAATCTTTTTCTAAAAACAATATAGTGTTTCTCAAGAGCCAATTAGCACGAAAGGAGTGCCCTGGAGCATTCATTCCTCTCCTGTTTCGGGAGGGAGGGGGTCCTTTACTGGGAGCCTGGTTTGAGGCCTGGACCCACTGCCATTTATGCTTCCCTTTGCCAAGACTGCACCTCCCAGACGGGTCCAGAGAAGAACCACCCTGTGCTCAGGGTCAGCTCTGGCCCTACCTCTTCCAGACAGGATGCTCTGCAGCTGAGCCCCGGAAGAAACGCTTCCCCCTCACTGTTCACTGAACATCCTTGTACGTACCCCTAGAGAATGGTGAAACCTAAACAAACAAGTTCTATTTTCACTGTGTCTTCCTGAAAACCATACTTCACCCACATGAAACTAGCTAGCATGCTTCAAATGCCGTAGGCTTCTAGGTACTTTCTGAGCTTGCTCTGACTCATGTATTATCTACATATTTATCCTCAATTTAAAGATAAAATAAAGTAAAGCAGTGAAATGAGGGCTCCCTTTCAACATAAAATGATTTGCTTCTTCCCACATCCTCATCTTTTCTTCCTTACCAGGTAAAACTCTTTTTTCTTTGAAATGGGTACAGAATTCAGATAACTCATATATTTGGAAGATTATTTAGGGAGCATTCAGACTTCAGAAATTAGCAATTTAATAAAAGGTAATGTCACGTCACATGCTATGATCAAATCAGATTTCTTTTCATAATGACTGACAGATTTTTTGCCCAAAAACCAAAGCTGGTTCCCTGACCGGGAACCTTTCGGATGAATATGACCTCCTAATCCCGGAAGCCTGCCATTAATGTCTCCTTCCATTTACCTCTCAAACCACATCTTCCATCGCCCAGCCCCACTCCAGCACATCCCCTTTCAGCCAGCTCTTCCCCACAATTCTTGTTTATGGACCTCTTTGGGCCTTCCTGTAGACCACGCTATACCTCACTCCTTCTTTCAGGACTATCACCTCCTCCGAGAATGGGCTTACAGCTATTTCTTTGCTGCTCACCTAAGCCCATGCAACACCTGTTCTATCTCTTGTCTATTCTGAGAGTCACTGCACGTTACTTCTATGCAAAAAGCTGTCCATCTTTAGACCCAGGGAGATGGGGTGGAGCAGACCTGCACTCATGCCAGCTGGCTTTCTCCCCACCATCCTCCAGATAAGGACTGAGGCTCCTCCTGGCTGGGTGACATGCCCACAATCACACGGGGCTGGAAGCCACCTCTCCAAGACTGCTGCTCACTCACCACGCTGCCTCTTAGATTCATATCTGTGTCATGCTGAACACCGAGGAAAATATGAATAGTATTCTATAATACACAAAGAAAACTCAGAACTTCATGTCTCTATTACTAAAAATAATGGCTGTGGCAGAGACCACTGGACCGTGACATACAACCACGAGACTGAGTCCTGGCCAATAGAAGGGGTGTGGACGTAAAGTGTGCAGCTACAGTCCTGGGCCCTCAAAATCTCCTGGCACACTTCCATGTCCTTCCTTCTTGTTCTGTTGGTGGACATGGGGCCCCAGGGTGACCTTGGAGGCCAGAGTTGAAGATGGTAGACCCATAAGATGGAAGCAGCTTTCTCCTAAATCACCACTTGGAAGACAGCTGCCTGGTGACTCAGAGCACCCACTCTGAACTGAGCAAGAAACTGTAATGTTAATAGGAGACTGTGTTAAGCTTCTGAGATGTTGGCTAGCATTTACTTGAACTAATACATATCTGTTAATGAATTCTTACAATATCCCTATGAACTAGATATTATCCCATTTTACAAGTGGAAAACCAAGAATGAAAGTGGCCACACTTCTCACTTGAGGCATGGCAAAGATATAAACCCAAAGGTCTACCTGATTCCTTGGGCCTGTGATGAAGATTCAATTAAAGGACCTTCACAGGCATGAACTAATTTATGCACCTATGTAGAAATGCTTCAACTCTGCCCACCACCAACAGATGGCAGTAGCAACCGCTGATTGTCACTGAATTTGTGAACAAATGGATTCAGGAATTCCATAAAATGAAAAATAAGCTGTAAGTGCTCTGGTGAGGGACAATTTTACCTTCTTGAGAATTATCATTGCAAACTCCTGGGCCTCTTCTCTGAAAATGAGGGAGTTGGCCTAGAATCTGATAACCAATATCTTCCTCTCAGATTCTAATGATCTGCTGGGCACAGGTGAAAAACACAACCTGCTGACCTTGTAAAGAAAAGTTATGCTTTCAATTCATCCTGCCCTGTCTCCCTCCCCATAGGAGAGAGGCTGAGTAGTAAATTATATTGTGATTACTCTCACAATGTGTTAACAAGGTTAAAACCAAGGCCAAATTTAAACTTTCCCCTCCTTTTTTCCTACCCTCCCTCTTTCCCTCCCCCCACCCCACTTTCCTTCCCATCTTCCTTTCTCTTTTTTCTCTGTATTTAATTTTTTTCTCCAATGAACATAGGTAATTGTATAATTAAAATAATATTGAGGGTAAAAAAAAGACACACAGACACTCAGAACTAAGTGAGTGGCATGAAGGACACATTATAAAGAAGGGGGCAGTAGAGTGGGATGTGGACAAAGCAGGCTGGATCGCGGTGGTCCTGGACGCAAAGCCCTGCTCTGCCACTGACTACGGTGTGGCCTTTGGTAAGTGTCCCAGCCTTCTGGAGCCTGTTTCTTCATCTACAGAATGGAGGTTGGGTAATACTACACCACAGGGCTTTGTGAGATTAAACAGAATATGAGCCAGAGGGTCTGGGGATTGGATGGTGAAGATGAGAGGGTGACGTACGAACATGAGATTGTATTAAAATGGTTTCAGTCGATAGTAAGATCAGAATAAGCAATTGTGTGCTGATTATTTTCTCTCACTTATCACATTAACTTGAGGTATTGTCTGGTTTGCATGCAGTTTGGCTTTCCTAGATCATCATCCCTTCCCCAAAGAAGTCACATCTTTTTATGCTGCAGCACACCTGCTCACAGGCACAGGAAGAGTGCTCCTTGAGTGAAGGGATTACCACACACTCCTTGCTCCATCTGGAAGAGCTCAACTTCAGACTGCCACAGAGCAATTTTTATAGCACTGCAGCGGGATGCCTACCATATCATCACAAAACTGCAGAGCTCTGGACCAAAGGCTGTCCTGAACACCATGGTAACCACTCACTACACATGGCTCTTTACATTTAAGCTAATTGGACGGAAATACAATAAAAAACACATGTCTTCACATTGGCCACATTTCAAGTGCCCAGCAACCACACATGGCAGTGCTGCCCTACAGAACAGTGCTCACAGAATACTTCTGTCATCCCAGGAGCCCACCACACAAGAGGTCTCACAGGGAGGTCCCTGTGGGGATGAAACTGTGAGACGTAGTTTGTGCTTATTGTTTTTAGCCACTAAGATTTTGGAGGAGGGGATTTGCCCTACTGGGCACTGCTGCTCGAGAACTCCATGGAGAAACAACCTTCAGAGTCAGGGCCTTCCTGCCAAACACTTCCTTTCTCAGTATTAATTTATGCAAAAATTACTAAATGCCAACTATGTGACATATTAATGGCTATCATTTATTAAGCATTTAGTATGCATATAAGATATTATGCTAAGGCCTCTGCACACATAATTTATCCAATTCTCATGCTCTGAAAGGCAGGTGATATTAATGATGATAATACTTATTACTAATAATTACATAATTACTATAATTATTATGCATTAATAATTATGATTAACTTGCTTTTTAGAAGAAAGTCTCAGAGAGGTTGAAGAACTTACCTGAGCCCTAATCGGTTTGGCTCAGTGGATAGAGTGTTGGCCTGTGGACTAAAAGGTCCCAGGTTCGATTCCGGTTAAGGGCATGTACCTTGGTTGCGGGCACATACCCAGTAAGAGGTGTGCAGGAGAGAAACCAAGATGGCGGCATAGGTAAGCACCTAAACTGCTGCCTCGCACAACAATTTCAAAACTACAACTAAAAGACAGAACGGACACCATCCAGAACCACAGGAAAGCTGGCTGAGTGGAAATTCTACAACTAGAAGGAAAGAGAAAAGCTCACGGAGAATTGGAGGAACGGCAAAGGGTTGAGGTATGGCAAAGGGTCTTTGTGCGCACAGAGAGGAAGGGCGGCTGAGAGCCTGGCTGACTTTCTCTGGCAGGAGAGGGAAGGAAGCCACCGACTGCACTGAACCCCAGTTTTGACTGCACTGAACCCCAGTTATGGGTGAAACCCCGTGGACCCAGGCTCATACAGGGGGAGTTTGGACTGTCAGATAGAGAGAAAGGCACTCGGAGATTCGGAGACCCGGGGGAGACCCAGGGGAGCCCCGGCAGGCAGGGGTCTGGAGGCACGCTCACCAGTGTGCACAAAGACTGCGGAGGTTGCCACAGGCTTTCCCCAGCAGAAGGGAGTCAGAAGCTCCTGACTGCACTGAACCCCAGTTCCAGGCGAGCCCCTGGGGACCCACGCTCTTGTGGGGGGGAAATCTGGACTCTCGGGTGGAGGTTAGGGAGGCGGGGAAGGCAGAGGTCTGGAAGCACGCGTGCGCAAGGGCAGGGCTGACGGGAAGCCAAGACTGTCTGCTCTGCCCTCAGACTCCACCTCATCCAAGCTGAGCACAGAGGCTTTTGCAATTTGGCAAGTCTAATCCTATAAGGCTGTCTCCAGCACCAAACTTCTCCCAGCATAGACACAGCTGATCCTCACAGCCAACTGGCCTGGAGGTCAATTCCTCCCAGTGATACCAACAACAATCAAGACTTAACTACAACAAGGCTGTACACACAGTCCACAAAGGGGTGCACCAAGAGTGTCCACCTCAGGTTAACTGGGGAAGCCGACCCACGGGGCCATACAGGAAACCTAGCACACAAAGCTACCCTACCAACTCAGGGAAGCAGTGAAAATGTGGCAACAAAGAAAAAGATAACAAACGAAAGAAATGGAGGAAAACAAACGATTGGATATAGATTTCAAAACCACGGTTATAAGGCTTTTCAAGAATATCCTAGAAAAGGCCGATAAATATAATGAGACCCTCGAAGATATGAAAAAGGACCAACTAGAAATTAAATATACACTGACTAAAATAAAAAATATTATACAGAGACCCAACAACAGACTAGAGGAACGCAAGAATCAAGTCAAAGAATTGAAATACAAAGAAGCAAAAAACACTCAACCATAAAAGCAAAAAGAAAAAAAAAATCCAAAAAGTTGAAGATAGTATAAGAAGCCTCTGGGACAACTTCAGAATTATGGGGGTGCCAGAAGAAGAGAGAGAGCAAGATACTGAAAACCTATTTGAAGAAATAATGACTGAAAATTTCCCCCACCTGGTGAAAGAAATAGACTTACAAGTCCAGGAAGCACATAGAACCCCAAACAAAAGGAATCCAAAGAGGACCACACCAAGACACATCATAATTAAAATGCCAAGAGCAAAAGACAAAGAGAGAATATTAAAAGCAGCAAGAGAAAAACAGTTAATTACTTACAAGGGAGCACCCATAGGATTGTCAGCTGATTTCTCAACAGAAACTATGCAGGCCAGATGGGAGTGGCAAGAAATATTCAAAGTGATGAATGGCAAGAACCTACGACCAAGATTACTCTACCCAGCAAAGCTATCATTCAGAATTGAAGGTCAGATAAAGAGCTTCACAGATAAGAAAAAGCTAAAGGAGTTCATCATGCCAAACCAGTATTATATGAAATGCTGAAAGGTATTCAAGAAGAGGAAGAAGAAGAAAAAGGTAAAGATAAAAATTATGAACAACAAATACATATCTATCAACAAGTGAACCTAAAAATCAAGTGAATTAAAAACCTGAGGAACAGAATAAACTGGTGAATATAATAGAATCAGGGGCATAGAAAGGGAGTGGACTGATAATTCTCAGGGGGAAAGGGGTATGGGGGGTGCAGGAAGAGACTGGACAAAAATTGTACACCTATGGATGAGGACAGTCGGGGGGAGGTAAGGGCAGAAGGTGGGGTGGGAACCGGGTGGAGGGGAGCTATGGGGGGAAAAAGGAGAAACAATTGTAATAATCTGAATAAAGATTTATTAAAAAAAAAAAAAAGAGGTGTGCAGGAGACAGCTTTTCAATGTTTCTCTCTCATCAATGTTTCTAACTCTCAATCCCTCTCCCTTCCTCTCTGTAAAAAAAAAAATCAATTTCATATATATATATATATATATATATATATATATATATATATTTTTTTTTTTTTTTTAAAGAACTTACCTGAGATTTCCAGGCTTGGAAGATCTAGGATTCAAATGTGGCATTTATCTGGGTCAGTCCTCTCTGTGCCTCACCCTCTCTAAGGAACAGTTTAAGAGCTGTGGAGATAAGCAAATGCATGAAACGGTCACTACCTTCAAAGCCTTTCAACCTAGAGTGGAGAACAAATGGATAGAAATGTACATAATTACAGTAACAGAGCAAGCCCTGTTGAAAAGGAACAACAGACATGGAAAAAGAGATATGAGCTGGTTTGGAGATAGGAAAGCCAATTAAGAGGCCATCACATTATCCAGGACACAATCAAGATGGGATGTGGGAGCTTAATAGTGGAGACTGAGAAATTGAAAAGCCATAAAGAAAGGCACTCAGTATTCAAGGACCATTTGGATTTGGGGAGAAAGGAAAAGGGATGTGTGGTTGTCAGTCTCTAAGGTGACCTGCTCCCCACAGTGACCCTCACCTCCTGGTATGCATGGCTTGGTACATCCCTCTCACATGGGAGCTGGCTGACCTGTGAGGCCAGCAGGGCATAGTGGAGCGATGGTGTGTGATTTCCTAGGCTAGGTCACAAAGACAGTGCAGCTTCTGCCTGCTCTCTTGGTTTGCCCACTCTGTGGGAAGCCAGCCACCACGCAAGAGGTCTTACAAGGAGGTCCCTGTGGGGGTAAAACTGAGAGACATAGTTTGTGCTTATTGTTTTTAGTCACTAAGATTTTGGAGGGGGGAGGGATTTGCTATGTAGCAATAGATAGCTAATAGAGGAGGCATCTGATTACTTTGGGATTTGAAGCTTGGGAGATGGTGGAACTAGTTATTGATTTTCCTCCCTTTCATCACATAATGCATACAGGCAAGCCACTTGGTAACCCAACCTCATATGGCCTTCCATTCAAAGAAATAACCATCCGGCAACCAAAAAGTACATTAACACTATTTAATCCTTATGACGGTCTCTGCTGAATGTGCTGTAGGGGGACTACTTTCAAAACACTTAGCTAAATTTCTTTAAAATCTCATTTTCCCATTTGTCCTAATATTGCCTTGATACCAAATTAGCTCCACAATTTATCTTCAAGAACTTGTCAAAACACTACACCATGCACTCAAGACAAGCAGGCTTTCATCTTTGATCAGTTTTATTATGAAGATCTACCCATAGGGGAGCCCATCCTGAAAGCACAGATTCCTCTTTAAGAGGGAAAGAGTTGGGAAGAGAGTGAGAGTGCTCATGTTGCAACTACTAATAGGCCAACAAAAATACTCCGAGTTTTCTTCTCATGTGTCTGCTCACCAAAGAAACCTCTCAGGAGGCAGCCAGATTCAGGTCAGTCCATTGACCACCTGTATGACCCTGAGGAGGTTGAATAGCATTTCTGTATCTCCATTTCCTCATTTGCAAAATAATAGTATCTGCTTGCTGGCTTGTGGGAGGATATATGATTTAAAGCACATAAAGCAACTCAAGCTGTGCTGACCACATTGGAAGCTTTCAATTGCTATTAACGTCTGATATGTCTGAATTATCCTTAAATGTTAAAGGTTGTCCATAAAGGGTAACTGATTTTAGATACCAGGGATGCTCGAGTGTCCTTCTAAACAATACTTTGTTTGCCTCTTTTGATATTTTTAGATAACTTCTTCTATCATTGTTAGGATGACAAGGTCACTATGACCTTGGTGTGACATTAAATAGTGTCTGTTGCCTCTGAACACAAAAGCTGCAAGCATTTAAATCCTGATTTATATCATGTCATATGTCACAGATAACTTCAACCTCAGATAACTTTCTTTATCCTCCTATACATTTGTTTCTGATTCTGAATATAGACCAGAAAGTCCATATACTACAACTGTTGAACCTCACTATCTAGTGTAATCAATCAATTCAACTCCACAACTAGGTTCAAGACCTTACTATGTACAACGGTTCTGGGCACTTTGGTTATATCAATGTACAAAAAATCAAAGATACCTGACCCCCATGGAGCTTCATGCTAGGGGGAAGACACAAAGATATACACAGCATATAAGTAAATTATATAGACTATTAGAAACTGATTGCTACAATGGAAATAAAATAGAGTAAGGGGGATGAAAAGTGAGGTGGCAGGTAGAAATTTGCTATATGATAAGGCTGTCATGGCGGCCTCCCGGAGAAGGTAAGTTTTATACAAAATCTTGATGTGAGGAAGTTGGTCAACTGTTCTAAGCAAAGGGAACAGCTCATGCAAAGGCCCTGGGGTGGGAGTGTGGTGGTATATGCAGGGAACAGCAAGGAGGCCAGTGTATTGGAGGCAAGTGAAAGTCAGAGGTCTAATAGGGGCACATCTTGGTGGGTGTGGCCATTGCAAAGACTAAGTTCTTACCCTGAGAGAAAACCAAACTACTAGGGAACTTGAGCAGGGAAGTGACAGGATCTGACATGTTTTAAAAGTATTCCTGTGGCTGCTGAATGTTGTAACTATAGGAGGGGGGTGTGGCAGCAGGGAAGGTGCAGAGAGGTGGTCAGATAATAGAAAGATTTTACCTTTCTCTGTAGTAGTTCAACTCAGTTCATGTGTCACCAAAATGCTGTAAAAAGTCTTCTGTGATTGATGGACATGCGTGTACTCATTTGCCCTCTGACTTTGTAGCTTTTCCTTAGGTTAAAAACAAAGAACTATGGATTCTCAGATAACAACCAGCTGATGAAACAATTTTCTGATACTCTAGGAACAAAGTTATAATACATTATCTTACATATTTAGAAAATGCTCATATACTGTAAGTTCATTTCCCATCCATTCAGAAAAAAGCTACCTTTAGCACACATGGTAATTGTTAGTTTTGCCTCAGAGCTTCAGTTATAGATTCAACCCAAAGCAAAGCAACTCTTCCTAGCACGTCTCTCTCCACTCCCACTCCTCCTCACCACGCAGTGTGTAACTGTGGTGACAGTGGAACCAATGGGCAGGAGGAGAAAACTAAGGAGGCCATCGGGACAGGCTTTAGAAACGGACCCTGAAAATAAGCCGTACATTTCCAGTTGCATTAGCTATTTCTTCTTAGTAATGTTCTCTACCTTCAAGAAAAAGAGCAAAAGGGCAGTGAAAGCTTCCTTCCATTGTAGCCCCTTCTCCCAAAATGCATCATCATATTTTGTCTCCTTAGGTTTGAAAGCCACCCTGTGATGCTTCTCTTTCTATTAGCATTGCTGGAGCTGCATGTAATAGGCATGTGGAAAGACAAATAAAATATCAAGCCAATATGCCAATGGATTGTACAGAAGTTCTATTCATCTAGCTCTAGGACAATTGCTTTTGGCCTTCTTTCTCTGAGGACAGTGGGGATGGATGTGTCCACCTCTACATAACCCTCTCCACACAACCAGAGTAAAGCAGGCGAATCTGCGACCTGAGAGGGAAGCCCTAATGAAGTGCATGTGGGCTGGGAGTGAGAGCTGCCCTAGACTTCTGGCTTCTCTATATTAATCCAATGCTTCTTCCATTGTTTTGAGAGCCTTTAGAGGAGTCCTTGCTTTAGATATGTGTCTAGCTGTCTTCGGACATTCTTCACACCCATCCATCAAGTTCTTCCAAGACAGGGACCGGGAACCTTCCCTTGCTTCCTTGACTCTCCGTGTCAGTCAGGGTTCCAGTGTAGAACAGAAACACTGCGCACATTACAGACTCAGGGATTCATCGCAGGACCCGGGCCTCCCACAGTTATGGGTGGAGCTAGGGAAGGAAAGGCCTGAGAAAATCAGAGAAAAATCCCTACTGGGCAGTTGCAGTGGGAGTCCGTGGAAGCCACCCAGTGGGAGTCTGTGGAAGTTGTTGGCTCTTTGTGGCAACCACCTCAGGGAATCCCAGCAGACCACCTGGTGGTAGGCCTAGGCTCTCCCAGGAGGGCTGACAGTCAGGAAGGAGAGATGGACATACTTGAGGAAGAATGAGGAAAACCTAGAATCACAAGGAGAAGCTCGGGCCGACAAGGAAATCCTGGAACTCATGCCTGTCTCTCCCTGCATCTGAGCCTGGTGGCCAGCAGGAGAGGCAGGAGCCCCAAGTCTGAGCTGTTCACGCGCCAGCCCAGTACTTGGGGAGGCTGAAGGAAGAGACGGGTGAGAGCCAGAGCAGCTGCCCAGGTGACCAGCAGGTCAGTGATGGCATGAGGGCTGCTCTTCTACTTCTACCTTCCAAATCACAGCCACATACATGCCTTGCGTGGTCACCCCTGACCAGAACCACACAGAGAAGGAGGTTCTGGGGAATGTAATTGCAGCTAAGTTGCCAGAACACAAAATCAGCATATTCTACATAGCAACCAATTCCAATCTTTGCAGGTTTCTCCAATAGGTGCCTTCCTTTCCTTTTCTACAATCCCTGGCCTGGTCCAGACCCTGCCCTCTCTGACATGGCCCACCAGCACAGCAGAGATACAAAGCAGGTGGTGAGTTTCAGGGTCTTGGTTGCAGGTACATCTGCTAGGATAAGAACTGCTACCTATCTAGCTCCATGGGGCAATCAGCAATCTCTGGAACAGCCTGGCATTGGTTTGGCTTCACCGTGACTGGCCAGTCTATGCCCCCCTATTGACACGCGTGCCTGTGTCTCCCTGGCACTCAGGAATGTGCGTGGGCCAGAAAGGGGAGGGATAGATAATGGCAGCTGGCATTTACTGTGCCAGGTCCACAGTCCATAGGTATGCAGTATATCCTTATCTTCACAACAATGTTTCAATTAATACTTCCATTTCATAAAGAAGAAAATGTAAGCTCCTAGCAGGCAGTGAATCATCCAAAGGTAAACTATTAGCAAGTGCTGAGTTCAGACTTAGTCCTAGGGAGTTGGTTCCCAGAGCAGATGCTCTTTGCCTTGTGCTGAAAAGCTGAAGCAGCCTGGGTCCCTGGGCTGCCCTGTGTTTGGGGTTTTCACAACCACCAGCATAGTGTATCTTTTGGGGTTGGGATTTCTGTCAGTCTGGGCTGTGGAGTAGGGGCCCAGCATAGATGCCCTGTGAGCTGGCACCTGCCATGAGCAAGTGAAGAGGCAGAAGTTGATGGAGGGAAAGTGGGGCTGCAGCAAACAGGGAACGTGCCCCATCTAAGGGCAGTCAAACCAGCCATCAACTGCCCAACTGGGATGCAAACAGTGCTGGTTCCTAACTTTTAGTGTCAACTCAATTGATTTGCTAAAGATAGTGTGGCCCCGACAGGAGCTTGGAGATGCTGTGTGGGCTAAGGAGACACTTGGGCTGCCTGGAGACCTGTGCTGGGGCCTCGGGATTGACGTATGCTACCGCAGGCTCCTCCAGAGCTGACCCAAGACACAGCCTGGGGAGAGTCAAAGGTCAGCCATGGCAGGTGGCTGCTCTGAACTCTGGAGGCCTGCAGACCATTGGCTGTGCTGCTGGGAATCAGGCAAAGCTGAAAACAAGGACATCTGGGCAGGAATGGACATCAAAGGAGCTATAGTGAGCGATTGTGTGGGTGAGGTGAGAATGTGAGTCAGGGGGGTGAGGGGAGCGTGCCTGCCTGTGAGGTCTGTGCAGAGGACTGTGAGCAGAAGGAGAAGAGGGAGGAGAGTGTAGGATGATGGCAAGAGGAAAGGGAGAGAGGAACATGGGGGACAGGGGTCGAGGAGCGAAGCCACGGGCACTATCTGCTCTGTTATTTCCCCCGACATGTGTAGGACCAGCAGGTGCTAATGCTCATTAGGCTGGAGCTAGGCAGCTGCTCGGCCAAGGCAAAGGCACTCAGGAACATCTTGTGGCTGCTGCTCTCACCAAAATCTGTCTTTCCTAACAAGTTGTAAATGGTTCCCTGTTATCTCACTGCTCCCAGATGTCCTGTGTTGGATCGGGCATCTCAGAGTCCCCTGGAATGGACCCAGGGTGGCTCAGTGAAGATGATACCTGACTTACATACAGCACAGGCTCCAAGCCACTCCTGCCTCTCAGCAAAGGACCCAGGCCTGCGGGGAAGGATCCAGGACCAGCGCATGGACGTTGGCAAGCATTTTTACACAAAGCGAGTAAATTCACAAAATGACAAGGACAAGATCACGGATACAGCAGGCACAGCACGGGCGGCTGTCGCAGCCTTGGAGGGGCATCTGCCCCAGGGCTCCCCAACGCCATGACCCCCTTCTTTTACCCACCTTGTTCCAGGAGGCCAGAGGAGGCAGAATGCGTGTTCTGAAACTGCTTTTTTCCACTTGGTGAGAAAAATTATACAATGGGAGGTGATGCTCACACGGAGTGCAGTTTTCACATCATGAAAGGCAGGTGCTGAGTGAGCCCGGTGCGAGCGGCACTCCTACGCAGAAACCAGCAGGGAGGGCCCAGAGCCTGACCATGCAGTTCACACGTTTAGAGGGCAGGAAGGGAGGCCAGAGGCAATCTGGGCTGGCCTCAGAGTCCACTTTGTGGCGGTTTCAAAGCCCTGCTGACATTTTGGGGAAGACGCCATCATTTTACTTGATTTGGTATTGTTCTTCCCAGATTCTAACAAACTCCCTTTTCCCATTGCCCATCTCCATCTCCAGTAAAAAATATTTTTTAAAAGAATTAATGACGATGAAGTTTTGTCATCAGGAAAATAGGAGGCTTAATCTTAACCTCTGGAGTCAGGAATCTTTCCAAGGATGTGAGGAAGCTATGGCTCACGCCATGACATTGCCTTAGGCCTCCAAGATGCAAACCTTTCAAAGGACAATGTTCACTTGCCAGGCCATTTAGAATCCCCCAAGAACTTTAAAAACACAGATGCCTGTCCCCACTCCCCGCATCCCCAACAATGAAATCAGTGTAGTTCACAGTAAGGCCTGTGTTTGGGATAACGTGAAAGAACATTTGCAGTCAGGGCGAGAATGATAGCCCTAACGTACACAAGAATGAAAAAGGGTAGGAGATAAGGAAGCCACAACTCAATAGAAGTTACTTGGAAGAATCTACTGCAGAAGGTGCAAGAGACGAAGAGGGAAGAAGCCGAGATGACCTGCCCCTCTTGCTAATTTCAGGTTATTCTTGCTTTATCCTCCCTAAATACAAAACAGCTGCTTTGAACTGCATGCGGTGAGGCCCATACCACCAGCAAGTCTGCTCTTTCAGTCCTCACACTCCTCCCACCCACCAAGGTCCCTTTCCCTCATTTTCTAAAACCTGAGGTCTCGGTTAACTGTCACTTCCTCTGACCTCGCGCCTAACAATTCTTGGTGATTTAAATGTTCGTATAGATCAGTGGACGGCAAACGCGGTTTGCTGCTCTGTTGACTAATGAGTTTGCCAACCACTGGTATAGATAATCCTGCTATACGTTGGCCTGAAGTTCCTTGACCTCATCTGTTTCAAAGATCTTGCTCACTCACATCCATGGTCACGTCCTATTATACCATGTCATTATCAATAATTTTCATCGTGTTAAGACCTAAATTCCAGGCATCCCACCCTCTGATCACCTCCTATTTCTCCAGCTTATTCTCTCTAGTCCCCAACTCCAACAGTCCTCCACCACTTACAACTCACTAATCCCACCTTCTCCAACCCCAAAATTCCGAGTCTTCCTCTGCTCTTTCTGTCCTATACAATTATCAGTAACACACCTTATAGTTCAGGTCACTATCCATCATTATCTGTCTCTCCCCACCAGAATATAATCTCCATGAGGGCTGGATTCTTGGTCTGTTTTTCCTGGCACAAAGTGTGTGTTCAGTAAATATTTGCTGACTGAATGAATGACCCCAAACTCTAGATCCTGAGCATCAGAAGAGAAAATATAGAAAGCATCCCTGCTTTCATGTGAGATCACTACCAAAAACGTTGAGGGTCTTTTATAGGCTCTCCCCATTTGCCGCTGAGGGCTGACAGCTGAAGTGAGCCCCTTGGGACCTGGCACCTGAGTGAAGAACCGGGGGGGCGGGGGGAGGGTTGTTCTGGCTGGCTGCGTCCCTGGGGAGGGATGCTCCACATCTGTGCTGGGGACATATCTCTCCAGCATTCCCAGAGGGCACCCTGTAGGGCTTGTTCTATGGATGCTCCCTGAGGAGGAGTCCGTGTGGTCACACGTTCGCTGCTGGGAAGTCACAGACGTGATGGCACATTAAACAGAAAAGGAGCTTGGTTTGATGTTTTCCAGTCATATTTCGTTTTACACAATTTTTGTTCATAATCCCTTACTACTTACATGAAACATGCTTTTAGAAATTAGCAATAGAGTAGGCTGAAGCACATGGGAGGTGAAAGAAAGACTGGGAGTTGCAGAAGTCCAGGTTGGATACAGTTGCACACAGGAATACTGGTCAGAGAAAAACACGCACAATCAGAGAAGGACTTATCAAGCTGGAGTTTGGGGGTTGCCTTTAGTAGAGCTATAATAGATTTTGGTGACCATAGTTGGAGCAGCGAGACAGGGGAGAGTTAACCACATTGGTGCTGACTTTTAGTTTACAGGCCATCTCTTGTTACAGTGAACATGGAGGATAAATTTGGAAGGAGATGTGTCTTAATTAGACACATGCATCCTGGAGCAGCTGTGGGAAGGGCAGGTCTCTGCTACTGTCTGCCATGGTGCGAAGGATGAGCACTCTTATATATGAAATCCTCAAGTTCTTTCTTCCCACACTTGTGCTGAAAGCCCCCTCTGGTTCCTCCACACTCCACCTCCTGAGTCATTTCCTAGCCACCTGTCGTTACAATGTGTGCATGTGTTTGTGTGGCAGGGGGACGGGAGGACAAGTTGTAGGGCCTGGGAACCATCCCAGCTGACCATACCCGGGGCAGCTGTCACCACATTTAAGAGCAGATGTGGCAAAGAGCTGCAAGGTCTAGAGAAAACCAGGGAACCAAATGATGGTATTGCTGGAAACTAGGTCCTATAGGAAAATATTAAACCACATGGTGACTTCCAATATGCGGAGGGTTGTTTCAGGGTGTGAGCCATCACATTGCTGAGGCAGGTTTAGAGACATAAACTAAATTAGAAGGTGTATTTGCCAATTTTGAGATTATTTTTACGGATTCCAATGCTAAGGTCCAAATGAGAATTCTAATAGATGACTTACATGGTGGAGGAGTTGCAGGTTCTACTAACGGATTTCGCAGACCAGGTGGGGTCAGCTTTTTCATGAGTGCCTTGTGTCCTGAGTCAGTTCTCTGCAGCGAGGACAGATGATAGTTACAAAGTGTGTGTGTGTGGTGGTGGTGGGGGTGGGGGGACTCAGTCTTCCATACTATCTGACAGCTACATGCTCCAGTCTTCTCTAGTAGGGATAAATTCATCCTAGCTTTTAATTTTTTATCCACCTTAGGAGGACTCTACTAACTGATTTCTGAAAGAACAAATTATATATATGACTGAATATTAAAATAATAAAGCTCAGTACTAGATGGGTTTATGAGCTAGAAATCTGTTAAATAATATGTACTATGTGTGGTACATTGCAGCAATAGCCCCAATTTTGCACACCTCTCTCTAACCATCTCTTCTCCTGGCACCCTTCCATGCTGATTCAGGGGTTGGCCATGTAACTTGCTTTAACTAATGAGATAGTAGTAAACTTGACACAAACTAGACCTGGAAACCTGCTTTTCCAGTTTCTCTCTTGGACCCCTGCCAGCACCATCAGAAGTGGGCTAGGCTGGAGGGATGTGAGGAGTCATAGTAAGGGGAACTTAGTTGATCACAGACATATGGACAAGCCTGGCCAAGATCAGTTAAGCCTATCCCAGATCACCAGAGCTATTAAGCCATCCCATAAACACATCTACACTAATAAAAGAGAAAGATGAAAATTGACCGTACATTCACGATGCCCATCAGCCAATCAGGAGTGAATATGCAAATTAACCCAACAAAGATGGAAGGTTAATTTGCACACACAGGCACCGAGCAGCTGGAGGTGGAATGCTTGCGTCATCGTCATGGCAATGACACAGGCATTCTGCACCTCCCCAGCCGCTCCGGGCCTCTGGGCAGTGTGGGAAGGCAGAAAGGCGGCTCCGGGCCGTAGCAAAGGTGGAAAAGCAGCTCCAGCCAGAGCGAAGGCGGTGCCAGCAGCCAGCGGGAGGAAGGCCCATTCTTGCACGAATCTTCGTGCATCGGGCCTCTAGGGAGAAATAATAAGTGGAGATTGCTTTGGGGGTTGCTTGTTACACAGCACTAGCTAACTGATACACTGTATTTCATTTTAGGCACTTCCATAATTCATCTGCTTGAGGGGTTATTTCTTAACTCCACAGGCTACTTTTGGGAGTATGTTGAGGTGTCAACAGATACCAATCATTTGGTTTAGGCAAAACTGCCCGCTACTTGGCTCTTCTACCCAAGAGAGAGAGAAAAATGTCTGTAGATCATTAAGTAGTATTAGGAATAGGGGCAGCAGCTTTGTTAAAGCTTATAAACTGCATGCCCTTATTTACTTTAGATAAGTGACCCAGAGGGTGTTGTAATTGGCTGAGTGGCAAATGTGGATAAACTACTGAGTGCTAGTGAGATGGCTGATGCTAGAACTCTGTTAGGGAGAAGACAGGGATTGGCTGTCTTGGTTTTCCAGAGATTTGCAATCACATAGACGATGACATCATCATGGCTCGTGATTATTGAGCACTTACTCCGGACATTGTGCTAAGTGCTTTACATGCGTTACCTCATTTCACTCTCCTATTTACTCTATGAACTAGATACTATCATCTCCACTTTACAAATAAAAAACTGAGGCTCAGAGAGTTTCTCCCCAGGTCAAATTGCTCTTAAAAATCATGAGCCAGGATTCAAACTTAAGCAGTCTGACTCCAAAGCCCATGTTTGTGACCTCTCACTATGTAACTAAAATACATATTTTTTAGGGGGGAAAAAAGGAATCTAGTTTCAGCCCCTCATTTGGCAGATGGACAGTTGAGACCAGATACTTTGGTATAGAGATTCTTTGGCTCACATGGATTGAGGGAACTCTCCCCATTTCTTGGTCCAAATCGCTACAAGCTGAACAAAACCCAAACTGATTGGTGAGGCTTCATCTGAGTCTAACCTCCACAGGTAGGCACACCTGGGGAGGGGCTGAATGCTAGAATTCTCTCCCCTCACCATCCTTGTCCTCTGGCATAGGGTTTCTTCTCCTCAGAGGAAGAGGCACTTTTGAAAAGAATTCTTCTGCTCAGAGGGAGCTATGTTATTTCCAATTCCATATGTGCTAGGAAGGCCCTGCTAAAATACTTGCCCAATAAAAACCACGGATGAAAAAAATTGAGGAGAACATATGACTAACTTGAATAAATACTTGAATGAATGGCTTTTAAATGAACAAAGACACCCTCACTGTGCACAGGCACACAGGGACTCAAGCACAGAGGACATGCAAATTTGTAGTCGGAGTCCAAGTCCATGGCACCAAATCATTCATGAGAAATGGTTGATATGATCTAATCTTGCACACACTTTAAAAATATAATACATACTTCGCTTTCCTGAGACCATCACCTTATTTCTGTGAGACTTTCATGAAATTCAAGCTCAAAGAAAGTTTAGTGCTATTTTATTCCCAAGCAACTAACTCATCTCTTTTACATCAAAAGAAGCTACTGGCCCTTGCCAAGCCAGGTGTGCGTTACAAATTTTAATGCCTCATCAGAAACCCGGGCAAGCCAATGCCATCCCTAGCCTCACATCCTGCAGACCTGGCGCGCACCTCTGCAGATGGCAGCGTCTGAACCAGGTGCTCATGGAGGCCAGTCTTCTCTCTGCCTCCAATAACCTGGCCTCACAACTGTGCTGAGTCATTTCCTTACCATTCCGGCTGTTACCAAAGGCTAATACTGCTGCACCATGCAGATCGCAGATCAAGCCTGGCTACTGAAAAAGAAACTACATAAATTATTATTTAAAGCGATCATCAAAAGAATTGCTTTTCTGTAGGAAATTTCTTTTTTAACTGCTCAGACATTTGCCTAGCTTTCTGCTCAAGTGACCGCTTCTTTGCTAATTAACACATGCTTTTGATTCACAAACGGAAACAGTTTGTCTTATTTAGGGTACACCTGCCGCCTTTTTGGGGTGGATGTAGCTATAGAGGAGTCACCGTTTGTTTTCTAGATCCTGAGTTATCTGTTTTCATGATGCTTAGGTTCATAGACTGTGGGTGGTCTCTTCCCATTTTGGTGCTCACTAAATCTCCTCCTATTCGCAAAAATCAGGGTTGTGTTGGTGATTGGTTTCAGGCTATATCCAATTATATCTCTAGTACATGCCAACAATCAGTTAATGAAGTCGTTCACTCATTCAATCAATCAAGCATTCATGTATTCAGGTGACAAATATCTATTAAGTGCCTTTCTATACTAGGCATTGGGCTGGGCCCTGGGAAGAAAGCCATGAGCAGGACAGTCTTGAAAGCATAGAGGAATTCCACCAGCATGTTAAATGGCTGTTATTACTGTTCCAAAACAATTCCACCTGTTCAGTTTCTTGGATAGATGAGTTCAAAGGTAACTATATTGCATGCCTTCCATATCTCACTTGTGTCCTGCACTAGTGTTTTACCAACACCTCCCCAAACTCAAAGTCCAGATGATGTCCACCGAAGCTTCAGTCATATGCAGCTAAGTGCGTGCTCATGGGTGTAATTACCAGTGAGATTTCAAAGACAAAACCATTTCATGAGCCAAGTCTACATTTTTGACTCTTGCTAATCATCACAAAGTCATGGCCACCAGCAGCAAATGTATTACAGAAATGTTAGAGAGCAAACTCAGTGCAACTGAAAACCAAACCTCAGATGCACATCTGTCTGATCACATTCAGTGTCGTTTTCGCACATAAAGGCCAGCACACTTTCATTTCTCAGGCACACGTGTAAAAAGGGTTGCCTTGTGTCTCCATTGGCAGTGACCTGACAGCCTCTGGAGAAGGCTGATCCATGGTTTTCGGCGATGCAATGCTTCCTGTTTATTGTTGGCAATTGCAAGCCATGTTGCCTTTCAGATGGGTGCATTTTCATGGCACGCTGAATAACACCTTCAAGAATCCTTAACTTTGAGATAAAGCAAAAAATTCCTTGAAAGCAATTTAGTCACCTTGCCTCCTAATTTTCAGAATGCTGTTTAATCCACCAATGACTAAGCTGTAGGAAAAAACCTTTTCTTGTTGTTATGTAAAGGAAAATGTAGGTGGAGGGAATGAGTCCTGCTTTGTGTCCCCCTCACGAAGCGGGCTGCCAGAGAGGGGAAAGGGAAATCTCTGCTCTCCCCAGGTCGGGATGTGAGGTTGCTCCGAATTCCACTTTTGGGGAAGTCCACTATCAAGGTGATGTAAATTCTCAAGTAGCAGGTTGACTCAGCATGTTCCTAAGCCACAGACCTCTTAGATGACGTATGCTAGGTGCACGTCATTTGCCCATTTGTTCTCCCTGACAGGGAAAGCATGTATTTTCCCCACCCCCTGTACACACAGAGCGGAAGTGTGTCGACTCCCCTGCTGGTCTGGCTCATATTCATGCATCTGACAGTCAAGCCGTTCTGCAGGGTGTCATTGCTGCTCACTCTGCTCACCTTCTTCACACAAGGCTTACCAGGTGCTTATAGTAACAGGCACAGATGGTCCTCCTTTGTCTAAACACTTTCCTATTTCATATATATATATATATATATATATATATAATTGAATTCAGAGAGGAAGACAGAGGGAGAGAGAGAAACATCAATAATGAGAGAGAGTCATCGATCGGCTGCCTCCTGCATGCCCCATACCAGGTGCCTAGTCCAAAACCAGGGCATATGCCCTGACTGGGAATCAAACTGACCTCCTGGTTCATAGGTCAACACTCAACCATTGAGCTACACCGGCTGGGCTGCTTCTTGAGGAGTCAGGAAAGTTGATTTACATTCAAATATCTATTTAGAAATCAACTGAAATTGTCAAAGCTCTCTCCACAATATTCCTCAGTGCTTATGCTTCTACTGAGCAAATAAGTTTGACCTCAGAGGTGGGAGCCACCATCATGACACTTTTAAAGTCTGATCCCACGAGAGCTTTTTTTAACCCTGAAAAAGTCAGGGAACTAACATTTATGGGCCCCTGCTATGAGCCAGGCCAGTTTTCAGGGACTCCCCTAAGTTATATCCTTTCTAGGCAGAAACACTGTCATCTTTTTCATGAACAGAACGATGAATTTTCTGAATGGGCAGAGAGGGCAGAGGTGGTAGAAAATGGACAGGAATGTCCATCTTAGGCTTCTTTTCCCCAACAAGTTACACATGATTTCACATCCTCACAGTTCCTGCATCAAGTCACTTGTCCTCAGTGCAGGCAGGATGCACTCAGGTCACCTTTTCAATAGCAGCCTTGGTGTCCTAGTGGAGGTCAGTACATCGCCACACGTAAGTGCCACCTAGGACTAGTTTCTTAAACGCTCTGTGCCTCAGTGTCCTCATCTCTAAAGTGGATGACCACAGTAGCCACCTGACAAATGTGAGGATTCGGTGGCTTACTGTATTTGTTTGAATCTAAGTTGCCATTGAGTATATGAGGCAACCTGGTTTCAGAGATGTCAACATATAAAAATGCTGCCCAAGAACAGATTAAATACACTAATAACTAAAAGATAAAGAACTTGGGTAACACCTGGCATGTAGAATGTGCCCACAAAATGTGACCTGTCAATATCCGTCAGCAGCCTGCGCCACCGTGCAGGAGTGGGCTTGCCAGCCCCATGGGCCCGGCGTGGCGTCCCTATCAGAGGCAGGACCTGGGCACGACAGGCAACCCCTGTAAACAGGGGCCCCATCAGTCACTTTAAAACTTTGTTTTTCTAGCAGGTTAACCTTTCTTTCAACCCAAATCTTCTGCAGGACCCAATGTGAGAAACAGCTAAGAGGATTTTCTCTGATTGAAAAAGGGGTTGGGGGTGAGGTGGGGAACAAAGCTCTACCAGCTCCCGCCCCTTCACCTACAGGGAAGCCCCTCCAAGGAGCCTTTTAAGGGCAACAATGTCACTTTGTTGTCACATTTAAGATAATAAGTCTCCCAAAACTCTTACAGGTGTCTGTCAGTCAATTACTTTAACCTTGCCAAAATGGCACCATATTGAAATGTCACCTTACTTGTAGCATTTCACCAATGACACCCTCCTTGAGCTCTCCCTCAGGATGCCTCCACGGAATGACAAGTTCAATTTAATGAACTATTATTGCATGTCAGTTACAAGAGTATGGGACACATACGCTTTCCATACAACCTCTACCTGGATTATCCATAGAAAACTTAGCAGATGCGGGAAATGAATGAAAATAGAAATGCTCTACTCAGTATCCCACACAAAACTGTCCAGCATGTTTCCTGATGGAACCTGCTCACTGTGTGAGAGAGAGGCCAGGTTTGGAGGAGCTGACTGTATGGAGGCTTCCAGGGGGGCCGTGGGCTGTGGCCACTCAGAGAGCTTTGAACCCAGAACAACGACCACAGGCAGGAGAGCTCCTTCCAAGGGAAAACAGCTCCTTAGAGATTTGGAAAGTAAACATAGGCTGTTTCTAAATTGTCTTCTCACTAGATACTAAGCAGATATTGCCTTTATTACAGTTTTCCTTAGGCTGCGGTGCACCTGGGCTGTGGACTCTGCTGGGGTCACTGCTCTTGATGATTACTGCAGAGTCTACCTTCGGCCACCTTGCTCCTTACATTTCCAAGGTTTCCACTCTAAATGTCGCCCTGAACAGCAACCCCATCGAAAATGGTTCTCTGAGCCCAGCAGCAATGATGAGGGCAGGGGTTGTGAGAGCTGAGTGGAATCAAGTCCAGGGCCAGAGTCCCTATCCCTGTGACAACACTGGACTTCCAGCTTATACATACTGACGGCAGAGCTTCCCACAACAGTGTGCCGTCCAGCTCTTAATGTCAGGAGGATTTTAGGTGACTTCTGTATAAGCAGGCCTTCCTGATTTCCTCCGTGTCCATGCTAGAGTCCTGGGAGCTGATGGGAGCAGGAGATGAGTGGTCTGATGTTCTCATCACCACGAGAAGGCTTGGAAAATATGGCAAACCTATAATAATTGATTAAATAAATGTAAATGAGTTAATCATACTTTGGCCATTAAATTGTCAAGACAACTGATTTCCTGATTGATTTTGCCTATGCTACTCAAGAAACATAATGCTTTTCTAAAAGGAGACTCTGGACTGCTAGAAAGATGAACAAGTGGGTCCTAGAGCAAATTAAGCCTGAAACATCACTGGAGGCAAAAATAACAAAACCAAAGCTGTCCTACTCCGGACATCTCATGCGAAGGCAGGGTTCTCTGGAAAAGACAATAGTGCTGGGGAAAATAGAAGGCAGCAGGAAAAGAGGAAGACCAAATATGAGAAGGATTAACTTAATAAAAGAAGCCATGGGCATGAGTCTCCAGGAGCTGAGCAGGGCTGCTGAGAGCAGGACACTGTGGACATCATACAATCACAGGGCCATCAGGAGTCAGTGCCAACTCAACAGCACTTAACTCACATCCAAGATCCAAATGATAGCAGGAGTTTATTCACTTCTTTCATTGATATAAAACGCCAGAAAATTGTTGTCAGCTCTCACACTGGGCCAGGTTGTCACTGGGTAACATAAATACAAGGTAATTAGGTATTCCAACCCAGATTGGAATCTGATTACTTAATTAAGCAAGACAAGACATACATTTATTTACATTCTGGATACCACCAGGAATCATTTTGCAAAAGGACTCCTTACCTTACCCCAAATCTGCGTGCAGAAACATCGCCATTGTGTTCTCGCCACTTTGTGGGGTTTCAAGAATGACACAGGTCGTGCTGTTAGGACAGTGGCCCTGGCTCCAGAGAGGGGTGGTCTGGTTCTGCAGGCAGTTCCCCAAGTCACATCGATGTGTCATTTGACTGTTTTGTGCTTTGGTTTCCTCATCTGTGTGAACAGAGAATCATAGCTCTATTTTTCACATTGTTGCTTTATTTATTTATTTAAAATATATTTTATTGATTTTTTTACAGAGAGGAAGGGAGAGGGATATAGAGTTAGAAACATCGATAACATCGATCAGCTGCCTCCTGCACACCCCCTACTGGGGATGTGCCCGTAACCAAGGTACATGCCCTTGACCGGAATCGAACCTGGGACCCTTGAGTCCACAGGCCGACACTCTATCCACTGAGCCAAACCGGTTAGGGCCACATTGTTGCTTTAAATGAGATGATGTCTATAGAGCACTTATCTCTGGAAGTGTCTGGCCTAATCATTATGAATATTATTACCTCTTTGATTGGTCCAGGTCTTTTCTCAGAAGCAGAGACCCCATCCTCTTTGTCAGCAGCAGGAGTGTCTCTCAGGGGCGACTGGTGCAGCCTTGGAGCCCAGTGAGCAAATCTCAGTCTGTGTTCTCATGCTTCCTTTGCTAACTGGCTGCTCTCGCTTCTATGGAGCTGCCACTAGCATTGTACATGGAGAATGCATATTAAAAGAATTCAAGTAAAATAAAACAACACTAAAATGTTAGTGAATGCAATTGATGATTGATGGCTCAGGTGCCATTTCAGGATTCTGCAATCCCCTGTTGCCGGGTATGGTGTATGATTTTTTTATATGTATATAGTAATTCTATGTCATATCCAACTTCGTTCTAAAACAGTGGTGTTCAAGAGCCCACAAATCTATCGCTGCAAGGACCATTGTCTATAAACTGATTAAATCACACTCAACCATACATGTGTAATCATCTTTCAAAAAGCATGTAACTAATCTCGTGATGAATTAAATGCAAATTCATTTAAAAGCTTTCCTGAATTCATAGTTACCCTTGGCATTAGAATTCCTCAAGTAAGCCTTAGTTGGTTTGGCTCAGTGGATAATGTGTTGGCCTGTGAACTGAAGGGACCCGTGTTCGATTCTGGTCAAGGGCACATGCCTGGGTTGTGGGCTTAATCCCCAGTAGGGGACCTGCAGGAGGCAACCAATCAATGATTCTCTCATCATCGATGTTTCTATCTCTCTCTCCCTCTCCCTTCCCCTCTGAAATAAAAAAAAATATTTTTAAAAAAAGAATTCATCAAGTAAGAGGAATGCTAAACTGATTTCTATCATTTACTATTATGGAAGGTGAAACTTTTTTTATATTAAACAGGAGTTCATGCTATAAAATAAGATTCTCAGACACAATAATATAAAAACACAAAATCTCTGTATGATAAGAGACACCACAGAGAAAATAATTTCAATGTGTTTAACGTATCGTTAATAGAATACGAACCCTTACAAGTAAATTGGAAACAAAACCAATATAGATGGTCAAAGATAACTCTGCTGCCAGGAGTACAAACTGGTAGGAATGATGGAAGACGGTGTGGCAGCTTCTATCAAATGTTCAAAAGGATATGATCTTCCACGTAGGAAATGAAGTAGAGGCTGTGTATCTAAAAGGAATATGTTTCCCGTGTGCTTAAAGTGTAGATGTTTGGGATGCTCACTGCAGCAGTGTTTGTAGGAGATAAGAAGTGAAAGAGCCTAAATGTCGGTCAGTAGGACAGCCTTACACTGGGATATTAATCCAGCTATTTAAATGCAACAGCCCCATGTCTGACTACTGTGTGAACCGCTGTCCCTGACATATTGTTGAGTGAAAAAGAAGAGTTGTGGAATATGTACAGTAAGATTAATTTTTATGTAAAAAAAACCCCCACATTTTTCTTTGTCTATTATCTCTAACATGGTATACATCTTTATCTCCTTATATAATTCTATTTCCTTCCATCTCTATCTACATATATTCCTCTATATGGCCCTATGTACATAGGAAAAGAGTCTAGAATAACACAAAGTAAACTCTCAAGAGTGTCCCCAGGGAGTGAAAATTAGGGAGGAAAAGGGAGTACTTTTTATTTTTACTTTATGCAATATGTTCTTTGAATTCCTTGTTTTATGACACATGTGTATAACTTTTATAAATATAAAAATGAAAAGTATTAATTTTCCAAATGATCCTCATTCCTGGAAACAGAAGGAAGTGTCCAGAATGAGGGGCGCATCCGGCTGGTGGACTCCCTGCGATCGCGCTGCTGCCCTGGGAGAACGCAGAGGCTGCTATGGGCGAGGAACTCAGCAGACACCTCAGGAAGCGGACGCAGCAAAGGCTAGCGTTGCACTTATTGTCATGACTGAGGGCTGGGGGCCGCAGGGCAAGATTGAAGATGTTTACAGCCACCCATCACCCAGGTGCGGGCCTGTCCAGAGGGAATAGGATTTCTTTGGTGGTTAATCCCGGACAGGAGGCTGGGGGAGGTGGGTGGAACCTGTCCCCTCTCGGGGAAAGGGGTCGGGGGAACCTGGTGGAACACTATGGATCTTCCCGTTCTTTTCCTCCATCCCCTGTGCCTGCTGGTCATGGAATAAAGGACATGTAATCTCTAGCCTCACTGGTGAGTGTCACAGTTGCCTAGAGACAAGCCACCTGTCTGAATACCTTTGGTATCCAGGAGGGGTACTTATTATAATAACTTAATATCACTCTAGACACTGGAGGCCTCTCTTCCTAGAGTTTGCCATGCAGAGCACCTATTTCCACCCATGAGGTCCAAAGTGAGTGAGAATAGAAATGAAGTATATGACACGCAGGGGTTCCCAGAAGAGCCATGAAGTCAGGGAAAGGGAGTTTGGCACAGTTAGTATCCAGCACAGTTTCAGACCTAGCCCAGCTCTCCCCATGAAAAACTGCAAAGTAGCAGCATTCACGTTCAGATGTCAGCTCCTCTCCCTGCTCTCCAGGCTGCTCTCCAGTCCCCTGGCCCGTTCCTGCTGGTCTATAGCACAGTCCATTAGAGAAAATGCTTGAAATATGTCCATGAAGCAGGTGACTGAAATGTCCTGCTTTCATGGTGATGACCTGCGTTCTAATCCAGGAAAGAAGGCAGACAGCAGACCCACCACCTGGCTCCAAGATGCCCAGTAACATGGAAGCCGAGCATGAGCAGTGTGCTTCCGCCAGGCAGCTGCCCCTCGGGGGCTCTGGTAACGGCCTGGGCTGCTGGCTTTGCACAGAGGTGCACATGCTGAGGAAGCACGGAGCGCAGGGGTTGGAAATATCTGAGCTCGGGTATAAAAAAAGGAAAGAAATAGTTTGTTTTTTATTCCCTCTCCCTTCCTCCATCAACCCCTTTTCTCTCCATCCTTAAGAATAAATCCTTTATCCCAGCCTTGTTCTTTACCTGGATGTAGCGGGTCGCTGTGACCACTTCCAGACAAAAATCAGTGGCTTCTGCTCTCATGAGACATACTTTTCTAACAATCACTGCACCACACAAAACTGCACAATAATGACCACAGAGCTTATGGGGGAAATGGGACTGAGGCCCCTCACTCAAGCACACATAAAAAGGATGCTGTGGGTGGGTGGAGGGGGCAGGGGAAGAAGAGATGATAGGAACCTACTAAAAAAAAGAAAGACAGCTATTTTATACAGCAAATGATTAACAACACATAAGTACTACAATAAATACGGCCCTTTATCTAGAACAAGACCTGAAGTTAGCTCAGGAAACTGAGTGTTGGAAGGGTTGCAGCTTGTGAGCTACTGAAAAATGGCACGTGAGGGTCCCTGGGGGAAGCACGTGCTACCAGATGGGGACCACTGTGGCTCATCACACACGCGGTGACAGGGGAGGCCGGTGGGTGTTTGAGGCATGTGGGTGTTTGGTGCACCCTCAGGCTGGGTCAGCCGGATGCGGGTTCTGTATTTACCTCGAGTTTCTTGCAAGAGAAACTATGCAGAAGCAAACCCAAAATTCTTGTTGTACCCAAACATTTCCCCGGTCATGATCATGCTGAAATAAATTCTCATCTTCAATACAAGCATTATGGCAGAACTGACTGAATCTAGATAATAAAAATTATTCTGATTTAAAAAGTAAAAAGTGAGTAAGACCCCAATGAGATGATGCTGTGAATGTAACAATAAGGTTAATATTACTAAGTGGAGGACATACGACTCAGATAAACCCAAGCCCCCTTCTTTCCACTCGAAGGTCCATCTCAACACAGTGATAAATTCAAGCAAAATGCAAGCTGGGCTCCATCATTTTGAAGCATACCGCCAGTCCCGAGTGAAGCCCGCTGAGCTCTAGGGAGATGTCCTCCTTATCCCCCCTGCTCTCTCCCATCCTTTTCCACGAGTAAAAAGTTCATACCTAGGGGTACTACATTCCTATTGCCTGTAACAAATTACCACGAAACCAGTGATTTAAAACAACACAAATTTACTCTTTGATAGTTCTGGAGGCCAGAAGTCCAAGTGAGTATTTCTGGGGCTCACAGCGAGGTATGGGCAAGACTGACTCCTGGTGCAGGGACTCTTCTGGGGGAGAGTTCATTTCCCCAGCTTCCCCGCGGCGGCTGCCCTGTTCCCTGTCTTCCGGCCACGTCACTCTGCCTTCTGCCATCGTCACACCTCCTCAGATGCTGATCTTCCTGCATTACTCTTCTGATTACACTGGGCCACCTGGACAACCCAGGGTACTCTCCCATCGCAGGATATGCAATTTAATCACACCTGTGACCATGAAGGTAACAAGAGTCAGAGGTCCAGGAATTAGGACATGGACGCCTTTAAGTGCCATTACACCGGTGATGATATTCCAGGTACTCAACAGCTGACAGGCCACTTAAGACAGCGTGTCTGATCCTTGGAAAGATCTGGATTGTGTAGGATCCTGGCAATCCCAACACGCTGGGAAGTGAGAGGGTCAGGCTGGGTGTCTCAGGCGGTGCTGAGGCACTGCAGGGTGGAGAGGAGTATCTCTCTCTCTAGGCAGTGGAAACCTTTTCCAAGCAGTCCAGCCACACCCGTGTGCTCCGCCTGAATACCAACCTGTCCTGGCCTGCCTATCTAGGTTTCTGCCAATCATCCTCTAACCCTCATCCCTGACCAGCACACAGATCTCCTGGGATCTGGTCACAGGCTGCACTTTAGCCCTTGAACTTGGAATGTCCATTTAGGCCTCACCACCACCCTATGATTAGATTCTACACTTACCTTCTTTTTGCAAGAACATACCCAGGGTCATATATGCTATTAACTGTCAGGGTCGGGGCTTGAACTCCAGCACTTTGACTTAGAAGGTGAGCTGCTAGCCACTGTGGTTAGGTCTTCAAGAAGACACACATCTCTTTGCCAGATAAGGGAAGCATGAGTGGAGACGATGAAGGCAACGTGGAGGTGCCAGCGGTAATCCCTGGTCCCTACGCATTTCAGAGGTTTACACAAAATCCTCCCCCAGAGAATGTAATGGTTACGGGGAGGCCTTCTTGTCCATACAGTGTGAAGTCTTATCTACTCTGTATGACCAAACCCAAACACTCCTGAATAGACAGCCTGTGATAAAAGTAAACCAAGTCCAAACTCCAATTTATCTCGGCTGCATAGCATTCTAGAACAAAGTATGACTGTGAGCATGAAATGAGATAGAGGAATAAATAGAGTCTGGAGTCAACAGTTTTGTTTGTAAGACCTAACTGATTGGCACTACTTTTGGTGATAATATTCTACTTAACCTCCTCCAGTGCAAAGAGTAGCGGGGACAGGAGCAGCAGTGAGAGGAGCCTGACCAAACCACTCCTGGACTTTGAGTCTTCTATTCACCGCTAGCTGGTCATAGTTAGAAGTGTGCTGTTCATGCCAAAGGAAATTGTATCTAACAGAAAAAAGTAGCACCACACAAAGAGAAAAAAGAATCATTTGGGGGTATTTTTAAATTTTGCTTTTTGTAAAATTTTGTACTAGCACTTTCACTCATCGAACTGAAGAATTATACAGAATAGATGAACATGAGAGACTGTTTTAAAAAATAAAATTAGAGTGAAATCTTGATTGAATTTCTATACAGTCCCTTAAAATCATTTATTCCATGTATACATCAGATTAAGTAAAATGCTAGAAGCCGAGATGAATACTATTTGAAGATGCTTTGGAGAAAAGTTGGGAGCAAATTCTACTTTAAAACCTTTAACCTGATAAAAAACCTGAAGTATTCTTGCTAATTTGGAAAATACCCCTGATATTTAAAATTTCCTAAAGGTAGCTCTCCTCCTACCTTTATGATGGAATACTGTGTGATTTCAGTCAAGAGGCATAGTTATTACCCTAAGAAAAAGTCCTGCTTTCCACAGGCAGCCACCTTAGTCATTACTGAAGTGCCCTTATGACTGTAGAGAGACCAGGTAAGAAGCCAGGGGAGGCAGAGAGAGAGATCAAAGTGTTTTTGTTTACTCCTTTCATGTTTGGTAGCACCTACTGTTTACCATGCACACTTTTCGACTCATGCTGAAAGTTGGAATTCACCCATCTCTCTTTTCCTGTCTGAGGTGCAGATGGAGCACATTCGTGGAGTCCGTCCATCCCTGCCCCCACATGTTCGCACATGCACACGCACACCTAGCCAGTGGAAAAGAAAAAGGGTTACTCACATTCATCCACTTTACAAAGATTTCCAGGTTGCGATGGGAGGGCGTTAGCTCTCCCTGAAGGATGAATAAATACGCAGCTCCACTGACAACCTGTTCACAGTCAAACGGAGGTGAAAACTGAGACCCAGGTCTTGCCCTCCTGGCGCTTCTGAGACCCAGTCCTGGCAACATGCAGTGGGTAGTCTTCTGCCTGATGGTCATCTTCTCAGGGGTGGTGGCCCGTAGATCCAGCCACCAAGGGCAAGATCGCCTCTTGATCAGACTGCGTCAACTTATTGATACTGTGGATCAGCTGAAAAATTATGTGAATGACTTGGTAAGGCTGCACTTGTCACAACAAAATTTTAATCATATTCTTCAGTTACTATCAAAGAAGCTTTTTTACTTATCAAAATAACTCAGAACTCATTTTCTTTTGCTCTAGGACCCTGAATTTCTGCCAGCTCCAGAAGATGTAAAGGTAAGACCAGTTGAATTTATTGGTGAAGTTATGTTTGATAGAAGTTTTTAAATCCAAATAAGAAAGGCACTATCATGATTTTTTAGGAATATAGTTAATTTCAATGAATCTGAAGGTTTAATAATTGATAAAATAGTGTTTTCTATTTTGGTCAACTATTCATTAATTTACCAAAAAGCCAAACAATAAAATGCTATATATCTTATAAAATATATTTTTATCTCCAAATATCTCTAAGAGTACATCTAAGTAGTACTGGTGAGATGGAATAACAAAAACTAGAAAATAAACCTATGCTATGATCAGTTTCTGAACAATGACTCACGAATTACATTGTAAGAGCCCTTGTGCATGAAAGTTCTTGAGCCCTTTTGTAAACCTGTCTAAGAAATACAAATACACACCATAAGAAGCAGAATTCACCTCCTAATAACACAAAAGAAAGAAAGGAAGAAAGAAAGAGAGAGAGAGAGAGAGAAAGAAAGAAAGAAAGAAAGAAAGAAAGAAAGAAAGAAAGAAAGAAAGAGAAAGAAAAGGAAAGAAAAGGCGGAAGGAAGGAAGGGAGAAAGGAAGAAAAAAAGAAAAAGAAAGAAGAACAGATTACAGGACAGCATGGAGTGTGGAAAGGCAGGCTGTGTTGTAGAATAGACTTCCCATATACCTGGTCTCCAAGGATCTCTCTCTCCTTTGGCCTTCAGTGAGGTCTTCTGAAAGGACCATTTTCAGCAATCATCCCATTCTCTTAAACCATTTAAATCCATTAGGTCCGGGGAAGAAGAGGCCCATTGTTCAAGTGCACCACTTCCTCACTAGTCCTTACTCAGTCTTCAGGTTTGATACCCTGAGGATATAAATGCAATGGGGAAATGTTTTCATTGTCACAGACCTTTAACTGCATCAATTAGAATAACTGTAAAAGTGTTACCAGTAATTAGGACACTACAGAGGGGGAGACTTAAGAAGATACATTGCAAAGAGAACAATTATGGTAAATGACTGTATAAAAGTTTAGAAAGTGAATGAGTCACAAGTATTGCTTTTCTTTAAAATTCACTCTCTAGCTCTGAACATAACCACTCTCATTCACTAGGCCCTTTTCTAATAAGCAGCATCTAAAATGAAAGTAGCACATTCAGTTTATTGGAAAGACTTTTCCAATAAGTAAGAACATGTCCTAATTATCAAAACATAGGACATTTTTCAGCATCTCATGCCCTTTGTTGAACTGCTGTGGTTAGAATTCTTTCTGGAATTTTCGAGCTACAGTCTATAACTTGCAAAATAAGGAAGATATCCTACTTTATGGCTTGAGTTGACCTAGTGGGTACTTTCTTCATAAACTTTGTTAGAAAGAAGTGCTTTTTCTCTTACATCATAAAGTGAGGGTTTGGTCTCGGTGACCCTGTATGCATCTGGTGATCTGATCAAGCAGCCCTGGCTATGATTCCAGTGAGTGATGGTATAATAGGTCGGTAAGCTATGCTGACAGCAGACTCAGGAAGGAAGAAGAGAGTGCAAGGCACTGTAGTGCTACCTCAAGTTTTTCAGAGCTAGCATCAAAGCAGGCTCTATGAGGCTTACAAAGATCAAAAAGTTTAATAATGAAAAGAAATCCATCTATATTTTGCAGATAAATATTGCTATGTACTCATTATCTAAGATCTGTAATTGGTCTGGCCAGGCATCTTCCTTTTTCTTTCTTATCCTGCTGGTGGTTCTGAACTGGTGGTCACCACCCTCCTTTCCCCCAGAACATCTGTCAATGCCTGGAGACATGTTTGACTTTCACAGTTGTGTGTGTGTGAGGGGGTTCTATTGGCATCAAGTAGATAGAGGCCAGGACGCTGCTAAATATTCTAGAGCGCAAAGCCCTGACAACAAAGACTTATGCAGCCCAGGGTGCCAGTAGTGCTGCTGAGAAACCCTGACTTAAACCTAGTTTGTGTGTGGGACAAAGGTTATTTTGTCCAATTAGTAAGACTTCCCAGTGTGAATGGTCGGGGCTTTCTTTAAAAAAAAAAAAAAGTAAGGAGGTTAAAAGTAAGCTGTCAGAGGGCAAATATTTTCAAATATTCAACTATAAAAGGACAAAGCCCTGCGCACCTCCTGGCGAAAGCAGCATTTGCTGGACTGCTCTGGGCTGAGGACAGGAGTGGTTTGTGACTCTGGTGTCTAACCCACTGCTCCCTCTGTTCTGCAAAACACATGTAGGACAACTGAGTCCACATGTTTTCATGTATTAAAGAATGAGGGGAGCCACACTTAGCTGCACCAAGGCACAGCATGGGACATCCAAGCACCTGCACCCAGGTGGTGGTGCCACACATGAACTTGGGGTCATCCAGGAAACCCCCGAAGTGAGCAGCAGGGCTCCTGCGCTACCTGGACAAGATTCCTCTGTCCACGCCCCTTCTTAGCAGTGAGCACATCCTTTTTGCAGCTCCTCCAACTCTTTTCCTCCAAGGCTGCCTTATCTGTGCATCTGGAGTCAAATCAGCAGTTCCTGGTCCTCGCCATGATCACCAGGGACAGCTCTGCTACTTGCAGCAAGCACAGAGGCAAACCCTGTAGTCTGCCGACACAGGAAGGGCAGGAAGGGGAGCCCGGCCCCATCGGCAAGAGTGGCTGTCCAGGCTGTCAAAGTCGCCATCACTGGTCCGGACCACTCCTGGCAATGGTGGCTCGGGGGGCTTGTTTGGTTGGGCCCTTCTACTTCTTCGGAATCTGATCTCTTTTCAACACACATGTAAATGTTAACTCAGCAAAACGGGCCTCTGTGAGAAATGCTGGTTTCTCAGATCAGCACAGATGAAGCAGTTAGCGTTTTCAGTTTCAGCTGGAAAATTTACCTCTTTAAATATGAATATTATTTTTTCCAGTAAGTTAAGCCGGTTGTGGTCAAAAAGAAGAGAAAAGAAAAAACTTCAACAAACAAGAGAATGTGGTTTTCAAGGAAAAAAAATGCTATAATTAACATTTATAAATAGTTTCTATTAAATAAGCATTTTGACAAACATGGGAAGGACGCTACCTTGCCCTCATGAGAGGCAAGCGGCTCTGATACAAGGAAACCAGATAAGCCAGTTCTCAGATTGTGGCTGTATGCAAAGCGAGCCGGTTGGGTTGTGTCTCCAAGTGCATGTTATTAATCAACACATCCATACCGGGTGCGCCAAGGGGTTGGAAAATGCAAAGCAGGCCAGGCGCTATTTTCAGCCGACTGTCCACTGAGACTCAGGTGTGCTGTAGGGACCCAGAAGTGGGGGTTTCTGGTTGTATGGCAGTGCTTCCACACCCATGGGTGAAGTGAAGACGGGGCAGCTTGGGAGAGGAGGGTGGCGTCATATATACACACTGGCTGAAAGAGAAAAGAAACTTGGATACAAGTTCTTAGATCAGCATTAAAATGTTTTTTACAGGTCAGCATAAACTTTGTTCTTCCAATAGGCTTCATCGTCAATGCGATTCCTACGACTCTGGCTTATTCGTTGGTAACTAGTTGTTGGGCTAACTCAAGAGATACATTTCAATCTTCATTCTGTCTACCACTTCTTTGTTCTCTGAGACTTTGACTTATCCTCTTACTGCCTGAGAAACCCCCTTCCCTCTCATTGGCTGGGCAATTCAGGCAGAAACCTTCCCAACCGACGTGGGAGTGTGAACAGCGATTTAGGAGAGCCAAGCGTGATCTATGGCGAGGGTACTGAATCTGCCCCCAGAAGTAGGTGCCCACGTCCTTTCCCCAAAGGAGGGGCTTTAAGCCCTTTACTTCATTTGTTGACTCCATGAGGGTTGGGCAACATCAGCTGCTGCGATTAGACGTTCTATGTAAATCATAGAGCCAAACAGAATACAAATGAAAAGATTCTTTATCAGACCACAGCATAACTCACAGCACGCTGCCACAGGTCAGCGTGACTTTTAGAGCCTCATAACTTAGAACATTCCCTTACAAAAGTGAAGCTCCTGCCCACCACTCAGACCTCAGGTGCTGGGAAGAACTGGGGGAAGTGGGCTCCCTCCGGCTCCTCAGCCCCAGGTGAAGTGGGACATGAAGTCATTCCTCACTTGCCTCTGAAAGGGATGTGACCCAAGACACTGTCTTACAAGTACAAAGGGGGACTGGGAAGGACATGCTTACTCTCTGAATAAGGTTCGTTAACATATCCACAAATTGTTTCCCTTTCAGAGACACTGTGAGCGATCAGCTTTTTCATGTTTTCAGAAGGTCCAACTAAAGTCGGCAAATACAGGAGACAACGAGATCAACCTATTAACTAAACGGCTGATGAGGAAACTACCTCCCACAAATACAGAGAGAAAACAGAAACAGGGACTAGTAAGACTGACCTTTGTTTTCCATTTTATCTGTCCTGATGACTTATCACACACACACACACACACACACACACACACACGCACACACACACTCGCTCACTCCTTAGTCAGAGCCTCAGTGTCTTTCTGCAACTTGCACTTTATATACAGTGTTGTTTTGGGACATGAACTCATCCCTCATAAGTCCAGAGGCTTGAAAGTGCCCAGAAACCCAAATGGAACTCACTGACAGTCCCTGGCCCCTGGAGTACATAATACAACTTCCCATGGTGAGGGAGTCACTGGGCAAAGAATTTGGTTGTGACTTAGGAGTAAAAAATACTTTCATCTCATCAGTTGCCACATGTAACTTGCATTCTAATTGACAGGAGCTACATCCTAGCTTTCGTATAAGGAAAACGACAGCCTGACAGAGATCAGGGTAAATCTCAAACTTGGCCTTCCTATCTTAAAGAATATGACTGTCCTGTGCAGTCAGAGTCCATACTCATTTCAACAGGTGGGCCCCATTCTGTGGCTGGAGATTTCCAATAGTCCCCAGTTTGAGGCGCCCTGAGACCCTCGTGTGTGGCCCTTCTTTAGCCAACTCATGAGCAATGCTGATCCTCTCATGAGTGATGTAAGCATTAACCAAATTCAGTAGGTAAACACCTAAGATAAATTACTCCCCCATTTTTTTTTTTTACCAGTTCCCTCTCCTTCAAGGAATTTCACATGTGATTCAAATGAAATCTTAGTTACATTGTCAAAATGATTTTTATTTACTGCGGTTGCTTGGCTAGATCGCAATGTGAAAAGTATCCCTCTCAAAGTATCCTCAGAAAGAAAGGAGCTGAGCATGTCCTTGAAATCCAGTATCAAAGATGCATGAAATGGTAGTGCTGGCACTGAGCTTAGAAGTATCCAGTTAAGCACCTTCATTTGATAGATAGGAAAGGGACAACAAAGAGCCTAAGTGGTTTTCCCCTACAAACAGCAAGAGCCAGAATGAGAACCAGAACTTATATTTCCTCCTGTCAGTCCAGTGTTCTCACTACAATATCAGGCTGGCATTATAGGTGCTAAATACCAGGTACTGGTATGGTGTGTGGGCTATCAATGTACTTTACTCAAATAAGGTAAACCAAGACATATTTTCAAAACAGAAATATAAACGAATAGTACCCATATGAAAAATTCTTCACTCTCCCTATAATCAAATAAGTGGGAATTAAAGCAAGGAAATCCTGATTTTTTCCAATAAAAACTTTTAACCCAATAATGGTAAAAATGCTCTTTGTGAATAGAAATAAAACTTTTTACAATGTACATTAAAAGCCTTAAATTTTTTCATTTCTTTTTTTTGTAAAAATTATTTTATTGATTTTTTACAGAGAGGAAGAGAGAGGGACAGAGAGTCAGAAACATCGATGAGAAACATTGATCAGTTGCCTCCTGCACACCCCCTACTGGGGATGTGCCCTCAACCAAGGTACATGCCCTTGACCGGAATCCAACCTGGGACCTTTCAGTCCACAGGCCGATGCTCTATCCACTGAGCCAAATCAGTTAGGGCAAAAGCCTTAAAATTTTTCATCCCTTTAATTTAGTAATTGTACTTCTAGAAATTTATCAAATAAAATATAAAAAGATATATATGAAATTCTATTCAGAGATGTTCTTTGAAGCACTGTATAAAATAGAAAATGTTAGAAGCAATCTATGTGTTTCAAAATAGTAATAGTTCAATCCTATGTTGGAATACAAAGCTACCATTGTGTACCATATTTGAACATTAAAGAATATTTTTTAATATATTTTTATTGATTTCAGAGAGGAAGGCAGAGAGAGATAGAAACATCAATGATGAGAGAGAATCACCTATTGGCTGCCTCCTGTACACTCCCTACTGGGGATCAAGCCCGCAACCCAGGCATGTGACCTTGACCGGAATCAAAACCGGGACCCTTCAGTCCGCAGGTCGAAGCTCTATGCACTGAGCCAAACCAGCTAGGGCAACATTGAAGAATATTTAAACACAGAAGAAATTCTCATGTTACCTTAAATATATAAAAAGCAAATTACCAATCAGTGTATAGAAATGCAAAGAAAAAAAATCACCGGAAGGGTATGTATCAAAACATGGCTGTCGTTATCTCTGAGGGTGGGATTACAGTAAGTGATTTTCCCCATTATTTATTTTCTGAACAATTTTATGCATTTCCCAATGTTTCAGTGAACATGATTTATGTCTCTAATTGGAAAAAAACAAATTTTGAATGAATGTTTTATTCAATGGAAAAAAGTTTCAAAGACAAATATTACTTTTTCATTGATTTCTAGATGTGCCCTTCATGTGATTCTTACGAGAAAAAACCACCCAAAGAATTCCTAGAAAGACTAAAATCACTCATCCAAAAGGTACCACTTAAATTATGTTAGATTTCCTACCTCAGTTGTACCCGGATGGCGTCCTGTGCGGGCTTACTCATGGTGCATTGTCTCCACAGATGATCCATCAGCACCTCTCCTAGAGCACGTGGAGTAGAAGGTTCCTGGGGCCTCGCTGCAGCTGACACTATGTGCCGTACTCTAACACAGCAGGGACACTCACTTCTGGGCATTCCCGACGGAGGAATACAATATATTAGTGAAGAGGGTAAACTCTATTCAAAGTCCAGATTATTTCCCCCGTGTTGCTATGCAGTACTTCAGCTTAATCCACCGGTCTGTGTTTGCCCATCTTGAAAAAACTGCCTATTGATTTTCTATGTTATGGATTTTGATGACTTCTAAAATTTTTACTTACCTGCCCAACTATCACATTTCTTGGTTGGGGAGAAGCTAAAATTCTTAACTGAAAATATAGTTTGGGAATATATTTATCTTGTATTAACTTTGATCTTGATTACCACAAGAATGAGGTCTCTGATAATCATAAGTTAAAAGTGATACACTGTAATTCAAACTAAAAATATAAGAAGTATAGGGTCAAAATGGAAAGCTGAATTCTCTAGTAATTTAATGAAATGAAAAATGAGTATCTAAAAATGTATAGCTCAAAAGTTTACTTTTTATCTCAGAATGTCTAACATATAAATATATAATTTATTTATGTACCAGAAGGATATCTTTACCAGATGCCTACATAAAAGTCTTACTTCCTCATTGGGATTTATCAAATATTTAAATACCTTAGATATGAATATATTTATGAAATAGACTCAATCTTTTTTTTCTTTAAGTGGGTGTAATTGTACCTTCCCAGCTTGAGTCCCTTTATGAGTTAACACTGAGCTTATGAAAATGGCAATTAAAATCTACAGAGGGACATCCTTCAGATGGTCTTCTGGAACCAGATAGAATTTTTAAAGTCCTGTGGCTAGCTCTCCCCTGAAATCATTACAGTGATTGTAGTGAGCTAATAACTTTCAATGCCCATATCCTTCCTTCCTTCCTTTCTTCCTTCCTTCCTTCCTTCCTTCCTTCCTTCCTTCCTTCCTTCCTTCCTTCCTTCCTTCCTTCCTTCTTTCCTTCCTTCCTTTTTTATCTTTCTTCTTTTAAAAATGACAGACAATTTGTGTATGCATGCTTTCCATCAGGCAAATTGTCACTTGTAGAAAATCAAAGTCAGCCTACAAATCAAGAGCCTGGGACTCCTGTCCACACAGAATGCAGACCTGGGCATAAACATATCAGTCCTCCAACCATGTAGCAAAAACAGGTGACCTGCTCCAAGTGTCATTTCTGTTCCAGCAGTTCATTTAGGTCGGAGGTTAGAAACTCTAGAAAAATAAATCTTCACTGGGATGTTATAAGCTATTTGAGAACCTTGTTGTTAAAATGGCTATGAGTACACAAGGAGATGTTGTATGGGAAATGCTTTATGCTCTAAGAAAAAACATTATCTACTTAAAAGTGCCTTAGAAACACGTACTTTTATAGTTCTAAAAGTTATGTTAGGAACCATTTATATCATCAGGTCACCATGAAATGTTTGACCATCAGAAATGAGTACTCTGTCTTAAAACTTGAAGGTGTTATTGCAAAGGAATCCTGTAGATATGTGCAGCAGGACGAGGCTGTACATCTAACGCCTGCCTTGGTGTGAAGCAGGGCCAGGCCGGGGGCTAGGTGGGCTCAAAGTTGACCTGGGAAGAGGGGATCTTTTTTCTTGTTTCTGGTTTTCTAGTGTTTTACTTCTTTGACACTGTGATTTTATATTTAAAATAATGTATTTATTTTGGTGTGTTTACTGTTAATAAGTCTCTGTTCTAGTCCTTTGGACCAAAGATTTTTACCTTCAAAGTAAAAATAATTTAGTGGGCTGTTGGCCAAGAGCCTTCACGAACCTGTGTTCAGAGACTTGGGCAGGATCCTTACAATATCCCAAGTAACAACAATGCATCGGAACAAAGAGGACGAAGAAGTGAGCCCTGCCTGCTCTGTGTCACAGGCTTAGCCAGCCCTCTAAAGCCACTGCCGGCTGATCCACAGCATTACTGCTTACCTACAATGGTGACACAGGAGGCCTAAACTCTTGCTGGCTATGTCACTTGCTTAAATTTTTTGGATTTCTATTTCCTATCTGTAGAATAAGCCTGTTGGACTTAATGTCTAAGGTCTATTCTGCCTCTATTTTTAGAGCTTTATGTGTCTGAGTCCCTAAAATCTGAATACTCTTAGAGGAATATAGTATTTGACCATACTTTTGAGTCAAACTTTCTACTGAATCTGTTGTTCAGTTGGTCAACATTGTTTCAATAGGGTTTGTAGCAACATTCACTGGGGAAACAAGAAAAGTGTCTTTAAAAAATTAAAGAAGGAATAAAGAAAAGCATTGCTGGAGGTCCTGGGAGTTCAGAGAAATGAGTCATGATTTCCACTCGTTTAGCTGAAAGTGTCTTTTTTGGACTTTTGCGGAGAACTGTAGCATTATTATCTATATATTGCTCTGTTGTATTGACATTTGCATCTGAGAGTTTAGTTTTAATATGAACTATGTACTTTATAATTTAATGATTATTTATTATATATTTGGTTTTAAATGTTTATGTTCATAGTTTCTTATTTAAGACCTGATTATATTAAATACTACTCAGTCAGCACACTGTCTTCTGTGATTCCCTGGAAACCCTTAATTCAATAGTCTTAGAAGAAAATAAAATGGATCATTAGTTTCTGAAAACTTGTAATTTTCACATATATATGCTAAAAACTATCTTCTCTCCTCATGTGCTTCACTAAAATGGCACTTTCCACTTCCTGTCCCTACCTTTAGGATACCATAACCTTTGCAGCCTCCCAAAGGTATGGCAGGTCTGGGTGGAATTGAAGATATTCTTCCCAATGTCCATTACTTTTGTGCAAACCTCACTCCTCACTTGTCTGTCCACTTTTCTTATTGATGACTGTTGTCTAGTGAACACTCCTCTAGCTCACCGAGGACTCAGGCACGTTCTTTTCCTTGAATCCAATGTTATTCACCAACTGGATGACTTCAGTGCCCACGATGAAGAGTCCACCCCCACTGTAGCTTCCCAAAACCTGAACTGCCTCAGTTTCCAATGCCTGCACCTTTTACTCTGTCCTTGGACGTTTCCATTGCCAGGTGCCATACTTGGTCACCTGGAAGCACTCTCTGTCTGAAGTCTCTACAGACATGAAACCATCGCCTGCTCATCTCTTAGCTCTTACACTGCCTACTCCTATTCCATCAGTCCCAAGACCTCATCAACAGCCAGGCCTCCCTTATCTGGCTTCCTGGGGTTACTTTCCCACTTCTCTCTTAGCTCTAAACACTCACCTGCTTCAATATCTGCCTCCCTCTACTCCGGGCACAGGATAGTTGGGCAGGACCCTGCCTCACAAGGAGAAGAGAGATTTGGGTGTTCATAGTCAAGCCTGTTGAAAGAGGAGTCTATGCCTGTATCTATACTTCTTCACTTTCTATCCACTTATCAAACCACCATAATCTGATTTCTGCCCCTCCCACCCCTACTTCTATATCTTAAAAACTGCCCTCTCCCTGGTCAACAATGAACTCCAAATAACCCAGCTCTCCAAAGTGTCTTAAGTCATCATCTCACTTGATCATCATGGCTTTTGCTACCTTTGATCACCCCTCCATCCTCCCTCACTGTGGAGGCAACTCTTCCTCCTGATCCTTGTCTCCCCTCTCTGACTGCATATCCATAGGGTCGGTTATTGGCTGCTTTCCTGGATCCTCCCCTTAGATCTCAATGTTCCTGGGGATTCTGTCCTTGGCTATCTTTCTCTTTAAATCTTTTCCCTCAACAGTCGGATGAGTTCCTGCATTTTGAATGCCCTCTATATGTTGTTGACCAAATCTATAGATAATAGGCTAATGCCCCCACCAAATCTGCTAATTCCCAGACCCATATATCCACCTTATCTCTGGAGATTTCCATCATATCTCCCAGGCCCTTCACCCCAGTATGTCAAAGTGATCGCATCACTTTCCCCACTTTCATGACCTTCTCTGTTTTCCAGTATTCCCTAATCATAATGATGGGGACACATTCCCCAGCCTCCCAGACTCCACCTTCCCTCTCATATGCTATAACCAATTAGTCACTGGGCTTTGCTGTTTCTATCTCTTAAATAGGGCCTTTCTTTTCTACTCCCTCTGCCATCGCCTTAATGCTGGCTCTCGCAATGGTCGCAAGGACTTTTGAATAGATTTCTAGCCTCTTGCCTTCTCTTCTTTCCAATCTATCTCTGTGTGGCCACCAGTGATAAGTCTAATTACAACTATCCCTTATTAAAACCTTTCACTCTCCTCTGGAAGAGAGCCTAGGCCCAAGGCAGGGCATGCAAAACCCGTTATCATGTGCTCCCCTCAGCTCCTGGCCTCTCTTCCCCTTGAACTTCACATACCAGCCAATCCAATCTACTTCTAGTTCCCTAGACTCCCCACATTGTTTCATTCCTCTGAGCCTTTGTACATGCAGTGACCTCTCCCAGGAATATCATTCCTCTGCCCTTTCCTTATAACCAGGAAACCCACATGTGTCTGTCAACATTTAAATTAGTCATCACTTCCTCTAGAAGGATTTCCATCACCATCTTTCTCTCTGTGATGCTTTAATTTCTCCCCACTTTCAGAACTTGAGCATACTTTGATTATTAGGCTTAATACGATGTATACAAATTTAGTGATTTATTTGTCTGTTTTCCTTTGGCAGAAGGAACTGCATTTTGCTTGCACAGTGTGTCATATATAGTAGATAATATATAGTAGAAAACAAACATTTATGAAATTGAACTAAACACAAAGTATATTATGCACTGAAATTCTCCTTGGCATCTCTTTCTCTTACACATAGAATCCAGTTATCGCCAAAGCCAGTGATGACTGCCAGCTGTTTTCAAAGTATCGCTAGAATCCAACTACTCATCGCCATCTTTAGCTTCCATTTTTTCTGAGGCCATCAAAGTCTCTGACGTAATGATGGTGACACCTTCCTGAATAGTTTTCCTGCTTTTGTTCTTGCCCCTCACCAAAATCGATTTGCAACAAAGCAACCTGAAAGATCCTTTTGAAAACTGATCAGAATATATCACCTCTCAGCTCAAAACCTTCCAATGGCTGCCATCCCATTCAGAGTAAGGTGTGAGTCTTACACGGGCTACTTGGCCCCATCCCCTCCAACCATCACCTCTCTAACCTCATCTTTACTCTTCTTACTTAACTCCACACACACTGCTACTCTTTCCTTCGTCCATACCCCAGGAACACCATCACCTAAGGCATTTTCACCTTCTGTTCCTTCCAGCTGGAATGGCCCTGCCAAATGTGCACATGGTCCATCCTTACCTCCTTCACGTCCATGCTCTACAGGTACCTTCTCCACCAGGTCCTCTCTGATGACCACTGTATGTTAAATTGCAACTCTCCTCCCAAACACCCCTGCTTTATTTTTCTCCATAATATGTACCACCCTGGGCATATAGATTTTAGATATTTATGTGTTTATTATGGTCTGTGCCCCCACTAGAAGGTGAGCTCAACGTGCTGAGATTTGGTCTCTTTTGTTCACTGCTATATATCTGGCACCTGGAATAATACCTGGGACATAGAAAGAACTCAGCAAATATTTTTAGGAAGAATTGGTGGTTCTGCAGTGTCTGGCCTTGAAGTTCTAATTAAAACCCCACAGGGCTTTAATTCCCAAAACACAATCTGCCTTCTCTTTATTATGTAAGTGCTGTACTATTGCTTTTTCCCTTATAGCTTCTCCTGATCTCTAGATAGCATGTATTTTCTGCATATATCCCCCATCCTCTTATCAGATGTAACCACACCTCTTATTTTTAAAACTGGCCTTCAGCAATCTAAAATTTGGAAGATTAAAAAGGAAACGTTATCCCACATATTACTAAAATTTTAGCAAAAAATATTTTTCTTTTTCTTTTTCTTTTTCTTTTTTTTAAAATATATTTCATTGATTTTTTACAGAGAGGAAGGAAGAGGGATAGAGAGTGAGAAACATAGATGAGAGAGAAACATCGATCAGCTGCCTCCTGCACACCTCCCACTGGGGATGTGCCCACAACCAAGATACATGCCCTTGACTGGAATCAAACCCGGGATCCTTCAGTCCGCAGGCCGAACCGGTTTTGGAGCAAAAAATATTTTTCTAAAGAAAGATCCTTAAAGTCTTCAGAATGATAATCTTCCTCCCCTTACAAAAATAGAAAATTCAGAGCATTCATTATGAGTTTCTAAACATGTCTTTTTCTCTTTTATTGTTTATAATAAAATATTCTTTTCAAGAATGCTTCCTTGCATGTTGCAAATTATTTATCTCACTGTCTTTAGCTTTCCTTTCTTTGTTCTTTCTGAATGAGACATGAAGTGCTACGAAGAAATTCTATGGGAACATAAGCAGAGGCAGGCAAGAGGCAGAGGTGGGCAGCATGAATGGGGCAGATGAGAGAGCAATTTTGTGTTATTTATTTATTTTAAAAATATTTATATTGATATCAGAGAGGAAGAGAAAGGGAGAGAGATAGAAACGACAATGATGAGAGAGAATCATTGATTAGTTGCCTCCTGCATGTGCCCTGACCAAGAATCAAACTGTGACCTCCTGGTTCATAGGTTGACGCTCAATCACTGAGCCACAACGGCTGGGCTAAGACAGCAATCTATAAATATAAAAGGCTAATATGTTAAGTGTCCTTCCCATTGTCCGACTGGTGGCTATGATGCGCACTGACCACCAGGGGGCAGATGCTCAATACAGGAGCCGACGTGATGCACACTTGCCATTTACAGAGAAATGGCAGCACAGACCTGGCTGACAAAGCAACACTCGGCTTCCCCCAAGTGGGAGACACTCCCTGCCACCACCGCAGAACGACAGCCCACCAAATTGCAGCTGATGCTGCTGAGACCCCATGGCCAGCCCAGAAACGGTCACTGTGGGCGCCAGGTAATGACGTCACATAGCAACACCCGGCTTCCTCTCCCTATCTACTAGTAGTCTCCTTGCAGTTTCTGCAGCCCAGGAACATGACTTGCTTTATAGCCAGGTGGAAACATTTACACTGTAACCAAATGTCTGTAAGCGTTTTCCCATGCTTCATCTCATTTGATCCTCACAGAAGTCCTGGAATAGGTAGATAGGAGACTAGGTGGAATATTATTTTCTTTTCACTAGCCAGAAAACGGAGATTTAGAAAGTTTAGAAACTTGACCCGACTGAAAAGAAGTAAGAAATGGTGGACCTTAAAAATTACTTCAGGTTTTCTCACTGTGCAGAATATAGTCAAACACTGCTGCAGTTAAATATTTTACCCTTTGTTCTCCCTACATGATCTACAATAACAGTAATAATCTGCTTCATGTTGATATTTACTGCTGTGTTGCTGACAATTACCTGAAAGAGAAGTTGGGGTGCTTCACTGGGCTGGAAAAAGTTTAGCTAAATCAGAAAGCAGGTCTAATTAAGCAAGTTTTTCCTATATCTATAAAAGGCTAAGTTGACTCGCACACGCACGATGCATATAAAGCTCTTGCTGGCACCAATAGCACATTTGTGTTTTGATCTGTTATTGCTGATCATGAATTTGGTTGACACTTCTATTATAGAGAAAGGGTAAATAGCGATATTAAAATACCTCTTCTAATTAATTTCCTTTCAAAGTGCACAAATTCATGCACTGGGCCACTAGTTTTAAGTAGGAAGGAAACCTCCGTTCAGTAGACTCTTTTACTTGCTTTCAGTGAGATTCAATGAGGAATAATGCGAAAGGTTCGAGGCAGTGGCCTGATTACAGAAACAATCTGAGAGAGAACTCTTTGAGGAGATAGACTTCAGTTCAAATGAATTATCTACCAGGTGGCAACAAACTGGCATATGGTCCTCAGCCCTGGCATGCATCAGAGTCATCTGGGGAGCTTATACAAAATACTACAGGGTATTTAATTAACATAAAATGAGAATGTCTGAGGGCCTGGAGAAGGGTGTTTGTGGAGCTCTCCAGGTGATTCTAGTGTGTAACCAGGGCTGAGAACCACTGAGAAAATCAAGGCCATGCTGAGGTTTATGACCAAGAGAGAGACAATATGTACTACGAAATTTTAAGTACATGCATTGTACTTTCCCCAAGTCATTTCCCTTTCTCAATAATTTAATTCTCTCTGAGGCCCTAACAACGATAGTGCCGGAAATGTGCCTACCCTTTAAAACAAAAAGATAATTTTGGAGATATTTCAAGTAAAATTAATTATTTGTTGAAAAAAGGAAAGATGTATTGTGGGATAATCATAAAATAGAGCTAAGTACAGCAATAAACAAATGAATAGTAGCTACATGGCTGCACCACAGAAACATAATGTGAATCAAAAGATGCTAGACACAAATGAATACACACTTTATGATCCTATTTATATAACATTCCCAAACAGAAAACACTAATAAACAGTACAGTTGACCCTCAAAAACACGGAAATTAGGAGTGCTGATCCCTGCTCAGTCAAAAATTCACATATAACTTTGGACTCCCCTAAAACTTCACTATGAATACCTTACTGTTTACCGAAAGCCTTATTGATAACATAAACAGTTAACACATTTTCGTATGTTACATGTATATATAATATTCTTAGGTACTGTAGTCCTACAATAAAGTAGAGAAAATGTTATTCAGAAAATCATAAGATAGTGAAAATATATTTGCAGTACTGTACATATTTGTTAAACAAAATCTGTGTCTAAATGGACTCTCACAGTTCAAACTGGTGTTGCTCAGAGCCAGCTGTATTAGAAGGCAGATTGTGTTCATGCTGGGGGAGATGGGGGGAGATGTGGATGGCAGTGGGAGAGAAAGAAAGTGATGCTGTATTTCTTGACCCAGAATGTGGTATTTATTAAGTTTATGATTTATAACATTTTCCCTATGTATGTTGTTCTTTAATGAAAACTTGAAAATAAATGAGAAAAAAGATGTCTTAAAAAATCCTCCCTATCAGATGAATGATGCAGGCACTCCTAGAGAGTTGATGGGAGGGATGATTGGGGGGGAGGTGGCGGGTAGTGGGTAGACTGAAGGGAAATCCAAGCAGCTGCCATAAAGGAAGATTCTAGGTTGTGGTACCTCAGTTAAAAATAACACCATTACAATTATATGTTTAAACTGGCTCTGACCATGTTACCATCTTTCTATTAGGTTGAGAGGTGGTCCATTTGGAGAAGAAAAGTCTGTGTTGCTGTGTATTTGTTCCCTATCATCTTAATTCGAGCAATTTTCCAAATTGAACTTACAAAAGGTAGATATATATACATATATATATATATAAATATATATACATATGGAGAGAGAGAGAGAGAGAGACCACGCATCTACCTTTGGTTGGGTAGAATTCCAAGTAGAAGTGTCATAAGCTTTTGCTCTAAAGTTCTTGTTGGTGCGTCAAAACCAGTTCAATAACTTGAGCTGTGACCATGAACAAGGTATTTGTGGTGGTCACAGGGAGTATTTACCATTGACCTTAATCATGATTAACACCCCTTAATTTCCTAACAGAAGCTTTTCACTGCAGACATGCTCTTCAGAAGACATCCTTGAAAGGAGAGGACATGCTGCCACCTACTGAAACAATGCAAACACAGGCAGACACCCGATTTGAACGGCAGAACCTTGTCACCCACACCTGGCGAAAAGCAAATGGCATAAATGTTCAAAGGTTTTCTCAGCTTTTTCAGTCATGGACTTAAATTAGATTCATTTCCACTTCTGAGATTATTTCTAACCAGAGCTTCAGGACCAGGAAAACTGTTTCTCCTTTACCTACGGAGCTCAGTGTGAACGCGGACAACAAGTTTGAGACCTGCTCTGGACCGTCAGTGCATGGCCATATCGATGTTTCTCTCTCTCTCTCTTCCTTACTCTCTCGCTAAAAAAAAAAAATCAATTAAAATATATTTAATGAAACAATATCTCAGTTTGGATGTGCCTGATTGTTTCCTCGCCCTTAGATTCAGATGCAAGGTTTGGGGCAGTAATAGAATGCAGGTGATGCTGTGCCCTTCTCCCTATTGCACGGCAGGGACACGGGATTTGATTGCTCCTTAATGCATATGTAGCTTCAACCTCCAGCCTTCCTTCCTCTGCCCCTCCTGCCCCTCCTAGCAGGGGGTGGTGTCCAAGAAGCCTGCACCTGTTCTCACCCCAGGGGCTACTGACAGGAGCAATAGTGATTAACTGACTAGAAAGTAGGACTGCCCCTTGAGATAACATTCCTTGATGTGTCTCCCTCTCCCAGACAACAGTGACACAACCTTGGATAATGTGTTTGTGAAAGTCCTCCCTGCTGGCATGAATCACTGGTTGGCCTCAGAAATGAAAGGAGATTGAACCAGATGAGCTCTGTTGCCAAAAATACCCCATGGAGGAGGCTACACCAAAGAACAGAGAGCAAGCTAAAGCTCACAGAGAAACACCAAGGCTGTCAGGACAAACCTACAAAATCCCTTTTAAAGATAAATATATGTAACAGGGCTTGATCCCCCTCTGGAAAATAGTCACCAGTTCAGCGAGCATCCCTACTCTACTTTCAAAGGGAATCTCAAAATAGCCTGAGAGCCTGACCTTCATGGCTCAGTGGTTGAGCATCAATCTATGAACCAGAAGGTCATGGTTCAATTCCTGGTCAGGGCACACACTGGGTTGTGGGCTTGATCCTCAGCGTGGGGCGTGCAGGAGGCAGCCAATCAATGATTCTCTCCCATCACTGATGCTTCTATCTCTCTCTCTCCCTCTCCCTTCTTCTCTGAAACCAATAAAAAGAAATTTAAAAAAAAAATAGCATGAGAGACACAAGTTTCACAGAGAAAACATAAGGGTGTACTGAATGAAGATAAAAGTTAAAAATACATGATTTTTGTGATGAGTGAGGCGACAGTTAAAGCCAAAACATGTTAATCTTTGCTACTTTAAAGACAAACAGAGAGAGAGGAATCCTTGAGAACTATCAAGACAATTGTAAACTCCTGGTCAGTACAAGCTGCAGCACTCAAGTCCTGCCCTTGGAACGTATTTATTTTTGAGAAGGATGACACAAAAATTGTAATACCTGGCACAGAGTAAATATCATGATGGAGATGTACTTATTACATGCCAGGCACAACTCTCAGTTTTTTACATTGAACAATTCGTTTCATGTTCGCAACAATATTATGAGTAATGTTACTGTCCCCATTTGACAGGAAATGGAGGCACTATGTGTTTAATTAACCTGTCCATCATCTCATGGCTAGTAAGTAGAGCCATGATTTGAAGGGGGCCAGTTTGGATCTATGGACCATGCTCTTAAACTCTAAAACCTATGCTGCTCTTAACAAATATTAGGTAGAAGGATGGATGAACAAAGAGGACATATGTAAAGATGATGGATGTATGGATGCATAGATGAATGGATAGATAGATGGATGAATGGATGCATGCATGCATAGATGGATGATGGATGGATGGGTTTATGGGTGGATAAATAGATGGATGAGTGTGCAGGTCTGTAGCCCATTGAAGAAGGCTAGGGCATGAGAAAAATGCGCCCTCTATAGGCCTCTTCTAAGGAAGACCCATTTAAGTGAAAAATTTTAGGCACAAACTATTTCATGCTAAAGCAGGAATCTGTATATTGGTGAACACACAAACACACAGAAGCAAACACTAAGAACCCATGAAAATAGCATAATTTTTAGAATCAAAGAACTAGATTTGAATTATGGCCCTGCCAGTTTGGGGCCAGCGGAAGAGATGTGAGTGTACAGCCAAGTACCTGGAGTTAGGAAACTTCTGATAAATTTTAGTTTTTTTCCTGCTCAAGAAAATGACATCACCTGAATCTAACTTATCTAAGCAGGAAAATGCTGAGAAAAGGACCTCAGTGGCTGTAGGACAGGGAGGGAGGACTCATCTGGCTCCCTTGCCTCTCTCCTGGGATTGAGCTTTGGGCTTTGAAAAGAAGGGTGGGCTCCCAGCTTCCTGATCTCTGCCAATTCTGCAGATTCTAGAATTGGTGGGCATCTCACATGCCAGCTTGGACACACATGCTCGTGTGTACACATGTGATATTCTTGAGGTTAGAGTGCTTGATATTTATGGTTTAATGCCTTTATCAGCTAATAAAAGTAATTGAAGCTCACTGTCAAAATATTCAAGAACTACAGGGAGGTATAAAAAATGAGAGATCAGTCTGTGCTTATCATCTTGGAGGATCTTCCTTAATTTCTTTCTATGCATATAAGTATGTAGCCTTTTTAGAAACAGAATTAGACTGTATACAGCATTCTCTCATTGTCACTTGACTGTACAAGTATATTGCGGATTGCTATCCTAACGCAGGTACACATCAACTGCACAGCACCCCATTGAAAAACTTTGCCATAAATTATTTAGCAATACTGTAAATGACATTTACACAAACAATACTTCAATGAAAATCTTTGTATACACATCTTTGAGCCCCCTTTCTATTATTTACTTTTTAAAATTTTCCTAAATGGGAATTGCCAGGTTAAAGGTGGGCATTTTGACTTTGCTACACATTGCAACTTTTCTAGAAAGGTGGTATTTCATCAATAGTGTAGGAAAGTTACCTACACCCACTAACCAGGGTACAGCCATTGTTTTTTACCTTTGTCAGACACACACACACAAAAATTACTTGTCATTTTAACTTATATTTTCTTCATTACTAGTGATTCACACACATTTAGATGTTTATTGACAATGTGAAATTTTCTTTTGTGAATTTCTAGTTCATGTCTGGACCGTTCCTTTCTGTTTGTAGGATTATGTATTCATTTTTGCATATCTGATGCCTAGTGAAGGACTTAGCACATAATAGTCACTCAACAAATACTTGTTGAATTCCTACTCATTGGCTGCAATGTTGTTTATCCCCACAGGACATAGGGCCAGGGATTCTACCATGAATCTTGAATTGGTAAAAAATTTACTGTCTAGCTTTGAGAAAATCAAATTCTTGGAATCTGAAAATGCTGACGACAGCCAGGCCCCCATTGGCCTGACACCCAGCCCAATACTTTAGAGAGAACAGCTCCTATGTAAAATGTAATGGGCCAGGAAGGAGAATAGGGCCATGCACCTGGCACCACTGAGAGGCACCACATGGTTGGCCTGTCACCAAACCCTTCCTCTTTCTTGTTCTACCAAGTACACCCACCAGAACACTTGCATTCTCTGGAACACAAAAAATACTGTTAACTCACAGAAATAAATTTCCAGTGGTACACCTGAGGAGCCATGATAGACAGTGGGAGAGATATTCATGGCTAGACACTCAAATATATATATGTTCTTACATATACCCTTAGGGTTATAACTGAAAACAATTGTGGCCTTTGTACTTTCCTTAGCAAATGTGCAAGTTGGTTCTGGGGAAGGTGTTTGCGGCCTGTTTAATGGAACCACTGCAGTGGCCAAGGCTGGAATACTATGTGTAACTGCTTCTCTCACAGGTTTTGCTAGTCCCACTTTAACTTTGGAATCCTGAGGCCATCCTCCTGTCCTCAAATGGTGGAGCTGAGCCATGTGACCCAGAGCACAGGAAGCAGTGCCGTCCCCATTCCTGGGGACTCACATGCAGTCTGATTATCAGCTAGCACACAGGCATGGGTGTGGCCTCTGGAGCTGCGTGGAGTTGCCCAGAAGGAGGACGAGAGCTCAACAAAAACGTGATTTTCACTGTTGTAAATTCTTCCCCGATTTACTGCCCAACTTCCTCTCCTCTCACCCCAAATGTTACAAGAGAATAGAGACTTTGTGTCTGATAAGTTCTTTCTTTGCCCACATGAAAGGGATGGGGAGCGAATGCAAGCTTGCTGCAGAGCAGCTGTCTGTGGAGACAACCACAGCTTCGGTTTTTGGGCCACCAGCCCTATGGTGGCCTCTCTTTCTACCATCCGTTTGAGCAGGAGCAGTAGTTTGTGCCAACTCCAGAACTTCAAGCGTGTCACTTCTGAAACCACAACAGGTTGCATAAGCTTCCTGAACAAAGTGCTCGGGGTGGAAAGCCCTGAAGTTCTTTGGCGCCTCCTGAAACCACAGAACTGATTACTGAACAAAGAGTATCTGAGCACATGGGGGCCTCAGAGCTCATCTCACAATGTGAAAACCAGTTATTGAGAGTTGTGACTGGGGTGGGAGGTACTCTTCTCTGCTCAGAGCAGTCACACCAGCTAGACAGTTTGCCCCTTCTCAAATACAAGAGCACTTCCGGGGAAGGGTTTTGCTAGTCCCACTCAAAAATTACCTACTTGAATATCAAAATGTTATTAAGTGTATTGTTACAATCTAATTAGAAAAATTGATAATAACCTAAAGCTAGTGTGAAATCAGTAGTTATAGTACATGCATTAGTATTTCACTAGTTTTGGTCATCATATTTTTTTTAAAAATTGGTATATTTGCACAAAACAATTTTTTCCTCTCCTAAAATTATGCATCTATAATGCAGATTCTCAGACAACTTTGCAATAACTTCATGGCCCACTAGGGGTCCCACTGAAGGTGGGGAACTACTGATCAATTCCACTGAATACTCATCATATCTAATACCTAACAGGTATTGGAACAGGTATGCAAACTCCCAGGGAAGAGAATCAACAATGCATTTGGATGCCTTTCAATTCGGTATTTACTTATGGGTCTAGAATCACTAGAATAAATTCCTCTTGGAATAGTAGGCCAGGAACTATGTAAACCATGTGCTCTCTCTTTCAAATCATTAAAAATTTTCCCAGCTTTATTGATATGTAATTGATATATAGCATTGTGTAAATTTAAGGTGCACAACATAATGAATTGATAACTTTATGTATGGCAAAATGATACCACCACATCATTAGCTAACACCTCGTCCCATTCCAGAAATGATGTATCTCTGAAGGACAGTTGCATTTCCTCCTTCCAGGCAATGCAAACCACAGAATACCCTGTATTTCCAGTGTTTCCACAGCTCCAAGGAAACTGACAACTAAATGGAATGCTCATTTATGGCCATCACTGTGGGCCACAGCCCCTGCTCTTTCTGCTCCTCCCTCAACATTGTTTTGAGACTTACATCCTTCTTTATTTTTAAACATGTCCCTGAATGTAATAGTCACTGAGGTGACTTCATTTCACTGGAATTATATGGGCATGAATTATAAACAAAAACAAGGCCATGAGCCTCCAAGGTGGTTAAAAAGGGTCAAAGAGCCAGCTGGCATGGTTTAGTGGTTGAGTGCTGATCTATGAACCAGAAGGTTAGGGTTCGATTCCTGGTCAGGGCACATGCCCGGGGTTGTGGGCTCGATCCCAGTGTGGGGCATGCAGGAGGCAGCCGATCAATGATTCTCTCTTGTCACTGATGTTTCTATCTCTCTCTCCCTCTCCCTTCCTCTCTGAAATCAATAAAAAAAAATGTTTTTAAGGGTCAAATGCCTTGCACAGGGCTTCCGAGTGACCCTGAGCTCCTCTGCCATCTCCTGTGCCAAGGGTGCGCTTGTGTGGACCTGTCCTCCGATTTCCTGGGCTTCACTTCTTAGATAAGAAGGCCGTGCAGGGGACAGGGGTGGCTGAGCAGGGGCTCAATATGACAACGCCTATTACCACCCCTCCACCACCACCAGGCTTCAAAACAAAACAAAACAAAGCAAAGCAAAGCAATACTCCTCTGTCCCATGGAATCCAAAAGAACTGATCAACATAGATGGGCAGCAAAAGTAGTTCCCACACTGTGCCCATCAGGGCTTTCCCCAACTTTCTCACCGGCAGCCTCTCCTGACCACTCTGCCAGAACACTTCTATTAGATTTCTTATCTGACCTGTGGCCTCTGCCTTGTTCCAGCCTCTCTGTCTACTCACACCCACCCTGCCTCTTCCTGCCAGCTGATGAAGCCCTCCTACCACTAGGGGGCACTGCCACTAAAGAAACCGAGGATCACTGGGCTGCTGCTCCAGGCTGGAGAGTTTTAGTAGTCAAATCACTCCATACATTGTGTCTTTCTCCATGATTATTTTCCCTCTCCACTTTAAACAAAACACATTCTGGCGAGATGCCATGTTCTTCATACCTTTCCATGCATTAAGCCTGCTACCTTAACCACTCTCTCCTAGTCTGTCAATTTGGTGAATTGATACATTCACATATCACCTCAAAAAATACCTCCTCTGGGGCTTTGCTGGGAACTTTAGATGAATTTTCTCTAATACTTCACTTATATCTTTTTGTTGTACTTAATACTTCAGATATCTCCTGCTAAGCCATAAGCTCCATAAAGTCAGGAACTTTGCTTTTTCAGCACAATGCCCTTCATGTAGTAGGCAATAATTGTTGAATTATGCAAAATTTTTATTTAAATTTAATAATTTAACTTATTAATTTGGCCATTTCCCAAAATTCCCCAATTTTAGGACCTTACATACACTTTAAAAAAAAAAAGAAACGAAAATGTAGTTATGGAATATCCAGAGCTGGTATATACAGCCTCATGAAGTCAACAGAAATTCAGGTCCCCTTACTGTTTGGTCCATTCCACGTGACTTCTTTGAGGCCACCTCCTGCCAACGTGACTGCTGCTGGAGTCAGCCGTCACCTCTGCATTCTAAGCAACAGGAAGAAGAAATGGAGACAGAGGGCTTGCTCTATCTGGAAGTCCCACAGCATATCTGATAACAAATAACTGGCCAGAACCTCGTCATGTGGCCAACAGCTATACGGTAAGCTGAGCAGTGTGGCCTTTTATTTGAGGAGGTGATGTGCTCGGCTGGAAGTCTGCATCGTGTTACCAAGGAAGATGGGGCACGGGCACTGGGCAGAGAGCTGTACTCTCTTCCAACCTTTAACCTCACTCTATATTCTATAGCAGTAATCCTCACCTGTCCACTGCCTCAGTTTCTCTTTAGTTTTCCCTTCCTCATTGACACATCCTGGCTGACTTTTCCATCCAGGCCTGTCTCGAGACCAGAATCTTAAGTTCAATATGTCTAGAACCAATTTATAATCATCTTACTAAATCCCCAAACCAGCTTCCACATAGTTCTCTGAAGCTTAAGGCCAATGTCCTCACCACCAGCTCGCACCACGCAAAGCAGTTTTCCCATCAATTCCTCTCAGGGCTCCTGCCTTCAGGCTGAACAGCTTGCTGGGACCTGAACTGTGCGTCACATCACATTGACTTTTGATTTTACGTCATCCCCATTCCAATTTTGTAAAAAAAATTTCAGTTTATTTTTGGTAACTTTTCTGCCCTTAGCCAAGCCTCCCAAGATGTGGGACTAGTGTCTCTGTACGACTGGTCACTATATAGCACAGCAAGCATCGCTGCCTGAAAGGAGGCAAAACAAATGACTGCAAACAGGGTTTTGAAACCAGTTCTGATTTCTACCAATTTGCCTTTTCAATCAATTTGCTTTTAACCAGATATCCTGGCGTGTGCCACATAGCCTTATTGGGAGACTGAGGGTCCAATGGGACTGCTATTGAGAAGTTCATTCATACAAACTGGAAACTGGCCGCTCAGAACGCTTCTGTTCAGGTGAGAGCAAATAAGCCAAGAAAAAGCAGCAGTTTCTGTCTGGAGGAGATAATAACAACCCCCAAGGAGGAAGAGAAACCTCAGTATGTTTGGGGAGGAAGGAGGAGAAGGAATAGGGAAAGGGGAAGAAATCTGGCTCTGGTTGTCAGAAGAAGCTGATGTTATAAACAGAGGCTCTAGAAGGGAATGTCGATGTCCACTTTCATGGCTGCTGAGGAGACACAGGTTGAGGTGAGTAAAATAAAGGACCAGATGTCCTTTGTACACCCCTCTACTGAAACAGCCACCTCTGAGGTCACGAATGCTGAAAGCCCTGTCCTTAGGGTAGCATTGGGCTGGAATTACACCTTCATCTGAAGCAACCTCTCTGGGCTTCAGTGGTGGAGAAACATGTCCTCTGATTCTTCTCCTACAGCTTGGTCTGCCTTCCTCCGTCTCATTGCTGGTTCCTGCTCTTAACCCTTTCTTATTCCTCCACTGGGCTTCCTGTTGATATCATTAACTCCTGTAGGTTAACTTTATGCACCCCTGACTTGCAAATCTACGTGCCAGTGATGAATTCTTTCCTGTCTTTAGACCAGTGATATTCAACCTTTTTCAGCTTATGTCACATTTAAACTAATTATTAAAATTCTGCGGCACACTGAAAAATATATTTTTTGCCAATCTGACAAAAAGTAGATATAAGTTTGATTAATTTACAAAAAAATTAATAATGATAGCCCTAGCTGATTTGGCTCAGTGGTTAAAGCATTGGCCCATGGACTGAAGGGTCTTGAGTTGGATTCTGGCCAAGGGCACGTATCTTGACTGCAGGCTCGATCCCCAACCCTAACCGGGGCATATGCAGGGGGAAATTAATTGATGTGTCTCTCTCACACTGATGTTTCTCTCTCTCTCCCCCTCCTTTCCACTCTCTAAAAACCAATGGAAAAAAATGTCCTCTGGTGGGGATTAACAAAACAATAATAGTAATTACATACCCTTTTTGGTGCAAAGTTTAAAAAAAAAAATCAGGTACCTATACTTTTATATAAGGATTTCTGGTACCAACAATTAATCAGTCAGACCAAACCTTATCATGTGGCGTGACCAATAAGATGCAACACTATTATATGACCTATACATTTATGGTTTAAGACAAGGCATTCACACAAGGAGGCTATTGTGTTGGCTGTTATCATATTTTTCTTGACAATCTAAGGGAAAAGAGGTCAGGTATGCATGTTTTAAAAATTCTTCTTGTGGCACACCGGTTGAAAATTGCTGCTCTAGACCCATATTTCTGTCTACTAGATATCCCCACCTGAATGATTTAGATATTTAAAACTCAACAGGTCATCTTTCTCTTCAAATCTGCTTTGCCCTGCATTTTCTATCTTGGTTAATGACATCCCATCCACCTAGTCACCCAGGCTAGGAAGCTTGGAGGCATCCAAATCCCTACGTCTTTTTTGTTGCCATCACCTATTGCATCAGTGACCATGAGGTGTGGATTCATACAGCACATACCACACACTAAGTGTTGACCTGAGTTTCCCCAAATCACACCTGTAATCCATGAGCAACTTGAGAGCAGAAATTGCCTGCTCAATTGTGGATCCTTAGCTCGAGGACCAGGTACTGGGCACACTGACTACCTTGTAAATGCTTCTGTACCATTGCTGATTCTGCTGGATACACACAACAATCACTCAATCCCCTGGTTCATTAATGGACTCACAGAAGAACCTCTGACATATTTGTTTCTACCAACAGAGACATGTTCCCATCTGTACAATGCACTACAGTTCACACACTTGGATGTTTAGTTTCTGTAGAGAACTCACCTTCCCTTTAAAGGGGGATAAGTACAGAAAAGGCCGCTTGGAGAAGCCGCTGGTTAAGAATGGTCAAGCAGTTCCCATGGAGAGACGGCCTTAGTTTGGGTTCCCCCCAAGTAGCACTTGAGATGAGGGACATGGTTGCCGGCCTCATCATGTATGCATGTGGTGACCACACAGGAGTAAGGGAGGAAGGAGAGTTGGGCAGAGGAAGAAAAACCAGGGCAGAGGAATTTATAGGGCTGGTGTCCACTGCGGGTGACTAGCTGGGACCCTATGAAGAAGCATTAGAGGGCCTCTTCAACTGCATGTTCAGGTACAGAAGGCTGGGTGTCTGCTGATTCCTGCCCATCCCTAGAGGAGGGTCATCTCAGGAAAGCAAACCCTGCTACACTCTGGGCTGCTCACCTGACAGGCCAGTGAGCTTTTTGGGGTTTGCTGAAGACCCTGGGTGTGGGAAGCAGAGAGGTTATGGTGGGTTTCTGACCTAGCAGATTAATGACATGCATAGAACTGTCCCCAAGACTGTGGCTGAAATCAGAGGTGGGCTGAGATGAAACATTTCTGCTATAAGACAGGAAGGTGATAAAACAAGAGAACAGGTTTCCTGGCATTTGAGCAGATTGGGGGGTGAAAGATGAGGACTTGAATGAGTTTGATGAACATTTCCACTAGAAACATCCTTGAGTATTCTCTTATTTTAAAAATCTATTATATTGGGGTGGGGCAGGAGAGTACACAAGGTGAGGAGTGTTTCCATGATGGTGACAGATGTTGCACACTGGTTCCCCCACACCCAAATCCAACCCTCTGCTCACTGTCTGTTCCAGAGGATGCAAAAACCAGAGAGTTGGTTTCCCAGCCTTCCTGGTAGAATCCCAGGAATTGCCTGACTCCATTCTGGCAACAAGACCTTAGAGAAAATATGTTGATGCTAACCTTTTCTCCCTGTCCTTCTCACAGTCTTCAATTAACATGGGTGTGATGCCGAAAGCTGCACTATCCACCTTGTAACCATGAAGTGACAAGTGAGGAAGAAAGCACGTCGAACTGATGTAGAGGTGATGCAAATCCCCACAGGGCGGGGCAAGGCCAGGCAGGAAGCCCAGCCACTGCTTCACCTAAACATTTCCTTTATGAGAAGGTGATCAACTCAAGGAAACTGCTCAATCAAGCCTAGCTGCAACCCAATTGCTAAAGGACAGTTCTACTACAACACCTGTATATGACCTAGCCTTGAATTTGAACCATTCATCATGCTGTCTCCACCTATCCATGCTGCCCTTATCATGGTCTCACTGCTCCCAGTCTACCGTTTCAGGTCTTTCACCTTCAGTGGTGCCCCTCTGAGCCCCCCTCACTTTGTCAACCTGTTCCTGCCTGGCCATGGGCTCTCTGCTCCCACCTGCCTCACCCTATCCTGCTCAGACAGGGTAGAGATAACACCACAGGAAAGAAAGGACTACAGAAAGTGAGAGCACCTGGTTCTATTACTCCCTCAAGTTCTGACCAGAATGAAGTCTTCCTTTGGCTCCCTGAAACCAACATGATGCTTATGAACTATTACATCCTTAGAGAGACAGGAAGGACCTAGGCCCAAGGTTCTTTCAGCTACAGGGCGATGCCTACAAAGCAAAAATCTGCCTGGCTGGTGTGGCTCAGTAGTTGAGCCTCAACCCATGAACCAAGAGGCTACCAGCTCGATTCCTGGTAAGGGCACATGTCCAGGTTGTGGGCTTGATCCCCAGTAGAGGGCATGCAGGAGGCAGCTGATCAATTGATGATGTTTTTCTCTCATTGATATTTCTATTTCTCTATCCCTCTCCCTTCCTTTCTCTCTCTCTCTCTCAAAAAAAAATCAATAAAAATATATATTAATTTAAAAAAAAACCACAAAGAAGCAAAAATCTGTACAAAGAAATTTACTAGGCTTTCTTCTGAATCACTTCAACTCTTTTGTTCCTTCCAGACAAATAAATTAAGAATTAAACAATTCTTAATTCTAAGACTAAAATTAAAAAAAAATAAAACAGCACAGAGTTCTTATTCTTTCCTCCAGGAGGGGCCCCCAGAAGTCACCAGCCAAGAGCCATAACCGTACACCTGCTGTCCCTCAGATACTTTGAGTCAGTCTTCCTCTCTCCAGCATGGACTTGGCTCCCTGACGTGGGAGCAAGTTCTCTGGAGGAGGGGCAGGGACTTCCATTCCTCTTGTTGCCCACAATGAACAGCATGTCGTCTACACTGTAGCCTCAAGGAAGCCTTCATGAGTACGTGGTAGATCACTGTCTTTGCTCCAATCCAAATACCTTCCAGACACTAAACAGCAGTTTTCTTAGGTGGGAATGGAAAATTCCTGCTCTTTGGTGGTTGATGGGCCAACATGAAATTAGATGGTAGGTGGTTTCTGTTTATTACTGTAGGTAGACAACTTTTCTTTGTGAACATCGCCTTTTACTGTAAGTAACACTCCTGGTGTTTTTGGTTGGGAGGCTGAATGAGTCATGGAGGCCTCAGGTCACAATTAAAACCACGTGGGAAAAAAATTTTACCTAAAGAAATCTAAGTATATAACTCTCTATCATGACACCATCACCATCTATTCTTGTGCTCATTTAGTACATAATTAAGAACCTACTGGGTGCTAAGTGACATATGCTAGACATGGAGCAGAGTGATGAAAGAGACCGACAAGCTGCCTTTCTAGCTTATAGGATACCGACAAGTAAACAGGAAATTTCAATATAGTACAGTCTCAATGCAATTAATTGACAATTATGTACAGTATAGACAAAGCAAAAGCTGAGAATCCCTGTCGGTATTTAAGAGCTGAGGATGAAAACATACGAGCAGACCCCTGCACAGTAACCCGCAGAGCTTGGGGAAGAAGTTCCGTGTTTTTCATGATACTCCAACTCACAACAACAATACTGGTAGCAATTCTTTGTATTTGCAGGACAAGTTCTAAACAGTTGTAACATATTATGTCACTTGATCCATATATAACAATCTTTTTGAGGAGAGGAAACTGGCTCGGGGAAGCCAAGTGAGCTGAAGGATGGCAGGCACGTCCCTGTGGAGAGCACGTGCAGGCACTGTCTGTGATGAGCGCAGTCGGTACTCAGTGTTACTTGGTAACTGTTACCCATTTTGTCAGCTAAACCCTTGTAAACAAGATTGCTTCCTATATGAACAGGGGCACCAGGTACCCAAGATGAAAGCACCTTATGAGAAATGACTGGAGACTGTGACTAAAAGACCCAGAAGCACTTAGAAATTTCAGGTCTCACTTTCTTTTATCTTGGAATTCTTTTTAACTGTCTCAATTTTAAAATGTTCCATTCTCTCCTACATGGGAAAAAAGTAAAACCTGTCTTTCTATTTTAAGTCTGTAAAAACATGGTGAGTAGCCCTTCACGTCAATGTTCCCAGGTTTCACAATTCAAACAGCTTCATCAAGCAGCATTCACAGCCCCTGAGATGAACTGACCAGCTCTATGAGACCCCACAGAGTCTCAAAACACGACGTTTTATAATCACAGAGCCAGCAACAGATTCATCCTTTAAATTCACTTTCCCTTCAAAGCATGAAGAAATGTGAAAATCAGTAAATTCTATCTGTAGTATTGTGTCCAACATTTACAAGCGCTGATTACAGGTAGAATGCTTTCTTATTACTTGTCAAGATGTAAACCACTCAAAAATGAATTGAAAGTTGTTTTTCAAAACCAGTAACAAGAGTAATATATTGATGAGTGTATAGATATTTTAATCATTTTAAATGTTTTCGGTCACCATTGCAAGACTAATGAGTACTTTACAATAAAACTTCGTCATTTAAAGAACACACCGCTGTATTATGAAAACAAAAGTCACTATTCTTGTGCTGTCACTCTGTTTTGAAATAAGAGGAGGAGAAACTAGTTGACCTGCAGGTTTCCCGCAGTCTTCCTGGGACTTTGTGTTGGTCGGGTTCTCTGCTCTTTCACACCTGGAGTGAGCAGGCAGCCAAGTCTGAGGGATGAGAATGGTACTAGGCCACGTGCCTAGTTTTCTGAAGGGACAGCGTGCTCTGACTTCCCTGTGATTGTCTTACCTGTCAGCCACAAAGGTTGCATCATGTTGGCAGGGGTGCGCTGACCAGGAAGAAAAAGGAGGCTAAGCTTGGGAATCTTCACTTCAATTGCTCCCTCCCTGGGTACTGGGAGGGTTCGTATCAGTGTGCCCGATGTGATCATGTTTCTCTCCCCCCAAAATCACCCCATCACATTCCCCCTTGGGCTGAGCGGCATCAAAATGGCATGAACATTTGGGGGTATTTGAGTAAAACGTGCTTTCTCAATGAGGGTACATTGTTCCCAAATGGGGGAAAACATCTTACTCTTTTTATGTATAAAGCACAGATACAGACATTGCCTAAATGTATATGCTATAATATCTCTTTGGTATTAAAATATCATGGTGGGGGAGGGACCAGAAAAAAAGGTCTAAAAAGACAACGAATGAATAAAAGCTGGAGAAACACTGGGCTAAGGGGAAATTAAGCTGGAAATACATTTAGTTTAGCTTCGTGGCATGTCCTTATGTGGTCTGCACTCCCTTTGTTCACAGGTGAGTTAGTGTGGGAATGGTCTCTGGGACCACTCCCCCTGTCCCCACCTGGGGATCCGACTTCTGTGCTATGACCTGGAGAGACAGGGCTAGGGGTGGCACCACAACATGGAAGTGTGCTACCATGCCCAGCCCCAGGACACAGGTATAGCAGAGGAGAAAAAGTGTTTGGAATGTACCAAGTGAGAAGCTGCTCTGTGACACGTTCTTGTCATCACCAGACATACACACGTGTAAGTAAAAGGTTTAGTTTGCACAGATACTAAGTCAAAGATGGGAGTTTTCCTCCCGTGACAAGGCAACATGTACAATTACAAATGCCCCTCATGTGTAAATGGGAACCACACAGATTCACCAGAACACCTGTCTTTGTGGAACTCCACAAATGTTTAGATAGCCAATGTAGTTGTCACTGGGAACTGCTTTGACATCTATTCCTTTCCTACTTAATGGGAATGTCTCCTGGTGCTGGAGACCCCAGGGAGTGAACCCATATCATTGAAAACACGGACGGTACTGTCGTCCCCAGTTTAGAGACTGCACTCCCTCTCCTAGGAGCAGTCAGGGAGACCGCCCATGCCCAACTCCACAGACACACAGTGAGGGGGTGGCTTCTCACTTCCAGGGTGGCCCTTCTGCTGACCTTGGAAGACATATGTGCTTAAAGGCATGAACCCTCCAGCTGACGCCTGGCTCTGCTGTTCAACAGCCATAAATCTGACTTCACTGCTTGGCAGCCACATTTCCTCACTTGGAACGTGGAGATGATAGTCGCTACACTAGATAGAGACTCCATTGCGAATCCATAAACTGACATTAGGACTAAAAACTGTCTAGAGCTCTAAGGATTCACTCGGCATGGCACAGGGCATGTGCAGGCGCCACTGCAGTGTGGGTCTGGGGCTAATTTCTCACCAGCTGAGACACTTGTCACAAGTGACTGGGGAGTGTCTGCCCAGTGCTGTCCAGACCTTTCCCCTTTGGTGCTAGGTTTGTGTCACCCCCAATTCACCTCTACCTTCCTGGGTGTATTAGTTTCCTTGGGCTGTCATAGCAAATTCCACACACTTGGTAGCATAAAATAACTGAAATTTATAGTCTCACATTTAAAAATATATATATTTTTATTGATTTTAGAGAGGAAGGGAGAATAAAAACATCAATTATGAGAGAGAATCATTGACTGGCTGCCTCCTGCACTTCCCACACTGAGGATCGAGCCCACAATCCAGGTCAGGAATTGAACTGTGACCTCCTGGTTCATAGGTCAATGTTCAACCACTGAGCCACGCTGGCCAGGCAACTGTCTCACATTTCTAAGGCTAGAAGTCCAAAGTCAAGATGTCACCAGGGCCTTCTTCCTCTGAAACCTGTAGGGGGCCTTTCCTTGCCTCCTCCTAGCTTCTGCAGATCACTGGCAGTCTTTGATGCTCTGGCTCACATCTGCACCACTGCCGTCCTTGCCTTTGTGTCATGTGGTGTCCGCCTCGTGTGCCTGTGCTTCACACCTGGCTACCTTCTTACAAGGACACCAGTCAGCCTCCAGGAGGGGCCACCCTTCTCCAACATGACCGCGCCTTCACTAATGACTTCTACCTAAACTTATTTCCAAATAAGTTCACAGTCTGAGGTACTGGAAGTCTGGAAAGGAAGGATATGACCCCCTCTCCCCCGCCCCCAGTACCTGACATTCTGCATCCCATGCTGACCCACAGAGTCTCAGCAGCTTGGCCATATCCTGTGCCAAGTTATCTCACCCTATTTCCAGGGCATTAAAATCATATTGAATGTATTTGGATTTAGGTGGCCAAAATGAATATACTTAAGATTTGTTGTTTGTGAAACAGACCTTGAGGGGAAACCAAGATGGCGGCATAGGTAAACACCTAAACTGCTGCCTTGCACAACAATTTCAAAACTACAACTAAAAAACAAAATGGACATCATCCAGAACCACAGGAAGGCTGGCTGAGTGGAAATTCTACAACTAGAAGGACAGAGAAAAGCACACTGAGACTCAGAGGAGCAGCAGAAGGCAGAGGTATGGAGACACATGCATGGAGAGGACTGGCAACTGAGTACATGGCTGGCTTTCTCAATCAGGAGGGAGACAAAAGCTCCCGACCTCTCTGAACTCCAGTTCCGGCGAGACTCTGGGGACCCAGACTCCTACAGGGTGAAAATGGACTGTCAGGAAAGAGAAAAGCATACTGAGACTCAGAGGAACTGTGGAAGGCAGAGGTACTGAGGTGCACATGCAGAGAGGACGGGTAACTGAGTATGCAGCTGGCTTTCTCAAGCGGGAGGGAGACAAAAGCTCCTGACTGCTCTGAACTCCAGTTCTGAGCGAGACTCTGGGGACCCTGACTCATTCGGGGAGAAACCGGACTGCCTGGCAGCGGGCGAAACTTGAGGGCAGCTTTCTCTCAGAGGTGCTTGCAGCAATTACCGTGGGACACAGAGACCCAGAGGCCCCTTAGGGCAGGGCTGATGGGAAGCCAATGCTGTCTGCTCCGCCCTGAGACTCCGCCCCATCCAAGCTGAGCACAGAGGTTTTTGCAAATCTTGTCTCATAAGGGTGTCTCCAGCACAGAAGTTCTCCCAGAGCAGACACAGCTGATCCTCACAGCCAATTGGCCTGGAGGTCAATTCCTCCCAGTGATACCAACAACAATCAAGGCTTAACTACAACAAGACTGTGTACACAGCCCACAAAGGGGTGCACCAAGAGTGTCCACCTCAGGTAACTGGGGAGGCTGAGCCACTGGGCCCTATAGGACACCTAACACACAAAGCCACTCTATCAACTCAGGGAAGCAGCCAAAATGCAAGATAAAGAAACAGGTCACAAATGAAAGAAATGGAGGAAAGCAAATGGCTGGATATAGAGTTCAAAACCACGGTTATAAGGTTTTTCAAGAATTTTCTAGAAAAGGCTGATAAATTTAGCAAGAACCTCGAGGATATGAAAAAGGACCAACTAGAAATTAAGCATATACTGACTGAAATAAAAAATATTATACAGAGATCTAACAGCAGACAAGAGGATTAGGATTGCAAGAATCAAGTCAAAGATTTGAAATACAAAGAAGCAAAAAACACCCAACTGGAAAAGCAAAAAAAAAAAAAAGAATCCAAAAATATGAAGATAGTGTAAGGAGCCTCTGGGACAACTTCAAGCGTACCAACATCCGAATTATGGGGGTGCCAGAAGAAGAGAGAGCAAGATACTGAAAACCTGTTTGAAGAAATAATGACTGAAAACTTGCCCCACCTGATGAAAGAAATAGATTTACAAGTCCAGGAAGTGCAGAGAACCCCAAACAAAAGGAATCCAAAGAGGACCACACCATAATTAAAATGCCAAGAGCAAAAGACAAAGAGAGAATATTAAAAGCAGCAAGAGAAAAACAGTTAGTTACCTACAAGGGAGCACCCATACGATTGTCAGCTGATTTCTCAACAGAAACTATGCAGGCCAGACGGGAGTGGCAAGAAATATTCAAAGTGATGAATAGCAAGAACCTACAACCAAGATTACTCTACCCAGCAAAGCTATTATTCAGAATTGAAGGTCAGATAAAGAGCTTCACAGATAAGAAAAAGCTAAAGGAGTTCATCACCACCAAACCAGTATTATATGAAATGCTGAAAGGTATTCTTTTAAGAAGAGGAAGAAGAAGAAAAAGGTAAAGATAAAAAATTATGAACAACAAATACATATCTATCAACAAGTGAACCTAAAAATCAAGTGAATTAAAAACCTGAGGAACAGAATAAACTGGTGAATATAATAGAATCAGGGGCATAGAAAGGGAGTGGACTGACAATTCTCAGGGGGAAAGGGGTGTGGGGGCACGGGAAGAGACTGGACAAAAATTGTACACGTATGGATGAGGACAGTGGGCAGGGGTAAGGGCAGAGGGTGGGGTGGGAACCGGGTGGAGGGGAACTATGGGGGGAAAATGGAGGAACAATTGTAATAATCTGAACAATAAAAATTTATTAAATAAAAGAAAGAAAAAATAAAATAAAATAAGCAGACCTTAAAAAAAAAAAAAGATTGGTTGTTTGCATCATTGAGGTGACTCCTACTGAGACCAACAGAGGAGAGCAAGGGGTGGGCACACTAAGCTGTTCTTGCAAAAGTGGCCCTGGGAGGAAAGCCAGTGAGCTGCTGACAGAGGGGGGCTTCCCATGAGCCTGACACCCAGCCCAGCTTCACAGAGCAAGTGAGTACTTGGGACCATGCTACATCCCAGGAGAAAGCTACTGTCTCTGTTGTGATCTTTATCCTCTCTATAGACTATTTTAAATAGTTTTTTAAAAACCTTTTCCTTTAAATGTCATCCACATAGTCAATCAATCTGAGCTCAGAGGATGTAACAGGAGAGCCCTGCCAAGACCAGGTGTGGCAGAGAGGACCCCAAGTGAAATCAGTCATAGGTATCCCCAGAGCCTCTGCTTCCTAAATGGCCCTTGGCTGTGGAAGTCCTTTGTCCACCTAGGACTTAGCTCTACCTTAAGGCTTAGTGAATTCTCTCCTTAAAAGTCACATCACAAGGTAAGTCAGATTTTACAACCAAAAGCCCCAGCTCTACCTGTTTCCCACCTGACTTACATCAGATGAGGAGCATGTTTTCTCTGCCACCCCCACCCACACCCCATCTGAGAAGTTCTTAAAGGATGAGGGAGAAGAGACAAGGGAACTGAGGTGAGAAGCAGGTACGGGAAGTGCAGTGGGACAAGGGGGTGCAGTATAAGTGTGAAAAAGAAAGAGAAAGTGAGGTGAGCTTGCAAGACAAACTTTTAATTTTCTCCAAGAGGAAATAGGGCCGGAAGTGCTGACTCAAGCGATCTGGGATGACTTCAAACTCAGCACCTGTTTCCAAGACAGAGCTCCCAGTAAGCCAGGTCTCCCTCCCCTTGTCGCTATGGACATGTCACTCAGGAAAAGCAAACAGCTTTGTTTTCCCCAAAATCATTCTACAACTAGACTTCAATGCTTCCATGAAGTGGGCCTCTTTAAACACAGTCCTCAAGCTAGGAGCTGAAACTGAAAATACTATTCACTTGTAATCGAGTCCTTTTCAGTTGGTAGTTAGGTCCCAGGGAGAAATTTCTCTTCCCAGGGCCCTCACCTTCTTTGAAGGCAATTGTGTGCACTAAGGCAGAACAGGGCTCAAGGTGCACCTGTACCTGGCTGTGGTCTGAGAAGAGATTTACTGGGCATTCTGTTATGAAAGAAAGCCTCTAAACAGTAGTAAACACCCACAGATCTCTAAGACCGAGAATGAATCATAAAGCTATAAATAGTAATAGAACCTGATCATTTCCTTGTCTGTGCCATCTACACAAGGGGTGAAGAGGTTAATGGGTTTTGGAGAGTAGAAAACAGGACAGGATACGGAACCCTTGAGAAGTTCTTCCTGTAGAGAAGCCTTGGCCACTAGACCTCAACTTTCTCAATCCTGATACAGGGCGTCCAGGTGTGGATTGGCACGTGACAGGACTGCATTTTCTAGCTTTGAGATGGTGCACAGCTAAACAGCCAGAATCAGGTGCTCTGCTGATTAAGGGCCCCAAATAGCTCTACATGGGCACTTTACCCTATAGCTGGAAACCTAGGTTATATAAATTAGTGAGATTTTTAAAAAATAAATTACACAGCTGGTTGAAAATTTGGTGTGGAGCTACTGTTTTGCCAGGACTTAAGGTGTTCAGGGGACCCGGGTACTCCCGCGGGTAATGCGTGGTATGGCCAGCAGCACCGCAGGCACAACGGAGCTGACTCTGCATACGTGGGCACTGCAAGGGCACATTTCTGAGGGGCGGCCTTATCAGTTGCCCATGTCTTAGTTCTATGGGTGTCAATTATGGCCTGAAAAGCAACCCTCTTGCTTCCTTCCCAGAGTGCGGAGTTCTCCCCGATTGAATCAGATACGTGTGTACATGCTAATTGAGCGGCATTTCCCTGAACCAAATGGGCTTCAGACAGCAATCACACCCCATAATTCCATTTAAAATATCACTCCAGTCCTGCCAGGCCTTATTCTTTTTTTTGAAATTGAATTTACGGAGGCTTATTTCCTTTATTGATTCAGTCTCAAGACAACAGCTGTTCAGCTATAATTTTATGCCTTGACCTTTTATTACCTTGACCTTAATTCTCCATTGCTCCCTGGACTGTGGCTTGCTCTGTTCCCTGGGTGTTTTTCCTTGTTTGTCACAGTGTGTTTTTTTTTCGTTTTTTTCTTTTTGTTTTTTGTTTTTTTATGACACAGAATATATCCATCATGTTAAAATCTAGTCAGCTCTGTTTACTTTTTTCATCAAAATATTAGGGATCTAATATTAGGATTAAAGCTGAAGGGTTTAATTGGCAATTTTTCACTTTTCTATGTTAGAGCAAATCTCCACTAAATTCATCAGATAATACCTATCATGTGCTACTTCCCTCTACCATAATCTAAAGATAGGAAACCACAAACTACCTCATTTTGCATAATAATTATGAGCTCTGACTCACTCAGAGGTGTGACTGGAATCACAGAATCTAAATCTTGGAGGGAATGGAGAGGTCATCTTACGGACTTATCATAGGAATCACCTAGGGTTCTGAGGGGTTTTTTTTGGTTTTTAAACAATTAAATGCAAGATCCCTTCCTTCTTTCCCCACCCACAGAGATGCTGATTTTCTGGGTCTAACAGTAAGGAAAAAACAGTAAGTAAAAAGAATCTATACTTTCGGAAGGTTCCCCAGGTGATGCAGAGGGTGGATCAGTCCCCTGGAACAATCTTGATTTGTGAACATGGGCTTTTGCCAGAACAGTATAAGGAAATGAGACCTTCCCCTTGGTAAAACCTGTCACCTCCCAGATTAATGGGACAGGACATTCACCATTCCCTCCTCCTGCCAGCATGAATTCATGCTGAAGCTGAGGGCTAGTGCTACCTGTAGGAACTATTTCCGAAGGGCACCTAGTGGGCAGGCTGTGTACAAAACACTTTGTGAACAATACGTATAATCTCCACAACAGTCCTGCAGGGGAGCTAGACTGTAAACCCACATCTACGAGAGGGTCTACAGTCCAGACGTCTTCCAGTGTTTCATGCGTACCATCTCATTCCAATCATTACATAGACAAGTAGATGCACTTTGCTTCTTGTAATTGAGAGAAGCTAGCTTTCTCAGCATCAGAAAGATGCTTATTTTTTTAAATGGCCATCTTAATTATTCAAAGTTAATTATAGTCAATAGTTATTTGACCATTTATTATGTCTCATGCACTCCCCGCGTTAGTTTAATCATAGTACTGGCAAACGCTGTGGAGAATATGCTACTTATTTAAGTACATAAGAGGCATTAGGATTTAAAATGTCTATTTTTTTATAGACCTTTCAAAAATAGGATACATTCTTACCCAATGGGGCTGGTTAAAAGACTGTACTACTGGAAGACAGACAAAAGATAAACTGATCTCCCGAAGTCCCTGCTAGCCCTTCCATTCTACAAGTAGATCATAATTAGCCCTGGGAGATCCTCTGCTGAAGAACTTTCTACTTCCTGTCAACGTAAAAAAAAAAAAAAATGTTTCCAGTGCATTCTTGGATTGAACAGGCTCTATCTGATCACAATAGCTCACTTTTCCCATGAGTTCAATAAGTTATATTTTTAGCATTTTTCTAAAGCCAGAAAAAAAATTCACCCAAAAATCCCAATAAACCCCAAGTGCTGCTTTCAAAGGGGAGTTTTTGGCCACAAGCAGTGGACTCGTTTTCAAGTGATTGGAGTAAAACGTAGCTCAAGTTAAATTTAAGATATCCTCTGTTTTCTTTTATTCAGAAATTTTTAAGTGTGTAGATAAACTAGAAATACTTCTTAACTCTGAGAATAAATGCCTTTCTGACTTGAATCTTTGAACATCATTCTAATAAATGTTAAAGTGATGTGTATAAAGTCAGAGCCAAATCTAAGATCATGAAACTTCACTATGTACTCCAAAGTTTTTACATCTTGAGTGTGAAGTGATTCATTGATTCAATGAACATTTCTTAGAGCCTGTGATATACCAAAGATTGTGCTTGCCACTGGGTGCACGGAGATAACGAGACCAGGGCTCTGCTCCCAAGAAGGTTCAGTATACTTCTATATTATTGGATCCAACTGCATTGCGTTCTGCCACTTTACCATCTTTTGACCTACAAAAATGGCAATTTCATGTGGTTCAACCTATAGTTACTATGTTGTATTGCAGTGATCTATCATCAGAAGGATAAGTGTAACCACACAGAAACTCCATTTCTGTAACACAACCCTTTCTACTTTCTGTTCCTCCATTCCCTTCCTTAATCCTCAAGCCCCAAGGACATTTGATTCTGCTCAGTATCAAACCGTTTTAAGGACAAAGCCTTAGGTCTGTTGACCACAGAAACAGTTTCCATCAAGCTAAAGATAACATCTTGACTTTAGCTGTGTTTCAGCCCCAGGCCCATAATGATGCCATGGCTGACATCAGGACTTGATACAATGATGAACAACTCCCTACCCTGGCCCATGACCCCAACTCCTTTAGCCACCAGGAGTAATGATTTTTTCCCTGTATAATCCATCCCTTGGAAGCCATTGGGGAGCCAGGTCTTCGAGCACTATACTGGTGCCATTTGGCACTCTGGACTTGGTGCCATTTCCTCAACTAATAAACTTCTACCTTCTTTGCTGCAAACTCCTGTTTATGTTTGGTTGGGCTTTAATGTACATGGGTGAACAAACCCCTTTAGTTGGTAGCATAAGGAGATACTCCCATGTGGGGAAGTAGAATGGAAGATGATGAGACATCCTCATGCCCACACTATTGAGATGGTACTGAGTCCTGCAGCCTCAAAGAGACCATGCAGGGTGCCCCGTGCTCTGGCAAAGGGATAGGGTGGAAAACACCATCCATCTGTGCTATTAAAAAGTATTATAATTTTGATGGTAGTTTAGGAAATAAATGCAAGGAAGGAAAAATTGGATAGCATGAGATTTGTTTTAAGGTTGTTCCATTAGTTTAGGTGGGATATGATGAGGACCTGGATTGTCTACTCAGCAAGTATTATGGACAGTATTTATGAAAATAGCAAGATTGCTGTGATGGTTAATTTTATGTGGCAACTTGCCTGGGCTGTGGGGTGCCCAGATATTTGGCCAAACATTATTCTGGGTGTGTCTATGAGAGTGTTTTTGAATGAGATTTGAATTGGTAGACTGATTACCCTCCCTACTATGATTGGGCCTTATACAATCAGTTGAAGTCTTGACTAAAACAAACAGGCTGAATAAGAGGGAATTCCCCCTGCCTGAATCACCTGGGACATTGGTCTTTTTCAGGCCTTGAGATTGGCATTTACACTTCAGCTCTCTACTGGACATCTTGGTACTTCTTAGCCTGCATAATTGTGTGAGGCAATTTCTTATTAACTATCCATCTCTCTCCTGTTGGTTCTGTTTCTCTGGAAAACCCTTATTTTAAAAACCAATAATAACAGAAAGAGTGAGCTAGGACCTTCCCTCTTATAGACCCAGAACTTTTATTTTTCACCCCAAACCCAACTTTTCTTAAGGACTTAAAAAAAAAAAAAAAGAGTTTATTGCCCTGACTGGTTTTGCTCAGTGGATAGGGCATTGGCCTGTGAACTGAAGGGTCCCAGACTCGATTCCAGTCAAGGGCATGTACCTTGGTTGTAGGCACATCCCCAGTGGGGGGTGTGCAGGAGGCAGCTGATTGATGTTTCTAACTCTCTATGCCTCTCCCTTCCTCTCTGTAAAAAACCAATAAAATATATTTTTTTAAAAAAAGAGTTTATTGAGAGACCTAATTTTCATCAGTAGCTTATTGCCCAAGTCTCCCCCCTCCCACATTTTTGTATTTTCTCTCATTCCAACCTTTAAAACATTGAGTTTAATGTAAAGAATGGTGACAATATTTAAGAACACTGTATTTATGCGTAAAAGTTGCTAAAAGGGTAGATCTTAAATATCCTCTCCACTAAAAAAAGCAACTATGTGGGGTCATAGATGCATTAACATCTCATCATGGTGTCTCTCAGATCATCACCATGTACCTTTCACATACACAGTGTCAATCAGGTCCAATAAAGTGCGGTAAAACGAAAACAAACATCAGAAAACAGTACTCATGTGGCCCTAATGTGATCAGAATCCCAGTTCCTCGAATAATCAGAAAGTAATTTTTTAATTTACTTTCAAAGAACTGCACCATGTGTTACCATAAAAGCCCAAATCATATTAAACACAGACTTTCCTCAGAGATGCAAATGAGCTCACTAGTCTCCTCACTGCAGGCACAAGGATGAGTGAGAGTACTACATACATATAAGAGTAGAAATCAATCAAGTATAAAACGAACAAACTATACATAAAATCAATGAAACCAAGAACCAATTCTTTAGAAAAATCAATATAATGCATAAACCTCTAGCTTTAATGACCAAGACAAAAAAGAGGGAAAGTTCAAATTACCAAAATCACAAATGAAAAAACACACTAATACGAGTTAAAGGGCAATTAGAAAATGTTATAAACAACTTTATGCCAAAAAATTTGACAACCAGATGAAATGTATAAATTCCTTGAAAGAAACAAATTAGTAAAACCCTTGCAAGATGAAATCGGAGACTGAATAATCCAAAACTAGTAAAGAAGTTGAAGTCATAACTATAAACCTTTCCATAAAGAAAATGTCAGGCCCAGTTTCTCCACTCAAGAATTCTACTAAACATTTAATAGAATCTCTTTCAGAAAAGTGAGGCACAAGGAACACTTCCAAGCTCATGTTACAAGGCCAGCATCACTCTGATACCAAAATCAGACAGACATCACAAAAAGCATTTAAGCTCTGAATTCTTAAACAATCCAGCTCTGCTACTTCCTAACTATGTTCCTTGGACAAGTACCCTAGCCTCTCCTGCTTCATTTTTCGTATCCACAAAACACTGATATGATAATAATGAGACCCACCAAATTTGGTAGTGCGACCATTGAATGAATTCATCTCTTGCATTCAATAGAGATGAACAGAGCCTAGCATGTACTAAACATTCAATAAAGGTCAGCTAGTAGCAATAGCTCATTACTTGTGGCTATTATTTGAAAACTATTTTTAACAGCAAATGACTTCATTTAATCGGTAAGCCACCGGTATTCAATTCAATCAATTTGATTCGATTCTATGAATATAAATTACTGCTCTATAAGAAAGGTAGTCTGAAACCTATGTCATGTGTATAGTTCAAATACCAACCACAGCGAGGTACATTCCATTTCTATAAGATCTTTATTCTTATTCGTATTAAGAGCTGCAGACTTCTATGTTCTTTACTGAAAAGGTTATTCTGGAGTTTTTGACTGGTGTCATTCTCAACGGGCAGGGCAAGTTAAAAATGGGAAACTATCAGAACTTGGATCTTAGAGCCACCGCTGGAAATGAACTCATGTGCACAGGTAGGTGGGCGAGCTGCAGAGTGAGGTCAGACGGTGTGGGTGCAAACAACAGTTCTTTAAGTGGGTGTTTGTCTTTTTCATGTGCTGTTTTCTTCCCAGCCGTGAGTTCTCAGTTGTACTACACACAGTGCTCAGTCACAGCCACCGCTGGGGGCATCTAGTCACATATCACCTTTCCTGTTAGCAACAGCTGCACACAACTCTTGGCCTGGTCTTTGTTGCATCCCTCTTAGCCTCTGCCCTCAATATACTGAAGTTACCTGTCGACCTGACTGTCTCCCCAGCAGATGAACAGCTATAGCCAGCCAGCACCAGCTCACCTCTCCAGCTGGTGCCCAGCAGCACCACCTCCTGTTAGGCCTTGGGCACCATCTTCTGCCCTGTGGCCTCTCTGGCAAGCGGCTCACATGCTCCACCTAAGGACCACCTGCCACCAAGAACTCCAGAGCCCCAGCAGCTCCGGAGCACAGCCCAAGCCATTCTGCAACAAGAATGTCATTTCTCTGAAGTCTTAGGTTTGATCCTATTTGTTTGATATAAGATAATGTCTTCAATTACTTACATGCTACATTATCTTTCCCCAAAAAACTTCAGGTAAAATGAATGCTCAGTGAACATTTGGGTGTGTGGATGTGAAGGCGGGGCACCCCAATGTGAAAAGCACAGCTGTTTTGTCCTCTGTGGATCCATTAGGTAGTGGTTCTCACATACACTCTAATCAGACCCTCCTCTGCCTAATAATTTATGAAATTTCCATGTGTTCCTGCATCGAGCTCCCACTCCTGGTCTGGCTCCTTTGCACTGGCTGCCTCATTACCACCTGCCCTGGGGCACGTCCCTCTGACCAACTCATACACCTCCTCTAAGAAAACTTCTGCCCAGCTCAGGAGTGTTTATCATTTTTAAAATCCTCCATTACAACAATTGGTTGCAATTTCTCATTGTTTCTAGTAGTTCTTTGATCTTTTCAGCTACTTTTAAAGCAAGGACTCCCCTGTGTATCTCCCACATGATGCAGAGCCAGCACTGGACAAATCAGAGTTTCAGCATTCTTCTCAACTTCCACAGTCTAACCCCACACAGGAATATACTCTCTCATTTACCAAACATGAATTTTTCCAGCATCATTGAACTTATAATCAACAAATTAAAACCATGTATATTTAAGGTACACCAGTGATATTTTGACATGCTCTTAAATTGTGAAATGATTTCCCTATCAAGCTAATTAATACATCCCTCACTTCATATAGTTATAATTATTTAACAACATGAATTGAGTGTTTATTCTATACAAGTAACTATGTGTAAGAATTTTCACATGAATATATTTGAAGATGTTGTTGGTCTTACCTGAACATTTATCGGGACAAAAAGCTTAGGTCTTTACAAGTAGGTTTATTTGTTTTTTGGACAACTGTGCGAGATTTTCTTTGTGATGATCTGAAATATGCTTTTATCTGATCTTCTCCTTCGGGAACAATTTAGAACAAATCTACTATCTCTTCATTATAACCGCACTTTGATGTTCATTTCATTTTACTTTTTACAGTTCTGGCCCCAACTGACGTTAAAACCTTCACCTTCTGTCACCCTTCTCTGTGCCTCCTCTTCTATAGCTTTGTGGTTCCAGACCCCTCCTAACCTTGGTTGTCTTCTTCTGAAAACACCAGGGTTTTCCTCCGTCCCCTGGAAACTGAATGTGAAGAATCACTGAACTCTTTAGTCTAGAGAGTATTCTAGTCTAGAGAGTAGTGTTTCAAATGACACATGGGCATGTCTCAGTTACCTGTGTCACCACACACCCAGTCTTGGTTGTCATCTCAAAGTCAAGCTTGTTGACAACAACCAGACATCACACTATTCTTTTATTATCAAAAGATGACTAGCAAGAGTGCACTGCGAGTCCTCTCTGGAACACACGGACATGAACGTATGGCAGAGAAAGCCCATGTGATCCGGCGTGTTCTCAGGGGCTAGGTATATGGTAGTGAACAAACAGAGGTGGCCCCTGCTAGCAAAGAGCTCTCAATGTTTCTAGAAAAAAAGCAAATAGTAAACAGGAACCAAACAAATAAATTAATAGTCACTATAAAAGAAGCAAACAGGACAGAGACATGGAGTAAAAATTGTGGGCGCACTTAGGGCAGGCAGTGAGGGAAGGTTTCTCTGTGGCACTGACACTGGGCTGAGATCTGAGGAGGAGCCAAGTGCCAGGGCCTCTTCCAGGAATAGGACACCAACTGTGCCAGGAGTCCGGGGGCGGGGTCAAGCCAAACCTGGAAAGGTACACCAAGGCCAGGACATGAGGGGTCTGGTAACTTCTCTCCTCAGCAGGATACAACTAAGAAGTGCATTTTTATTTTTAAATATTCTGGCAGCTAGAAACCAACTGTTTTGGTCCAGACAGCAGATAATAGTGAGTGGCTTGGGCCTGATGGCTGTAGTGGGGCTGAAGATAAGCAGAGAAATCAGAGATATATTATGGAAGTGCTGACAACAGTTTGCTGACATATCATATATCAAAAAATATTAATGAATTCTTTCAAACCAAAAAGTGGTATTTTCATGAAAACCATAGCAATCAAATAAATGAATAGATTTTTTTATTGTCTTTAAAAAACACACACACATACAAAAGAATATATCGCAGTTTCTGTTTGCTTGACAGAAAGTGGCTGCTCATATTCCTGACTGAAACATCTGGCTCTATCTGCCCTGAAAACCTGAAGGAGAAAAGTGTGATCTGAACAGTCACAGAGGCCACGCTCCCCTCTCCTGGCTGCGGAACAGTGGGTCCCAGGCTTGCTCTGGGGTCATGTGCTTAAACACTCCATTTGGTACAGCCTTAGATTCATGAGCTGATATTCCAGAAGATAGATTTCCACTCATTATAGTAAAGAACTTTCCCATAACTGTCTTTTGAGGAGGTAAACTTTAGGACAAATCATCTGTCAGACTGCCTGTCTTCTCCACTTTTTACCAGGTGGCCATTTAACTGGCATAGCAGTATCAAGAGACTGACTTGCTCTGCTTTTAGAGACTTAAGAAATAAAAGCATATTTATTGTTCTCAGGAAGGAAATTAGCACAATATCCTAGAAGTTAATGCTTAAAATGTGCTTGTGAAATAAAGATCTGAAGAGGAATGTTAAGACATGGTGGTACTTCTGTTAACAGATTAATTTTGTTGTCTTGGACAAGATTCTTGGTTATTCTTTGACTTGGTTTACCTAAAAGTTAGATGGTTATCAAAACCAATGGTTCTCTCTCCCCCAGCACCTCCCCCCGCCCGTTGTTTGGTAGTAAATTAAAATCTGAAAAATCCCCAAAACTGAAAAGGAAAAGTAAGAGAAAGCACCTAGTAGTCAAAAAAGGAGAGAAGGAATTATTCACACTCCTGGCAGTACAAAGCACTCATGACTCAATGAGCAGAGAAAATCAATTAGTCAAAAATGAATAATTTTCACCTCAATACCCTTTCTCTGCTCAGTGAGCATTGGTTCACTAATTTCCAATCCCCTGAAATGCTGCTGGATCTACCACACGGTGAGGGCACAGGCGTCACCAAGACACAGTGGCCCCATCCCATCTTGCCCGCTGACCTACGTACTAAGGTGCATTCAAAAGAGGGTGAGAGCCTGGCATCTCTCCTTTAAAATGTGGCCTCTGCATTGTTCCCATGTGGCTTTTCTGAAAAAAGATCCCACAATGTTGTTGAGGACATCTCTCCTCTTGAGCAAGTCTCTTAACCTCTGTACCTCATTGTTTTCATCCATAAAATGAGAACATGTTGTAATGTTTAAGTGATAAATTTAAATGATGAGATAAAAAACTCCTGGAACTGTTCTATGTTAGTGACATATTACTGATAATGTGATGGTAAATGGTAGCTATTATTGACTTTACACTCTCATCCATGGTCACAGCTTCCACTTAACGTGAATGCTCACCATTCTCCATGACTACTTAGCCCTTGTGCCTCTTCCTCCAAAATATTCAGCCCACAATTGTAACTCTTTCTGTTTGGAGTTCAACGTGTCTGCCCAGCATAGTCCCATAATTTTTCCCTGACCATGTCCTGCCTCTCTGTACCCATTCACACCCTTTCTTGCCCCATCATCTGCAGTCCAGCATGATGAACTATTCAGGGCCATGTTCATATCTTTGCTCCTGCTGTTTCTCAAGCTTACAATGCCCTTTTCTTCTCAGCACAACCAAATCCTACACCTTCTACAAGTCCTTCAGTTCCATTTCACCTTACAACTTTATCCTCTTGGGCTAAAACACATTTTGTCTAGATCAAGTGGTACTTAGTAATAACATCTTTATTTGTGTTTTCATTTGTTTGCTGAGTGAAAATCCAATTTCCCCAACCAAATTGGAGACTTCCTGAGAGTAAAACCATGTCTATTGCTCCTGGTGTGTCTCCAGAGTCCATCACTGACACACACAAACTGGGGACCCCTCAGCACTATTGGACTTTAATGGACTCTCCACTTGAATTGGTTCTTTCAGAAACAAACTTAGAACGGGTCATGAAGCTGACTATGGGAGTGGCAGAAACCATACTTGCAATCCTCTGAAGCCCCTCATAATAACTACTCCATAATAACTATTCCATGTGCCAGACCCCATACAAGGCCAAACACAATTAATGCCCCCTGAAGCCTGCTATTAGCTCCATTTTGCAGATGGGAATACTGAGAGAGGTTAAGTAATTTTCCTCTGGAGATAGAGCTTAAAGGTCATGATTGTCTAACAGTTTTCCCTGATGAATCACACACTGCACTTACTCCATCAGCAATGAAACAGAAACAATCTGATCTTGTTTAATTTCTTATGAGGAATCTTTGGAATTAAAGTCACAAACTGACAGTCCATGGCAAATATGGCCACCAGGTTTGTTTTATTTGGATACATATTTAAAAGCAGACATTCTTAAAGCAGATGATTTTACATGAAAAGTTGGATTCCTCACTAACTTTGAATGCATTCAAGTTTTCAAATTGATCAAATACTTGAGTAGGAAAAAGAATAAAGGACTAGAGGAAAAGATAAATTGGTACTTGCATGTTCTTGGGACTGAAAAGCCTTTCTAGTAAAAATATGAAGTCCAAATGTCATACAAACTTTTTGACATAAAAATGTAAAATGTCTATATAGTGGAAAGAGAAAGAGAAAGAAAGAGGAGGAAGAGTAGAAAACGAGCAACTCAAAAGAAAAGTTAGGAAACAATATTTTCAATATGTAAGGGGACAATTGCTAAACTATCCCTAACATACAAGAAATTTATCAAAATCAATAAGAAAATGATTAAATTCCCAATTCAAAAAGAAGGTAGAAATGGGAATTCACAGAAGAAAAATATAAGTGGCTAAATAAACATATAAGAAGATGCTGTAACTTAATAACAATGAAAGAAATTCCAATCAAAATAACAAGATACAATTTTCACCCATCACAGGGACAAAAGTTAAAAAGATGAATAACGTCCAGTATCGCCAAAGTATAGAAGAACAAGCACTCTCTCACAATGATGGTACCATTTTTTTGTTAATCCTCACCTGAGGATATTTTTCCGTTGATTTTTTGGTTTGTTTGTTTTGTTTTTTAGAGAGAGTGGAAGGGAGGGGGAGAGACAGAGAGTAAGAAACATCAATGTGCGAGAAACACATTGACTGGTTGTCTCCTACAATAAGGGCTAGGGATCAAGCCTCCAACTAAGGGACATCATGCCCTTGATCTGTATCAAATCCAGGACCCTTCAGTCTGTGGGTCAATGCTCCAATCACTGAGCAAAACTGTTGACTAGGGTCAGTCCTTAACATTTTTTAAAAAAAATATGTTTCTTATTGATTTTAGAGATAGAGGAAGGGAGAGTGAGAAAGAGAAACATCGATCTGCTGCTCCCCACACGCCTCACACTGGAGACTGAAACTGAAACCCAGGCATGTGCCCTGATTGGGAATTGAACCAGCAACCTCTCGGTGCATGGGATGACGTTCAACCAACTGAGCCACACCAGCCAGGGCAGTCCTTAACATTTAAAATGCTTTTCCTTGACCTGACAATTCCACTTCTAGAGATTTATTTTACACACATTGCAAAGATGTGTAAATAAAAATAATTATTGTAGAATATTTATTAAAATGAGAAATTAAAAACAAATTGAAATGTCAAAACCAATAGAAATATTAGATAAATAAATTAGGGTCTAGCCATACAATGAAATACTAAAAAGTCCTAGGAAAAAATGATGTAAAGATGTGAAAATAATTACATAGCAAGCTAAAAGTGTGTATGTATATTATGATCCTATCTACTAGTATACTAATAAAAGGGTAATATGCTAATTAGACCGGATAGACTGGATGTCTTCCGGATATCCTTCTGGACAAAGCCACGGTGGCAGGGCCAAGGCAGAGGTAGTTAGGGGTGATCAGGCAGGCAGGCAGAGCAGTTAAGGGTGATCAGGCCAGCAGGGGAGAGCAGTTAGGGGTGATCAGGCAGGCAGGCAGAGGCAGTTATTCTGCAGGGATTGGGCCTAAACCAGCAGTTGGACATCCCCCGAGGGGTCCCAGATTGGAGAGGGTGCAGACCAGGCTGAGGGACCGCCCTCCTAGTCTATATATATATATATATATATATATATATATATATATATATATATATATATATAAAGCCAGCAACCAGAACGCTGTAAAGACCAGAATGACTGGTTGCTATGATGCCCACTGTGGCCAGTGAACCGGCCTAATCAGGAGTGGGGCTGGCTGGCCAACCTCCCTCGGCCCCTCCCCCTGGCCAGTGCCACACCCTATGGGCCCCCCACTCCAATCAGGGGCAGGGCCAGCTGGCCAACCACCCATGGCCCCTTCCCCCCTGGCCAGCCCAGCCTTGATTGGGCCCAGATCAGGGTAGGCCAGCCAGCCAACCTCCCACCATCTCCTCCTCCTGACAGGCCCAGCCCCAATCTGCCCCGATTGGGGCCGGGCTGGCCGGACCCCACTCATGCATGAATTCGTGCACTAAGCCTCTAGTCCTTTATAATAAAAGCATGGTACGCAAATCGTCCCCTCAACCAGGAGTTTGTCTGGGAGTTCAACCAGGGGGTGGGGCTGGCCGGAGGAAGGGAAGGAGTACCCAGTCGGCAGCCGGCAGCCAGCAGCTGCTAGGACCCTACCAGTGCATGATGGGCCTCTAGTTTTTAAATAATTATACATTTATATGTGGGAAAAATCTAAAAGTATATACACAAACCATTAACAGCAGTCTTCTCTGGTGAAATCATTTTATATATTTCTGTATTGTTTGAATTTTTAATTAGGCTGTATTTCTTTTGTAACTACCCTGCTCCCAGAAAGAACACCTATATAGATGTTTTATGCTTCCTTTAGTACCTGCTTCCCCCTTATTTCTCTCTAGGGAGTCATTCCAGGACACCAGGCTCGTGGGCCAAGTGGAAAAGTGATTCCATTGTTTTCTCTATTTCCCTTCCATCTGAGACCCCCATAAACTATTATATCTACCCTCAAGCACACAGGTGTCCTCACATAGGCTCAAGGAGAGTGTGATCTAGTGTGTGCTTCTCAGAGCCAAGCACAGCCCTATGTTGTACAGCAAGCATGTCAAACTCGCAGCCCACAGGCCACGTGCAACCCACAACCAATATTTTTGCAGCCCAGCCAATATAACAGTATGTAAGAAACGTTTTAATAAAAATTTCGTAACTTAATTTTTACAATATCCTGTTATACATAATTAATAATAACAACCTACAACGTTAGCTAATGACTGATTACTATAATCGTGTTGCATTCATTTCCCTTACACGCAGTCACACCATTTCTCTCCACTAATACTAGCAGCGAATATTTTAGCAGCCGATTGCCACATCATTAGTCTTGTACTAACTTGTAGGGTGTGTGCAACAGGAAATATTTTGCTTTTGGAGAACAAGAAAAATAGGTTTATTTGCGTTACGCTTATTAATCTGTGCAGGTACTCAGTGTCTGGTAAGTTAATGTTCAAGAAAAAATATTAATTTTTATTAAAATGTTCTATTATTTTATGTTAATGATTATTTATTTATTTCAGCCTTTGTATTCAGCATGTCTCTATTGAAATAAACCTACATTCCTATGAAAATTGAAGCTTTTGTTTTTTTGTGGCCCACATAAACTTAAACCTTGTTTATTTGGTCCGTGTTAGCCTTTAAGTTTGACATGCTTGTTGTACAGCCTTGGGCAAACTGCTTAATATTTCTTAGCCTCAGTTTCCTTCACCATAAAACTGTCATCATAATATCTCATTATTCCAGTGGCTGTAGAAAATAAGTGAGAATATAAATGCCCAGCATATGGTAAGTACCTGCTGAGTGGTAGTTGTATTACCTTCACTTGTTATCAACCATGCCTTTGAGGGTCAGGATGCTGCCTATGATATATCCACTGTACATTTTACTTAGTTCAACTTTCTATGTAAACAACAAATATTTCTTGATAGGTGTAGCCACATAGGTCCAAATGATTCTGTTCATGTCAGTGTGAATGAACAGTGAGTCTTTTCACATTTTTCAGTTTGGAAGCTGCTTTTATAGGTGGACCCTAGGAAACATTGCTGACCTTGTTCATGCCATCTAAGGTTTACACATGAAATGCTAGAATTGACCAGGACTGACTGACTAGCAGTGCTCTGGGAATGAAGGGGTGGAATATACAAAGGTATAAGTCTCTCACAGGCAGAGTAGGGTAGGAGGGGAGAGAGAGGAAGAAACTGTGTTTGCATAAACCCCAACCCAAATTTCCTTTCAGTTTACTCATCATGATTTCACTAAAGATAAAAAGCAGACCTGTCTACTGAAAAAAAAAAAAAAATTAAAGACAATCTTTTCAGGTTTGAAATCTTAGAAAGTTTTTGTAGTTTGATAATTCTTGTCAAAAGAACCTCAAAGACGGATGCAAGCGATCCTAACTTAACAAGCCTCTGAAGGATTGATTTTAAAAACCAGGGGCATAGAAAGGGAGTGGACTGACAATTCTCAGGGGAAGCGGGTGTGAGGGGTGCGGGAAGAGACTGGACAAAAATCTTATACCTATGGATGAAGACAGTGGTGGGGGGTAAGGGCATGGGGTGGGGTGGGGAATCAGGTGGAGGGGAGCTATGGGGGAAAAAAGAGGAAACATCTGTAATAATCTGAACAATAAAGATTTATTAAAAAATAAAAAATAAAAAAGTAAAAAAATAAATAAATAAAAACCTCTGTATGATTGTGTGTGTGACTAAAACGGCCTGTTATCAGAGATCTTCATGAGAATGGGCAGGGGATTCCTGACACGATCAAACCATTAGAACATGCTTCCTTTGGTCTCTAATTAAAGAAGGAATTTCATTTCCTCCACAGCAGATATCCTGGCCTTTGCTGACTGCTTTTAATCTTGATGCCATTAAAAATCGAGCTTTTTAGAAAGTATAATTTCTGAATGTGGAAAAACAAACTGCGTGCTCATTCTCATTTTCAGTGATGGAAGGAATGACTGCAGCTTCTGCGGGGCACACACCTCACTACTTTCAGTTTTTCCCTTATTGAGATATGGAAAGTCGTAAAGACAGTCATTTGAATAAAGGTAGGAAGACCAAATCTTGGGCAAACGTCTCCATTGTTTTTGCTTGTATTATCAAGTTGATGTGAATAAAAACCTCCAGATTTTTAAGGTAAAATTAAAATTTTACCAGGATTTCCGCTCCCCCCTCCCCCCCACCATTATGCCAACTCTCTATTCAACCTCCATCTCTCCTCTTCAGAAGGGGAAATACCTACCAATATTTGATACAATGCTTTGTAACCTGTTGGTTTTCATTTTTTTCAAGGGTTTAACTTTTTTAAAAGTCCACATCATTAAGATTTAGCCAGAACTGAGAGCTATAAACTCACTGTGAATACTCGGCAAAACTTCACTTTCAATTGGAAGGAAATTATTGTTTGTTTCTTTTTTTAAATCCTCACCCAAGGATATTTTCCATTGATTTTAGAGAGAGTGGAAGGGAGAGGGAGAGACACATCGATTGGTTGCCTTCTGAACATGTTCTGACCAGGGCCGGGGGACCAGAATCAAATCCGCAACCCTTCAGTCTGCAGGTGGATTCTCTATCCACTGAGCCAAACCAGCTAGGGCTGACTGTTCCTTTTGTACGTGCATCTTGGTTATTACAAACACCAGCAGCACAAGAAACAATGTTCCTTAATTCCTAACACCCAGTGGGGACACCTGGTTCAATCCTCACTTTTCACAGGTAACTCAGCGAGTGTGAAATAGACATATGGGGCTGGGGTGAAAGCTTTGACTTCAGTTTCTGGCTCCTGCTGACCCTGTTCCACTGACAAGGAGGCGGCTCAGAGTGGGTCCTGAGGGCAGAAGAAAGGTGGGCATTTCCCAAAGACCAAGCTGGAAAAAGAGTGTCTCTGCTAGCCCAGAACAGATAGCCAGTCAGGAGGCCTGGCTGATCTAGAGAGCTGAAGTCTGGAGAGGGTCTCAAATCCAAGAACCAGGAAGCAGAGGGCAAGAACCGGCGAGCGGCACCAGCCAAGGAGGGGGTGTCTGGACTAATTCCAGAGAACTGTGTGAAAAGGTCCAGATTATTAAAGACACCAGGGTAGGCAAACAATCACAGTAACTTTTATTTTTCAAATGTAGAATTATTGAACATTGTAGGAATTAAGTATAAAAATATAAATCTGAAACCTCATTTGAGCCCTGAATTACAGTGGGCAATAATCTTAAAACTAACAAAAAGTGAGTGAGCTCTTTCCTCCTGTTTACATAACCCATATGACTGACTCGCTTTGTCAATGTAGAGGCACAAAAGCAGTCCCAGAGCTCTGATTTTAGCAGCTCATTGTTTATCTCAGCAAGTCCAGTATCTCAATCTTGAACCTCTCCTGTTTCCTCAGTCCTCCACTCAAGGCAGCCAGGTGCCTACTCCATCCATCAAGGTCAGTCTTAAGTCTTAGCACCAGGTGAGGAGTCTGTTTGGCTGCTGCCATGGGTCCCACACAAGTCGGAGTGGCATGATCTCCTGGGGCACTGATGCCCTTGCTGTCTAGACCATGCCAAGGCTGAGGTGCTGACACTCTGGGCTTCAAGGAGAAACCAGCCAGGCCACAAGTTCCAGTATTTATTTCAAAGGCTGAGCTTGAGGCCAGAGTGCTCCCTGGGGAGGCCCTCCTGCCTCAGACTCATGGTATAGATCTGACCCCTGGCCTGTGAGCCCATTAGGCCAGCCTCCTCTCCCTTCACAGTGTGCCCATCCCTCCAAGTACAGGAACATCTAAGCCAGAACCATCCCAATCCATCAGAAAGGTTCTAATGAACTGAACTTGGAGAGGCTTTCCACCCCCTCTTCTCCTAGGAGATAGCTTGGCATCTATGCAAATCAACTCCCTCCTCTCCAGCAACCAGCCATGCATGTCAGGGGGCCTGAGAGAGACTTACTGTCAGGCCATGTCAGGGTTCTGTTCTACCATTCCCCTGGGGCAGTGGGTATCTGTGTCCTCTTGTCTGCATAACTATTTGGTACCATTCACACTACTGTCTTAAAAAGAGGACTAGCTGTTCTCACTTGTACCAGGGAAGGGCTAGCAGCTCCAATGCTGGCTGAGGTTCTGACTCTGCTGTCCCTCTAATCACTTGGTTATACCTGGAACCCCAACTGGAAACCCATGGAAAGCAGGTGGTCTGGTACCTTATGCCACAGTCACCCTGGAATTCAGGTCTCTCTGAGCATGTCTGGAAGGCAGCAGGGTGGCACACAACGGGCTTATTTGCCTGAAGGACTGGGAGCCTTCTGGGGAAGAAAGAGCTTGTCCAGATATACACAGGAGTCCACATCGTCCAGGCTGGCCACGAGGAAGTGTGAAACAAACTAAAAGAGCTGTTTCACTAAACTCTGTAGGCCTTAAGAAACCTAAAACAGTACTTTTTCCTGAGGAAAATCAGGAGAAGAGAGGATTTTTCCAGAGTTTCGGTAGAAGCCAATAGGGCCCTGACAGTATGGACATCTTCAAGGTGAGCGGGAAGAGGGCAGGAATGGAAAGTACCACGTGGGCGCAAGCGTGAGTGAGCAAACACCAGTGACCTCCCACCGGGCTTTTCAGAATTAGCTGGGAGGGATTTCTGCCAAGCAAGCAGAAAGGCAGCAAGAATACTGCTTTGTGACTGTGACTCTGACTGCTATGCCTGTCCTAGACTGGGGACACACAGATTGAAATACAGTCGAACTTAAATGCTGGCCCCAGGGAAGCCTGCCAGTTCTTGTGCATTCCATCTGTTTCCTAGAGGTTAAAAGGTTTCAAAACCTATTTTACAGGAATCCTTATAAACGGCAGCAGCAGTTTGGGGGATGCAGGGAGGAGAAATCAGTCTGGAAAATGGGCCTATATCATGGGGTAAGAATCAACCCTTAGGAACTGAATGATGAGGTTCCTTTGTCTTGCCTATAGTAGCATGTACCCAAGCCTGAGGCTCAAGGTTCTAACAGATGCTCTCTGCCCTGAAATTCCTTACCACCTAGAAGTCTCAACATCTGCTGCAAATTTCTCTTGAAAAGAACCTGTATATCAAATCTTGAGCTTATGTTTTCAATCCTTATAATTTAAACCTCTTTGTGAAGATTAGACTAATAATTACATTTTCATTTTAAGAGCTGTTTGCTTTGATTTTTTTTTGCCTTTTTATTAAATAATCTTTTAGAAGATTCTCTCCTTTTTCCTTTATCCTATTTCTCTGTATAAGAGGAAGAAGAAACAGTAGAGTATCAGATATGAGGACAATCCGTGGCTGGGAAGGGAAGGCTGAAACTGTTTTTCTCCCCAAAAGAGAGTAGTATTTATTATTATTATAAAGGTAATACTGCTTATGTCAAAATTTCAAAAAATATAGAAAGATATAAAGAAAAAGAGAAATTATTCCCAATTTACATTATTCAATAATGATCACTATTAATATTCTAGTAAACAAGTGCATGGGTCTCTCCATGTACATACATGCATACAAAACAGACAGACAGACAGACAGGGAGTGAGAGAGAGCACGAGAGAGCCTTTCTAGGTATCGCAAGAAAACCTTGCTATTGCCCTTTGAACCAGAGCCTAAATGTCATCACCTAGGGCAGTGGTCGGCAAACTGTGGCTTGCGAGCCACATGCAGCTCTTTGGCCCCTTGAATGTGGCTCTTCCACAAAATACCATGTGTGGGCGCGCACATACAGTGCGATTGAAACTTCATGGCCCATGAGCAGAAGTCGGTTTTTGGCTCTCAAAAGAAATTTCAGTTGATGTACTGTTGATATTTGGCTCTGTTGACTAATGAGTTTGCCGACCACTGACCTAGGGAAGTCAGCTAGATAAGCAAACCCCATGTTTCAAAAGCCATAAGGCAGCAGCAGCTCCACAGATCAAATTAACCACACAGGACAGCCCTAAAAACTGCTCAGGAAAATGGCTAGAACCACACTGTTATCTGTTTCCAGAACAATTCAGAACATTGGTGAGGAAACTCATACACCATAAAGCATCGTCTTTGACGTATTTTGTCATCTGATGGGACTACAGCTCCTGAGTGGCTCAAAATACCACAGATGTGGGTGGGGAGCCTTCCCACCCAGGAGAGTCCTCTAACTTACTTTCCTGCATGATACAGCAGAAAGTCCAGGCTGAGTTAGCTTACCCTTGTGTTTGGAGAGGCCCCAGAAGACTCTAACAAACTTTTTGAACCCACTGGTTGCTGGTCTACACCCAGGATAAACCATCTTACGTTCCATCAAAGAATGAATTTAAAAAACAAAACAAAAAAAACAACAACTTAAGGTGAAACAAAACAAAACTTTCACTAGTGGGCAAGAGAATCAGTGCTGGTGCAATCCCCATGAAGCTTTCAGAGTAGCAGCCGTCCTTCCTCTTTGCAGCCGAGTAGACAGAGCTGGACTCCGCAGTCACACAGTTCTGAGTCAAAAGCCCCTCACTCGGGCTGTGTCCCAAATGAATCCTGTGTAACGTTTGGGACATAATCACATGACAAAAGTATTTGTTGTTTATCTGAAATGCAATGTTAACTGGGGATCCTGACTTTTGTTAAATCTGGCTCCCTGTACTCACTCCATGTGGACCATGCACAGGTGTGTTACTTCTCAGAACACCCGGCTGTAGCTATTCTAACTCGTACTAGTAGTTCCTTGAAAGCACCTAGTGTTTGTTCAGGGCTCTGGCCTAGGCCAGACAAACACAGCTGGTTCTCCTGAAGATGACACAAACCTGTTAAATATACAACTAGTTACTGACTACACTGTGGTCAGCACAACAAAGCATCGGATGTCATGAGGTGCAGACCTACTTGTGCCCTGTAACTGGTCAGAGAAGTTTTCTTTGCAAGAAATGACACTTGAATTTGGATACATGTGCCAAAGGTGTGTACTTGGGGTACATGAAACTCAAAATGTCCAAAACTGAACTCAGTACCTCTCATCTTTTCCCCAAAAACTGTCTTTTTGTGTTAAGTCCTTAAACTTTGGTTAAAAGGAACTCTCCTGGGCTGCCCATGTCAGAAACCGGGGAGTCATTCTGAGCACACTCCCAACATCAATTCAATGATCCAGCTTTGCCAGTTTTATCTTCTCCATCTGTATCCCCACTGCCCTCACCCTCTTTAATAGCTTCCTAACCAGTGGATATGTGCTAATTCTGTTCTCTTTAAACCTTTATTTTACACTTGAACTAGGAAAAGTTATTATACTTCCCTGTTGAAAACATTTCAGTGACTCCCTTTTAACTTAGCAAATAGGGTCTTCATAAATTGGTTCTGATGCACCTACATGTCTTGCCTCCACATTTATATTCTGGTAACACTGAACTTCTTGCAGTTTCCTGCACAGGACATAAAGTTCCACATGTCTCTGCTGTTATTCCACCTATCACCTCTCCCTGGTATTCTCTGCCCTCCTTACTCAACTCTTACTGTTCTCCAAGGCTTCTCTACTGTCATCTCTCCCAGGAAGTCTTCCCAAGGCTGAGGCAAGTGCTGTATGTGGACAGACCATGCTGGACACCTGGCAGCTGCACTGGCCTCGCTAGGGAAGCCTCAGAGTGTCTGATGCCCATTCTGAGAGAGGCTTGTTGATCTGCATCGTCACGATGTTAACACAGGAGGCACCACCATGGTTAAAGTTGATGACACCAGCAGATGAGACAGTCATCATTGCACCAGCCCTCACCCAGCATTCATGTGCACTCTACCTAACCTGGTACTGTGTCCAACAGAGATAAGGATGGGCCAACCCGCTCTGAGCCACATTCCTGGGGAGTCTGAATCAGAACACACAGCACTGCAACCAGCAGCAAATGGTTTGGACAGAAGCCAAGAGATAGCACGTGGGGGCAGGAAACAGACACCATAGTAGAGTGGAAGCCATGAGTAAACAAGCAGCCAGGAAATTAAGGTCAGTTCACTGTTAGCAACAGGAGCCACCGCAGCACAGAGAGTCACAGCCTCTTACAGTTGCAGCTTACTCTACTATAGGCAGTGACAACCACTCCTGAGAGAAGTGCCAGCTACTGCAGTGAGCAGTGTACCCAAGTGAGCTGTCCACGCCTGTCCTGGTGTTGACTTTCTACTTGTATTATCACTTCTCTGTATGAGTGTCCAGTTTCAATAAAAAATGAAAATGTGTATCATTTTCCCTAAAATTCCAATTGTGAAAAACCATTAGCCAGTTCCCTAGACTCAGAAATCTAGAGTAATTTTCTACCTCTCTTGGCCTTAGAATAGAACCACTAGGGTCTATAAGGTGAGGAGGTTGTTCCACAGCAGGATTTTAGAAACAGGCTCAGGAGGGAAGTTCATGTAGGGGAGAGTGATACTCCATCTGACAGAGCAAAGAATGGAACTGAAGGCAACAGTAGACAATTACCTCTTACTTATTGCCTTGGTCCCAAGTAGCTCTGGGATTCCAAGGAGGCTTGACTATTTTTGAGTCATCAGTAGGGCTTCAATCTTTTCTCATTTCAGAGTAGAACTGGCCTGGGAATAGTGGAGATGTGGGAAGTAGGTCTCCAGTCTTGCCCTTTTCTGCATCTGGCTCCTAGATGCTATGGGAACAGAGCAGGACTTAATGAAGGTCAAAGTGAATTCCCCTTGCTACAGTCCTTTTTCCTTCTACTGCAGCCTCTTCTCACCCACTGTCCAGTAAGTTATAGAGATGACAAGAGAGAAGATAAGGAAGTTGAAGCAAAGGAGGGAACAACTCTTGAAGCTCAGGCAAAGTTCTCTCCATCGTCTGCAGAGCTTGCCAACCCTAAAGTAACAAAAGCCACTTTTAGGAGCAGAGGGGGAAGGGGAGAGTCAATGAATCTCTTATTCCTCTAGCAGACACTGTGAAGAACTTACAAAAGTAAGACCATGTAGTCTGTTTATCATGGGTCATGAGAGACCAGGTCAACCGCAGCTTCCTGCAGCCTCAATTGCAATTCAATTCTCCAAACCAATGGATGCCTCTGGACAGGAACCCAGGAAGTTGGGCTGAAAACCACAAGGTAACAGGGAGCATGGGTAGCACATGGTCTCCCAAGTCCAGAAGAGCTGCCACAAGTAGGTACTCCTGCAGGGTGGGTGGGGTAACTCGATTGGGTACATGTACATCCTTATGCCCATCACCACCTATAAATTCATTTCTAGCTTCTGGAAGAAAACAAATTACTCTTCATTGAATTGCATATGCTTACATACTTTACATAGTTTGCAGTATGCAGTTGAATTGTGTTTGTTTTACCTAGACCCCTTTCCATAGTTACCTACTATCATTCTCCCTTCTTCCAGCTTAAAATATAAACTCAATGTCTGGAATTACAGCAGCTATTTTGTCACCATGAGGTGACAGATATACTATATAAATTAGGCTGAGAATCACAGACATTAACCTTGACACTGCCAAGCCACTAAGCCAATATAAGCAAGTACATATAGCCAGTTTCCTTATATGACTCAAATAAAATCTTATTTGTGTAAGCACTATATGTGAGTTATATTAATTTCAACCTTAAAGCTTTTCTAAAGGATACAGGGAACCCAGCCAGCTTTACTGAATTATTAAAGTGTTGTTGTGGACAATGACTTAAGCCAAAACTGAAATAACAAATGCATAACTTGGTAAAACAATTTTTTTTTTTGCCAACATCTACTCATATATGCAATAGAATCTTCACTCTAAGATTTTAGGTATAGGAGAGCACAGAGAAAAACTTAGCTGGTATTGGAAGAAGATGTATTCATTTGTATATGAATGCACAATGGAATAGGCTTGGCTATAGAGAAGAATGGAGCTCCAACATCCATTCTATCTCAGAAGATCAGTGTAAGCTAATAATGATAATACTATCTCCCTTGGAACTGGTTAACAAGGGGATGGGCAGACCGAAGCCAGTTTGGGTCAAGGACTTAAGTTTCTTGGAAAAGGAACTAGGTTCACTCTCTCCTGCTCGACATGAACAGGGAAGTACTTTTTTTTTTTTTTCTAATTACTGCTGGTAGCCATATTATGACCCTGAAAGCAGTAAGTCTTAGCAGGAAGCTGATTCTGTGGCAACAGAGAGTATGTCCTTAATAGCGTCTCTAAGCTGCTGAATCAGTTGGCTCTGGAGTCTACCCTACTGTTAGATTTCCTGACCACCAGGGGACAGACGCTCCAACTGGTAGGTTAGCTTGCTGCTGGGGTCCAGCCGATCAGGAATGAGCGAGACGGGTCAGACACACCCTGGAGCCCTCACGCAGTCCCTCCCCAGCTGGCCAACCTCTCACATCCCTCCCTGGCCCCAAACATGCACCGGTGGGGTCCCTCGGCCTGGCCTGCGCCCTCTCACAATCTAGGATTGCTCGGGGGATATTGGAGAGCTGGTTTTAACCTAATCCCGCAGGCCAGGCTGACGGACCCCACTGGTGCACAAATTCATATACCGGGCCTCCAGTCCTATCTAATAAAGAGGGGATATGTAAATTGACTGTCATACCATAACAAGATGGCTGCAACCATAGCAGAGACAGGGATTCTGTAACACAAGATGGCTTCATCAACTGAAGAGGCTGAGTTCCCGTAACGAGCCTTAATGAGCAAACAGCAGGGACCTGAGGCCGCATAGTGCTGGGCTAGGGCAGGGGACCTGAGGCTGTGCCCCCCGCCTGGTGGGGCTTGACAGGGGACCTTAGGCCGCACCTCCTGCCCTGGTGCCAGGCTGGGGGACCTCAGGCCATGCCACTTGCCCAGCAGGGATTGACGGGGGACCTGAGGCCACACCTCCTGCCTGGCAGGGCTTGACGGGGGCGGGGCCGGCTGGGTCTGGATCTAGCCCAATGGGGGTGGAGCCGGCTGGGTCTGGGTCTCACATGATTTCGAGGCACACGTGGGTAGGCAGGGACTTGACTCTGGTTCCTGTGGCACGCCCCATACTCTGATAGAAGATTTTCATATACATTTTACTAATTTTCTTCCATCTCTGACACTTCTATTATAGGGAAAGGGCAAATAGCAATATTAAAATATTTCCTCTAATTAATTCCCTTTTAATGTGCACAAATTTTGTGCACTGGGTCACTATTATGAAATAAATGCCCTTGGTATCCAGGTCAATTTGAAGCAGGGTTTCTATTACTTATGGCTGGGGGTATCCTATTTGACAGGGAATTTGGTATCTGAAACTGAAATGCTACAAATTTCAGACAGACCCTAAAATGCAATATGAAATTTGTTAAGTAGAGAAAGTGAAACCAATGCAAACAGACACCCTGCTATTATTGCTGGTTGATAAGTTCTAGAAACTTGTTTGGGAAACAGTTGGTAAAACTGTTTTACCTTGGGGAATAGACATATGCCTACTAAAGGCATAGCATTTGGAGAAATAACAGGAAAAATTAGGAATGTTGGAATGAACCAGCTGCTTCTTCTTTACTAAAACCCTGTAAGAAAGTGATAAGCTGGGACTAAAGGTGGCCCATCTGACAGCATTAAAAAAAGAAAATAGAGATCTTTCCCAGAAAGGCCCTTTCTGTCTATGGCCTATAGTCTAAATTTGTTGCGAGTTCAATAATTTTGAGCCTGGCAGGTTAAAGACAAATAGATAAACCAAAATAATACCAAAGACTTATATCTCAGAAAGGAGAAAGAGGAGTGGAGTGTGCACATCCATAGCAAATGTTTGAGAGGCTCCCAGAAACTCTAGTCAGAATGACAGATGAATATTTTTCCTTGTCAGAGCCAATATGTAAAGACTAGGAGAGGTGTGATTATTTCTTTAAATATGCAGACACCAATGCAAAGCTACAAGGAGCACAACGATTCAGGGAAATATGACAAAACTGAAGAAAAAAATAAATCTCAAGTAACCAACCCTAAATAAATAGAGAACCATCCAGTTTCTGAATAAGAATTCAATTAAAGTAGTTCAGTGAACTACAAAAGAACACAGGTGCCTCAATGAAATTAGAAAATAATACATGGACAAAATGAGAATACCGATAGATATGAACCATAAAAAAGAAATAGACAAAAATTCAAGAGCTCAAGAATTTAATAACTGAACTGAAAAATTCAACAGAGAGCTTCAGCGAAGAAAGAATAAGCAAACTTAAGAGGAGTCATTTGGAATTATTCAGTCAGAGGAATAAAATAAAAAAAATAATGAAAAACTGAAGAAAATCTAAGGGACATATGTGATATCATCAAATGAACCAATATGTACATTACAGAGTATAAGAAAAAAGATGGAAAAGGGACAGAATGCTTATTTAAAGAAATAATGAAGGAATTATCTCAACACAAGAAAGGCCATATATACTAAACAACAAAAAACTGAAATCTTTTCCTCTAAGTTACTTACAAGACAAGGATGTCCACTCTTGCTACTTCTATTCAACATAATACTAAAAGTTCTAGCCAGAAATATTAGGCAAGAAAAAGAAATAAAAGCCATTCAAGTAATAAAATAAAAAGTACAATAATCTCTCTTTGCAGATGACATGACCTATAGAAAACCTTAAAGACTCCACACATAACTGTTAGAACTATTAAATAAATTCAATAAAGCTGAAAAATACAAAATCAACATACACAAATCAGTCGCATTTCTATATACTATGAATGAGCTATCTGAAAAAAAGACTCTTCAACAAAGTCTGTAGGGGAAAACTGGAGCTCCACATGCAAAATAATAAAAATGGACCATCATCTCACTCCAGACACAAAAATCAACTCATATGGATTAAATACATAGAATATAAGACCTGAAATTGTAAAACTCATAGAAGAAAAGCTTCTTGACACTGATTTCTTGGATGTGACACCAATCACACAGACAACAAAAGCAAAAAATCTATAAGGGAGACTATATCAAAACTAAAAACGTTTTGCATAGCCCTGGCCAATGTGGCTCAGTTGACTGGGCATTATCCCAAGCATCAAAAGGTTGTAAACATCCAAATGATATTTGAAGATATCAAATATATCTTCAACCATGTCTTCTGCTCGATCCCCAGTAAGGGGCTTGCAGAAGACAGCCGATTAGTGTTCTGCTCTTACATCAATGTTTCTCTCTCTCTCTCTCTCTCTCTCTCTCTCTCTCTCTCTCTCTCTCTTCCTCTCTATCTAAAAATCAATAAAAATTATTTTAAAAATTTAAAAATATATCTTAAAAGATAGGAATCTCAGAGGGAATGGGGGAGGGAGGCGGGAAGAGAGTAACCAAGAATATGCATAACCCATGGACACAGACAATAGTGTGGTGAAGGCCTGGTTTGGGGGAAAGGGGAGCAGGGTGGAGGAGGTCAATTAGGAGAAAAAGGGGGACATCTGCAATACTTTAAATAATAAAATAAATTTTTCTAAAAAGATAATGGCTGTTTCTGTGACTGCTCTTTCACAGAATCTAACTCTACCTTTTGTGCCATGGATTTGTGTGGTTTCATCTGTTTTTTTCCATCTTAGATCTCACACTGACTTAAAATTGGGGAAAGAACTGCTTTTTTCTCAGAGAGTTGATCTCTCTGAGGTTAAACACTGGAGTGGAGAAAATGGGTTTACTCCCAAACTCACTAATACCAATCCCCCTACCCCAGCCCACCAGCTTTTAGCACATGCTGGTTAAATACACAATTCTTAGAGAGAAAGATAGTTTCATTTGAGGACTTTGCTTATTTCAGTGCAGCCACAAACCAAAAGCATACTGCCTATCTTTCAACCACAACTGTGAAGCTAGAAAAAAATATTAACAGGTTTGAGATATTATTTACATACCATAAATGTACAAGTTAGTGGTTTTTACTATATTCACAAAGTTGTACAACCATCATCACCATCAAACTTTAGAACATTTTCGTCACTCAGTAAGAAATCCATGCCTGTTAGCAGTCACTCTGCATTCTCCATAATCCCAGGCCCTGGAAACCACTAATGTGCTTTCTGCCATGATGGTCTTGGTTTTTCTGAACATTTCATAAATGGGAGTCAAACAATATCTGGCCTTCTGTGACCAGGTTCCTGAAATTAGCATAATGTTTTCAAGGTTCATCTGTGTTGTAGAATTGCATCAGTACTTCAGTACTTTTATCACCAAATAATATTCCACTGTATGGACATACCACATTTATTTACCCACGCATCAGTTGATGGGATTTGTGTTGCTTCCACTTTTTGCCTATTTTGATTAATGCTGCTGTAAACATTAGTGTACACGCTTTTGTGTAGCTATGTTTTCATTTCTATTGGGTATATACTTAGGAATGGAATTGCTAGGTCTATATAGTACTCAATTTTTAATGTTTTGAAAACTGCCAAACTGTTTTCCACCAAAGCAGCTGTACCATAATTTTACATTTCCATCAATGATGCATCATGGGTCCAATCTCTTGACAACCTTGCCAATACTTGTTATTGTCTTTTTTATTTTAGTTATCCTAATGGGTCTGAGGCGGCATCTCATTGTGGTTTTGGTTTGATTTTCCCTAATGATTAATGATAATGAGCATCTTTTTATGTGCTTTGTGGTCATGTGTACATCTTTTTTGGAGAAATGTCTATTCAAATCATTTGGCCTTTTTTTTTTCATTTGGCCATTTTTAAATTGGTTATTAGTCATTTTGTTGTTGAGTTGCATTATACATTCTACTTACAAGGTACATACTTTGTAAATATTTTCTGCCATTCTGTGGGTTGTCTTTTCACTTTCTTTAGGGTGTCCTTTGAAGCATGTAAGTTCTAAATTTTTATGAAGTTGAATTAAGTTTTTTCTTTTTGTTAATTTTGCTTTTAGTGACATATTTAAGAAGCCATTGTCTAATTCAAAGTAAAAATAATATTTACTCCTATCTTTTATTCTAAGTCTTGTAATTTAAGCTCTAGAATTAGTGGTCTAAAGCTTAAATTATAAGACTTAGAATAAAACATAGGAGTAAATATTCATTTTGAGTTTATGTTTGTATGGTGTGAAATAGGAGGGTGTCTGATTTCATTCTTTTGCACGTAGATGGTCAATTTTTTCAGCACCATCTGCTGAAAGACTATTCTTCCTCCATTGAAGTGTCTTGGCACCCTTGTTAAAAATCAATTGACCATAAATATAAGGGTTTATATCTGGACTCTCAACTCTAGTCCATTGATCTATATGTTTACACTTATGCCAGTAGAAGCTAGAAAATTTTACCCTTAGCAATTAACTGCCTACTCATTCCCTTGCATTCACTGTCTTATATGAAAGCATCCCTCTATATGCCTGTTTTACAGATCAAATAGGTCAAGTTTGGCAGTGAAGAACAGCAGAATATGACACCTCAAAATATGCCTCTTTGGTACAAGGATTATATCTTCAGTTGACTATTTTGAGAAACTTCAGATAGGAGAAGCTTTGAAAACAGAGAAACTTACATTTATAAAGGACATTAATATTACAGAGGGGGCCTGTATCAGGAAGAGAGCTATTGGAGACAACTTTGTCACCTAAAAATCTTATCTGCAGGGTAGTTTACCAAATATTTCCTCTTTCACTTTTCCATGAACTGCCTTTCCCCTTTCGAAGGGACAGACCCCTGTCCCTTTCCTTAGCTGAGGACGGTTTATAAGTCTCAATGGTCTGGCTGACTTTAAGTCTCAATCTTTATGGAGTTCGTGTAGGTAGGTAGGTATGTAATTAAACATGTTTATTTTTTCACTTATTAATCTATTTTATTATAGCTTTGGGGGGAAGGGGTTGATCTCAGCCAAGCACCTAAAAGGGTAGAGTGAAAATGATTGTTCCTTTCCTACAATGGACAAGGATCCTCTTAGATGGGACTGACCTGTTATGAAATAACCTTTGTTACACCTTACATCTAGAATGATACAGAATGATTAAAAATTATTTGGTCAATTAATTAGGTTTTTTTCCCCCTGAGTTTAATCTGGGCAATCCTGGCATGGTAAAAGTTTCCACCTGTCTTCTTTTCAACCTTAACTTAGGCACATTGGTAAACATGAATGATATGAAGAAATTATGCAAAGCAAATGTTAAATTTAAAAAATATCTTAAATGGAAAGGGGGAAGGTGTAGCTATCAGAAACAGGTCAAGAAGGTATTCATTCAAAGTTGACAGTTTAGTATTGTGAGCTTTCATTTAAAGCTACATATCTGATTTGTCATTCATAAAATTCAGTGAAATCCATCCATTAGTTTAGAAATGAAAAAAAAAAAAAAAGAAAGAAAAAATAGGCTTAGGGAAGGTAAGTAATTTGTTAAAGGTCACACAGCCAGTGAGTGATAAATAGGGCTCGCACCCAGGTCTGATTAATTCACTATTTCAAATGTGGACCTGAGGATATTAGCATAACCACCAATCAGTACACTCTTCACCATGTGCTCCTTTTTTCTCCCTTGTGCCCCTCCCCTGTTTAATAATGTGGGAACTATGTTGGCAGTAGAGAAAATAGGCTCATACCAGTGATAGGGAGTGTACGGTTGTTATAAACTTTCTGAATAAGCATCAAAAACCTTAAAATGTTCCTATTCTCTGGCCCAGTAATTCCACATCTAGGATTTTAAAGTAAGAGAAGAATCAGAAACTTGCACAAATATTTATGTGTAAAAGATATTAGTGAATTATAGCACTATTCATATTTGTGAATGATTGGAATTAATGTAAATTCCAATCAATGAATACAGTCACACAACAGAATTCTTCAACTGTTAAAACTAATGTTTTAGAAGAATACTTAATATGAGATATTTCTAACACATTATAAGCTTTTTCACAGAAAAAAGACTAGATGGACCTGGAAAACACAGCTCTTGGCTGAATTCTCTCAGGATGGTACAAAAATTACCTAACACAGTGTCCTAATGTTAAAGGGAGAGAACTTTCCATGAAAAGCCAAGAGGTCTACAGAGAAATTGGTAAGAGATGCATTATTAATAGAGGCATCCAGCTCGAGACCAAGTTAAAGTTCTACAAAGCTATGGAAGGGGATTGGGAAGAAGAATCTTGCAGGAGGCAGAGTCCTGGGGAGTCAGCTTTGATGGACAGTGCATGCGACTCACTGACCAGCTTCTTGACAGGAAACTCCAGGGACAGGCTTTCCTTTTCACAGAACTCGGGCTGCTCTTGAGTCAAAGAGGTGAGTCACAAATGATGCTAATAAGCAACTAAAATAACTCTTTACTGAACAGAAAAAATATTATTTTCAAAGGGGAAGTAGGGATATGACTCTGGGTAGTTAGCAGTCTATTGCTGACTTTGTCACCACTACAGACAGAAAGGCCAGGTCATGTGTCAGACATGTTAAAAAGTGAAAGTATCTACTTCATATGGGAGCTTTCTCCCCAAACATTTCAAGAAAGAAATAAGGCCAACCTCCATAATGGTACCAGTTATGCAATAATAATATTTCTACAGAGTCCCACAAATGTCTCCACATTGACCCATGCTTTAATGGAAATAGCCGGAGAAATAGAAGTATCAAGACTGAGTACATCAAAGGCATCATTGGAAAAGCCCCCACACGGAGAAATGTGTGGGCCCAAGTTCTTCCATTCTGGAAGGGTAAAAGCCTGAGCTGATGATGCTGGGATAAGACACTGAAATCTTTAGAGAAGCGAAACAAGATCACTAAATAGCCTTTCCCTTAAAAGTAATGCTAACTTTGTGGTTTTGGTTTGAAAGGCACAGAGAGGTGTTTTGCATTTTTTAGTAATAAAAAGAAAAAATCATGTTCATTTGTCTCTAACCATGTCTTCTCTTCTAAAAAAAAAATCATGTGTCTCTAATCTGACTTTCCCTCATTATTTTCCACCTGAGGAACCGTAATTGTTTAAATTTTACTAAGATGTTTTCTATTCTTCCAATATTGCCTAATGCCTGGATACAAAGCACAATTTCTCTGTTCTTTGCAAGTGCACTTGTTAAGTGTTCCTTAGAGCAGCAGTCACCAACCGGTGGTTCCTGGACCATTGGTGGTTCATGAGGTTTGAAAGGTTGGCGACCACTGCCTTAGAGGGTCTAACCTTGCTTGCCTCCCCACCCTCCTAATCCTAAAGCAGGGGTGGGGAACATCTGGCCTGAGGGCCGTATAAGGCCTGTGAAATTATTTGGTCTGGCCCTGCCATGGCATTAAGGGAAAGTTAATTAAATGTTTGACCAAATATATCAGGCTAATTTTTAAGTTGATAATTTTATATGGCCCTCAAATCTATATACATAAAAAGCCTAAGCAACCGTTATGACCGAACGACTGGAATGACTGGTTGACCAGATGCTATGACACGCACTGACCACCAAGGGACAGATGCTCAACACAGGAGCTGCCCCCTGGTGGTCAGTGCACTCCCACAGCCAACCTCCCACAGCCAGCCAACTGCCCCAGTCCCTCCCGCCGGCTGGCAAACCTCCCGCGCTCCCTCCCCCCATCCGGCAGGCCCTGTCGAAGATGGCCCCACTATGCCCTAATCACTGGCCAGGCCTAGGGACCCCATCTGTGCATGACTTTCATGCACCGGGCCTCTAGTGATGTTATATATATCCAAATGTCCCTTGGCAGAAAAAGTTCCCCACCCCTAAAGTTACATGGCCACAGTTTGGCCATGTGGTCAAAACCCAGTTTAAGTCTATCCCTTCTTTAAAATTCTTTCCATCCACTTCTCTTGAGGCCTCAATGACCTTTCACCCAGGATTATACTTGTCTATGTGTCTGCCTCAGGTTCTTTCAGAAAGAATACAAATGGTAAGAGAGTGGACTTTGGAGTCAGAATGTTCTGGTTTCAAATCCTCATCCCACCCCTTCCTGCAGTAAGGGCTAAATGACCCAGAAGAAGTTATCTAACTTCTCTGAGCTCCAGTTTTCTAATCTGCAAAACAGAAAACCTCACTCACCAGGTTCATTGTAAGGTTCAACTATACTGCTGCTGTCACACTGAGCTTTTTCTCTCCCCTCTGTGGGCACTGTAAGTGCTAGATAAAGACTAGACATGCAATAAGTATAGTAGTAGAAATGGAGGCGTTAGCTCTAGCCGGTGTGGCTCAGTTGGTTGGGTGTCATCTCATGCACTGAAGGGTTGCCAGTTGGATTACTGGTCAGAGCACATGCCCAGTATGCCCAGTAGAGGGCTAGGTGCATGCAGGAGGCAGCCAATTGATGTTATGCTGTCACATCAATGTTTCTCTATCTCTCTCACTCTCCTTTCTCTCCCTTACAAAAATCAATATTTTAAAAACACTTTTTAAAAAATGGAGGACTTAGTTTTTCTCTTTGAGAAAGGAGAGAATTGTATCATCATGGATTCTCCCCAGTTGAAATTAGAAGTCTAGACCTATCCCATCCTTCAGACAGTACATTATACTGAATATCCTCTTCAGTCTACCAACTAAAAAAATGCTGATTTTATTTCATAATGATTATGCTACACTCAGTGTCCCAGGAACTTTAGAGGATAAATGAAAATCTAGTAGAGATGAAAACAAAAAACTGGAAACATATGGATCAGTTTACCTAAGATACATGGAAAGTCTATTATAAAACTAGCATCTGTACTTTTGAATGCAAACCCTTTTCTGTATTTGTCACAGTTGTTTGTAATAGTTTATTCATTTTTTTCATAAAGATGTTCCAGGAATGATCATGAATATCCCTCTTGACAATTTCTGTTACTGAGTTCTGGCTGCTGCTGTATTAAAAGCATCATCTTGTAAAAAATGAGCCCAGGTACTCCTGCTCCAAGGACTGCTCTCACTCCACAAAGCACACACACAAACACACCCACCCCACAGCCCACCATTTCCTCCTAGGTTACTTACTACCATGCCTTACTCACCCCAGCCACACTGAATGGGCCAGTATTGTACAGGGGATGCTGGCCAGATCCTAGTATCTTTCTCCTAAAGAAAGTGCAATGGCATGCAAAAATCCCAGTCAGTAATCTTCCTTCAGACAGACAAACTTGGGATCCCTATTGTTATGCCCTTTTCTGTCTCATATTGAAAGAAAAATAACAATGTGTGTGTGTGTGTGTGTGTGTGTGTGTGTGTGTGTGTGAAAGAGAGGGAAGGAAGGAGGAAGGGAAGGAGGGAGGGAGGGGAAAGGTACATGGTGGGGGAGGGAGGATTTAATAGCTCAGGTGGTCCCTGAAAAATCAAGAGGAAGAAAAGCATTCTCGGGTGTGGCAACATTTAAACTTTTTTAAAATATATATATATATATATTATTGATTTTTTTACAGAGAGGAAGGGAGAGGGATAGAGAGTTAGAAACATCGATCAGCTGCCTCCTACACACCCCCCACTGGGGATGTGCCCGCAACCAAGATACATGCCCTTGACCGGAATCGAACCTGGGACCCTTCAGTCCGCAGGCTGACGCTGTATCCACTGAGCCAAACCGGTTAGGGCAACATTACAACTCTTTTGTTATATCCCCTTGAAGCCCAGCAAAAATAAATTTGCCATGCACACATGCACACACACACATCAGTACCCTTGGATGTGTTTTGAATATTTATTTCTTGAACACTATATGTTTTTTAAAAGTACAGCAGATAATAGGAGATTTAAACAGATACAAAAAACATGTTCAAATTAAAAGAGCAGAAAACAGTATCTCAAGATCAATGACCATAATATGTATCCTAATCTTAGTATTTCTCTAGCTTATTATGTAAGAAGTAATCTATCATGTTGTACGCATTAGCTGGGGCATTGTGTAGATAAAAAGGCAAAACCATCCTGAAACAGGAAACCAATACTCTTCCTGTCTAATCAACAAATCTAAACATTTATTCTTTTCAACTATTTGCTCCAGCTCTCGTCCACAACAGGGTGAGCCACATGTTCAGCATAGTTTTACAACAAAGAGAACATTTTCATGAGCTACTTTTGTCTCCCCACCCCCTTAATGAAAGAGGAGGAAAAACTGTTTCATACAGAAGGCGTGAGGCATATGCATTGGAACTGCCACAGAAGTGTGGGCTAATGTAACCAAGAGGGATTTCACCTACATCCATTCAGTCAGCTCACGGGGGTTTAAAGAAATTCCAAAGAGTCATCAGAAGAGGAAAAATAAAGGTAATGCTTTTTGCCACACAGGTAAAGTCTTTGAAAATATGTGTAATATGTAAAATATTTCGACACCCCCCCTGATATTTTTCCAGAATTAACCGTATAAATTGCTCCTTTTGCTCAAGAGCTCTCTATCAGCTCTCCTAATCACTACTCGCATCAACCTCACCTCCTGCCACAATGTACAAGATGCACTTCTTGTCTTGTATTGCACTAACTCTCGCATTCATCGCAGACGGTGCACCTACCTCGAGCTCCAGCCAGGAAACACAGCAGCAGCTGGAGCACCTGATACTGGATCTGCAGCGGCTTCTGAACGGAGTCAAGGTCTGTATATCCCTTGCTTACTAAAATGACTCCCTTTAACTTTTCTGCCTGGAGTACACTTTGTAATAACAGTCTGTTTTGTTTTCTCAGAATGACAAGAACTCCAAACTCCCCATGATGCTCACATTTAAGTTTTACATGCCCAGGAATGTAAGTACAACTTTCTAAGTTCATTTTGTGTTTTATTAAGATGCAAAGTAAAATGGAAATTTGCACTCTGATTATATTAATGGCATCTCACCTGAGAAAAAGTATTAGTAACTTCAATACTTTTAAATATATATATATCCAGGTTTGATAATGGGGCTTTTGTAAAATGGCTTTGCCTATATATTTTTTAGATGTCCTTGTTTGTATTTGGAGGAAAAGGGGTTGGGAAGAAAAGAAGATAATAATATTCTCATTTCATTGCTGGGACAGTTTTAAAACAAGATTATGTGAATTTACGGCTTCATTTGAAAATGTAAAACTCTACAAATATCTATTATGTACTTTTACCATGAAAATTACCAAAACCGACATCAGAGCAGCCCACTTTAAAATAAATCTTGTGTCCTAGGACAGTGGTCGGCAAACTCATTAGTCAACAGAGCCAAATATCAACAGTACAATGATTGAAATTTCTTTTGAGAGCCAAATTTTTAAAACTTAAACTTCTTCTAACACCATTTCTTCAAAATAGACTCGCCCAGACCGTGGTATTTTGTGGAAGAGCCACACTCAAGGGGCCAAAGAGCCACATATGGCTCACGGCCGCAGTTTGCCAACCATGGTCCTACGAGAAATCTCTAAGAGTCTGCCTTTGAGAGGCAACATAGCACTAATCCATAGCACAGACCTGAAGGCCAGATCTGAACTGAAATCTCAGCTCTACAATATCCTAGCTTTTGTGAACTTGGGCAGTTACCAGCTCTCTTTGTGATTGTTTCTTGTCTATATCTGTGAATAACTGTACATACTTCATATAGTTCTGTAAGGATGAATGCGTATATGTTAAGGACTCCCTACAGGCATCTGGTATATGGTGAGCACCATACAAGCATTTGCTATTACTAGTACTAAAGAGTAAAGACAAAATTCTCCCTGGGGAGCTTAAAGTACAATTATGGACTTACACATCTTTTATGCCAATAGGCCTAGAGACTTACACTACATGATTCATTTTCAAGTTTAAAAGCTCCATTTGGTTGTTTTGGGATTCAGGTAGTTATATAAGCATAGATCATCCAGGCCCCTATTGCTAAGAGAGGACTAACAGCTATGTGGGTTCATAGAGAACAGGCAAAACCAGTGCTGGGAAAAGCCTGTCCTGGGAATCCAAGCCGAGTGGGGGGGGGGGGGGGGGGGAGGGAAATGGGATTTAAAGGATGATAGATGCAATTCCATTGATTTGCCTCTTATTCAAGTTATGCTTCAAGCTACTCTTTTTAAAAGACGAAAAAAAGAAATAACTTAGTGATCTCCTCCAGCTGAATCAGAGACACATACCTCTTACCTCCAGCAACTTAAAGACTCTAGACTTTTCTAAAGGGACTAACTCCAAGTTGCCCATGCCAAAAACTCCAGCCCTGAACTTGTAGAACCTGCAGTAGCAAGTTGAGAGGCCAGCAGATGAAAATGTCATAAGACCTGTGTGGTGCAGTGCTACCTCTCCCTCTGAAGATTGCTAGAAAGATAACATGAGATGTGTGCATAGTTTAGAGGGTGGTAGATTCTTTGAAATCTAACAGTTTCTAAATGACAACTCAAGATCTATTTGAAACCAAAGTGATGTGATAAACTCCATTCACCTGTTCATTTTACAACCATTCCATGTTTCTAAAAGATTTCAGTAAATGATAAAAACATTTAATTCAAAGGATTCTGGGTTAATGCTATAAAGATAAAACTGAAACTTAATCCTGGCTCCTCCTGGTCATGTGGCCTTGGGAGAACACAAAATCTGAGATTTACTTTCCTTATTTGTAACATGAAGATAACACTGCATTGCCTTTCTCAAAGGGTGGCTGTGAGACTTAAATGGACTTATTTAGGAGAAAACACTTTGAAATGACCATGTACCATAGAAGTGTGAAATATTATCATTATGTGTGTATGTCTAAACCAGAAGGCCCATTCAAAAATACTTCAAATATTGCAATGTTTTATTTGGTTGGTACAAATCATTTTTAAAATGCTTAATGTACTTACTATAGAAAAGTAAACAATTAAGATGCAGTTATATGTGACTTGCTATTTTGCAAGCCAATCTTATACACAGTTACAATGGCTAATGTATAAAATGTTGGACTGTGACCAATGGCATCCAAGAGCTCCTTCTGTCCTAACATTCCATGATTCTCAACTCTTAAACCATGAAACCCTAGAATCACAGACTGTGACCCATACTTCCACATTCCTACTCTGGTCCTAATAATTCAGCCTATATCTGTGACTTGCAATTAGATGCAGAAATGTTGCCTCTTTGCAAAACCAAATTAAGCTGAAATTAATGATTCATTATTTGTTAACTAACAATTATTTCTAATCATGGGTAGCTGACCTCTAGTTTTTCCAGTCTTATCATGTAAACTCTATTGGTCCAGCTTGACAGTAATGCTGAGAACAGAGAGAGTGGTAAAAACTATGTCCTGCTACTCTTAATAAAATAAATTTGAGGGTATGTTGATTGACTTTTGAGTCAAGGTAAACTAACCTAATAATTATTTTTATTATTCCAGGCCACAGAATTGAAACATCTGCAGTGTCTAGTCGAAGAACGTGAACCTCTGGAGAAAGTGCTAAAGTTAGATCAAAGCAAAAACTTGAGCAATATCACGGAATTAATGAGCAATGTCAATGTACTCGCTCAGAACCTGAAGGTAAGGCAATACTTCACTTGCTCACCTGGAAAGAAAATACATGGAGGGGAGGGGCATTTTAGAGTAGTATAGCATTTTTGGTGTTTGTGAAGTGCTCATGCATATTAAGTCCACTGTGAGCATGAATCATTTGTGTGTTAGGTGATATACACTGTGGAGCTGAGAAGAATAAGGTATAAGGGTAAGAGCCAGAAGGTTTCCACCCACCATCCACACAGGGACAAGCCCCTGGCCCTGCAGTCACCCCTCACATTAACACAATACTGAGAGTAGGAGAAAAAAACTGAACTGAATGTCACAGAAAGCACAGTTTTCATTATGTATTTTTTAAATTCCTTCAGGTCATTTTCCAGATTTACCAACACTGATTATCTAAAAGGCCTTTTAAATGGGGTTTCCCTACCACTGGTAGAAGGACTAAGAGATTGGTCTAAAAATCAGCAACCATTAAAATGGCCAATGGATTAGATAATTAACTCCTTATTTAGAGGCCATACTTTAAAAACCTTACGTATTTTTTAAACACAGAGGAAGCATGAAATATACAAGGGACTCAGGTGATGTAAAAGAGATTCATGTCTCTTTTTTCATCCAATCACCCAAAGTACAAAATTCATGAGTTAATAGATATCCTAAATAAACAGTGTAATTTTAATGATAGTATAACCAAGGTTCTAAAAATCTTAACTCTAATTGTTTCTGAATAGAAGTCACTTTATTAGTAGACTTTCCTTTCATTTAATTCTTTAAAAATACATTGAGAGCAATGTCATCTAGACATTGATAGACTGTTTCTCATCTATGTTAAAAGGTATGCTCTAAATTTTTTTACCAATATTAGAAAACTGACTCTAAGTTCTTGATGCAAAATTAAGAGAAAATTGTGAAAATCAGAGACTCCAAGTTTCAAAAGCCTGATGTTTTAAAAAATCTCACCCTCTAAGAGGTTGTAATATTTAATTGTATGTAAAAAAAAAAAAGTATGTAACACTACAACAGTTTATTTAAAGGGAATGGATACTTTATCTCACTTGGTTATGTTCCCAGGGTAGGTATTACTTCAAAATTAAAGAGCCCTCTTTTATCTTACTATGTATCAGAATATTTTCCTACTTTGTCAGCTAAAGGCAAAGTTGAAATAGCTCCTACTGATAGAGAAAATTAATTTCCAAAAAGTCAGTCCACAAAACAAAATTTCTAATGTTTAAACTTTCAAAAGTTGGTCCTTTACTGATACTGAGTTGGGGGTGGTGGTGGTGGTAATGACTATTTATGAAACTTTTTCACACAAATTACCCCCAAACAAAAGCTCGTCCTAACTTAATCTTGACTGGCTCTATCTCATTAGGGGGGAAATATGTAGAGATTCATTCAAATAGAATAACAGGAGACTTGAGGTTTAAAAAAGAAAGTATAATGTGTATATCACTGGTACTGCACACATGTAACCTATATAGATTTAAACCCAGAGGAAAGGAGGGTTAAAAACTTGATTTTGCATACATTTAATGAAATATTTGTTTAGACCTGTTTTCATTTAAAATGCTTACTTGGCCCTAGCTGTTTTGGCTCAGTAGATAGAGCGTCATCCATGAACTGAAGGGTCCCTGGTTCGATTCCAGTCAAGGGCATGTACCTCAGTTGCAAGCTCCATCCTGTGCAGAAGGCAACCAATTGATGTGTCTCTGTTTCTTCTCCTCCCACTCTCTAAAAATCAATGAAAAAATATCCTCAGGTGAGGATTAACAACAAGAAAAAATGCTTACCTGGCGGGTGTGGCTCAATGCTTAGAGCATCAGCCTAAGAACCAAAGGGTCATGGGTTAGATTCGGTCAAGAGCATGTATCTATGTTGCAGGTTCATTCCCTGTCCCCAGCTGGCATATGTGTGGGAGGCAACCAATAGATGTCTCTCTCTCACACCAATGTTTCTCTCTCTCTCTCTCCCCCTCTCTCTTCTCCCACCCACCTCCCTTCTACTTTTTTAAAAAAATCAAAGGGAAAAATATCCTCTGGTAAGGACTAACAACAACAAAAATGCTTATTGGTATATAATTCAAGGGGAAAAATCTTGTGTTCCTTATGATTGATAGGATTAACAACCTCAGCCTTGTGTGTTACTATCACTTGGTGTCATAACAGTATAATTTCAGCACACCAATTTGATCATTTCAGGAAAATGAGATTAATATGTTTAACATCCTTGAAAATAAAGGCCATAAGCCTGTAATACTTCAATTGAGAATAATTATATCTAAGGTAAACCACCCTGAACTAAAAAAATAATTATAATTTTTGTGTTTTAGGGACCTGAAACGAGATTCAAATGTGACTATGATGATAAGACAGTGACCATCATAGACTTCCTGAACAAGTGGATTACCTTTTGTCAAGGAATCTTCTCAACACTGACTTAAGTGCTTCCCGTTTAAAATGTTATCAGGCTTTCTATTTATTCAAATATTTAAAATTATATTTATTTTTTGATGTATGGTTTGCTACCTTTTGTAATTATTACTCTTCGTCTTCAGATGATAAATATGGATCTTTTAAGATTCTTTTTGTAAGCCCTAAGGGCTCTAAAATATACATAAATTATTTATCCCAAAGTATTTATTTTTATATTGAATGGTTAAATATAATGTATATGTAGTTCAATTCATAAAATTATTTAATAAAGGTGATGAATAACAACAAGCACAGAGTAATCACTAAAATATTTTCCAAATTACTTCTCTGACCTCAAAAAGACAGCTAAGATGCCTTCCCCTGGAAGGTACGCGGAATAAGGAAATGGGCTTCTCAAAGCTCTTGCTGTCTCCTACCATGAGCTGATCAGTTCCTTAGTTCTAGTCTGAGAAAACCTCACCAAATTATATGATTTTATATCTCCACAAACAAGATGCTAAACACAAACATTCTTGAAACTCTTCAGATAATTGATGTGTCTCTCCATCCATTTCCCAACATCTTACACATTGTTCTCTGCCCTCAGGAGTCTCCCAGCCTGCTGGCTTTCCACTGGGTCCTGCCACTGAGGAACCCTGTTGGGAAGTGGGAGGGGTAGAAAAGATTCCCGATTTTCCCCATGGAGTGGTTGTGCCTCTCAGCCAAGGCGGCCCTCTCGAGATTTTTTCCCTCTGGGTTCTGCTAACTTTTCTTTCCACTCCTCCTTTTAAGCCAGGCGTGGTGCACTTCTACTATTACCAGCTCCAGGTACTATACTCTCCCTCATAGTTTCCCTATACCCTACCTTAGTAAATCATCTCTTTATGAGAACCTCCTTGAATTATTCTGAGTATGCTGTTTCCTGACGCAGACACAGTAATTGTACCGGAAAGAGTACCATGAAATAGACTCTCAAATAGGCTCCTGGGTCAGGATTGTTCGTACAGTCAAGGACAACAATGGTAGTATGACATGGGAAATTTATGGAATGCAATAGCATCCTAATTATCATCAATAGTAGCACACAATGAAATTCAGGAGGGCAAGGTATTGTGAGATCCAAGGCCATGACATTTAATTGTTACAGCAACAATAGTTATGAAAACTGCAATTATTACCTAGATTCTTAAAATTAAAGTTATGAATATTCACTTAAAAACATCCATGGAAGTCCTCATTGGCAGTTTTTAAATATTCCATTTCTAGAGCAATGTGCTCTTTCCAGTTCCTCCACACCTGCCTTGGGCCACTCACCAGCTGTCAAAAATGCTAAAAGAAACCACTTACTATGATGTTTTGAAGGTCAAATCCAATGCCACCGAGGAAGAATTGAAAAAGATTTAGAGCCTCGATGGCATGGCTCAGTGGTTGAATGTTGACCTATGAATAAGGAGGTCAGTTTGATTCCCATTCAGGGCATATGCCTGGGTTGCAGGCTTGATCCCCCATGTGGATGGTGCAGGAGGCAGCCAATCAATGCTTCTCTTAAACCATTGCTTTTTCTCTCTCTCTCTCTCCCCCACCCCCCCTCCCCGCCCCGTCCCTTTCTCTCTGAAATAATGAAAAATATATTTTTAAAAAAGAAAATGCTTACATGTAGCTGGCCTTGAAGTACCACCTGATAGGAAACCAAATAAAGAAGTTTAAACAGATTTCTCAAGCTTTTGAAGTGCTCTCTGATGCAAAGAAAAGGGAATTATATGGCAAAGGAGGAGAACAAGCAATTAAAGGAAGGTGGAGCAGGTGGTGGTTTTGGCTCTCCCATGGACATCTTTGATATGTTTTTTGGAGGAGAAGGAAGGTAGAGAGAGAAAGGAGAGGTAAAAAGTGTTGTCATCAGCTCTCAGTAACCTTAGAAGATTTATATAATGGTGCAACAAGAAAACTAGCTCTGCAAAAGGATGTGATTTGTGACAAATGTGAAGGATGGGGTGGTAAGAAAGGAACAGTAGAGTGCTGTCCCAATTGCTGAGGTACTGGAATGCAAATAAGAAATCACCAGATAGAACCTGGAATGGTTCGGCAAATTCAGTCTGTGTGCATGGAATACCAGGGCCATGGGGAATGGATCAGTCCTAAAGATTGATGTAAAAGCTGCAATGGGAGGAAGATAGTTTGAGAGAAGATTGTAGAAGTTCATATTGATAAAGGCATGAAAGATGGCCAGAAGATAACGTTCCATGGTGAAGAAGATCAAGAACCAAGACTGTAGCTAGGAGATATTATCATTGTGTTAGATCAGAAGGACCATGCTGTTTTTATGCGACAAGGAGAAGACCTTTTCATGTGTATGGACATACAGCTGGTTGAAGCATTGTGTGGCTTCTAAAAGCCAATAGCTACTCCTGACAACCGAACCATAGTCATCACCTTTCATCCAGATCAGATTGTCAAGAATGAAGATATCAAATGTGTGTTAAATGAAGGCATGCCAATTCATCATAGATCACATGAAAAGGGTCACCTAATCATCAAATTTAAGGTAAACTTTCCTGAGAATGGCTCTCTCTCTCCTGATAAACTCTCTTTGCTGAAAAACTCCTACCTTAAAGGAAGGAAGTAGAAGAGATGGATGAAATGGACCAGGTAGAACTGGTGGACTTTGATCCAAGGCAATGGAGAAGCATAAGAGGATGATGACATCATCCTAGGAGTGGTGTTCAGTGTCAGATTTCTTAATGGGGCCAGTGAATAACACTCACTGCTGGCATTTTATTTACAGTAGTGAATGAGTGAAGGACTGTAATTGTAATATACTCACTACTTGCTGTTTTTGTTTTAATATTCAACTATTGTAGTGTTTTAAAAGTTAAATGAAGAATAAACTCAAATACAAAAAAATAGTCCATTTCTACAGTAGTAACAGGGTATACATGGCAGAGTGTGGAGCCTGATGTAAGATCTACAAAGATGCAGTTAGACCCTCCAGGCCTCTCCCAGGAAGGGCAGGAAGGAGTGAGGCCCTAAGATGTGGGATATAGACACAGAGAATACCTATTCGCCCCTTTTCTTTTCTTTAGTTGTGTCCCTTCTGAGTAAAAAACATTCCTCTCCTTAAAAGTATTCCAATGACTCACAAATTGAGAGCAATTTCCCCCAGAACTCACCTTTACCAGCTTTTATTGCCTCCAGGCCTAAAATGGGACTTGTTAAGATCTCAACATTGCTGGGGAATAGAGTGTTTAGCCAATAGGGGTGGAAAATAAGTCATGTTTGGGCTGATTTAACTGAGATTAATGAAACTCCCTGGGATTCAGAATTCAATGAGAACCTGCAAATGGCATTAATAGTTGAGTAAATGCTTAGACCCCCAAGTGGCCCCTTTCAATGATGTTGAAGCACCAGAGCCTCCCCATGGAAGAGTGCACAGGCCAGCGAAAGGCTGTGTTGGGATGGGTGAGTAGTACAGTATTCTCATCTTGCCCAGGAAGACACTGAGAAATGCACAGGTAAGGGGGACTCCAGCGCCACCAGAGTTCTGTGGTGGGTTTCTTCCTTAGCACCAGAAGTGACAGAGGGTGCTCCTCTGGTGCCACTGAAACAACTACACAAAATCAAATATATCTGACAACTATTATAACACAAGGAGTGACAGAGCAGTAAACTGTATTTAAAGTCAGTTTATAGGATGTATCAGGATCAAACTACTTCTAAAGAGGAAATTCTTATGCTTCCTGTTTACTTAATATTTTCTCTCCTTTCTCACATCAAAGAAACCATCAATTTCAGCTCATTCTCAAAGAAAATAATCTTGCATTTGTAACTCACAGTGATCCTTCATTAACTGTTATAAAGTCTGACAACAATTCCTACCAATCCCCATCAATATATTCAAAGCATTTTTACATATTTCATATACACAGTATGATCAAATTGTTTTTTGCAAGTTTCATCTAAGGCTCTCTTAAAATAATGCTCACATCATTTCATGTGCAAAATAAAATTATCTAAAAATACCTCCCAATTTAAAAAGTCTAAATTTCTGTAACAGATAAAATGTCTGTTTTACCCTGTATAGGCACTGCCTTAATACGTGATGAACACAACTATATTTTTTATTAAAAAGTTCCATGGCACAGATAAGAAAATGGAATTACTGAACATGGGGGTAAAAACAGGCTGCCTAAGCCCCGATCTTACTGTCCAGGGCTCTGTCTGTCCCTGGCCCCACACAGACTCCTCAAACATTGAAGGGACTCAGCACTAAAATCTCCATCCATAATCCATCACTCATGCCAATAATTTAACAATGAAATATTCTTGCTAAAATTTTGAACTTGACTTTGAAAGCCTCTAGATTTAACTACTGGATTCAGGAAATACAGAGGACAAAGGACCATGTTAAATGACATCATGGAAATGTAGGCAACAAAAATGAATTTGTGGGATACTTCAAACAAAAGCCCATTTTTCAAGAACTAAATTAAGAGAAAAAATGTGAGAAAATGTATAGATTACTAGATACGTAACAAACATACGAATTTTAATATATGTAATTTTGATCTTGGTTCTAACACTCTAAAATTTATGAGATAATGGGAGAATTACTATTAATTTTTCAGGTGTGCTAACTGAATTGTGGTTATACATATGTGGCATTAAAGAGTCTTCACATTTTACAGATACATATCACAGTATCTTCAGAAGAAATAATATGTCTGATATTTGTTCTAACATAAACCAATTTGGGAAGGTGTATATCAAACAAGATTGCCATTTTTTAATGATTATTGAATTTGGTCATAGGTACTAGTACATGGGGATTCATTTACTATTCTACTTTTGTATGTTTGCAAATTTTCATAAGTAAACAAAAAAATGTTGTGGAGTGGCATTTGAATGTCATTTCCCTATACAAAATCCTTCAAGAGCTCCCTTTTTGCCTCCCAAATTGAGAAAAAAAATGCTAGATTCAATTCTCAACTTCTTCATCAAGAGTTCTATACTCTAGCCTCAAAGACTGACATTTCCCCTCTAATCTTTGCTTTATTACATCCTTACAAATTTTAACTATTCTTCAATGCTTGCTCAGGTAACAGAACCTTAGAACTAAAAAGGACTTCAATTTAGATGCAACTAGTTTAGTGGTTTTTGAACAACTTCAGAAGTCTGAATTTAGTAGTTTACTTTTCATCAAGCAAAACATTTTATGCAACCCAATACATAATAGATAAAAGATGATACACATTGCTGCTTGGAGCTACCCTTCATGACTTCAATGTTCTAATAAGCTTTCACCCCTGAAAAATAATATTCTAGTATCGATTTCATCCCTGCAATAAATGAAAAACTGAGCTAAGAAGATTAAATAACTTATAACAGTCATAAAGGCCAATGGGTTTCAAGCCATTTCCTGCCCTTTCCACTAAATGACTGTCTTCTACTAAATTCCATCTCCTTCATCCTTTACATAATCTCTCTTGATACCCCTCTCTAGATATGATCTTTCTCTAAACCAAAACAGTACATATAACTGAGTAGACATAACATGTAGAGACACTCTGTGACTATATGTTGAATAAATAAGGGATACTTACTAGATTGCCTGCAGAATAGTTGGGTATATTCACTTTTCCTTATTCTTAAAACTAAATTTCTTGAGAAAATAAATTACCTTTTACTGATTTTCATGGCAGTGTTTAACATAGGGCTTTTACTATTTAGGCAAAACTTTCATAGGCAAGTATTAACCACTTGGTACTCTTCCTTATTCTTTAAGTGTCAATCCAAAGCAAAATACCCATAAATGTGAAGAACCAAGAGAAGATAAAAGATCTTGCATTTTCAAAAGCAAGTTAACTATCAAAACATAATAGAAATAAAGGCTGGAAATCAGCTGTGGAAGGAAATAATTCAGAAGAGAGACTAAATATTTAAGATGAAAATACGAATTTGGAGGAATAACCAATAAATTTCAATTATTAACCAATTAATAATTTCCGTTTTCATCAATTAGATTCTAATTGATGAAAACGGAAATTATTAATAGTATATTTGTTGATCCACATGAAACTGCCCATATTTGACCTCTTTAACCTATCAAAAAATGGCAGTTTTACATGGTTCAACCTAATAGTAAGTATAGAATCTAGTATACTGAAAGACATGCAGATCTTTCCAGAATGACTTCAATGTTCATCAGCTAAACTCTGCCAAAAAAAACCCCTACATCACCTTCATAAGAGATCATCACAGTTCCTATGTGGTGGCATAAAACTTATCTACACTAATCAACACTAATAAAAGAGTAACATGCAAATTAACTATCACTTCGCTACACCCACAAGCCATGCCCACCAGCCAATCAGGAGTGAGTATGCAAATTAACCCAACCAAGATGGCAGCCAGCCACGGAGCTGGAACAGGAGGCTTGGGTTGCCCCTGGCGGTGGAGGAAGACAAGCATTCTACCCGCTCTGGCTGGCCCAGGCCTGCGCTCAAGGCTACAAATTTTCAATTATAGAAGATAAATAAATCCCAACAAAAATGGCTGTGGCCATGGAGCCAGCAGGAGGCTTGGGTTTCCCCGGCGATGGAGGAAGCCAAATTTCCTGGCTGGCTCTGGGCTCCACTCAAAGCGACAAAGTTTCAATGACAGAAGATACATAAATCCCAGATACCAGGGCCTCCGCTTGGGTTGCTGGGGGGCGTGATTGGCCTGCAAACCACCATAGGCCCCTCACCCAGGCCACCCCATGCACCAAGGGAACCTCCACCTTGATCCAGGACACCCTTCTGGGCAAACCAGCCGGTCCCCACCCGTGCACCAGGCCTCTATCCTATCTAATGAAAGAGTAATATGCAAATTGACCATCACTCCAACACACAAGATGGCTGTCCCTATGTAGTCAAAGATCCTGCCCACATGTGGACACAATATGACCACCACAAGATGGCCAGCAGGGGAGGGCAATTTGGAGGGACCAGGCCTGCAAGGGAGGGCAGTTGGGGGCAATCAAGCCTGCAGGGGAGGGCAGTTAGGGGTGACCAGGATGGCAGAGGAGGGAAGTTGGGGGTGACCGGGCCTGCAGAGAAGGGCAGTTGGGGGGGAACCCAGGCCTGCAGGGGAGGGCAGTTAGAGGCAATAAGGCTAGCAGGGGAGTAGTTAGGGGGTGATCAGGCTGGCAGGCAGAGGTGGTTAGGGGCAAAAGGCAGGCAGGCAAGCAGTTTGGGAACAAGCAGTCCTGGATTGTGAGAGGGCAGACATCCATCGAGGGATCCCAGATTGGAGAGGGTGCAGGCTGGGCTGAGGGACACACACCCCCGTGCACGAATTTCGTGCACTGGGCCTCTAGTCCTATATAATAAAGGGCTAATATGCAAATTGACCCCTCAGGAGTTCAACCGCCCGCTATGACATGTGCTGACCACCAGGGGGTGGTGCAGAATGAAGGCCCCAGGCAGTAGTTGGGGGAAGGCAGGCCCCAATTGGTCATGATTGCAGGCCAGGCCTAGGGACCCTAGCAGTGCACAAATTTCATGCACTGGGCCTCTAGTAAATTTGATAAAGATTCAAGTTAAGAGGGATAAAGTCTGAGAACCAATAATGTTTAATTAATTCACCTGTGACTGAAACTAAGGAATAAGTTGAAGAGGCTAAAGTATGAAATAAATGCATAGCTTCACTAAAGATACATATTCTAACTCAAGAGTAACTAAACTTTCCCTTCTCATCTAAACATTGTAATTGTATAAACCTGTGGTCAGCAAACTGCGGTTCGCAAGCCACATGCAGCTCTTTGGCCCCTTGAGTGTGGCTCTTCCAAAAAATACCACGGCCTGGGCGAGTCTATTTTGAAGAAGTGGCGTTAGAAGTTTAAAAAATTTGGCTCTCAAAAGAAATTTCAATTGTACTGTTGATATTGGCTCTGTAGACTAATGAGTTTGCCGACCACTGGTATAAACAAATATAAAGCTAAGCAATCTTTTAGTGATCTTATTATAAAGAATTCACATTTGGATGGATCTTATAGGACACTTGAAAATAAGCAATCTTAAAAGGATTTAAGATAATGTTCTATTAATCAGAATAACTCATTTATCAAATTATTCCCTAACATGTTTAACATTTTTCTGCACTTACATGTGCAGTTTGGCATAAGAAATGGTGTTTTAGTTACTGCTTTTTTACTATCTCGTAGTATGGTGATTGCAAATATTAGGCACTCAAATGTCTGTTGAATTAACCAACAAATGAGTAAAAATTATTATTTGTATTCTTGGATTCTAATTTTTAATTTTAAAAAATTAAGTGAGCCAGGCTGGTGTGGCTTGGTGGTTGAGTGTCAACTTATAAACCAGGAGGTCACGGTTCAATTCCAGGTCAGGGCACATGCCCAGGTTGCGGGCTTGATCCCCAGCGTGGGAAGTGCAGGAGGCAGCAATCAATGATATTCTCTCATCATTTATGTTTCTATCTCTTTTTCCCCATCCCTTCCTCTCTCTGAAATCAATAATAAAAAATATATTTTTTTAAAAATTAAATGAGATGCCAGGACACAATGTTGAATATCTTTTGCTGTACGAATAGCTTTAAAACAAAATCTTAAAAGAAAGAATTTTCTCTTGAACGGCAAAAAGGGTAATGGCTTTATTTATTTTTGTTTGTAAAAATAAATACAAAATGGCTACAATAATGAATAAGGTAATTATTTTTCTAAAAATTAAAGCTTCAAAACCCTAATGCTTCAATGTACTTTGACATGAATATTTACAAATTTTCAGCTATCTCTAGGCACTGCTATTGTAAGATTCTGATTTTGAAAGCTGAAAATCACCAATATAACATATTTTTAATTTACTAGTCAAAACACACCAAAAAAAGAAAAGATTTTTAATGTGACAATGGATTGCCTAATTCACATACTAAATTGCTCTATACAGGGAGATTTCACAATCCAGGCGCCATAGCCATGCTGCTGTAAGTAGGATTTCAACAAAGTTTTAGCTTCTTGATAGGATCCAGACAAACACTATAAAAAGAAGAAAAAATGAATTATAGAACATAGGCAGAATTTGGCTTATGAAAAATAAGTATCCCTAATTTTGCCTCTTCAGTTTGACATTTTAAAAATTAAAATATTTAATTACTGCCCGGTCAGTGTGGCTCAGTGTTTGAACATCGACCCAAATGACTTTTAAAGCCAAGTTTTACATTTTGAAATCTAAATAATAAAAGTTTTTTTTATTTGTGGATTGTGCTTTTGGTTGTCATATCTAAGAAAATTTTTCCTAATCTAAAAATATAAGTATTTTCTCATGTTTTCCTTGGAAGTTTCATAATTTTAGCTTTTTTAGATCTATGATCAATTTTGAGGTTGTTTGCATGACTAGTATAAGTCTAAATTAATTTTTTATCTTACTCATGAATATTCCATTGTCCCAGTACCATTTGTTGAAAAACTTATTTTTTCTCCCATTCAATTACCTTAGCACCTTTGTACAAAATCAACTGACCATAAGTATGTGGGTTTATTCTATTCCATTGATCTGTCTCTATCATTATATCAATGCATTGTCTTTTTTATTTTTTAATTTATTATTACATATGTGTCCTTATTCCCCCTTTACTTCCCCTAACCCCCACTCATGCCCTCACATCCCTGTTGTCTGTATCCATGGTTAGGCTTATATGCATGCATACAAGTCCTTCGGTTGATCTCTCCCCCTTGCCCCCACCCTACCCTACCCTCCCTCTGAGGTTTGATGGTCTGACTGATATTTCTCTGTCTCTGGATCTATTTTTGTTCATCATTTTATGTTGTTCATTATATTCCATAAATGAGTGAGATCATGTGATATTTATCTTTCTCTGACTGGCTTATTTCACTTCGCAATGCTCTCCAGGTCCATCCATGCTGTTGCAAATGGTAAGAACTCCTTCTTTTTTACTGCAGCATAGTATTCCATTGTGTAGATGTACCACAGTTTTTTAATCCACTCATCTGCTGATGGGCACTTAGGCTGTTCCCAAATCTTAGCTATTGTAAATTGTGCTGCTATGAACATAGGGGTGTATATATCCTTTCTGATTTGTGTTTCTAGTTTCTTGGGATATATTCCTAGAAGTGGGATCACTAGGTCAAATGGGAGTTCCATTTTTAGTTTTTTGAGGAAACTCCATACTGTTCTCCACAGTGGCTGCACCAGTCTGCATCCCCACCAGCAGTGCACGAGGGTTCCTTTTTCTCTGCATCCTCGCCAGCACTTGTCATTTGTTGATTTGTTGATGATAGCCATTCTGACAGGTGTGAGATGGTACCTCATTGCCATTTTTATTTGCATCTCTCGGATGATTAGTGACATTGAGTGTGTTTCCATATGTCTCTTGGCCTTCCTTCTGTCTTCTTTCGAAAAGTATCTATTTAGATCCATTGCCCATTTTTTGATTGGGCTGTTTATCTTCCTTTTGTTAAGTGTATGAGTTCTGTAAATGTTGGCTTGATTACTGTGCCTTTATGATATATTTTGAAATGAGGTAGGATAAGTCTACCAATTTTATTCTTTTCAAAAATTATTTTAGTTCTTCTATATCCTTTGGATTTACACATCAATTTAAGAACCAGCTTGCCAATTTTTACACAAAATCCTGCTGCATTTTTTAAGGAGTTTGCATTGAATGCATAGATTAATTTGGACAGAACTGACATCCTAACAATGAGTTTTCCAATCCATGAAATGGTATATCTCTCCATTTATTTAGGTCATTTCTCTCAGAAATGTTTCATCATTTTCAGTGCACAGGTCTTGTACTTCTATTGTTTAATTTATTCCTAAATATTTTTCATGCTACTGTGAATGAACTTGTTTTCCCAATTTTAATTTTGGAGTATTCATTCCATATATATTTACTTTTGGAATTTATTTTTCTATATTGTTCTTGTATGCTGAATGCACACATGTAGATATTTGTTTTTGACACATTTCATAAGATAATTTACATATAAGATTACATCATTTAGAATGTTTTTCTTCTTCTTTTCCAGTCTTTTTCTTGCCTTGACAAGAATAATGTTGAATAGACATAGTAAGATCTGACATTCTTGCCTTCTTCCCCAATCTTGGGGGGAGAAGAGAGGAAGAGTAGTCAGTCTTTCACCATTAAGTGTGAGTGTCAATGGTAGATTTATAGTTCATGCTGTTTCTCAAGATGAGGAAGTTCCCTAGCTGGTTTGGCTCAGTGGATATGGGGTCAGCCTCTGCAGACTGAAGGGTCCCAGGTTCAATCCCAGGCAAGGGTACCTCAGTTGCAGGTTCCTCCCTGGTCAGGGCACATGCAGGAGGCAACCAATAGATGCGTTTCTCTCACATCGATATTTCTCACTCTTTCCTGTCTCTTCTACTTTCTCTAAAAATCAATGGGGAAATATCCTCAGGTGAGGTTTAAAAAAAAAAGATGAGGAAGTTTACTTCTGTTTTTTATTTGTTCAGTGTTTTTATTGTGATTAGGTATTGGATTTCGTCAAGTACATTTCATCCATCTTTTGAGATAATTGTGTGGGTTTTGAACTTCAATTTATTCATATAATGTATTATATCAAATGATTTTCTGGCGTTAAATCAACCTTGCATTCCTGGAATAAATCTTCTTGGTCAAGGTGTACTAGTATAATCCCTTTTATATGTTATTGGATTTGGTCTGCCAGTATCTTATTAAGAATTTCTGCATTTATGTTCCTGAGACACTGACCTTCTAAAATAAGCTGGGAAGTGTTCTTCTTTTATTGTACAAAAGAATTTTTATAGAATTTGTATTATTTTTTTGCTTATGTTTGATAAAATCACCAATGAAGCCAAACCTGCTTTACTTTAGGGAAAGAATTTTAATTAGTAATTCAATTTCTTTAGATCAATTCAGATATTCTATTTAGTCAGTCAGGTTTTGTAACGTCTTAAAGTGAAACGTCAAATAACTAATTTCATGAATCTCTTTCTAATATAAGCATTTAAAGCTATCAATTTCTCTCTAAGCACTTCTTTCATTATATTCCACAAATTTTCACTTTCCCTCCATTCAAGATATTTCTGAATTTTTCTATTATTTCTTCTGACTCATGGGTTATTCAGAGTTTAATTTCCAAATATATAATGATTTCTGTTGTTACACCTATATACATAGTTGTTATATGTTCCTCCTGTATTAACCTCTCACCATGTTGTTCTTTGTCTCTAATAATATTTCTCATCTTTATATTTGTTTGACATCAATTATAAACACTCCAGCTCTCTTATTGCTACTATTTGCATGATATGTCATTTTGTCATCCTTTTACTTTCCATCTAGTATTTGTGTCTTTGAATTTAATGTGTCTCTTGCAGACAGCATATAGTTGGATATTGCTTTTTTACCCAATCTGACCACTTCTACCTTTTTCCTGGAGCATTTGGTCTGCTCAAAATTAATGTAATCATTGATATAGTTGATTTATAGGGGGATGTCAGACTGCTGGTTTCAGCCTGATGCCCGCAGGCCAGGCCAAGGGACCCCACCAGTACACAAATCCGTGCACTATGCCCCTAGTCTATAATAATAAAAGTATAATATGCTAAATAGACTGGACAGACGAACAACCTTCTGGACATCATTCTGGATGTCATTGTGGATGAAGCCACAGTGGCAGGGGCCAAGGAAGAGGCGGTTAGGGGCAATCAGGCAGGCAGGCGAGCAGTTAGGGGTGATCAGGCAGGTAGGCAAGTGGTTAAGAGTGATCAGGCATACAGGGGGGTTAGGAGCCATCAAGCAGGCAGGCAGGCAGGCCAGTGGTTAGGAGCCAGTGGTCCCAGATTGTGAGAGGGTGCAGGCTGGACTGAGGGGAACCCCACTCCCATGCACCAATTTCGTGCACCGGGCCTCTAGTATGCATATACGATTTTTAGTTAATCTCTTCCTGCTCTCCCTGCTCCCCCTTCCCTCTGAGATTCATCTGTCTCTTCCATGTTTCCATGCCTGTGCATTGAGCTTCTGCCCCCTGGTGGCCAGTGCACATCACAGCTACCAGTCAAAAGGCCAAATGGTCAAATTGTCATTTAGGCTTTTATATATATAGATAGTACTGGAAGTGCTAGTCATAGCAATCAGACAAGAAGAAGAAATAAAAGGCATCCAATTTAGAAAATAAGTAAAATTGTCATTATTTGCAGATGACATGATATTGTATATAGAAAACCCTAATGACTCCATCAACAAACTACTAGATTTAATAAATGAATTTAGCAATGTAGTAGGATACAAAATTAACACCCAGAAATCTATGGCTTTTTTTATATTCCAATAATGAACTCACAGAAAGAGAAACTAAAAAAAAAAAAAAAAATCCCATTTACCATTGCAACAAAAAAAATAAGATATCTAGGAATAAACTTAACTAAGGAGTTAAAAGAGATGTACTTGGTAAACTATAGGATGTTGGAAAAAGAGATAGAGGAAGACATAAACAGATGGAAGAACCTACCGTGTTCATGGATTGGTAGAATCAACATCATTAAAATGTCCATTCTACCCAAAGCAATCTATAGATTCAATGCAATCTCCATTAAAATACCAATGGCTAATTTCACAGACCTAGAACTAACTCACCAAAAATTCATATGGGATAAAAAGACCCTGAATAGCTGTAGCAATCCTGAGAAAGAACAAAGTTGGAGGGATCACAATACCAGATATCAAGCTATATTGCAAAGCTACTGTTCTCAAAACGGCCTGGTACTGGCACAAGAACAGACATATAGACCAATGGAACAGAACAGAGAATCCAGAAATTGACCCAAGTCATTATACTCAATTAATATTTGACAAAGGCAGCAACAGCATACAATGGAATCAAGACAGTCTCTTCAATAAATGGTGTTGGGAAAATTGGACAGATACGTGCAAAAAAATGAAACTAGACCACCAACTTACAACATACACAAAAATAAACTCTAAATGGATAAAGGACTTAAAACATAAGACAGGAACATAAAAACCTTAGAAGAATCCATAGGCAGCAAAATAGCATATTTTGTCGGAGCAATATGTTTACCGATACAGCTCCTGGGACAATGGAAACTAAGGAGAAAATAAACAAATGGGACTACATCAAAATAAAAAGCTTCTGCACAGCAAAAGAAACCATCAACAAAACAACAAGAATGCCCACTGCAAAGGAGAACATATTTGCAAATGTTATAAGGGTTTAATCTCCAAAATGTATAGGGAACACACACAACTTAACAAAAGGAAGATAAACAATCCAATCAAAAAATGGGCTAAGGACCTAAATAGACACTTTTTGAAAGTGGACATACAGAGGCCAAGAGACATGAAAACGTGCTCAAAATCACTAATCATCTGAGAGATGCAAATCAAAATGACAATGATGATAGCCATTCTCATACCTGTCAAAATGGGTATCATCAACAAATCAACAAATGACAAGTGCTGGCGAGGATGTGGAGAAAAAGGAACCCTCGTACACTGCTAGTGGGAATGCAGACTGGTGCAGCCACTGTGGAAAACAGTATGGAGTTTCCTCAAAAAATTAAAAATGAACTCCTGTTTGACTCAGTAATCCCACTTCTAGGAATATATCCCAAGAAACCAGAAACACTCATCAGAAAGAATATATGCACCCCTATGTTCATAGCAGCACAATTTACAATAGCTAAGATTTGGAAACAGCCTAAGTGCCCATCGCAGATGAGCAGATTAGAAAACTGTGGTACATTTATACAATGGAATACTATGCTGCTGTAAAAAAGAAAGAACTCTTACTATTTGCAACAGCATGAATGGACCTGGCGAACATTATGTTAAGTGAAATAAACCAGTAGGAGAAAGATAAGTATCACATGATCTCACTCATTTGTGGAATATAATGAACAACATAAACTGATGAACAAAAATAGATCCTGGGACATAAAAGCATCCAACAGTTAGACTTCAGAGGGTAGATAGAGGAGGGGGGTGGTAAGAGATCAACCAAAGGACTTGTATGCATGCATATAAGCATAACCAATGGACACAGACAGTAGGGGTGTGAGGGCATGTGCTGGGGGTTGGGAATGGCCAGGGAGAAGTCAATGGGGGAAAAAGGGGACAGTAATACTTGAAACAATAAAGAATTTAAAAAAAAGAAAGGAAGAAAAAGGTTACCTACATCACCTACTTATTCAGGCCCAAATCACCTGCTGAAATGAAAACTATTTCACAAAATTAAGACAAAAATTAATTTGTTTTTTTATCATAATGTGTTGATTTAGAATAATTAACTTCTCTAGTTAGCACAGTTAATATCATGTACAGAAGAAGCTTTGTTCCCATTTTGTTTCTCTGGGCATGACAGCAGGTTTCAGCAATGTCAAAGTACACATCATATGAAGCACATACCCCCTGGCTACTTTAAGTGACAACACTTATTTACATTTCCAGTTTCTGGCATGTTTATTTAAAAATTAAGTATACTACTACATGGCAATATCCTATATTTAGGAACTTTTCAACCAATTTTTGCTACATATCATCATAAAATTACTACATTTTTTTCTTAAATTATATTCCTATGATCAACTGCATTCCTTTAAGGACTTACCTTAGCTGCATGATACGTACTAGCTTCAAGTACATCCTCTTTCTTAGCTTCACCAGCAAGCAGGTTAAATCGACTCAGCATTGCAGCCTTACACAGCCGACTTGCCATCGACACACCACTTTTAAATGGAGAACTGTGAAAGAAATGAAGCAGTCACAATTATTATTCAACAATTTATGCTGGCAACTGTAGGGATTAAAATCAACATAGAATAGACAGGTATTTACCTCAATTTATATGCAATACATATAGTGAAATTTTTTACATAAAAGTATTTTTAATATAATTACTTTCTGAAGTTAATTTCTTTAATGAAATTACATTTTAAGTTATTATAGTTTCAAATTAAAATTAAAGAAGAAGATGGATACTTGATAAATTTTTATTGCTTAAAGTAAAATTAACCTATGGTGATCCAAATTAAAATAGTGGTTCTACTAAGAACTGTCCAGAAGGGGAACAGAAATATTTTCTGAGATAAAAATGTCCTGCATTTTGACTGGGGTGATGGTTACACAAGTATGTATTTATGTCAAAATTCATGAAACTGTCAGTGCATTTCACTGTATGTCAACTTTGACTCACTAAAAAAGTATAATATACACAACAACCTCCTGATCCTCCATGTATATGGGCATGTATGCACATGTAGGTATATTTTTTCTATGTTTTTAATAAAAACACATCATGAACGTTTTTGCTATTGAAACTCCTTCCCTTCATTTTATCTTCTCATTACTTGGCTCTTATGACAGATTATAAAAATTGCCCAAATCCTTAATTTCTCTGTCTCCATGCTTTTAACAATATCATTTTTCAGACTGACCCTTTAAGAAGTGGTGTTTGATTTCTCCTACCCTTGAATCTGGGCTAGCTTTGTGACTTGTTTTGGCAAACAGAATAGATCACTTGTCAGTTCTGAGCTGGTGCCTCAGGAGGCTTTGTGTTCTCATTCTCTTGGGACTCTTTCCTCTGACATGAGAGCCAGCTGGGACTAGTCTACTAGAGGCTGAGAGAACACAAGGACCAAGTGGACCTTCAGGTAACCTAGAGCTGACCCTACATGCTTAGAGAAGCCCAATCAAATCAACTCAGTTGACCTAAGGACTTGTGAGCAGTAATAAGTGGTTGTTTTTAAGCCAGTAAGTGTTGAGGTAGTTTAAATGCAACAACAGTTAACATACTCATGTATTTCAAAACTACAGACTTCTCTATATGAATTTTCCACCATGATTTTCGTTCTGGTAGTTTTCAGGTGATTCTCTTGGGCTTTTCAGGTATAAAATGATACCATATGTAAAGATAGTAATTTTACCTCCTCCTTTCAAGTAATTTATATCTCATTTCTTTCTCTTTCCCAAATGCATTAAGTTTACTGTTACATAACAGTAAACAATCATGTTTGTCTAGATGTTAGTGAAAATGCCTCTGAAATTTCAATTATGATAATACTTTTGGATTAATAAAGATACATTTGATCCTTAACAAAAATATCTATTCCTGCTTTATTGAGTATCCTTATCTAGAATAGTTGTAGAACTGTTCTATGCCTCCCTTAGAATTCATAGAGATGTGATGTTTTTCCCTAGATCAATTAACCTGACAAAATACATTAATAAGAGTTTCTAACCTAGTGTTATTTTTATTATTATGACCCACACATTCCTAGCAAAAAATACCAATTGATACTGTTATATAAAATACATTATTATTTTAATGTACGGCTTGATTCTGCTTCCTAATATTTTATTTAAGCAATTTTGTTTGGATGTAAAAGTGAACTTGGTCTGTAACTTTTGGAAGGAGGAGCAGAAATCTTCTATCATATTTAAGTATCAATGACACATATGACTAATAAAAGCATTTGGATGTTTTCCATCTTTTTAGATAATATTGGAAATTTCTGATTTTTAAAGGTTTATACAATTCCTCTGATCCACCTCAGAATGGTGCTTTCTTTGAGGAAGAGGTAGGGCACCTTCTTGATAACTTTCTCATAAAAATAATCTATTTAGGTTTTCCCCTCTTTTGTACCAGTTTTAGAGATATTTTTTCTAGAATGTATGTATTTCAAACTTGTATTAAAATGTCTTCTTTTGCAAAAGTAATGTGGTTTTTGAAGAAATTAATTATGCTAACCTTTCAGTGATCTTCCCACTTTGACCATCCACAATCTCCAGTGAAATGTCACCTTGTGCCCAGTTCAGACTCAAGGACCTATAGTTAACATCCGTTTGAAGCAGAAATGCAGAGGGCACTAAGCTAATGTGAGGTCGGTTAACCAAGTAAAACATGGGAAGTTTTGAAGTGAGTGCATCGTCAACACGTTGTTTGATAGCAATTTCTAAGCCTCTAGTATCACTGCAATTCCCATCACCTAGAAGGCAAAAACAGAACAAACACTAACAACATCATAGATTACACACACCAGAGAAACACAGAAAAAGATTCTGGGAAGATTCTAATGTCCATTTCCTTATCCTTCATCCTGCAACCTTTCCTCTCTCACTTCTACACTTTGGCTTCTACTTCTGGGCAAGGTAAGGACAGTCAGAATCTCCATTCAAAAAAGAACTTTCTATAGAAATTAATAATTTCAAATTCCAGTGAATGAGAGCAGAATCAGAGCTGACCCAGAAGGAAACTGGTACTTTTTACAGGTTTTGCCAGACAGAATTAGCTCCTTCGGTCTTGCTTTCTCAGACTCCAGCATGAAATCAGTACTTACTGCAGGTGGTAAACACGCCTGAGAAAAAGCTGGTGAAAGGGCAGTACTTTTCCATTTCTAAAGGCCACAAATTATAAGTGCTCCAGTACCACAATGTTCTGATTTCAAAACACATTTCTTAAAGAATGACTGTTTCTGGTTAAAATTGTGGGCAATACCAAAAACTTAAGAGTTCTCAGTTAAAATAACTGAAGAGAACTAAAAAAGATGCAATGTCATTAGTATAATATAAGGGCTGCATCAAACTTAATATACAAGTTAGGGAACAGTCATTCCTATTTAAAAATTAGTAATTCTACAGCAGATCTCTTTTGTCTTAGAGTGTTAGAGGTTGTTACAACAAGATAATCTTTATATAATACCACTAGATATATTTTACAAATAAAGTTTTGTGTCCGCATCATTTGAATGCTGAGTTAGCCCCCATACTCACACTCATTATGACTATTTGAGAAATATAAATGATGTAAAAAGAACATGAGTTGTTTCTGACACCTTTTTTCTAAGCACTCCTTTGAATGTTCCAAATCAAGAGATACCGATGCCCTGGCTGGTTTGGCTCAGTGGATAGAGTATCAGCCTGCGGACTGAAGGGTCCTGGGTTTGCTTCTGGTCAAGGGCACATGCCTAAGTTGCGGGCTTGATCCTCAATAGGGGGCATGCAGGAGGTAGCCGATCAATGATTCTCTCTCATCATTGATGTTTCTCTCTCTCCCTCTCCCTTTCTCTCTGAAATCAATAAAAATATTTTTTAAATAAATTAAAAAATTAAAATAAATAAAAGAGATACTGACAAATGAAGGCTAGTTAAAAATATGCTTGGGCACAGAAAAAATGTGGTAATACATAAGGTGTGTGGAATAGTCATTGTATCCATAGTGAATAGAAAACATGAATTCAAAAGAAAATGTTACATATTATTACATATTGTCCTGCAGACTAAATGTGTCACCACAAAATTTATAGGCTGAAACCTAAGTCCCAATATGATAGTATTTGGAGGTAGGACCTTAGCAAGGTGATGAGATCATAAGAACTCCGATAATCAAATCAATGCTTTGGAATATGAGAAAGCAAAAAACAATCAGAAGGGAAAAAACCAAGCAGGCGGCATAAGGTATACACCTGTACGTGCTGCCTCTCACAACCACACCAAAACTACAACTAAAAGACAAAACGGCTATCATCCAGAACCACGGGAAAGTTCTTCAACTAGAAGGAAAGAAAAAAGTGCATTGAGACTGGGTAGGAGGTGCGGAGGCACGTAAGAGCTGAGGTACGGAGGCGCGCAAAATGGGCTGGCAACTGGGTGCCTTGTTTTTTTCAGTTGGAAGGGAGATACCAGCTCCCGATCTGGAAACCCAGACTCCTATGGGGAGAAACTGGACTGTCTGGCATCAGGTCGAAAAGTGAGGGTGGCTTTCTCACAGAGGTGCTCGCAAGGATCACTGTTACTACGTGGGGGCACGAGATGTGGAGATGCGGAGATAGCTTACTGGCAGCCATCACTGTTTGCTCCATCCTGGTGATTCCGAGACCCCGCTCCACCCAATTTACAACCCCACCCAAGCTGTGCGCAGTGGCTTTTGCATATGAATGGCCTGTCCTTTCCCAGCCTAACCTAACCAACTGCAGCTGGGTCAGAGAGCTCCAAAATTTCCAAACCCCAAACAAAGAGGAGAAATCTGCAGATCTCACTGTAGCTCCTGCTGGGTGGCCTCATGCAGTGGCTGACTTTGCACCTCCTTGGAGATCCAGGAGCCAGTGTACCTACGGGTCAGTGTGAGATGATACCAGATTTCAACTCCTCACATCCATAAGTGATACACTCAAGAGGCAGACTCAGTGAGCACCAAAGCCCCACTGAAGCAAGTCCTGTCCCATAAGGGTGTCTCCAGCACAACAGTTCTTCCATTATAGACACATTGGGTCCTCACAGCCAATTGGCCTGGAGGTCAATTCCTCCCAGTGATACCAATAACAATCAAGGCTTAACTGCAACAAGACTGTGCACACAGTCCACAAAGGGGTGTGCCAAGAGTGTCCACCTCAGGTGATTGGGGAGGCTGAGCCACTGGGCCCTATAGGACACCTAACACACAAAGCCACTCTATCAATACAGGGAAGCAGCCAAAATGCGGAGACAAAGAAACATGCCACAAATGAAAGAAATGGAGGAAAGCAAGCTACTGGATATAGAGTTCAAAACCACGGTTATAAGGTTACTCAAGAATCTTCTAGAAACCTCTGAGGAACTTAGTGAGACCTTCAAGGATCTTAATGAGAATGTCAAAAAAAATGGAAAAGGACCAGTCAGAAATTAAGCATACATTGTCAGAAATAAAGAATAATATACAGAAATTCAACAGACTAGAGGATCCCAAGAAAATCAAAGATTTGAAATATGAGGAAGCAAAATACACCCAACCAGAAAAGCAAAAAGAAAAAAGAATCCAAAAATATGAAGATAGTGTAAGGAGCCTCTGGGACAACTTCAAGCGTACCAACATCTGAATTATGGGGGTGCCAGAAGAAGAGACAGAGCAAGATATTGAAAACCTATTAGAGGAAATAATAACAGAAAACTTCCCCTGATGAAAGAAATAGACTTACAAGTCCAGGAAGCACACAGAACCCCAAACAAAAGGAATCTAAAGAGGACCACACCAAGACACATCACAATTAAAATGCCAAGAGCAAAAGACAAAGAGAGAATATTAAAAGCAGCAAGAGAAAAAGTTAGTTAACTACAAGGGAGTATCCATATGACTGTCAGCTGATTTCTCAACAGAAACTATGCAGGCCAGAAGGGAGTGGCAAGAAAAATTCAAAGTGATGAATAGCAAGAACCTACAACCAAGATTACTCTACTCAGCAAAGCTATAATTTAGAAATGAAGGTTAGATAAAGAGCTTCACAGACAAGAAAAAGCTAAAGGAGTTCATCACCGCCAAACCAGGATTATATGAAATGCGGAAGGGTATTCTTTAAGAAGAGGAAGAAGAAGAAAAAGGTAAAGATAAATTATGAACAACAAATAGATATCTATCAACAAATGAATCTAAAAATCAAGTGCATAAAAAATCTGAGGAACAGAATAAACTGGTGAATATAATAGAATCAGGGACATAGAAAGGGAGTGGACTGACAATTCTCTAGAGGAAGGGGGTGTAAGGGGTATGGGAAGAGATTGGACAAAAATCTTAAACTTACGGATAAGAACAGTGGCAGGGGTAAGGGCATGGGGTGGGAGTGGGGGGAACAGGGTTGAAAAAAGAAGAACATCTGTAATAATGTGAACAATAAACATTTATTTTAAAAAATTTTTAAAAATTCACTTTCTCTTAAAAAAAACAATCAGGACAAAAAGAAAAAAAATCCAAAAATATAAAGATTTGAGTAAGGAGCCTCTGGGACAACTTTAAGCATACTAACATTCGCATCATGAGGGTGCCAGAAGGAGAATAGAGACAGCAAGATATTGAAAACCTATTTGAAGGAATAATGACAGAAAACTTCCCCTACCTGGCGAAAAAAAAATTGACTTATAAGTCCAGGAAGCATAGAGAATCCCAAAAAAAGAGGAACCCAAAGAAGCCCACACCAAGACAAATCATAATGAAAATGCCAAGGGTTAAAGACAAAGAGAGAATCTTAAAAGTAGCAAGAAAAGCAGTTAGTAACCTACAAGGGAATACCCATACAACTGTCAGCTGATTTCTCAACAGAAATTTTGCAGACCAGAAGAGAGTGGCAAGAAACATTCCAAGTTATGAATAGGAAGGATCTACAATCAAGATTACTCTACCCACCAAAGCTATCATTTAGAATTGAAGGTCAGGTGAAGAGCTTCTTAGAAAAGAAAAAGTTAAAGGAGTTCATCCTCACCAAACTAGTATTACATGAAATGTTGAATTGCAAGAATATCCTACATACATATTCAACTAAAGAAACATTACCTACAAGAGAAGTTCCTAAAGAAAAGGGTACAAAATATGCAGAACTACAAAAAAATTTAACAGAAATAGCACCACCTAAAAACAAAGATATTACCAAAGTGGGTATCTAAAGCTTGCACATCTAATTGTTACCAAAGTTTAACAGTAAGCAAAAAATAGCCAAATAATGACAGTATTTAACTTGATTCGCAAGATTACCTAAATCTTGGAAACAAATAGGACTTTATGAAAACTATAGAAATGAGCCCCAAAATTGTTTGTCACTGAAATAATGTCTGGTGGAAAACCATTCAAATAAAAATACAGCATTCTGTAATATCTCCCACCAAAAAAAAATTGTGTTCTACTTACTTCCTATGCAGAGGATCAAGATCATAACTAAATATATGAAAAAAGCAAAAGGAAAGAACTAAAATGGGCACTAATGTCTTTATTCAGGGATAGCTAAATGTAAGCTATCAGATTTGAGAAATTCAAGGAAACATCTTCCAAAAGAAAGGGGAAAATTGAGTATTGTGCAAACTAAAGTAAAAGTTCAAGACAGAATACATCTAACTGGCTAACTTAAAATATTAAATACTAGAGGCCCAGCACACGATTGAAATCGCGTGAGGAGGCACCCTGCCTCCCACTGTGCAAGGAGGCACCCTGCAGGGGGCCAGGACCCGCACCTGACCCACATAGCGCCAGCTGCCACGTGGAAGCTGCTCGGAGCCCGCCCCCAGCCACAGGGTTGTGTCCACTGGGGTGGGGGCAGGAGCTCCTGTGTGTTGTGTCTCTGCTCTGGCCCACCCCCAGCCCCAGCCTCTCTGTATATTGTGTCTCCACTCTGGCCCGCTCCCAGCCCCAGCTTCCCCGCAGCTGCTGGGGCTGGGGGCTGCACGCAGTCCCCTCCCGCCCATCTGCATGCGCAGCTCCTCCTGAGTGGTCATGCCACTGGATAATTAGCATATTCCCTGTATAGATAGATAGATAGATAGATAGATAGATAGATAGATAGGCCTCTGATAAGGAAACAAAAGTGACGTAAGTGTGATTCCAAGTTACCATGAAATGAAAAGCTCAACAAAACAGTGGATCTGTGTGTTTTTTTTCCCTTAAATAAAACATCACATATGGACAACCTGATTTTATACTGATAAATACAGTGTATTTCCTTGTAAAAGCAACAGGAGGTACTGAGTCCACTCACCGACAACTATGCCACTGATATAAACTGGCTGTATGAAGTGACTCAGCAGTGCCCCCTGTACACCAAGCACTTCCCATTTCATCAGTTTGTCACTTGAGGACATACTGCTTACTCTATTGGCAACATCTGCAGGACAGTAGACAGTCAGATAAATTTTGCCTTCAACAGCAACATGGAGACTCAGTTCTTCATTGGCTTCAAATGCAGATATTGAATGTGGATTAAGACGCCTGAAGAAAGAAAATTTCTTCCTTTAAAAAACAAAGCTGACAAAATAAAAGTTACATGTACCTAAGAATTGTTCTTGAACATGTTTAACTGGTCAGTGTACATTTAATTCCAATAACAGATGCAAACCCAAAGCAAGGTAGGAATGGAGTGACCTGGTTCCCAACAGAATATAGCCACATTTAGATATTCCAACAAAGATAAATTTCATATTATTGCCATTCTTTGTGTCTTAAAATCAAAGAAAAACCTAATATTTTTGTCCTTACCATAGTTTGAGTTATATTTTTCTGTATGAAATTTTTCTAAACTACAAAATAAAGGAATTTAAAAAAAGAAAACTGTCTATTTTTATCCAATTTCCAATATGTTAAAACAATAAAATCTAAAATTATTTTTCTTTAAGTTTCTCTCCAGGAACACTCATTGTTCTTCTTTTCAAAGGTGTTAGTAAAAGTATTTTTAAGATGGTCGACTTCAAGAGAATTTTACTTTCTTTGTGCTTCTCTGTATTGTTTAATTTTCATGCTAAGGCTACCGATTCATCAAGATAATGAAGTTTTGGCCACTCACCAGAAAAACAAAATGCATTCCTTAACTCCTGTATCAGTATGTGAAGAATGCATAAATCCATACTTTTCTAAAGTTTATGAATTCTTCCAACTAGAAAGGAGAAGATTTCAATAGCACAGAAAAGCAGGTGCTGAAGTACATCCATATTTAATTAGTAGTAATAGATCAGATTGAGTGGAGGGGAGGGAGACAGAATTTGTGGCCTCTTGTAGTCTACAAATAACACATCAAGGCTGGAAGGAAATATCTAAGATACGATTTTACTTGTGCTACTGCTGAAGGGATTCAGAGTACCTGACGTGGCCATCCCAATTGCTTTTTTTTTTTTTTTTCCATTTTTTTTTATTGTTTTAAGTATCACAAATAGTAGTACATATGTCTCCTTTTTTTTCCCCCATTGATCTCCCCCCGACCTCCCCTACCCCCCAGTACATGCCTTCACCTGACCGCCCTCCCCCCCCGCCCCAGTGTCTTGTATCCATTGGTTGTGCTTATATGCATGCTTACAAGTCCTTCGGTTGGTCTCTTACAGCCCCCCTCGCCCAACCTCCCCTGTCTTCCCAATGTAGTTTGACAGTCTGTTCAATGCTTCTTTGCCTCTGTATCTTTTCCCCACCATTTCTTTCCTTTAAAAAGTTTTGCCTCTGCAGACTAGAAATAAACATATAATAACAAAACAAGACAAAACAAAAAAATGTTTGAGTCCCAATTTCAATATCCAACAGTTCTGAGTCCCCGTTTCAATGTAAAAACAACTTCTGTAATACTTACAACTGTGACTTAATCTGGGCTGACCCTTTAGGCAATTGGTTCATATAGAGGTAAACATTGATATTCTGTTTGACAGTGAGTAAATTCGAAGCTGGTTCTGTACAAAAAATTGATTTTTCCATCATAGCAGGATTTTTGCTGTAGAAGAGTAAAAGTTGTCTATAAAAGTACCTAAAAAAATGAGTAATAACTTTACCAAGTTATACAATTTAAAATTATCTTAATGAGCATCATATTCCTATGTGTCATGAGCACTGTATATGTAAATTGATAAGAACTCCTAAAATAATCTTAGCCTTATTTAATGAAGAATCAGTCCCTTGAGAAGTCCTCAACTGGAGCCAATTCTGCCCCATGACCTGCCTTAAAGTACAATTCTTCCTTGACTACCATTCTACTCTCACATTTGAGTCCTCAGCTATCATATCCTGCAAAAGATTCATTTTCCTATCAATTCCTCCTTCCTTTCTCAGATTTTAAAGATAAAAACACAAAAGCATAGTGGTGTTTTTACAACTAATTAATACAATGAAGACCATAGTTATATTAAGAAGTGAAGCAGATCTTCTGAAAGATACTACTAATCAAATCAGGGGCAAACACTATTCTGCTTATTAAAAATTATTTTAATCCTATTATCAAGAATATGTAAATGGTAGAAAAGTTAAGCATCAGTACATAACAATGCCAACCATGGAAAGAAATGAATCCAGAAGAGGCATCTTTAAAGAGGTCAAATAATACAAATAGCACTAAGGGAATGGGAGGACAATGAGTTGCATTGCTTTAATAGAGTTCCCCCAAACTTCCTTTTTAAGATTACTAGAAGCCCGATGCACAAAATTTGTGCACGGGTAGGGTCCCTAAGCCTGTCCAGCGATCAGGGCCAATCTGTGGGGCAACTGGTGGGGCAATCTGGGGGCCCCTGCTGGCACCTGCCTTGGGCCTGTGGGCTGGGGGCAGCTCCTGCGTTGAGCGGTTTGCCCCCTGGTGTTTAGTGCACGTCACAGTGACCAGTCGTTTCACCAGTAGTTCTGCCGTTCGGTCAATTTGCATATTAGGCTTTTATTATATAGGATAGTATTCCTTCCTTATAATCAGAGATACATACGTGTTTCAGATAAAGTCATATAGTTAAATTTGTTTAAGAAAAAAAAAAACACTCCACTCCTAGCCGGTCTGGCTCAGTGGATAGAATGTCAGCCCTTGGACTGAAGGGTCCTGGGTTCAATTCCGATCAAGGGCAGGTACCTCAATTGTAGGCTCAATCCCTGTCCCTGGTTGGGGTTCTTTCATGTGACTCTCTCACATTGACGTTTCTCTCTCTCTCTGTATCTCCCCCTCCCTTCCATTCTCTCTAAAAATCAATGGAAAAATATTCTCCAGTAAGGATTAACAACAAAAAACACTCTAGCAATTCATTATCTTATTCTCACTCATGAGTATGTGAAAATTTCCATTAAAATGTTTTATTTAAAATAAGTTTAATGGGATAAGAGAACCAAAAGTTGGTGGATACTGCAGGAGTAACACTTACTTTCCACTTCTTCTGTTTCATAAGAGATTTCCAATCAGTAACATACTTGGCTTCTCCCTCCCGCCTCTCTTTTAAGGAATGGAGTGACTGATGAGTTTGGAGAAAGAAACTAGGCATGCTCCTCTCATCCCCTTTCTCACTCTCTCTTTTGATCTGCCCGTCTAAAGATGCCCTTATGTACACTCTGTTACATGGTAAATTTGCACAGCCCTCATGAATGGAAACCCATCCATTTCTGGTGCTACTTCGGATAAGGATGGCTAATTCAGGGGTGAAATACTGCCAACCCTACTTGGTCTAGATCTAAAGCTATACTCTCCAATTACTTTAATTGGTAATAAAGATGATATTTTTATCCTTAAAAAGGTTGTAGGATTCTTAGTACTGGAATCATAAGGTCTTAATAATAAAGCTACATCACAGTTTCTATGACGAGGTTTCCAAAAGTGACATGGAAATAATCAGATCATTGGATAAATAAGAGACTGTCACATCCTTGGCTCAAATATCAGTCAAATTCCATTTGTAAATAAAGACATATTTACATGGATTGAGAGCATTAATATTTGATGTCATTTACTGTGTCTGTTACCTACCTAAGGAGAGACCTTCTTGCTGTAACAACAGCATGCGTGTCATGCAACACTCTTCCATCCGGCTTAATGCACTGGCTGTAGTTATACTCGCCTGTGCCGAGAGCCACAACTTCGTACCGTCCAGCTAGAGGGGAAGAGGTACAGCAGCAGGTTATTCTGACCTTCCTCTTCCTAGGTTCAAAATCTAGCTTACCATTTTAAAGTTAATAAAATATAATGACTGAAAAAATGGAAAAATAATTCTACAATTTCAAATACAAGTTTGAGAGTTTTCTAATAAGCAAAAATTAAACAATACTTCAATAGCTTAATTAAAATAGCATATTTTATATTATGATTTTTCATCTCAATTTTTACCAAGAGCACCAGAATCACCAGATATCCTTGGTTTTCCAATATGCACCTATTCTTCTTCATCTAGATTTATTGGGCTTGCTAAGAGACTTCATTTGCCCTTCAATTACTATATTTAGCAAATTATAGATAGTGCCTCTAACATTTTTTTAATCAACTCAAACTCTTTACAAACCAATTTCTAGTTTATTTTTTTGCACTACTGAAATGTTTTTTGTTGTTTTCCTTTTCTTTTTTTTTTTAAAGAAACAAGAACCTATGCTCTTTCCAGTAGTTTTGTTCCATTTACTTTTGCTGCATCCTGTTTGAGTTTCTCTTGATACTATCTATGCTCAGAAAAGACACTTATTTTTTCCTTTCACACCTAACCATGGGGTCTTTCTATATAGCCTGGTCACTAGTTGATTGCTTTTTCTCTAAATATTCTCCTCTGAATATCCTGCTCATTCTTTCACTTCAGCGTTAATGCTTTCAGAAAATCTCTCCTCTTAGTCCTTCAAACAAAGTTCACTTTCCCATCTGCAACTACCTAAAGGACTTCCATTAAATTAAAAAAATTTGTTAAGGTCCTAACTAGTACTAACAAGTACTGAAGTAGGTGCCGGGAATAAAAAGCTCAGCCAGACACCCTCATGAAACTTCTAATAGGAGACAGAAAAAAGACTAAACAAACCACAAATTGCGACAATGGCCTTGGGGGAAACAAGCATGGGACTGATGTAAAGAATAAGAGGGAAATATCATCTCTTGCAGACCAGCTACAGAATCCCTCCCTCTGAAAAGGAAATGTAAGTTTCAGGATGAGGAATAAGTAACATGGGGATGAGGTAAAGAGTTATTTAGGCAAAAAGTAGCTCATGTAGACACTGGGCTAAGAGAGACAGTATGGCTGCTTTAGTAGAGGCCAGTGAAGGGCATGGCATATGATAAAGTTAAAGCAAAAGGCATCAAAAACCATGTTAAGGAGTTTGTGGGTTTCACCAAAAAGCTATGGCAAAGCTACTTAAGGCAGCGAACACCATAGTAGGTCACATCCTCTGTGTGGGGATGCCACATGTAGGGTCCAAGAAACTAAATTAGGGAGGCCTGTTATAGTAATCCAGGTAAGAGATAACTTGAGTCTCAAATGATGGGGGTTAAATGGGAAAGAATTATCAGATCTGAGGTATAGTTTGGGGATATAATCAAAAGGACTTAGAGATCAATTCTAGGGTGTTAGGGAAAGGGATAAAGAATGGATGACTTTGATTCTTAGTCTGGCTCAGCAACTAGGTGAATGCCATTTACTGAGATGGAGAATGCTAGAGGAGGATAGGATAGTGCAGCTGCTCCATCCAGTAAGGTGTGGGAGGTGGTAAAAAGGGAAGTTCTGGGATTGTTATGTAACTTCTGACTTAATAAAGGGCAATAGTGTGGCCAAGAATTCAGCTTTTTTCTCAGCTCTGTAATTCGACCTGAAATGTTTCATGCAGATACTAAAGCTTGAGGATGCAGGAAAAAAGAGGGATACCTTAAAATGGCATTCATCAAGATGGGAGGAGAATGGAAACAGAATTTAAGGGGAAGGATTAGTCTTTAGGAGAAGAGATCCCTCCTCCACTTCAATAGTAGAGAAAAGGTGGATACAAGAGCAGGAAAGTACACAGATATGGTGACAGAGGACAGAAGAAAGTATGGATTTGATAGCTTCTTATAGACTCAATTAAAAACCATGAGGGAAGGCCATTAGGTGACAGCAAGAATGGAAGAGAGGTTGTGGGATATTTGAGAACACAGGAAAAGTATGAGGTTGCCATCACAGGGAATGTGTGACCAAGTCCGCTGCAGATGGGCTGGCTGGGAAGTAAGGAACGCCCATTTGAGGTTTCCAAGAATATATTCAAGTATGTATTGATTGTGTGAGTTATTCCAAAACCAGATTACTCTTCTCTCCCTCTCTCTTCTCCCCACAACTTCACATCAGCTTCCCTGTGTATATGAAAACACCATTCTCCCATGTAAACTTCAAATAATGTTTTTTTAAATATCTTTTCTCTTCATGTTCATGTCTATCTCAACTCTAATGCAGGTACATCATCACAACCATCTTAGCTGTGATTCCCTAACTCAGATTCAATCCTTGTAATGTTTTTTAACAGTGTTGACTATTATTGCTTAAGTATCAATTATCTTAATCATCACAAATGTAATTTATTAAACTTTTACTAAACACTAAGTACTGGTATAAATATTTTATTTACATTATCATATCTAACCCTAACAACTCAGTGAAGTAAAAGTTATGATTTCTATTTTTAAGAAATGAGAACAAATTGAAGCAGAGAGATGTTAAAGTATGTAGCTTGCCCAAAGTCACTGAAGTAGCAGAACTGAGTTTGACACTAATGTTCTCAACAACTGGGATACATTATCAATCCCTGTTCAAAAATCTCCCAGTTTACTTTCAACCTCATTAAATCCAACTTTTAAGCCACTCCATAATCTGGAAATATCTTATCAACTTAACTATTTTGTATTATGCCTCATACATGTTCTTCTGCACTTGCAACGAAGTTCTCCGTCACTGTCCCATGCACAGTGTTTCACTGCTGCTCTCTTCCCTCCTGTGTGTGTCAGTCTCTTTTTCTCTCTCTAAAAATGCCTTCCTCTCTTCTATTTATCCAAACCTTATTAACCCTTAAAGATCCAGCTTAAGTATCCCGTTTCCCTAAATTTTAACCCAATCAGGTCTTTCCTATCCATGAATTCTCATGCATTTTTGGATTATAGAAAACAGTTTTTAGTTTTTATTATCTTGGACTTAATAGAAACCAAATCTCAAATTGTTTTATATCATCTTTAATATCTTATTCAGAGATGAATATAGAATTCAAACACTTTTAATTAATGATCAATTTATAGCATTAGAGTAAATATAAAATGTAGTTGGAATCACACATAATATCCACACAAAAAAACCAGAGGGTTCATAGTTTTTTTATATTTTAATCTTTTCTTACTTGATAATGAAGAAATTATGTTGATTTTTATAGAACCTTTCTCAATGTTTGTTATAATGGGAATTAGATTTCAGATTATTAAATTGTGGAATTATTGTTCAAAATGTTAGGCATTTAACCATTCTGTAGTTGTCTATTAGTTACTGGTCAGTATAAGTATAATTTGTCTACCTTTAAGAACCTTTGTGTTAATGACTCACACCTACTAGAAAAGGACACTCAAATCAATAAACACCATTGTCAATAGGAGCAAAGATAATTAAAATATTACAATAGTATAGTTCAGATCATTAATAGTTTTTCTACACACCAACACATCACAAATATTTGGACTTACCTCTTTCGATTACAAAGGCAGCCAATGAATTGCTACATTTCACATATTCTGAATGACTAGAAATTAGTTGATTAAATGTTTCTTTAACAATATGAGAAATCTTTGCATATTGCATGTGTCTCCTTTCTAGAAAAACAAATCAAATACAGTATGAATTTAAACAACATCGTACTTTCTCCCAGAGACCTCTATTATCCTATTATAATCTCACATCGGAAGAAGTTAATAATTTATAAAGATATGTAAGAAAGTTTATGTCATGAACTTGGGTTCGATCCCTTGTCGGGGTGAGTGTGAAAAGCAACTGAGAGATGTTTTATTCTCACACTGATGTTCCTTTCTCTCACTCTCACTATTCCTTTCTCTCTCTCTCTAAAATAATCAATAAAAGCATGCCCTCAGATGAGAATTAAAATATATATATATATATATATATATATATATATATATATATATGTGTGTGCTAACTGGATACAACTCATTTCAGTTAGGTCATTTACATGTTTTTGTTTATATTTTTAAAACTTGAATTTTTTGTTGTTGTTAATATTGTTAATGCTCCCTTCTGGGCAAAAACAGGTAAAGTCACATTATCAAAAAGAGTAAAAGAATAGTCAGATAGTTAATTACAAAATAAAATTCGGGGGGGGGGGAGGAAGAATGAACTCCTGGCTATGTTCTCTTAACTAATCACAGAGTACACCATGTGTAGAAGCAAATTATTACTGTAATTGCATGCTAACATATATTTCACTCAAATTGTCAAAATCATCAATGTGTGGTGTGTAAATCTGGTTTTGTTCCTTATGTAGTAAAAAATATGAATGAGGAGGACTCAGCAACTTGGCTCTGCTTACCACCAAGAGATACAAGAGAAGCAGTATTCAATTTAGTGACATTTTAAAACTTAACTGTTTTTTTTTAACTGAAACAGGAATACAAGAGATATACATTCAGAAGACAGTGTAAGATTAGGAAACCCAGAAATGTGTTTGAGACTTCACTAATGGGTATTTGATGGTCTAGAGTTGGCAGAAGTATATAAAAGAAAGTAATCATTCCTTCTCCAAAAGCAACCACTATTACCAGGTTGTTATGAATATTCTGAGAAAAAATCTGTAAGTATCAATCACCTTCAAAAATAAAACACTACTTTTTGTATTTTCTTGGTCCTGAACATCACTTAAGGGTATACATTAGTGCTACGCACCTCATTCTCTTATTAGTTCTGTAGAATGAATATACTCTGCTATGTTTAATCACATCCTAAACAGTTAACAATTATTTTGTGTTATGATATAGAATAGAAAAATACACTGCAATTAGAACTGACAAGAATGATGTTTGCCAAGAGCTGTTTTTCTACACATTAAAAAAATTTTATAAGATAAAGAATATTTGTGAGTTAGCAATATCAGATACACCTTTTGATCTTACTCAGTGTTACAGGAACTAATGAATATCTGTAATAATAAAAGTGTAATATGCTAATTAGACCAGACAGCCAAATGACTTTCCGGACATCTTTCTGGATGTTCTTCTGGACGTCCTTCCGGATGACCTTCCAAACGAAGTGGGGCTGCAAGGGCCAAGCCCCTTGCACGAATTTCGTGCATTGGGCCTCTAGTTGTTAACATAATCATATCTTAGTAAATGTGTGTCTTACTAGGGTGCATGTGAAGGAATAAGGAGCAAAGGCAATGCTCCATATTCCCTCTAAATGTGTGCTGGCTACTGAGGGAATAAAATGTTCTCACAAATTACTGGAAATAAAGGGTAACATAAAATGACACACGATGCCAATTAAAACATCTCTTTGATTCTAAGTTGTTAATTTCAAGTAATCTCTACTACGTGAGTAAGCTGAACCTGTCTTGAGAGCCAAAATACCACTATTTTTTATGAAGATATGGTACAGTTAGAAATATGGCCAAGTAAACAGGCTATGAAATAGATAACTGGCCCAGCAGGAGCTGTTCAGATTTTTGTAGGTGAAAATCTTTTTCTTCCAAAGTGGTAACATCCATTCCTGTGTTTAAACATACACTTGAAGGATGGTGTTTGTTCTCCCTTTTCTGACACCAACTCCTAGCAAACCTGACTCTACTCCTGTGTTTCCTTATACATACATTTAACCACATACTCTTTCTTCCTTACAGACTGATCTGTTTTTCAAGGTATTAGTAATCTGTGTTTTATGCCAACCATTGACTTGGAATTCTGTCACACTATTCATTAAAAATGTCCACAGAGGCTGAAAAAAAAAGACCAGAGCTCCTTGCCATGTTAAAAAGTCACTGCTGTTGGATGGGGCCCTTCACTGCCCTTCTGCTCAATGATTCTCAGGACCATTAGGTCTAGCCCTTGCGAATGTGCCTCTCTTCTCTGGCCTGACCTTTCACTCCGTACAAGCAGGCAAATGTGCAAAGCCTCTTTGTTTTACAAAAATAATGGAAAACTAAGCATTTAGGGATAAAACTGTTCTCAAATCCTAATCTCCAGATATAGAAAAGAGACTTCCTAGTTTTCATTTTAACTCTACAAATACTCTAACTTTAAAGTCTGAAGTGTTACTACTATGTAGACAATGTAGAAATTAAGAATGCTTTCCTACTGTGCAGGGGATTCCTAACCTAACAGGAACTGTATACAGTAACCACCAGACAATGTTGAACATGAAAAAGTTACTATCTAGTGAGCATCTATAATATGCCAGGCCCAGATCTAAATACTTGACACTCCTCTTAATAACCCCTGTGAGGTAATTACTATTCTGACCATTTTACAGATGGAGAAATTAGATGCATAGAAAAGTATCCATTCCTAGGTCACACAAAGAATAACTGCAATTGTTTTTAGGAGGCTTCAGTGACAAGTAACTACCATTAAAAAAATGTGGATAAACTATTTGACATGAATCTCCCAACCATCAAGCACCAGAAAGGCACTGGTTTTCATTAATGACTAGAGGCCCAGTGCATGAAATTTGTGCATGGGGGAGGGAGGATGGTTTATGTCACTCAGCCCAGCCTGCACGCTCTCCAATCTGGGACCCCTCAAGGGATATCCAACTGCCCACCAGGATCAGGCCTAAATGGGCAGTCGGACATCCCTCTCACAATCCAGGACTGCTGGCTCCCACTCACTCACCTGCCTGCCTGATTGCCCCCAACCGCTTCTGCCTGCCAGCCTGATCACCCCCAAACCACTCCCCTGACAGCCTGATCAACACCTAACTGCTCCCCTGCTGGTGTGATTGCCCCAAACTGCCCTCCCTTGCCGGCCTGGTCACCCCTAATTGCCCTCCCCTGCAGGCCTGATCACCTCCAACTGCCCTTCCCTGCGGGCCTGGTCACCCCTAACTGCCCTCCCTGCTGGCCTGATCGCCCACAACTGCCCTCCCCTGCTGGCCATCTTGTGTCCACATGGGGTGGCCATCTTGTGTGTTGGAGTGATGGTCAATTTGTATATTATCTCTTTATTATATAGGATAAGCCCACCAAAGGAAAGAATTCTCAAAAAAGTAGTTACATGAAACTGATGAACTATCTCCTTCTAGGAAAAAGGCGTTTCTTCCATCTTTCTTCTCCATTCCCCATTTCTCTAATTTTTAGCAGCATATGAAATTTTCCTCTTTGTGGAAGTATGCTAGGTTTGAATGATAAAATACTGATATATATTTTAATATTTATGCATATTTTACTTATATGTTATCATTTTTAATTGCATTACTCTGCTAAAAAGGAACAGCATAAAGGACTTCCTACCATAATGCACCTTTGAAACATATGCTGGTTCAGGTGAAGCAGCAGGTTCTGCAGGGATAGGAGGAGGACCTGTAAGTAAACAAACATAAGGAAACATAAAATTCATTGTTCCACAGAGAAGGTACTTACTATTCTGTAATACAACAGCAATCCAAGAATGGTTACTTTCTTCTCTATATTTCTGTGAACTCCAGACCAAATACCCATTAGCCAAGTCTCAAACACAGTTCTGGGTTTCCTAATCTTATGCTACTACTAGTGGCCTGGTGCACGAAATTCGTGCACATTAAAAGGGAATTAAAGGAAATATTTTAATATTGCCATTTGCCCTTTCTCTATAATAGAAATGTCAGAGATGAAAAATTAGTAAAATGTATATGAAAATCTCCCTCCTGTCAAGAGGACCTAGAGTCAAGTCCTCGCCCACCACCCACACATGCTTCGAAAATGCAGGAGACCCAGACCTGGCCAGCCCCACCCCAATTAGGTGAGACCCAGACCCAGCCGGCCCCACCCTCGTCAAGCCTCTCCGGGCATGGGGTGCAACCTCAGGTCCCCCAGCCCGGCGCCAGGTGGGGGTGCAGTCTGAGGTCCCCCATCAAGCCCTGCCGGGCGGGGGGCGCAGCCTCAGGTCTCCTGGCCCAGTGCTGGGGGGGGCGGGCGGTAAGACCTGAGGTCCCCTGTCAAGCCCTGCCAGGCGGGGGCATGGCCTGAGGTCTCCATAAAGCCCTGCTAGGTGGGGAGGGCACAGCCTGAGATCTCCCATCAAGGCCCGCTGGGCAAGGGCACAGCCTGAGGTCTCCCGCCAAGCCCTGCTGATGGGGGGCGTGGCCTGAGGTCCCCTGTCAAATTCTGCCAGGCGGGGAGCATGGCCCAAGGTCCTCCATCAAGCCTCACAGGGCAGGGGTCACGGCCTGAGTTCCCTTGCCCAGGCCAGGCACCATACAGCCTCAGGTCCCTGCTGTTCGGTGACATATGGCATCCCGGCTAATTTGCATCTTTATTATTACATAGGATAGAGCTTGGTTTGTAACATATGTGACGTTCTGAAAAGAGGTTATTTTGGGAGTGGCTATAGGGTCAAGCCTCAGATTGACCTGTGGCAGGGCCACAAACAAGTCCCAGCTTGGAGGGCAGAGCCCTCTTAGCATAATTAAGCTTAACCTTATAGCCCTCCCTAGTTCCTTCCTAGGTAGCTAATGGGCTGTGGGAGGTACAGCAAGTGCTGCCAAAACAAGTAAAACTCACAACACTGTAACTATGTTGACCACTTCCTTGTTTTTCTCGGACTATAAAATAAAGCCTCAGCTTGCAGGCTGGATCTTTGTGTCCTCATCCAGGCATGGGAGATCTGCTGAGGCCCAGCTGTATTCTCTTTGTCTGTCTTCTTCCATCCTTCACCGTCCCTCCTCAGGTTCACCCTTGGCTGTGCTGGCACAGCACATGTGGCACCCAACGTGGGGCCTAAGTATGGGGGAACTACAATTGCAAGGTGATAGGATGCTCCAATAAAGCATTTGCAGAAAGCAAAAAGTAAGGTAAGGAGCACAGTTTAGTAATAGCTAGGTGTAAAACATGGGAAATTCAGGATCGCAGGAAAATAACTTATATGTAAGGCTATGCTCCAAGCACGGGGCTGTTCTGGGAGGTATCAACAGCTTCTCAATTTGTTGGATTTTATAAATAAAACTTGCCCGTGGTTTCCTGAGGAAAGAAAGGTTAATGTAGAGACATGGGAGAAGGTAGGAAAACAACTTAGAGATCGTTATATAGTTGAAGGTCCAAGGAAAATTCTTTTAAAAAAATATATATTTTATTGATTTTTTTACAGAGAGGAAGGGAGAGGGATAGTTAGAAACATTGATGAGAGAGAAACATGGATCAGCTGCCTCCTGCACACCCCCTACTGGGAATATGCCCACGGCCAACGTACATGCCCTTGACTGGAATCAAACCTGGGACCCTTCAGTCCACAGGCCAATGCTCTACCCCACTGAGCCAAACTGGTTAGGGCTCAGGGAAAATTCTTATCCCTACTTTCAGTCTGTGGTCCCTGATTTGGGACTGCCTAGAGCCCACTCCCGAAAGAAAATGGATGAATGTGGCAGGGGAACTAAAACAGATAGTGGAAGGTTACCAGAGGCTTAATACTGTCACAAAGGCTTGTCTCTCACCAGGAGATTACTTATTATGGAATTATTTTATCTGTGTTTGTGCTGACAATGGACCAGCCTTATGTTCAAGGAGTAGTATTAGCTGCTGCATTAAAAGAGATGTTGTTCGCTTGTCAGTAGAAAATGAAAGGGGGATGTTTTAACTGTGATAAACTAGGGCATTTTGCTACTAAAGACTGTAATGCTAGAAATTGAAGTCAAAAGGCTACAGGGAGTGGAAACAAGCAGCCTGGACTGTGTCCAAGATGCAGGAGAGGAAAGCACTGGGTAAATGAATGCCACTCCAAGATTAATGTTGATGATAACCAATGTTCCCTAGGCAGGGAAACTCCAAACAGTAGGGGCCTTATCTTTGACCCCACTGCAGCCTTTCTAGACCACTCAATCCCAAAGCCAACTGCTTGAAACCTTTTAAAAATGTTAACATGTAAGCGCAGGATTGGATGCTGTCCCACCTCCCGATATGTGCCATGGGAGTGTATGGTCCCCTTCCCACGGGCTTGATGGGACTAATTTTAGGGAGTAGCAGTTTAACATTGAAAGGGTTTCAAGTTCTCCCTGGGATAATAGATCAGGACTATACTGGAGAAATTAAAGTAATGGCACAAACAATTAATACTATTAATCAGGTCTTACCTGAAACAAAAATAGGACAAATTCAAGGTCAGGTAATAGCGGAAAGAGCTAATCCAATTCTTAAAAAGCAATTACAGAAACAAAAAGGGGAGAAGGATGTTACGTGTTAAATTTTTTGAATTATGATGCAGAGAGTTATACAGCAGCCAAAAGGCATCAGACCTCTAGTGCAATAGCCTCCGCCAAGTTAGCCTGGTGGAAGAATGCACAAACCAGGCAAGAGTTTTACCAGATTCAGTAATGATGTGGGGAAGAGGCTGTGTTTTGTTATCTTTCCAGAAGGAGCAGCACAGCCAATTTGGGTTCCAGAGCGTTACGTGCATCACCACAATGGGCCCAGAGAAGCTCCTTGTCCCTTTGTTCAAAAGACTGAGTTGCCCCAATGACAGCAATGAAGAAGAAAATGAAGGCTATGCAAGGGGCTGAGGTGCCAACATGGGGTCAGTTGAAGAAAGTTAACAACTGAGGCCCAGCAGATGGTAGAAAAGCAAGAAGTGGAAGCTACTCCCCTCAATCATGTTTCTGGCTATGCTAGCATTGGTTAGCTGCCAGTCTTCTGTAAAGTCTTGCACAGCCAACTCTGAGGACTCTGAATAAATATACACCAGCAGCAAAAGAAACTTTCATTTTGTAGCTGAAAATGTTAACATGTCTGTAGTTTGATTTCTCTTATTGCTGTGTTGCATTGGCATTGTTTTGTTATTATTTTAATAGAGTTTTGTTCTTAATGTTCAAGTTTTAAAATGTTTAACATGTCTACAGTTTGGTTTTTTGCATTAGCATTGTTTTGCTATTGTTTTAATAGCCAGAACTTTGTTCTTGATGTTTAAGTTTTACTTTTATTATAGTAGCTTAAAAACAAAAAAAGGAGATGTAGGGAACGGCTCGAGGGTCAAGCCTCAGATTGACCTGTGGCAGGGCCACAAACAAGTCCCAGCTTGGAGGGCAGAACCCTCTTAGCATAAGTAAGCTTAACCTTATAGCCCTCCCTAGTTCCTTCCTAGGTAGCTAATGGGCTGTGGGAGGTGCAACAAGTGCTGCCAAAACAAGTGAAACTCACAAAAACATTGTAATTATGTTGTCCACTTCCTTGTTTACTATAAAATAAAGCCTCAGTTTGCAGGCTGGATCTTTCTGTGTCCTCATCCAGGCATGGGAGATCCGCTGAGCCCCAGCTGTATTCTCTTTGTCTGTCTTCTTTAATCCTTCACTGCCCCTCCTAAGGTTCACCCTTGGCCATGCTGGCATGGCATAGGTTAAAATGAAACCCTGTTTTAGATGCTTAAGAACAATTTTCTATTTACAGTAATACTATGTAAAACATTTAAAATTAATATCCTATAAGTAAAAATTATACTATTTTTGCTCAATCCCTTCACTTCCCCCAACTTCTCCTCCACAGCTGTCAGCCGTTCTCTATTTATGAATTTGTCTCTATCTTGCTAATTAGTTCATTTTGTTCATTAGATTCCACGTATGAGTAAAATCATATGGTACTAGTCTTTCTCTGACTGGCTTATTTCACTTGTTTTTTTTTTTTTTTTTTCACACTATAAGAGAAAGTTTAGAAATGGGCTCAGGAAACAAGTTACAGAAGCAAAAGAAGGGTGCTTGGAGTTTAGGAGAGAGAAGGGTAAAGGTAACATGGGGGAAGGTGGAGAGAAGGGCCTGGAAAGGTGCAGGCATACTCCCCAAAGGGAGAGCACCTCACTTAGTATTTTAATGCTGTTTTACTAGAGTGTTTTCTAGGGGAATACTACATTCAAAGTTTTCAAAGTTTTTAGTTCCATTCTTTGCAATGGCTTTGCAATTTGGTTCCAAAGTTAGAAAATCCAGGAAAAACAAAAAAAAAACATGACATTAAACCAAAGGGTAAACCAAAATGTAACCTAACATGAAACATGACAAAAATTGCTTACTATGCTAATATATATAACATGTTAACATATTCCTCAAATTGATATTTAATAAGAACTACTACCATATTTGATCATATACTATTCACATGCATTGCTTATAGACTTTGCATGGTAGCCACAGGAGGTAGGTACTATCATTGTTCCCATTTTTCAAATGATGAAAACTTATGCTTAGAGTGCAAATAACTTGTCTGTCCAGGGTCAATATTCCAGCCTAAGCAATGTAATTCTGGAGTTTACACTCTTGCTATGCTACCTTAGGCCATTATTTTCTCAAGTAATTCTAGCATTACTGAATTTAACACAGGCAAACTTCACAAAAATTGCATTAAAAACCTCTAAGTATCAAATGCACAGTGTTAAACAAAAAATAAGAATTTAATAATTTGCATAGAAAAATAAGTTTCAGGACTCAAACCCACTGACAATCTGACCAGTTATCAGAGAGTTGAGCAACATGTTTTTCTTGTATGGGACTGAAATATATACTAGCAATGGAAGAAAATTATTCAAATCCTGCTACAAAGACCTTGGAGTTGTGAAGTAACTCTCCATTAACAAAATCTTTCAGATTATTCCTTCTAAAAACGATACATTTTATAAATACTTTATAATCAAGAGTATTTACCTGATGTTTCAAAATTTCTTGGCTCAGGTTCATCCAGCTGTAGAAGTTCATCAAGAGCTAATTTTGCTGCATTGGATCTAGACTCCTTTTTATTTTGTCCCAGTCCAGTCTTGTACTGGATACCATCCACCACAGCACAAAAAGCAAAATATGGTCCCAAAACGTTACCTTGAAAAAGAATTCAGAATAAATGTTGCAGGATTTCAACAGTATAATCCTGCAAAAGATGTCTGTTACACAGGAAAACATCCAAATACGAAATTGTGGAAAACTAGCTACCTCGGCCCATCAGTTTTTCTATAGGGCCAATACTGGTGAAAGGAAGTTGGGTGGGTCCTTGAACTAATTCTGAGGAGTCCTTCAAGTGGCCCAGCTGGCTCTAGACTCAGCATGAGCATAGGGCCACCTTTACAGTGCAGGCTATATAAGGAGTAGCAGTATCTTGAATAATGCCTGGGAATGAAAAGCATCCAAAATCTATCAAAAGACAATTACAGGCAAAATGTGGAGCCTCTAGCAACACCTTCTTTCAAACTTCAATACCAATAAAATTTAATTTCTTCCCCCCTTTGGGTGCCCTGATACTTTTTTTCCCCCTGACACTCTTAAAAGCTCCAGAACAGAAAGGATCCCTTTGAAGAAATCCTGGACACCTATCAGGGAGTCACTGTAAGCAACTCAACCCATCACAGTCATAGGGCAGTTGGAGGAAGGGGAATTAACAAAGAAAATCGTAACATAAAACAAAGATGTCTTGTCATCCAAAATTCCTAGGATTACCTTTACACAATTACTTTTACTAGATTTCATATTTGCCTAATAAAAAATGAAATGGAATAATTTCCTAAGTTTACAGGCCAAAGAATTTTCCAGTTCAAATTTTCAGACTTTAGGAGGCCTTTAGGTAACTTCAGTCTCCACTCTCATTAGAGATGGCTAAGTATAATGTCACTCCACATAAGCCTTGATATTCTCTTCTCGAATATTACATTAACTGCTGGTTGTTTCTGAAGAAGTACATCAAAGTTACAAGCAACTCCTGATTGCATTTAGGAAAATTGCTTTCCTTCCATTATCTATGACCTCAGTTTCTTCCTTTGGGACCACCTGGGTTCCAAACCAAATTTACTTAACCTGAGGATATTTTGTATATTTACAAATGACTTGGATGAGTTATATGTGAGCATTATTCATCAAGTCATTAATAAGTACTCTATGTCATCATTGTAGATGTGTTTATATCTGAGGTTCTCAAACTTTAGTATGAATGGATCTAGGTCCTGTAGAGTGCGTTAAAAATACTGATACTCTGATCTCTCCACCAAACCCACTGAATCAGATTATTCAATTAGTACTATGCACATAAAATAAACACCATTAACAATCAGTGGGTTGTGTTTTGAGTAGTTTTAGCTTAGATCACTGAAGATTTACCCCGGTCAATTTTTTCTTACTGTGACCAATAGTTTACATTTTCCAAGGGCAGTCTGGGAATGGAGAAAAGCTAACCAGTTACACAGAAATTAAGCACAGAGGTATTGATCACATGAAGTAATCCAACCTACAGTGACAAGACCTAGGAAAACTCCCTTCTACATTAAGACCCTATTTGCACAGACATGTTTAAAAATTGTCAATGCCTCTTAAGAGCACTTATTCTCTTATCCTCCACTTTCCTAAAGTTCTTCCTAGTCTCTGGTCATAGGTGATGAAATCAGAAGCTGCTTTCTGCATTTTACTGATCTGTATTCCTGGAGCCTTCCACAGGCACAATGTGGTAACAGAGTCTTCTGGTTACCAGGCGGTTTAGAGAGAACCGAGAAAATAGTCTCAGATAAGACTGCTGATGAGTACCAATCATGTGTTATTTTGACCTCTGATCTTTGACTTCCAGAAGCCAAATTTGGCCATAATTTTTGTTAGGCATCAACATCACTGAATCCTACGTATAAGATAATCATAGTCCAAATACTTAACATCCCTAAAAAGCATGTTTATTCTACAAGTATTTACACCTGTGTATAATGCCCAAGGCTGATGAGATTTCAGTTCAACCAGCCATACACAAAAAATTAAAATCCCATGATTATAAATATTTTGTATGTGTGTTGCTTGCAGATTCCAAAAGGTTAAAGAAATATTAATATAACATTTTCTAAAGTATACCAATCAAAAATAGTAGTTATCTAACCCCAACATTATGTGAATATAGAAATTTAGTGCCACTTATATGCTCTGCTTTTGCTAGGAAAATATTTTCCCATCCTGTAATAACCAGACACGGCTTTCACTTGCCTGTTGTTACTGTTTCCTTAAGGTCAAGCTGAACCCGCTGCATTTGTGCAAACTGGTGCAAGGCCGACACAGGGTTGATCTCTCCACGTTTGTATTTCATTATAAACTCCTTAGGTATTTTTTTTGGAGGAAGGACAGGATTTGAAATAGATGAAAGACCTTTGGAAAGCAATGGTTCTGGAAAGTTACCTAAAAATAAATGTTTACACTTGTCAATTTGATGCATTTAAAAAAAAAAAATAAGACACTGTCCCTCACACACTTAAGTCATGTGTGGTTTTCATTACATATAAGTTTCTCCTAAACAATTTTGGCACAAATGCCAAACGCAACCTGTCATTTTGTATAATGTATAAATATTTTGGAATACCAAGGCTATGTTGCAAAGAAGGGTTATCACTGTCATGTCATTAAGTGCTATTAAAGAATCACAAAACTTTAGTCATGTCAAGGTCTTCAGAGACTAAGCCATTTTTACATGCGATGTCACTAAGGCCTACAATGGAGTAAAACACAGATCTGGGACTAGAACCTCTTTTTTGGTTTCCCATTGACTATTTTATATTATCTTTCACCTTGAATTTGGTCAAATTTGTAAAGGGTGTTTGTCCCTGCTGTATACTTAACACTAACAATGCTAAGGGATCTGTGGAACACAAACCAGTATCGGTCCAGTCCCTTCTCTGAAGGGGTAACAGCTTCACCTCGATATAGCAAAGACACACTTGATGCGGTTGCACCGACAAGGGGTAAAAAATAACTAGCAGCCAGGGGAAGGATTTCTACAAGCTTCCCACAATGTTGGGAGTCAAATCCAAGTTCCAGGTGGCGCCTGGCCGCAGGTACACGGCCATATACCCAGGAAACATTTAACAGGGGGCTCAAAGAAACTCACTGGCCAGCTCAGTCTTAAAAAGCTTAGGCACCACTGCAGGTGAAAAAGACGTCGTACCCGTCACTGGTGTGACCTTGGATGCCATGCGGGACAGGCTGTCACTTTCCGAGGACTGCGCTGCGGGTGTGGTGACCATCTGGGCGGGTGGCTGAACCGGCAGGTTCTTTTTCAGCATCTGAGCAAAGCTAGGGACCTGGGAGCTCTTCTGAAACCAGCCATTATTGGAGGACATTTTCTCACCTACGAATGAGACAAAGTTGGCAGAAAATGATATACTCACGGCCGCATCTCTAACTGGCCTCACGCCGCTTGTGCCTGCTAATTCCGCCCCCGCAACAGGCCCATGAGGAAAGCCTGAAGCCCTCAGAGACCGGGGGAAAAAAGCTGAAGGAAACCGAGCCCCAGGGGACCCGCAGCGCCCTTTGTTGGCCTCCCGCAGTGGGGCCCAAATCCCACCCACCGAAATCGTCCTTCCGGCCCTGCCGGCCCAACCCCGCGGGCGGGCAGTTGAGGCCGGGCCGCAGGCCTCTAGGCTCCCCTGCCGACGCCATTGCTTCTCCACCTGGCCTCAACCTCTCCCTCAGGACGCTGTGCGTGGGAGCCCGCGGCCAGCGCTGCGGTTTTCAAAAGCCGTGTCCAGGTGTGTAGCCCTGAGACCCTGATGAAGCCCCTTCCCCACCCCGTCCTAGCGCCAACCGTCTACGCGCCTCTGCCGCCCCGCCTCTGCGCATGCGCCTGTCTTGAGCGTGAGAAGTCGCTGACCGTCACGTGAGCCGGCGGCCCTGGCGCAGGCCTGGTGCTCAGAGCGTGAGGTTGAGGTGGCGCAGGTCAGCCTGGTCACTCCCTATGCGCCCTGAAGCCCCCAGTCCTCACGGAGCCTGTACAGGGAGGGTCTCCTTGTCCACCGTGACTCCCATAGGGCCTCCTTATCCATGATGGCTTCAAGGAAGCCCTTCACTTTATCCCCATTCAAAGCGCCAACAAGGCGCCTAGAAAGACTTGTTGACAGAATAAACTCTGAGATTCCACAGAATGTTCTTGAAAACAGGTGGAGGTGTTGAGAGCTGATGTCGCTCATCTGTGGGTGTTTTCAGTTCTTTGCTCTGGTAAAAGTTGAAGAAGGCTCTCATGGAGGTCTTAACTGATAGATTGTTGAACATATTTTTAATAGTAAATTACTAAATAAGTTTTGGCACTAACCCAGGAGGAATTGAGTGACATCGTTATAACAAAGTTTTAGTGCCCTCTACTTTTTTTATATGGACAGGATTCTGAAGAGTTAAATCACTTTCATCAAAAAGAAAACCAACGTTGATGGTATTATACCTCATTACGGCAAGAAGTAATATCCACCCACAAATACGCAGGTAATTGCGTGCTTGAGAAGAATGTGCATTCTGCTCTTGGCTGGAATGTTCTGCATATTATCTGATAGGTCTGTGTGGTCTATAGTGTTGTTCAGATCTGCTGTTTTCTTATTGATTCTGCCTGATCTATCCAGTGCTGTTGCAATTTACATGTTTTTTAATTGTGTGACTAAAAACATTTTTGTAGTTATTTGTATTACTTTAACTTTTAGAGTTGTAAGTGAATTGTGCAAACTATTACCATATTGCAGAATCTAACTATCGCTTTATATTTATTACTGGTGAGATTTACACTACCTTTCTATGTTTTTGTGAAGTTAGCTTTTTTTTTTACTTTGAGTAAAGAATTCCCTTTAGCATTTCGGGCAGGTCTGCTGGTACTGAACTCTTTCAAGTTTTGTTTGAGAAAGTCTTTATCCCTCCATCATTTCTGAGGGACTGCTTTGCCAGGTGTATAATTCTTGTTTGACAGTTATCTTTTTTCAATATTTTGAATATGCCATCTAATTCTCTCCTGACGTGAAAATTTTCTGATGAGAATTCTGCCTATAGTTTCAAGGGGTTCCTATACATATACCATCTCTTTTGTTGCTTCTCTTAAAATTATTTTGTGTTTGACTTCTGAGATTTTAATAATAATGTGTCTCTTGTACCTCTATTCTCATTCAGCTGTTGGGAGTCTGGGTCCTTTGGATGTCATGGATGTCCTTTCTCTTTCCAGGTGTGGCAAATTCTTACCCATTATTTCTGTAAATATATTTTCTGTCCCTCTTTTTTCCACTTCTCCTGAAATTTCCATAATGTTCCTATTACTTTCCCACCAGCAGTGCACAAATATGGTTTCCTCATAGCCTTGCCCAACAGAGCCACAGAAAGTTTGGTTACAAATTTAAGTTGCCCTTTCTTTTTATAGCATTATCACTGTAAGTGCCAGGAATACTGTAAGTTTATACTTATGTCGTTTGTTTTTTTTTTTTTTGGTAACTCATATGTGAATAATATTTAAAGCCATGGGAAAATTTTAACCTTTAGAACTTACTGGCAAACTGTTTCTTTGAAGCAGAGAATTAATACCTGAAGGAGTCAAGTAAGGAATAATTTTTATTTACTTTTTTTTATGAAGCAACTTTCTGGCAGTATTATCTTAGACACTAGATCCAAAGTAGGCATAGAATTTGCTTCTCTGGTAAGTGTGACTAATAGATAAAATGTTCCTATAGCCCCCAAATGTAGAGGTGATTGAGGGGAATATGGAGAGATCAGGCAGATAATAGGTAAGAAAGATGTAGCAGAAAGAATCCAAAATTATGACTCTAGCCACTAGGATTTTAGTTTTAATTGTATTACTAAGTTGTTGTGTGACAACAGAGTACAATTTTTAATTCCTCTAACACTGTGTCTGTCTGTCTGTCTGTTCGTCCATCCATCTGCCCCATCAATCCATGGCCTTGGATAGCTAAGTACCTTGGCTCTTTTGGAAGGTTGTTTTTTTTTGTTGTTTTCCAATCTGAGAGACTAGTGCCTTATCTACTTGAGTTCAAGATTCCGAACCAGAGGCTTTCTTGAGGTGTTTTCTAATTCTAGGTTCTTTAAATCTATTGTTTACCCAACTTTTAAGTGGACTGTACTGATTTGACTGATTTCAAACCTGAGTTGTGATTAAGAGTATTTAACTACTTTTGAATATTATTTTAGACTAGTGGCCCAGTGCACGAATTCATGCACATTGAAAGGAAATTAGAAGGAATATTTTAATATTGCTATTTGCCTTTTTTCTATAATAGAAGTGTCAACCAAATTCATGATTGACAATGACAAATTGAAACACATGCATGTGATTGGCGCCAGCGAGAGCTTTTATGTATCACACATGTGCAAGTCAACTTAGCTTTTTATATATGTAGAATAAACGATTAATTAGACCTGCTTTCTGATTTAGCTAAACTTTTTCCAGCCTAGTGAAGCACCCCAACTTCTCTTTCAGGTAATTGTCAGCAACACAGCAGTAAATATCAACACAGAGATTATTATTGTAGATCACACAGGGAGAACAAAGGGTAAAATATTTAACTGTAGTAGTGTTTGACTATATTCTGTGCAGTGAGAAAACATGAAGTCATTTACAAGGTCCACCATTTCTTCTTTTCAGTTGGGTCAAGTTTCTAAGCTTTCTAAATCTCCCCTTTTCCAGCTAATGAAAATAGGATTCCATCAATTCTCCTATCCACTTACTCCAAGACTTCTGTGAGGATCAAATGAGATGAAGCACAGGAAAACGCTTCACAGACCTTTGGTTTAAAGTGTAAAATGTTTCCACCTGGCTATAAAGCAAGTTGTGTTCCTGGGCTGAAGAAACTGCAAGGAAGCTAGTTGCTAGGGAGAGGAAGCCAGGTGTTGCTCTGTGACGTCATTACCCAGACAGACACTTAGCATATTAGCCTTTTATATATATAGATTTTGCTATTCTTTTAAATATTTTTATTATACTAATGTATGTACTATACACCTACCTTCATATGCACAAAATAATATATATAAACATGTACATAAAGAATATATTACAATAAAAACAAACAGCTATGTATTGACCACTCGTTTAAGAAATAAAACTACACCTAACATCTCTGAAGTATCTGATATGCCTCTCTCTATGAAAACATTTAATAACTAACACAGGGTGGACATCTATTAATTATAAAAATAAGCTATCAAAGAAAGAAAAGACTCAAAAACAACTACAGACTGAAACCAATTATTGTGACTTTATTACAATAGTTACAAACAATACTTTAGTGGTATTTAATCATATAACAATTACTCAAATTATATACAAATAGGTATTTATACAAGTTTACATTTTAAAAAAGAAAAATCAATTAATGACCAAAATAATCACATTATGAACAAGATTTTTTTCAAAAAGTATGGCCAATAACAGGAAATTCACAGTTATTCTGAAAATATTTAAGATGCAGGAATCATATTGCACATAACAATTATAAATCCTACTGAGTAGATATATATTTCAATCTAGTTTTTCACAAAATTTACATTATCATGCAATATATTTCACTGTATACAGAATGGTGGAACTAGAACAAACAGGTTAACTTACAAACCTTCAACATAATGGCCACAAAATTAGAATTATTTTAAAGTCACATTTAAAATAATTTTAATATACAAAAAAGCACTCCAGTGTAATAATTTGTTCACAGATCAAGTTACTTTTTAGTGTTCTTCTTTATCTTTTCCTTTCTTTTCCTTCTCATCCTGTAGTGCAGTACCAAGTTTTTTTATAAGAACTGACAGAACCTTGTCCAGTGGGTCCATGACTCCTCTTTGAAGCCATTTAGGAATAGTAGTCCTGGCATGATGAAAGCCCAATTTTTGAAGAATATAATCAACACCTACTGGGTCAATCTTTCTTCCAGTCCAAGAAATTAATCTAAAATAATTGTAAAAAATAATTAGGAGTACAGTGTCCCAGCACAGACCTGAAGGTAAGTTAAAGACATCACTAAGCCTCCATAATGTGTTTAAAGTATCTTCAGTAGGTACATTTGAATCATCTACAATTCCTGGATTCACTATAATAGCATTTAAAAAAGTGTGATTATAAGTATCCTTGATAAGCATATACACAATAATGGAGTTTAGTGAATTTCATTCTTATTATTTTAAGCCCAAAGTTACACAGTCATCTTAAACATTTAAAGGATATTTGGTGCATTCTAAAAGATGTTAATTAACTTGCTGGGAGAAATCTTTTCAAATGTATATGTATATCAAGTGATGGTGTCCTACACTTAAAATATCTTTCTGTTTTGTCAATTATACCTCAATAAAGCTGAAAAAAAATAAGAGTTCAAGTATGTGGCATAATGCGGGGGGGGGGGGGGGGATAAAATATAGAGTATTTGCTGTGTGCTAAACATGTTAGAAGGAGAACCATTTTCTTCCTATTCTTGGTATTTCTTTCCATATAAAGGAATAGCCATCAAGGAAACACTCCTGGCCCCTTATTGATGAGTTATCTGATTGGCAAATTAATGGAGGAACTGAATAGTATAGTTTAGTATCCTCCTCCTTACCTTCTCTTAGAAACCATTCATCTTTATCTGTTTCAGTTAGGGTAAAAGGGAGGAACTAAACATTGATCTGCTAAAACTCTTAACAGTTATAAGCATTATGTGTTAATTATTGTAACCTACAAAGTAGGTAATACCATTTTCTAATTTTTTTTTATGAGGTAACTGAGATAGCAGTTATTAAATTCTTCGGGCAATGTCACTTAAGCCAGAAAGCAGGGCTTAGATCCACCGCTCTTAACCATGCTATCCATTACAACACCACACTTAGTCTCGTGGTAGTTTGCTAAAGTAAGGAATATATTTGTGAAAATTTAACTATTTTATGCTCATTTTAAATAAAAAGATATAACAGGTCTTTGAATAACAAATATATATTTGTTATAATTTGTAGGTACTTAACTCTTTTTATATCAAGTAGCCTATGGTAAAACTGGTTTCATTAACGTTGTTTCCATTAAAGTCATAGAACCAACTTATCAATATTAGGTGATGACTTATGCAGTCAATTATATTTATTTAGAATTACAAATAAAAAAACAGATTTTCTACATTAGGACTTTTGCAATTTTTTAATATTGTTTGAGTATTTACACTGTTACTATTTCTCATGCGTTTATGTGCTATTAATACTAAAGTGTTTTCTCAGTTTGGTTACAACAAATTTCACTGAATACAAATTACTAAGACTTTCTGCTTATACACAAGTCACACTGTATAATGAAGATTTTGTTAGTTTGGAATTATTTTGGTATAAGTATGTCTGAATAATAAGCTTATCTAAATGAAATCTGTATCATTCTGCAGAGTGTTGAGTATGATGGACTTTTTTTGATACCATTATTCCATGAATCAAACAGTGATAATTTGATTAACAAAGCAGATGAGAGGAAAGGGAAAAATAATAGGGTTGTGTTAATCACAAATAAGGACATACAAAGCAAGTACTGCTGGTTATAGCAGCAATTATAAAAATAATTAAAATTAGAAAATACTTTTAAAATTACGATATGAAAACAAATTGATGTCACTGGGATCATGATTGTAGAACATGACTCAGTAAAGGAATTTGAACCTGATAGCATTACATTTGACATTTCAGGAATGGTTTTATATTGCTTCCTATGCAGACAAAAGGACACTGTGACATGGTCCACTCTATTACATTGTCATGACATATGTAAGAATTGTACGGTTCTTTAATGATATATGATTCTACTACATCTTCTCAAACTACGTAACAAGTTTACTGTAGCTACCTACCTCAGTCACCTGAAAATAACATCTTGGTGAGATGGTAAAAAAATAATAGCCATTATGGAAGCAGAGTTATTCTCACATTTTAGTGATTAATTAACAGAATGTCACACAGTGGACAGCTAACCAGCACTGAGCTATTCCCAGGGTCTGTGCCTAACACTTAAAATAGCAGAAAGGAACAGCAAAAACAGCAGGCAGACATTGTCGAGGTTACAACTGGCTAACTTCTAAATATATTTTTCAATACAAAATACTTAATAACCTAATTTATAACCTTTTCTCCTAATAATCCCATGGAATATAGGTAAAAATATATATACCCACTATTTACCTAAGAGTGGGCTCTAGATGCCATGTGTTGCACATAAAATCTCTCCAGTCCACAGTGGTGTAACTGATGCTGTCTTCTCTGTCTTTGTCAGAGGAGTTGTCATCATGTATAATGACTGGACTTTTCTGTCCTGGTCGAGTAGATAAAATCCGAGGTGGAAAAATGGCTATAATGAAAATAATAGGTTAATATTGCAAATATATACCTTGTAAGTTTATTTTAAATCACTATATGAACAGAATAATTTGCTCCATTATTTTATTTATGACCTGGCCAAAGCCTCATTTCATTCCACTTCTTAAAAAGTAATATTTTAGCCCTAGCTGGTTTTGCTCAGTGGATAGAGCATCAGCCTGTGGACTGAAGCGTCCCAGGTTTGATTCTGGTCAAGGGCACATGCCCAGGTTGTAGGCTTGATCCCCAGTAGGAGGCGTGCAGGAGGCAACCAATCAATATTGATGTTTCTGTCTCTCTCCCTCTTCCTTCCTCTCTGAAATCAATACAAATATTTTTTAAAGTAATATTTTAAATAAGCCTTAAATAAGTGCCAATAATTGGTATTGCTTGGAGAAAGTCAATATCAAAGTTATTGCGTAACCTTACAATTAGAAATAATGTCATTTATTTTTTAGTAATAGCCTATGTTTTACATATATTTGTGGGCCTAAAACTAATGGTAAAGAATGCTAACATTTATGTGATTAGCAGGCCTAGGGCACTGGACTTGTAGGTTTCCTAAAGAACAGCTGTAGGTGGATGACTTATTATTTAAACAGTTTTATTGAGATATAATGCACAATAAAAACCACTCAGTTAATGTGTACAACTCAATGGTTTTAGTATGTTAATGGTGATACATATATTTGAACAGTGGTACTAACTTAGAAGTTTTTTATGTAAGCAGCTTTTTCACTACATATAGTAAACACGCAAATGTTTTATGAAAGATGAAGTCTTTCTAAATTAGTGATCATAAATAATAGGCAACATGCTCCTTTATTATGTAGTTGTTTCTTTATTGATTTCACTTGACTAGTCATATTTCTTCAAAGAGGTTTTTTCTTTTATTACTTAGTGAGAATCTCCTACCAAATACTTTGTGAAGTACAAAATATATTCAGTGTGAGGCATGGTTAGAGTGTTGTGTATGCCTAGCGGATATTCAAATCTGTCACATAGTCTTACTAATAGATTATTTATATTCCTCTCATTTATTAATATTTGTAATTCATAGAGGAAGAAGACACATTGTACTCATTTATCATTAGATCATTAAAAATCCATGTAAATGGCAGACATCTGCCTTTCCTGAAGCTTGAAAGAAAAAAACATAATCCCCCAAACAAGAATATGCTACTCACCTTTTTCTTTTTCTTTGAGATAAGCCGACACTAAATCATGGAGAAACATGATGAGCTCAGCATCCATAGTCACACAAATGTGGTCAGTGAACTCTGTCACCACACTACATTCTACCTTTGGCTTCAGGCTGGCATCTGCAAGGGCAAAGTTCTTTTATGGTAAAGATTTAATTAAATAAATCCCTTTCTCTTTCTGTTAAGGGATTTACATGGGTCTGTGTAAATGCATCCACTGAAATGCAACAAGAAAGAAAGGAGTATTTTTATATGTGATTCACAGAATGATGATGGTTTATATTTTATATGCCATTTATTCCTCATAAAACCCCTCTGAACCGGTTATTATCCTCCAATTTACTGAGGAGAAAGAGGTACAAATGGATTATTTGCCACAGGTTATATGGCTGGCAAGAACATCAATCAATTTGACACAGGAAATCAATTTATGTTATTTTATATAACACTAGTGACGTGGTGTATGGATTCGTGCACATTGAAAGGAAATTAATTAGAAGGTGTCCAATGGGGCGGGACTGGTCAAGATGGGCCAGACATGCCCTGGAGCCAACCTCCTGTGGTCCCTCTCCAACCAGCCCACACCTGGGATGGCACCATGGCTTGAAGGGCAACTGTGGAGTGAGTGGGGTTCCTCTGGTAGGTGGGGTCCCTCGGCCTGGCCTGTGGGGATTGGGCCAAAACTGGCTCTCCAACATCCCCCTAGGGGTCCCAGAGTGCAAGAAAGCACTCTGCAAAGTTGCTGTCATACAGGGTGTGGAATGCAAACACAAGTGTGCAGTAAACCAGATTCGGGGCCGACAGTGCCCCAGCAGCAACATAACCCACGGCCTAAGGTGGAATCAGGCGGCCCTGCAAGGAATCGGGTTCCCTCCTCTCTGGTTCCAGGGTGCGTCACCTGAGAAACGCAGCTGCCAAGTCACTGAAGCTCAACAGCTCCTGAGTTGAGCGTCTGCCCCCTGGTGGTCAGTGCATGTCATAGCTACCGGTCAGATAGACACTTAGCATATTAGCTTTTTATGTATATAGATAATTATATAATCAGATTATATTAATATTACACACAAATAACAAAAACAGTAGTTCAAAGCTCCTTTAGAATTTTCTTAGTAACTTTAGAAACTAAAGATTGTTCTTCCACATACCCTGTAACGAAGGTTCCTGTGGTTCTTGAACATGAATAGACTTAAAGTCAAGCTGCATCCTTGGTAATGCAAAGATAGTCTCTGTTTCATGATTGTAGCTAGAACCTCCTCTGAATCCACTCAACAAACTGGAATTCTTCACAGTAGTGCTATTCTCGGTGTTATTAGCATCAACATTACGAAGTAGGTTTAGTTCTACATGCATAATAATAAAGACAGTAAGTCAAATTAAACCAATAGACATAGATAAGCCTATAGCTTTCATAGCACTATGATAAAGGAACTTTTATTATTTCAAAAGTTGCAAAATAAACTCACATTTGAAAAAATAGAACCATATAGAGTTGTGGTCTTGAGAATAATTATGTATCTCTATATATGTAGACAGGGGTATAGACATATTTATATAAGTAAATATAGAGCTGTATTAATTTATAAATAATTTATATTTATATATACTTATATACACACATATATAAGTAGTGATATAGATCACTGTTCTCAAGACTGAAGCTTTATAACATAGTTTTGGATAAATCTAATTCATTTTGCTTTTTTGTTTCTTGAACTTTAAGATGAATATTATTCTCAACTAGAGGCCCAGTACACGAAATTTTTGCACTGGTAGGATTCCCAGTGGCTGCCACTGCCAGCCAGAGCCTTCCCACCTTCCCCCAGCCAGCCCTGACCCCTGGTTGAACTCCCGGTCGAGGGGACAATCTGCATACTACGCTTTTATTATATAGGATTGCATTCATGTCTGAATGTAAGAGTTTCATTAATCTCCATACAATGAATACTTCACTCTTACAGAATTTGTGAGTAAATGTGATCCTGATCTTGAAATCAGGTGTAAGTCCTGATATTCCCCAATATATGTGCTATGATGATTACATTATGGCTGTCATATACAATTAGCACTTTTCTAGGTACACAGGTAGCAGTTCAGTATACTGACAGCCCCTCCATACTATTCCAGCCAAAAATGACCCCTTCCCCAAAATGTGTACTTGGAAGGTAGAACAGTTAATACATGCACACTCTTCTAATTTGCTTCCTATACCACTTTGTTCCCAGAATAGTCTTTAATCCCTGGGGTTGCCTATTCCATAGTAACTATTTTCCATGAGCCCATGTCATCATCCTTTCCATTTTGAAAAGTCATTTTTAAATAAAACATTCAAGTTTTTTCATTTCTCAATCTAGTCAGCTTTCTAATATAAATGAAATGATCAGTAAAAGCAGTATTATAAACTTGAACATAAAACAACCACAAAATAAAAATTTTCATGACCACATTATTAAGATTGGTGAATCAAATGAAAAACTCATCAAAACTACTCTTTAAACTTATGACTTCATAGGAATGATACTATTTAGTTTTATTTCATCCATCGAGAAACTCAAGTTTGTGGCATCCTTGTACTTAGTTGTGTAATAACTTTTCCAAATCTCTAATGTTTAACATTAGTATGAGAATAGTTTTCCAATATTCTTAAACTTAATTTCAGTTATTTAAGCCAATTTTACTTTGACTGTTTTCAGTTACATCTAAAATAATTTAAGTCTATATTTCATTACCAGGGTGATGAAACCATGCACTAATATTGTTACTTATGTCAGCAGGAGTAAAATGAAACTTGTTTAATTGAAGAAATGAAAAGTTTCCCCCACTTAAATTCTATACAGTCAACAAAATCCAAATTAGGAAAAAAACAAAATAAATATCTCCAAAAAAATCAAACTTTTAACCTTCATTTCTTGTGGCTGTAACATAATGGAACCATTCTTTCACACTCGCTACTCCATGGGGTGGGTTTTCATGGCGACGCCTTGTTATCTTGGTTATTGTTGCCATAGGGCTTTCCAAAGCGCCACATGGTTTGGTAACCATGGTATTATGGCCCAGATGAAAATCCAATGTTTGTACAACATATGTAGAATGATCACTAGAGCCTAGAGGAAAAAAAGTTTCTTAATGTAACAAATTATATTTAGATGCAAGAAAAGAGTTGTGCTTAGAGCAACAGATAGAAAATGAGTAAGTGAGAAAAAAAATCACAAATACTTTTTCTTTCTTTTAGCTATTACTGGATTTATCCCCAGTGACATGAAAAGAATCAACCCAATCATATGTGGGACATAATGATCAACATAAACTGATTAACAAAAATAGATCTAGAGACAAGGGGGGCAGAGAGGGGGTTAGAGATCAACCAAAGGACTTGTATGCATGCATATTAGCATAACCAATGGACATGGAAACTGGGGCAGTGGGGGCTTGCTCTCGGGGGTGGGAGTGGAGGGGGGAGTGTCAATCTGGGAAAAAGGAGACCTATGTAATACTTAAAACAGATAAAAGATATGAGAAAGAAAAGTTACTCTGCTATGTATTATCACATCAGAAGATGAAAAGAGTAAAAGCTTGAAATGTGTCAGTTTACCATCCTCCCAGATCTTCTGAGCTTCAGTCCAAAAAGCAATGTTTGGTTCTTCTAGGTGAAAAAGGGCCCAGGATTTCGAACGGAAATTTGGACCATGGAAACAAGCTAGTGTCATGTGATTTCCATGTAAGCTCATCGATCCTCCAAACTGCATTCCATCTTCTGGTAATGGGATCTGGAATAAGGATATGTGGCATCCCGATACCACCTTCAGTACTCCAGGCCAGTGTCGATGGTGGGCGGCGTCCAGCACTGCAAGAAAACCAAACAGGCTTATCCTGAGTGCCTGCTGCAGGCACATCTTCAACGGCAATGGCAGGGAACTGGGGGGCAGCTGGACTCCTTTCTGCAGCTGCAGTGACTCAGGTAAGGGATGAAAACAACAACCCAGAAACTGAGGCCTGGGGAAGAGCGTTCCAGGCACAGGGGCCTATGGAGAGTGCAGAGCTCCCACATGAAAACAAAAAAAAAAACACTCTTTATCTGTGACCACTCTCGTGACCCTCACAGCAAGCACCCTCCTGCTGTGGGAGCTCTGCACTCTCCATAGGCCCCTGTGCCTGGAACGCTCTTTCCCAGCCCTCAGCCAAGATCTTTCACTTGAGAGAAGGCTTCCAGGAGCCCCCTTCTAAAATAGCCATCCTCACACACTCATTCTGTTTCCTTCCCCTGCTTCATTCCTCTTCTCAGCACCTCTCTCTACCTGAAACTACCTTGCATTTTAGTAACTAAATATGGGATGTCTCTCCCATTAGAATGTAAACTTCATGAGGCTAGGAACTTTACTCACTAGATCTTTGCCATGTGCTTTTAGCACATGAGCATGTTTAATAAATATTTGTTGATTGCCCTACCGAGTGAAAATAATAATTTGCCTAGTGGGACACAACTAATAAATTCAAACTCAGACATTCTGATTCCACAGCTCGTGCTCTTAAGCAGAACATGGTATTGTCATAATTTGTATTCAGGAATGTGGTGTACGGATGATTTAGATGAGCTGTGGCAAGGGGAGGATATTAAGAAATGGTGATTTTTCAAATGATGGCTTCATTGCCTATGTGGGTGGGAATCGTTGCTGAATGAACTAGAGAAGAGCATATGGATCACTGTAAGCATGGCATATAGATACTATGTGACTTTAAATGAAAATTGCAACACATTCACTGAAAGATCAGCACGTACAAAGCCTTAGTTCTAATTCTTACACTGCTCTTGTGAACTTTTCTCTAGGATATTCGTCACTGTCTTAGGTGGAAGATAAGGAACTGGTCCCCAGGTAGACAGAGCTCGTTTGCTGGTATCAAACTGTTGCGTGAAAAATTCCTGGAGCTTCATTCCTATTTTTATCAGGTCTGGTGTGGTTGATCTTGATATCATTACTTGGAAAATATCCCACTTCAAATCTCCATGGACAAAAATTTCACTAGAATATAAAACAGAGTCTTTATCATATAGCTTATATAAGATGGTTTAAAAGTACAAGAAAAAGTCCCTTCCCCCACCAAGCTTTTTCATTCACATTAACTGCATAATATAAAAGCTTGTGCTTTCTCACTGGATGACAGAATATATATTCAGAGCAGTCATGCAAAGTTTGAAAGGTCCTATTTTCTGAATACCTTTTATCACTTATGCTTGAATCCAAGGCACTGCACAGATTCACCTTCCACTCGTCCTGCAGCTTGAGGTCAGCATTGCTGAAGATGCCCATGAGGATGCTGGAGCCCATGTAGTCCACGCGGGCCTCAGTGGAGCCCATTGTGATCTGAATTTTGTGACTGGGCTGCTGATTCGGATGTTCAGAAATATGAGCTGAAATAATTATTTTTCACAGAAATGTCGAATGGGAAAAACTCATCAAAAGTTTTTAAAACTTTTTTTCAATATATTTTTCAGTTGTAAAATTCAACATACCAACCATCTCCAGTGCATTGACATCGATGGTCCCTCCAACAACCCCTCCCTTAGAGTCTAACTGAGATCTTCCCAGCCCGACGGACATGCTGATCTCTCGGTCACGGTTACTTCCTACTGACAGGCGGCCCTGGCTCTTCAAACCACTCGTTGTCCAACTAAAGTAAGAAAAAGGTTATTAAGCAGACATCTGGCTTTCAGTGTCATAAACTAAAACAAGAGTTAGATTTCAAAAAAGTTTTTTTTTAAGTTTATTATAAAAATCAGTAAATGTTTAAATATTAACTGATAAGGCTTTTTGCTTAGCTAGAAAATTATGTTGTTTTACTTAAAATTTTCTCTCTTTTTAGAACATGTATTTCATATTGTTTTATAATACAGTATCTTTAGAATTAGATTAAGCCATTTCAGTTTAAAGCAATTTAGTATCTTTTATCTACTGTTTTCACCGTCTCAAACATTTCAGCAGTAGAAAAAGGTTTTGAATTACTTTAATACACTATAAGAAAAATTACAAGTAATGATTAAGTATATTTTCTTTGTATTTGAAGAGCTTACGTTGTATTTCCCATTACATTACTCATATTCATTTGGACGTTTAATTGCTTCAAGTTGATAGCAAACACGACAAGTGTTTCCCATGGAGTCCCTTGCTGACTTGCTGCTTTGTTTGATTTGTTAAAAGGAGTTGATGTTTTTGAAAGTGAGTCTAAAAATAGAAAAATCATATGCACATTTGTTCACACAGAAGCTCAGTGATTACAAAGCAAAAACCACTCTTATCCCTGTAATCCAAAAGCTGAAATGATATTCTTGTATTATTGCCAACTGTTAAATAGCTATCACACTGCCTCTAAAAGAGTTAGCATTTATTGACTTTAGCAGGTGCTGGCAGTTGCACTTTCTGAAAGCTGCAGGGGTCCTCAAACTACAGCCTGCGGGCCACATGCGGCCCGCCGAGGACATTTATCCGGCCTGCCGGGTGTTTTTGCCGCCGCTGCCTGTCCTGCTTAGCAGCCGACTCGTCCCGGGCCTGCAGTGCGCATGTGTGGAATGTGTTTTTTTAAACTATAGTCCGGCCCTCCAACGGTCTGAGGGACAGTGAACTGGCCCCCTGTTTAAAAAGTTTGAGGACCCCTGGCTTAGAGAGTTCTCTATGAGCTCCTTGTTACAGGAGGAAATTCCAATATGTACGGGATACTGCAGCACAGATCTTTCATCACCCTGGTTTCTCAGTGGAGGAGGAAATCCCAAGTTGCTATGGGCCAACAGAGGACCTGAAGGCCAGGACCGTTCTGAGATGCAGAGGCTGCTGCATGCCTGTCTTCTGTGTCTTAGGGACTCACGTACGTCTTAAGTCCTGCATTTGCTCATTATACTCTAATCTTACCTTGTGACATGAACTAAATCACTCATTTTTATATGTTCAGACAAAAGTAGAATGCTGAGCACATAAGAGTTCAAAAAACATGGGTGAATAAAAGAATGAATGAATACAAAGATTAACTTTTTTAATATCAAACATCTTTTACAACATTGTAGGTTTGGTTTACTTTTAAAAATAACTGTACCATTGAGAAGTACAGATTGGTAGTTACGAATAGTCATGGGGTTATAATGTACAGCATAAGGAATATAATCAAGAACACTTTGTAAAGTAATGTGATTGTCTAACCACTATGTTGTACACCTGAAACCAATACAAAATAATGAGTATAAACTGTAATTCAGAACAATTTAAAAAAATAACTGTACCATCTAGAGCTTACTAACAATGTGCTCTCTCCTCTCTCCCTACCCCTTTTTAAAGCTCTGAGCCACCCAGCTATATCTTCTGCTGACAGATACTTTGAAGTGTGTGTTGTTTGGTTTGGATCCCCTCCCCTCCATCTTCCATAAAAACCTGCGAGAGTCTATTTCCCTGCAGGTGAGACAGAAATCTGGGAGTAACTAATTAAAATTTTTATCCTGGAGTCTTTGGAGGGCCACTGATAACAAAGAGAGCAGTGTTACCTCTTCGGGGAACTGAAGAATCCGATACACTCCTGGATCTTATGGAAGCTGGGGACTTCAGGCTCTGTGCCACTGCCCCTGGTGACATGGTGCTGTTTGTCACGTGCTCAGTGAACACATTGGGTGACTGAGGCATGTGGGTGAAGGAGGCTGACTGACTAGGCTGCTCCCAGGTCCTGCAGTAAGCTTTTCTTGATGATTCTGGGGAAAGATGTTGGCTCACCCCTTCAATGGAATCAGGTGTCCCTGGGCCAGATGCTAACAGAAAAGTGGAAACAAAAACAATTAACAGGGTAAAACTGGCATGCTATAAAATAATAAATTTTAACACTCTACCACTTCTAAGCACATTGCTTACTTTTAGTTCTCTATTTGACAAGTGTGCAGAAGTTTACAGTTTACAAAGCACATTCCAGCTTGTTAGTTTATTTCTCACAGAAACACTATGAGAATGGCTGAAGAAGTATTATGCTCCCACTTTACAGATGAGGGAATAGACTGAGACCAGGTTTTGCATTGTATCTTGCTAACTCTATCTTTCACTTGCACAATATCTAAGTCCAGGAGAAAAACACAGGTAATATGGTAGTATGTCCCCAACACTTCCTATTTTCCATGCTTATCTAATCATGATTTTAATGGTTACATCTGCATTTCCAGATTTTATTAAGATTACAAAATAATTGTTAATGTCAGCAGAATGTAGTTTCTGAGAGGGCAAGTTCTCTGTGACCCCACTCAAGCATTCCCGTGCTTAGCACACTGGAGGGGATCAGCAGATGCTTGAATGAGGGAATGAACTGCATGCCACTACTTACCAAGTAAGACAAAGTTTGTGTTGTCAATCATGGATCTTACGACTATTGCAACCAAAATTAAAAGCAAAATAAGTGTAACTCTAATTACATAATGAGCTTACTTGGCAAATTTATAGTTTGGTCTCCAAGGAAGAGACGTCTTGCAATACTTCTCCTGTACCAGGCTCTTGGAAATGCCAGAATTTCACTGAGCCGGCGCATATCATATTTAAAGGAAGCAGAACCTATGTCACAAACAGCTGATACAGAAATAAAGAAAATATGTTAGTACAGATTTCCGAAACCTTTAATATTTTCCACATGGTATAATATGGTATTACACAACTAAATTACAGTAGCTACAATTCATGAAATATCTAAATAAGTTGCACAGCATGATTAGTAAGGGATAATATGTTCCTTCCATAAATGAGAAAAGTAGCAGATTCTAACACTTTAGTTCCATCCCTTTGTTGAGGTAAAGGCAAATTGGAATTACACTTTATTATTAAATTCTCAGAGAGGTTCTAAAGGTCAGTCTTACGGACAGCTTTCAACTTGAACACAGGGCTTTTCTAAAATGTGGCGAATGAATCATGGGATAAACTGGGATACATACTTCCTCAAAAGTGGCTGCAAACCAAGTGGTGGTGTGAGGGCACTGCTGCTCTCCTCTAGACCAGCAGTCACCAACCTGTGGTCTGTGGACCACTGGTGGTCCATGAGGTCCAAAAGGCTGGCGACCGCTGGTTTAAGGAAACCTTTGGAGCAACGGTCGCCAACTGGTTGCCCACGAGGTCTGAAAGGTTGGTGACCACTGCCAGAGCAGGGATGGTCAGTGTGAAGGCCCTGTGCTGGCCACACAGCTCCTGCTCTGCCCTCCTTATTCCTCCTCTAGGGCCTCAGGAGGGTCTTCACACCTTGGTCTCCCAGACCTGCCTTCAGTTTCCCTCTGAGCTCACAGCCACGCCCATCAGCAGCTGCCTAACCCATCCTTCCATTAATGCCCTGGAGGTACTTGCTTCTTTATTTTCTACCACTCTGTCCCTCCTGTCACATAGACTGAAAGTGTGAGGCATCCTATCTCTGCTGCTCTGCACACACTCTGTCCCAAAGTTTGTAGATTCTCTCCTCTTTCTCTAGACACCATTCCCCCTTCTTCTTCTTCACTGTCACAATCCAGCCTTCAGCCCCTGCTGCTGTGTCTAATTAAACAGCCTCCCCACACATCTTCCCTCCCATTTTTCATGCTGCCATGAATTATTTCTAAAATACCCACTACACACACACACACACACATGCAGAGATGTTTATTTTATAATCCATATAAAATTTTGTCTTTTTTTTATGGTCAGAACACTTAAGATGAGATCTTTCCATAGATTTTTAGAGAGAGTGGAAGTGACAGGGAAAGACAAAGAGAGAGAAACATCGATGTGATAGAGACACATCGATTGGCTGCCTCCTGTACACTTCCCATCCTGGGCCAGGGATCAAGCCTTCAACCGAAGTATGTGCCCCTGACCAGAATTGAACCTTCAACCCTTCAGTCTGGGGGGCTGACTCTCTAACCACTGAGCCAAACTCAATAGATTTTTAAGTGTACAATACAGTCTGTTATCTTTGGGGACAATGTTATCATCCCATTTCTTAAAAACTTCTAATGGCTTCACTGCCCAGAGAATCGATGCTACCAGTATATGAGTCATGTGCATATGCACTGCTAGCTTCATAACTAGCTTTGTAACTATGGGCAGATCACTTTTTAAAAAAAGTTTTTATTTATTTTTAAAGAGAGAGGAAGGGAGAGGGAGAGAGAAACATCGATCAGCTGCCTCCTGCACACCCCTACTGGGGATCAAGCCAGCAACCAGGGCATGTGCCCTGACTGGAAATTAAACCAGAGATCTCTTGGTGCATGGGACAATGCTCAACCAACTGAGCCATACTGGCCAGGACCAAATCACTTTTGAATATTTAAAACTAAATGCATGTGGAACATTTTTAACTCATTCCTCTTTAGTGTTTTAAGAATTTACAATTAGAAAATCAAATGAAACACTAGAAATTTTACCAATTTATGGTAGAGAAGTAAAGAGAAGAGCCCTTGGGTGATATTTCTGTATAGTTATCTAGCAATAACATTTCTAACACTGATTACTTGGACTGAAAGTGTACACTAGGCTGGACTGTCATTCCTCTCCTTTACCATTAAAAGCCTCATATTATTAAATAAATGTAATATTTAAACACTTAAAAGGAGCCCCTTATTTTATTCTGGAAAACAAACATTTAAATTTTAAAAACTATAAAATTGAATACCAGATATATTTATTAGTGTGGTGTCCATTTTGCTTGCAGACTTGTTTACAGTCTGAATTTCAAAAAACGAGGCACCTCCTGAACGCCTTATCCGAGACAAACTCACTTTTACAAACTCAAGGTTTATACTCAGTGAGTCTTTTCGACCAGTGACTGAAGTGGGGTCTTCATCCACATTCCCTTTAAAAAAAAACCCACACACACCTACATGAGTACAAATACACACACATACATGTATACATATACATATACACACAACTATCTAATTCCATGAAATTACCCAAAACACTGGAATTAAACACGTCAATTAAAATCATTTAAAGTGAGATAAAAATTTAAGCAGAATGATCTAATGAGCATTTTTAGTGGTAAAATGCCAGTGAAATGTAAGTTGTCTAATAGTAATAATAAAAAAAGTCTCATTTTAAATTAACATGAGGTACACACTTTAAAAAATTTACTATTTGTAGAACAGAATTTCTTATCCAAATAAACCTATATCCAAAGATATTATTGTGCTGTGTATATCTTATAAAATATTCTAATTTTTACAATTCTTGTATAATTCACTAGCCTGAATTACTTATTGCATATTTCTACTTATTTGTAGAGACAAGATATTATCAAAAGGAAAAATTAATAAGTTTATGATCTTGTTTTATATCCATTATTAAAGGTATCATGATTTAGGAAAAGATCAAAGTTTAAAAAGTGCTCTAAAGTTGAGAAAGATGCAAACATGCTAAGTGTACCTAAGCCTCCTGACCCAGACGTGAGGCCAGAAACAGCAGTCTTCTGTTTTCCAGCTCCGTAAGGGTGAAACACATAGAGGGAGAAATCAGACATGCAGGCAGTGAAGCTCAGCCCCGAGGAACTGCTGCTAGAAGTGGTCAGATCTGACTGACTGCTGCTGTGCCGACTTCTGCCAAGAGGGCTGCCCAGTCCTGATGAACCTGCCATCAACACAGACATCCAAAATCTTTATCAGCCACAGAAAATTTAAAAATCCTGCCACTAATAGTCTCAAGAGCCAACCAAACATGACTTGAAAATAAAAAAGAAATACTCAAACATGCACTCATAGATTTAATCCTTGAAAACAAAATGAGGTCTTAGATATACTTTGCAATTAATTTAAACCAGGTTGAATACTCTGAAACACTCCTTTATAGTATGACTGGCCAACTCCACAGCCTCCTGTTTCTGCTATCCTTTGTGCCACTGAAACAGGCCAAGGAAGAGGCACAAAATAGCAGAGGTTTAAGCAAAGGGGGGAACTGGACACACTGTTCACAAGTCCAATCATTCCAGTAGGAAAGAGTGCAAACAGAGCAAATGCAGAAAGTTACACCTTTCCCAACTAACATGACTGGACCTAGAGGGTATTATGTACAGTGAAGTAAGTCATTCAGAGAAAGACAAATACCACATGATCTCACATGTGGAATCTAAAGAACAGAATAAACCAGACACATAGGATACAGAGATCAGCCTGACAACTGTCAGAAGGGAGGGTGATTGGGGCTGGGTGAGAAAGGTGAAGGGATTCAGAAGTACAAACTGGTAGTTACAGAATAGTCACAGGGATGTAAAGTATATAGCATAGGGAAAACAGTCGATAGTATTGTAACAGCTCAGTATGGTGTCAGGTATGTACTTGAAATATCGGGTGAACACTTTGTAACATACATAACTGTATGATCACTATGCTGTACACCTGAAATACAAATTAATATTGAATGTAAACTGTAATTTAAAAAAAGAACCACTACACATATGCAAAAAAATAATGCAAAAAGTAAAGATCTCTCTCTCTCAGAGAACTAAGTGTCAGTGGTAAAATTTACCATGTGTGGACAGGCTGATCACTATGCTTTAAACATAAACAATGGGAGGCCATCTGAATAGGGCATTAACTAGTATTTGGCTCCTAAATATCATGTTATTAAACAACTAGAGGCACAGATTCATGCACCGGTGGGGTCCCTCAGCCTGGCCTGTTCCCTCTCACAATCCGAGACCCCTTGGGGGATGTTGGACTGCCGGTTTGGACCAGATCCCCACAGCCTGCAGGGATGGACCGATACTGGCAGTCCAACATCCCCCAAGGCATGTAGTAGTTCCCAAAGTGGCAGTGGCCGGGGAGGAGACCCAATCCGGGCCAGCCGCCACACCACTGCTGCTCATCACAGTCCCGTTGCGCCTGCCACCGATGCTCATTAGTGCTGCCATGGAGGTGGGAGAGGCTAGCACCGCCATAGCTGCACTTGGCAGCCATGAGCCTGGCACCCGTCGATTAGCTGAGTGGTGCTCCCACTGTGGGAGCACACTGACCACCAGGGAGCAGCTCCTGCGTTGAGCGTCTGCCCTCTGGTGGCTAGTGCACATCACAGCAACTGGTCGACCTGTCATTCAGTCATTTGGTCGCTTAGGCTTTTATACACACACGCGCGCGCGCGCGCGCGCGCGCGCACACACACACACACACACACATATATATATGAATGTGTTACCAAAGAAATCAAGGAAGACACAGAAGATATCCTGGAAATAAATGAAAATGAACACACAACAACTCCAAAATCTATGGGACACAGTGAAAGCAGTCCTGAGGGGGAAGGTCTTAGCATTACAGGCCTACCTCAAAAAACAAGAAAACCTTTTCATAAGTTACCTAACTCTACAACTTAAAGAATTAGAAAGAGAACAATAAGAAAATCCCAGAGTAATTAGAAGAAAGGAAATAATAAAGATTAGAACAGAAATGAATGACAGAGACTTAAAAAAAGCAATACAAAAGATCAATAAAACCAAGGACTGGCTCTTTGAAAAGATAAAACAAGATTGATGAACCTCTAGCCAGACTCAAGAAACAAAGAGAGAGGACCCAAATAAAATCAGAAATTAAAGAGGTGCAGTAACAACTGACCCCACAGAAATACAAAGGATTGTAAAAAAAAAATACTATGAATGAATACATTCCAGCAAACAGGACAACCTGGACAAAATGGAAATATTCCTAGAAAAATACAATCTTCCAAAACTCAATGAGGAAGAATCAGAAAACCTGAATAGGTTGATAACAACTGATGAAATTGAAGCAGTAATAAAAAAAATTCCCAGCAAAGAAAAGCCCTGGTCCGGATGGCTTCACAGGGGAATTTTACCAAACATTCAAAGAAGAATTAACACTGATCCTCCTCAAACTATTTCAAAAAAATTCAAATACTTCCAAACTCTTTTTCTGAGGCCAGCATTACCCTAATTCCAAAACCAGATAGACTCCCTGATGAACATAGATGCTAAAATCCTCAAGAAAACATTAGCAAATCAGATGCAGCAGAACATTAAAAAGATCATACACAATGACCAAGAGGGATTTATTTCAAGGATGCTAGACTAGTACAGTATTTGAAAATCAATAAATGTGATACATTACATAAACAGTTTGGAAGACAAAAATCATTATCATATTAATTGATGCAGAAAAAGCATTCAACAAAATCACCACCCTTTTTTTATAAAAACTCTCAGCAAAGTGGGAATAGAGGGATCATACCTCAACATAATAAAGGCCATATATGACAAACCTACACCTACAACCAAAATCATACTCAATGGGCAAAAACTAAAATCATTTCCTCTAAGAACAGGAAAAAGACAGGGATGTCCACTTTCACCACTCTTATTCAACATAGTACTGGAAGTCCTAGCCACAGCAATCAGACAGAAAGAAAAAACAAAAGGCATCCAAATTGGAAAGGAGGAAATAAAACTGTCATTATTCGCAGAAAACCCTAAAGAGCCCATAAAAAAATGCTAGATTTAATAAATGAATTCAGCAATGTAGCAGGATACAAAATTACACTCAGAAATCATTGGCATTTCTATACACCAATAATTAGCTCTCAGAAAGAGAAATGAAGAAAACAATCCCATTTACCATTGCGACAAGAAAATTTAAGATACTTAGGAACAAGCCTAACCCAGGAGGTAAAAGACCTATACTCAGAAACCTACAGACACCAAAAAAAAGAGATACAGGAAGATACAAACAAGTAAAAGAATGTTCCTTCTATATTCTTGGATAGAATCAACATCATTAAAATGTCCATACTACCCAAAGCAATCTATAAATTCAGTGCAATCCCTATTAAAATACCAATAGCATATTTCACAGATCTAGAACAAACACTCCAAACATTTGTATGGAACCAAAAAATACCCTGTATAGCCATAGCAATCTTGAGAAAGAAGAACAAAATTGGAGGTATCACAATACCAGATATCAAAGCCACTGTACTCAAAATAGCCTGGTACTGGCCTAAGAATAGGCATATAGATCAATGGAACAGAAGAGAGAACCCAAAAAATTGACCCAAGCTATGACACTCAATATTTGACAAAGGAGGCAAGAGCATACAATGGAGTCAAGACAGTCTCTTTAATAAATAGTGTTGGGAAAATTGGACAGGTACATGCAAAAAAAAAAAATGCAACTAGACCACCAACGTGCACCATATACAAGAATAAACTCAAAATGGATAAAAGACTTAAAGCCTGAAACCATAAAAATCTTAGAAGAAACAAACCATAGGCAGCAAAAATCTCAGACATCTCTTATAGCTATATGTTTACAGGTACATCTCCCTGGGCAAAGGAAACTAAGGAGAAAATAAACAAACGGGCTACATCAAAATAAAAAGCTTTGGCACAGCAAAAGAAACGATCAACAAAATGAAAAGAGAGCCCACTGCATGGGAGAACGTATTTCCCAATGATACATCCCATAAGGGGTTAATTTCCAAATTATATAAGGAACTCATACAACTTAATGAAAGGAAAACAAACAATCCAATTTTTTATGAGCAAAGGACGTAAATAGACACTTCTCCAAAGTGGACATACAGAAGACCAAAAATACATGAAAAAATGCTCAAAGTCACTGATCATCAGAGAGATGCAAATTAAAACACATTGAGGTATCATCTCACACCTGTCAGAATGGCTATCATCAACAAGCAACCAGTCCTGGCAAGGATGTGGAGAAAAGGGAACTATAGTACACTGCTGGTAGAAATGAAAACTGGTGCAGCCACTGTGGAAAACAGTATGGAATTGCCTCAAAAAATTAAAAATGGAACTTTCATTTGACCCAAGGATCCCATATCTGGGAATACATACTAAGAAACCAGAAACACCAATCAAAAAAATATATGCACCCCTATGTTCATAGAGTTGCAATTTACAATAGCTAAAATTTGGAAACAGCCCAAGTGCCCATCAGCAGATGAGTGGATAAAAAAAGCTGTGGTACCTTTACACAACGGAATACTTACTAACGCGCTGTAAAAAAGAAAGAACTCTTACTATTTGTAACAGCATGGATGGACCTGGAGAACATTATGCTAAGTGAAATAAGCCAGTCAGAGATAGTTAAGTATCAAATGATATCACTCATATGTGGAATCTAATGGACAAAATAAACTGATGAACAAAATAGATCCAGAAACACAGAAGCATGGAACAGACAGATGAATTTCAGAGGGAAGGCAGGGGTGGGAGGTGGGTGAGGAGTGATTAACGGGGGAAGAACTAATATGCATATTCATAGTCCATGGACATAGACAACGGAGTGGTGAAGGCCTGGGAGGGGTGGGTGCAGGGTGTAAGGGGTCAATGGGAAAAAAACAGACAAACAAACAAAGGGGACATTTATCTTCAACAATAAAGATAAATTAAAAAAAAAAAAGAATAGTACTTGGCTCTACACTGGTGGATAAAAGGTTTCCTTACCTGGGGTTCCCGTCTTGCCTGCAGAGGCCTTTGCTCCACTCTGAGTGGCATTACCTCCAGGGGACAAAGTCTCGGCAGGATACGTGGTCCCTAAAGTCTCCAGTTCTCCCCGGTTTGAAGAGAACACCAGATCCAGGGATGGCAACTTCAGCATGCATTCTACTCTTGACACTGGTAAACAACTGAACTTGATCTGTGAGGGCTAAAGTGCAGAAAACCAAAAAAAAAAAAAAGGTTCTAGGTGAAACAATTTCACATTGGAGTCTAAAGATTACATTTCCATTTTGATCCACATACACCAAATTTAATAACACAGAAAAGAATTTTGTGTTTAATGTACTATCTTTTGTAAGCAGACATGAGACATTAACAAAATGGTATCATTTTTTTAAAATCTAAGTATTTGAGGAGCTATATCTGAGTGATAAATAGATATTTGATAATTCAGACCATTAAAGATGTTTATATTCACATTATACTTGTTCATAATCAAGTACAGGAAGTAATTTCCTTTATACTAAAATTTAAAAAGACTTTCATAAATAAAAGTTTCATAAGTTCTTAAGCCCTCACCCCATTACACGTTTTCATCAGATTTTGAAAACAGCTAGTGCAAAACACCAGAGGGGGCTCTTTTGGCCAAATTGTTGCTGTAGAAAAAGGTCTGAACAGATGGCCACTAGCAGTTCATTTATTCTTGAGATTGATCATTAGATTTTAATTGAGGGTAAACTAAACCCTCAAGTTTAGGTACAAGGAGTTTTCAAATCCTCTTACTAAATGGACTCAATCAGATTCTAACATACACTCCCAAAGGCCTATTGACAGGACTGCATTTTAAAGTAAAATGTTAAATAAAAATTACATAACTTTAAGCAAAAATCTAACCAAGGCATTACTGTGACTTTATACCTCAATTACCTTTATATCTGCTCCCAAAGGACCATAATAATAGCAAGTAGCACAGATGCCACACTAAAAAAAGACATATAATGCTAAAAAAAGGTTTTTATATATTTTTATTTTTGGCACAAAAGTATGAGATCTACCTTTTGAAAACCTTCCTCAACAGAAAAGTAAACATACACAAAACTGTACATGTACTTCCCCAAGGTTCCAGCAACCTGTCAGCAAAATATATACAAAGATCTGGGAGCCCAAAGAGAAGAAAACTTGAAAGAGATATAATGTTGGGAAAGGGAAATAAACGTAAAAATGCGTTTTTCTCTGCAACAAGAATAAGTGAAGCATCCCACCTGCACGCGGACGTAGACCACGACGTCCACGGGGAAGGAAGAATAAGCAGATGTGGAGGATGACACTAACGATGTTGTTGACTCTTCCATCGGGTCTGGAATCTCAAAATGCCCCATGTCTTCATCTTGGGAGCTGACAGCTGTTAAAATAGTTTTAAGTTTCATCATTAGGACAAGGGACAGTAGTACTAAGCTCAGGGTTATGAACACACAGCAACGTCTGCTTCTGGGGCCCATCATACCACACTTCTTTCCCCAATCAAACCCCTCGCTCATCCCCCTAAACCCTGAAACCCCACCCCCACCCCTGCTGCTACACCAAATGCCCCAAAGAAATAGCAATTACACCTTTGCCCCCAAGGATTTTCCAGGCTAAGAGACACCTTAGGGCACAAGGATAGGATATTGTCATGAACTGGCTATGGTAGTTGTAAAATCCTACAATCTCACCAGGACTTAGTTTCTTTACTTGTAAATAAGAACTAGAGGATCTCTCAGGCTCTTTCTCAATTCTATAATTCTTTTATATTATCACTGAGTATATTACATAATAATATATAATGCCATTATGAAATCCTTCTACTAGGACACCAAAGTGTATATGATGGAAAAGTAAATCCCTAAGGAGGATACTCACTTGTGTAATTCCTCTCAATTGGTGTGATTGGGATAGTTTCCAGAGCCTTTTCTAGAAAGTCTAACAGGCAGGGACTGATCACCATTTCCTCTGGCAGTGACTGAAGTGCTACCCAGGCATATAACTTGGCTGTTTTGATTCCTCCACTTCCTTTTCCTTTGGCTAGAATATTGACAAATGTGAGGTGAATTCAATAAAACAATATGATAATTTTGTGAGACATTAGAATTATATGACTTTTTAACCAGGTGAAGCACCTTATACATAAAACTGTACAAGAATGTAATAAAGAGAGCAGGTTGATAGAAATGATATATTAATGTTGGAATACAAAGATGACTATTGATATAGGTAACACAAGTTATTCCTACTTGCTCTAGCTTACAAATTTTGGTTCAGCTTTTCAAGTTTATACTTTGCTGAATTTCTCATTAGCATTATTTTGTCCACTAAAGAAGATACAGGTAACTCTGACGGACAATATTTTGTGGCAAGTGAAGAAAAAGTCATTATTTTCAGGCTTCCCTATGTTCTTGCTGTCCTCAGCTTGCACGTCTTTACAATGCTTCCCTACATGGGCTGCCATTCTCCTTCCTTCTACCTAACTAAATATTTCCACATCAGTAGAATGAGTGTAACGGCTATCTCAGACTTCGCTAACTCTGGCTTAGGTTTCCAACTCCAACATATATAGTTTTATAAACCTAGGAAAGAAATTCAACTTCTGTAAGCCTTAACTTTCCTTATTTATCAAATGGGAATAATCATCTCTCTCCTGCACATAGTGGACATAGGTGTGCCTTGTCAACTGAAAATGGTAGAAAATGACTGCATTATTATCATGATTACTAGCTACTGTAAAAGATTTATATATCAAGTTCCTTCTCCCAAATGAAACTGTTTCAAATAATTACTATCCAGCCTGACATTCCCCATTTTGGAAATTCTGTTCTGGAAAGGTGGTATTCACTTGGTGTGATACTCAGATTCTAGAATAGCTTCCAATGGCCCTGGCCCCTGGCACTCACACCCCTGTGTGATTCCCTCCCTCACTGAGCAGAGCTGAGCTGCAGGATCAATAGACATTGTGGAAGGAAGGATACATGCTTCTGAGGCTAAGCCATAAGAGATGGAGCTGCTTCAGCCATGTTCTCTTTGGGATCGCCGCTTTCGAAGGATGCCAGCTGCCCTGCCAGGAGAACACACCAGGAGCCCAGCGGGGAGACTCATGGGGGAGGACTAAGGCGCAGTGTGCTACCATGTACAGTGGGAAATTACGGAAGCAGATCCCCAAGACCCAGCCAAGCATTCAGATGATATAGCCCTTGCCAACATCTTGACAGCAACTTTGTAAAGATCCACCAGGCCAAACTGAATCTGTGATCCACAGAAACCATGTTTGAGACTAGAAGCCACCAAGTTTGGGTAATGTGTTACCCAATAATAGATAATAATGTGGTCAAGCCCAATATACTCAATCTTGTGTAAGTCTGATGTTTCCATCCAGATCATCAGCTCCCAAACTGGACCTACAAACAACTTTTTCTAAATATGCATAGATCTAAAAAAATCAAGTATTTGGCATATTAAGTTTATTTTAACAATGGATATTTTAAGGTAATAACAATTTGAAAAACAGCCCAAAGTAGTTGGCTTACAATTCCATCTATGAATTTTGTACAATCATTATTAAGTCTATTTCCTCTTTTCTTAAACATGTGAATTTGAAAGTCTCAATAGAGCAAGTAGGTGACAACTAAACATTAAGCTATGAAAAAAAGTAAGTCAAGTTCATTTTCCTTCAATACCTGAGGGGATAGGTGGGGGCTGGGGAGGAAGTAAGGTGTTAGTCTTGCTCTGGATAGCGCAAGGTAAAGGAGGAGGAAAGGCGGCACTATCTTTCATACCAGACAGCTTGGACTCTTTAGAGAGTGTTCTTGGCAGGGAAGACCCTCTGGAGGCATTAGGTGATTCAGTCTTTAGTGTCTTGGAGTTGTAATGCAACTGTATTGGGGGGAAAAAAAACTTTCAAAGTTAAAATTATGCAGATGAGAAAAACCAAGAAATGCAGGAAAATGTGTAGAATGAACATGGGCCCAGGAGTCAGAAGACCCAGGTCCCGTGTTTACAAGTTAGCTCTGTGACCCTGACATGTTTTTAGCTTTCTTCCATTTTCAAAACTAAAAAGGCCACCCCAGATAATATTTTTTTAAAAATAAATCTTTATTGTTCAGATTACAGGTGTTCCTCTTTTTGTTTTCCCCCTATAGCTCCCCTCCTCCTGACTCCCCACCCCACCCTACCCCATGCCCTTACCCCCGTCACTGTCTTCATCCATAGGAGTAAGATTTTTGTCCAATCTCTTCCCGCACCACTCACACCCGCTCCCCCGAGAATTGTCAGTCCCTTTCTATGTCCCTGATTCTATTATATTCACCAGTCCATTCTGTTCTTCAGATTTTTTATTTACTTGGTTTTTAGATTCACTTGTTGGTAGGTATGTATTTGATGTCATTTTGTTGTTCATAATTTTTATCTTTAAGTTACTTCTAGCTTAACATTCTAGGATTCTGTGATTCTAGAATCTAAAAAATAGATGTTTAATAAAGATGCACTAGGCAAGGCTTAGCAAACATGTTATGAATATCAATGTATGGAAAACAAAATTAACTTCTTTCTGCCCAACTTTTGTGGGGAAATCTGTCTAAAGGAAGTGACAGCCTCCACTTCAGATGTTCATAGGCTAGAGAAAAACCTTGGAAAAACTCAGCTCCATATAACTGGTGAAGGAAGTGTATGTCTGATAGAAAATAAACACAGGTACTAATAACCTCATCCCACATCCTAGACATGAGGTTTGTACCTTTACATCGACTCCAGGGATGTAAAAGACTGTGGTTTCCAAGTCACTCGGCTTTGTCTGCAGCGATGATGGGACTTTCTTGCCAGTCATTAAATGGGTGGTAGAAGCATAATTAGTTTGAAACTTCTTTTTTGAAGGAGAATCTTGATCTAAACTCCTGGAACTTCTGTCATAACTTCTATAAACAAAAAATGTTTACCTTTTTTTTAAAAATGACATTTCTCTCCTTTCCTTTTGTTTAAAATCAAACAGTTATTTATACAGTAAATGGAATATCATCCCTCATTAATGAAGCTGAGAAAGTAAAGCTGCTCAGTGTCTCCAGCTACAGCAGCTAATGCCTTGCACAGTGATGTTTCTGCTCTATGATCCCAAATACACAGCACCATTACCTTTACTCTCACCTAAGGTTGTGACTGTCACATGAACACAGTAGGTTGAACCAAATGAAACTGTCCTTTACAGAGGTAAAACCAGTGGAATACCAGCAAGTTATTGCGGTTCAACCCAAAATAAATAAACAGTTACCTTTTATCATCACTGCTACCTTCATAAGAACTTAACTTTGTATCTTGTAATTTTATAAAAGCCTCCTTAGACAAAAGGACCATATAAAGACCTCTTATTATGGAACATTTCAAACATAAGAAAAGTAAACAGAAGATGTTTCTCCCAGCTTCGGAGACTGTCAGCATCCACCCTCTGGTGCTATCTACCTTCCCACCCACCCACACAATCATTACTATCTTCTGATAATTCTCAGATTAGGAAAAAAAGCAAAACAAAAATTCGAAGAAAAAATAATCTAACATCAAGCCTGTTTACAGCACCATTTACTCATCGACGGACACTAATGGTAAAGCTGCAGTTATACCCTGGACACCATCCCAGCACACAGAGGCCCTTCGTGCAACTAATCCAGTCTTTCTTACATCTTTATGACTTCATCAAAACTCTCAATAACCAAACATTCCTGAGTACTGCACTGCTCTCTAAAGTACAAGGATGCCCAATACAAGGACAGAGACCAACCAAGAATTTCAAACTTGTTTACAGGAGAATTTCAAAGATATAACTATTTTAACTAAAGAATTTTTTAGAGTCTAAATCAGACATCCATATCTAGTTGCCAAATAATATTATACACTTGACTAAAGAAATAGTATACTATACAAATAACCACTCACACATTTTAAGTATGATTAAATCTCTTTCAGTCTGCATTTTGGGATGTGGGGGTGGGGAGTTTGTTTATACTATACTAGAGGCTCAGTGCATGGGATTCATGCACAGGTGGGAGGCGTGGCCTATGGGAATCGGCCCACTGTGGGAACGCCGCTAACTCTGGTCAGCCGAGCAGCTGTGGACCTGCCCTCTGAGCGGCATCTCCTGCAGCCGCTCATCCTGGTCAGCCAAGCAATGCTTCCACTGCGGGAACGCACTGACCACCAGGGGCAGCTCCTGCATTGAGCGGCTGTCCCCTGGTGGTCAGCGCATGTCATAGCGACTGGTCAACCGGTCGTTCTGCTGTTCAGTTGCTGGGCTTTTATTATATGGGATAAATAATATTTCTAACAAATGAAATTACATGTACCCTTGTCTGACCAGTTTCTTACCTCCTCAAGCTTATATCATCATGCTCTTGTAGGAGGGTGGTTGGGTGAAGCACACATTTTCCACTATCAATTTCAACCCGTATGTCAAGTTCAAAGTCGATATTTCTCTCTGTAGCTGTGCCATTGAGGCTCCGGTTGACAGGAGCTGTGGGCCAGCGCTCTGTGAACAGTTGGTGAACAGCAGCAAAGCCTGTGGCTTTTTTACGAGACATATGTCTGCAGAAAGAACAACTGGTCATCACACTGCAGTGAAGGGGGAAGAGTTTTTAACAAATTACTATTCAAATGCAATGTGAACAACGGTCTGCATATAAATTATACTGGTAGTTTATAAATTCACACAAAATACTCAACTAGCTCACGCTAACTGAAGTTTTTCTTAAGTGCATCAGAGTCACATTTTATTCAACAATTATGTTCTGAGAGCTATTACTATGTGCCTGGTCGTGTGCTCGGTTCCGAGGGCACAGGCATGATCACTGGTGTGGAGGAGGCAGAATATGAGTGGGTGCATCACACTCTACATTTGGAAGGAGATGGAATTTTGCAAATCTTCTCTGATTTTATCAGAAGGCAGAAGTATAGGAAAAGAAAAAAATGCCATATAGAGCTAAAAACTACATTAGTAAACTATGGCCATGTCTCTTAGTCTGGCTCCATTAGGCACATTAATATGTTTTTCTGTGAAAGTAAACAGTTATATATAATGCTTTAAGCTCGGTCCTAAATTCAGAAATGCTACCCAAGGATCTTAACACAAAAAGGCTACTCACGAGGGTTTCCTATAAATATAAAACCTTTCCCTCTCATGCTCTTCGTCTTTTTCATCCTTCTCGGAATCTTCGCTCGTGGAAGACAAACTGTCATCCCGTCGGCTGTCTTCAGATTGGAAAGTAACACCTGGAATTTTGGGAGAACTGAACACGGAATGAGACCCTTCGCTGGCGGATGAGTAATGGGAGGGACCATCGATGGCGACTGATAAAAGGTCCAGTTCTGTCTCCTCTGGAAACTGATCATAAAAGGAATTAACATGAATCAGGTTCACATTACAAATCTCTTCACGTTTAAAAAAGAAAAAGACATATGTTTAGTATTTAAAAATAGTCCAGAGTCAAATTTCCTCACTCTGAATGAAAAGAAAGGTCAGATTTATGATCTTATGAAATGGTGCAGCAAGGAAGGAAGCGGAAGATCAAACCACAGAAAGTCACACCACTGACATATTAAACAGCAGAGTGAGACTTCACTCAGATAAATGTATATCATCATATTAATTAGTACAAAGCGAAAGTTAAACATGCTGTGGAGACAAGGAAGCAATGATCAGCATAATCAGAGGGCAAGAGGGCAGTAGAGATGGCAGAGATGCGTCCTCATGTAGTTAAATCCCTTGAAGGGAATTTTGCTGGGTACGTCCTGTACAAATGAGGCCCAAATGGTTGATAAAAACAAATATCTTCAGAAATAAACACATTAATCAGTTAAACTTAAGATTGCTATTATATATTAGGGTGATTAGATACCCTGTCACTAACGAAGACTGCACTCTGTGGCACTGCATTTAAGTAGGTCAAAGAAACAGCAAAACCTCCTATGACCTACTTTGATTCCCAAGTTGGAGAGTTGCTTGACTATCCTTTGAGAATTGATAAGCCTCTATCAAGTGTAATGTGCAAGATGAGCAATTTATTGCTACTACTATATTAGATACCTAGTGAAATTCAAATTACCTATTTCACAATTCTAAACATTTGCAGAATTCAGCTTTTGTTCACTTTTTACTATATACATGTTATTGAGTAAATATGTAAATTCAGACTTTATCAGAAAATACTTTAAAATTTTTAAAACTATAGTTAAAAATTTATATGGATAAATATCCCTTTGTTTTATATTTATTTTCTATTTAACCATGTCTAATGATCTATTTTGTAATCTATAATTTTATATACTATCTATAATAATAAAAGCGTAGTATGCCAATTAGACTGGACAGCCGAACGACCTTTCAGACGTACTTCCGGACAAAGCCAGGGCTGCGAGGGCCGAGGCAAGCCGCCAAGGCTGCAAGGGCCAATGCCCTTGCACGAATTTCATGCATCAGGCCTCTAGTTTTTTATGAACAGCATACACTGCTATTTAAAAATAGGACTTGAATCAATTCAAATATTAATGTATTTAAGACTCAATCATTTCCCAATATATATATATATTAAATCATTAGACTGTGCACCTACAGCTAATATGTTATATGTTAATTATATCCATTTTAAAATGTTGGGCAGGAAAAAATATCAACCTAATTAGTAGATTCCATTCAATTCACTGTAAATGATTTTTTTCCAAGATCATTTTTAGAAAAAGGACATGTTTACCAAGCTCACTGTATTACAATCCAGTGGTTCTAAAACAAAATTCCGTTTAACTAAATTCAGTGGAACTATGGGATATATATTGAGACTCTAGTATAAAAAGTCAGGAAAGGGGAAACAAAATATATGTGGGCTAAGTGCCAGTTTTTAAAGTAATTTGATAGAAATTTCTAAACAAAGGTTCATATAACTGGTATGTAGGCACATTTTTTAAATTCAATTTTACTTTTATGACATATTTAGGTAAAATATCTGGCTCATAAAAATGTTAATTTGACTTATAAATTATGCCTACGTCATACATTTTCCATACTTGTTTTGAGCATAAGAATAATTTTCTAGATTGTTTGTATACATTTTTTATACCAATGACTCAAAAGAAGTAACATTCATTGACTAATTTGTTTTTCTGAGATAAATTTGATTTTAGTTAGAAATAGTTAAGTATATTTTTTAAAGAAAATATTCATTTTGTAGTTGAATGTGGGAAAAGGAGATTCACTTGGGGATTTGCAAATAACTGTAATAAAATTGCAGTTTTTGGTTTACAATTTGGTTGAATTGATTCAATAACTTGATTTAGTCTTTTAATTTTGAAGATTAAATAATTAAGTTATAAAGTATAAAACTAAAATATATTTATGCAAGAGCTTATTAACTTAATCTTAAACCTTTATGTAAAATAATTTTGAGGTCTGAGTTTAGTATGGAATGAGAGGTAGGAATTTTGAAAGCAGATTTTCAGGTGGTTAATTCATTTAAAGCAGAATTTATGTTGTTCTTAAGAAGTACCTGAAAAAACCCTTCCCCGGGAGGGCTGGACTGCGGTGTGCTTCCCCATACTGTTTTTTTCAACTTAAAATAATAAGAAATGTATAAAAACTCACACAAAATAAAAAACAATGGTTTAAAAGTAAACAAATACACAAAAAACAAAACAAACACTTTTAATATGCTATAAAATTAAAATATTATTTTGAAGCTGACTTTTTCATTTCTGGTTTCTGCTTTATCTCGCTATATACACTTAAATATATAAATAATAAAATACATAAAGTATAAACATTCCACATTTACATTTGTGTATAAGACCTAGTTTAGTATGGATTTGCAATTGAAAGAAAAACTATTCAACATTTCTACCTAAAAGCAAGCAGCTGGGATCTTTAGTCTATATGCAAAACACTACACCCGGGCAGTGGCCTGCTGTTTGGTAATGTACAGGCTTCAACAGTCACAGGTAGGAATCAGCATTTTAAACTGTCTGGCTACTATAGTTTTGTAATTATCAGCACTGCGTATCTAACCAGGAATGCCTCTCTTACTGTGTCTTGGATATTGAACGTTACTCTGGGCCCAGGAGATGCTGCATCCACACGGATTTCTGGAAGCTCCTCAGTCTCTCCTACTCGAGAACTGTAAGGGAAATAGAAAGTTATACAACATTACCATTCTGTTTAAAAAAACACCAACAATTGGATTTTATAAAAGTCTGATTAATAACATTATGTTCTATTTCTATATATTCACCTTACCCAAGGATTCAACTTTTGGTATTGCATTTCTTAACCTTTAGCATCCCATAAAAAAAAGTCTATGTTTCGTTGACACAGATTTTCTAAAACTAAACCATATAGAAAGGAATTTAAAATTTTTACTTTATAGTACTCATTCACTAGTAAAACAGTATTTTTCTTCAATATGTAAAAATTTCCATTCTTTCATATATTAAATGTGTATGAACTCAAACATTTTCTAAAATGACAAACTTAGAGCAGCAGCTACTAATGGGCACATTTTCACTTCTTTGGGTAGTCTGTAAGTTTACATATATACTTGTCTAAAAAGCAATGTACTTCATTCTTGGAAAGCACACCGCGGTTGTAGCACAAATGTGATAGGGAAATTCCTTAAATAAACTTCTTAGTTTGACAGTAACCAGTATTACTGGTATTTGACTAATTATGTCCAGTTTTGTTATCATAATTTTGTAATTCCCACAATTAGAACATAGTAGATAAGTAATGGACCTTGGCAAAAGAGTCAGAAGTTACTACTTGGTTTGTTGACTGAAATAGACATTACCTTGCCCTTTCCATTCGCTTAAAGGGTGGTCTTCCAGAAGCCGAAATGCTCTTCGATCGGTTGTAACTTGGTTTGTAACCCAACCCCCACTTATCCTTCAGGGAAGCAGCCTAATGAAATGGGAGAGAAAAAAGGGTGACTATAAACTACTATAAACCAGTTAGCCGTATCCCCAGGTCAATGACAAGTGACTTTAAATGTCACTTAACAATATAGATGAATCAAAGCAGAGCATGAGGCAGCTACTTTAGTCCTCATGTCCACTTGGAGAGCTAGAAAATATTAGCCCCAGCTGGCCTGAGAGAAAAAAGAAAACGATTGAGAGAGGGGATGAGGGTTACAGAAACAGAGAAAAAAGGAAACAATTAAAAAGGGAAGAAAAAAGGAAATGAGGATTACAAGGAAAGAGGAAAAGAACACCATTCATCCCAAGTACCACCCACCCAAGGGCTCCTGCGACACGATTCTGCACTATGGCAAAGGAAACGAAGTGGTGATTTGAACACTCTCCTGGCCTCCAAATCCCTCTTCTCCCAATGAGTGATGGGGGCCAAATATGAAAAGGATTCCTATACAGCGATGTAAATGCAAGAGGACTCGCTGGGAAGTGAGGGGGAAACGCCAAGGGAGACAGATGTTCACATACATTTCATTCATTTCCCTAATCCTCTACCTAGTTTTATTTTCAATTAACAAGTATAAGCTACCTTATAAATACTACACAAGCATTATTTTAATTATATTGTATGATGATTAGGTAAATAGCAACAAAAAATTTAAATACAGAATTATGCATTGTAGATTATCACTACCCATTTATTATATTTTAATTATATTGTATGATGATTAGGTACATAGCAGCAAAAATTTTAAATACAGAATTATGCATTATAAATTATCACTACCCATTTATTAGTCACAGAAACCAGTGATGAATATAACTCAAATTGGATTTTATCTTTAATTTAAATCAATAATTTAGAACAGTATTCAAACTAGGTTGCCTGGGACCCTGGGGTTGATCAAAGGAAGAAATTTCAAGGCAATAAACGCTGGATCTTTGTGCCTTTCCCCCTTCCTCTGAGCCAGCAGCTCTGATTTAATCTCTTTGTATATAGTGGGGTGCCATCCAAAAGCTTATTCTGGTAAAAAAAAAAAAGAAAAAAAAGAGGGTTCTGCTATTCATTTTTAAAAAATGGTTAAGAACCCATTTATATTTTTTTTAATCTTTGTCTTATTTTAAAAATATTTATTTTTCACAGAGAGGAAGGAAGAGGGACAGAGAGTCAGAAACATCGATGGGAGAGAAACATCGATCAGCCACCTCCCGCACACCTCCCACTGGGGATGTGCCCACAACCAAGGTACATGCCCTTGACCAGAATCGAACCTGGGACCCTTCAGTCCTCAGGCCAATGCTCCATCCACTGAGCCAAACCAGCCAATTTTACTTTAAAAAGTAAATTTTCCATTAACCAGACCAACTTGACCCAAAGCAACCTACCTCCATTTGAATAAGTTTTAGAATTATTTCCTATTAGATGTGTACAGCATACCTATATATTTGTTTCTATTATTCAACAATTGAACTAAATCCCAGAAAATGTAAGTAGTGGATTCAAAGATAAATAACTTGTTCTTTAAGCAACTCAAACTCTAATAAGGGCAACTATACAAGCAAATGATAAAGTCAGCTGTGGGGAATGAGATGGGGTAGAATGGCCATCTCAAAGACTTCGCATTTGAAGTGGAGACTAAAGAGAAAGTTTACTTCATGAAAGGCAGACAGAATATGGTAACTAAGGGTACAGACTGCAGAGTCCCACTGTTGGGTTTGATTCTTGCTCCATGGGGATTGCTGGTGTATAACCTTGGTCAATTGCTTGACCTCTCTCTATCTCAGTTTCCTCATCTTTAAAATGGGGAAAATGCTACAAGCTCCTCACAGGGGGGTTGTAAGGATTTAATGGGTTGTTAAACATAAAGTGCTGTAAACAGTGCCTGCTACTGAGTAATTGGGAGGTGTACAAACCAGCAATGGAGGAAGAAAGAGAACAACAAAAGTCTCATCAGAAAGTTTCCTAAATTAAAAAGAAAATGTCTACTTTAATAAAATTCTTGGTAAATTCTGACTCACTCGCATACTGGACCTCCGTAACTTTTTACGAACATCTCTTCGAATGTCATTCACAGCAACAGATTCTAATTGTTGGTAACGTTGAATTTCTTGGTTTATGGTTCCTTCACTTGCACCTAATTTTCTGGATGCAAAACAAATATGGTAAAGAAGTTACAGAGTAAGATGATTTTCACGTGCTCCTTTATCATTCTTTCACTTTTCAGCATATCAAAGATTATGTATGAACAAGCCAAAATCCCCCATTAAGTTAATACTCATACCAGGCAAACTATAACAAAGTTCATCCAATGTGTTAGGAAATGGTCTTACTCATTTCTATATCGAGAGTCTCTTTAATTATCTTACGAAAGCTGTGGATCCACTCTGCAGAAGAATACCTGTATATAAAATTCTACCTATAATTTAAGTCTCAAGTAAGATTTTAGGGGAGGAAGTATGTATTTGCTTCAAGTCATTTTCCCCCCCAAGAACAAAACCCAAACTATAATGTGAGTCAACAGGAAAATGTGAATCACTGTATTATAACTAACTGGCATACAAGTTCTTAGGTAATACCTTTCACTGTACAAAAATGCATATATTTGTGTAAAGTCCTTCAATGCAAAAAACAACAACACAGCTACGGGTGTACAAAGGTTAGAAAAGATGAGGCATGAATATCAACTCTGGGAAAACAAAAATTTCAAAGTTTTCCAAGAAGGAAAGTCTTATAGAGGAAGTATTAGTACCATCCAGCAGGCCACAGCTACAGAAAATAAATTACTACATGTACTCCCTATTCTTGACTTATCCCACATCCACTTTGGTCCTAGAGAAACACTAGTGTAGGCAGGCAAAATGAGCATGCACTTTTGAGTTCAGGCGACACAAGTTCAAATTCTAATTCTTATCGCCCCCTAGCCTGCTTTCTCAACTAGAAAGTTTAGATGCCATCTAACCTCAAGAAATGCAGTGGAGATTAAACTGAGATAACATGTCAAATGCTCAATTTGTTTCCCCTTTCAAAAATGTGAATTTCTGAAATACTAATACATATATTTACATAGGCATGTGAAGATACATGTAAGTGTATATGTACATGTAGAGATACACATGTGTGATATGAAGTCAGTCATAAACTGCTCAGAAATGAGGACCCGTGACAAGCACCAAACAAGGATTTCAGGCCTAACTTGATCACTAATGGATGCAGGGTCTCAGGCAAACTGCCACACTTCCCTGGCCTTGCTCATCTCATTTATAAACTAAAAGAGTTGTACTGGTCCACACAATGTCTTCCCACATTTAAAATTTGATGATTCTCTCATTAGGGTGGACTGTATTAAGTGAAAAAGCATGGTACATACTTAAGATCGTCTATGACTTTGGCTTGTTCATTCAGCTCTCTGATATCCACTATTCGCTTCATCATTTTTCTGCCTCTCAGATCTCCTGGCTGGCTACAAGATGCTCCTTGTCTTCTATATTCTACAGCTTCCTGAAAAAATCAAAGCACAAATGTTAGTACCACACCCTGTGGTCACACAGCAAATCTACACTATCACAAAAATGACACAAATCAAAGAAGCATGCAAAAATCAAAGGCATCTACATTAAGTATGATGATTGGAATTCTCCAGTGATTGATATCCCTTCGTTTTCACAGAAATCTATTTAGTTACCACCTACATTTCCCCATGAGTGAGCTCTGCACACTTTCAAATGGGCCTGGCCTGACTGTGGGGAGCCCCCCAGCTCTGGCTCACACAAATACTCTGCAGGAACAGAATAGCGCTGGTGTGGGGGCGTCAGGCCTAGCAGGTGGTTTACAAGTCGCTGCCCAAAGGTGAGCTTGTGGCCATCTCCACTTACTGAACTTCCATCTGAACTCTAAACAATAAACAGTAACATCAATTTTTTTAAAAAATGTCTTTCCAAGAACAAAAGTATTTCATGATACAATGGTTAAAAGATAGTTTAAAATATTTTAATTAATACCAGAATGAAAGCAGAGACTTTCTTTTTAACTATCAAATAATTTGATACTATAAAATGTACAGTAGAGATGGAAATACATATTTCTAATTGTATATATTTTGTGTGCATGTATATACTTTGCTTTTGAGATTCATTTTTTAACATCTTTATTTAGCTATAATTTACATGCATATAATACACCCATTTCAATTGTACAATTCAGTGGTGTTTAGTATATTTACAAAGTTATGCTCATCACCACAATCTATCAGAATATTTTCACTACCCCCCATACGGAACCTTGTAACCATCAGCAGTCTCTCCCAGTCCCCTCAGGAGCCCCCTGAGGCTCCCAGCTTGAAGAAACCACTGATTTATATTGTCCCTACGGATCCGCTGCACTTTCAATGTTAGTATGTCACCTGTCGGTTAAGGCACAAGTTGGTTGACAGACATTATTAAGGAACAAGGAATCAATTAAAAGACATTATTATGACATTAAAAACAATGTTATGAAATGTAGACACAAGAACCACCAGTCCCTTCCTTCCTGCACAATTAGAAATCACAATATAATAAGTAACACTGAGTTAGTAATAGCCCATCTCATGGTAAGAGCCAGTTGGGAAACATCCCACAGTGAGTGTACGTACAGTGTGGACAGTGGGAGACATCGTGTCCACTTCGTCCTCGTCTGACAGGTCACCGATGTTCATGGAGTTCAGATCAGCCATGTCATCTATGACCTCCTCCCCAGTCAGTGTGGTCAGAGTGTTTCCCAGAGCGTTCAGCCTTTTGCCAATGTTCGGGTCCATATGCACATCAATGCCACACATTTTCCACAGCACATTCAGTGTCCAGGTCCCGGCACTACTGCTCTCTGTGGGAATACAGAAGTGACATTTCTGGGCAGTCTTGAGTGTAGCAACTTAAAATATTTCAGGAATAAAGTGGATGATGGCCTATGGAACACCAATGTCCGTCAGAACACGGCCCATGGCACTGAGTCGCCAACCGTCCAGTGTGCACATGTCTCCTCGGTGTAGCACCCGCTCCTGGGGACTGTGGATTCCCCCTCACTCCAGTCCCTTCACACTCTACAGTAAGTACTGGCATGGCCCTCCCTCACTAGCCAGTATTAATTAGATTATTAGACTGAGTGAGGGGCAGTGTTGGAAAAATAAGAACCCTCCCCCAGATTATTGAGATCGGTCCTTCCCTGTTGATAAGGACCCGGCTCTTGAGCTGCTGGCAGCCTTGCTTCCCGTCATGTCAGAAGGGTCCTTAGTGAGAAAACAAAGCACCCGTGGAGAAGACGTGATGAAGACGAGAGCTGGAGTCCTGCTGACATGGATCTTGTTCCCAGCATCCCTCAACTGATCTGGCTCCCTCTCTTCACCCAGACAGCCAGTCCCAAGTTTAACTGTGGTCTGCAAATATCCTGCTATTGGTCCCCCTTCGGGTTAAGTTAGCTTGAGTGGCTTGTTGACACTTATAAACAACAGCCCTAACAAAGACTTTAGTGTGACCTTTCTCTCCACATGTATGTTAACCTCAGTCATCAACTTTCTTTCTAACGTTACTCTGGAAATGTCCTGACCTGTCAGTCCTCTGTCAGTGGGGCCCATTGCCTTGCTGCTCTCTAGGACAATTACTCAGGATGAGCACTGAGGCTAGGTTTGGGGAGGACAAGAGGAACAGTAAGGAGGGAAAGAAATCTACTGACCTCAACAGCTCCCACCCTCTCAACAGTTAAGAGCCCTTCAACAGATATCTCCCTTTAGCTTACTCTAATTTATACCAAGCAAAATAATAAAAATTTACACAGGCTATCATCTTAGTTAAGACAGCTAATTCTTTCTGCAATTACCTACTATCTGGTTTCCCAGGGTTTTCTGCTCCCTCTTTCTCCAAAGTGTCCCCTTGACCAGAGTAAGTTTAGTTAAAAGATACTCTCACTATTAATATAAAGCCTGAAAGCACATATAGATAAGGTAGTATTCTCTCTGACACATGTAGTAAAAGTAATTCCAAATGTGAACCTACCAGCAGCTGCCTGTCCTGTAGTCCGGGAACACACCTCATAGGTGCCATCAGGAACCACACCTGCACAAAGAGCACACCAAAATGAGCAACGAAATTATGTTTTCGATAAAATATCACATTGCAATTTTTCACCCAAAGAGCATCACCTACTTATGAACAGAATCACCAGCTTCTCAAGGTTTCCGTTTCTAATCTGTAGAATGAAAAGGCTGCCTCAAATGACGCATAGTATCTATGTCATATCTCAAAGTATTTTATTCTATAATTTTAAGAATTCAGCTACAGTTGTGAGTGACAACACCTGGCTGACTCTGAAGCTCTGGTTTCTGGGTGCTATGACAATCTGTGCCATCAGGAGTGAATGGCACTTTAAGAATGCAAATAGTTTAAAAAATGACAACTAAGAACTGCCACTTTAGGTCACAGACATGACTTATCAGCTTTGTCTTTTCCTTATGCTGTCAAACTCATAAGGTAATAGACCTAGCCCGGAACATATCTGACTTGAACTCTGAAACAGTTACTACCACTTAGCATTAATTGATAATGTCAGCTTCAAAAAGGAGATTAACTAAATCAACAATTTTAAACAGTAAGGGACATACTATCCTTGAAACAACTTTTAAACAAAGTAAAGTCTAAGGACAGAATCAAAATCATTTTTCAGTAAGCCTTAATAGAAACCAAATTTCAATCTAAACCTAACAGTACATATATCCATTTTAAATGAAACGTCCTTTTGCGATTCACTCTGTATCTTAAACTGGTAGTCAAATGTTACCCAAATCTGAGTTGTAGGAAAACTACAACTTACTTGGGGAGAAAAGGTCTATTTGCTACGTGACAATTTTTATTAGGTAGTTTTCATTTTTAAGATAGCACTAAGGACTTTAAAATATAAATTACATTTTTCAGCCATATGGTACCTGTGCCTCACATATAATGATAAAACAAGAAATAATTAGATCTTGTTTCAGGGTAACAGATCAACCAATGCACCTTTATAGTCAAGGTCATAATTCAGAGCAAAAGAAACCTAGATTACCCTTTCAAATCTAAGAATGCCAGAATGAAAAGGAAACCCTTTAAAATTTGACTAACATAAGAGGTCAAGTGAAAGCAAAAACTAGTAAGTAAAAAAAAAAAAAAGACATAGGGTAGCTGAGTGGATAAGAAAACATGACCCATATATCAGCTGTCTACAGGAAACCCACCTTAGAACAAAGGAATCATACAGACTAATGGTAAAGGAATGGAAAAAGATTTTTCAGAGAAATGGGAATGAAAAAAAAGCTGGGGTAGCAATACTTATATCTGACAAATTAGACCTCAAAGTGAAGGCCATAACAAGACATAAGGAAGGCCACTTCATAATACTAAAGGGAGCAATTCAACAAGACAATATAGCTCTGGTAAACATATATGCACCCAATACAGGAGCACCCAAATACATAAAAAAACTTCTGAAGGATATTAAGGGAGAGACTGACAGCAATACAGTCATAGTAGAGGACTTTAATACCCCACTAACACCACTGGTCAAATCCTCTAAACAAAAAAAAATCAGCAAAGAAACATCAATCCTAAATGACACACTAGATCAGGTAGAACTGACATCTTCTGAACATTCCACCCCAAAGCCACAGAATATACATTCTTCTCAACTGCACATGGGTCATTTTCAAAGACAGACCACATATTGGGGCAAAGGCAAAGTCTCCTCAAATATAAGAAGACAGAAATAGTATCAAGCATCTTCTCAGATCTCAATGGCATAAAACTAGAAATCAACTACAATAAAAACAAAAATCAAACACCTGGAGGCTAAATAGCATGCGTCTAAACAATGATTGGGTTACCAAAGAGATCAAAGAAGAAATAAAAAGGATCATGGCAACAAACGACAATGAAAACACAACGATCCAAAATCTATGGGACACAATGAAAGCAGTCTTGAGAGGGAAGTTCATAGCTCTGCAGGCCTATCTCAAAAAACAAGAAAAGATGGTAATAAATTATCTAACCCTACAACTCAAAGAGTTAGAAAGAGCAACAAGAAAAGCCCAACATAAGCAGAAGGAAGGAAATAATAAAGATCAGAGCAGAGAGAAATGACAAAGAGACCAAAAGAACAATACATTAGATCAACAAAACCAAGAGTTGGTTCTTTGAAAGCATAAACAAGATTGATGAACCTTTAGCCAGGCTCACCAAAGAAGCAAAGAGAGAGGACCCAAATAAACAAAATCAGAAATGAAAGTGACAAAGTAACAACCATTCCCACAATTGTGTAACAATCGTTTAACAAAAGATTATGAAAAAATAATATGAACAACTCTACTCCAACGAAACAGAAAAACCTAGATGAAATGGACATATTCTTAGAAAAATACAAGTTCCCAAAACTCAATCAAAGAAGAATAAAAAAACCTGAACAGGCTGATAAATACCGAAAAAATTGAAGCAGCGATCAAAAATCTTCCAGCAAACAAAAGCCCTGGTCCAGACAGCTTTACAGGGGAATTCTACCAAGCATTCAAAAAATAACTAAAACCTATCCTCCTCAGACTATTCCAAAAAATTCAAGAGGAAGGCACACTTCCAAGCTCTTTCTATGAAGCCAGCATTACCCTAATCCCAAAACCAGATAAAGACACTACAAAAAAAGAGAACTACAGGCCAACATCCTTGATGAACATAGATGCTAAAATCCTCAACAAAATTCTAGCAAATCAGATTCAGCATTACATTAGAAAGATCATACATCATGACCAAGTGGGATTTATTCTGGGGATGCAAGGATGGTACAATATCCACAAATCAATAAATGTGATACATCACATAAACAAACTGAGAGACAAAAATCACATAATCATATCAATTGATGCAGAAAAAGCATTTGACAAAATCCAACACCCTTTCTTGATAAAAACTCAGCAAAGTGGGAATAGAGGGATCATACCTCAACATAATAAAAGCCTTATATGACAAACCTACAGCCAACATCATACTCAATGGACAAAAGCTAAACTCATTTACCCTAAGAACGGGTACAAGACAAAGATGCCCACTCTCACCACTCCTGTTCGATATAGTACTGGAAGTACTAGCCATAGCCATCAGACAAGATGAAGAAATAAAATGCATCCAAATTGGAAAAAAAGAAGTAAAACTGTTCTTATTCACAGATGACATGATACTATACATAGAAAACCCCAAAGACTCCATCAAAAAAATTCTAGACCTAATAAATGACTTTGGCAATGTAGCAGGATACAAAATTAACACCCAGAAATCTATGGTCTTTTCATACACTAATAATGAACTCACAGAAAGACAAGCAAAAAAAAACAATCCCATTTACCATTGCACCAAAAAATTAAGATATCTGGGAATAAACTTAACTAAGGACGTAAAAGACCTGTACTCGCAAAACTACAGGACATTGAAAAAAGAGATAGAGGAAGACTTAAACAAATGGAAGAACATACCATGTTCATGGATTGGCAGAATCAACATCATTAAAATGTCCATAGTACCTAAAGCAATCTACAGATTCAATGCACTCCCCATTAAAATACAAATGGTGTATTTCAAAGATTTAAAACAAACTCTCCAAAAATTCATCTGGAATAAAAAAGACCCCGAATAGCCACAGATATCCTGAGAAAGAAGAACAAAGTTGGAGGGATCACAATACCAGATATCAAGCTGTATTACAAAGCCACCGTTCTCAAAACTGCCTGGTACTGGCACAAGAACAGACATAGACCAATGGAACAGAACAGAGAACCCAGAAGCTGACCCAAGCCATTATGCTCAATTAATATTTGACAAAGGAGGCAAGAGCATACAATAGAGTCAAAACGGTCTCTTCAATAAATGGTGCTGGGAAATTTGGTCAGATACAAGCAAAAAAAATGAAACTAGATCATCAACTTACACCATATGCAAAAATAAACTCAAAATGGCTAAAGGACTTACATGTAAGATGGGAAACCATAAAAATCCTACAACACTCTGTAGGCAGCAAAATAGCAGACATATGTCGTAGCAGTATCTTTACAGACACAGCTCCTAGGGCAATGGAGACTAAGGAGAAAATAAACAAATGGGACTACATCAAAATAAAAAGCTTCTGAACAGCAAAAGAAACCATCAACAGAACAACAAGAAAGCCCACTGCATGGAAGAACATATTTGCCAATGATATTTCCGATAAGGGTTTAATCTCCAATATTTACAGAGACTCATACAACTTAACAAAAGGAATATAAATGGTTCAATCAGAAAATGGGCAAAGGATGTAAATATAGACACTTTTCGAAAGAGGACATACAGAAAGCCCAGAGATATATGAAAACATGCTCAAAGTCACTAAATCATCTGGGAGACGCAAATCAAAACAACAATGAGATACCACCTCACACCTGTCAGAATGGCTATCATCAACAAATCAACAAATGATAAGTGTTGGCGAGGATATGGAGAAAAGGGATCCCTCCTGCATGCTGGTGGGAATGCAGACTTGTGCAGCCACTGTGGAGAACAGTATGGAGTTTCCTCAAAAAATTAAAAATGGAACTCCCATTTGACCCAGTGATCCCACTTCTAGGAATATATCCCAAGAAACTAGAAACATGAATCAGAAAGGATATATGCACCCCTATGTTCATAGCAGCACAATTTACCATAGCTAAGATTTGGAAACAGTCTAAATGCCCATTAGCAGATGAGTGGCTTAAAAAACTGTGGTATGTCTACACAATGGAATACTATGCTGCTATAAAAAAGAAAGAACTTTTACCATTTGCAACAGCATGGATGGAACTGGAGAGCATTATGCTAAGCGAAATAAGCCAGGTGGAGAAAGATAAATATCACATGATCTCACTCATATGTGGAATATAACATAATTTGATGAACAATAATAGATCCAGAGACAATTGGTAGGGGGTGGGGGAGGGGGTTAGAGAGCAACCAAAGGATTTAGATGCATGCATATTAGCATATCCAATGGACACAGGCGAGGCAGTGGGGGCTTGCCTGGGGTGCAAATGGCTGGGGCGGGGGTGTCAATTGGAGAAAAGAAGACAAATGTAAAACTTTAGACAATAAAAAAGGGGGGTAGTCAGCAGATCAATGGTTAGAGCGTCAGTCCTCAGACCCAAGGACTGTGGGTTCAATTCCTGGTCAAATGCACATACCTTGGTTGCAGGTTTGATCCCAGCCCAGGTCAGGGCACATGTAAGAGGCAACCAATGTGTCTCTCTCACATCAATGTTTCTCTTTCTTTCTCTCTCTCCCCCTCCTTGTCTCCCTTCTACTCTCTAAAAATCAATGGGGAAAAAAATACCCTCAGGTGAGGATTTAAAAAAGGGGGAGGAGGAGTAAAAAAACATTAGAAATTTCCACTTCCAAGAAATGGCATCTTTAAAATTTAGTTTTAAAAAAATTATTTAAGTTTATAGAATATGGAGCCATGATGAATTAATATGGAATGTGAAGATGTTTAGAGCAGATATGAATCCTGAAAGTGAAGAGCAGGAAACCAGCTAGGCTCTTACCCAGGATTCCTGTGGTCTTTGCAGCAGAGACAAAGTGCCAAGTTGGAGCAACCACTATTCTGAACCCAAAATGACAATTTCAACTCTCATGAGTGAATGCTACCCAGGTATTAACAGAGAGCTTGGAGTATTTCAAACTTCATGATTTATGTAATTTTCTAAGTTCATATTAATGAAAATAGTCTAACCTTTACTATCTACTTATGTGGTCCTTTGAACTCTTCCTACATTCTAAAAATTAGATTGGCCATTCTAATTTTACTGCAGTTCTCAAAAAAAAAACCACATTGTCACCTAGAGAGGAAATTAATTGGTTTTTTTCCAGGGCAGAATTTTTAAATGATCAGTAAGCTGCCCAACCAGCATAGCTCAGTGGTTGAGCATTGACCTATGAACCAGGAAGTCATGGTTCAATACCAGGTCAGGGCACATGCCCAGGTTGTGGGCTTGATCCTCAGTGGCGGGTGTGCAGGAGGCAGCCAATCAATGATTCTCTCTGATCATTGATGTTTCTCTCTCTCTGTCTCTGAAATCAATAAAAATATTTTAAAAAAGATATCCTAAGGCATACTCCTACTGTTCTTATTTCTCTTCCCTATACTCAACTTTAAAAAAAAAAAATATTACGTTAGTTTTATGTAAGTACTAGGCACCCAGTGCACGAAGATTCGTGCATGGGGACGGGGGTGTCCTTCAGCCCATCCTGCACCCTCTCCAATCTGGGAGCCCTCAGGGTAGCCCTCTCCAATTCAGGAGTTTCTGTCTGTCTTAGCAATCATATGAGTGAATTGTCTGAGACCCCAACCCAGTTTGGTTTGTTGCTCACAGAGTAATAGAGGCACTTCTTTTTTCTTTGCTTCATTGGTGGAGATTTCCTGGAAGTTTTAGGATATCTTCCCTTTAATTTTTCCTAGACACTCTGATTTTACTTATGTCTCTCACCTTTGCTTTCCCTCCATCCCCCATTGCAATAGTAACTTGCTCCACACTCACTTTGCTCTAGTGTCTAGGAGATCCGTCTGCAACCAGAACTACGATACCCAGCTTTCCTGGTGCTCCCCACGCTCTAGGCTTCCACTTCCAGTCCTGAGGCTGCCACCAGAACTACTATTCCCAGAACTCCTGGTTCTTCCCATGCTCCTGGTTTTCCCTTCCGGCTCTGTCTCAGTCTCATGGCCTCCCACTCTGCCAAGTCCTCCAAGCTACCAGCTCTCCCTCTCTGCTCTCCTTCTGGCAGCTTGGACTCCACTCTCCACCAGCTCTCCCCTCCGCTTGGCGCCTGTGTATGCAAATTAATCCGCCATCTTTGTCAGGTTAATTTGCATACTCACTCCTGATTGGCTGGTGGGCGTCGTGGAGGTATGGTCAATTTACATGTTACTCTTTTATTATATAGGATACTTACTATTAGTAAAAGCTACAAAGTCATACACTAAAAAAAACTAGAACTGGAAAGATTATCTTCCACTGCAGAGGGGAAAAACTGCGTAAACAATGGCATACCACCTTCTGAGAAATAATCAAACATTAATTTTGATTTATAAGATTGGCTGAGGAATTTTAGTTCACAACCTTTCATTCTTCAAATATAATTTACCATGACTATCCAGATTATTGATGCTTTAAGATGATTATAATATTTAAAATATTAAAATGGATAAAATAAACCCCTAAACCTTCAAAATAGCATATACACATAGCTTTAGTTATTCCCAATCTTGAATGTTATGCACTCAAAGGAATCACACCATTTATGATCTGTACCCCACAAATCTGGATGTGTGGACTTACTCATGTCAGCATTAATCAAAACAGTCTTCTTGCTCCCAGTTATCTGCAACTGTTCTATGTTACATGATGAACTGGATTTTATACATTCTTTCAAGATTTCCACAGAAGAAAGGTGATTTAACTGGTCATTTATGAGTCAATTATAAAAAAAAAATTAGAAAAATAAACCAAGATGGCGGCATAGGTAAACACCTAAACTGCTGCCTCGCACAAAAATATCAAAACTACAACTAAAAGACAAAACAGACACCATCCAAAACCACAGGAAAGCTGGCTGAGTGGAAATACTACAACTAGAAGAAAAGAGGAAAGCACATTGAGAATCAGAGGAGCTGCAAAAGGCTGAGGTACAGAGATGCGCGAGCCCGAGGAGATGACGGGTGGCTGAGAGCACGGGCGGCTGAGTGCGCGGCTCGCTTTCTAAAGCGGGAGGGACAAGGAAGGCTCCTGACTGCACTGAAATCCAGTGCCGGGTGAGACGCTGGGAAACCAGACTCATTCAGGGGGAATCTGCACTGTGAGGAAAAGAGAAAGCACACTGAGACTCGGGAGCTGCAGAAGGCAGAGGTCAGGAAGCATGGGCTCAGAGAGAGGACTGACTGCTGAATGCATGGGCGGCTGAGTGCGTGGCTGGCTTTCTAAAAGCAGGAGGGAGACAGAAGCTCCCGACTGCACTGATCGGGCAAGTTTCTGGGAACCCCGACTCATTCAGGGAGAAACTGTACTGTCTGGCAGTGGGCGAAACTCGAGGGCAGCTTTCTCTCAGAGGTGCTTGCAATGATTACCGAGGGACACTGAGACCCAGGGGCCTCATAGGGCAGGACTGACAGGAATCCAAGGCTATCTGCTCTGCCCTGAAATTCCACCCCATCCAAACTGAGCACAGAGGCTTTTGCAATTTTGCAAGTCTTGTTTCATAAGAGTGTCTCCAGCACAGAAGTTTTCCCAGCATAGACACAGCTGATCCTCACAGCCAACTGGCCTGGAGGTCAATTCCTCCCAGTGATACCAACAACAATCAAGACTTAACTACAACAAGGCTGTATACACAGTCCACAAAGGGGTGCACCAAGAGTGTCCACCTCAGGTAACTGGGGAGGCTGAGCCACTGTGCCCTAGAGGACACCTACCACACAAAGCTACCCTACCAACTCAGGGAAGCAGCGAAAATGCGGAGACAAAGAAAGAGATCATAAATGAAAGAAATGGAGGAAAACAAATGACTGGATATAGAGTTCAAAACCACGGTTATAAGGCTTTTCAAGAATTTCCTAGAAAAGGCCGATAAATATAACGAGACCCTTGAGGATATGAAAAAGGACCAATTAGAAATTAAACATACACTGACTGAAATAAAAACTATTATACAGAGACCTAACAAGCAGACTAGAGGAACGCAAGAATCAAGTCAAAGAATTGAAATACAAAGAAGCAAAAAACACTCAGCCAGAAAAGCAAAAAGAAAAAAAAAATCCCAAAAGTTGAAGATACTGTAAGGAGCATCTGGGACCACTTCAAGCGTACCAACATCCAAATTATGGGGGTGCTAGAAGAAGAGAGAGAGCAAGATATTGAAAACCTATTTGAAGAAATAATGACAGAAAACTTCCCCCACCTGGTGAAAGAAATAGACTTACAAGTCCAGGAAGCGCACAGAACCCCAAACAAAAGGAATCCAAAGAGGACCACACCAAGACACATCATAATTAAAATGCCAAGAGCAAAAGACAAAGAGAGAATATTAAAAGCAGCAAGACAAAAACAGTTAACTACCTACAAGGGAGCACCCATACGACTGTCAGCTGATTTCTCAACAGAAACTATGCAGGCCAGATGCGGGTGGCAAGAAATATTCCAAGTGATGAATAGCAAGAACCTACAACCAAGATTACTCTACCCAGCAAAGCTATCATTCAGAATTGAAGGGCAGATAAAGAGCTTCACAGATAAGAAAAAGCTAAAGGAGTTCATCACCACCAAACCAGTATTATATGAAATACTGAAAGGTATTCTTTAAGAAGAGGAAGAAGAAAAAAGTAAAGATAAAAATTATGAACAACAAATACATATCTATCAACAAGTGAACCTAAAAATCAAGTGAATTAAAAACCTGAGGAACAGAATCAACTGGTAAATATAATAGAATCAGGGGCATAGAAAGGGAGTGGACTTATAATTCTCAGGGGGAAAGGAATAAGGAGGGGTGTGCAGGAAGAGACTGGACAAAAATCGTACACCTACGTATGAGGACAGTGGGGGGTAGGTAAGGGCAGAAGGGGTAGGAATCGGGTGGAGGGAAGCTATGGGGGGGAAAAAAAGAGAAACAATTGTAATAATCTGAATAAAGATTTATTAAACAATAAAAATAAATAAATAAATAAAATAATAAAGGGGAGGTAAGGGCAGAGGGTGGGTTGGGAACCAGGTGGAGGGGAGCTATGGGGGGAAAAAAGAGGAACAATTGTAAAAATCTGAAAAATAAAGATTAAATTTTAAAAAAAAGAAAAGAAAAAATTAGGGAGTGAGCGAACCTTCGAATGCTAAACCATCAACAAGAATGGCTATCTGCTTTACTCACCAACTACAACTGCTAAAAGTTGTAGTTTTTCACAAAAAAGTTCCAAAATTTTAAAAATAGAAATAGCCCTCATTTCACAAAGTCCAATAATATTCCTATATCTGAACATCCTTTACTTTTATAAGTGAAGACATACCAATAGGTTGTTTTCGTTTTCTCTTTTAATTTTTAGAAACCCTCAAGTTCTTCTATATATATAAAAAGCCAGTGATGGTAACACTGTAACTACTGGTCGCTATGACACCCACTGTGGCCAACAAAGTGGCCCAATTAGGGGATGGAGCTGGCCGGCCAACCTCCTGCAGCCCCTCCTTCCGCCGGCCCTAGCCCCGATGGGTCCTCTCCACCCCGATCAGCCCGCAGCCCCTCCTCCAGCCCGGCCCTGCCCCTGAACACCCCACCTCAATAGGGGGTGGGGCTGGCCAGCCAATCTCCTGCAGCCCCTCTCCCCAGCCAGCTCCACCCGATCACCCCTCCCTACCCAAATAGGGGGCGGGGCCGGCCAACCAACCGCCTGCAGCCCCTCCCCCAGGCCAGCCCCACCCCCGATGAGCCCCCATCACCCCATCGGCCGCAGCCCTTCCACCCAGCCATCTCTGCCCCCGATGAGCCCCCCTTACACCAATCAGGGGTGGGGCTGACCAGCCAACCTCCCCTGGCCCCATTCAGTGGCAGGGCCAGCCAGCCCACCACTCACAGCCCCTCCCCAGGGCTGGCCCTTTCCCCAACTGGTCCCACCAACCCAATCGGGGTGGGGCCCCCGGCCATTGCCGCAGTGCCTCTCTCCAGCTGGTCCGGCCCTGATCAGGGCAGGCCAGCCAGCCAACCTCCCGCCATCTCCTCCTCCCGACAGGCCCAGCCCCAATCTGTCGATTGGGGTCAGGCCAGCCAGTCGGACCCCACCCGTGCACGAATTTGTGCACTGGGCCTCTAGTACAGAAAATAAAAGACACTCACAGGCATTCATTACTAGATCCCCACGGATTTCTGGCTTCCAATCATCCCACGACGTTTCAAAGCCGTCAGCAAAACGGATGCAGAAGTTTTTGAAATGCCCTTTACTAACCAGAGACTCGGAAGAGCAAGCAGTGATGAGAGTGCTTTCAATAGTCAGCACCAAGGCAGAGCCAGTGTCCAAGTCTCCACTGTGATTGGACTGCAAAATATATTAAAGAGGAAACAAGACAAAAGGTGACAACTCTTAAATTTGGAAATTCTCATAGGATTCCTGGAAACAAAAACCCATAAAGGGGGAAACCCAGAAAGCTTCACTGGAAAGTAGCTTAGAAAGATGCCTACTTTAAAAATCAGATTACTCAAGTGAAATGCACTTCCATGTGCTTTTGTTTTAAACTAAATTTGCAAAAGGCTAATTATCTGCTTTTCTATTTCAAGCTTCTGTTTTCGTGTGGGAAAAGTTTGTTCTTTGCATTCTCACCACCACCCTTGGTGTGGGGCCCTCCTGAGTCCACACATCACGTGATTAAAGGTTACCATTTAGCTCCTGAGACACAAACATAGCACATGGTGTCAATCCTCAACCCAGAGTTTTTGTTTTGTTTTTAATATATTTTTATTGATTTCAGAGAGGAAGGGAGGGAGGGAGAGAGAGACAGAAACATCAATGATGAGAGAGCATTGTTCATTAGCTGCCTCCTGCACACCTCTTATTGGGGTTCGAGCCCACAACCCAGCATGTGCTCTTGACTGGAATTGAACCTGGGACCCTTCAGTCCACAGGCCGATGCTCTATCCACTGAGCCAAACCAGCTAGGGCAATCTAGAGTTTACTAAAAGATAAATTCATTCAAAAACTGCTTACAGATTATTTAAGACAAACTATAACAGTAAAATAAAGGCCTCTTTATTTGTTTAATTGCAACTTCTTGGTCTGACAGGGTTTCATAACTTTTTCTCTCTCATGCACATGTGCATACAAATGTATGTTACTCAGAATTAGTCCCAAAAATTATAAAGACAAAATTCTTGTTGCTTATTGGTCAAGGTCAAAATTAAGAGTTATCAGACGAGTATCAATCTCATCACTATGCTGAGGCTCATCAGAGTGTGCAAATCTCGTGAGATTCGCCTTTAATACACTGTAGACGAATGAATAATGGTTGAAGGAGTTCGATCTTACTTACTGTTTACTAAATTCAAGTTATAAACTGCTCTCCTAAGAAATCCATTGTGATACTCTGTATACCTAGAAATGGTGAGTAGAGTTGCCTGGTTCTTAGTGTTGGATAAAAACTTGAATTCCGTACCTGTACAGCACTTGTGATAGGCAGGCAAATCCCCAGATCATTCACAGTGAGCTGCAGGAAGAGTGTCCCGAAGGCTTGGGCAGAGGTTTGCTGGATTCCGGGAAGCATATCTACTACTTCCTTTGTAGCCATGTGAATGTCCTTATGTAAAGCCATTCGTTGTTCATTCCAGTTGTCATAGGCAGCCTTATAGTTCAGCCAAAACAACACAGCTTTTGGTGATTTAGGCAAGGAAGAAAGAAAATTTCTTTAAAAAAACTGTAAAGCTATATGGCAAGTAAACCTCAATAGCTGCAAAATTCCACCAATTAGTAAAAATTACTCCCAGAAAATAGTAGCATTAGGATTGAAAAGGATCTAAGATGATATGGTCAACTTGACAAATGAAACCAAGAAGCAAAAAGCAGACAATTGAAAAATGGCAGAAGGAAGAAGCCAATCCAGGTCCATTCATTCATTCAACAAACTGTTTGTGAAATGCCTGTTATGAGCCAGGCACTGGGATGGAATAAAAAATGAAAGTAGTCCACGGTCCCTGACCCTGCAAAGCTTACTGCTACTAATGTTAAAAAATTCCTGGAGGAGGGAGAAACCAAGATGGTGGCATAGGTAAGCACCTATACTGCTGCCTCGCACAACAATTTCAAAACTACAACTAAAAGACATAACGGACACCATCCAGAACAACAGGAAAGCTGGCTGAGTGGAAATTCTATAACTAGAAGGAAAGAGAAAAGCTCACGGAGAACTGGAGGAACAGCAAAGTGTTGAGGTACGGCAAAGGGTCTTTGTGCACGCAGAGAGGAAGGGCGGCTGAGAGCCTGGCTGACTTTCTCTGGTGGGAGGGGGAAGGAAGCCCCACCTCCCCGACTACACTGAACCCCAATTCCGACTGCACTGAACCCCAGTTCCGGGTGAAACCCTGTGGACCCAGGTTCATACAGGGGGAGTCTGGACTGTCAGTTAGAGAGAAAGGCACTCGGAGACTCTGAGACCCAGGAGAGAGCTGGGGGAGCCCCGGCGGGCAGGGGTCTGGAAGCGCGCGCAAGTGTGCACAAAGACTGCAGAGGTTGTCACAGGCTTTCCCTAGCAGAAGGGACTCTGAAGCTCCTGACTGCATTGAACCCCAGTTCTGACTGCACTGAACCCCAGTTCCAGGCGAGCCCCTGGGGATCCACGCTCTTGCAGGGGGAATCTGGACTCTCGGGCGGAGGCTCTGGAGCCGGGGAAGGCTGCGTGCACACAAGGGCAGGGCTCAGGGGAAGCCAAGACTGTCTGCTCTGCCCTGAGACTCCACCCCATCCAAGCTGAGCACAGAGGCTTTTGCAATTTGGCAGGTCTAATGCTATAAGGCTGTCTCCAGCACCGAACTTCTCCCAGCATAGACACAGCTGATCCTCACAGCCAACTGGCCTGGAGGTCAATTCCTCCTAGTGATACCAACAACAATTCAAGACTTAACTACAAGGCTGTACACACAGTCCACAAAGGGGTGCACCAAGAATGTCCACCTCAGGTAACTGGGAGGCCGACCCACTGGGCCATATAGGAAACCTAGCACACAAAGCTACCCTACCAACTCAGGGAAGCAGTGAAAATGCGGCGACAAAGAAAGAGATCACAAATGAAAGAAATGGAGGAAAACAAATGACTGGATATAGAGTTCAAAACCATGGTTATAAGGCTTTTCAAGAATATCCTAGAAAAGGCCGATAAATATAACGAGGCCCTCGAAGATATGAAAAAGGACCAACTAGAAATTAAACATACACTGACTGAAATAAAAAATATTATACAGAGACCTAACAAGCAGACTAGAAGAACGCAAGAATCAAGTCAAAGAATTGAAATACAAAGAAGCAAAAAACACTCAACCACAAAAGCAAAAAGAAAAAAAGAATCCCAAAAGTTGAAGATACTGTAAGGAGCCTCTGGGACCACTTCAAGCGTACCAACATCAGAATTATGGGGGTGCCAGAAGAAGAGAGAGAGCAAGATACTGAAAACCTATTTGAAGAAATAATGACAGAAAACTTCCCCCACCTGGTGAAAGAAATAGACTTACAAGTCCAGGAAGCGCACAGAACCCCAAACAAAAGGAATCCAAAGAGGACCACACCAAGACACATCATAATTAAAATGCCAAGAGCAAAAGACAAAGAGAGAATATTAAAAGCAGCAAGACAAAAACAGTTAACTACCTACAAGGGAGCACCCATACGACTGTCAGCTGATTTCTCAACAGAAACTATGCAGGCCAGATGCGAGTGGCAAGAAATATTCCAAGTGATGAATAGCAAGAACCTACAACCAAGATTACTCTACCCAGCAAAGCTATCATTCAGAATTGAAGGGCAGATAAAGAGCTTCACAGATAAGAAAAAGCTAAAGGAGTTCATCACCACCAAACCAGTATTATATGAAATGCTGAAAGGTATTCTTTAAGAAGAGGAAGAAGAAAAAAGTAAAGATAAAAATTATGAACAACAAATACATATCTATCAACAAGTGAACCTAAAAATCAAGTGAATTAAAAACCTGAGGAACAGAATCAACTGGTAAATATAATAGAATCAGGGGCATAGAAAGGGAGTGGACTGATAGTTCTCAGAGGGAAAGGGGTAAGGGGGGGTGTGCAGGAAGAGACTGGACAAAAATCGTACACCTATGGATGAGGACAGTGGGTGGGGGGGGAGGTAAGGGCAGAAGGTGGGGTGGGAATCGGGTGGAGGGGAGCTATGGGGGGGGGAAAGAGAAACAATTGTAATAATCTGAATAAAGATTTATTAAAAAATAAAAAATAAAAAAATAAATGAAATAATAAAGACCTAAAAAAAAAAGTTTGCCAGGCAGGCTCCTTCTTGGGCTGGTTTCCAGCACAACCCAGCACCTCCAGGAATTTAGAAGGCCTTTAAGGCTCCAAATGGGACCTTAAGAGTAAACAAGAGTATTATTCCACCTTAAAAAGGAAGAGGGACGTCTTTTTTTTTTTTTTTTTTTGAAGTATTACAAATAAGGAGGACGTCTTGATACATGTTACAACGTGGATGAACTTTGGGGACCTTATGCTGAGTGAAATGAGCCACTTACAAAAAGGCAAATACTGTGTGGTTCCACTTATATGAGGTACTTAAAAGTTGTCAAATTCATAGAGACAAGAAGTAGAAGGTTGGGGGATAGGGCCCAGAGGAGGGATGAATCTGGATTTATTGTTTAATAAGGACAGAATTTCTGTTCAGGATTATGAAAAAGATCTGGAAATAAATGGTAGTGATAGTTGTACACACACAAAAAAAAATTCCTGGAGGAGAGATGCAGAATACTAGGAGTATACATTGGAAAGATGGGCTTTAGAGAAGAGGTCAAAGATATTTGAGTGTGTAGCAAGAATGAATTCTAAGGAAAACCTTTACTGAATGCAGTGTGTAGAGGGAGCCTAAAGAGGAGATGAAGAAGGAAGGACCAGAGGAGAAGGAAAAGCAAATATCAGTCAGGAACACAAGGAGTAGAAAGTACTTTAAGGAGTTGTTGGAAGCTGACGAGAGGCTGGTAAGATGAGAAATGAAATAAACAGGCACTGGATCTAGAAAAATAAAATGTTATTCATGACATTACCAAAAGGAGTTTTCCAACAAACTAATCTTATCACCAGCCAACACCTACTACCAATTTAAATCTTAAATAGCTTGCTAAATGGTTCTTAGTTACTTTTAAAACACAGTTCCAACATATTTACCCAATATGCACTATTTAGACCCACTCTATCTGCTCAGCCTTATTTCCATTATTTTCTTTCAGGAAAGCTGGTGCTGTATTTTCTTAGACCTCTGTGCTCATATTCCTTCATTCAGGTTCTCTCTCTTTTGGAAAATTTTTACTTAGTTCCTGCTATATATGCCATGGACTGTTCTAGTCCACTGTATACAAAGGCAAATAAGACAAGCTTGCGTTTCCCTGTCTCCTTGGTGATCTCTTAACTCCAAGTTGAATCTGAAGAATTGGTGTCTCCTCCAAGCAGCACAGGTGAAGGAAGAGATTCCCTAACCCCCTAGAACATGGATCTCCAACTCTGCTATGAGTCCACTTAGCTCCTCCCACATGGCTGAGAGTTCCTGGAGGGCAGGATACTGTTTTCCATATTCAGATTCCACTTCTAGACAGCACACAATCAATGTTTAGAGTATAAGCAAATAAAGACATTGCCAAACCAAATGGGTACACTAGTTACACAAACTAAAAAACTCAGCATAACAATCCATGTAGAAAGCAAGTAACTTTAACAAGTAAAATGACTTTAAAAACTGAAGGGAATAAGCAAGAACCTGTTGGGATGCTCCCATTTTAGATTTACACTGGTGAACTACAGTGATTTTTATCGGATGTCATTCCCAACAGTTCTAAATCCAACAAGAAAGTCTTGCCTGACTCTCACCTCTGTCAAAGGCCACCGGCTGCGCATACACGATTGGTCTATTCAAGGTAATAAGCACAGCTTCCCTATCTGAAGAGCCACTGATTTCTTCTCGGAGGGCATTTCTTAATCCAATTCTGGTTTTAAAATAGGCAACTTGATGAAAATCAGAACCAGCTTCCTCATAAACCTAAATTAAAAGTTCAATAAAATCAAATAATGGAAAGTGTTTTAATAAAAGAAACTAAAAGTTTTAACATCATTAACAGTTTTATGCACCAAAAAAACTATATTATATTTTTCTCAATTTCATGCACCAATAATATATACCTTATGCTATACCACAAACACCTGAAATCAATATAAAATATGAATGGGTATTTAAGAACTAAATGGAAAGTCAAACATCAAGTTCGTACAAAATCGAGGATGAGGTCCATATTCTGAACAACAATGTATTAAATGTTTCACGATAATGAGATCCTCGCTCCTCTCAAAATGTTTTTATTTGAACAAATTAACTGTTTTCCTAAAGATGACAAGAAGTTTTTGTTAATTTATTCCTTCCACATATTCTTTAATATAGGCAACTCAATTTTTAAAGTGTGACTGATATTCATTTAATCAGTTCTTCAAATCACAGAAGAGAAAAGGTTAAAATCTACATAATTTTTAGAAAATAAAAAGAAGACTCCAAAAACTCTATGAGTTGTGAATATTAATTTTTATAAAATATAGTCTGATTTACTGCTGTGTATGCATATATATATGTTTTACAACATATATGTTTAACATTACGGTATGCAAAACTTACCAATATTACAGCACAACTGAGAAACTTAGTAACATTTTTAAAAAATATATTTCATTGATTTTTTACAGAGAGGAAGGGAGAGGGACAGAGAGTTAGAAACATCAATGAGAGAGAACCATTGATCAGCTGCCTCCTGCACACCCCATACTGGGGATGTGCCCGCAACCAAGGTACATGCTCTTGACCCTTCAGTCCTCAGACGTTAGCTCTATACACTGAGCCAAACCGGTTAGGGCAAAACCTAGTAACGTTTTAAGAACTCACCAATGTTAGCACAAAGCATTGAATTAAAAACAATGTTTAATAAAATAAAGAGAAACTATAAGCACGTACTTTTGAAGATACTGGATTAAGTTTCACGTGATTGCATTTGCACTAAACTATAACAATATACCACCAAAATACTCAATGAAATACCAAGGTAAAATTGTAAAGACCTTCATAAATTAATTTTCATTAGAATTTACAATCAGAAATTTTAGCAACTTAAAATATTTTCATAAATATAGTGTTATTTCAAGTAGTTGAAATTGATGTGCAAAATGTAAAGGCTACAGTTCTAATGTCAACACATTCTGCACTCACCTGATGTTTGACAATTTGTCCTAATGCCAGATTCAAATCCACTTGGCATTTACCAAACAGTTTCAGATAGCTGCTGCTTCCTGGTAAGGCTTTGGTTTGAAGTCGGTTTGAAAGTTCTAGTTCAATCAATCCAGTTTCAAATCTCACAGCTCTCATTGATGGAGTTGTAGCTGTGACTTGAATACCCTAGCAGATTAAATGTTAGAAGGAAAAAAGGACTCTTAAGTCAACAATGTCCACCCACTCCAATGAAAACTTTTGATACGATAAATAAAATGGAATATTTTAAAACACACATAGGATGTCTAATAAACTGATAAAACAGCCAACATTCTTTAATTTCTCATTAGGGACTCTCTTTAGCTATTAAATTTCATTTCAGTATTTTGTATTAAAAATCTAGACTGTTCATGGGTTAATTATAATGTACTTATAATTAAATAAGTATTTGGTAAGAAGAATTTTATTTTTACGAACATTAAATGTCTTATATATTGGAAATATTAAGGTATTACTGTTAATTGGACAAGTGCACAAAATATTTCTTGCAGGTTGATCTAAATGTTCTGCATGGAAAGATAACCAAGGCTCTTTAAAATGCAGAAATATGTGCATACTGAAAAAATGCAAATAGGAAAAGGTCCTAGATAATAGTCAAACAATTGTAAAGCATTTTCTTTAGTGGATATACTTCATTTCTATTCTCCATCTGGCATATTTATGTCTCATAAACTTTCTATAAAAAGCAGGCATTAATTAATTTGAAAAATCCTTCTAAGAGTAACATTCTTATTGCTATGTCACCTTAAACTGCAAGTTGAGGGAATACAGTAGAATCTTAGGCTTCTCTCCATCTGCTGTCCCATCATGTTCATTCCAGAGAGGAATCGGCTGCTCCCCACCTAAAACAGGTTAAATAATTGAGAGATTGGTATAATTTCTTTAAAAGAAAAATTTCTATTTTGTGCATTAAAAAAACAACAACACATAAAACAGTTATTTTCTTTTGACTGAGCATTAAATCAATGTTTTTAGCAGGTTACTTTCACTGAGGCAGATGTATATAAGCCAGGTATAATCCATAGACACTTCTTAAGGACATTTTATAAGGACTAAATTAAAACATTATCTGAATAATAAAACCAAAAGTGATTACAGATGCCATAAAGTGTATTTGAGGCAAAAAAGTAAACTGGACTAATTTCTTCAATCAAAAATGTGAACTTTGTTGTTTATATTTTGATGTGCAAAAGAAAAAATAAAGGTTGAGAAATGAAAAATAAGGTAATACACGTTAACAATAAAGAGTATGACAGCAAAGATTATTGTGTAAAGTTTTTTAAATGAGGACAGGAGACCTTGGAGGTTAAGTTCCTATTAATAGACCATTTGTTGCCCAGGCAATGTGGTCCACTCAGGAAATAACGTTTTAATATTTTAATATATAACTTCTATATCTACTTCTTTCCTTTTATGAACTTCTCTGCATGCTTATTTTTCCAATATCCTATCTTAAAATGATGCACCTTTCTGTTTGTATGTTGAGTTCATCATCAGCCCAGAGAGCATACAGGTGGAATAGAAGATTTTTCCTATTAAGGACCATAGATGCATCAAAAGAGCCAAGAAACAAACAGATAAAAGAGCAGTTTTTGTTTGCTTAAGATAAAAATTTAATCTTTTATGGGCTTTCAAAAAAGCCATTAAAAAGAACTCGTTTTTTTTCTTTTTCTTTTTTAAAGAACTCTTGCACTTGTAACAATATGGATGGACATTGAGGGTATTATGTTAAGTGAGATAAATCAAACAGATGACTTAGAAGTGGAATCCAAAAAAAAACAACAAACATCAACAACAACTCACAAATACAGAAAACAGATAGGTTTGTAGCTAGAGGGGAAGAGAATTGGGGGGTGGGCAAAATGGGTGAAGGAGGGCAAAAGGTACACACTTCCAGATATAAAATAACTAAGTCCTGGGGATGTAATGTACAGCATGGTGACTTTAGTTAATAATATTGTACTGCATATTTGAAAGTTATCAAGAGAGTAAATCTTAAAAGTTCTCATCACAAGAAAAAAAATGATAAAATTTTGTATAATGATAGAGGGTAACTAGATTAATTATGGTCATCATTTCGCAGTGTATATAAATATCAAATTATGGTATACTCTTGAAACTAATATAATGTTATATGTCAATTTTACTTCAAAAAAAGTCTATTCATAAAAATTCTACTAGTCTTGTGTTGATCTATCACTATCTTGAGTATCTTTTATCTGGTGTCTGAAAAAAAAATTTTTTATTGTTTAAACTATTACAAATAGTAGTACATATGTCTCCATTTTTTCCCCATTGACCTGCCCCAGCCTCCCTTACCCCGCGGCACATGCCCTCAACCCCTGTCCACCAGTGTCTTGTGTCCACTGGTTATGCTTATATGCATGCAGACATATCCTTCGATTAATCTCTTCCCCCTCCACCCAACCCTCCACAGCCATCCCGCTGTAATTTGACAGTTTGTTCAATGCTTCTTTGCCTCTGTATCTATCTTTTTGTTCATCAGGTTATAATTTTCTTTATTAACCATAAATGAGTGAGATCATGTGGGATTTTTCTTTCACTGACTTGGCTTACTTATTTCACTTAACATAATGCTCTCCAGTTCCATCCATGCTGCTGCAAATGGTAAGAATTCCTTCTTTTTTATAGCAGCATAGTATTCCATTGTGTAAATGTACCATAGTTTTTTAATCCACTCATCTGCTGATGGGCACTTAGGCTGTTCCCAAATCTTAGCTATTGTAAATTGTGCTGCTATGAACAAAGGGGTGCATATATCCTTTCTGATTGGTGTTTCTGGTTTCTTGGCATATATTCCTAGAAGTGGTATTACTGGGTCAAAAGGCAGTTCCATTTTTAAATTTTGGGAAAACACCATACTGCTTTCCACAATGGCTGCACCAGTCTGCATTCCCACCAGCAGTGAAGGAGGGTTCCTTTTTATTCGCATCCTCGCCAGCACTTGTCATTTGTTGATATGTTGATAGTTTGCCATTCTGACAGGTACATATGTCTCATTGTTGTTTTGATTTGCATCTCATGGATGATTAGTGACTTTGAGCATGTTTTCATATGTCTCTTGGCTTTCTGAATGTCCTCTTTCAAAAAGTGTCTATTTATGTCCTTTGCCGATTTTTTTTATTGGATTATCTTTCTTTTGTTAAGTTGTATGAGTTCTCTGTAAATTTTGGAGATTAAACCCTTATTGGAAATATCATTGGCAAATATGTTCTCCCATGCAGTAGGCTTTCTTGCTGTTTTGTTGATGGTTCTTTTGCTGTGCAGAAGCTTTTTATTTTGATGTAGTCCCATTTGTTTATTTTCTCCTTAGTCTCCATTGCCCTAGACAGGGGTCCCCAAACTTTTTAAACAGGGGGCCAGTTCACTGTCCCTCAGACAATTGGAGTGCCGGACTATAGTTTTTTAAAAAAAAAACTATGAACAAATTCCTATGTGCACTGCGGGCCCGGGACGAGTTGGCTGCTAAGCAGGACAGGCAGCAACACCCGGCGGGCCGGATAAATGTCCTCGGTGGGCCGCCTGTGGCCCACGGGCCGTAGTTTGAAGACCCTGCTAGGAGCTGTGTTTGTAAAGATATTGCTATGACATACATCTGCTATTTTGCTGCCTATGGAGTATTGTAGGATTTTTATGGTTTCCCATCTTACATTTAAGTCCTTTAGCCATTTTGAGTTAGTTTTTGTGTATGGTGTAAGTTGATGATCTAGTTTCATTGTTTTTTGCATGTATCTGACTAAATTGCCCAGCGCCATTTATTGAAGAGACTATTTTGACTCCATTGTATGCTCTTGCCTCCATTGTCAAATATTAATTGAGCATATTGGCTTGGGTCAGTTTCTGGGTTCTCTATTCTGTACCATTGGTCTATATGTCTGTTCTTATGCCAGTACCAGGCAGTTTTGAGAACGGTGGCTTGTTAATATGGCTTGATAGCTGATATTGTGATCCCTCCAACTTTGTTCTTCTTTCTCAGGATATCTGTGGCTATTTGGGGTCTTTTTTTTTATTCCAGATGAATTTTTGTAGCATTTGTTCTAAATCTTTGAAATATGCCATTGGTATTTTAATAGGTATTGCATTGAATCTACACATTGCTTTAGATAGTATGGACATTTTAATGATATTGATTCTACCAATCCATGGACATGGTATGTTCTTCTATTTGTTTATGTCTTCCTCTATCTCTTTTATCAATGTCCTGTAGTTTTGCAAGTACAGGTCTTTTACGTCCTTAGTTAAGTTTATTCCCAGGTATCTTAATTTTTTTGGTGCAATGGTAAACGGGTTTTGTTTGTTTGTTTGCTTCTCTTTCTGTGAGTTCATTATTAGTGTATGAAAAGACCATAGACTTCTGGGTGTTAATTGTGTATTCTGCTACACTGCCAAAGTCATTTATTAGGTCTAGAATTTTTTTGATGGGGTTTTCTATGTATAGTATCATGTCATCTGTGAATAAGAACAGTTTTACTTCTTTTCCAATTTGGATGCCTTTTATTCCTTCTTCTTTTCTGATCACTATGGCTAGTACTTCTAGTAATATGTTGAACAGTGAGCATCCTTGTCTTGTTCCCGTTCTTAGGGTAAATGAGTTTAGTTTTTGCCCAATGAGTATGATGTTGGTGTAGGTTTGTCATATAAGGCTTTGATTATGTTATGATCCTTCTATTCCCATTTTGCTGAGAGTTTTTATCAAGAAAGGGTGTTGGATTTTGTCAAATGCTTTTTCTGCATCGATTGATATGATTATGTGATTTTTGTCTCTCAGTTTGTTTATGTGATGTATCACATTTATTGATTTGCGGATATTGTACAATCCTTGCATTCCTGGAATAAATCCCACTTGGTCATGATGTACGATCTTTGTAATGTAATGCTGAATCTGATTTGCTAGAATTTTGTTGAGGATTTTAGCATCTATGTTCATCAAGGATATTGGCCTGTTGTTCTCTTTTTTTTCTGGTGTCTTTATCTGGTTTTGGGATTAGGGTAATGCTGGCTACATAGGAAGAGCTTGGAAGTGTGCCTTCCTCTAGAATTTTTTGGAATGTTCTGAGGAGGATAGGTTTTAGTTCTTCTTTGTAGAATTCCCCTGTAAAGCTGTCTGGACCAGGGCTTTTGTTTGCTGGAAGATTTTTGATCGCTGTTTCAATTTCTTCAGTAGTTATCAGCCTATTCAGGTTTTTTTATTCTTCTTGATTGAGTTTTGAGAGATTGTATTTTTCTAACAATATGTCCATTTCATATAGGTTGTCCATTTTGTTGGAATAGAGTTGTTCATAGTATTTTTTCATAATCATTTGTATATCTGTGGGATCGGCTGTTACTTCACCACTTTCATTTCTGATTTGTTTATTTGGGTCCTCTCTCTTTGCTTCTTGGTGAGCCTGACTGGAGGTTCATCAATCTTGTCTATCTTTTCAAAGAACCGGCTCTTGGCTTTGTCGATCTTTTGTATTGTTGTTTTAGTCTCTATGTCATTTATCTCTGCTATTATTATTTCCTTCCTTCTGCTTATGTTGGGCTTTTCTTGTTGCTCTCTTTCTAACTCTTTGAGTTGTAGGGTCAGATAATTTATTACCATTGTTTCTTGTTTTTTGAGGTAGGCCTGTAGAACTATGAAATTCCCTCTCAAAACTGCTTTGTTTGTGTCCCATTGATTTTGGATTGTTGTGTTTTCATTGTCGTTTGTTGCCATTATGCTTTTTATTTCTTCTTTGATCTCTCTGGTAACCTAGTCATTGTTTAACAGCATGCTATTTAGCCTCCAGGTGTTTGTTTTTTTTATTGTTTTTATTGTAGTTGATTTCTAGTTTTATGTCATTGTGATCTGAGAAGATGCTTGATATGATCTCTATCTTCTTGAATTTGAAGAGAGTTTGCCTGTGTCCCAACATATGGTCTATCTTTGAAAATGACCCATGTGCAATTGAGAAGAATGTATATTCTGTGTCTTTGGAGTGGAATGTTCAGAAGATGTCAATTCTACCTGATCTAGTGTGTCATTTAGGATTGATGTTTCTTTGCTGATTTTTTTGTTTAGAGGATTTGACCAGTGGTGTTAGTGGGGTATTAAAGTCCCCTACTACGACTGTATTGCTGTCAGTCTCTCCCTTAATGTCCTCCAGAAGTTTATGTATTTGGGTGCTCCTGTATTGGGTGCATATATGTTTACCAGAGCTATATTGTCTTGAATTGCTCCCTTTAGTATTATGAAGTGGCCTTCCTTATGTCTTGTTATGGCCTTCACTTTGAGGTCTAATTTGTCAGATATAAGTATTGCTACCCCAGCTTTTTTTTCATTTCCATTCGTCTGAAAAGCTTTTCCAGTTCCTTTACCATTAGTCTGTGTGATTGCTTTGTTCTAAGGTGGGTTTCCTGTAGACAGCAGATATATGGGTCATGTTTTCTTATCCACTCAGCTACCCTATGTCTTTTGATTGGGGCATTTAATCTATTTACATTTAAAGTTATTATTGATAGGTACTTATTTGTCACCATTTTTATTCTTTATTTCTGTGTTCCTTCTTCGCTCCCTATTTCTTCTTTTAACAGCAGACCCTTTAGCATTTCTTGCATTGCTGGCTTGGTGGTAATAAGCTCCCTTAGTCCTTTTTTGTCTCTGAAGCTCCTGATTTCACCTTCAGTTTTGATTGATAGCCTTGCTGGGTACAGTATTCTTGGATTCAGATCCTTCCTTTGCATGACTTTGTATATTTCATTCCATTCCCTTCTGGCCTGATGTGTTTCTGTTGAGAAATCAGTTGCTAGTCTGATGGGGGATCCTTTGTAGGTAACTTTCTGTCTCTCGCTGGCTGCTTTTAAGATTCTTACTTTGTCGTTGGTGTTTGCCAATTTAATTATAATGTGCCATGGCGTTGGTCTTTTGGAATTCATTTTGTTTGGGACTGTGAGCTTTGTGGACTTGTGTGAGTTTTTTCTTCCCTATATCTGGGAGGTTTTCTGTCATTATTTCTTCAAACAGGTTTTCTATTCCTTGCTCAGTTTCCTCTCCTTCTGGAACCCCTATTATGTGAATGCTGTTTTGTTTCGTGTTATCCCAAAGTTCCCTTAGACTCTCCCCCTGTTTTTTAAATGCTTTTTCTAGTTGCTGCTCTGCTTGGGTATTTTTTTCCTACCTTGTCTTCTAGCTCACTGATGTGGTCCTCCACTTCTTCTAGTCTACTGCTGATGATTTCTATTGAGTTTTTTTATTGCAGTGATATCATTTTTCATTTCTTCTTGGTTCCTCTTCATTTCCTCTTGGTTCTTACACATATTGTTGAATGTCTTCCAACCTTTTCAGCCACCTTATGACCATTTCTCTGAATTCTTTCTCTGACATATTCCTAGCCTCCATTTCATTTACTTCCTTTTCTGGTAATGCCTCCTTTTCTTTTGTATGTGGGCTGTTTTTTTGTCTCCCCATGATCTCTCCTCTCTGGTTGTCTAGTTATGTAGCTCTCTTACTCCTGTGTTGACTTTCTCTGGGCGAAATCTGACCTTTCTGTGAGCAGGTGCAGAGCTCATCCGAGTCCGCGTATTCACGCTGCTTGAGACCCAGTGTTCATGGGTTCGCAGCTGGTCCCTAGGTGTTGTGGTTGTAGGATCCAGGCAGGTATCCAATTCGTCCCAGTTGAAGGTAAGGCTAGGCTTCCGATCACAGCCAATCTCCCCTTCAAGATGGCGCAGTGTCTGCGGCAGAGCCAGTAGTTCCGGGAGAGATTTCAGCAGCAATGGAGGCTGCCTGATCAGTGGAGCCCGGTCCAGCAGTCCCCAAGAGTCCCTTGGAATGTAACTGTCCCTCACTCACAAATAGACACTCCCCGTACATCCACACACTCTCCTTTTGTTCTCTCACTCACTCACTATCTTGCAGCCTGCCTTCCCATTGGCAGCCATCTTCGATCTCTCTGAAAAAAACATTTCTTAAAATTTAAAAGCAAATGCTCCACCTCTTATAAAATCTACTATATAATCATTTTAGTTTATAGAAATATAAGAAATACTATTATATTAGTCACATTAACTCCACAGTTCTTTACCTCATTATGAATTAAATTTATAGATGTGGTCTAGCTATTATTTTGACATGATTATACTCATACTGAAAATATTCAGCCTCAAGAATTATTATACAGAGTCAACTTGTTTTCTACCCTGATTCCTCTTAATACTTCATCTTGTGAATTAAAATTCAATTAAACATTTTAAATATCAAACATGTATTTCTTATTAAAATGTAAAGCTGTGATTAAGAAGCTCAATTGTAATCTACTCTTGAGGGATAGCAAAAATGTATGGGTTGTTATAAACAATTTACCATGTAGCCAGCATATAGTCACCACTGGGTATAGAATAAGGTGGCAATCTTAATATTGATCTAAATTTTTTCCTAAATGAGGAAGACTGGTTTGGTCAATAGACATACAAAAAGCTCTCTCTCTCTCTTAAGGTAAGCATAAAGGAGCTTTGTGAATTTTATAAATCATGAATGTATGTATTACACATGAGAAAAGTAATAAGCAAAAGAACCTGTAGGCTGGAAAGCCAGAAAAGGCACACCTTAAGGGGGTCATTCAATAATTATATCCAATGAACAGGCTCAATGCTCATATCACAGACCCACAGGCCATGCAGCCATGAGAACAAAACCTGCTGCTACATGCTCTATACTATAAGGTGCCATATCAGCTCACCAGAGACTTTTTGTATTACTTCATTAACTTCCTTCATGAACACTTTCTGGACAAACACCAAGTGGTTTAGAAGATCAGTTGTGAGATTATGTTCAAAAGAACCAACCTGCCAAACAAAATTAGAGCATTAGGCTGACACTACTGACTGACATAGTTTTAAATACATTTTTGCTCACATAAGTAATCCCAAACTCTGTGGACAGTTAGCTACATGCTATTTGAAATCAATACTTTGAAGAAGGGTTAAAAATATTCAGATTCTCCAATACTTTGCTGGCCTATTACAGGCCATTCCCTCAGTTAAAAAAAAAAAATAAGTAACAGTAGCCAATAGGAATAAATCATTTGAAAATGAATGGAAATTATAATTTAATTATGTAATCTGATCATTTTAAAATTGTAATTTTATCTATATTAATATTTATTTTTAATGCCACTGTTGTATTGTTGGAACCATAAATAAATGTCATTATAATAAAATGAACCCTGAAAATACTGCAGAGATGGATGTGAAACCCAATGTAAGAAATAATGAATTCAAAGATGACTAATAAAAACACACACTTCAGTTAACTTATACAGGGAGGGACATACACACACATGCACATACACACACATACACATACAAGATTCAGTACAAAATTCTGTAGAAATAAATGGTTTAATAATTTGTCTTAAAAGTTTGGATCACTACGTATTTTGGTACACCTAAAACTTGAAGGCCTCTAATTACAAAGAGTAAGAAAATTAAAAAGTAAACTTACTTCTGCCACACAACGTAGGTAATTTCCCTGTAAAAAGTACCCTTGTTTCGAAGGCAGTTCATCTATACTCCACACCTGATCTGAATAACTATCATGCTCTTCCATGATGTATTTCCCAGACATAGTAACAGGAGGCAAGTTAAGACTGGCAGAAGGAGGAATAGTTGACATATCTGTGGCAGAAACTTTTGAAGTAAAACGCAACCTGTGATTTGGCAGCTCAAATGTAAACCTGGTCTGTGCACCTGTAAGAAAGAAAAGTTATTGCTTGTTTGTTCAGGTGCTCACTCACCCATTCATTCCTTACTTTGTTCAAAAATGGTGCCTAAGAAAAATATATACATATCTCAAAACCTATATTGAAAGATATGGGAAAGATATTTAAATATGCTTATATTTCCTATCTTTTCAATATATGTATGGTTACTATAAAGAGTCAGTCAGTAAGTATTATTAAGCCAGCAAAACTTATTTATTAAGCCTACTAGGTGCCCAACATTGTGTTAGGTGCTAGAAAAACACTATGTTCTTCGTTTCATAGAAGGTAAAAAGGAAATAAATTACCCTTAATACAGAAGAGTTTTAACAAATAGGTGCAAGAAAAATGAATTAAGAAGTAGTAGACACCTTATTAAAATCAAGCTCTATCACTGACTGTCACATGTACTGTGTAACATATACCCATGTGCTCCTTTCCAACCAACCAAGTCTACTGATAGTGTTCTGTACATTACCAATTCTCTCCACTCAAACAGCATTAAATGGACTATTTTCCCTACATATATAAGTATATAAATATATATACTTGACAAATGGATTATAAAATGTGTATGAAGGAACACAAACCAAAAATAACCAAGACAACTGCTAAACAAGGAAAAGCCAGGTTATTAATATGATATTGGTGCAAATAGGGCAATGAAACATAACAGAGAACTCTGAAATAGATACCACATACATAAACACTTGATAAATGACAGAACTGGATTATATAACACTGGGGGGAAAACAGATTAGTCAATACATGATGCTGAGATAACTGGTCATGCATACTACTCCAGACACCAAATTAAAGAAAAATAATAATCATTTCCATATAGATTAAGAAGTACACAAAAAGTAAACCTTTAAAACATTTACTGGAAAATATAGAATAGTTTCATGATCCTGGGAGGAAAAGAATTTCTTTAAGACATAAAGATAGAGCCCGGCTGGTGTGGTTCAGTTGGTTGAGCATAGTCCCATGTACCAAGAGGTCACCAATTCTATTCCAGGTACATGTTCGGGGGGAAGATGGTAGAAGGGGGGTTGCAGACTGCATCCCCAGTACAGAGCATGCAGGAGGCAGCTGATGGATATTTCGCTCTCATCGATGTTTCTCCCTCCCTCCCTCCTTCACTTCCACTCTCTAAAAATCAATGGAAAAAATACTCTTGGGTAAGATTAACAAAAAACAATTTAAAAATGCACATGATAGAAGAAAATATTGGTAAATCATTGACAATAAAATATCTATTGATCAAAAGACAACTCAAAATGAAATGATAACCCTATGACTGGGTGACAATATATGTTAAACATATAATATCAAAGATTTTAATATACAAAATATGTAAAGAATTACTGTGAATCTGAAAAATACAAATGACTCAATGTTAAAATGGGCAAGAAACAAAGTGAACCACCAACAGGAATTTCATGTGAGAAAACATATAAGGGCCTCTTGATAATATCAAAAAACAGATTCAATAGTAATTGCAGAAATATAAATTAAAACCACAATGAAGTACTATTCCACATTTATCAGAGATGCAAAAATTTAGGAGTACTGACAGAATGTGGAACAAAAGGCACTCTCATCTCAGCTGGTGGGAAAGTAAATGCTGGTAGGCACAAGCACTTCGGAAAAGGTTTGTATTTCCAGTGAGGTGAAGAGGCATTACCCCAGTTTAGCTGTCCACTCCCAATAACCACCCTTGAGAAACTGTACACCAGGACATGTATATGAGAACGACTGTAATATCAATGTTGTAAAATGGGCCAAAGGTCCATCAATAACAGAATGGATAAATAAATTGTGATACAATCACTTAATGAACTACTACTACATTTCAGTGAAAAATGAATAAGCCACAGATATATAAATAGATGAACTTCAAACAAAATGTATAGCAAAAACAAAATTCCAAGTTAAAAGATATGTTAGTGGGAGGATTCCATGTAAATAGAGTTCAAAACAGGCAACAGCAAATAAACTTTAAGTCATTTATGAGTATATACATGTGCAGTAAGAAAAGCAAAAGACTGGGGACACAAATACATGACAGTAGTTATCCCCTGAGCAGCCATGGGATTGTTATCTGGTAGTGGTAATCCTTGAAAGAGACTTCAAAGTATTGGTATTTTCTAATTCTTAGATGTGTAACAGACTGATGAGTTCACAGTTCTTTATTATTCTTTAAGCTGTGTGTATATAATTTAAACTTATTTATGATACATTTCAGGATAAAAATATAACAGCAAAGCATTTTTGGTCAGGATATATGAGGATCACAAAATCTTATAGAAGTAGCTGTTTTGAAGAAGTCAAATCATCTCTAATTTGAGCTAAAGGTGCCCAATCTGAACATAAACCATGTTATTCAGGCAACAGGAAAATGACAGATGTAGAAATTTATTCAACTTAAGTTTAACTGGAGAATTGGCCTTCATAGTCCAATAAGTCTAGAGTTCAGATGAAAGTAGGGTACATGTTGGCCATTAAGGGAAGTGTATTGATAGCTATTACTTGACTGAGGAATATCATTAATGGAATTTAAGTGTTCTGATTAAAATTATTTAAATTTTCATATAATATCTATAAAACCAAATATATCTTTTTATCAAACAATTGCTACTTATAAAACCAATACTACATTCTGAGACAGAATTTGGAAGCAGACGCTACCTGTCATCCCGTGGCTCCGCATCCTGCCCATCTTGTACTCAGCCCGCAGGGAGGGCAGCAGCGCAGCTCCAATGGCAATGCCGTCCAACATGGTGCTGAACTTCAGGACCAGAGGCTTCTTTTCTAAGCCTTCCGGCAGCTGAGGAAATTCATTTGTTTCAATAGGGGTCTGATTAACACTCGTTGGCGTTTTTTCAGAAGGTAGGGGAGTTGCAACATCTTCTTTTACAGGCTGTGAGCTACAAAGCAAAAAATAATAATTTTTAAGAAACACAATGGCTACCATTTTATTATATAAAATTATTGGAATTCTTAATAAAAATAGCAAAAATATACATAAACAGATGTTTTATTTCTAATTCCAGACCATATTAAGACTTCCTAGAAACAGCCATTAAAAATGATGATCCAGAGAAGCAAGCAAAAAGAAGTAATCACAATATAAACTGGAATGCTATAACACCAAGGCCATTCATATCATCAATGTAAAACTAACTGGACTTCAGATTCAGGTTTGTCTGCTTCCAAATTCCATGACTTTAGCATTGTGTACTCTACTGTTGCTTGTGAGACTATTACTACTGTGGCCTACTATTGCTACCATTATTAATAACAGTAATAATACCAACAGCCACAACAATTGAGTACCTTATATGTGTCAGGTACTGTTTTCAGTGCTTTGTGTGTTTTATATCATTTTCTCATTGATCTCACAAAGCCCTTTGAGTGAACACTACTATCTTCACTTTGTAAAGGAGGAAATATGGCCAGAAAGTGGTGAAACCAGGATCTGAACTCATTCAGTCTGACTACAGAGTCTGATTTTCTAATTATTACACTTTCAGGGCAATATATTCTAATAAGGAAAAATTCCTTAAGAGTATTTTATTTATTTTTTAATATATTTTTATTGATTTCAGAGAGGAAGGGAGAGGGATAGAGAGATAGAAACACCAAATATGAGAAGGAGTCATTGATAGGCTGCCTCCTGCACGCCCCCCAAGGGGGAACAAGCCTGCAACCCAGGCATGTGCCCTTGACTGGAATCGAACCTGGGACCCTTCAGTCCGCAGGATGACGCTCTATCCACTGAGCCAAACCAGCTAGGGCTCCTTAGAGTATTTTAAACTAAGGCTTATGTGATACAATCTGGATGCCATATTCCACTTACAGGAGAAACATTCATATTACTACTACTTAGGCAACTTTAGACAGGAATGAATTTACATCAGAATTAAAGATCTAGATAGAACAACTGGAAAAATCATTGCTTCTGGACACCAAAAAAGAAAAACACAACACTAATATTTTTTTTACCTTATAGGATAGGAAAAATAAGAACTTATTTTTATCTTTTACTTATCATATTTTTATTAGTTATTCATTAGTTATAGCTTTGGAGACCAGTAATGCAGACCCATGAATAAGGGTTCCAGACACAGGGAATAAAGGGTAACATGCCAAGGTCCAAATTATTGCCTTTTAAAACATTTGTGTGGCATGACCATACACTGCCTCGAACCACGTTCCATTACTTTATAGAAAGGACAGCACAAAACCATGAATGGGACATAAATGGGCACTGAAATTTTTGAAATCTATGCAGTCATAAATTTCAATGAGTTAAGAGTAAACGAGAATTGATACATTCCTAGAATTTGTCAGTTTACTCTTTATTAGTACCTCTTATGCTGCCCACACATCTCTAGGGCTCTTAAGCTTTATTGATGCCACATGGAACACTGACAGTGGCACTTGTGACATATAATATGATATCCAGTACTACCTACCATCACGTTTGGTTACTTTCCACCTGTCCCAGTGTCTATCATGGTCAATGCTCAGTATTCCTCCACATTGCTGTTCACATAGCAAAGAACTGTAGAGAATGATAAAGCTTGATGGAATAACTTACAGTGTAGAAGGTTGTCTGATGAGATCTGAGATCTGCTTCGACAGTTGGTGAGAACTCCGAACCATCATGCTATGTAAAGTGGCAGGGTGCTGTGGAATGTTGATGCTGATAGCTCCGACTTTGAACACGGCAGCGTTGTTTGTCTTCAACCCTCTCTGGGCACTGTAGAGGGCCTGGGACTTGGCAATACTGCATTTCACTACAGTTCTAGCAACAGGAAAGGAGGGCTATTAAAATATAGTCAAGTAAAGATAAATTTCGAAAAGTAGTATTTCTGAGAGCAAGACAAATGCTTTTAAGTTGCTCATTGAACTAAACACATTAAGATTTTTTCATGTGTTTAAATCACACATTGAAGAAATAAGTATTCTATAAATATTGAAATACATTTATTTTACAATGTTTGCTAGACACACCAAATATTCTATTTTAATACAGACTTTATAGAAGGACATATGTCTGGGATCTTGTGTAAGTAAAAGCATGAACACTGCCACATTACATACATGCAACACAAAATTCCATTTTCACTTTTTTTTCTCCATTCAGAACTCCACTATTCTCCTCCCAACTTATTTTAGGATATATACAACCATTAAGAAAGCATAAACACTGAATATGAAAAGATAAAAATGCAATATACTTCTTAAAATCGAAACATTAATAACAATCTAATATATTAAAATATACTAAGAGAAATTAACAGGAAAGAAGAAGTTAACTTGGATTTTCTATTTTCAGTGAGTAAGAAAGAAATGACAAAAGTCCAATTCACAACAAGTAACTACTACTTATTTAAAAACTGCTACACTTTACTGATATAGACATAAAGCAGAGATATTCTCTCCCTTGATCTCTTGTGCTCTCTTTCCCGTGGCTAGAACAGTACCCTGAATGTGATAAGCACTCACTGAATCTTGTGAAATGAATGAGCAGAAAGAAGTATAGCAGAAGAATGGCTCTCAACATGGCAACTATGGAATTACACATATAGCATGTGATAGATCACATGTGCAGAAACCATGACAAAGCAGTCTTTGACATACAATGGAAAGGTGCCTGTCAATGAACTGGACCAGGAAAGGCCCAGATAGTAAAAAGATGCCTTCTAACATAACTGCTATCTTTCAAATGAGCAAAGGATTCTTGAAAAATCAATAGATTTAACAAAGCACTCAGTGATGAAAGGAAAACAATAAATCCTCTTCAGCTACTATGACTTACTAGTAGTTTTTCTTTTCAATACCTATTAAGATGGCATTAATATAGAAGAGTGATTTCTAGAAAACAATAATTTCTCTAATTTAAAATTAGTGAATTTATTCTTTTTTAGTACTTCCAATTGGCTGATAAAGAGATATAGATCACATTAATCTCAACAAAGGGCTGGTAATTGATATTATGTCTATGTCCTGTTATCAATATGCAATGAAACAAATCTCACCAAGTATGATAATCTTACCAGCATGGAACTTAAATTTATTCAGCATATTCAAATTTTACAGAACATGCCCAAAGAAATAACCAATGCTAAGTAAGTAACACATTAATTTGTCACAGTGATAAGACTCATGTGATGAATATTTTTAAATATAGCACTCAATAAGCTCACTACTACAAAATATCAGATATACATGAGTCAAATCAAGGCACTCAAAATACAGAAGCACATATAGAAAAGTCATATATAAAATCTGTCAACAGAGCAATAAACGCTCCTCATCTTAAAACAGGACCATAAGGTTGAGATGTGTAGGTATTTTCAATGTTAGTTTTAATAATTATTTTGCAATTAGTGAAAAATCTTTTGCAAAGTGAAACACTTTGGCTTCTACTGTCCCATCAAACATTAACAAGGATATGTGATAATATAAATTTTGACAGTAACATGTCTAAAAAGAGCACAAGCAACACACACCTACAGTGCTACAATCTTTCCACAACAAAGCAAAAAGGTAGCTGTTACCTGTGTGTTCGACCAGTAAGCTTTAATCTACAAAAAGGTGTATGTTAAAACTACAAAATAATAACTAACTACATACATTCACAGCCATGCAGGTAACATTATCCTTAAAATTATTCAGTGCTATGTTAATCACAAAGCCCATGAAAAAGAATAATATGACATACAGAAACTCTTGTTTGGCTGTGCTTGTAGGAGATGTAGGAAAATCCTCCAGTCTACAGATGAAGATTCAAGAGAAAGCAGGAAACAAAAAGGAAGCAGATAAGCATTCATGCATAAATCAGTTTCAACATGACCAATCATCTGGAAAGCTTTCTTATTTCCCACTTTTACAATTTTCCTTCAAAGAACCTTTAAAACTACTTTTTTAGTTCTGTTTCCTTTTCTTTGAAATTGGAAATAAAAAGCTAAAGAATAAGTCCAGGAACACTTAACACTACTAGAATCTAGCAGTGAGTAATAACTTTTATTTTTCAAATATAAAAGTTAAGGGATCTTTCCTATGGTATGTGTGTGTGTGTTTTTCCCTAAAGGCAAAAAAAAAAAAAAAATCAACCATCTAATACTTAGAAAGTCTGTTTGATAATTATGCTTTTGCAAGTTTAGAGACTATTTATGCCCTTCTCTTAAAAGCTAATAGAAAATGGAGACAAGGGGTCCAATAGGACAGTAAATAAAACACATAGGACATGTAAAGAAAATTGTTTTACTTTCTGAATAGGTTGGTGAGCATGGTACTTTAACTTTTGTCAACAGGAGATGTGGAGCCCGAGATCTGTGAAGACTGTCTACAGAAGCAGCAAAGCGAGGTGCCGGAAGGCCGGGTTCAGGCCTCTCTTCCTTCTTACTATACCATGTGAAGCATTTTAGGCAAACACTTTGCTCTTTCTGAATTTTAATTTATTGTTCCCTAAAGGGGGATAAAACCACCCTAGGTCACAGAATTGTTAAATAATCTCTGTGAGGCTCCACAGTAGATGCTTCTTAAGATAATAGTTGTTACATGAGAGCCCCTCTCCCACAGTGAATGATCAGGAAGGATCTTGTCTCTCCCAACTACTGGATTTCCTGGTCTTTCGAAAGACTTAAGAAATACAAACTGGACCATTCAGGCAGCTAAAATAAAATATGTCCTTATTCATTCCAAGGTTTCAGGTCCAAATTCTCCAGCAAGACTTACACATCTATTTCAGGAAATATTCCTCCCAGACAGCTATCACATTATCCATGTTTAAAATGTTATTAATAGCACTGTAACTAGTCAATCTATGACTAATGTTTAATTTTTACAATGCTGAACCAAATCCCATATTTAGTCAGTATTTAACATGATAGAGGCTTTCTAGGACCATTGTAGGACATATATAACTAGTTATAACCTTAAAAGCAAATTCTCAAAATCTGATCTAAGCACATTTTGTAATTTTAACATAAAACTGCTCATTGAAAGGAAATTAGGAATGAAGGTCTATAATCCCAAATTGTATGAACCAAGTAAGTGGTTTAATGTATTGATAATAGAGGAGTAATCTGAATATCATGTGTAAAGGTAATAATTCTAAACAGATCCAAGAATAGAACTTATAAGGAAAAGGACAGAGTCAAAAGAAAAGTGATATGGAATGTCATCCTATATAATAAAAGCCCAACATGCTAAGTGTCTGGTTGTCCAGTCACCCATTCAATCAATCAAAGCATAATATGCTAATGATATGCTAAGGCTGCTCAACCACTTGCTATGACATGCACTGACCACCAGGGGGCAGACAGTCGACCGGTCAACCAGTCACTATGATGTGCACTGACCACCAGGAGGCAGATGCTCCAAACAGTAGGTTAGCTTACTGCTGGGGTCTGGCTGATTGGGACTGAGCGAGACAGGCCAGACATGCTCTGGAGCTCTCCCGTGGTCCCTCCCTGGCTGGCCAACCTCCCACGTCCCTCCCCAGTCTGATCGTGGGTGGGTGGGTAGGAAGTAATCAACCAAAGACCATCCTAAGTAATAAAAGGGTAATATGCAAATCTTACTGAATGATGAAATGACTGGTTGCTATGAGACACACTGACCACCAAGGGACAGACACGCAATGCAGGAGCTTCCCCCTGGTGGTCAGTGCACTCCACAGGGGGAGCGCCACTCAGCCAGAAGCCCAGCTCACGGCTAGCAAGCACAGCCACGGTGGAGCCTCTCCCACCTCCGTGGCAGTGCTAAGGATGTCTGACTGCCAGCTTAGGCCTGCTGCCCAGAGGGAGAGGGCCTAAGCCATCAGTTGCATATCCCCCAAGGGCTCCTGAACTGCAAAAGAGGGCACAGGCTGGGCTGAGGGGACCCCCCCCTCCACCAACCGAGTGCACAAATTTCGTGCACCGGGCCTCTAATAGTCACTATAAGAAGCTTACCTATACTATTAGAAGGGTCTCCTAGGCATTACAGTAAAACTGTTTAAATGCAAAAATGGCAAGAGGAAGTTTTAAAACCAACATGAATATGGGTAATGATTGCTTAACATAAAACCAAGAGAGTATATATATATCCTTTGACTATAATTTTGTTTTATTTAACTATTTGAATTGTGCCAGCTTTTGCATCTTATATGTTTAACCAAAATTTGCACTGTCATTTTTCTTGATACATAATCTTACAATGTCCCAGGAGTCTACTTTTAAAGAGGGGTGAAGGAGGTAGTAAAACTACTTTCAGAAAGGCAAAAAATCTCTTTTCTAAAACATTTCATTGTGTGATATTCTTAATGACAGAAATCATAATATCTGAAACATTAAGTATATAAATTTCAAAATTCAGCAAGTGTGGGATTTATACAATGAATTTTAAGTTTCCTATAAACTATAATAAACAAATTTAAGAATAAAAATCAATACACTTACTGTATATTTGGTGTGATCCCTTCAAGCAGCACAATATTAACCCCACCAATGTGCGCAGTGGCACATGTCTCAGTCATCTTTTGATGTAAAACATCTTAAATGTGATGAAAAATAATTATATGAATTATAATAATTACACTTCATATTAAATTTGCATTTTACTCATAATACATTCAGTGACAAAAGGTAATTTTAAAGTTATATAACTATATTTTGAAACTACTTTTTAAAATTTCCTTGAAGTTTTACTTCTGTGTTCATGTATACATATATGTATAGTATATGTTAAAATTGGACTAATGCTAAATATTCAGTTTAACATGCCAATCATGCAGTACAGAGCCTAAAAGGCATTAAATAGCCTAATGACATTTTAAATCTCAGAAGTAATACTTAGTGCAGAACATTTGGAAATTTTTATAAAACAAAAATAGGAAAAAGAACTACATAAACTATTTCTCTGCTCTACCTGGAAGTTTGGTTTTCTAGAACAAATGCCAAGCAGGAATTGGGGAGATGGGAGTCGGTTCTCAGAAAAGCATCAGCAATATGGGAACGTGTCATACCTTTCATCTTCTCCTTCAGTGTGAAGCTGCCATGAATCCTCTTCAGCTCGGACTCCATCGTGAGCCCACCGATGTCCGCCTCCAGGTGTGTGCGGTTCACCATGCCAATCCCGAACACGATCAAGGTGACATGCTGGGGTTCCGCTGTCACCAAACTGCGCTTCCTCTGAGTCTTTGTCACACTGTTATTGTCCTGTTCATTCTCAAACACCACTTTACAGGTTGGCTCTGTTGGGCTCCGAACGCCTTCATGAGTAAACAGAAACACACAAGTTTAGACATGAAAACTGCGGAATGAAAGGACACTCCAAACATTGCCTTTTTTCTCTTTCCTTCTTTTTCCTGACCAGTTCTCCTCCTCCTTTTCCCTACCAAAATGACTTTTAAAGTATTTCCACATCTTCCCTTGGCCACACTGAAAGCGAACAGTCATTGACAACAAGTGTGTGTGGCTCTATCAGAGCACCCTGCACGAAGTTAGAGAGGTGGGAAATGGGGCACAGCGTGTCTGACCACACGACTATTCTCTCCTGACCGCCAACTGCTGTGCATCTCAATTATCCACTTGTACATGAAGAACTTCATGAGCTCTAGCCAGTTTGGCTCAGTGGATAGAGCGTCAGCCTGGGGACCAAAGAGTCCCGGGTTTGATTCTGGTCAGGGGCATGTACCTTGGTTGCAGGCTCCTCCCTGGCCCAGGCCCTGGTCAGGGCACGCGCAGGAGGCAACCAATGGATGTGTCTCTCTCACATCAATGTTTCTGTCTTTCCCTCTCTCTTCCACTCTCTCCAAAAGATCAATGGAGAAATATTCTCGGATGAGGAAGGAAGGAAGGAAGGAAGGAAGGAAGGAAGGAAGGAAGGAAGGAAGGAAGGAAGGAAGGAAGGAAGGAAGGAAGGAAGGAAAGAAAGACAAGAAAACATCATGAACAACCTGCTGCCCTTCTTAGTATGTTAGCAATTCCAAAAAGCAATTTAAAAAATATGAAACATCAATTACCTGCTGGTCCAAATGCATCTGAAGATTTTTCCAATATTCCTGTTGGATCGGAGATGAGAGAATAGAAGTTCAGCAGTTTGTACATATTCTGCCAGCACTCGGCGGAGGGCTCACTCTGCTCTGACACAGTGATGGAGTCAGAGTCATCCATGGGGATTGCCATGTGATCCACCACGTCCTTGGAGCCTTTCCTAGACACTTTGGAAGTTCTTCTCTCAGATCTTCCCAGTGAGTTTTTGTTTCGAGATTCCTTTTTGTTATTTTCAGAGTTGGTCCGTTTGTTCTTTGCATTATTTACTCTGGTGCCACCGTTAAGACTTCCTCTGGAACTGCGGCTGAAGTCAGAGGAGCGGAAATCCCGATGTTTTCTGGTTCTAAAGGTAGGTGTTGGCGAAGCTGATCCAGCTGTGTATCTGCTCAGTTTAATGTCAGTCTGAGTCGCTTTGATATCATCTATCATTGTACTGAACTGATGAATGAGACGAACCAAAGCCATGTCCACGTGCTGGCTTATAGACTGACAGGAAATGGTGAAGTTGCAGTGGAAAGTGTTGTAGTAACGCTTGTTAAGATCATGGAAAGAAAGAGCATTGGTGGAGTTCTGAGGGGTGCACACAGACTTTTCCATCATGACTGCACTGATGCTAAATGTTTCCAACATTAATGCTGGTTTGAACTCAAGTGGAGGAAGATTCACATGGCCTTGCCTGAAAATGTGAAAATAAAATGACAATGTTTTTATTTCCTCTTTTTCTAGAACTGTACAATCTTTATTAATTTATTAGCAAAAAAATATCCAAGATAATATATGTTTATAAGTCACTTAAATACTTTTCAGCATGAAATCAAGTAGTTTAATTTTTTCACTAAGCCAACTTTTTATAAGTTGACTAGTCAAAATTAGCCTTATGTTAATGATTTCAGTGAAGAGATAAAACAATTTTTCTTGCCAACAATGGTACACCGCACTGATGATTCCAATGTGAAGGGATCTGTTATCATAGTTTAAGTAACACCAATACCCCAACAACATAGTTCAAAATTTTAACCAAAATTTACTGTGAACAATTGCATAAATCACAAACTTGCTGCTAGCTCTTCAGTCCACGAGTCACTACATAAATAACGGACAGGCATCGTGATCAGTGACCAATCATATCACTTTGTCAAAGTCTGTCAGTGATTGGTCAATGCACATTTGTTATGCATTTACACCCAGACAGAGAAGTATACAGTGTGTTGCCTCCTTGTGACATTAAAAAAAAAAAAAAAAGGTAATGATAATCGAACAGGGAATTGGACAGCAAGGATGAAAATGCAGCAAAAACAAAAAAATTATAAGGCTAGTAGTGAAATTCAGTTAAATGTAAATGGAACATAGAAGAAACAGCTGACCATGGAGATGTTGCCACTTCGCTATTCTAGAAACTAAATATGTAGCCAAAGGAGTGCAGGGAAGTCACACTTATTGGCATGAAGAGGTTACTGGTTGCAATAAAAAGGATGAAGACAACCAGGAGGAAGTGATTCTGGCAAAAAACTACACAGTAAAAGGAACCTGTGACGATGCTACATGACATTAAAATGCAAAGGATAAAATGTTGGAAACTGGTCAACACTTAGTTGAAGTAGGACATTTTGCCAAGGCACAGAAAAGGTGCTCATTCTTTATTGTGAGTCACATGACAAGAAAGCAAGAACTATTCAAACTACCCTTTGATGAGTTTTACAGAAAGAAATTTAATTTCAAAATACTTTCAATCACAATGTACTAAACATTAGTTTTACTATATTTTTCATTTTCTATATATTTATAATAAACAGTAAGAAAGACTAATTTTTTGACATTTTGTAAGATCAAAAAACAAAAGTAATTCTAATAATAATGAAGGTCTTTAGCTTGAACAGTCATTGCTTGGTACCACACAATGTGAAAAATAAGGACTTTATTCTATTTAATAGAAAAGACTGCAATTGCCACGTTCCTGTGTCATTAGAAAATCCTCGGATATTTAAACCTAAAACAAACTAAAAGAAGGCTTTATTTATCTATACAGAATTGTCATGAAATTTTTAAAAGCCAATTTTGTTAAATGATTTAAAATTTTAAGTAGAATATTTCAAATGAAAAATATATTTCACTTAGCTCCATGTTAGGTACATGTGCATTTTACTTTTAATTTACCTTGCAAAAGCACAAACTGGATGAAACCAAGCATGTCACAAACAACCTCATGTCAGAAAGGCTATGTACATATTCTATTATTCCCATACACTTTGGCAAAATCTGCCCAAAGTAAAATTCAAGTTCTCAAAATATTAGACAAATCTTATTAGTAGGCATATTACAAACAGTGAAGAAACTGAAGAACCATCCATGACAATAAAGAATGATAGTAAAAGATGGTTCTTAACTCTCTCCACGCTACATTTGGCATTCCTGTGTCTGTTTCTGATGGCTAGACTCTGCATGACCTCTATTCTGTTCCTAATAGAAAATACCACCTGCGACAAGTCAACTCAGAAAGGAGGCCAGGAATAAATTCTAAATAAAATGTACAAAATTACAATCCATAAGATCATAAAAATTTAACTAGTGCAACAGTAAATAAATTCTAGGTGTCTACATCACCACATGTATGTGGCTCATTCTCATGGATGTGCTAACATGGTTCAAAAAGAGGCCTAAAATCAGGCCTCGTAACCTGTTAATGTGGCTACCACTTTGGTTAAATGGAAATTGTCTTCTCATTAAGATTAAAATTAATTTCTCATTACCATGAGAACGAAACAAAGTTAAAAACAAACAGGTATTATTAGCCTTGTACAAAATTTTACATGCAAACAACAATAACGCAAGACACCTTCTTGCTCTTTTGCTTTTTCTCTCCTTGGCTGTGTCTGAGTCCACGATATCTGCTCGCAGGCAGTCCAGTGTCCCTGAAAATGAAAGGTGCTCGCCAAAGTACATGCGGTAGCACAGTGGCATCGCATCCTGGGACTGAATCCCTGTGTGACTCAGAAGAGGCTTGAAAACAACCTAAAAGACATAACACATTCATATTAGTGCAATTTATATAATTCATCCTTTACTGCAGTGTTTTTTCTTATCCTATCCCAGTTCATATGTGTAGCGTGAAACATAAAAAGGTCTTCTGTAATAAATATAATCTAATTATACTTAAAACCTGTTAATGCCTGTGGCCCACTCTCCCACTTGCCTCTGGTCACTTGAGGAACTAAAAAGATTTCAAAGATTTTGCTTTGTACTCTCCATATTTAAGCCATTAAATAAGACCTTCATAATATTTCTTCTTTATCTTATCAAAGCCACAGCCATCTAAGCCTCATTACCACTTGTGTGATCTGTTTCAGTAACTCATCTTTTCACCTTGTTTCTCTAATTCAATCCATTTAGCACATTGCTACCCATGTCTAGTTCTTGTCACATTATTCCTCTGCTCTAAAATCTTCAATTGCTCCCCACTGCTCATTCAAAAAAAGTCTTATCATAACACTGAACACAATAGGATATTAAATTTATCTTTCTACTCATGATATTTAGCTAATCTGTATCTCCAAAAAAACAATGTTACCATATGAGATAAACAACTATGCCATTCTTCTGTTTAATGAATATCTGTAGATGCTTAATTAACCCATATCCTTTTTGAAAACTCCTCCTTTTTTGCATGAAGGCTTTAGGTAGACAAGCACAGAACAAAGGTTTTCACTAAATTCCAAGGTGAATTAGAGATGGCTCCAGCTGCTCAGTGCTACCTAAGAGGATTTTACACTGGGAGGAACAGGCTGGCTCACCTGGGCATCAGCCAGCTGAACCGCAGGAAAACCTTGGTTGGCTTCTTCTACACCTGCCACATCATCCTGACTCATACTATGCTGAGAAGGGGTCCCATCCAGAGTGTTCTGGTCACTGGACAAGACGGTGTTGAAATCGGAGGCTGAGGGTATTGTGGGAAGATTGGGCGCAACACCTAAATAGGAAAAATGTTCGAGAATGAATTCTAAAGTATTGGAAAATAAAAGACATAAAGGGACATGCCAAAGTAAACTTACAAAGCCTGTATGGAACAGTATTACCAGACGATATAATTAAAGAGAAAAAATAGCACTTTTAGGTTATTTTACAGATGTGATTAATAAAAAGTGAAATTAAACTACATTTTTAGAAAATATCCATTGTCCTCATACATGAAATCTTCATGACAGCCAGTCAGCCCAGAATATAAACGTCTGCATCTGGAAGAGCCTCTGGCATCCCCTCAGCTGGGCACCCGGAAGCATAGGTGCAGAAAGCAGCTGGGCCACAGAAAGCAGCGGCAGGAGGCGGACCATCATGTCTCGAGTAGCACATACAAACTTCTTCCCACTGACCTTCCCTGAGGTGGAGCGACAATAATTGGCATTTTCTTTCCTCTTCCTCCCTTTCTTCTTTAACCCCCAGACAAAGGAAATGTTCCTTTCTGGCACTCCTGAAACTTAAACTCTATGCAACAGGGAAACCAGCCCCAGCAAAATGCTGACAGCCGGTCAAGCACATTCTTCCATCTTCTTCAGCCAAGGCTGACGCTGAGAACTAAGGTGCAGTTAGAATTCACCACCTGCTCACCACTTCACTCCAGGTTCAAAAATGGTCCACACACCAGCAAGAAAAAGGACTAAGCAGTCATGTGTCAACCACTTTTCATAATTTCGTATTTTCTGTCTGAATAGAATTTACTAGATATCCCAATAGCTGTTACACAGATTAATTTTAGCTGCCTTCTATAACTAGAATCAAAGGCTACCTCACATATCTTTTTCTTAAAAAAATTTTTTTACTAAAAAACAAACAAACATGTCTAGTAAATTTGAACACACACACACACAAATAGAAGAGGAGGAGTGACTCCATTTTTACTTCAGGAGATAGCCACCAATCCTTCCTTGTGAATTCCCTACTAGTCTTCTTGCTACTTAATACGTATTCTTTTAAAAATTAATAAATTGCCCTGATTTGTTTCCCTCCTTGAGAGCAAGAACCTTACTTTATTCTTCTTAGTACTCCCTTAGATTTAACTAAATATTTAAATAGCCACAAAGAGCATAAGAATGCGAGTTATTATGTCCCAGAGAAATCTGGATAAACTGAAAACACTTTCTCTGTTGTAAGTACACGATGTTGTAATTATACACTGTATTTTTATTTACCTCCTTTTGGTGTTTTGAAATTAAACCAGCCACATTAAATGGAAGTTTTAAATTCTTTAAATTATAGATGCTCTCATGTTTGACTTTCCACAGAAACATTGAGTGACTGCTTATGACTCCCTCAGCTGCTGGATTATCAAAGGCAGTTGATAAATGGGTCAATTTCAACTAAAACAATAGTTAAGTATTTGAGATTTTTTAATCATTCTCTGAAAAATAGGATTTTGCAATAACTTTACAGGTGCCCCTCAGATGGTTAAGCAAAATAATGTGACAAGTCCATACCTGTCGGAAGACTGTTGTGTCCTGACTTTGTGACAGGAGATTCCTGCACCACGCTTCCTCGATTACCCACCGCATTGGACATCCAATTATAGAAACTCACAGATGATGGCTCAGATAGCAAGGGATGTTCAGATAACATATCTGTAGCCATTGTATTTCCTGAAAATAAAGTTTTACTGAGTATAATGTTACTTATGTACTAAAGAGGAGAAAATGTGATTTATGTAATTTTTTTGAAAAGTCACATTAAAATACCTATATTTGCAGATGTTTTCAAATTCATAGTATGACATCTGTATTTGGATATTAAGGCACTAATAAATAACTTATTTATTATATCACGGAAAAATTCATTTTTGTCTGGTCTAGACAGCAACCCACATCACACCTTGGTTGACAGTAATGTCAAATGCTACAATTTAAAAATACAAACGAAGAGCAAGAAGATACTAACCTGTTACAAAGAGAAGTTTCCCAAAATACTCTCTCAGAGATGAGTTGCAATATGAAAGATTAGTTATGCCTCCAAAGTATATATCTAAAAATCTTAAACCTTTTTTTTTTTTATTCTCCCACAGAAGTAAACTTGTAATTGTCAAAACCAAGGCCACACCTGTTCTCGTCAGGGAATTACTTTTCACAGCTGCACTGCTCCTTTGAGGAGTGCCCTCCAGGAGGTTGTGCAAGCTCGGGAAGCTCCCGGTCAGGTAGCTGAGCAGGCTCTCCTTCCGTGGACTCTCCTTCACTGGCATCCCAACACGGCCCACATGCACCGGAGAATCCGTGGCAGTGTCTCCACTGGTGTAGCTCAGGGAGTGGTATGGGTGAATGCCCTGCAGAGAAACCATACAGGCTCTTCCTCACACACACAAACGTGATGGCTGAGAACTGCAACTGCTGTTACCCTTGCCGTTACTGTTCGCTATGGTTCACACAATACCAAACAAAACAACATCACTGAAAACATAAAACAGCCTCACTCAAACTGTATATTGATCATGCACAATTATAAGATGATGAATATTCTCAATATTGTATTTTACTAAATATTCAATAAATTTAAACGAGCGCCCTAAGGCCTGGTAGTTAAAGTAGTTCTTATTCAATATTAATTACTATTAATGATATAATTTTCAAAGAAATGTGTACACTAAAAGTTACTAATCATGTTAATTTCAATATAAAAATACTATTTTTACTAAATTTAAATCTTTAGGGTGGATATCTAATAGTTGAATTTGAGATGGCAAAAGTTAGGTATTCTCTGCAAGTCTAACTAACACTAACTAAAAACAGTAATAATGAACCTTTATTTTTAACGCAGAGTCACTGTGGGTGTGAGTCTTGGAGAGTTTCCTCATTATCTCAGCGCCAGTCACAGGCCCAGAGCCACTAGGGGGAGGTCGGCTGGCTGTTCCTTCCAGCAGCATCGTGTGCTCGCTGACTGTGGCTGAAATCAGTGAAAAGAGTGAGTGGGCTGCAGGTTGTCAGACACGTTCCTTAAGCATCAACTCCAGTGTTCCTGGTGGTGCACCTACACTCAGCCATAGATATTCCTTGACAAGTTAATTGTGTAATCTTCTGTAATATTCACTCTTTTAAATTTTTATTTTACTCTTCCAACCCCAATTTTCTCACTCAGGCTCAAAAAAGGAATAAACAGCTTCTATTCAATCTCACATATGCCACCAAAAGAGACCAAAACCCAATTCAACTCAGCTCAAGAAAGCACAGAATTTTCAGATTAACGCAGGCATTTGTAGATAATTAATTAGAAGGGATAGTTACTACACTATTCTTTCAACTTTTGTACAGACTTGAAATTTATCAAAATAAATAATTCCAGCCTATTACTCATAAAACATTCATTTCTTAAATATAATTTACAAATGTTTGAAAACCAAAAAGAAAAAATGGGTAAAGTATTATATATTATATATCAACTAGAGCCCTGGTGCACAAAATTCGTGCATGGTAGGGTCCCTAGACCTGGCCAGCAATCAGGGCCGATCGGGGCCTTCCGACTGCCGGCCAGGGCCTTCCTTCCCCAGCTGCTGGCTGGCTGCCAGCCAGGGCCTTCCTTTGTTCTGCACCACCCCCTGGTGGTCAGCGCACATCATAGAGAGTGATCGAACTCCCGGTCTCCCTGTCGATCGCCCCAGGGGACAATTTGCATATTAGCCTTTTATATATATAGATAGATAGATAGATAGATAGATAGATAGATAGATAGATAGATGTTCTGAAAGCTCTAATTTTAAGACTGCTTTCTTTGCCCATGGTACTTTTAATATTTTTTCAAATTATCATAAGTTACAGTGAATAGTACATTTCATGATAAAATTAAACTTTGAAAAAGTATTAAAGTATATATAGGGTGGGGCAAAAGTTGGTTTACAGTTGTATGTGAAACATTAAGTTTATGCCTGCATTATTAATTTTCCATATAAACAGCTATTACTCCTCTGTGTGCCCCACCTGTACACATTGTGAAACACAGGGGTACTGCCTGTGTGCTGGCACAGCCATCAGGCTGTCAAAATCTGAGGCTGAGCACAGGCCTCCAAACATTACATAAATTCAGGTCTGAACAGGCACTGAGTAAAATTCAAAGGCTCCTTTAAAGGCACAGGGCAAGTAGAGAGGCATGACATCTCTTGTGGGAAAGTTTACTATTATAAAATGCATGGTGCCAGATCACTTTGAGAGGACCATCTTTCTCATTGCAATGTACACATTTACTATAATTACCATGGTATTATGTGTTGCTAAGGATTTTGAGATCATATTTAGAAGACTATGCTTTCTAATTAAGCAGTAACCCAGAGATTGATTAACTGCTATTATTCCAGTTATTTATCAATCATTATAATTTATTTTTACCTTATTCAGTGAGTACCTCAATATCAAACATAACTATTTATTCTTTAAAAATAAAAAATAACAATAAAATAAAGGCACAGGGCAAGATGATAAAGAGATAGATATAATTTTTAAATAGAGGTTAATGTGTTTAACTCAAAATATTCTAGTTATACAAAGATATCTGTTGTTTAGACTGGATAGGTTAGGACAGTGGTCGGCAAACTGCGGCTCGCAAGCCATATGCGGCTCTTTGGCCCCTTGAGTCTGGCTCTTCCACAAAATACCACGGCCTGGCTGAGTCTATTTTGAAGAAGTGCTGTTAGAAGAAGTTTAAGTTAAAAAAATTTGGCTCTCAAAAGAAATTTCAATCGTTGTACTGTTGATATTTGGCTCTGTTGACTAATGAGTTTGCCGACCGCTGGGTTAGGAGAAGTCTACTATATTTCACAAAATTAAACTTGAGAATCAAATCTGTATAAGATTCCAACATTATTACCATTTATTTGGACTAATAGAAACCATACTTATATAATTAAACCATGACATATTGAAATACCAAATTTGGGACACAGATTCTTAAAATTATCACGTGTACTAGGTTACCGAGTGCATAATAACTAGCTAAAATATTTACAAAATTACCTGCATCAAATTCAAATTCTGCTCCATCAGCACTGGTATCACTTTGAAGACCACCTCCATTGTCCAGCCCAAAGCCATCTTCGTGTTCATGGTCCACAGCTGCTTGGGGCTTTAAAGGCTGAGCTGGCCGATGTAAGTTGACTCCTTTAAAGGTTGGTGTCACCACAATGAATTTCATCCACTGCCTTGCCAGGGCAACTAACCCTTTCTTTAAGGTTACCAAGGCAGGAAGTCCATCACCCTGTAACAACGATGTGGTTAGAAGTCACCTTACTATAATAATAACAGTTACCATTTAAGTGCTTTGCATACATTTATTCATTTAACTCTCATAACCCCCACTGGGAAATGAGGAAACTACAATTTATATGTTAAGTAATTTGTCCAAGGTTACACAAGAAAGTCAGTGTTTCAAGCTGACAACAGAACTCAATCTTTAAACACAAGGTTGCTTCTCCTGTCATGAAGAGCACAGCAGCTCCAGGGAAATAAGACTAAATGCAGGTACAAGACTGGGGTTCTTCTGAAGAAGCATTCAATTCACTTTATCTTTTTGCCAGTTGAAGAATCAAATGTATTTTGAACAACCTGAAATATTCATTAAGCAAAAAGGGAATGAAATTATTCCCTTCAGAGATTATTTTTAGCATTAAAAATAATAAATTACTATAGGTAAATGCTGGATGTAGCTGGATTTGTAACTGCTTTGCAAGTTAAATGTATTATTAACAATGATAAAATTTAGAATACAGTATATATGATTTCACATGATTATGATTGTAAGAAAGAAAACTTGGCTCTTTTTCCTATTACAGCCTTAGCCTGAGGAAAAAATATCCAACTACTCTCCATCCCCTTTCCTACGATTCCCTGTGTTAGAAGAACCTCGTTCACTTTCTGCACCTGCCCTTTCATTCCCAGGCTCAAGTGGTCCTTCCTCTTAAGGGAAAGCATACCTGGGCAGAGCGCCCATGGAAATGCAGTCATTCTCTCTGTTCCGGTCTCTGCCTACGGCACCATGGGTAGGTTAGCCTCACATTGGGGACCTCCCAGTCCTCAACTCTCAGGTGGCAGTAGAAACCAGAAACTCTACCAGCCTCAGGCCAAGTACCTTTTTTATATCCATGACTTACTAGAGATTCTGGCAGTGGAGGTAAATAGGAGCTTGACTGGCCATTACCAATATGGATACACTGACCACTAATTTGGCTACAGATTCTCATGTATTCTCTATTGACCAGAGGTTGACGAGGAGAAGGAAGCTCCTCCAGTTCTACACCCCTAGTTATGTGTCACCTTCTGAAGTGCTTTTCAAGGGGCAGAGACAGTATATTTATTTTGTACAATTACATAATCTCCCCCATCACAAATGAGTCCTTATTTTATTAAACATTGCTATGAAATTTGACTCCAGTGATTACTCTCTTACTTGCAACTCACTATACTTTGGCTTCCAGACATTCTTTCCTGGCTCTCCTTTCACTCCTCAGCACTCTGTGTACCTCCATCCACCCTCCCCACCCCTTTAATATTGGTATTCTTCTGGGATCCATCCTTTACCAGGTTCTTACTCAACCCTCCATCCCTAGAAGTCTCATCCATGTCAACAGCTTGTAACACCTTCATGCTGTCAACTCCCAAATCATTCATCTGAGCCTGCTGTTGTTTATTAACCTGTATTTCTAACCATATTTCTCCTCTGGACGTCCCATACGCATCTCAAACCCTGCAGGTCAATGGTTCCTCAACAGAACAGAGGCTACTTCAGAGCTAACACATGGTTTCAGTCACTCACCATTGTAGCGTCATCGATGATGGAGTAATTTGCCTGGTGCAGGTAGTGGTGGAGTATATTACACAGTAAACAAGAAGGGTTTTCTTGGAGAAAGCGGGCTAGTTTTGTAAGTCTGTTGTATTTACTTCTTAGGGGAAAATGCATACTTTTATTCTGAAACAAAGCAAAAATAACAGGCTTACAGTGATGTATTAAAGACAGTACAAATGAAAGACACCCAGTCACTAAGTACTCACTAGTCAGATGTTTCCCAACAATGATAAATGGTCAGGATCGTTTTCAATAACTTCTGTATCTCCATGTATTGTTGAAGACTTACCTCTAGCGCTTCAGTCATGATGCATCCCATCACAGCACAGAGTCTCAGGGTTCCCTCTGTTTCCAATTTGTTCAAGGACGACTTGAGCTGGTCAACAGGAACGAGCCATGCACCCACCGCGGGGGTCGCAGTGCTTAAGAGGTTTAGCTGCCTTCAGATTTATTTTAGAAAATTATAAAAACAAGCATCAAGATTTGTATTTCAAATGATCTTCCATTTCTACTGTTCTTAGCAGCTATTTTATTTAGGCAAATTACTTTTCCTTTTGACCACCAGATAAATTATGAAGACATAACTTCATAATTCATGATATTCAAAGAATAGATAATAGAAAAGAAAAATATTAAAAAGCTTATTAGAGGTGAAAAAAATAAGTTAATGGCAGGGTAACATGTGAAAGTAAAACTAAGCCCTAGGGGGAAAAAATGGTCAAACAAGCTGACAATAAGGTCAACAGAGAGTCTGAGGTAGGAAAGATGGGGAAGAGGTGACAGCCTTCATATTAGATATGTCCAAAATGTAATTCAAAACATGCATGAAACAGAACTGCATGCCGTTTAAATAAATAAACACCAAGAGACAGTAGTACACTTTTCAGACTTTTTACCTAGAAAATGCATGAGTGGGTGACCTCACGTTGGTGGGAGCTGCGAAACTAAACCAAATCTCCTGGATGGTCAGCTTCATGCTGCAGGAATCGGGGGGTGGCGGCATAAGAGGCACATCTTTCTTCAAATCATCGGATTCAACTCCTTCATCCTATATAATAGAACACCCAAAACGTTTTGTTTAGGGGCATTAAGTTATTTTTTCCAGATGAGGAAAGTGAGAGAAAGAGGTAACTTGCCAGAAGCCACACAACTCTTCTGGCAAGTTACCTCTTCTGGCAGAGTGGGTGGTAGAATTAAGATCTTCTGCTTCCTACTGCAATCAATCTCCTTTTCCATTTAACAGAATATTTCAAACTTCTAAATAAAGAGCCATAATAAATACTATTTTAACACATTTTCAAATAAATAACACTCTACAAAAAATTCTTATGTTATCTTATATGCTATTATCTAAAGCTATATTGAGAAATAGAAATATCTTTTAAATGTGTAATCACCACCCTTCAGAATGTAGGCAGGTAAGAAGCATGATATTAAAGAACAAACAAAGAAGTCTCCTGCCTTTTACATCTACTTAAAGTCTCTGATTCACTTTTAGATATCATTGGTCAAGATAAAGAAAAGACTGGCATTTTCTTGTGGGATGATTAAGGAATGAAGAATACACACAAAACACCTTTGAGTCCTAAGTGTTACAAAACAATGTGAACTATAGGCCCCAGTGATTTTAAACTCAGCAGGCACTACATATAAGTCCACACTCCCTTATTTGCAATTCTAAAATCCATGATATTCTGAAATAAGCCAGTCAAAGAAAGTATCACATGATCTCACTCATATGTGGAATCTAATGAACCAAATAAACTAATGATCAAAAATAGACCCAGAGACATAAAAGCTTGAACAGACTGTTAAACCTCACAGGGAAGCCAGGGGAAGGTAGGTGGGAAGAAATCAACCAATCAACTTGTATGCATATATGCATAACCCGTGGAGGTGGTAAGGGTCTGGGGGAGGAAGATATGGGAAAGGGTTGGAAGAGGTTAATGGGGGGGAAAGGAGGACCTATGTAATACTTTCAACAATAAAGATTTTAAAAAATAAAATCTAAAATTTTTCTGTAAATGTGGCATCAAAACCTGATCTGAACTGATAAGAAGCTATTTTATTTACCCCACATCTGGTATTTTTATTAAAATTGCTGGCTGCAGAAATATTTAAGTATTTCAAGATTAAGCTGCCTCAGATTCCATTGGGAGTCTATGTGACATATAGTTCACACACATCACCAAGTTCTTACTGTGTGATAGACACTGAGTTAAGCCTTTCCTATGTACTGTCTCCTCCAATCTTCACAACTTTAGAAGAGCAATGTCCTTACAATACTCCTTTACAGATGAAGAAACTCGGGAGAGGGAAAATAATTTGCCCCAGGTCACCAATCAGTGACACAACTCTTTAGCAATCTAGAATTTTAAATATTTTCATTATTGTTGTTCCTGTATTCATCACTATGAAATTCTACCCTAATAAAAATAATAAATGAGTGACATTGAAGGTATTCTTCAGGACCCTAGTTGAAATTGGCAGATATTGACAAAAATGTTAAGAACTTAGATGAAATACTACCAGTAGCAAAACTAATTATTTAAAAAATGATTGTGCTAAAATCCTTCAAACAACATAAAAACAAAGCCTGCTTTTTTGAAATTCTATTAATTCATTAATTCAACAGATGTTTTAAGTGCCTAATATGGACACAGTATTATGCTAGGGACTATGATAGACATAAACATATATAGGCAATGGTGCCTACAAAAATTATACTCTAGTAGAAGTGTAATCATCAAAATGCCTTGACTTAAGCAAAATCCAAACTACAAAAAAGATAAGCAAATATACTTCAGAAGTTAATTTTGAGTTGGTACATCATTTTCTATGTTATGTTTCCAAAGCATTATTATTAGAAACCTGCTCATGTTTCCAAAGCATTATTACCAACCTGCTCATCGGAAACAGAATTTCCATTTAAGTCTGAAGAAGGGCTTGTTCGGTCACAAGGAAGATTATCATCAGAGACGTCTGTGTTATAGCCACTGCCGGTAGGAGAATCAGAAGAATTATTGGATGTCAGCACTCCACCCCCTTCTGTGACACTAGCTTTGCCCATCGTTCCAAAAGCATTATACAAAACAGCACCAGACTGTCTTCCTCCTACACAAATACGAGAATGCATTTATTAAAACACTCGGTATCTCTCAGTGATGTACTCTTACCATATCCATAAAGATAAAAATTAAAATCTCACAAAGATCTCTTTTATTCTCACCAAAACTTGCTCTTATCTATAAAAGTGATACAATATTAGATTATCAGGCAAGCAACTGTAGGCATATACAACTACTATTATATAGGACTAAATCTAAAAGTCTTATACACAAGTCAGCCTTCATATTTTAATATACTACTCAATAATGTATAAGAAAACACACATAATTGTAAGTCAGACTCTGTCTCACTAAATAAAGGATTTGAAATATTTTCATCCTAAATGGCAAAGCTCTGCTAATCAAAGATCCAGTTTCCAAAGACACAAGCTTTCAAAAGCCGGGTAGCTTTGACTTGAGCCAAGATTGCTCTGCTCAGACACTGAGGTTTTACATGTCTAGATGCTGTGCTAGTTTTGGATCACACAATGGAGGAATCGGGATGGGGCATCCACCCCTGGTAAATAATCTCAGCTACCACACTTTCAGCTTGAATATGCTAATTCAGGTTATTGAAAGTCATGAGTCTAAAACATTTCAGCAACGTGGGGCCAATTTGTCCCCACTTAAGCAGAATTATTTTTTAAAAACCCACCTTTTATGGTTAAATTTTCAAGTCCACATTCAAACATTATCCAACCCCATTTTTCTTGGCTGGGACCCATTCGAGTTATATCTGGAATAGCTTGCTGGTCAGTCTCATCCACAAAAGTAAACTCATCCAGCTCTTCCAGAGTAAATAAGACTTTGGACTTCTCAAAAGGAATCGCAGTGATGGCACAGGTGCCAATATCTATTACCAAAAAAGAACAAAACTACCACTTTAAAAGATAGAGGTTTTATATATTTTTAAAACAAACAATGTAAACATTTGGCACAGTGGTTACATTCAAAAGATATCTTAGTCAAAAAGAAAAGTAAACAAATGAACCAATCAACTCAAAAATAACGCTAACTTCATACTGCTTACAAATTGCCAGAATCACATTAAAGTGGGGGGAGGGGGGAAGAGATGATTCTAGAATTAACAAATAATTGCCCAAAGGCAGAATGGATTCATTTCTGAAACATTACATTGTACTCTAAAAATATAAAGCTAAAAAGCTTCTGCATAATTCAGCTTCATAATAAACTATTTTTAAATACTTTCTCATCATTTTATAAAAAAAATTTATTTTAATTATCCAGCTTTAGAAAAAACATTATTTCCTAATACAATAGTAGCATTTACTAAAAAATGCCTTTATGCTAACATAGTCTATATAACTACAATTCATCACAGTCATTGCAATATATCACTTCTTACAATATGCAATATAGAAATGAACATCCCAAGCTTCTGGCATTTTTTTCTTACTTCTTACCTTACTTTTTAAAATTTCTCTGGTTACAGTTAATGAATACAGAAAAACATAACAAAAAAGATTTTAAGAAAAACACTGGTAAATTTATCATCCAAAGATGACTGGCTTATTACATTTGGAGTAAGTTTCCTTCTAGCTATTTAGAGATCCTTTTACAAACCCAGCTTTGTTCCCAATTTTCATGCAACAGCAACCATGATAATTTCCTCGTCATTAAAAATTATTATAGTTAAAATTATTGTTTTAATAGCTATAAAATATTCTATCAGGAAAATACTATACTTTACATTTATATTTTATCTGTCTTATGGGACTAATTTTAGAGAGAAGCAGATTAACATTGGAAGGGTTTCAAGTTCTGCCCAGGGTGATAGATCAGGACTATACTGGAGAAATTAAAGTAATGGCACAAACAATTAATACTATAAATCAGGTCTTAAAGCAAAAAAAAAAGGGGGGGGAAGGGGGAGAAGGATGTTATGTGTTAAATTTTTTGAATTACAATGCAGAGGGTTGTACAGCAGCCGAAAGGCATCAGACCTCTAGTGCAAAAGCCTCCACCGAGTTAGCCCAGGGGAAGGATGCACAAACCAGACAAGAGTTTTACCAGATCCAATAATGATGTGGGGAAGAGGTTGTGTTTTGTATCTTTCCAGAAGGAGCAGCACAGCCAATTTGGGTATCAGAGCATTACGTGTGTCACCACAATGGACCCAGAGAAGCTCTTGTCCCTTCGTTCAAAAGACTGAGAATTGCCCCAATGACAGCAAAGAAGAAGAAAACAAAGGCTACGCAAGGGGCCAAGATGCCAACATGGGGTCAGCTGAAGAAGTTAATGACTGAAGCCCAGCAGATGGTAGAAAAGCAAGAAGTGGAAACTACTCCCTCAACCATGTTTTTGGCTATGCTAGCATTAGTTAGCTGCCAGTCTTCTGTAAAGTCTTGCACAGCCAAGTCCAAGGACTCTGAGTAAATATATATCAGCAGCAAATGAAACTTTTGTTTTGTAGTTAAAAATGTTAAAATGTCAGTAGTTTGATTTCTCTCTTATTGCTGTTTTGCATTGGTATTGTTTTAATAGAGCTTTGTTCTTGATGTTTAAGTTTTACTGTAGTATCTTAAAAACAAAAAAGGGGGAAATGTAGGAAGCAGCTCAAGGGTTAAGCCTTGGACTAACCTGTAGCAGGGCCACAAACAAGTTCCAGCTTGGAGGGCAGAGCCCTCTTAGCATAATTAAGCATAACCTTATAGCCCTCCCTAGTTCCTTCCTAGGTAGCTAATGGGCTGTGGGAGGTGCAACAAGTGCTGCCAAAACAAGTGAAACTCACAATAACATTGTAAACAGGCATGGGAGATCTGCAGAGCCCCAGCTGCTTTCTCTTGTCTGTGTTTTCTTTAATCCTTCACCGCCCCTCCTCAGGCTCACCAAACCCTTGGCTGTGCTGTCACGGCACAAATAAAGTTGTGCCAACAAAAAAATTTAAAAAAGTAAGAAAGACTATAAAGACCAGACTCTCTAATGAGCAGCAGACATAATGAAGAAATCAGATGGGTTCCTAATTTGGGGCCATATCACTTATTTCCCTACCAAAGTTTACCTTCTGTTCTGCATAGAATGTGAATAAGGAATAAATACTATGTGTTTAATATATTGCAGAAATACTTTTCCTTTAAACTACTAAAATTGTAGCAATATTCAAAGGAAAAAAATGTTTTTCTTTTGCAAAATTCTCTTATATTTTATATATGCCACAGAAAAAATACTTGTTGTAAAATCCTACCTTTTGTATCAAGACCCCTGAGTTGCCCATGAACTCGATGAATGTTTAACCTGGCAGCAATTTCTTTGCCTTTTTCCGCTCCGGTGTTCGATCTGAGAGATCCAGACGACTGTGGCTGCATTTTAGAGGCGTGGACATACCTATCAAACTGTGATGTCCGACCAGGTTCGGTGTTGTTTGAAATCTCTTCAACCACACCTCTTCACAGAAAAGAAAGAGAATATGATTAACATTTAAACAACATTTAAACAGTTTAGGAACAACATTTAACTAATAAGTGGCTTTTTTTTTTTTTTTTTTTTTGCCTCTGTATCTTTTTCCCACCATTTCTTTCCTTTAAAAAGTTTTGCCTTTGCAGACTGGAAATAAACATATAATAACAAAACAAGACAAAACAAAAAAATGTTTGAGTCCCAATTTCAATGTCCAACAGTTCCTTATGTGTACATGTCAGCAGTGATATCTGGATGGTGGGCACATAATAAGTGGCTTTAAAAAAACCTTCCAGTCTGGCCAGTATGGCTCAGTGACTGAGTATCAACCTATGAACCAGGAGGTCATGGTTCAGTTCCCAGTCAGGGCACGTGCCCAGGTTGTGGGTTTGATCCCCAGTAGGAGATGTGGAGAAGGCAATCTACCAAAGATTGTCTCTCATCATTGATATTTGTAGCCCTCTCTCCCTTTCCCTTTCTCTCTCTGAAATCAATAAAAAACATATTTTAGAAAAAACGAAACATTCCACTGCTTCAATTAAACCAATATTCATAACAAATTGTTCAGTGTTTACTAAAATATAGAATAAATAAAAACAGTACAAACTTTCAAATACCTACAAAATGAGATTTGAAATTCCAATACCAGTTTTGAGTTTTAACCTCAGAATTTTCAGAAATGTATTAAGAAGATGATTAAGGCTTGCTTTTCCATCCAGAAAGATAGTCATGGCTCAAATTAATGGAATCTTTCTTACCTGTTCATACGAACTTGTGTAGCAATTCTGTCAAAACATAATGCAACCAGGGACATATGAGTCAGGCTTCTACTGGAAGCTGTACTTGGAGATTCTTCCACTGAGGCTTGTAACAAACATAAGTTTACCTAACACAGAAAATGGCATAAATGCCATTGAAAATTAAAAATTATCAAACATATAAGATACACAAAAAATGGCGAAACTACTGTTAGGAATAGTGTATCTAAGTGTCTGAGAGTTATGAACACAAAGCTTATAAATACAGAATCTCATAATCGTAATTAAATTTTTACTGGATGAATTTGGAATATTTTAGTATAACTTGCCCAATATTCTACTTAAGTAAACTTATTTACATTACATTAATTTTTACATTCAGTCATCAAGGGAATAAAATACATGTTTCTGATATTCCACCACCATTCAATTTAGTAAATACAAAGAGTAAAACTACCCAATGTCCTCCTCTTTCAGGAAAAATTTTTAAAATACTAAATTGTTACCTTTGGTATGCTGATATTAGCCTGAAGACCTTTAATTGTCACATTATCTTGCTTCATGATAAGATCTGTCTGTGCTTGCCCTTGGTTAGTCATTCCTATAATAGTGTGCTCAGTTTTTGTTCCTCTAACATCTTGTTTGGAAGATAACTAAAAAGAGTGCAAGTAAAATTATTATTTCACAAACATTTCATAATTTCCACATCATCTGCAACAGCACCTGCTCATTCACTCTGCTCCTTTATGCCCATGGGTATGCCAGCTGCCACTGGGTTAGCACCCCTAGTAGTCTTAAAGTCCAAAACAAGTTGGCAGCTTCAGAAATGAGAGAAGTGATACATACTCAAGTGAAATCAGCCTATAGAGAAACAGAACAATGGTATAATAATAATGGGTATTTTTTATGATTGCTAAATTCTACTTACTTGAGGGCAGATTTGGTTTCTTATAACTGACTCCTTGTTGGCTGAGAACATTGTCAAATTTCTTTTGACCTGTACTCCTTTACTCTAACTACCAATATATTTTGAATAAGTGGATAACTAAAAACAATCAGCCTCACTTGCACTTTGCCTCTGGGCCCTGGTCCAAACATGACCCAGATAAATTTGAAAGTGAAGCAGAGAGGAGAAACCAAGATGGCAGCATAGATAAGCACCTAAACTGCTGCCTCGGACAACAATTTCAAAACTATAACTAAAAGACAGAACGGACACCATCCAGAACCACAGGAAAGCTGGCTGAGTGGAAATTCTACAACTAGAAGGAAAGAGAAAAGCTCACGGAGAACTGGAGGAATGGCAAAGGGTTGAGGTAAGGCAAAGGGTCTTTGTGCACACAGAGAGGAAGGGCGGCTGAGAGCCTGGCTGACTTTCTCTGGCGGGAGGGGGAAGGAAGCCCTGACGGCACTGAACCCCAGTTCCGACTGCACTGAACCCCAGTTCCGGGAGAAACCCTGTGGACCCAGGCTCATACAGGGGGAGTCTGGACTGTCAGGTAGAGAGAAAGGCACTCAGAGATCCGGGGGGAGCCGCGGCGGGCAGGGATTTGGAGGCGCGCGTATGCCAGCGCGCACAAAGACTGTGGACGTTGCCATAGGCTTTCCCTAACAGAAGGGAGTCGGAAGCTCCTGACTGCACTGAACCCCAGTTCCAGGCAAGCCCCTGGGGACCCACACTCTTGCGGGGGGAATCTGGACTCTCAGGTGGAGGCTCAGGAGGCGGGGAAGCCAGAGGTCTGGAGACGCACTTGCATGTGCAAGGGCAGGGCTCATGGGAAGCCAAGACTGTCTGCTCCGCCCTGAGACTCCACCCCATCCAAGCTGAGCAGAGAAGCTTTTGCAATTTGGCAAGTCTAATCCTATAAAGCTGTCTCCAGCACCGAACTTCTCCCAGCGTATACATAGCTGATTCTCACAGCCAACTGGCCTGGAGGTCAATTCCTCCCAGTGATACCAACAACAATCAAGACTTAACTACAACAAGGCTGTACACACACAGCCCACAAAGGGGGGCACCAAGAGTGTCCACCTCAGGTAACTGGGAGGCCGACCCACTGGGCCATATAGGAAACCTAGCACACAAAGCTACCCTACCAACTCAGGGAAGCAGTGAAAATGTGCAACAAAGAAACAGATCACAAACTAAAAGAAATGGAGGAAAACAAACGAATGGACATAGAATTCAAAACCACGGTTATAAGGCTTTTCAAGAGTATCCTAGAAAAGGCCAATAAATATAACGAGACCCTCGAAGATATGAAAAAGGACCAACTAGAAATTAAACATACACTGACTGAAATAAAAAATATTATACAGAGACCCAACAACAGACTAGAGGAATGCAAGAATCAAGTCAAAGAATTGAAATACAAAGAAGCAAAAAACACTCAACCGAAAAAGCAAAAAAGAAAAAAAGAATCCAAAAAGTTGAAGATAGTGTAAGAAGCCTCTGGGACAACTTCAAGCGTACCAACATCAGAATTGTAGGGGTGCCAGAAGAAGAGAGAGAGAAAGATACTGAAAACCTATTTGAAGAAATAATAACTGAAAACTTCCCCCACCTGGTGAAAGAAAAAGACTTACAAGTCCAGGAAGGGCACATAACCCCAAACAAAAGGAATCCAAAGAGGACCACACCAAGACACATCATAATTAAAATGCCAAGAGCAAAAGACAAAGAGAGAATATTAAAAGCAGCAAGAGAAAAACAGTTCACTACCTACAAGGGAGCACCCATACGATTGTCAGCTGATTTCTCAACAGAAACAATGCAGGGCAGACCGGAGTGGCAAGAATAGCAAGAACCTACAACCAAGATTACTCTACCCAGCAAAGTTATCATTCAGAATTGGAGGTCAGATAAAGAGCTTCACAGATAAGAAAAAGCTAAAGGAGTTCATCACCACCAAACCAGTATTATATGAAATGCTGAAAGGTATTCTTTAAGAAGAGGAAGAAGAAAAAAGTAAAGATCAAAATTATGAACAACAAATACATATCTATCAACAAGTGAACCTAAAAATCAAGTGAATTAAAAACCTGAGGAACAGAATCAACTGGTGAATATAATAGAATCAGGGGCATAGAAAGGGAGTGGACTGATAATTCTCAGGGGGAAAGGGGAAAAGGGGGGTATGCAGGAAGAGACTGGACAAAAATTGTACACCTATGGATGAGGACAGTGTGGGGGAGGTAAGGGCAGAAGGTGGGGTGGGAATCGGGTGGAGGGGAGCTATGGGGGGAAAAGGAGAAACAATTGTAATAATCTGAATAAAGATTTATTAAATAAAAATAATAATAAAATAAATAAAATTAATTAAAAAAAAAAAAAAGAAAGAAAGTGAAGCGGAGAGTCACCAGAAGAGCATCAGGAAGTGACTACTAAGAAATGGCTTCGTGCATGGACCACGGCATAAATGGAATACCACACACCAGAGGGCAGTGACTTGACTCATTGAGGTGAACAAAAATAATCTCAAAAATATTAGGAGTCAAGTTATCTAATCATAGAGGAAAGTCAAAATAATATGCAGCTTGCTTTCTTAGAAAACAAATGCACCAGTCCTAGAGAGCACTTGTTCATTGGCACCAGCACTCTTTAGGGAAGGCCTGAAATTATGCTACTTTCTGAAATAAAAGAAAAAATAAAGCCACATTTTAATAAACAGTTGACTACTATTTAATCCAAAGTATAGTTCTATATGCCATCTCTTATGGAGCCACTGACATTTAAAGACTGTTTAGAAATGTCCATGTGTTCCAATTTAAATGACTAACAAAATTTTAATACATTCCATTTTTTCAAGTTTGGATATTATGTGCAAATGAAGAATATTCAGTTTGACATACTTTACTGGATAAAATATTCTTACATTTTCTGAGAAGGTAGTCCTGCTATTTTGCATAGCTTCCCTGAGGACCTTGGCATGAAGGTCATCCACAATTGCAGCTGGATGGCGGGTGTGAGCATAATGAACCATCGCTTCGATATATCTGCAGGAGAAGAAACAGAAAACGAGAAACTTTAGTTTACTGAATCTGTTCCATTACATTACATTCTAAAGTTTGCTCATGTTCACTTTGTCTCCCTAAATAAATTAGATAGTAGTAATAATATCAAACATAATAATTAGTTACTGGGTATTTGATCATTTTATGCTCATCAGCCTAAAAGCAAAAAAAAACGAAAATTATAATGTAATATTCTATCTAATAAAGAGGGAATATGCTAATTGACCCTCACACCATCACAAAGATGGCGGCACCCATAGCCAATAAGGAGGGAATATGCTAATTGACTGCCCCACCCTCCAAGATGGCGGCACCCACACCCAATAGGAGGGAATATGCTAACTGACTGCCCTGCCCTCAAAGATGGAGGCACCTACAGACAACAAGGAGGGAATATGCTAATTGACTGTCCCGCCCTCAAAGATGGAAGTGCCCACAGCCACAAGATGGTGGCTCCCAGTCCCCTCAGCCCCTGCCTCCAGAGTCCCCCAGTCCCCTCAGCCCCCAAGCTGCCCAGGGCCACCCAAGGCTCAGGTAACCAAGGCCAGCCGAGGTTTGCGCTGCTGGCAGTGGCAGCAGCAGAGCTGTGATGGAGCATCACCTTCCCCTGATCGCCAGGTCGCCTCCCACCCCTGAGGGCTCCCAGACTGTGAGAGGGGGCAGACCGGGCTGAAGGACACCTCTCCAGTGCAGGAATTTTCATGCACCGGGCCTCTAGTAATTCTTATAATATTGCAATATAATTATTTGGACTGAAAAGTAACAAATGATAACTAAGTAAAGCACAGACATTTTTAAATATATCTTCATTTTTGTTCAATCAAATAGCCATCATCAACATTCTTCTTTATGAACATACTAGAGGCCTGGTGCACTAAATTCATGCATGGGGGGGGGGGGAGGCGGTCCCTCAGCCCGGCCTGCGCCCTCTTGCAATCCGGGACCCCTAGGGGGATGTCGGGCCTAAACTGGCAGTTGGACATCCCTTTCGCACTCTGGGATGCTACATGCAACAGTGACCATACTTTTCATACAGGTGAAAGGCATTTTGCTGTTGTACGGGCAGCTACATTTTTGCCCCGATTATAAAAAGTAGTACATAACATGATTCTTCTGAGACAGTAGTACCATTTTCCCCATCTTATGGGTGGAAAAACTGAAGCAGAGAGAAGTTAAGCAATTGGTTTTGTCACACAGTTATAAGTGTCAGAATCAGGGCTGACCACAAAATCCGCAAGCCAGAGTCCATGCATGTCATTGCTGCATCATCCTGTTTTTTCAGTGTTAGAGTAGCCTTGCCAGGTTTTAATTTTTAAATCTAAGAGACTTTTCCCAATATATAGGGTAGGGTCCCCAGGCCTGGCTGGCGATCAGGGCCATCTGTGGGGAGACTGGCAGGCAGGGCGATCAGGGGGGCCCCCGCTGGCACCACCTTGGCTGGTGGCCTGGTACTGCCTGTCCGCTGGCCCCCCCACCCCCCGATTGCCACCACCGGTTCCCTCTCTCTCAGGGGACAGTGTGCATCATAGGGAGCGGTCGTTCTGCTGGTTGTTCCACCGTTTGGTCGATTTGCATGTTAGGGTTTTTGAAGTTTTTTATTATTATTATTGATTTTTTTTACAGAGAGGAAGGGAGAGGAATAGAGAGTTAGAAACATTGATCAACTGCCTCCTGCACACTCCCCACTGAGTATGTGCCTGCAACCATATCTTGGTTGCAACCATGCCCCTGACCAGAATCGAACCTGGGACCCTTGAGTCTGCAGGCCAACACTCTATCCACTGAGCCAAACTGGCTAGGGCACATGCTAGAGTTTTATCATATAGGATATCACATATACTAATCATAATATAACATACATTTGTCATTTTATCAAATAATAGTTATAGTTTTAGACAAAATCAATACCTGTCTAAAGCTTCAGCCACCAGGGGAGTTAGAACAATGTCAATAGTTCCTTTGACCTCAACTATGGCTGTTGTCCTGGTCTGAGAGATGGGCTGATCCAGGGTCCACTCTTCCTTTACTGTTTCGTCATCTGTGCTATCAACGGCTCTCTTTTCCAAAGGAGTATATGGTGTTCTGTACAATGTAACAGCAAAGAACATATTACAAAGACCATAAAAAATAGCAGGAGTTGGAGCTTCCTTAAGATGAGTGATTGCTTAAACTTACATTTATTTCAACTGAAAATTTCATGGAACTAGACTAGACATTTCATCTCCCAAATACTTTTCAAAGACAGAACAAATGAGGTACTAAAGTAAAAACTGATCAAAGATGGTTAATATATCAAGTGGGGGGGGACGGCTGTATTATATTTACTTGATAGAGCTTTTCCAAACATGAAAACTTCAGTTCTGAATTCTTACTAGTTTCCAGTCTTGTTATGCCAGTGATGGCTTGCATAGTATGCTAAAAGAAATGCCACTGACTGCTTATAATGTAGGCAAAGCCATCATAGACAAATAGCTGAATTATTTGTGGTAATTTATTCATAAAATAAAGTCCATAGTCAATTAAGGAATGGTTATTCTTTAGAATAAACTTCATGGATATCAAGAAAAACACTTTACTCTTTAAAAGTATATAATTTTTACTTACTTTGAAGTTGATCCTGAAAGTTGCATTCCTCTGTCTAGTAAAGAATTAGCTGTGAGCCCCTGTTTGATAACCTAAAATAAAAATTTTGCTTATAGAGTAGAATTTTAATATTAATTATCCTCTAATTTTATGCTATAGACCGATTATTTGTGAATATCCAGATTACCTTGTTAATATGATTTTCACAGATATGATATAAATATTTCACAGACAAATTGAAAAAACCATAGAAAATATTTATTTGGAAATTTCATTTTCAGTTTATTCAGACAAATGTCAGGGCAGGGCTATAGAACTCAGCAGTGATAGTAAAAAACTATCCAACAAAGAAAGCACTTGCGAGTGCTTCCAAGTCTGTCTTCTGGAGCACCATTTACATTGAGCTTAATTTTAAGCTAATTTTAGAGTCTTTTCCTGGCAAAATCAACTTTCGAGTGGAAAAGAATCCATAGAAACATTATATTATAGAAAAGGCTGGATTGTAATATCAATGAAAGAAAAATAATGTAAACAATACACTTGAACAACCAAACTGAACTCTTTTAAATGTTAGCCATTTACTTAGATTTAATGGAGAAAAATAACTTTCTTACTTCCTATGTTCTATTTTTAAAGTGATCTAAAGATATGAATTACTGATTCGATCCAAGATGGTGGCGTAGGTAAACACCTAAACTGCTGCCTCGCACAACAATTTAAACTGCAACTAAAAGACAAAACATCTATCACCCAGAACCATGGGAAAGCTGGCTGAGTGGAAGTTCTACAACTAGAAGGAAAGAGAAAAGAGCATTGAGACGTGCACAAGCGCTGAAAAGCTGAGGTATGGAGGCGCGGGATCTGGGCTGGCGGCAGGCGTTGCTTTTTTCAACCCAAAGGGGAGACAAGCCCCCAATTACTCTGAAATACAGTTTCTGGGGAGACGCGGGGGACCCAAACTCCTACGGGAAGAAGCTGGATTGTCTGCTACCAGGTCGGAAAGTGAGGAGGGCCTGCTTGCAGAGCTGCGCACAGGCATAATTGTTTACCTGCGCTGGGGCACGGGACAGGATGCAGTAGGAGACACAGAGCCGGCTAACTAGCAGCCATTGCTGTTTGCCACGCCCTAGCCTAGTGACGCCCTGAGACCCCGCCCCACACAACCTACAAACCCACCCAAGCTCCAAGCAGCGGCTTTTGCATATGAATGGACTGCCCTATCGCAGCTTAACCTAACAAACTTGCAGCCCGGATCAGACAGCTCCAAAACCTCCAAACCCCAAGCAAAGAGGAGAAAACTGTAGCTCTCGCTGTAGCTCCTGCTGGGTGGACTCAGACAATAGCTGACCTGCACCCCATTGGAGATCCAGAAGCCAGTATACCTAGTGGTCAGTGTGAGACACCAGATTTCAACTCCTCACATCCATAAGTGACACATTCAAGAGGCAGACTCAGTGAGCACCAAAGCCTCACTGAAACAAGTCCTGCACCATAAGCGTGTCTCCAGCATAGCAGTTCTTATAGACACAGCGAGTCCTCACAGCCGATTGGCCTGGAGGTCAATTCCTCCCAGAGTACCAACAGCAATTAAGGCTTAACTACACCAAGACTTTGCACTCAGCCCACAAAGGGGTGTACCAAGAGCGTCCACATCAGGTGATTGGGGAGGCTGAGCTACTGCCCCCTATAGGTCACCTACCACACAAAGCCACTCCATCAACACAGGGAAGCAGCCAAAATGCGGAAACAAAGAAACATGTCACGAATGAAAGAAACGGAGGAAAGCAAACTACTGGACGACATAGAGTTCAGAACCACATTTATAAGGTTACTCAAGAATCTTCTAAAAACCGCCAAGAAACTTGATGACACTTCTGAGGAGCTTAGTGAGACCTTCAAGGACCTTAATGAGAATGCCAAAAAAATGGAAAAGGATCAGTCAGAAATGAAGCATACACTGTCTAAAATAAAGAATATACAGAAACTCAACTGTAGATCAACATACCCCAAGAATCAAACCAAAGATCTGAAATATGAGGAAACAAAAAACACCCAACCAGAAAAACAAAAAGAAAAAAGAATCCAAAAATATGAAGATAGTGTAAGGAGCCTCTGGGACAACTTCAAGCGTACCAACATCCGAATTTTTGGGGTGCCAGAAGAAGAGGGAGAGCAAAATACTGAAAACCTATTAGAAGAAATAATGACAGAAAACTTTCCCTACCTGGTGAAAGAAATAGACTTACAAGTCCAGGAAGCACACAGAACCCCAAACAAAAGGACTCCAAAGAGGACCACACCAATACACATCATAATTAAAATGCCAAGGGCAAAAGACAAAGAGAGAATCTTGAAAGCAGCAAGAGAAAAACAGTTAATTACCTACAAGGGAGTACCCATACGACTGTCAGCTGATTTCTCAGCAGAAACTATGCAGGCCAGAAGGGAGTGGCAAGAAATATTCAAAGTGATGAACAGCAAGAACCTACAACCAAGATTACTCTACCCAGCAAAGCTATCATTCAGAGTTGAAGGTCAGATAAAAAGCTTCACAGACAAGAAAAAGCTAAAGGAGTTCATCGCCACCAAACCAGGATTACATGAAATGCTGAAGGGTATTCTTTAAGAAGAGAAAGAAGAAGAAAAAGGTAAAGATAAAAATTATGAACAACAAAATGACATCAAATACATACCTACCAACAAGTGAATCTAAAAATCAAGTGAATAAAAATCTGAAGAACAGAATGGACTGGTGAACATAATAGAATCAGGGACATAGAAAGGGAGTGGACTGACGACTCTCAGGGGAAGTATGTGTGAGGGGTGTGGGAAGAGATTGGACAAAAATCTTACTCCTATGGATGAAGACAGTGGCGGGGGGTAAGGGCATGGGGTGGGGTGGGGAATCAGGTGGAGGGGAGCTATGGGGGAAAAAAAAAAGAGGAACATCTGTAATAATCTGAACAATAAAGATTTATTTAAAAAAAAAAAAAGACATGAATTACTTGGCTTATTTTCTCCAGACATTTGACTGCCTAATCAAACCTAAAAGATTTATTGAAAATACTAAAATAATTCTAATCTCTCAGGTACTACTCTGCACAGCAAGTACTATTTAGTTTTATACTAGAAAATTCATAAACCAACATATTTTCATATGAAATAAAGAACATTCTGAAATCTTAGCATGAGCAATTTATCTTGGGCAAGAAGAGAAATGGGCACAATCTTAAAACCAAAACTTTTTAACTGTTACTAATGTTTCCATTTCCTTCAACATATATTGCACACATATACATATATCTCAATGTCTGTAAGGATATTCAACTCCATTATCACATTTCCAATATTACATAAGCCCAAACCTGTCATCTCTTGCACAGACTGCTGCCACAGTCTCCTAAAGTAAATGGTCACCCCACTTCCTATCTTGCTTAATGACAATTCAGATCCACTTAGTAGCAGTTCCACAAAGTACACATCACATCACATTTCCTTAGAGCTCTTGCAAGTTTCTCAATGAAAATAAAATAAAATTCTAACTACTGATACTGTTCTGTCACTTTTGTTCAGGTGTCCAGCTCATCAGGAGCAGATCCCTGCTACCTCTCCAGGTCTCAAGCACACTAACTTCTTTCCCTCCTTAGCAATTCAGCGAGGCTGATCCCTGTGCCCTGGATGTAATGGCCCTAGGTTTTCTCATCCTCAAGTATTCCTCATTCCTTTAAGTTTCAGTTTAAATATTACCTCAGTTTAAGTATTAATTGTCTTGTCAATACAATCTATTATTCTCCATCCCAGTATTCTTTGATTATCTTCATAAAGACTCTTCTCAATTTGTAATCATATACTTATCCATTTATCTATTAACTGTGTCTCTGTCCCCTATACTATAAGCTCCATCAAATGTGAATTAAGAATGAATACATTAAAACACTTTAAATAAAAGCATATGTATATGTAATCAGTTCCATAAGATTTCATATGCTTAATTTTGGTCTAAACCCATAACAAATTTATATAAATAAAACCCTAAGCAACTGTTAAGACCGAACGACCAGATCAACCAGAATGACTGTTCAACCAGTCACTATGATGTGCACTGACCACCAGGGGACACACACTCAATGCAGGAGCTGCCCCCTGGTGGTCAGTGCGCTCCCACAGCCAACCTCCTGTGGTCCCTCCCCCTTGCCGGCCTCCCCCCCCCGCCCCCATAGGCCTTGATTGCCTTTTAGGCCAAGGGACCCCACCCATGCACGAATTCGTGCACTGGGCCTCTTATAAATGTATAATTTTATAAAATAGTTTTCATATTGACAATTGTTACTACATTTACTTTAACTTACTTTTAACTCTTCTTTAAAAAGCCATTTAAATAATACACTACAGAAGTGGCCAATAGCCAGTCATACTAAATTATAAGACATCAAATTTTAAGTGAATGGAACTGAATTTATAGAGAAGCAGTTAAGGATTAAAACACCAACTATCAAAAAACAATTTCAAATTTTACTTTTAAGACACAGAAAATACGGATTCACAGAGACTTGATCCTAATCTTAAGAGTACAGTGTTATAGAAACTATTACATTTATTGACTAATATTGTGACTATCAAGTCTAACTATTCCTCAATTTTATATGCTTCACTTTATAATTCCCACCACTAACCCTGAAACCTACTATCATACAAGAAGCCTTAATTTCAGAAAGGTAGCTAAAATGACTAATTATGAAAACATCTACAAAATCCATTTTTCTAAATAAATATATCAGTGTAGAAACTAATGATTTGATTTATACCTTAAAAGTTGGAACAGAGAACTGTTCACATGATGATGAACTTTCTTCACTGGTTGGTGTATCCAGATCAAGGGGCCGATGCAGGGAGGACTTGGAGGTCCTTTTGTGGGTTGGGTGTTTCACTGACCAGTTAACCACCTGGAATTGAGTAAGGTAAGTCTGATAGCAACTCATCACTGGTTGCTGAGAAGTTATCTGCTCACTCTCTACTGTTTTTTCACCCTCTACAACATACAGATGTTCTATAACATCATCTTCGCCACCTAGTGCAGAAACGAATGAAGCCTGGGAAGGGTGAGTTTTGAATGGCAGAGTTCGGGGATCCTGAACACTTTCTCCGTGGCCAGTGAGTGGTCCCTCGATACTGTGATAAATGGAACCCCTACTGTAGTCAATCTGCTGAGTCTGCTTTTTCTTCTTTTTTCTACCTGGATAGGTCCCAGGGCCTTCATCACTGCTAATGGGCTCAAATTCTTCAGCGGCAGAAAAATAGGCTTCACTATCAGCCATTGACATGCTGGAATCCATTGATCGATATTGATGGAATGAATTAGAGTCCGCTGATGGTGTGTATGGAAAGGAACCGAAACTTCTTCTCTGCTTTGGTGAGTCCAGAACATTCTCATCACTTCGGGAGACATCACTACTAAACTGGACTCCAACTGTGACTGGCTGCTTGTCCCCATAGAAAGCTGCAGTCAGGCTCTTGGTACTTCCAAGTCGGGTGGAACATACAGAGGCTTGTCGTTTCAAGGGAGACCGCAGAGGGGACTGACCTACTGACTTATCCTGAGTATTAGGAGACACGGGGCTATTTCCTGAAATTTCTGTAGGAACACTAAAATAGAAAACAAAGCTATTACCCTTTACTATATATCATATCATTTACTCTAAATATAAAGAAAAGTACTTACAAAATCCTTTTAGTAATTTTAATCATTTCTTTTACAAACAAATGAAAATCTAAAATTTCACAATAAACTAGCCATACAAAGTATCAAAACAATACAATGTGTTCATATCCCAAATAGTTCCCCAAAATGAGGAAGCTTAAAACAAAAACAACAACAAAACTTAAAGAAACTCATGAATATTATCTATCCATAATCCATGAAAATTAATCTATTCATTAGGTGGTGTTATTTTTTTCATATTCTTTAAAATCTTGTCCAAGAAAATGCACCAGAGACCTTTGATTAACTGAGAGAACTTGGAGAGAAAAAAGTCAAATAACCCCAATACTTCTAACTGATGTAGCGGTGCCATTTTGGCAACTGATGTAGAGGTGCCATTTTGGCAACTGATGTAGAGGTGCCATTTACTAAAGCAAAGCAAGCTGACCATGACAGGCACAAGGCCATATGCCAAGCTTGAGGTCACTGTGTAATATCCAAGCTGATCTATCAATAAGGTAACTGGGCTTAGAGAGACAAAGGCTTTGCCTGGAGTTTAAACATGGTAGCTACAGATCATAATTGAAGCCAAACAGTTAGAGAGACCATCTGGGGAGACAGTATGGAGAATGGAGAAAAGGGCACAGAGTTCTGAGGGATAGCAACATTTCATAAATGGCCGCTGTAAGAGGAAGAAAAAGAAGGGAGGAAAAAATGGAAGACATGGAAACAGAGCCTGAGAAGGACTAGCTGAGGGGAAGGGGAAGAACCTAAAATGTGCCATCAAGTCAAGAGGAAAGTGTGTTTCAAGAAATGAGAAGTCAACCATTATAGAAAGAGGAGAACAAAAATATTCACCAGTCTAGGATAATGCCCAAAGGTTAACAAGAGTTCACTCTGAGAGGTTGAATGACAAGAAATATTTATTGTCATTATACTTTTCTGTATTTTCCTAATACCTATAATGAATACATATGTTCTACTTTTATAATCAAAGAGACAACAGCAAATGGACATTTAAAAACATGTTCAAGAGGAGAAAAACATTTTCTACAGTGGGTGAGGTGAGAGGAAAGAAGTTTTTCTGGTCACAATTTGAAGCAATTATAATCCCATTGTGAACAGGTTCCCACATCTACTTGGTAACTGACCTCACTGGGCCGTCATCTCTTTTCATTCCATGCAGGAATTCCTTCTGAGGCACAAGGTCATCAGCCATAGAAGAGGGGCTTTCCTTGTCCGCAGCCAGTAAAGGCTGGGCCGCACTGGAGCTGCTGTTGTCATCTGAGGACGAGGACGAGCTGTGACAGCGCATGGGGACCTGCAGGCTCAGGTGCTGAGTCTTCCTCTCCACTTCCATTCCTCCTGATTTATTCTCCCATTCTTTCCTCTTCATGCTGTTCACATGACCTACACCAACCAGCAAAAGCAGGTTATGTGAACACAGTAATTTCAAAAGCAATTTATGAATAACATGGCAACTTAATTCAATTTCTTGTTTTTAAGTATAATGATTTTTTAAAAGCACAAGCATATAATTTCACAAAGCAAAGTATCTACCTAAGTGTGGATCCAGAATCCAAAGACGTGAATTTTTGTCTTCTTTGCTTTGGAAAATTTTCAAACTTACAGAAAACTTTCAAGAATAAGCTCAAGCCCTGACCAGTCTGGCTCAGTGGATGAAGCGTTGGCCTGCAGACTGAAGGGTCCCAGGTTCGATTCCGGTCAAGGGCATGTACCTCGGTTGTAGGCACATCCCCAGCGGGGAGTGTGCAGGAGGCAGCTGAATCGATGTTTCTCTCTCATTGATGTTTCTAACTCTCTATCCCTCTCCCTTCCTCTCTGTAAAAAGTCAATAAAATATATATATTTTTTTAATTTTTTAAGAAAAGAATAAGCTCAAAGCCACCATGTATCTTTTACTTGGAATTTCCTATTTTAAACGTTTTGTCCCATTTACTCTATTTACATATAATATATATAATACTTCTTGAACCCTTGGAGAGAAATTTGCAGACATTGTGGTCTTTTAACCTAGATCCTAAGGGCTTATTTCCTAAGGATAATACATAACCCCCATGTAGTTACTGACTTAAAAATTTAGTATTTATAGAGATTACTACCACATGCTTTCTAATTTTCTCAACTAACCCAATAATGTCCTTTAGAGCATTCTGTCCCCTCCAGTATAGGATCCAATCTAGGATTGTACATGATTGCATTTGGTTATCATGTTTTCTTTTAACTGGAAAACATCCTCAGGTCTGTGATAAGAGCCCTATGAAGTTACATGATGGGGGAGGGGCTGATTCTAGCTTCTGCTCAGGCATGTACGTGGCTATATGACTTCATGCACCTTAGTCTCAGTGATGAGCCTCAGTTTATTCACTATAAACTGGGATGATATACAACTCACATGGTAGTTTGGGGATTAAGTGAGAAAATGCCTGTGTAAATCTTTAAAAACAAACATTATTCAAATATAAGTAGATAATAGTACAAGAAGACGATTTAACTGAAGGTAAATTGTACTTAGCAATTTTCTTTCCTTTCATGTCAAGAAGTTTTAGTGTTTGCTGATTTTATAAGATAATCTGCTTTTATAAGCCAAACTGCTGAAGTCAAACAATCTTAAAATAATGTGTACACACTTCTATCTTACTATTCAGTGAAAGTCACTTAAACAGAAATTAGGCATATGTAGGTATGCAGTCCAGCTCTTTCCACTAAGGCAGTGCTAAGTTAATGGTTTTGAATGAACAAAGGAAAAAAGACTAAATATTGGTGAAATATCAAGACTTTTCTACGTTTCTTTTGTTGACAGCATAGAAACTTAAGCAATAATTATTACACTTAATTTTAGGAACATTCAACTAAGAAACCCAGAGGAAAATCCATTTCTGAAGTCTTTAGAGCAAAGATACATGATAAATCTAAATCTAATATCCAGTGAATACACCATTCACTGCTCATATTAAACGCATATATTTGCAGTTATCCTACAGACTCTATGGAAAGACCATATTTCTCTTCTTGACATGTTTAATTTTAGAGAAAAGAATATTTTGCCAACATAATTGATAACAAGGAGCCAATGGTATAAATATTACTATTGCTAAGTTTTCCTATTGAAGTGAACTGGTAAAACAACCGTTACTTTAAAACAGCTATTCCTAAGTATATCTCTGGAAACTGGCTTCCAGGAAAATGATGACATAAAAGGAAATATTTAGAATAAGTCTGGGTGAATAGTGGACCTACTTTTGCCTTGCATAAATCTGAAAAACTCACATCTTATCTGGCTTTAGTTAAAACACCTGCAAAACAAGACAGGCTATGAAATCCTACCTCTGAGACAGCTCAAAAAATTGAATTAAACACAGTAACAGTGAACTCCTCTCAGATGGCATAGGGATAAAGATGAAAAAGATTAGCACATTTCATTACCATCTACCATTTTGGGAATTTCCTTGGTAATAATCCACTCCCCAGGCTGCAACAGAGACTGTCCGTAGTACATGTCCGACTCTGCACTCGTGCTTGAAAATGCAGAGCTACTGGATGGTGTCAACTCTTCAAGCCTGAAGAAATCTAGGCCAGTCACTGTGCCACCAAAGAATCTGCAGCCACCGAGACAGCCACACTTGTGCCTGCACCTCTTATTCCTCAGGGTATCATCAGGCCACAAAAACCACAGCCTGAACAGAATCCCAAACAAAAAAAAAATGAGAAACAACAATGGAACAAAAACTCATTAAGAAGAGAAAAACTTTTTGGCAGATAATTAGTTACACATAAGTTAATTATTAATATTTGTAAAAGATACGGTAAACACAAAGGTTCATTTTTACTGTGATACGTCTTTTTAGTCATTCTGCCATTTTAAACAAACAAACAATAGTCTCACCATGGTAAGTGAGATGGAAATAAGTAGGAACAATAAGAGACATATAGCATACATTAAAATAAACCAAAGCACTAAGAAGAAACAAATATAAAAATAATTTAAATCCAGTTTTAAAAAAACAGTAAATATTCTCAAAAGGACTAAAAATTTTAAACTTTAATCTAAAAAATGGACAAAACCATTAGCATAGATTATGTTTAATAGATTTGGGCATCTCAGAGCCTATTTCACATGGGAAATTTAATACACACAAAATATTATAAATATGGGTCAAGTAAAAAATTATTTCTTAATCAAATCAAAAGAATGCTCTATTTTAGAGAAAAAAATTACAAATATTTTGTAATTAGTACTCTAAATGAAGTATTAAAAACTGAGATAATATGGCTTGGCCAAGTGTAGCTCTGTGGTTGAGTATCATCTTATGAACCAGAAGGTCACGGTTTGATTCCAGTTAGGGCACATGCCCAGTTTGTAGGCTTGATCCCCAGTGTGGGCATGCAGGAGGCAGCCGGTCAATGATTCTCTCTTATCATTGATGTTCCTATCTTTCTCCCCCTCTCCCTTCCTCTCTGAAACCAATAAAAATATTTTAAAAAAGAAACTATACTTTTCAGAAAACACTAATAAACTAATGGCTAACATGGTCAATAACTTTTCTGGTTATATCAGAAATTAATACACATGCTCCCAAAACTCCTTGGAAACAAATATCCACAAAGGCACCCAAAGTTGAAGGTCAATGAGTTACCATGTAGGGACACAATCATTTTAGGTCTTTACTTAAATACTCTGATTCCATTTCTAACAGTAAAACTCCTCTATAATTATCTAGCAATTTTCATCTTAAATTTCACTAACCTCTTAGTTCTGGCATCGTGAGTTTCTAAGAAATGTCTCTGTGCCTCATGTTTAGAATGATGATCAGCTGCCAGTGCAATATCAACAGTGATTAGTCCTAAGGTGGCCGAGCCAGCTTCTAGCCAGTAGGCCCTCCGCAGAATTGCAGGCTGGAGCCCAGCTCTGGGATTATTCAGCTGTTCGATGTACTGTCTCACTTGGAAGTCCTGAATTGCTGCACTTATCCCTTCCCCAACCGACTGATTGTGGAGATTACAGTTTGCAACCCGGATTGCCCCCATCTAAAGTTGAATGAAGAAAATGGAACAAAACTCTAGTTTCTGTATTTTTTAGCAACTTAGAATAAACTACATAATAGGTAATTATTGCAAGTTCCATAAGAGAGAGGAAAAGAAAAGGAAAAAGGGGGAAAGTGCAATAGCAAAAATAACAGAATAAAAACATTCAATTTAAGAAAAGGATAAAAGAAACTTAGAACATAGTCCAAAGAAAAACAAGAGAAGGAAGAAAGAAAGCTAGAATAATAAGTAATAAAATCTTAACAAAGCTTGATTTTAAACAATAATGCACAAAGCAGAGGTGGTAAACAAATGTTTTCTGGATCCAGGCAGGAACCATAATGTATAAAACCTGTAAGCATTCAAAATCCAATCTTTGAAAAACATTACCAGTTCACTTCCCTGCCATAAAAGCAAGCTATTAGTCTATATCTCTGCCACAAAGTAATGTTATAATAATTCAGTTAGAGTAAAACAGCAGAAAAGTATCCCTTTTAAAAGTAATACTGGAAGAGACCATTAATGAGTTGAAAACAGCTATCTCCTAGAATTCTATAGTATTTGGTCAGATGGCAAATTATAAATGTGTGTTGTATTTCAAGAAATAGAGGTCTGGTTTGGTAAAATGGAAAAAGAACTACACAGGCCAAGAAACAGATAAACATGTACCTTTATATTTGTAGCACAACCATGCTCCACAATATAAATATCAGCTCCATCTACTGCTAAACGAGTCATGGTGTATTTCAAATCATTTGAAGTTGGACAAGGGCCAGGAATACAACTCAACTAAAATGGAAAAAGATAGAATAGTTAATTCTATTTAAATACACAAACAAAATTCCAATCACATGTGTATTTTTTAAAATCAGTATGTTAAATTTCACTTTTTTATAATGATAAACAAAATCATAAGCAATTAAAGTCTCTCCAAATTAGAAAACTAATCATGAGTATCTATGTACGATTTTCATTTAAAAGGGGCAAGTAGCAAGTTTAAATGGACAGAATATAACTTGTTACTAAAACTCAAAAGGAATCATCAAAGTTAACAGTTATAAGTTTATAAAAAAAGTACAGTCTAAAGCTGTAAGATTTTTTATGAGCTCTCCATACATACTTGTTTTATACACACACGCAAATACATCAACTGTGAATTTTATGGTACTACCTAGAACAAGCCACACAAATTTAATTTAGTTTTACTCCTAACACATAGACTTGGTCATGTCTAGGTTGGATGAAAACATACAAGCCATCTATTTCAATGAGCTTCCCAGGGCAATGGCAGCCCTGAGTAAGTACTGGCCTAACAGCATATTACTGCTTGTTAGTGGCAGAGTGCGCTATAAGAATATATTTCCTGATTTCCAAGGATGCAGTCTTGAGAGTAAGGGTTGTTGACACCATCTAGACTGGATACAGGGCTGAACCCAGCTAAGGCCACTGTATAAACGTTTAATATACTGGCAAGCAAGTGAGGAGCTTTACTCGGCTCTCAGCCTCTGGAGACCAGCCTTGCAGGAGAAAGAGAACTACATAACCAGACACCCATAGAAGAGAGATCATGGGGAGAAAAAGAAACAGTCCACATATGAAAGAAAAGCAGGCATCACCAGAAAAGGAAGTAAACAAAATGGAGGCAAGCAACCTGTCAGAGAAAGAATTCAGAGAAATGGTCATAAAGTGGCTGAAAAGAATGGAAGACAAATTTGACAATATGTGTAAGAACCAAGAGGAAATGAAGAAGAACCAAGAAGATATGAAAAATGACATAGCTGCTGTAAAGAACTCAATAGAAAGCATCAAGAGTAGACTAGAAGAAGCAGAGGACCACATCAGTGAGCTAGAAGACAAGGTAGGAAAAAATACCCAAGTAGAACAGTTTCTAGAAAATAAAATTAAAAAGCAGGAGGAGAGCCTAAGGAAGTGGTCAGCAAACTCACTAGTCAACAGAGTTAAAAATCAATAGTACAACGATTGAAATTTCTTTTGAGAGCCAAATTTTTTAAATTTAAACGTCTTCTAACACCACTTCTTCAAAATAGACTCGCCCAGGCCATGGTATTTTTGTGGAAGAGTCACACTCAAGGGGCCAAAGAGCCACATGTGGCTCGTGAGTCACAGTTTGCCGACCACGGGCCTAAGGGAACTTTGGGACAACATGAAACAAACACAACATCCGCATAACAGGAGTTCCAAAAGGAGAGGAAACTAGCAAGGAATAGAAAACCTGTTTGAAGAAATAATGACAGAAAACTTCCCTGATATAGGGAAGAAAAAACTCACACAAATCCAAGAAGCTCACAAAGTCCCAAACAAAATGAACCCCAAAAGACTGACACCAAGGCACATTATAATTAAATTGGCAAACACCGACGACAAAGTAAGAATCTTAAAAGCAGCCAGAGAGAGACAGAAAGTTACCTACAAAGGATCCCCCATCAGACTAGTGACTGATTTCTCAACAGACACACATCAGGCCAGAAGGGAATGGAATGAAATATACAAAGTCATGCAAAGGAAGGGTCTGAATCCAAGAATACTGTACCCAGCAAGGCTATCAATCAAAATTGAAGGTGAAATCAGGAGCTTCACAGACAAAATGGACTAAGGGAGCTTATTACCACCAAACCAGCAATGCAAGAAATGCTAAAGGGTCTACTGTTAAAAGAAGAAATAGGGAGCAAAGAAGGAACACAGGCATAAAGAATAACAATGGTGACAAACAAGTACCTATAAATAATAACTTTAAATGTAAATAGATTAAATGGCCCAATCAAAAGACATAGGGTAGCTGAGTGGATAAGAAAACATGACCCATATATCTACTGTCTACAAGAAACCCACCTCAGAAAAAAAGACACACATAGACTGAGGGTGAAGGGATGGAAAAAGGGTTTTCAGGCAACTGGAAATGAAAAAAAAGCTGGGGTAGAAATACTTATATCTGACAAATTAGACCTCAAAGTGAAGGACATAAGAGATAAGGAAGGCCACTTAATAATACTAAAGAGAGCAATCCAATAAGAAGAAATAACTCTGATAAACATATACACACCCAACACAGGAGCACCCAAATACATAAAAAATAAATAAATAAAAACTGGAGGATATCAAGGGAGAGATTGACAGCAATACAATTATAATAGGGGACTTTAATACCCCACTATCACTATTGGACAAATCCTCTAAACAAAAATCCAGCAAAGAAACATCAATCCTAAATGACTCACTACATCAGATGGAATTAATTGACATCTTCAGAACATTTCACCCCAAAGCCACAGAATATACATTCTTCTCAATTGCACATGGGTCATTTTCAAAGATAGACCATATATTGGGTCACAAGCAAAGTCTCTTCAAATTCAAGAAGATAGAACTCATATCAAGCATCTTTTCAGATCACAGTGGCATAAAAGTGGAAATCAACTACAATAAAAACAATCTAAAAAAATCAAACACATGGAGAATAAATACCATGCTATTAAACAATGACTGGGTTACCAGAGAGAGAAAAGAAGAAATAAAAAAACATCATGGCAACAAACGACAATGAAAACACAACAATCCAAAAATCTATGTGAAAGCAGTCTTGAGAGGGAAGTTCATAGCTCTACAATCCTACTGCAAAAAACAAAACAAAAAAACAAGAAACAATGGTAATAAATTACCTAACCTTACATCTCAAAGAAATGGAGAGCAACAAGAAAATCCCAGTGTAAACAGAAGGAATGAAATAATAAAGATCAGAGCAGAGAGAAGTGACATAGAGACCAAAAAAACAATACAAAAGCTCAACAAAACCAAGAGCTGGTTCTTTGAAAGGACAAACAAGATTGATGAACCTCTAGCCAGGCTCACCAAGAAGCAAAGAGAGAGGACCCAAATAAACAAAATCAGAAATGAAAGAGGAGAAATAACAACAGACCCCACCGAAATACAAAGAATTGTTAAAAAATATTATGAACAACTCTATTCCAACAAACTGGATAACCTGGAGGAAATTGACATATTCCTAGAAAAATATAAGCTTCCAAAACTCCATCAGGAAGAGTCTAAACATCTCAATAGGCCAATAACTATGGAAGAAATTGAAGCAGTCATCAAAAAGCTTCAGCAAACAAAAACCTGGGGACAGACAGCTTCACAGGGGAGTTTTACAAAACATACAAGGAAGAACTAAAACCTATCCTCCTCAGACTATCCCAAACATTTCAAGAGGAAGGAACACTTCCAAGCTCATTCTATGAAGCCAGCATCACCCCAATACCAAAACCAGATAAAGACAACACAATGAAAGAGAATTATAGGCCAATATCCCTCATGAACATAGATGCCAAAATCCTCAACAAAATTCTAGCAAATAGGATCCAGCACTACATCAGAAAGATCATACACCATGACCAAGTAGGATTTATCCCAGGGATGCAAGGATGGTACAATATCCGCAAATCAATAAACGTGATACATCACATAAACAAATTGAGAGATAAAAATCACAGTCACATCAATTGATGCAGAAAAAGCACTTGACAAAATCTAACACCCTTTCTTGATAAAAACTCTCAGCAAGGTGGGAATAGAAGGATCATACCTCAACATAATAAAAGCTATATATGATAAACCCACATCCAACATCATACTCAATGGGCAAAAACTAAAACTATTTCCCCTAAGAACAAGAACAACACAGGGATGCCCACTCTCACCACTCCTGTTAGACATAGTACTGGAAGTATTAGCCACTGCAATTAGAAAAGAAGAAGAAATAAAAGGCACCCAAACTGGAAAAGAAGAAGTAAAGCTGCCCTGTTCGCAGATGACATGATACTGTACATAAAAAACCCCAAAAGACTCCATCAAAAAACTATTAGACTTAATAAATGAATTCGGCAATGTAGCAGGATACAAAATTAACGCCAAGAAATCTATGGCATTTCTATACACCAATAATGAACTTACAGAAAGAGAGACTAAAAAAGCATTCCCATTTACCATCGCACCAAAAAAATTAAGATACCTAGGAATAAACTTAACTAAGGAGGTAAAAGACCTATACGCAGAAATCTACAGGACACTGAAAAAAGAGATAGAGGAAGATGTAAACAGATGGAAGAATATACCATGTTCATGGATTAGTAGAATCAACATCATTACAATGTCCATACTACCCAAAGCAATCTATAGATTCAATGCACTCCCCATTAAAATACCAATGGCATATTTCACAGACCTAGGAAGAACTCTTCAATAATTCATCTGGAATAAAAAAAGACCCCAAATAGCCACAGCAATCCTGAGAAAGAAGAATAAAGTAGGAGGGTACTCAATACCAGATTTCAAGCTGTATTATAAAGCCACTGTTCTCAAAACAGCCTGGTACTGGCACAAGAACAGACATACAGACGAATGGAATAGAATAGAGAATCCAGATATCGACCCAAACTACTATGCTCAATTAATATTTGACAAAGGAGGCATGAACATACAATGGAGTCAAGACAGTCTCTTCAATAAATGGTGTTGGGAAAATTGGACAGATACATGCAAAAAAATGAAACTAGATCACCAACTTACACCATACACAAAAATAAACTCAAAATGGATAAAGGACTTAAACGTAAGATGGGAAACCATAAAAATACTAGAGGAATCCACAGGCAGCAAAATCTCAGACATATGCCGAAAGAACTTCTTCACTGATACTACCCCTAGGGCAATGGAAGCTAAAGAGAAAATAAATAAATGGGACTACATCAAAATAAAAAGCTTTTGTACAGGAAAAGAAACCATCAACAAAACAACAAGAAACCCCACTGTATGGGAGAACATATGTGCAAATGTTATCACTGATACAGGTTTAATCTCCAACATCTATAGGCAGCTTATACAACTTAATAAAAGGAAGATAAATGATCCAATAAAAAAATGGGCAATGGACCTAAATAGAATCTTTTCAAAAGAAGACAGAAGGAAGGCCAAGAGACACATGAAAACATGCTCAAAGTGACTAATTATCAGAGAGATGCAAATCAAAATGACAATGTGGTACCATCTCACACCTGTCAGAATGGCTATCATCAACAAATCAACAAACGACAAGTGCTGGCGAGGATGTGGAGAAAAAGGAACCCTCGTGCACTGCTGGTGGGAATGCAGACTGGTGCAGCCACTGTGGAGAACAGTATGGAGTTTCCTCAAAAAACTGAAAACGGAAATCCCATTTGACCCAGTAATCCCACTCCTAGGAATATATCCTAAGAAACTAGAAACACCAATCAGAAAGAATATATGCACCCCTATGTTCATAGTAGCACAATTTACAATAGCTAAGATTTGGAAACAGCCTAGGTGCCTGTCAGCAGATGACTGGATCAGAAAATTATGGTATATCTACACAATGGAATACTATGCTGCCATAAAAAAGAAGGAATTCTTACCATTTGTAGCAACCTGTATGGAATTGGAGAACATTATGCTAAGTGAAATAAGCCAGTCAATGAAAGAAAAATACCACATGATCTCACTCATTTGTGGATAATAAAAAACACATTATAAACTGATGAACAAAAAGATAGATATAGAGGCAGTAAAGCATCAAACAGACTGTCAAATTACAGCAGGAAGGTTAGGGAGAGGTGGGGGAAATAAAGAGATCAACCGAAGGACTTATATGCATGCATATAAGAATAACCAACAGATGCAGAACATTGGGGGGTGAGGGCATGTATGGGAGTGGGGTGGGGGAGGGGGAGACAATGGTAAGATATGTACATATATAATACCTTAATATTACTGTGTTATTATTGGTTTAAAAAAGAATAAAATAAAAGGATTTTTAAAAAATAATAAATAAATAAATAAACAAACTGTGGCCCGCCGAGGACATTTATCTGGCCTGCTGGGTGCCGATGCCTGTCCTGCTTAGCAGCTGACTCATCCCGGGCCCGCAGTGCGCATAGGAATTTGTTCATTTTTCTTTTTTTAAACTATAGTCTGTCCCTCCAATGGTCTGAGGGACAGTGAACTGGCCCCCTGTTTAAAAAGTTTGAGGACCCCTGACATAAACAGATGGAAGAACATACCATGTTCATGGATTGGGAGAATCAACATCATTGAAATGTCCATACTACCCAAAGCAATCTATAGATTCAATGTACTCCCCATTAAAATACCAATGGCATATTTCACAGACCTAGAAAGAACTCTCCGAAAATTCATCTGGAATAAAAAAAGACACCAAAGAGCCACAGCAATCCTAAGAAGAACAAAGTAGGTGGGATCTCCATACCAGATTTCAAGCTGTATTACAAAGCCACTGTTCTCAAAACATCTTGGTACTGGCACAAGAACAGACATACAGATGAATGGAATAGAATAGATAACCCAGATATCGACCCAAACCACTATGCTCAATTAATATTTGACAAAGGAGGCATGAACATACAATGGAGTCAAGACAGTCTCTTCAATAAATGGTGTTGGGAAAATTGGACAGATACATGCAAAAAAATGAAACTAGATCACCAACTTACACCATACACAAAAATAAACTCAAAATGGATAAAGGACTTAAACATAAGATGGGAAACCATAAAAATACTAGAGGAATCCACAGGCAGCAAAATCTCAGACATATGCCGAAAGAACTTCTTCACTGATACTACCCCTAGGGCAATGGAAGCTAAAGAGAAAATAAACAAATGGGACTACATCAAAATAAAAAGCTTTTGCACAGCACAAGAAACCATCAACAAAACAACAAGAAACCCCACTGTATGGGAGAACATATGTGCAAATGTTATCACTGATACAGGTTTAATCTCCAACATCTATAGGCAGCTTATACAACTTTATAAAAGGAAGATAAATGATCCAATAAAAAAATGGGCAACGGACCTAAATAGAATCTTTTCAAAAGAAGACAGTAGGAAGGCCAAGAGACATATGAAAACATGCTCAAAGTCACTAATTATCCAAGAGATGCAAATCAAAACAACAATGTGGTACCATCTCACACCTGTCAGAATGGCTATCATCAACAAATCAACAAACGACAAGTGCTGGCGAGGATGTGGAGAAAAAGGAACCCTCGTGCACTGCTGGTAGAATTGCAGACTGGTGCAGCCACTGTGGAGAACAGTATGGATTTTCCTCAAAAATCTAAAAATGGAACCCCCATCTGACCCAGTAATCCCACTTCTAGGAATATATCCCAAGAAACTAGAAACACGAATCAGAAAGGATATATGCACCCCATGTTCATAGCAGCACAATTCACCATAGCTAAGATTCAGAAACAGCCTAAATGCCCATCAGCAGATGAGTGGATTAGAAAACTATGGTACATCTACACAATGGAATACTATGCTGCCATAAAAAAGAAGGAATTTTTACCATTTGCAGCAGCATGGATGGACCTGGAGAGCATTATGTTAAGTGAAATAAGCCAGGCAATGAAAGGAAAATACCACATGATCTCACTCATTTATGGAAAATAAAGAACATTATAATCTGATGAACAAAAAGTTAGATACAGAGGCAGTAAAGCACTGAACAGACTGTGAAATTACAGCAGGAAGGCTGGGGAGGGTTGGGGAATGGGGAGAAGAGATCAACCAAAGGACTTGTATGCATGCATATAAGCACAACCCATGGACACAAGACACTGGGGGGATGGGATGAGGACATGCAACAGGGGGTAGGGGAGGCTGGGGGAAGGTCAATGGGGGAAAAAAAAAAAAGGAGATATTTGTACTACTATATGTAATACTTTAAACAATTTTAAAAAATGATTTAAAAAAAAGAACATATTTCCTCCACACAAAGTAGACCTAAAACAAATAAATCTAAAATAACAGGAAGCATGCCCTAGCCAGTTTGGATCAGTGGACAGAGTGTCAGCATGTGGACCAAAGGGTCCCAGGTTCGATTCCAGTCCAGGGCATGTATCTTGGTTGCAGGCTCCTTCCCGGCCCAGAACCAAGGCTCATGCAGGAGGCAACCAATTGACGTGTTTCTCAGACATCTATGTTTCTCTCTGTCTTACCCTCTCTCGTCTACTCACCCTAAAAATCAATGGAAAACTATTCTCAGGTGAGGATTAACAATAACAAAAATAATCTACATATATAAAAGCCTAAGCAACCGTCCGACCATTCAACTGTCCAACCGGTAGCTATGATGCACAATGACCACCAGGGGGCAGATGCTCAATGCAGGAGCTGCCGAGCAACAGCCACTTTGCAGAGTGCCCTCTCACACTCCAGGACCCCTTAGAGGATGTCAGACTGCCGGTTTTGGCCCATCCCCGCAGGCCAGGCTGAGGAACCCCATCTGCCAGAAGGACCTCGCTCACTCCACAGACGCCCTTTGAGCCCTGGCACTGTCCCAGGTGTGGCTGACTAGGGAGGGACTGCAGGAGGTTGGCTCCAGGGTGTGTCCAGCCTATCTTGCTCAGTCATGCCCCACCAGCCACATTCTAATTAATATCCTTTAAATGTGCACGAATCTGTGCACTGGGCCCCTAGTAATAAAATAAAATGACAGAAAGCATATCAGTTGCATGGCAGAGCAGCTGACTGCAAAGGGACATGAAGGAACTGAAGGTGATAGAAATGTTCCACGTCTTCACTGGTGCTAGTGGTTACACCAGTATATATCACACTCATCAAAATGTGAAATGTACAACTTTAAAAGGATAAATTGGACACAGACAATAGGGTGCTTAAGGATGGGGCAAAGGGCTGGGGGTGGGCAGGAGAGGGTCAATGGGGGGGAAAAGGGAACATATGTAATACTTTCAACAATAAAGAATTATTTTAAAAAATTTATACACATATTTATGTGTGAGCCTATGTGCATGCCTATATACTGAACACACACACACGTAGAAATATACAGTCCATGGGGGGAGGGGTTGTTTACACGTGGTATTAAAAAAAGGTGAATTTATTACGTGTAAATTATGCCTCAATAAAACTGAATGTGACATAAAAGCTTTGAGTCTAAAAAAGAAAAAAGCTTTGAGCCAAGCCTAGCCAGCTTGGCTCAGTACTTAGAGCATTGGTCCTCAGATTGAAGGGTCACAGGGTCGATTCTGGTCAAGGGCATGTACCTCATTTGCAGACTCAATCCCCAGTGCCAGTTGGGGCTGCATGCAGGAGGCAACCAATCAATGTGTCTTTCTCACATTGATGTTTCTCTCTGTGTGTCTCTCTAAAAATGAATGGAAAAAATACTCTCGGGTGAGGATTAACAAAAAATAAGAAAAATAAATAAGAAAAAAGGGAGGAGATGCCTGTAAGCATGTGTGAATTATCCATAAGAAACTAACTGGCTAACAAATGACTAAGGAATTAATTTCTTGGGGCCTGGAAATGTGTATAGAACAGGAAAAACTAATTTTTTTAATGTTTTTATTTATTTCAGAGAGGAAAGAAGAGGGAAAGACAGAAACATCAATGATGAGAATCACAGATTGGTTGCCTCCTGCACGCCCCCTAGTGGGGATCAATCCCACAACCTGCCATGTGCCCTGATGGGGAATTGAACCTCTTTGGTTCATAGGTCAACACTCAAACACTGAGCAACACTGACTAGGAAGGAAAAACTAATTTTTATCACAAATTGTAGCTATTTCCATTATTATTGGTAAATAAGCATGGGTTACAGATTTTTGGACATAAAATTAAAAGCAGGATGAATCACATTCAATTATAGTAATATATTACCAAACAAATACACTTCATATAGCAAAAGAATAAAGAAAGACACACAGGAAAGAAAATAGAAAAACTAAACAATAGTCATCTCTGTATATAGAAAAGGGTAAGTTATTTTTCTCTTTTGAAACTTCAGAGTTTTTTGGGGTTTCTGAAATGGGCACACTTCCCCCTGCCCCCTCCAAATGGTCCCCACCCCCAAATTCATAAGGAACAGTATTTACTACAAAATAACAGTCTGTCTGTCACTGTCACAGCACATGGTTTTAAAGGTGCTGTAATGACCGAGTCAAGGTCATGCAATGTTGTGGAAAGAGCATAAATTAAGTCAAGAAAACTGGCAAATGCCCCACACTGCTAACCACACTGCAGAAGAGAGGAGTCTGCAAACAGTGTCACGCAAGGAATCTGAACTTCCTCTGCCTTCAATTTCTAATTCTCTACACAAATATAGAGCCAATCCCAAAGACTCAGTGCAATAATATCTGAGTATTGACATCAAACATGTAAGAGATAAGATATAATTTTCAGCCCTGGCTGGCTTGGCTCAGTGGATAGAGCGTCAGCCTGCGGACTGAAGGGTCCCAGGTTCGATTCCGGCCAAGGGCACATGCCTGGGTTGTGGGCTTGATCCCCGGGAGCGGGTGTGCAGGAGGCGGCTGATCAATGATTCTCTCTCCTTACATGATATTACCCTACTACCCCCCCCTTTTTTTTTTTGATTAATGGAGGCTTTTGTAAATTTTATAATGCAGTCTTGATAACTTTAAATTTTTTTTTTTTTTTTGCCCACACATATGACTGCTTTAGGTTCATTGCATATTCAGGAATTTTACCATGAGATGAACTACCAATAGAAATTTTAGTTATTACTTTAAGAACATCTTTTTGTCCAGTACAATTAACTTTACTTGAATATTCACTTATTTCAATTAGCCTATTTAAATTAATCTGAAAACTCGATTACTATTTTACTGTCAAATTTAATACTCTACCAACAATCTTAGTTTACCCTGTAAATATTAGTGGAAAGGATTATTTGCATTCTTGAGTGGGCCCTGAGCATTCCAGATGCTAGGCTGAATTTAGATATAGGGCAACTGCTGTCGTCCAAGTCTCTTGTCTGTTACCTGGGTCCCGATCATAAGTAAATTACATCTAGAAAATTTTTACTTTACCAAATTAAGTTTCATTTGCAATGCTAACAGCAAGACGGCCATTAAAAACACACATGGTGTCCAAGTAAGACAAAGGAAAATCGTTCGAACAAAAATAAAAAGGATCCCAAATCAATTATATAGAAAATATTCCTTTATTAACTTGTGGTCAAGAATATATTCGTATATTTTCAGAAAACAACCCCAAGACCAGATGGATTCCTGCAACAGAGAGGAATTGACAGGTGTGCTCCAACCACAAAGACAAGAGGAAAAAACAGTCCAGAGATGGAAGACGCTGACAACGCCTTGCCACGCGAGCAGCCAGCAGCTGTGCACCGCTGCAGGTTACCTAGGACCAAACCAGAGAGGGTCGGACCTGCATTGCCAACATGTGCCCACCATCCAGATATCATTGCTGACATGTACACATAAGGAACTGTTAGACATTGAAACGGGGACTCAGAACTGTTGGACATTGAAATTGGGACTCAAACATTTTTTTGTTTTGTCTTGCTTTGTTATTATATGTTTATTTCTAGTCTGCAGAGGCAAAACTTTTTAAAGGAAAGAAATGGTGGGGAAAAGATACAGAGGCAAAGAAGCATTGAACAGACTGTCAAACTACATTGGGAAGACAGGGGAGGTTGGGCGAGGGGGGCTGTAAGAGACCAACCGAAGGACTTGTACACATGCATATAAGCACAACCAATGGATATAAGACACTGGAGCGGGGGGGAGGGCGGGCAGGTGAAGGCATGTACTGGGGGGTAGGGGAGGTCGGGGGGAGATTAATGGAGGGAAAAAAAAAGGAGACATATGTACTACTATTTGTAATACTTAACACAATAAAAAAATGGTAAAAAAAAAAATGATTCTCTCTCATCATTGATGTTTCTATCTCTCTCTCCTTCTCCCTTCCTCTCTGAAATCAATAAAGAAATATATTTTTTAAAAATATATAATTTTCCTATCTCCATTTATTTGTGAATGCATGTTTTAATAATTGCCTCATATTTTATTTTTATTTTTTAATTGATTTCAGAGAGTAAGAGAGAGGGAGAGAGAAAAAGAAATATCAATGATGAGAGAGAATCATCATTGAGAGAGAATCTCCCGCTACGGGAGATTGAGCCCACAACCTGAGCATGTCATGGGAATCAAACCATGACATTCTGGTTCAGAGGTCAACACTCAACCACTGACCACACCGGCCAGGCAATTATCTCCTATTTTAGATACTTACAACTAAATAACAACTGGCTACGATTTGCAAAAGTAATTTTATTAATTAAAAAATTGAACTATAGTGTTTACTTCGTGCCTATGTGCATTTGCTTTAAAGCTGGTATCTCAATCGATCATTTTAAAAAGTCCATAAATGTTTATAATGCTGCTATCATATTTGTCAACATACCTTGGATTCACAGAACCGACGATCAAGTCCATGTTGACATGTTATTACTGACTTGGGTCTTTCCAGTTCATATTCCCGACACACCACATGAAAAACAAATGTCTGCCCCCACTCCAAGAGACTAGCCAGCTGCAAAATAAGCAGTACAGGTTGACATGTTAGCACACTAAACAAGCACTCGGAGCTCAAAAGCTAATTAAGAATATTAACATAGCTTGAAAGATCCCAAACGCCATCTTACACATGCTGCTACATAATCCACTTGTTAGTCAATATCATGATTTTCTACCTTGACATCATTTATAAACTTGTATTACTTTACATTCATGAATAACAAAATACATTGCCAAAATGAATTATTTTCAACTGAAAAATTCAACTTCTAAAGTACTTTTCTTCAAGATTATATCTTCCTTCTTATATGACTAACTGGAATCCTCACACCTAGAATTCTCTACCTAATAATCAACCAAGCTTTGGTGTGAAATTTGAGTATTTAATTATCACATTGAAATACAATTTGGGGAAATCAGGTACTTTGAAAGATTCTGTTTGTTTAAGTAAATAAAAGCTTAAGTAACCATATATTAATTCTTCATCATACCTTCAGATTTTAAAAAACCCTAAATTCTATAATTGATTAGAGTTAGTAAACACACTGAGACATGGGTATACATATTATGACCCCTAAAAAGTACATAATTTAAACTACTGGAAAACATGAATTTCACTTTTAAAACATACAAAGAATGGCATAAACATTAAAAGCACCTAAGGAATCATGAATCTCACAGAAAACAGTGATGCCAAGACTCTAGTGCAGAAGAAAGTATTTCATTTTCTAAGAAATGCAATTTATAAACATGTGAGGGTCTAGCAATCCTTAGGTTAAAGGAATCGTGCCAATCTTGCAGGGTTGGCATAGCTCATTAGAAAAGAAGCTTTTGTTATATGCTTTAGTTTTTACTTATAAATGGAGAGACAGGAAATGGTGGATAATAAGGACAGGCTAGTTATGAGGCCAGAGAGCACTGAATATTTTTTTGTCCATTTTTATACATTCCATTATATTTATTTGTATCCATTTCTAATCCCTTTGCAATTCATTCATTTTCCTATTTTTAGAATCTTAATTTTTGCTATCTCCCAACAATTTCTTTCAGATATAGAAGATACTTCGATTCATTATTCATCTTGTTGCTACTACCAAACTCTCAATTATATGTTTCATACCCACTCTGTAACTTTTTATTAAAATTGAGTATGTACATTTCTGCCACATTTCAGTTTTTTGAAATGCCAGATAAGCATGCATATTATCATAAAGATATGGCTCAACAGGTGAAATGTTACAGTAAAATGACTATTCTACTAAATTTCAGGGTCCATTTCTAGAAGAAAATAATCTTTAAGGCCTCTGAGTCTTCTAAAGACACATTGGGATGGATGGTGAAAGGAGGGAGAAATTATCCAAAGGATCTCAACTAGCCCTCTAAACCAGGCTTACACACCAGTAAATTCGTATCTATTTTTTAAACCAGCACCCCACAGCACTAATAGCAGGTACAAATGATGGTATCTTGCTTTGAGACATGACAAGTAAAGAACCGTGCTACCTAATCCTTAATATCATAAGTGCTAAGAAATACACAAAAAAGCTAAGTTTTTAGAAAATTATTCTATATACTGGGAAAAGAAGATTATTCCAACAGTGGAGAATCAAATAATATAAGCTTAATAATACATATATGTGCAATATATATCTCAGCCTAAGTTTTTCCCAAAGAAAGTTTCAAATTCTTTAAGGTACTATGTAGAACTATACAACATTACACTCATCAGTTTCATGTGGCTCAGAAAAATGAAACTTCTCTCTGTTATTCATCTATTGCTAAGAAAAATTGTGACTGTCAGGAATCAGAATGTCATTAGTGGAAATGCAACGGACATTCAAACAACTTGCTCTTGGGGCAGTGGGTGAGTGGAGGAAAAGGAAAAGAATGTAGCAGATGGTACTCTGACACTCGTACCTGTGGTGCCGTGACCTTAGCTGTGAGACTTCCAGCCTGCACATCAATTAGCCATGCGTATTCTAGGGAATCACTTCCCAAAGGAAGACCTTCTGCTGAGAACATGGCATGTGCTCTCAGCTGGAGACCTGACAGATTGATATGACCTTCCTTGAGTGCGTCATCTACAGGGGGTCGCTGCTGAAAACAAGAACAAGATAGTAAGAAATACATACAAGAAAATTGCATTATGATTTCTAGTTGTTTTTTCCCCAGAGACAAACAGTGAAAAAACATACTATCTGGAAAATAAGGCTTCAGGATTCACAAGCTCCCGACACGCCTTTTACCCATGAAAGTCTAAATAAAGCTTCTGCAGTGACAGTACCCATGAGAGCCCAGCTACAAAGCAAGACAGCAAAGTCCTACAAAAAATGTTGCTCTCAGAGTGGTCCCTGCCTTAAGAAAAAGAAACCCAGCCTCTAACTGGCAGGAAATATAACAGGCCAATGTCTTGAGGGAAGGCAGGAATCATGAGATTAAAATATTAAAAAGAAGAAAATAACAGGGAACAATAAAGATCATTAAGACCACAAAATGAAGAACTAGGGCAGGAAGCCATCTTCCATATAGATTTTGTTAGTAAAGGCATATTTTATCATGTTCTTGTCTCAAGACCATGATATGCTACCAAGCACCTCACACTTCTCCTTGGAACACTTTTTACACTTGAAAGTATTTATCTTAATGGTAATTCCCTCCATATTTATCTATCCACCAGCTGACTAGGGTAAAGACCATTTCTGCCTTGGTCATCAAGTGTCCCACTGCACCTAACTGGGTGACCACAAAAGCAGGTACTACTGACCAAGTACCTGCACAGATGACCTCACAGCAGGTCTTAGAGACACCAACACATGGCTATACACTGAGACAGTTCACAGGTATTTCCCAAGCAAGTTTTACTATGGCAGCCTTCTCAGTGTGTGTGTGCCGGCCAACTTAGTGTTCCTTGTTTCAACACATTTGTGGAAATGTGTTCTTAAAAAATTGTTTTAAGGAAAAGGGCTAAAAAATCTAATTCATAAGGACTTCTTAGAAGGAAGTTTCAAATTATGACTATAATACACCTCTAGAACTTCTAATAAATGTTTTATTTTATTTTCATCTAAGTTGTGTAACCATATATAAAATTGCCTAACTTTTCCAGGCCTCGGTTTCCTTGCTTTATCTGAGGGAGTTGGGGAGGACGGTCAGTAAAGATCTCCTCTGGCACAGAGATTCCATAATTCTCAGCATAAAATTTTTCATAGTTTTTTTTTAAGCTTAAAAATACATGTGGAAATTGGCCTGCCCTAAAGGTGTAGCCTACCTAGTACACTAATAAAGGTTATATTCTAAATTTGTATTATGGCTTGCATCATGTTATGGGGTGAATGGTATCCCCCAAAAGGTATGTTCAAGTCCCAAGCTCATGTACCTGTGAATGTGACTTTATTTGGACACAGGATAGGGTCTTGGCAGATGCAATCAAGTCAAAATGAGATTTTATTGGATTAGGGATTCCTTCTTAGACATGTCTTAGTAAGAGAAAAATGGGAACACATAGACACATAAATTCCATATGAATATGGAAGCAGAACTTGAGTGAAGTGTCTACAAGACAAGTAATGCCAAGGACTGCTAGCAATCAGCAAAAGCTGGAAGAGGCAAAGCATATCCTAACCTGCTGCTTTCAGAGAGAACATGGCCCACCAACACCTAGTTTCAGACCTCTAGGCTTCAGAACTGTGAGAGAATAAATTTCTGTTGTTTCAAGCCACCCAAAGTGGGATACTTTGCTACAGGAGCCCTAGGAAATCAATATGTGTCAAAAGGTGACCATGAAGTAGAAGGTGTAGTTTCCTAAATCGGACACAATAATCCATCCATCGCTTTCGATGAGGGGTGGGGAAAGTACAAGTCTGTGGGACCTGACCTCTCATAATGAGCTCAATAAAATGTTTTTTATATCTGGTCCAGTCTTTTGAGAATGTAGTGATGGAAATAAAACTTCAAGTATCACCAGGTATTCATAAGAAACCAGATATTCAGCTAAGATTCTCAGAATTCAGCCATCAGGAGATACTTCCCTTTTCCCTTATTAATTTCCTCAATAGATTGAAAACAAGGAGATGGGCTTCCTCTCCACACACTCACCTCCCAGAATTTAAAAAAACACATCAACCAATTCTAATGATCCACTAATTAGAGAACAAGAGTTGCTTTTAAGGTTCCTGCAGCAAGCTAAAATAAAAGTGTTGTGCAAGTGAGATCTTTCTGATGATAGCACAGTGTTGCATCCTGATTTCAGTGACAATCTGTATGTGGTGAGTAGACACACAATATGCACACCCATTGCACCAATGTCAACTTCCTGGTTTGATATTGCACTATAATTATGTACAAGGTCAACATGGGGAAACTGGGGGAAGGGGATACAGGAACTCACTGTACTAACTTTGCAACTTCCTGTGAATCTACTATTATTTTGAAATAAAAGTTTTAAAAAGGAAGCACATTTTGAGGCAAAAGAATGTAGTGTTAGTTTCAGCTATGTATATATGAAAATATAAATTAAAATTCTATGTAGGAAAATATAATCATTTATGGCAAACAGTGAAAAGGAGGCATGCTATTAGAAACAAGACAACCAATTACTACACAGAATCCACCATCCATTGATGATCTGAAGTATTAGATTCACCTTCCCACTTACATATTTACCTGGCCTTGTATCAATCCATTTATATTTCTAAAAGCAGGGAAAAGCCCTAAAGTAATGGTAGAAAGAGAAGCCATTTGGCATTAAAAAGTAATAATTATGAAGTGATAATCTACCCAGGAATATAAATTATTCCCATATGATGAATATCATTGGCTCTCTTCCAAAAGAGACCCAGGGATACAGTGAAAGCTTTAACGAGTGAAAGCTTTAACAAAGTATCCTGTAGGTATGTCAGATGAAAAGAATAAATCATTGGCCATGCAGATATGCATGTTTTGAAGATTTATGGTACTGGTTAATAGTAATACTTAGGTTGTGATTGTCAGCAGAATCCACCAATATTTTCTACATTTTTCCCTTCCATAAATAAATGAGAAAGTTATAAAGTATTTATTTCCATTTCTAAAAACAATGGATATAATATATAATTGTCTGGGACCACATAAACAGGGAAAGCAGAAAGAAAATGAAACAGGTTCTGGAAAAACTCTCATACAACCATACACACATACAAAACTTCTTACTATGGTAAAATGAAACGTCTCTAGTTTACAGAGCTGTAGACTCCATGCACTGAAGCTAACACATTGTTTTCACCCTATAAACAGTAACAAGAAATTTTTAAGTCTCTACCACAACTCACTTTCACATTACCTGATAGTTGTCACTGACGAACACACTCAGGGGTGACAGCACAAGCTGCAGCATGGTCTCTCTAAATCCTTTTTTCATTTCAAAACACAGTCTTTCCAAGAAAGCTGTGGGACACTCAGGACCATCAGCAGTTCCATGCTAAAGTCAAACAAAACCCCATAATCAAAATATAGAAAACGGCGAAGACCAGGGAAGTACAAGAAAACAAAAACTATATTTATATGATATTAAGAGATTTTGAATTTTAAAAAGAGAAACAGGCTTTACTGACAAATACAAGTCACTGGTACCCCAGTAAGGACATTAGGTCCACTAAGCACAGAGGTGGCCTCTCTGCTGTGCAGCCCTAGGTATACAACATGGAGCCAGTAGGCAGCCTAAAGCTCAGGGCCACCCCACCACATCTGGCCTGGCTCCAATGGCCATGGGTTCTTCGGGGAATATAATCCTGTTCCTAGTCAGCCCCAACAGGCCCACAGTCATCATTTAGAGTGAACCAGGATTCAATGCTGGATCCAAAACTATAGGGGCACAATTCCACCTCCAGGGTCAAGCCTGAATCTTGATTCTGTAATAAATCCACCATGAAGCCCCAAACTGGTCTGGAGTTGGAGATGAAGACTAACAAAATGTAAAATCCTAGAATATCCTTCAAGCTAACTATAAATATGTCAAAATGTTCTGGTTACACAGAACAACAAAGAAGAAATGCAAGTGAAAGGAGAAAGAGTAAAATTATAAATGATCAAGTAATCACATTCTGAAGAAAATAAGCTAGCTTTATAGGATAAAAGGATAAATTTAGAAGTTTTTAATCTGAATTTTTCTATAATTATATGTGTGTGCCCACATACATACAGTTTCCTATGCTGGGTGAATTTCACATGATATTCCAGACTATTTTGATAAGTAAACACTTACAACAGGCAGACGCCCATGAACTTTGTACAAATTCACAAGCACGGTAATATCCCATGGACGCAAGGACAGCGGATGAATTGACTTGGCTGAACTTTCGTTTTCCTTTCTATCACCTTCCATTCCGACTGCAGTCCATCCAGAGCTGGATGACGTTGACAGGGACAGAACCGGACTTGAAATAATCTCTTCAAAATCCATATACATGTCATCTTCCCCAAAGTAGTTTTCCTATAAATATTAAGAACAAATGGCTATCAAAAGAGATATGTAACAATAACTTCTCACCTTATAGCCTAAAGTTTATAAACTAAGCATTACCCTAACCTATTTTATTTCATTAAAAGCATCTGGTCTGTTTCCTTAAAATAGAAATAAGGATACACATATTTAAGACATATGCTTACTTGGCTGCTTATCAAGTAAATATTCTATAGCAAAAAACAAACAAACACCCAAAGTTACAGAAGTTTATGTAGTAAAGCTTCATGATAATACCATCTCCAATTATAGCAAAAACTTGCAACCTACATCCTAGAAGAAATCTTTGAAGATTTATAAGGTTCAACAGTTGTCAACTGTACTTCTCAGAGTGTAGAGGAAATAATACTCAGAGACATCATTTGGGGGAAGCAGATCACTTCGCTGAAAATCAATTTGGCTAAATCCAACTAGCTAAATACTACAATTCATATATTCCAGTTGGAATATTTATCAGGAATGTTTTAACAGTTTAATAAGAATGTCCAATTTTGAGAGAATCCAAGATGGCGGCGTAGGTAAACACCTAAACTGCTGCCTCGTGCAACAATTTCAAAAATTCAACTAAAAGACAAAACGTCTATCACCCAGAACCACGGGAAAGCTGGCTGAGTGGAAGTTCTACAACTAGAAGGAAAGAGAAAAGAGCATTGAGACGTGCACAAGCGCTGAAAAGCTGAGGTACGGAGGCGCGTGATCCGGGCTGGCGGCGGGCGTTGCTTTTTCTCAACCCAAAGGGAGACAAGCCCCCGACTACTCTGAAATCCAGTTTCTGGGGAGACGCGGGGGACCCAAACTCCTACGGGGAGAAGCTGGACTGTCTGCCAGTGAGGGTGGCTTGCTTGCAGAGCTGCATGCAGGAATAATTGTTTACGGCACTGGGGCACGGGACTCCAGGACGCCGTCGGGGACACAGAGCCGGCTAACTAGCAGCCATTGCTGTTTGCCACGCCCTAGCCTAGTGACACCCTGAGACCCCGCCCTGCACAACCTACAAACCCACCCAAGCTCCAAGCAGCGTATTTAGCATAAGAAAGCCCTGCCCTATCGCAGCTTAACCTAGCAAACTTGCAGCCCAGGTCAGACAGCTCCAAAACCTCCAAACCCCAAGCAAAGAGGAGAAAACTGTAGCTCTCACTGTAGCTCCTGCTGGATGGCCTCAGACAGTAGCTGACCTGCACCCCATTGGAGATCCAGAAGCCAGTGTACCGAGTGGTCAGAGTGAGACACCAGATTTCAACTCCTCACATCCATAAGTGACACATTCAAGAGGCAGACTAAGTGAGCACCAAAGCCCCACTGAAACAAGTCCTGCCCCATAAGTGTGTCTTCAGCGCAGCAGTTCTTTCATTATAGACACAGTGAGTACTCACAGCTAATTGGCCTGGAGGTCAATTCCTCCCAGTATACCAACAGCAATTAAGGCTTAACTGCACCAAGTCTTTGCACTCAGCCCACAAAGGGGTGTACCAAGAGCGTCCACATCAGGTGATTGGGGAGGCTGAGCTACTGCCCCCTATAGGTCACCTACCACACAAAGCTACTCCATCAACACAGGGAAGCAGCCAAAATGTGGAGACAAAGAAACATGTCACGAATGAAAGAAACGGAGGAAAGCAAACTACTGGATGACATAGAGTTCAGAACCACATTTATAAGGTTACTCAAGAATCTTCTAAAAACCGCTGAGAAACTCGATGAGACCTTCAAGGAGCTTAATGAGAATGCCAAAAAAATGGAAAAGGATCAGTCAGAAATGAAGCATACACTGTCTGAAATAAAGAATATACAGAAACTCAACTGTAGATCAACGTACCCCAAGAATCAAACCAAAGATCTGAAATATGTGGAAACAAAAAACATCCAACCAGAAAAACAAAAAGAAAAAAGAATCCAAAAATATGAAGATAGTGTAAGGAGCCTCTGGGACAACTTCAAGCGAACCAACATCCGAATTTTTGGGGTGCCAGAAGAAGGGAGAGAGCAAAATATTGAAAACCTATTAGAAGAAATAATGACAGAAAACTTTCCCTACCTGGTGAAAGAAATAGACGTACAAGTCCAGGAAGCGCACAGAACCCCATACAAGAGGAATCCAAAGAGGACCACACCAAGACACATCATAATTAAAATGCCAAGGGCAAAAGACAAAGAGAGAATCTTGAAAGCAGCAAGAGAAAAACAGTTAATTACCTACAAGGGAGTACCCATACGACTGTCAGCTGATTTCTCAACAGAAACTATGCAGGCCAGAAGGGAGTGGCAAGAAATATTCAAAGTGATGAATAGCAAGAACCTACAACCAAGATTACTCTACCCAGCAAAGCTATCATTCAGAGTTGAAGGTCAGATAAAGAGCTTCACAGACAAGAAAAAGCTAAAGGAGTTCATCACCACCAAACCAGGATTACATGAAATGCTGAAGGGTATTCTTTAAGGAGAGGAAGAAGAAGAAAAAGGTAAAGATAAAAATTATGAACAACAAAATGACATCAAATACATACCTACCAACAAGTGAATCTAAAAACCAAGTGAATAAAAAATCTGAAGAACAGAATGGACTGGTGAATATAATAGAATCAGGGACATAGAAAGGGAGTGGACCGACGATTCTCAGGGGAAGCAGGTGTGAGGGGTGCGGGAAGAGATTGGACAAAAATCTTACTCCTATGGATGAAGACAGTGGCGGGGGGTAAGGGCATGGGGTGGGGTGGGGAATCAGGTGGAGGGGAGCTATGGGGGGAAAAACAGAGGAACACCTGTAATAATCTGAACAATAAAGATTTATTAAAAAAAAAAAAAAGAATGTCCAATTTTGGTTATTGCTAACAAAAACATGTGTTATAAAACAGTTACCAAAACTTCCTTTCACATAATTCATCCTGGTTTCTTATGCATTAACTAGTGGCCCAGTGCATGAAATTCATGCACATTAAAAGGGAATTAATTAGAGGAAATACTTTAATATTGCTATTTGCCCTTTCTCTATAATAGAAGTGTCCAGCCGACCCCACCCCCATTGGCCAACACCAAGACCTGGCTGGCCCCAACCCTGTCAAGCCCCACTGGGTGGGGGATGCAGTCTTACATCCTGGCGCCGGGGCTGGGGACACGGGACATAGCCTCAGGTCCCTCAACCTGGTGCCGGAGCAGGGGGCACGGCCTCGGGGGGCACGGCCTCAGGTCCCCCGGCCCAGGGGAAGGAGGCGCAGCCTCAGGGGGGCATGGCCTCAGGTCCCCTGCCCCGGCCCGGCGCCATGCAGCCTCAGGTCCCTGCTGTGATGGCATGATGACCATTTGCATATTAGCCTTTTATTATGATGATTAGTGTTCCCACTACTAATATTTTGTTTCTTTGCATCAGATTTTATTTTTAATTAAAATTGTTTTCTTCCCATTTATTTTGTATTTTATCTGTCAGTATTAATCAAAAGTTGTTAAATATTCCTGTTAACACTGTTAACTATAGTTGTTCAATATTAGAAACAAGTCAATGTTTGATAAATTCTGCATTCTGGTTATTGACATTTGTTTTCTGGCTAGGATTCCAGACATCAGGTCAATTACTATCTTTTCATATAGTGACTGGACTATAAAAATCCCAAACTACTGACTCACAACACCAGCACTTTTTCTTCTGTTTCCTACCTCTAAATAATACAGGTCCTACTTAGAATCTGCTTGACATGAGATTTTAGGTACCTTCTAAACCATTCAACTAGCACTTCTCCTCCCAGTCTTGGCTAGCAAACCTTGACTGTCTTTCCCTGCCCAGCCCTGATCATCCCAGACCTTCCCAGAAGCTTGTGTGTTATGGGTTCTGCTAGCTAAGCATTCACTATCCCAGCCTCTGCAGCAATGAGATCACAAAAGGAAGTGTGTAAGGAAGCACTGATGAAACTAGACTCACACATGAAACACCACTGCTCGTGACTGTTAGGGTTTGGATAATTAATCTCTCTTTGGTTGTCAGATGTAGTAAACAACCAAAGTGAATTTGAAAAATCTTGGAAAAATGAAAAATTTCATGATAATAATGTCAGTTTCATTGGATAACTGCTCAAGTCTCCAGTAAACCTCTCAGTGATAAGTAAGGATCTGGAAGGCTTAGTTACCTATCGGATGCAATATAATTTCTATCTCTAGCAGCTAGCACAACTCCTAGAACATGCTAAATGTTCAAAACTATAATAAACTGAGGAGAACACTACTTTAACAAATAATTTTATAATTGAATCTAGTACTATCTATACTATCCTATATAATAACAGGCTAATATGCAAATCGACCAAACGGCAGAACGACTGGTTGCTATGACGCACACTGATCACCAAGGGGCAGATGCTCAATGCAGAGGCTGCCCCCTGGTGGTCAGTGCACTCCCATGGGGCGGGGAGGGTGCCACTCAGCCAGAAGCCGGGCTCATGGCTGGTGAATGCAGAGGTGGCAGCGCTAAGGACCCCTCAGGGGATGTCTGACTGCCAGCTTAGGCCCACTACCCAGGCTGAGGGGACCCCCCCACAGTGCATGAATGTTATGCACTGGGCCTCTAGTGTGTGTACACACACACACAAGGCCGTGCATAAATTTGTGCACGGGTGGGGTCCAGCTGGCCCGCCCCAATGGGCATCCATCGGGGGTGGGGCCAGCTGGGGAAAGGGGCTACAGACAGTTGGCCAGCCAGCCCTATTCCCAATCAGGGTGTTGGGGCCAATCGGGGGTGGGGCTTGCTGGGGGGAGGGGCCAAGAGAGGGCTCCAGGGCATGTCCAGCCTATCTCAGTCCTGATCGGCTGAACCACAGCAGCAAGCTAACCTACCAGTCAAAGCATCTGCCCCCTGGTGGTCAGTGCATGTCATAGCGACTGGTCACCCTGCCAACTATCTGCCCCCTGGTGGTCAGTGCACATCATAGCAAACAGTTGAGTGGCCTTAGCATATTATTAGCATATTACGCTTTGATTGGTTGAACAGACAACCGGACACTTAGCATATTAGGCTTTTATTATATAGGATACATATATATAGATAGATAGATAATCTATTCTCAACATATATAATACATTCTCAACACTTTAAATTATCCAATTGGCTATTGCAAATGGTCTCAATTTCAATTAGATATTAACTGCTTTACATACATCTACACTAATAAAAGAGTAAGATGCAAATTGACCATACCTTCGCGATACGCACCAGCCAATCAGGAGTGAGTACGCAAATTAACTCAACAAAGATGGCGGGTTAATTTGAATACTCAGGCACCAAGTGGCTGGGGGCAGGGCGGGATGCTTGCATCATCACCATGGCAACGACGCAGGCATCCCGCATTGCCCCAGCCACCCCAGGCTTCTGGGCAGCGTGAGAAGGCGGAAAGGTGGCTCCAGGCCAGAGCGAAGAGGCACTCGGGCTGGAGTGAAGGCGGTGTCAGCAGCCAGGGGAAGGAAGGCCCATTCTTGCATGAATCTTCGTGCATTGGGCCTCTAGTTTAAAAATATGCAAATTATTTTTTAAAAATCATACCTTTATACAAAAAAAAGCATTTAATAGTGGTCCATAGAGAGTTATCTGAGAGTCTGGAGAAAGTTCCATTTCCACATGCAGTTTATCAGGTGGCAGCTCAGAGGGGTCAACAGGTGGGCGTGAAGAAGTAGAGGGAGAAGAAACGACTCGGTCTGACGTCTTCTGGGACGGCCTCAATACAGACAGCATTGTTTCTTCCATTTCTGACACTGGGATAAGTTCAGAAACAAAAAGTTTGGTGAAGGGAGGAAAGAGCCTCTTAGAAGTTCTTCAAGGCAAATATGAAAGCAATTAACTCTGATATAATACATATAGCATATAATGAAATCAAACCTGAAAAACTAACAATTAATGCAAAATAGACTTCATTGAAATATGTGCAGGAATACATGAATCAGACTGCACAGAATCAATGAAAAATTCCTGTTAATGTCAAGTCCCTGCAACATAAATTTGGGTCATGATTAGGCTTCAACTATAGTTGGGCATTAAAGTACAGTTGTTTTCCTTTAAACAGCTATTCAAATACAGTGCGATGTTACCAAGCTCCATACATAAGAACAATTTTGAAAACTATTCTTTAAGACATAACTCACTTCAATAATACAAAGGAGTAATCATTTGACTCTAATTCCATTTTGGACCCCAATTATAAGGTGCATAAGCTTCAGGATAACTATGATAGTTATCAAATGCACTAAAGAAACTAACACTTCCAAAATCAAGTACTTTAAATATACAGTTTGACATACACATTGTTGTTATTTCAACTCTGCTGCTTCTAGCGGGACAGACCTGAGAAAATTAGGTAATTCCTTTTTTTGAGCATATTTCTTTAACTCTACAATTATAATGTCAGTATCTAGCTCATAGTTGTTGTAAGGATCAAATGAGATAATGCAAGCCAGGAAACAGCTTGGCCTACTAGTTTATACATAGTAAATGCTCAATGAAAGTTAGCTATAATTATACCAAAATCCTTAAAATATTTTAATGTATACAATTATGTCAAAAGAACAGATGCATTTTTTTGTATCTTCGATGATTATCAGTAATAACACCAGATGTTTCAAAGTACAAATTATATAAAAAACACTTACATGATTGTTTTAGCTGCTCATCTGCTTTCTGTGGGTAAACTGGATGCCATGTATAATCGATTGTAAGCATGACACTTGGGACAGTCCAACATTCTACCCAACCAGCCCTTTAAGAGTAAAGAATAAAGTTTCTAGTCAGGTACTTATTCCTTTCACTATATACACACAACAGGTACAGATAATCAAAGTTATTATTATTCTTGGAAAGACTCTGAAGAATCATTTTTCCACATTAAAAACACAAGATACGTAAGTCCCTCCTGTTGGGTACTCACTTTTCTTGAGTAAGGTTCCGCCATTTGGGTTTAACTGTTTTCTGGCTGCTCTGACACTCAGCAGGAAGACTAGTGTCATGAGTCATTTTATTTGGGTGGCAATTCTTTACCAGCATAAATAATGAATATTTACTAGGGTGACAATCTGGTAGAAACAGATGAAGGTCAACATCTTCTCCCTAAAAAATAATTTATAATAACCCACAGTAATAAAATAGGTACATAAACATTGTTAAGTAACTATTTACAGCCAAATCTCTCCAAAATAATCTTGAGAATAATTTTTTTTAAGAAGAAACCATAAATTCCAAATGGCAGATTTAACATTGAACAGTCAGATAAATAACTGGAGTAAGATTTTACAGAGTAAAACTACATTCTGATTACAATGTTAAGAAAAAAGTTAGGATAATAAACAGCATAGTTTCCACAAAACAGTAAAAAGATTATCTTCAGCCCTAGCTGGTTTGGCTCAGTGGATCGAGTGTCCGCCCACAGACTGAAGGATCCCAGGTTTGATTCTGATCAAGGGCATGTACCTCAGTTGCAGGCTCAATCCTATGCAGGAGGCAACCAATCTCTACGTCTCTCACATCGATGTTTCTCTCCCTCTGTCTCTCCCTGTCCCTTCCACTCTGTCTAAAAATCTATGGGAAAAAATATCCTCAGGTAAGGATTAACCAAAAAAAAAAAAGATTGTCTCACTAATATAAGCTCAGGTGGAATATGTTCTGTATTTTTACTAATTTTTAAAACATGATTGTCTCGCCCTAACTGGTTTGGCTCAGTGGACAGAGCATTGGCCTGCGAACTGAAAGGTCCCAGGTTCAATTCCGGTCAAGGGCATGTACCTGGGTTGTGGGCACATCCCCAGTAGAAGGTGTGCAGGAGGCAGCTGATCGATGATTCTCTCTCATCGATGTTTCTAACTCTCTATCCCTCTCCCTTCCTCTCTGTAAAAAATCAATAAAATATATATTTTTTTAAAAACATGACTGTCTCTTTTGATTCTAATAACTCTTGATTCTTCAACTGGCTTTTAGGAATTCTGAATTGGTGTATCAAAGGATCTTCATTCAGCTTCACTTCTGTCCTTTTATTAGTAGGCTCCCTAATCTTTTTTCATCCTGATGCCTGGTTTCTTAATAAGCAACACAGTAGAGTAGAACCCTAAGCTCTACTGCCTGGGTTCAAATTCCACCTCGGTCACTCACTAGCTACATAACTAGTTACTAAACTCGGCTCCTCAGTCTCCTAGTCCATAAATGCAGATAATAATAACACCTGCCTCAAGAGGGTTGTTCCCAGAATAAAATGAGTGACTACAGATGAGCACTGGAAATAGTGTCTGGCACACAAAAAACGATTAACAGGTATTAGCTGCTTTTATTATTGTTATTGTTACTTTTTATCACATAACCTCCACCAATACTACAACTACTACTGACTGCTTGTGCCCTAAAATTAGGCATTTCACAAAATTCTGACTGCATATGAGCTGGCTTTTAGATAAAAAGAAGAAAGTTATTTGTGGCTATTGCTTGAGTTTGTGGTTGCAATGAGGAATGACATAGGGAAGTATAAAATCTAGTGCATAAACATAGTAAACATTATAGCTAGAATGGGTGCTTAAAAGAACATAGATCAGCCTCAAAGGTTAAGAAATAATCAACTCAGTATTGTTTCTTTATTGCCCCACTTCTTTGGGAAAGCTGGAAAACTCAGGAGAATGGCAGAACACTATAGTCAACTACAAAAAAGAGACAAGGGCCATTCTGTGTCACAAATGTTAGTGAGCAATGGAGGAAAGCTAAACTACTTCCGGGTGGCCAGGGGACAGAGGGAGAGGGATGAGGTTGGAGGTGGGGGGCTGAGAAGGGGTGAGGTAGAAATAAAGATAAGCTTTGGGAAATCCAACTTACTAACAAACCTTGTGGGATAAACAATGCATCCAACTATACGTACTCTTAGGGAGAACTTGGTATTACACGTAACTGGAACAAAGTCCGTAAACGGCAAAGAGAAATCAATATTTAGTGTTTCTCCACAGGCTGCCAGATATACTATAAAAAAAGAAAAAATATTTACTTTTAACTTCAATAAATTTTTAAATAAAAATTGCCTTAAATATATACCTAAACAAAATGAAGTTTAAGACTATATGTTTAGTCCAATATAAACTCTGAAATATTTCTCTGAGAGTCTCACAAAATAATGGGAAAAATTCCAGTATCTATCACAACTATATAATCAATATCAATTTGTTGGTATTTGTCGTAATGAACAAAATATTCAACCTAATTTTTTAGAAGTTCTTACCATTTTCCTGTTGTTTAGTGGAACAGTCAATCCAATTGTGTTGATTAGCAGCCCAAATCATTTCAAATTGATGAAACATTATTTTAAAATTCCATGTGTATGGAACAAATGAAAAAATGTCTGGAGCATTATCACTAGACCAGTCTTGAATTAAATCTAAAATTATCAGGATGGGAGACAGAAATTAAAATTAAGTGAAATTCAGAAAACAAATTGTAAAAATTCTACCAGTCAAAAATTAATTTTTCACTTATAACTAAAAAGAACTCTTATACTGAAATATTAAAAGGTGACTAAAGAAATTGTAGACTAAAGAGAAAAACATCACCTGTTATTTCACTACTCACACATCCAACACTGAGGATACATTTCCTTCTAGATTTTTTTCTATGTAGATTTTACACTATCTTATATCCTCCTATGAGAAATGTATGCTTGACTATTTAATTGTACCCTATCCTGTATATTTTTTTAATATATTTTTATTGATTTCAGGGAGGAAAGGAGAGGGAGAGAGAAACACCAATGATGAGAGAGAATCATTGATTGGCTACCTCCTGCATGCCCCCTACTGGGATTGAGCCTGCAGCCTGGGCATGTGCCCTGACTGGGAATTGAACCTGTAACCTCCTGGTTCATAGGTTGACCCTCAACCACTGAACCACATCAACTGGGCTGTGTATTTCTTTTTATCTCTTTCTCTCCCCTCCATGTTTCTGTCTTTTTTGGGGGGGGGATAGCTTGATAATTGGTACCTGGAAGATGCCATCTCATTTAATTGAATTTCTTAAGTGTAATAGGGTTGACTATTTTTCCTGTTGTTTTATTCATTAAACAAATACCCACAGAGTGTCTATGGTGTGTCAGACTCTGTTCTAGACTCTGGTGAACAAAACACAGACTTGGCCTTCTAAGAATTTACAGTCAGTTATTTTTGTTGATTGTTTATTTGTTGTACTGCTAATTTGTATGGTCTGGTTGTTGATTTCAAAACTGTGTTCCTATAACTTATCTTTATTTTATTTTAACCTCAATAGGTAAAAGCTCCTTATGTGTCAATGTTTCTCTGTCTCTCTCTTTCTCCCCACCCCTCCTTTCAGTCTCTCTAAAATCCAATAGAAAAATATCCTCACTCCCAGGGTGAGAATTTAAAAAAATAATAAATAACAATAATAATAATAATAGGTAGCTCTAGCCAGTTTGGCTCAGTGGATAGAGCATTGGCCTGTGGACTGAAAAGTCCCAGGTTCGATTCCAGTCAAGGGCTTGTACCTCAGTTGCAGGCTCCCAGACCGGGGGCATGCGGGAGGCAACCAATCGATGTGTCTCTCTCACATCAGTGTTTCTGTTTCTCCCTCTCCCTTCCACTCTCTCTAAAAATCAATGGAAAAAATATCCTTGGGTGAGGATCAAAAAATACATAATAATAATAATAATAGGTAAAATTAATTAAGTATTTAAAGTAGTCTTCTTTAAATTTTAATGGAAATTTATACTAAAAAATATTAGACTTAATAATGATATCAGATATCAAATTTGTCTATATATATAAAAGCCTAAGCGACCATCACAACCAAACGGACAACCAAACAGGCTGCGTGGGGCAACTAAGTCAGCAGGAAAGTTAGTGAGGGGCAACCAAATGACCAAACAGTAGGCTGCATGGGGCGACCAGGCCTGCAGAGGGGGCAGTTGGGGGTGACCAGGCCAGCAGAGGCGGGCAGTGAGGGGTGACCAGGCCGGCCGGGGGGGGGGGGACAGTTGGGGGAGATCAGGCTGGCATGGGGGGCAATAAGGGGCGACCAGGCCAGTGGGGCGGCAGTTAGGGCGACCAGGCCAGCAGGGTGGGGCAGTTGGGGACAACCAGGCTGGCAGGAGGGCAGTTGGGGGTGACCAGGCCAGCAGGGGGTGCAGTTAGGGGTGATCAGGCAGGCAGGCAGGTGAGCAGTTAGGAGCCAGTGGTCCCATGTTGGAAGCTGCCCATTGCCTTCACTAGCAGAAAGAGGTGGACAAAGAGTCCGGAAGGCTGGTTAACCTTGAAGGCTCTGGCAAGGGTCAGAGCCAAGCACTCACTGTCTAGTTGAGACAAAGGGAGCTGAAGCAACTTCCACCTTTTAGTCTTACGTAAATCCTTGGTGATGTGCTATCATGGAGCTACTACTGGAATTGCCTGCCTAAGAGCTATGGGTGGATCCCAAACCTGAATAAAAGGGATCACAAGGCCAGAGCAAAGCGGAGTCCTTCCTCTTGAGCTGGGCTCCCACCTGGCCCCCAATATTTCCAAATTAATATTTTCTAGTCTCTTTCATTTGCGTGCAGCCTCCTCCAGAACCCGAACCCTGAACCCTGAACCACGCGGGATGTCGGGGGGTACACTACAGTCCCAGGTTGTGAGAGGAATGTCCAACTGCTGGTTTAGGCCCGATCCCAGCAGTTGGACATCCCCTGAGGGGTCCCAGATTGGAGAGGGTGCAGGCTGGGCTGAGGGAACTACCCCCCGCCCCACATGAATTTCGTGCACTGGTCCTCTAGTCTTATATAATATCATAGGAAGTCATTTAAAATTGAATGTACATATGTTTGTGCAAGATATTAGAAATTCCTCTTCATAAAATAATACATTTAATATCAAAAGTTATAATAATTTAAATTAATATTGTAAGATGTAGAGTTTTACTATGTCATCAACAAAAGGCATATGGCTATTAACCTGGTCTATGAATAGAGAAAGGAAAATTCCATTTATTAATTTTACCTTAAATATATTATTTAACAAGCAAACACAGTGGTTCACCATACCTTATATTATCTTACTTCTACATGCCACCTTACCTAACTAATGGGACTCATCCCTACCTTCTAACTATTCTGTAGCACAATGTCTAGCAGCTGGGAGATACCCAAAAGCCATCTCTGGAACTAACCAACTCCACAATACAAATCCATCATTCATCAAGCTGATTTTATCACTTTTCTCTCTCAGAAACATTTTTGATTCTGCACTTTTACTCAAACTATTTATCCTATCTAAAATAAATACACTCTTTGTTACCCTCTCTTCTGAAGGAAAACTCTAACCATCTTTAATAACAGCATCATATTATAGAGAAAGCACAGGGTGTATAGTTGAATAATTGTTCTTAAATGTCTCTTCCACTAACTAGTGATAGAGGAATACAAGGGAGGGAGGGAGGGAGGGAGGACGATGGTAGCAATCAATCAAGCAAATATTAGGTGCTCTGGGACAGCCACCAAGCCTGGCAAATCAGACCAACTCGTTTAGCTAAACTTGTCACAGAAGTCTCAATAAACGTAACTTGTTTTTATATAAAAATATTTATGTTACTCAGAGACCAAGACTACATGTTTGCATACTTATGAAATATGAGTAGCTATCGTAATATGCTGCAAAAAATGAAGGAATTTTCTGACTAATGACAACACCAACTAAATTGTCCATGCCAAGAAGAAAGTAGGGGCTCCCAATACAAACATAGCATATTTGACTACTTGAATATACCGTTTGTAGATTACAATAATCAAAACAAAATCATGAAGCCATGCTGATGCCTAATTCAGGAAGAGAAATTGATTCACCTTCCCCATCGTACTCCCCACTAGACTGAATCAAAGTACCAGCCCAGCCTAAGATAGGTTCTTTTATTTCCTTTCAGCTCAATTTTGGGTTCATATGTTCCTTTTTTGTGTAGGAAGAGAGCACAACATATCTATATTTAAATTTTCCCTTTGATCTTCTTGGCCCAAAAAGTGTGAAAGTAAAAAAGTTTGAATTGTGTCATCAAATCCCCAGGCTGAATCTAAAAGCAAAACTCACATGAATAGAAAACAGTTCCCTGTAATGAATCTCACTGCGTGTGTTTTTTTTTCCATTAGAAAATTACCTGTGAAGAAGTTCTTCTGTGCAAAGATGAAGTGGTAGGTGGCTTTATACACTTCTAATTCACACTGCCACGTCTGGGGCATATTCCATACTCGGGGGTAGCTGGCAATGATGTGGAACTGAAAACCAATGTCAAGTCAAAATGTCAGAGTTTAAAATGTGACCCTATGTGAAGAGCATCAGAAATAAACACACACACTGGTGAGTAATGAACACTTATTTTCCTACTGAGGAGAACAGAAGGTCCCTTTGAGATTTTAATATTGCTGTGGCCATGGTTACATCCAGTTCCTTGAAATACTAAGCCATGAGGTGGTTAAAAAAAAAAAAATGAGGAACAACAATCAGGTTACAGTTCCAACACTGTACCTGAGCTTAACTCAGAATAACAGCAACGCCCTTAACTCCTCTTCATGCCCAACCTGGTCAGTGAGAGGTTCAGGCACAGAGAGTGCATGCAACGAATACTATTACACACAAGTCTGGCCCCAGGGCCACCTGGGTTCCCATTTGACAGCGTGGTGGTTACAGGTCTGTATTCCACCTGCCAAAGCTGGACAATTCTGCAAAGGCAAGAGCTGCTTGACCAGGACCAGCAATTTTGCACAGCAGTACTTATCAGTTATAGCTCAGCAAACATTAAAATGCTGAATATGCCAGTTGAATATACATTTATGGTACTCAATATATTCTTGGTTAACTGCAAACATTTCCTCTTAACTTACATATATATCATATGTAAATAGCTTGTTTAGGCAAACAATTAAGGAACTACTGATATAATACTGTATAAAAGAATCCTCTCTGAATATCAGCCATTCTACAACATGGCTTCTATTATTATTGTTATTGTTGTTGATCCTAACAAAAAATAATTATCTGCCTGATTACTGAGTCCCCCAATCTGAAATTTTGGTCATAAGTACTTCCATATTTTTTCTCTTTGTACTATGCAGCAATCCAGGGTATTAAGATTTTCTTCCTTTCACCCTCTTCATCAGGTAAAAAGCAGAATGAATTATTAAACCCTGAGAAAGAATCCAATGGGGCCAGAAAATATATAGAAAAAAAAGAAGAAGAAGAAGAAGAAACAGCCCTAGCTGATTTGGCTCAGGGGATAGAGCATTAGCCTGTGGACCAAAGGATCCCGGGTTCAATTCCAGTCAGGGCACATGCCTGGGTTGCAGGCTCAATCCCCAGTAGGAGGCGTGCAGGAGGCAGCCAATCAGTGATTCTCTCTCATCATTGATGTTTCTATCTCTCTTTCCCTCTCCCTTCCTCTCTGAAATCAATAAAAATATATTAAAACACAAAAAACAATCTGCCTAGCCAGTGTGGCTCAATGGTTGAGCATCAACCTACGAACCAGGAGGACACAGTTCAATTCCTGGTCAGAGCACATGCCCAGTTGTGGGCTTGATCCCCAGTATGGGGCGTGCAGGAGGCAGCTGATCAATGATTCTCTCTCATTATTGATGCTTCTAACTCTCTCTCCCTCTCCTCTCTAAAATCTCCTCCTCTCTAAAATCAATAAAAATATTTTTAAAGTAATTCCTTTAAAAAACACACACACACAAAAACATAATCTTATTTACAACATTAGAGAGAATTAGTCTAGCCATACAGTGAAGTTTAAAAACAATATCCTAACAACTATTCATATTTTTAAACGCCAAAACCCCACATTTAATTGCCTTATGTTCACATTCCCCATTATAGGAGCAGATCAACAGAGTGTGCCAGGGAGTCTATGTCACCGGGAATCTACTCCTCTTTCCAAATTAGGGCCAAAGAGCACCTGGTGGTTCTTGAACAAGAAGATGGACCATTTGATGACTTCTTGGTCATTAAAATTTTATATTAAAAAGTTAAAACCAAATTTATATTTTATGCACCTGTATATATCTTCATATACCCCAGACTTACTGCTAACATTTCTGCTTCTAACAGGGTCCGGTACTGCATGCTGGTAGTGGCATCAACATGTAACAGTTGTCCTTTAATTGCAGGAGTATAACCTAATAAGTGAAAACATAAAAATTAAGAATCTACTGGAAATAAATCCCATCACAACCCAAAGAAGAAATCCCTGAAAAGTGGTGCTCAGTTGCTATTTAAATATACCCCAATGATGGGGAGGGAACTAGTAACCAAATAGTTGACCTTTCTCAAATGACCACCTCTGAGGGAAGAAAGTTCCATCTTCATATAATGTCTATCATGACTTTGCTTTCCAGTGCAACACTACAAGTCTGTTCTCTAAATGACAGTTTTGAACAATTTAAGATGGCTCCCATGTCCTCTCTTCTTTCACTAACTCCAGCATACCTATTTTCATCTTTTTCAGCCACTCCTTATGCAATGACTGTTTCTGTACAACAGCTCTCCTTATACAGTGACAGTTACACCAAACCATGCAGCCTATTCTGAACAAAAGCAGCAGCTCAGAGTATTTCATTTCTTTTCTGGATGGGCTGCCCTTCCAGAAGCATGAATTCTGTAATCATTATTATATAGCTACTTCAACATGCATCCTGCTCTGGGCTTTTTTGTTTTTTTCCAAACACCTGAATCTCTGAAAAAAGTTGAACATGTATTTGAGTTCTATTTTGTTCTTGTCTCAGACCTAAGCCTATTTTCCCCTCAGACAGTCACCAAGGACCCCGACCAGCCTTTCCTTAGACCCTTCCCTTACTCTGAGTTCCACAGCTGTGTGCTGGCGCATGTCCCATGAATTCCTATTAGGTGTGCTCCAGACTCCACAGCCCTTAGGCGGCCCCTCACCTAGTGCACCAATAACTGTATACAAATTGTTTGTATAAATCCTACTTCCTATGTGCATCATCAGTTTAAAATGGTAGCAGCACTCCCTCAAATGAACCCTTCTCATTTTTGTGCAACCCCCAACTGCCTTTTCCCTGGTACAGATCAATAATTAAGGCTGTCCTAAGAGATTCTTCTTTCCAATTGACTACACTGAATCTACCTGTCATAGAGACCTGCTTCAAGACACCATAGGATTATTCTTTTAGAACTAACTAAAATAAGGTTTTGTTCTTCACTAAAACAGCATAGAGGTTACAGGGAAAAGACATACTCTGCGGTCTCAGTCACTTTTTCACTTAATTATCTCAGCAGGCAACCCCAACTCCTCCCACTTTATGGACCCAATTAATCCAGTGAGTGGCAAGAACAAGCACAGAGTCAAGAATGGTATAAAAGTAGCTATTGTTGATAGCTACTTAGGAATCATAATATTGCTGGTTAGTAATTTAAAAATATAGGTAAGGTGCTATTCTCTGCATGCTCAAGAAAGTGAATAAATAGAGCAGAATTTAATTTTAATTACTCTCAACTACAAATGTAATAAGAGGATGAGAGGCAGAAAAAATGAAGACAGCTATACAATATTTTGGTCAATTTAACACAAAGTAGTCATGTTTTTGATTAACTTGTATCAGAGCCAAATTTTAAATGCATAATGAATTAGATTATTTCAGATCAGATGAAACAATAGCTATCAGGGCCTTATTTAGCATTTGAAATATGAAACGTTCTCCTTTCTTAAAGTTTTGCTGTTCAAAGTACCCAGTTTACTCCCTGACAAAAATCTACTATTATTACCTAAAACAAAGGCTATTAGCCATTCAGTCAATTACTGGCCATGAACCACAAACCAGGTACTGGATTTGGCATCAGGTTTACACAGTGAAAACAAAGACACAGCACCTGCTCTCATGAAGAAACAGGAAAATTTTGCTAAACAAGTATGCTCGCTTACAAAAAGAGAAATATAGAGTACTAGTGGCCCGGTGCACGGATTCGTGCACATTGAAAGGAAATTAATTAGAAGAAATATTTTAATATTGCTATTTGCCCTTTCTCTAATAGAAGTGTCAGAGGCGAAAGAAAATTAGTAAAATGTATATGAAAATAATATATAAGTTGATTAACAAATAAACAGTAACAACATGATATAACAACAACAAAGACATGATATAAAAACAACAAAAACAACCAAATTCACCATCAACAATGACATATCAAGCTTTATATGTATCATGCATGTGCGAGTCAGTATTTATTTTTAAACTAGTGGGGACCCTCAGCCTGGCCTGCAGGATCAGGCCAAAACCAGCTCCCTGACATCCCTCAAGGGGTCCCAGATTGTGAGAGGGCACAGGCCAAGCTGAGGGACCCCACTGGTGCAAAATCAAGGCCGGGAAGGGACGCGGGAGGTTGGCCAGCCGGGGATGGACTGCAGGAGGGCTCCAGGGTGTGTCTAGCCCGTCTCACTCAGTCCCAATGGCGGGGCCCCAGCAACAAGCTAACCTACCAGTTGGAGCATCTGCCCCCTGGTGGTCAATGCCCGTTATAGCAAGTGGTTGAGCAGCCTTAGCATATCATTAGCATATTACGCTTTCATTGGTTGAACAGCCGACTCGACAACTGGACACTTAGCACATTAGGTTTTTATTATATAGGATTACCAGTGCACATCATATGTACCGGCCAGCTGGCCGGTCAGTCAGATGGATAGTCGGTCACTTAGCCTTTTACATATATATAGATAATGAAATTATAAGACTTAACTTGATTTAAAGAATTTTTTCTCTTTCTCTAGCTGCACAAATGATTTAATTATGTACTATCTATTGTTGATAGCTACAGGTACATCAAAATATAATAAAAAGCTGAAAAAGAAAACCCCATTAATTAATGTTAATTTAAGTGGATTAACAAACTACTGTTTATATATTATTTTCCTACTAATCATTTGGAACAGAGAAGCACTTGCTGCAGCTTACCATTTTCCTCAACTGTCATGGGAATATTGATCTCCAAATAGGAGCCAGCACCAACATTGACATGCACAGCATTTGTTTCCTAACAAAACAAAAAAAAGTAAGTCACATAAAATCTATATATATAAAAGCCCAGTGACTGGAATGGCAGAACAACTAGAAAGACCAGTGGCTATGATGCACACTTTGGCAGCCAATGAGCCTGATCCAGGCTCTGATCACTCCCCCACTCCCGCCCCGGTTGGCCTGGTCTCAATCGGCCCCCAACACCCTGATCAGGGGCAGGCCCAGCCAGCAAATTGCCTGCGGCCCCTCCCCCCTGCCAGCCCAGCCCGATAGGCCCCCATCAGGGCAGGCCAGCTGGACCCCACCTGTGCAGGAATTCGTGCACCAGGCCTCTAGTATTCATTATAATTACATTCCCATCTTTACCTTTTAGTTATTACCAGAAACAAAAATATAATCAGTAATGATATTAAATAGGTATTCAAAATGCCTGAGAACACACTCTGCACAGTGTGGGTCTGTGGTTAGAGTGTTGGCTCATGTACCACAGGGTCCCAGGTTCGATTATAATCAAGAGCACATACCTAGGTTGCAGGTTGGATCCCTGAGCCCAGTCAGGCGAGTGTGGTAACCAACTGATGTATCTCTCACACCTCTCTCTCTCTCTCTCTCCCCCCCCCCCTGTCTCTGTCTCTCTTCCTCTCTCCTTCCCTTCCACTCTCTAAAAATCACTCTCTCTAAAAATCAATGGGAAAAATATCCTCAGGTGTGGATTAACAAAAAAATACACTAAAACAATTTGGGCTGATATAAAGGAGAAAATGAACCAGACTATAGCATAAAGGTTTGTTGATTAACTTCTGTCTACTATTTGGCACTTAATGAAAGTAGCATATATACAATTATTGGGGGCACAGTGGCAGTAAGCTCATAGAAATGAATCTCAGTATAGGACTAGTCACCAAAAATTGCTCTGGAAAATAATATTCAAATTTTAAGCACTATTTTCTCTATATTATTTCAATAATTACCCTATTTTTGGTAAACAGCAAGTCGATTGTAGCATCTGCAATAATATTCATTCGCAGTTCGAAGGCAAGGATCTGTCTTGGTCTCCCTGGCTGTGCAATTTCAGAAACTTTCAGAACTTGATAATCAGGTGGGAAGAAAAACTTCCATAAACAATCTCTATATAAGAAGGTAGAAAGAATAATGACATTTTACTCCAACAAAATGATTTCTAGTAAGGGACCAAAATCAATAGTTGAACTTGATATGTATTATCACTGCTCTCTTATTTAAAAACAGACAAAATACAACAAATTAAGTCATAAAACACCTACTATAATTTCTTCTCAATAAACAAAAGAATGTTTTCTACTATGAGAAATGAAAGACTTTATACAAGTATATCAATTGTCTAGATGGCAAAGTTGCTGAACTAACTTTAAGCAACGTCTATTTACATAAAAATTTGGATGTGATCTCATCACTACTGGTAAATGTCCTCTCCTTTGTTTAGAATTCTTCCTCCCCTGGCTAACACTTATGTTTCAAAACTCAACTCACATGTTCCCTCTACCAAAAAGCCTCCCCCAATTCTTTTCTTCTTTAATGTTTAAAATGATTTATGTTCCTTTTATAAGCTGAATAGCGTACCCCTAAACATTCTTATGTGGAAGTCCTAATCTCAGAATTTGACTGTATTTGGAGACAGGGTCTTTACAGAGGTAATTAAGTTAAAATGAGATGTTTTTGGTGGACCCTAATCTAACATGACCAATATTCTTCTAAGAAGAGGAAATCTGGACACAGAGAGCTTACAAGACACACTAAAGGGAAGACCACGTGAAGATGCAGAGAGAAGACAGCTATCACAAGCCAAGCAGTGAGGCCTCAAACACATCCTTCCCTCACCACCCTCATAAATAACTAGCCCAACACCTAAATCTCAGAATTCTAACTTCCAGAACTGTGAGAAATTTGTTGTTTAAACCACACAGTCCGTGGTTTTCTGTTATGGGAGCCTTGGCAAACTAAGTCAGTACCTTTCTAAGTTTTTCAAGAGTGTTTACTCACCTCTATTATAGCATGTAATAAACCTTTTCTGTCTCTTTTTTCATCCACTAAAACTAAACTATCTATGTATTTAGCTCTCAATCTGCATCACCCCAACAATCACTGGCATATTTGTTGATTACTAGTAAATACTTAAGAAAAAACAAAGGAACCAATAAATGTGCTGCTCATTCATCATTTTTCTAATGAGTTAACTCCTCTTTTGCAGTGAACTTGCTTAAACCAATTTCTCTACACACAAGTTATTATTTGGATTAAAATGTCTAGGAATATCTTACCCTGTCATAATAAAATAGCTTAGAAAACTATAAAGTTAGTTTTAATAAAAATACAGTATTAGTTCAATACATTTCAAGGACTTATTAGAAACATAATTTATTCAAGTACCTCTGTCTATCAGCCCATGGCCCATAGTTGAAATCTGTTCCTTTACCACAAACTATATCAAGTCCCCAACACGGAGGCAAATCTTGTAATTTGCAATCTTCACTACTCATTTCTCCTTCAATGTTTTCCTCTGTTTCTTCTGGAACAAGTCCTGTATTAGAGAATATACAACATAAAGGCAGTTATTTAAAATAACCATTAAAATGTTCCTGTAGATCAGCAGTTCTAAAACATTTTTTTATTATTTTAGAACACTTTACACTCTTAAAAATTACTGAGGACCGGCCCAGCTGGTGTGGCTCAGTGGTTGAGCATCCACCTATGAACCAGGAGGTCACAGTTCGATTACTGGTCAGGGCACATGCCCGGGTTGCGGGCTCAATCCCCAGTCGGGGATATGCACAGGAAGCAGTTGATCAATGATTCTCTCATCATTGATGTTTCTATCTCTTTCTCCCTTTCCTTCTTCAGTGAAATCAATAAACTTTTTTTTAATTGAGGACCCTAAAGTGGGTATTTTTGTATTATCTCTATCAATACTTACTGTATTAAAAATTTTAATTGAGCAATTTTTTAAAATTTTATTTCATTAAATAAGAAGCGCATTATATGTTGACATTAATAAAATTTAATGAATATGAAAAAAATAATTATATTTTAATGAAAGATAAAATTTTAATTTCTATTTTAATAAAAATAACCATAATTTCTTTTAAAAATTAACTTCTTGAGAAATGTTGGTATTGTTTTTATTTTGGCAAGTCTCTCTAATGTCCAACTTAATAGAAAACATGTGAATTCTCACAGCTGCTTCTATATTAAGTATGTTGTTCAAGGATTTGAAGAAAACCTAGCCATCATACAAATAGATGGATAGAAAAGGAAGGAGTATTTTAATAACTTTCTCTGATAGTTCTGAATATTCTTCTTTAACACTACACCAAAATTCAACAAGTAGTAGTTTCTTAAAGGTAACAATGTGAAATTTGAAGCCATATCACTGAACTTCTTTCATTAAAATATACTATCTCTCTTGCACTTTGAATAAATCTTTTATCCATGGCCTGACTTTGCAACAGCATGCATTGATCATTTGGAAAATATGGGTTCTCTACGACATACATACTTTTTCAAATATTAATAAATTTCATTATTAAACATTTTAAAAATCGCATTTGTTAACATCACTGGTGGTCTTATGAGAAAAATTACCAAACTCATAGTTGCAGACTCAAATTTTTTCAAAATCCTAATTTTGAAAAATAAGTCTATCCCTAGATATTCTTTCAAGTAAATTATCACTGAAAATATCAACATGGTGAAAAACGCAAACAGCATCCTACTTTTACTTTTAAAATATTTTGACCTTATAAAACCCCTGCAATAAATAAAAAGATCAGGAGAAAAAGGAGGCTAAAAACAAATGTTCAGCAACTTTTATAAAATGGAAACCATCCATGAAACATGGTAGCTGGATTAATCCTGAAACTGTTAGCCTCAAGTCTAACATACTGTGTTTTGTTTTCCTAACATGAATTACCTTAACCATCACCATATTCTCAAAGGTTTTCACTCATGGTAATTTGCATTCACAATTTTTGAGGTATATTTGATAACATGGAATTTGAAGGAAAAATTACAATATCATTTTGGTCTGAAATACTAAAAGTCATATTCAACTTTTAACAACGACACAGGTATTTTTTAGGTAGGCACTCTTACCATTTATTGATGCTTATTTATATCCTAAGTAAAGAGACTTAAAATATTATTAATATCCCATTTCATAGAAGAAACAGAATTGCAGCTATGAACTATACTTTCAAAAAGTCCTACCTGGGGAGAAACCAAGATGGCGGCATAGGTAAACACCTAAACTGCTGCCTCGCACAATGATATCAAAACTACAACTAAAAGACAAAACGGACACCATCCAGAACCACAGGAAAGCTGGCTGAGTAAAAATTCTACAACTGGAAGAAAAGAGGAAAGCACATTGAGACTCAGAGGAGCTACAAAAGGCTGAGGTACGGAGGCTCGCACACGGAAAGGAAGGGCGGCTGTGTGCACAGGTGGCTGAGTATGCTGGCTTTCTAAAGCGGGAGGGAAAAGGAAACTCCTGACTGCACTGAACTCCAGTCCCAGGCGAGACGCTGGGAAACCAGACTAATTCGGGGGGAATCTGGACTGTCAGGAAAAAGAAAGCACACTGAGACTCGGGAGCTGCGGAAGGCAGAGGTCTGGAGGCGCGCACAGAGAGGACTGACTGCTAAATGCATGGGAGACTGAGTGTGCGGCTGGCTTTCTAAAGCGGGAGGGAGAAGGAAGCTCCCGACTGCTCTGAACTCCAGTTCCAGGCAAGTTTCTGGGAACCCGACTCATTCGGGGAGAAACTGGACTGCCTGGCAGCAGGCAAAACTCGAGGGTGGCTTTCTCTCAGAGGTTCTTTGAGCGATTACCGAGGGACACTGAGACCCAGGGGCCTCATAGGGCAAGGCTGATGGGAATCCAAGGCTGTCTGCTCTGCCCTGAAACTCCGCCCCATCCAAGCTGAGCACAGAGGATTTTCCAATTTTGCAAGTCTTGTCTTATAAGAGTGTCTCCAGCACGAAGTGTTCCCAGCATAGACACAACTGATCCTCACAGCCAATTGGCCTGGAGGTCATTTCCTCCCAGTGATACCAACAACAATCAAGACTTAACTACAAGGCTCAGCACACAGTCCACAAAGGGGTGCACCAAGTGTGTCCACCTCAGGTAACTGGGGAGGCTGAGCCACTGTGCCCTGGAGGACACCTACCACACAAAGCTACTCTACCAACTCAGGGAAGCAGCGAAAATATGGAGACAAAGAAACAGATCACAAATGAAAGAAATGGAGGAAGACAAATGACTGGATATAGAGTTCAAAACCACGGTTATAAGGCTTTTCAAGAATTTCCTAGAAAAGGCCGATAAATATAACGAGACCCTTGAGGATATGAAAAAGGATCAACTAGAAATTAAACATACACTGACTAAAATAAAAAATATTATACAGAGACCTAACAGCAGACTAGAGGACTGCAAGAATCAAGTCAAAGAGCTGAAATACAAAGAAGCAAAAAACACTCAGCCGGAAAAGCAAAAAGAATCCAAAAATTTGGAGATAGTGTAAGGAGCCTCTGGGACAACCTTAAGCATACCAACATCAGAATTATGGGGATGCCAGAAGAAGAGAGAGAGCAAGATACTGAAAACCTATTTGAAGTAATAATGACAGAAAACTTCCCCCACCTGGTGAAAGAAATAGACTTACAAGTCCAGGAAGCTCACAGAACCCCAAACAAAAGGAATCCAAAGAGGACCACACCAAGACATATCATAATTAAAATGCCAAGAACAAAAGACAAAGAGAGAATATTAAAAGCAGCAAGACAAAAACAGTTAACTACCTACAAGGGAGCACCCATATAACTGTCAGCTGATTTCTCAACAGAAACTATGCAGGCCAGACAGGAGTGGCAAGAAATATTCAAAGTGATGAATAGCAAGAACCTACAACCAAGATTACTCTACCCAGCAAAGCTATCATTCAGAATTGAAGGGCAGATAAAGAGCTTCACAGATAAGAAAAAGCTAAAGGAGTTCATCACCACCAAACCCGTATTATATGAAATGCTGAAAGGTATTCTTTAAGAAGAGGAAGAAGAAGAAAAAGGTAAAGATAAAAATTATGGACAACAAATACAAATCTATCAACAAGTGAATCTAAAAATCAAGTGAATAAAAAATCTGATGAACAATTATAAACTGGTGAATATAATAGAATCAGGGGCATAGAAAGGGAGTGGACTAACAATTCTCGGGGGGAAAGGGGTGTGGGAGGTGCGGGAAGAGACTGGAAAAAAGCGTACACCTATGGATGAGGACAGTTGGGGGGAAGTAAGGGCAGAGGGTGGGATAGGAACTTGATGGAGGGGAGCTACGGGGGGAAAAAAGAGGAACAATTGTAATAATCTGAACAATAAAGATTTATTAAGTTAAAAAAAAATGTCCTACCTGGCTCATCCATGTAGTAGTAGATGTCAACATCATTTGACTGCATCACCACAAAGCCTTCTCCCATTAATCTCGGTGGCCTATGAGGAGGGGCAAGGCAAACTAAGTACATCTCCAGAATACAAAATGTTCAGTGTTCTAATTAATGGTGGTGACAGGTGAAAACAAACAAACAAAAAAACAAACGCATCAAGGGGAGCACCTTGAAAAGGTAAGCCATCTTTCACAGACAATAAATTGTTCCATAGTTGTATTCTATATTAGACTAACTAATAAAATGATACTAAAATATTTTTAATCAGTAGATTGGTTCCATAACGAAAAAAGAAAAAAATTGTTTCACATTTTCATTTTAAGTTGTGACTAACAGAAATCAATTTAAGACAAAGTTAACTGAATACAATCGAAAAACAATGTTCATCAGAATAGAATAATTATATTCTGTATTTACAACAATAAATTACATTTTAAATTCAATCATTTTCTATTAATACTACTACAAAACTGAAGAATAATTATCACTTTATATATCTGTAATATAAAATAAGCTTTCCAAAATATTACATAAGAAAAAATATTGTCATTTTTATTTTTAACAAGTTTACATTACCTATATCCAAGAATATTTACTTGATCAACTTGAATCAAATTTAAAGCAAACATCTCGAACGCAAATTCTGGATTGACTGTTTCTCTACAATCACTTTCCCATAAACTGTTTATCTTTCATTGCTTTAACAACTTTTTACTTGGTCATACACCACAGTATCTTCTTTCCACATCAAAATTAACTTTGCAGTCATTAAATAATAACACAAATTCAGCAATATTCTTCTTAAAATATATTAAATCTTAAGGTTAATGTTTATTTTTTTAATATATTTCTATTGATTTCAGAGTGAAGGGAGAGAGAGAGAGAAAAAAAAGAAACATCAATGATGACAGAGAATCGTTGATCGGCTACCTCCTGCACTCCCCGCTACTGGGGATTGAGCCCGAAACCCAGGCATGTGCCATAACAGGGAATCAAACCATGACCTCCTGGTTCATAGGTCAATGCTCAATCACTGACCAGTACCTGCCAGGCTTAATGTTTAATTTCATCATTAACCTTCACACTTTTGAAGAGTAAAAAACACAATTTTAAATCTTTTTATACAAAATTAATAGCAGAATACTTTTTCATCTTCCTCTCTAGTAATTTTCACAAAATCCAGATTTATTTATTCATGCAGTATTAAACTTTTAGCTGTAAGTGCAGCATTATGTGCTGAGCAAAGCCCCTGATCCTGAAGAGTGGGCCCAGGCAGACCCACAGCCTTGCCAGTCTCCAAAGGGAAACCTCTTCACCACTCCAGACAGTCCCCGGAAAATTGAACAGCAAGAAGTTGGAACTAAAAATGAATAATCATGCTTCTCATGACCTCATAGACTTTATGTTGCCTACAAAGATACACGCTGGGTCAGAGTGGAATCCCATCCTATGAACACTAAGTTACACAAATTCAACCAGAGAGTCGCCTCACAAAAAGAACAGACATCGTGAGCCCTCATCCTACCATGAACGTATGCCCTGGAGTTCCTTCAGGTCCCAGTCCTCATAGGGAAGCATCCTGCCACCACGAGGGCAAGTCCACAGTGTGTCACTAATGCTCCCTGTCTCCTGAACCCAAGCAGCTACTTCACAGATAGAAGACAAATCTGGACAGCTAGGTGGAAAACTGCCCAGGACTTGAATGCCAAGCAAGTTCCATCCTAACTGTAGCATCCTAACTTCAAGAGCTGTCCAAAGGTAATTTTGATTCCATTTTCAACTTTTTTCATTAACTCAGAACAGAACTCCACTATAATGAATTTGTTGAATTTACTATTTATCCATTCCTACCTGTAATGTGTAAACATTAAATACCAGGGCTTAATTTCCCAAAATGAGTTTTTCAAATACAGTTAAGAGGAAGAAAAGGGCAAAAAAATTATAGTCATAATCGTACAGAAAAATATTTAAAATTAGAGCTTACCAATGGATAGTATATCCACTTACCTTATAAAGTAGGACTACATTGTTAATTTATTAGAAAAATATACCTAATTAATGCCCAGCTTGTAACAGAAATTAAGAGGATGCTAAAGATCGAATTGATATCTACATTAGACAGATGTAAGACGTTCTTACTCATCATTTTGAAGACCAACATATCTTGGACTAGGAACAAGCATAACTCGAACATTTTCAAGCTTTCCTTTCACAATATGCATGAATTGGTCAAGGTGACTGGAAGGTGGTTTTGTAGTATAAGTTAAGAAAGCATCATCAAAGTTGATACACAGAGTTTGAGGTTGGTAATGATTTCCAAAGGCCAGGCGACCCTACAAAAAGGTAAGAGATAGTATGCCATACAATAAAGGCTATACTTTTTTTCTTAATTGACCTAATAACAAACATTTTCAAGCAACAACTAAATGATTCCACGTTAGCACCATCTATATTTAAATCACTCTACTGATGAATTTAGACCTGGGTTTAAAAAGATTTAAGCACTTGTGAATAAATAGCCTGTCAGATCTAACAATTTATGCTAAAATGATATTGGTGTTAAAAGAATTCTTTCACACTTTATGAAAACTGGAACCCAAAAAAACTACAAAATTACTTTATTTTCTTAAGTAAAAATAATGTTTACAAAAGAAAAATAAAAGGTTCTGTTATTAACCCACCAAACATTAATTGTAGTAGAATTACTTACTGTGCTCACGTTGACCTTTATAACTGGAATAAGTGATCTCCATGAAGATGTGGGGTCCTGAGATTCTGTTTTTACTTTAACTCTAAGAAGAAAAAATAAAAACTGAAGTATATAAGAAAGACTTAGCTACCTGAGGATACAATTGACTTACTCAAAATATACATTATTAATACCAGCTGTACCTTTCCAGATACATCTAATGATGGCTCCAGTAAATGAAACAGAGACCATCTAACAGAAGACTAATAGCCCTAAAATGTCTCATTGAATGCACTCTGTCATGTGTCAGCTTTTAGATAAAGCTGTAATAACTAAACTATGTTCTTAGAATGACAAGCTTTAATGTAAAAAGTGTCAATTATGAGATGCGGTCATTACATCTACCATCATGGCCACCACACTACAATGTGACGTTTTAGAAGACAGCCAAACTATTATTAAAACAAATGGATCATAATATCAATGCTCAGCCATTGGTCGAGTGCTGACCCATGAACCAGGAGCTCATGGTTCAGTTCTTGGTCATGGCACATGCCTGGATTGTGGGCTCAATCTCCAGTGGGGGCCATGCAGGAGGCAGCTGATCTATGTTTCTCTCTCATCAATGTTTCTATATCTCTGTCCCTCTCCCTTCCTCTAAAATCAATAAAATATATTTTTAGAGAGAAAAAAATGACATGACCCAAGTCACTTTGATGTTTTCTACTGTTTTGAGCATTTCTGACAACTGAGCTGATCCTTTTCCTTCCCTATTCCCACCACTTTGTGAAATGACAGGCAAAGAATGAAAAAAATATTGGCCACACACGAAGTACACAAAATTTAAAGAATGAAAAGTTCAAAGCAATTCACTAAAGATTTTGGATAAAAACTTGAGGCATATGTCTTCAATAACCCAGTATCTCCTAAATGGCACTTCTGAGGCCAACTACACGAAGGTGATCCTCAGTGCCTAAAACTAAATTCAAAACAGGCCTCACCACTAGCCCCTAACCTCCTCTTTCCCTGGGGTTCCCTGCCTAAGCATGATCACTGCTTACATTAGAAATTTGGATTCACTGTTGATCATCCCTCTTCCTCATTCTCCACATCTAATCTACCACTGTCTTATGGATTCATCTGCCTGAGTCTGTCTTGCTCCATCCACTTCTCCCCCTTTCCCTTGCTACCAACCCAGCTGATGAAATGTTACAACATCCTTCCATCCGGTCTCCCCACCTCCAGTCTTACCTCCCTCCAATCACATCACAGCATTACTGACTTGGTGGAAAGACCCCTGATCCTGCTAACCATTTTAGTCTAAATTATCCCCACCTCAAATAATCCATTGCAGCCTCAGTAAGTAACTTCACTCTTGCATGTGATGTTTCTTCTCTATGGAAGACTCTTCACCACCTTTCCCTAACTCAGTGGTTCTCAACCTTTCTGTTAATGAATCATAATGCAAATATCTGTGTTTTTTGATGGTCTTAGGCGATCGGCTAGCAGTTCTCAACCTGTGGGTCGCGACCCACAGGTTGAGAACCGCTGCTGTAGAGCCTAAGACCATCAGATATTTACATTACGATTCATTAACAGCAGCAAAATTACAGTTATGAAGTAGCAACGAAAATAATTTTATGGTTGGGGGTCACCACAACATGAGGAACTGTATTAAAGGGTCGCGGCATTAGAAAGGTTGAGAACCACTGCCCTAACTGACTCACCCTTCAGGTCCCAGCCCTCCTGATCCTTCTATGTGAAATCTACTTTTATCCCTGAGGTAATACTTCTTGCACTAAAATTGCCTATTAACGGTTCTAACTCCTATACTTGGCTATAAATTCCAAGACAGAAGACTTGTCACATTCCCAGTACCTCAGCTCTGTGTCTGGGACATAACATCCATTAAATATTTAATTGAGAATAAATGTCCCCATCATCTACTTAAAAAAAAAAACCACACACAACCTATTAGGTATGCAAGACTGTTCTACATTCAATAATCAATTAACATTAACAGGTTAAAACCAAAAGATCAAATGATAGTATCACCAGATGCAGAAAAAGTATTTGACAAAATACAACCCCAATATGATTAAAATCTCTCAGTAAACTAGGAATAGAGGCAAACTTCCTCATCTTTATATAGAGTATCTACAAAAGACCTAATTAACATCACACTTAAAGGTAAGAATCTAGAAACTCTCCCATTAAGACTAAGGACAAAGCAAGGATGTCCTATTTCACCAATCCTTTTCAAGTTTAGAAATTCTGGCTATCACAGTGAAACAAGAAGAAAAAAGTATGCAGATTGGGAAGGGAAAAATAAGACTTTCTTTGTTTGCAGATAACACAACTGTCTATGTAGAAAGTTTGGAAGAGCTGATCAAAAAAAACTATTCGAACTGGGAAGTGATTACAGCAAGTTTGTAGGATACAAGGTTAATAACTTACAAAAGTCAATCACTTTCCTATATACCAGAAATGAAAAAGTGAATGTTTACATGTTACAGATTAATAAAATTCAAGTGTGACAATGAACCTTTCCATTTTGGACTGGGTTCTTGTTCTTCCATTTTCCTGTGCTTTATCATCCTCTTTCTTGGGGGGGATTATTGTTGGCTCCAAACCAAATAATTCTTGAAGACGTCCATAAAGATCCGAACGATTGTAGACATGAAATTCAAAGTCATTAACTGTGATGTATAATCTGGTTTCTGCCTTTGGATCTAAAGACATCAATTACAAAAAATAAAATAAAATAAAGACATCAATTACACACACATATACACAAAAGTTTTTAGTCAACTTTTTGAAAACTTTAGTCAAAGTTTTTGTAAAATCATTTTCCACACTTGAAGTAACTTAAATGATTTACTTTAAAACAGAATTCTATGATAAAGAGGATCATATTTAAAATACATATAAAACACTGGCAAAAGAAAGAAAAAGGCTAATGTTACTAGAGCATTTTAATTTAACATTCGAAAAACAACCTGATTTCTAGATTTTGGTTGTCTAATGCCAGAATTTAAAGATTTTTGAGAAGAACCTGATAAAAGAAACCAAGATGGCAGCATAGGTAAGCACCTAAACTGCTGCCTCGCACAACAATTTCAAAACTACAACTAAAAGACAGAACAGACACCATCAGAACCACAGGAAAGCGGGCTGAGTGGAAATTCTACAGCTAGAAGGAAAGAGAAAAGCTCACAGAGAACTGGAGGAACGGCAAAGGGTAGAGGTACCACAAAGGATCTTTGTGCACACAGAGAGGAAGGGCGGCTGAGAGCCTGGCTGACTTTCTCTGGCAGGAGGGGGAAGGAAGCCCCCAACTGCACTGAACCCCAGTTCTGACTGCACTGAACCCCAGTTCCGGGCGAAACCCTGTGGACCCAGGCTCATACAGGGGGAGTCTGGACTGTCAGGTACAGAAAAGGGCACTCGGAAACTCGGAGACCTGGGGGAGCCCCTGCAGGCAGGGGCGCGAATGTGCACAAAGGCTGCAGAGGTTGCCACAGGCTTTCCCTAGCGGGAGTCAGAAGCTCCTGACTACACTGAGCCCCAGTTCTGACTGCACTGAACCCCAGTTCCAGGCGAGGCCCTGGGGACCCACACTCTTGCGGGGGGAATCTAGACTCTCGGGCAGAGGCTTGGGAGCGGAGGAAGGCAGAGGTCTGGAGGCGCACGTGCACAAGGGCAGGGCTGATGGGAAGCCAAGACTGTCTGCTCCGCCCTGAGACTCTACCTCATCCAAGCTGAGCATAGAGGCTTTTGGAATTTGGCAAGTCTAATCCTATAAGGCTGTCTCCAACACCGAACTTCTCCCAGCATAGACACAGCTGATCCTCACAGCCAACTGGCCTGGAGATCAATTCCTCCCAGTGATACCAACAACAATCAAGACTTAACTACAACAAGGCTGTACACACAGTCCACAAAGGGGGGCACCAAGGGTGTTCACCTCAGGTTAACTGGGGAGGCCAACCCACTGGGCCATATAGGAAACCTAGCACACAAAGCTACCCTACCAACTCAGGGAAGCAGTGAAAATGCGGCGACAAAGAAACAGATCACAAATGAAAGAAATGGAGGAAAACAAACGACTGGATATAGAATTAAAAACCACGGTTATAAGGCTTTCCAAGAATATCCTAGAAAAGGCCGATAAATATAACGAGACCCTCAAAGATATGAAAAAGGACCAACTAGAAATTATACACTGACTGAAATAAAAAATATTATACAGAGACCCAAAAACAGACTAGAGGAATGCAAGAATCAAGTCAAAGAGTTAAAATACAAAGAAGCAAAAAACACTCAACTGAAAAAGCAAAAAGAAAAAATATCCAAAAAGTTGAAGACAGTGTAAGAAGCCTCTGGGACAACTTCAAGCATACCAACATCAGAATTATGGGGGTGCCAGAAGAAGAGAGAGAGCAAGATACTGAAAACCTATTTGAAGTAATAATGACAGAAAACTTCCCCCACCTGGTGAAAGAAATAGACTTACAAGTCCAGGAAGCTCACAGAACCCCAAACAAAAGGAATCCAAAGAGGACCATACCAAGACACATCATAATTAAAATGCCAAGAGCAAAAGACAAAGAGAGAATCTTAAAAGCAGCAAGACAAAAACAGTTAACTACCTACAAGGGAGCACCCGTACGACTGCCAGCTGATTTTTCAACAGAAACTATGCAGGCCAGACGGGAGTGGCAAGAAATCTACAAAGTGATGAATAGCAAGAACCTACAACCAAGATTACTCTACCCAGCAAAGCTATCATTCAGAATTGAAGGTCAGATAAAGAGCTTCACAGATAAGAAAAAGCTAAAGGAATTCATCACCACCAAACCAGTATTATATGAAATGCTGAAAGGTATTCTTTAAGAAGAGGAAGAAGAAAAAAGTAAAGATAAAAATTATGAACAACAAATACATATCAACAAGTGAACCTAAAAATCAAGTGAATTAAAAACCTGAGGAACAGAATAAACTGGTGAATATAATAGAATCAGGGGCATAGGAAGGGAGTGGACTGATAATTCTCGGGGGAAAGGGGTAACGGGGGGGTGTGCAGGAAGAGACTGGACAAAAATCATACACCTATGGATGAGGATAGTGGTGGGGAGGTAAGGGCAGAAGGTGGGGTGGGAACCGGGTGGAGGGAAGCTATGAGGGAAAAAGGAGAAATAATTGTAATAATCTGAATATAGATTTATTTAAAAAAATAAAGATTTTTCACTAAGAATAGAACCCTAATATAGCCATAAATTTATACTAAAATAGAAGTAGCATAATGTTCAAAGTATAATGTATTTAAACATCACATCAGTATTTAAACTTGTGCTTCACAGAAAGTAGGATTTTTCATAAAATACTAGTTTGTTTTAAAAAACTACTTAACACTAAAATAAAGATTTTATGAACTCTACACTTCAAACAATTTCAAATAAAAGACATAATTACATTAAATATAAATAACAACAGCAATTTACAAATCCATCTATAAAGTGATAGATGGGCACTTGTTTCTGTTGAGGAAATAATGCAAGACAGAGCATCACATGTTAACCAAGAGGCTCAACAGAAAGGTACCACAGTCAGTGCCTTCTTTTGTTATGAATCATACAGGTGTTTTTTGAGACTTTTTAAATGTTTGTCCATTTTTATCCCTACAGAACAAATTCAATTTAAGGTAACTAAAATTAGATATAACCAGTTAGAAGAGTTTATTTTTTTATGGGTAAAGAGAATTATTAACTTTCATTTTAGTAGCTTAAGATGTAGTTTAAATATTTTATTTATACACACACAAACACACACACACACACACACACTAGAGGCCCGATGCATGAAAATTCATGCACTGGATGGGAGGTCCCTCAGCCCAGCCTGCCCCCATCACAGTCTGGGAGCCCTCAGGAGTGGGAGGCAACCCAGCGATCAGGGGAAGGCGATGCCCCATCACACCTCTGCTGCTGCCACTGCCGGCAGCGCAAGCCTCAGCCAGCCCTGGTTACCTGAGCCTTGGGCAGCCCTGGGCAGCTGGGCAGCTGCCATCCAAGGCTTGCCTGCACCTCAGGCTGGCCCTGGGCGGCTGGGGGACTCCAGAGGCAGGCGTGCGGAGTGGCTGGGCCCGCCTGGCCTTGCCGCGCATCTGCAGCCCCAGCAGGGCTGAGGGGACTGGGCGCCGTCATCTTGTGGCTGTGGGCACCGTCATCACTGAGGGGGGGCAGTCAATTAGGATATTCCCTCCTTATTGGCTATGGGTTTCGCTATCTTTGCGACACTGTGAGGGTCAATTAGCATATTCCCTCTTTATTAGATAGGATACATTTGCATGTATCCTATCTTGCATGTATCCTATCTAATAAAGGAGTAATATGCAAATTTACCAAAACTCTGCTACACCCACAAGTCACGCTCACCACCCAATCAGGAGCAATTATGCAAATTAACCCAACCAAGATGGCTGCGGCCACGGAGCGAGCAGGAGGCTTGGGTTTCCCTGGCAATGGAGGAAGCCAAGCTTCCCACACAACCTGGCCAGCCATGGACTCCACTCAAGGCTACAAAGTTTCAATTATAGAAGATAAATAAATCCCAACAAAAATGGCGGCAGCCATGGAGCTGGAGAGAGCAGGAGGCTTGGGTTTCACCAGCGATGGAGGAAGCCAAACTTCCTGGCCAGTCCAGGCCTCAAGGCTACAAAGTTTCAATTATAGAAGATAAATAAGGGCCTCCGCTTGGGTCACCGGGGGGTGTAGCCAGCTTGCAAACCACCACAGTCCCCTCGCCCAGGCCACCCCATGCCCCAAGGGAACCCCACACTGATCTGGGACACCCTTCAGGGCAAACTAGCCGGCCCCCACCCATGCACCAGGCCTCTATCCTATCTAATAAAAGAGTAATATGCAAATTGACCATCACTCCAACACACAAGATGGCTGCCCCCATGTGGACACAAAATGGCTGCCACAAGATGGCCAGCAGGCGAGGGACCAGGTCTGTAAGGGAGAGCAGTTGTGGGTGGTCAGGGCAGTAGGGGAAGGCAGTTGGGAGGGACCAGGCCTGCAAGGGAGGGCAGTTAGAGGCAATCAGGCTGTCAGGGGAGCAGTTAGGCATCAATCAGGCTGTCAGGGGAGTGGTTAGGAGGCGATCAGGCTGGCAGGCAGAAGCAGTTAGGGGCAATCAGAAAGGCAGGCAGGCAAGCAGTTGGGAGCCAGCAGTCCTGGATTGTGAGAGGGATGTCCGACTGCCCGTTTAGGCCCGATCCTACTGGGATCGGGCAGTCGGACATCCCTCAAGGGGTCCCAGATTGGAGAGGGTGCAGGCTGGGCTGAGGGACACCCCCCCCCCCGTGCACAAATTTCATGCACCGGGCCTCTAGTGCGTGTGTGCGTGTATCCCCAAAATGTCAGGGTCAAATGTCCAACAGCCTATTCAAGACATCTCCATACCATATGATCTCAGTCATTTATGGAAAATAAAGAACATTATAACCTAATGAACAAAAAGATAGATACAGAGGCAGTAAAGCATTGAATAGACTGTCAAGTTACAGCAGAAACACTGGGGAGTGTTGGGGAGGCGGGGAAAGAGATCAACCGAAGGACTTGTATGCATACATATAAGCACAACCAATGGACACAAGACACTGCGAGGGTGGGATGAGGGCATGAGACAGGGGGTAAGGGAGGCTGGGGGAAGGTCAATGGGGGAAAAAAAGGAGATATATGTACTACTATATGTAATACTTTAAACAATAAAATAAAATTATAAAAGTAAAGAGTATCAGGAACAGAAAGAAAAAAAAAAAAGACATCTCCAATGTGGTGTCTAACAGACATCTCACACTTGACACATCAACCAAATACCTGATTTCCACCCAAAGCTATTCCACAATATCTCCCATCCTATCAACAGTAAGTCAGTCCTTACAATTGTTCTTTTTCTTTCATGCCCCAGATATTATCAGCTTTTCTTTCAACATAGATCTGCAACCACCATCATGGCTCTGGCCCAAGTCACCATCAACTTGAACGTCTTTATGGAACACAGCACAGTGGCTCCCAACAAGTCTCCCTGCTCTGCCCTTACTTCTCTTACTATGCCTGTTCTTTACACATTGGCCAGACTTTCCAAAGCCTAGCTATTCAAGAGAATAAAGACAAGGTCTACCCTCCTTGAAGCCCCTGGTCTGGTTAGTGTCTAGTAGGAGGGTTAGGGCCACATAACAGAGTACTAACAGAGCCATGAAATAACTAGGGAGAAAATTCTGAGATGGTAAAATCCTGTCTAATAAAAGAGTAGTATGCAAATTGACCGTCACTCCAACAGACAAGATGGCTGCCCCCATGTGGACACAAGATGGCTGCCACAAGATGGCTGGCAGGGGAGGGAAGTTGGGAGGGACCAGACCTACAAGGGAGGGCAGTTGGGGGCGATCAGGCCTGCAGGGGAGGGCAGTTAGGGGTGACCAGGCTGGCAGAGGAGGGCAATTAGGGGTGACCAGGCTGGCAGAGGAGGGCAGTTGGGGGGGGACCAGGCCTGCAGGGGAGGACAGTTGTGGGGGGACAAGACCAGCAGGGGAGGGCAATTAAGGGCGACCAGGCTGGCAGGGAGGGCAGTTAGGGGTGACCAGGCCAGCAGGGGAGGGCAGTTAGGGGCAATCGGGCCGGCAGGGGAACAGTTAGGCGTCGATCAGACTGGCAGGCAGAAGCGGTTAGGGGCAATCAGGCAGGCAGGCAGGCAGGCGAGCAGTTGGGAGCCAACAGTCCTGGATTGTGAGAGGGATGTCCCAGATTGGAGAGGGTACAGGCTGGGCTGAGGGACACACATTCTCCATGCACATAATTCGTGCACCAGGCCTCTAATTCTGATAAAAGCAGAACCAGAAGAAATTCTAGAGTCTGTATTTATCATTTTCTGTTCATCCTTTTCATACCAGATAAATTGTAATTAGTAGAAATATCAGGAAGAAGTATGAATAAAGACACCGAAGTTGAAATGTAGAAAAGTGTCTTGGTAGACTGATTAAAGGGTGTTGAGAAGACCATCTATCACTAGTATGGGTCAGGCTCACATATGTAACATGAAGTAAGGCTAGAATTGTGGGTAAGAGTCCTATTGAGGATAACTCTGAATAAATAATCATCTAAAATGAACAAATTTAACCAGGCAAGAGGAAAACTTTTAAAAAGATTTTTAGTAAACTGGTGATAAAATCAGAGTTTTGTCAAGTCCAAAGCTTTTAAAAATATTTTTATCTATTATAAAAACCACAAATGAAAAATGATTATATCATCGACAATTTCAAACAAATAAAATGAAAACTCACCATGCTGCTTCTGTTTTGGGTTATACATTTTCCACCACCGAAAAATTATAAATCCATCTTGAATTCTAAGCAAGATAAATTACAAAAATGAAAACAAGTAAGAATTTACTTAACTTGATTCTTAATTATTATAAAAGGCAGGCAATTGATAATGAATAAGGAAACAAAAATTCTTAACAGAATACTGACATCCTTAAATGTTTCATACTCTTTCAGTTAAGAAAGTAAAAGAGGATATGATATGCACAGGTTTAAATTAGCTTCTTCTACTCAGGTAAAATGTAATACTGGATTACATTCAACAGGAAAATGAAGTGCTAACAAAAAACCTTTTTCTTTTATAATATTTTTAATGTTGTAAAAACTACATAAACAAAAGGCCAACTCTTGAAAGGGGGACATTAGCACACTAGAGAAAACTTTTAAAGATAATCCTTCATTTCTGTAATGATATATCATTTCATGCTCCCATTTTTAACTTTTACTTTGGAATAATTTTAGACTCACAAAGAAGATGCTTCTACTGTTTCAAGAGAAGTATAAGTGGTACCAAACCCTTGCATCGCTCAAATAATTCAAAATTTTCCAAATTCTAAGTAACAAATTTTAAGATGACGACAAAAATAAGAGTAAGCTGCCCAGCCAGTGTGGCTCAGTGGTTGAGCACCAACCTACGAACCAGGAGGTCACAGCTCATTCCCAGTCAGGGCACATGCCGGGCTGCAATCTTGATCCCCAGGTTGGGGCATGCAAGAAACAGCCAATCAGTTATTCTCTCTTATTATTGGTGTTTCTATCTCTCACTCCCTCTCCCTTCCTCTCTGAAATCAATAAAAATATATTTTTAAATAATAATAATAACAGAGTAAGCTTTGCTTACAAGGCTTGCAGAAGAGAGAACATATCAAACATATTATTCTTAATATATTAAGATTTGTGTTTTCTGCTTAAAGTAAAATTAGAGTTGTTAACAGATGCTAAACAATTCTAAACACTTATTGCCTAATCAGAACCTAATGGGTGAGCATTATCAACATATCTGATCCTTATTTTATATAACAAATGACCACCATGAATTCTACAACAGAAATGATCAGGTAATTTAATGCCTCAATTTTTCATCTTGCAGTGAAATGAGATTATTGATTTCTATATGCTGCTATTAGGCAAACTTTTTGTCAGTCTAAACTTTAGCTAAATTAATCCATGCTTAGAAACATTTTAAAACATTAATTCCTTAAGTCTAATTTACTGAAAAAATTATTTCTGATTTATGGTTTGGGTTTTTTGTTGTTGTTTATATATTTTTTTTATTGATCTCAGAGAGGAAGGGAGAGAGAGAGAGAGAAACATCAATGATGAGAGAGAACCACAGACCGGCTGCCTCCTGCACAGCACCCACTGGGGATCAAGCTGAAACCTAGGCATGTGCCATTGACTGGAATCGAACCCGTGACCCTTCAGTCCACAGGCTGATGCTCTAGCCCTGAGCCAAACTGGCCAAGGTTAATTTATGATTTTATTTGAAGAACCGAGTAATATTAAAACAAGTATCATAATTAGAAAATTTTTTCAATATTTCAAGTTTAAGGTAGGTTCTTTTATTTGTTTTAGGTTTTGTTTTTGCTTTTTACCTAATAGACATGTCTTCTGTAATGTAATAGATTTCACGAACCATGATTTTTCCAGAAAGAACAGAGAAAGAGAAGGAGCCTGTTATAGGAAAAAAACACAACAGCAATTAATTTAATCGTTTTGATAGACATTAGAGCTCTTAACACTTAAAATAATCTTAGCAACCAATTCATTAATTAAATGTTCTCTCCTGACTCCCTTCCAGATATCCTTACAGCCTTACTAATTTCTATCATTTTTCCTGAAAAAGTGCCACAGTGTCATCACTATGGACTGAGTTACTAAATAACCACATAGGAACATTAGTTTTAATAGCTGCTTCATACAACTAATTCTCTTAATTATGCACAGCCATTAAATAAACCCACAGCAGTAATTCACCATTTTTCTCCATTACTCCAGGAATCAGTCACTGCCTCAAATTAATGGAAGACTATTTATGTTTGAGAGAAGTTCATGTCCACTAAGAGGCACTCAACTCCAGGGAAGGTTAGAATGATTCTATTCAGTGCTCCCTCTTCCTTTCTCATGGGTTTGGGACTTTCCAGAGTATACAGCTTCCTAGTACACCCTCCCATCTACAAACCTCCCACTTATAAGTAGTTAGAAACTGAACTAATAAAGCAGGCACAAAATGAAATACACAAGATGACTCCAACTTACAGGTTTTTAAAGTGCAGGTTACTTAAAGAAATAAAAAAGGCAAATAATTCATTGAGCATTAGAAACTTTCTCTAGATGGAACTGTGAGAAATTTGTTTCCATATTTTATATTTGTCTATATTTTTTCAAATTATTTTCATGAGCATCTTTTATAAACAAAGTCAAAGAGTAACTATGGAAACACTTTAACAAATAAAAATAAGGTAAAGGGCGTAACCTGTTACAGAGTGCTGGAAGAGAGAAATTCAAAGTAAGTTAGTTTATCCTTCATGAAACCATGGTAAATTTCTAAAACTACCTGTTTATAAAATACAAATGTATAATATATACCTCAAGATTACACAGAAGAAAATAATGCAACTCACCAATATGGATATAGCCATGTTTGTATAATCTGTTGACAACCAAGGTTAAAATAAGACCAACATTCCGAGAATTATAATATGTGAGATAAATAATCCATCCACAGGACAAAATGGTAGCTGTTGGGAGAAAAAAGTACAAAAGGATGTCACTTTCAATCACCTTAGTATCTTATTAAACTTTGTTAGTAAAAGATCATTTATTACACTCAGAAATGATGATATGGTAGTAAGTCCTCTTAAAATTTAATACCTTGGGTTTTAAAATCAGAGGTTGGAGCTACTTTATCCACCTTTCCTCACTCTCTGTTAGTCATTAGCCAGAAATACACAGATTCCAATCAGATCCATTAGAGTCTTTTGTTTTTCTTTTATTTCCTTTTTCACTGCTTTGTACTGTTTTCTTTATTAAATACTAGAGGCCTGGTGCATGAAATTTGTGCAGGGGGGGAGGGAGTCACCTTAGCCCAGTCTCTGCACCCTCTCCAATCCAGGACCCCTCAGGGGACGTCCGACTGTCAGGCATCCCTCTCACAATCTGGGACTGCTGGCTCCTAACTGCTCACCTGCCTGCCTGCCTGATTGCCCCTAACTGCCCCCCCCTGCCGGCCTGGTTGCCCCCAACTGCCTCCCCTGCTGGCCTGGTTGCCCCACGCAGCCTGCTGTTCAGTCATTTGGTCGTCCCTCACTAACTCTCCTGATGGTCTGGTCACCCCACGCAGCCTGCTGTTCAGTCACTTGGTCGTCCCTCACTAACCCCACTGCCAGCCTTGTCACCCAACGCAGCCTGTGTTCAGTCATCTGTCCAGTTGTTTCTGTCATGACGGCCCCTGGATTTTTATATATTAGGATATGTAAAGATGTTATGGGACAAGAAAGCCCATAATTCTGAACATTATGAAAAACGTTCACCTTTATCAGGCTAAAAACTTATTCCCAAGCTATTCACTGAAGGCTAAAGTCACTTAAAAAGAAAGAAAATTAATGATTTTTTTAAATCAGAGAAAAGTCATTGATTTTTTAAATCAATAAATTCTGCTTTTAAAAAAGTAATGGAGTCAGGGGGCAGGGACCGGAGGGGGTCAATGGGGGAAAAGGGGACATATGTAATACTTTCAACAATAAAGAATTATTAAAAAACAAAAACAAAAAGTAATGGAGCCTGGCCAGTGTGGTCACTGGTTTGATTTCTGGGTTGTTTGCTCAATACCCAGTAGGGGCATGCAGGAGGTAGCCAGTCAATATTTCTTTCTCATTGGTGTTTGTTTCTATCTCTCTATCCCTCTTCCTTCCTCTCTCTCTAAAATCAATAAAAACATTAAAATAAATAATGGAAATAAGTAGGAATTTAGCCCACTTAAAGGCATATCTTTATTAAACAGAAAATCTTATACTATTTTACTATAATTGATAAGACAATAACCATTTAAGAATGTCTACTTTTATTGAATAAACTACAATAAATGATATTCCAAGTTTGAACATTTGTCAATCTATCATAAAGTTTATAATCACTTACAAAATTTACAATATTCCCAAAAATACTAGATCATGAATATACAAAAAGTAAAATACAAGAAAGCATTTTCTGATAATAATATTTTTTACTTATCTATTTTTAAAGTATAACTGTTTTCTAAATTAGGACAAAGTAATGTAAAACAATTTAACATGTGTAACCTTTTAGCAACATCAAATTAAGTTCTTAACTCAAAAAAATTATTTAACATGATAAAACAAGGCAGTCACTGATACAACATTTCACAGGGTAGCTTAGATTAATGGTAATAGCTTTGATGTAGCAAGTGCTATGATGTGTCCATAAAAATTATTCCTAGAACAATTATTTCAAAAAATTATTTTGATGACATTTCATTATGTTTTAAGTTTAAAGTCATTTTGTAGTATTTTTACTGTAAACCACTGTGTCAGGTTGTTGTGGGCCATTCAGAAAGGTAAGAGGTATCTGAAGAGAAAGTATGCTTCTAGTGTTAAAGAACCTAGGAACTATGGCCTTTTCATTATGACATGTACCCACCCCCTTTAATGTCGTAAGGCCAGCCATTGCTTAAAATTTGGCAATTTCTACTCCAACCATAAAAACACACAAAAGGGTAATGTAACCCTAGCCAGTTTGGCCCAGTGGATAGAGTGTCAGACTGCAGACTGAAGAGTCCTGGGTTCGATTCCTGGTCAGGACACATGCCAGGGTTGCAGGCTCAATCCCCAGTGTGGGGCATGCAGGAGACAGCTAATCAATGATTCTCTCTCATTATTGGTGTTTCTATTTCTCTCTCTCTCTCCCTTCCTCTCTGAAATCAATAAAAATATATTTTTTAAGAAGTAATGTACAAAAAAATACATTCTACTTACCAACGAGGAGCCACACAACATTAGAATTGTGTTCTGTAAGAAAATCTTCCAATTGGGTGATACTAGGAACAATACTCTCATTTTTCCTTTGATCCATTATTGAAGTCTTTCCAGAGCAGCATCTAAAGGTCTAAGAATTCAAAGGTTAAATTTAGAATCAGAGATTTATTAATCTGCAAGGAAAATCATGTTAAGGGGGGAAAAGGTGAATTTAGTAAATATTAAAGTTTATTAAATCACATTCTGTTCCTTCAATGATAAGAATGCAAAAATACAATAAACCCGTGGTCGGCAAACTGCGGCTCGTGAGCCACATGCGGCTCTTTGGCCCCTGGAGTGTGGCTCTTCCACAAAATACCACGGCCTGGGCGAGTCTATTTTGAAGAAGTGGCGTTAGAAGAAGTTTAAAAAATTTGGCTCTCAAAAGAAATTTCAATCGTTGTACTGTTGATATTTGGCTCTGTTGACTAATGAGTTTGCTGACTACTACAATAAACAACAAAACATGGCCACATTTCTATTTCTATATAAGACAACACATCATGTTTCTAATGTCCTGATTTCACCATACTAAGTGTGAGAAGAGACTCAGGTTCAGTTAGCGTACTCTGGATCCAGATAAGAGGGACATCATTATTCTGAAATATAATCAAACATATTCTGAAATATTAATCAACAATAAAGAGAGAGTACTAGTAAGTAGGATGAAAATTAATAAAAATGGAATGGATAGGCCAAAAGGGGGAACCCTCACACACTACCACTCAACATGAATTACATACCCCAACAAAAAACCATCATTTGCAACAGGCTCCAACAGGAAGAGATGCACCTTTCAAGTCAAACTATTTTACTACTTCAGTAGGAGGAAGGGAGATAATACCTGAATGAAATAAATGCATTATCCTATCTAATAAAAGGGTAATATGCAAACCAACCATCACTCTGTCACAAAGGTAGCAGCGCCCATAGCCACAAGATGGCAGCGCCCAGTCCTCTCAGCCCCGCTGGAGTCCCCAGTCCCGAGGGGGTGGGGAGGGGGCTCGGCTGCTGAGAGTGGGCTGTGTGAGTGGCCTGGTGGAATGCTTGCTTCATCACCGCAGTCACAAGGCAAGCATTCCACCCCAGCTGCAGAGGGCCTCTGGGCAGCGAGCACAGAGCAGCCGGAGGGGGGGGGGGGGGGGGGTGCGACAAGGCAAGCATTCTGTGCCCAGCTGCGGATGGGCCTCTGGACCATGGAGAGCCTCTGGGCAGTGGGTGCAGAGCGGCCAGGCCCTGTAGAGAGCTACTAGCGCAGGGATTCGTGCGCAGGACTACCAGTTAAAAATAAAAAAGTAATAAATGCATCATTATAAAAGTCCATAATTATAACACTGCAAAGATCACCAAGTATTTCCAAAGATCCTCTTTACCCTCAAGAAAATACAATGATACATGTCAATTATATCTCACAATATAAAACTGGAGTCTGGTTGGCATGGCTCAGTGGTTGAGCTTTGACTTATGAACCAGGAGTTCATGGTCCGTTTCCCAGTCGGGGCACATGCCCAGGTTGTGGGCTCAATTCCCAGTGTGGAGCCTGCAGGAAGCAGCCAACCAATGATTCTCTCTCATCATTGATGCTTCTCTCTCTTTTTCTCTCTCTCTTTCCTTCTCCCTCTCACTTCCTCTCTGAAATCAATAAAAAATATTTTTAATATGGTTTAAAAAACTGGAAAAAAATGTTCTCAAATTTTCAAAGTTTTGAAAAATCTATTAACCAGCAACTTAAAATGTGGGAGCTAACTTTACAACATGAGCTTTCTTTTTCTCCCTCGTTTAGTTTTTTTAAACTAAAAAATGTTTTAAAGGAGGAAACATTTTGAAAACACCTTTAATCTAAAACCAAATATTCACATATAATGGTTTGCACATTACATAATAACATATGTACCTATTTCATACATATTTTTATCATCTTACAGATGTATCACCAGCATAACACTGGGGTGAAAAGACCTTCTACTGCCTCCTGGAGTTACTCCATGAGGGATATGTCCCAGCATTCAGCTCTCCACACGAAAAGGAGATCTGTTTTGAATCAAATCCAAGAGGAGATGATCTATTCACCAAAAGGATCTAAAGTCTCCATCCCCAATCTCCAACACCCACCACGGTAACAACCCACAACCAAAGAGAATGTAGAAGGAGGGTGTTAGGTTGCAAAGGCAGAAAACTGCAGCATCACAGCTTTCACCAACATTTTTCCAGTTTCAGCTAATGCAAAACCTTATTTAAGAGAAATGAACACATAGAGGTTCAATAGTTAAGAGAACATACTTTGAACAAGTACAGAAGTAAATGGTAACACTTAATAAAGGCCCTAAAGTGAGACATGGACATTGTAGTATAAAGGATTTCAACACACAATGTATACATAATCAGGATGAACTGGGGCTGAGCCCCATTGTTTAAGTGGACACCACCAATTCCTTAGTGAAGAGGAACTAGAGACTGATGTAAGAACCTACCGCATAACCTTCATAGAGCAAATATGGCCTGAAAACCAAACTGGTCACTTCCTCTTCCTCTCCCCTTCCTGAAGGGTTCATCTAAAAGCCACAAAGTAGGCAAAGTAAGGCCAGCATCTGCACCTGGGGAAGGGAGGGACAGGAGTCTCATGGCTAGAGTGGATGTCAGAGGTGGACAAGGGTAAATAAGTATCCAGCTGGGTGATGAAGAGGTAGCAGAACAGCAGCAGTGCCTCAGGGTATCAAAGCCATAGCAGCATGAGGCCATATGTGCAGAAGTCAGGCACAGCACACTGGAGCCTGAATAGAAGGAAAAGGGCATCCATGGTGGGGGACAGGGCAGGAGAAGTCCAGCTCAAGGTGCCAGGGCCTGAGCACAGCACAAGAACATCTGCATGGGGAGGCTCCTGGTGCAGGGGTTCAGAACCCAAGAGGAAGGCCTGCAATGAGGGCTTGGTCCCCAGTGTGGGCCATGCAGGAGGCAGCCATTCAATGATGTTTCTATCTTTCTATCCCTCTCCCCTCTTCTCTGACATCAATTTTTAAAAAGTATTTTTAAAGAAAGAAAATAAAACTCTTAAAAAGCTGTAGAAAACATATCTACAAACAGGGTAAAAAGAACTGACTTCGCCCTAGCTGGTTTGGCTCAGTGGATAGAGCCTCATCCTGTGGACTGAAAGGGCCTGGGTTTGATTCCAGTCAAGGGCACATGCCTGGGTTGTGGGCTTGATCCCCAGTAGGAGGCATGCAGGAGGGAGCCAATCAATGATTCTCACTCATCATTGATGTTTTTATCTTTCTCTCCGTCTTCCTTCCTCTCTGAATCAATAAAAATATTTTTAAAAACACAAAAAACTGACTTCAACTTCTCCAAATCTCCAGGAACCATGATATTTATTGATTGATTGACTGATTGATTGATCTATCTTCACCTGAGGATACGTTTTGTTTTGTTTTTATTGATTTTTAGAAAGAGAAATACCGACATGAGAGAAACATTGATCAGTTGCCTCACGAAGAGGCCCTGACCGGGGAATGGAACCCGCAACCTTTTGGTGTACAGGACAAAGTTCCAACTAACTGAGCCACCCAGCCAGGGTGAAACCATGATATTTAAATGGTACGCACCTTTAATAGTCCAACAGACAAATTACTACCACTAGTATATTCCTTAACATGATTAGCGATACACAAATCAACAGGGATTGCCATAAATGAAAAGGTTTAATTATCTGACTTCTATATCCTATACATTGGTTAGTTGTGGGTTTTGTTTTGCTTTTTGTACTGGCCAAAAAACACACTCTGAAAGTTTCTTTTAATTCTTTTAGTCAAGAATTCAATGTATCGCTTCCATTTTGATTAGAAATATACCAGAAAGCCATAACACTAAAAAGCATTAGCAAACTTGCCCTGGCTGGGCAGCCTCAGTAGTTGGAGTGGTGTTAGGACCCGCCAAGATTTTGGGTTCCGTTCTGGGTCAGGGCACAAACAAGAATCAATCAATGGCCCAGACCAGCAGAGGCAGAAGCCCAGCAGCCTGAGCAAAAGCAGCCTGCGCCCTCTCCAGCCCCAGGGTCTCTTTCCCACTTCCTCCTCCACCCCACCTTCCTCCTCCACCTGCCTGCCTGCCGGAGGGGGGAACCCCCTGCCTTCCCTCCTGCCCCTATTGTTCCATCCCTGGGCTCCCGCCCTTCCCCTTCCCACCCGCTCCCCTTTTCCCATCAGTGGCCTTGCGCCTGCAGTTCTTGGTTTTCACCCTCCCTTCCTCTGTAATGTCAGGAATTTTTCAAAAAATTAAAAGTTGGACTGGAAAAAAAAGAATCAATGAATGTATCAATAAGTGGAAAACAAATAGATGTTTCTCTCTCTCAAATAAATATAAATGTAAAAAGCATTAGCAAAGTAAAATTCTAAAGAAGGTTTCTTGTAATAAAACTATTTTCATTTTTGTATCTGGCCCTTAAGCTCCTCTCTTATCTTCTACCTTAAGTCCGTTCAGTCAGAAACCTTACCTAATACATCTTCAAACTATCCATCCAACAATAGGGTCTTTGGATGTGGGGAGAGAGGGAGGAGGAAACTGGTCATATGTGTTGACCAACACTCTCATCATATCAAATTTAAAGAAAGTCTTTTTTATTAGCATGTTGTTATGCAAAGAGTCCAACAGATTCATTTAATAACCAATTCCTATGAGCTGAGAATATTGCTCCAATTGAAATTGAACTTTTATGTAAAAAAATTTTTTAAAAGACTGCTTTAGGAAGTTTTATGGGAATATGACTTACACAATACTACTGATGACATTTGGTACAGCACTCTAAATGGATATGGAGCTAGATAGAAACATACTTCACAAAGTACAATAAAGTCAGTAGTTTAAAGTCTAGACTCTAAAAATTTAGGTGGATGTTATCTTACTCTTTGAAATGTTAATTCCATGGAATTAGCTCACCATGAAACTAGAACTCCCATGGCAATAGCTAACATTTATTTACTGCTTGCTATGTGCCAGGCACTGTTCCAAACACTTTACATGTGTTTACTCATCTAACCACCACAAATAACTACCCATTTACAATTTTCCCCTTTTACAGATGAGAAAACTGTGGCAGAAGCTAAGCACAAACACAGGTAAGGGTCCATCTGGGATCATAACCTAGACCATCTGGCTTTAGAATCTTGTTATATTGCCTCTCATCATTTATGTTCACTGAAATCAGTAACAATCTCTTGGTTTTCCATTTCTTTTCTATGAAAAATTAGTTCCCTCCTCCCAACTCTAGATTCTAGTTTAGGAGCTAATATAAATGTTACCAAAATTCATATTTTGGTATAATAAATTCATATTTTGCCCACTATGACATTTTTTCTCCTAAAAGGGTGGTCCATTAAATCAAAGATCAGCAGTTTTTTTGAGTTTTTTTAAATAACCAAAAGCAATAACACATCAAGACTGATGTGTTACAGAGACTGATTAACAGCAAAGAAAGCCACATTGTGAAGTAAGCCAGATCCAACTGGACCACTCCCCACTTTTCTCCACCTCTCTCTCACCCAGTCAAAAAAGGCTATATCTACATAGTTTTAAAGAGCTTTGTCCCCTAAAGAAATTGACAGCTGATAGAAGGTATATGGTAGTCTTAAAATATGTCCAAAAATTATTTGATCTTCCTCCCTTCAAGAGATGGAGCTTAATTAATTTCTCTCCCAAATGTGGTCTGGACTGAATGATACAATTCTAAAAGAATATAGCAGAAGCAATGATGTATAACTAGATCACAGATGGCATCATGGCCTCCTCCTTGCTCTCTGTCTTGGATCATGTGTTCTGGGGGAACCAGCTGCCTTGCTAGGACATATAAGAAGCCCTACAGAGGTCCATGTGGTGCGGATTTGAAGCTTCCAGCCAACAGCCATGTGAATGAACCATCATAGAGGCAATTCCTCCAGCCCCAATTGAGTCCCTCTATGACTAAGTCCCAGCCAAGATTTTGGCTATAAACTCTTGAGACCCTAAGTCAGAAGTAATCAGCTTAGTAACTCCCAAGTTCTGAGTCCATAGAAATTCTGAGATAATAAATGTTTTAAGCCACTGAGTTTTGGGATACTTTGTTACTCAGCAATAGATAACTAATATAAAGTATAAGGAAGATAAGCAAAGTAGTTCTATTCATATGGTTCATACTTGTCATCTTAAGCTAAACTACGCCCACTCTTCTTCACTCCTCCTCCTTACCAAGAGATCAGAAGTTAGCAAGCCCACATCAAAAAGGCTACCAATCCCATGAGTGAATAATTTCCTCTTCCTACCATAAGTGGGTGTCTCCTGCATGGACTTTGTGAAGCAACCTCCACTCTGCCTCCTACCAACTCATCTGTATCCATAATCATCATACCTCCCTACCTCCTGTCTCAGTAAAAGTCTATCTAAAGTACCTTTGACATGCATCCCTTCCAGCTTAGTCCATGATCAGCTATATCAATTATTTTTCCTCATTCTGTTATCTTCATATTTTCTTTCTGATGGCTTTTTATCCCATCAAATAAAGAGTGTACTATGAATGTATTCATATTCCTCATACCTTTAAAAAACTAAAGCCCTCTCTCAAATACATCTCTTTAGCTACCCTCTCTCTATTCTACTTAAAACCAAAGTTTCTGAAAGATTAAATGACATTAGGTATTTCAATTTCCTCATCATTTACCCAGTGTAAACTGGCTCTACCTATAAAGTTGCTCTTGCTCAAGTCAACAACTTCTTAACTGATATGTCCAATGGATACTTCTATTGTCCTCAGTTTATTTGATGTCTCAAAGATGTCTAATATTCAGTCCTTTTCTCCAAACTCAGTTCTTTCACTGACTTCTGTGACTCTCCTGATTTTCTCCTACTTCCCTGCCCATCCCATCTCCTTTGAGGTGTGTTTTTTCTTCTACCTTAACCCTAAGAATTAGTGTGCCCCATCCTTACTTCTCTTCAATCACTTCACATGTTCTCCCTGAGTGATCTCATCCATTCACACTGCTTTTAACTATCACCTATAAATGGAGACTCCACAATTTATACCTCAAGATGGGTCTTTCTAACTCAGATCCATATACACAACTACATAAATGACATTTCCTTTTTTTTGTTAATCCTCACCCGAGAATATTTTTCCATTGATTTTTAGGGAGCGTGGAAGAGAGGGAAAGACAGAGAGAAACATTGATATGAGAGAAACACACTGATTGGTTGCCTCCTGCACAAGCCCCAACCAGGGCCTGGGCCAGGAAGGAACCTGCAACCAAGGTGTGTGTCCCTGATGGGAATTGTGCCCGGGGCCCTTTGGTCCACAGGCCGATGCTCTATCCACTGGGCCAAACTGGCAAGGGCTACCTAATGACATTTCTTGGTGGAAATCACAGAGTCCTCAAATACAAAATAGCTCCCAACTAAACTTAGCTCCTCCAACCATGTTCCCAATTTATTGCTCTTTCTATTCTCCCTCAGAAATAGCCCCAGAATCCACTGTTTCCCAAGCCAGATATCAAGTAATCCATTTCATTTATCCTGCAAGTATTTATTAAATATGATGAGCTTGAACATGGCAGCGACCAGGAAGTACCCTGACTCCACTTTCCTTCAACCCAATAATTCTTACCCATTCTATCTCCCTTGCATCTGTATAATCATCTCCATCCTTTAATTCCCATTTGCACTGTTTTACTTCTGACTCTCCTTTGTCATCTGGTCTTATTACAATAGTCTCTACTTGATCACCATGGTTCCAAGCTCATCTCTCTCCAATTCATCATCCAGAATGCCTATTTGACCATGGCACTTCTATTTGTCACATGTAAATTCCCCCAAATTTTCTCAAATTGAAGAGTTACTTTGTTAACCTCCGTTAAATTTTGAAATTCTATCACTATTTTTAACATGAAAAAAAGTATGCTAAAATGAAGTCTGTAAGAATCCTAGTTTCCCACTGTACCTTAAAGTACTACTAATAGAATACCTTCTTTTATTATTTACAATAATATAAAGGCTTAATTATAAATACAAACATCTACCATAGGGTTGCATAGTGCTGCTTTCCCAGTCTTTTACATAAACAAAATGATCCTTGTATATAAAATCAAGGAAATTGTATGGGTCACAAAAATATTACCTTCTAGAAAAAAAACTCACTACTCTAGCACTTTTCAGGGCCATTTAGACCACTCTATTACTAGAAGCCTAAAATAATGCCTGACATATGGTACTTGTTAAATATTTGTCAATGAATTAAATGTTCCTTAATCATTTTTAACCATGCCTTCTACTATTCTCCATAGAACTCATAATAAAAAAATATACTTGAGTTTTAACTACACATATTATTCTATGAAGAACAAAAAGTCAATTTTCTTCATTTCTTTTTTAATCCCTTTATAACATGGGCAGATTAATGTGCTTACAAAAGAAAGAACAGTGACACTTGATAGAAAAATCAAGCCAAAACTTTCTGTGGCCTTATTCTTACAATACACAAGCTCAGCACATGACTCAACTGTCAGTCAGGTATCGGTAGTTCCAAAGTCAAGTAAAATGACTGGCAGGTCAAGTTATACACCATCACCACCCAACCCTCATTCCTTGACCATTTAAGCAGATCAAAACACAACTGAAACAGAAAGTCAGAAGATTTCCTCTCCCTGAACTTTAATTGGAAATTATATCGTTTTCTAACTTAGCCGAAATATTTACCTGTTTTTATTCCCAGATTCTTCAATGTTGTTTTTCCTTCTCCTTATCTTCAGAAGGCCCATCTGCAGTGTTTCATCTTAACAAACCTAAAAAAGAACAAAAAACATTTCAACAAATTATACAAGATATTCTGGCTTTACGAGCAATTTTACCATTTCAGATTAAATAATTTGATTATACCTGCATAAAAGTCTTTAATGTTAGTTCAATACTACATTTCATTCTTTAAAGTTTCCAAATAAAAAATACTCCTAGAATACTCTAGAAAATCTAGAATAAGACCACAATTTCCGAACTATGGCCCACCAAATATTTGAAAACTCCTAACTGTGCTTATGGAAAGAGCATGATATTGGTCTTTAGAGGGTTCTAGAGGTCAAATCCTACCTTTAAAACATTCTTTAAGTGTGGCTTTGAAAAAAACATTCTCTAAGTGTGGCTTTGAAAAAGTTCTCTCAATTGCTGGTCTCTGCTGGCAAGAACAGCTCCTCAGTTTTTTTTACTATTCCCAGCACCTAGCACATTTCTTAACAAATGAAAATCAACCTGCAAATAACACTGATTAAGGGGCTGTAACCAGGAGCCAGATCACCTGGTTTAAATCACAACTCTGACTTTGGACGAATTGTTTCTTCTTTTTTTTTTAACTTTAAGATAACATTTATTGGGTAAATTACAGAAGTAGAAAATGTAATTCCTAGAAGAAATGGGCTTAGGAAGCATGTTATAGACTTAAAAGAAGGGCCCTTGGAGTTTGGGGAATGAGAAAGCTAATGCTAACGTGCCTGAGGGGAAGAAGTGGGGGTGGGAGGGGAGGAAGGAAAAGGGAAAGGGAAAGGCATAGACATGCTCCTTGGAGGGAGAGCACCTGGAAGAGTTGTTTCTTAGGCTATGGACTTTAGTTCTCTCATCTGTAAATGAGACTAAAAGTCCTTACATGATAGGATTGTTATGATTATTGCATGAGGTAATATATGCACATCCTGTACCACTCAACAGTTTTATAAGACAAATATTTTGGCCCGGCAGGGCGTGGCTCAGTGATTGTTGACCTATGAACCAGGAGGTCACAGTTCGATTCCAGTCAGGGCACATGCCCGGGTTGTGAGCTCCATCCCCAATGGGAGGCATGCAGGAGGCAGCTGATCAATGACTTTACTTCATCATTGATGTTTCTATCTCTCTCTCTCCCTCACCTCTCCCTTCCTCTCTGAAATCAATAAAAATATATTTTTAAAGAAAATATTCTGGTATATTCATCTGTTTTTATACTTCATGTGTCTAGTTAACTTAGAATAAATCAGCCTCATTGCCGTGAATGAAGTGAAAGCAGCAACATGAAACCAGTTGAAACTTACACACTTGAACACTTCCAATACCACGGTTTCTTTACAGAGGAAATTTACAAGAACTCTTTCCCTCTAACCAGCGTCCCTAATTATCTGCAGGCAAAAACTAAGGCAAACGCAGTGGGAGGGTAGGGGGTAGGAGACAACTAATACTCTGAAAAGGAAAAATCAACTTCCTTTCACCTCCCTTTGACCAAGATAACGTTTCCGCTGAAATGTGTTCTCTCCCATGGTGCAGACTCAGCAAGCACCAATTCAGAATACAAAACACACCACGCCTGGAGTGTAAAGGGGGGTTCTAAAGCTCCACCGCCCTTGCTAAGCAGTCTGCAGTCTCCCGCAGCCAGGTGCTAGCAGGGCTGACGCCGCAGCCTGCAGGTGCACGGTCCTTCCCGCGGAGACCACACCCGCAAGCGGGCGCCGCCCACCTGACTCCTCACCATCCGCTGAGGCCGCTCGGGTATCCCAAACCCCACCAGCCGACTGTCATGGCCCTTCCAGGCCTTCCCATTGACCTACGACATCGGTCTCAGGTCCTAGTGCTTCAGGTAGGGAGAGCAAAAGACTGCGAATGTGTCGACACCACAGCAGGCAGTTGAGATGAAGGCAAACCTCCCCAACTCCAACCCGGCTGAGGTCCCGAGACACTGGACAAAGTGCTGACCAACCGAACCGGTCCCGTCCCCTCACCTGGGCGAGCAACCGGGGCAGCCCGGAACCGTCCGGCCTCTCATCGGAGGACGCCAAGGGCCCTTGGCAGCGGAGCAGCGCCGAGCGTCCGCGGCCTGCCGAGCTCGGCCCGCGCGCACACACCCTCTAGCCCTGCCAGCCGGGCCGCCGCCGCAGGTCCAGCCCGCCACCCAAGATCCGGCCGGGCCCAGACCACAGAGGGAGGCGGAGGATGGGGCGGGGGTCAGAGCTGAGGCCCGGCGGCACTGCGGCTGCGTCAACGGGTAACGTCCTACCTCACGGCGCCGGCGCCTGGAGGCTCGCCAGCCGAGCCCCGCCCATGAATGGGCAGCACCTCGCCCCGCCCCACCGGGCTGGGGGCGGAGCCTGGACCGTGAGGCACAAATTGTAATGGGAAAAGTGGGGAACAGTCTTAACTCTGCAGAAGCTTCCTGGTTGCCTGGAGCAGATATGAAATATGCACGTAAGACAAGTAGACAGCCCAGCCGCTGTGGCTCCGGAAGCCACGATTCGATTCCGTGGTCAAGGCACATACCCGGGTTGCAGGCTTGATCCCCAGTGGGACGTTCAGGATGCAGTTGGTCAATGATTGTCTCTCATCATTGATGTTTCTATCTCTCTACCTCTCCCTTCCTCTCTGAAATCAATAAAATGTATATTTTTTAAAAAGACAAGTAGACAAGCAATTACACAGTGTTAAATATGGGCCAGGTTCTTTCTAAGCACTTAATCTTCTCAAAACCCTTATCCCCATTTATTTATACTTCACAAATGAAAAACGCAGGTATAGCGAGGGTTACATATCCATCACCTCACATAGTTGCAATTTCTTGTGTGTTCAGTGAGAACTTCCAAAATCTACTCTCTGGAGTAAAAATTTTCAGAAAATGTACCATCCATTCAGCTATTCAGAAAGTTGTTAGAGCTTGAACTCTCATTTCAGAAAAAAAGTCAAAAGCCAGATGTAAAGTCAAATAATTAGATATAACCAAAGTATCAATTTCAATTTATAATTTAGCCTGGTGAAATAAATTATTAAAATAATAGCATAGTGATTAGTTATAAATTCTGAGACTTATCAAGTGCTAAATAATATTAAGTTTTATTTGCATAGTACATTTCTTTCAGACAACAACACCAGAGGCAGGAATTAATACAATATTCCTCTCAAAGGTGAACCAAACTATGACAAAGAGTGTCCAGGTAACTTGCTCAAGATCATTACCTCTAAAAAGAAGAGAAGTTATTGGATAAAAGAGACTTCAGAGCCCACAATCATAGTTTTGTTGGTTTCCATGGTTATTTTTAACCATGGAAATTTCCAAATATATACAAAGGAAAAGAGAGAGTAATGATCCCTCATGTATCTCTTACCTAACCTCATCAATTAGCAATATATACCCCATTTGACTTATTCAAAGCACTCAATTCCCAGACCCCAAATGCATAATCATTTTAGCATGTCTCTCAATAAAACTAGAACTCTTTATTTAATACTAGAGGTCCGGTGCATGAAATTCATGCATGGGGGGGGTGTGTCCCTCAGCCCAGTCGGACATCCCTCTCACAATCCAGGACTGCTGGCTCCCAACTGCTCACCTGCCTGCCTTCCTGATTACCCCTAACCGCTTCTGCCTGCCAGCCTGATCACCCCCTAACCACTCCCCTGCCAGCCTGATTGATGCCTAACTGCTCCCCTGCCAGCCTGATTGCCCCTAACTGCCCTCCCCTGCAGGCCTGGTCACCCCCAACTGCCCTCCCCTCAGGCCTGGTTCCCCCCCAACTGCTCTCCCCTGCAGGCCTGGTCACCCCTAACTGCCCTCCCCTGCAGTCTTGATCGTCCCCAACTGCCCTCCCTTGCAGGCCATCTTGTGTCCACGTGGGGGCAGTCATCTTTGACCACATGGGGCAGCCATCTTGTGTGTTGGAGTGATGGTCAATTTGCATATTATTCTTTTATTAGCTAGGATAGAGGCCTGGTGCATGGGTGAGGGCCAGCTGGTTTGCCCTGAAGGGTGTCCAGGATCAGGGTGGGGGTTCCCTTGTGGTGTGAGGCGGCCTGGGCGAGGGGCCTGTGGTGGTTTGCAGGCTGGCCACGCCCCCTGGCGACCCAAGCAGAGGCCCTGGTATCTGGCATTTATTTATCTTCTATAATTGAAACTTTGTAGCCTTGAGCGGAGGCCTGGGCCTGCCAGGGTGTGCAGAAAGCTTGGCTTCCTCCATCTCAGGGGAAACCCAAGCCTCCTGCTCTCTCAGTGGTCACAGCCATCTTGGTTGGGTTAATTTGCATACTTGCTCCTGATTGGCTGGTGGGCATGGCTTGTATAGCAGAGGTAGGGTTAATTTGCATATTACTCTTTTATTAGATAGGATGTTTTTAGGTTTCATTAAATCATCAACAGTTTCCCCTTCATCTTTTATTTGTTGATAAGATGTTTATTTTCCTAAATCATTTTCAACATTCTGGAATATTTCATTACAATTGTATAGTCAATGAACTTGTTCTTCTGGCTTGTATTTTCTATAAAGTAAAAGTTCAATTGAATTCTAGTTATTTTTTTTTTTATAACATATTTTTGGAATGTCAAAGTAACATCCCTTTTTTGGGGCCCCTTTGGGCACAACTCTCAGACCAGGGAGGAGACCACAAATTCCTTCATTAATTGAGTTAATTGTTGACTTAACTATCCAGTACCCACCTGTATAAAAGAAGTATGTGTCTTATCATTTTACTTTTTATGCGATCCCAGTAATCCTCCCCTCCTCTCACCTGCTTTCCCCATCCCTCCCCCCTCCACAGCCTACCCCTTCCCCCCCAAAATCTACCACCAATGGATTTCAGGTAACCCACTTACACCTCCTCTTTTTATTATAATGCATAAAATAAGGTGCAAAACTGCCATTTCTCAGAGTACTTTCTCAATCTGTTGAGATTTTGCTTCCTCACAATTTTGGTCAGTTTGGCTCAAATAAACTCACAAAAATTCTCTACAGGTTTGAATGTTTCTTACATTTGACACTACACACTCACAATAGGAACTGTCTGTGGATTCTTAAAACTGCAAAATACATTCCAGGTAAATCCCTTAATGGATGCTCACTAGCTCTCAGACATTACTCTGCCTTGGTTAAATAAAATCAACCCACAGGGACAATGGGAAGAACTTTGTTAGGCAAACATCCAGCTTCCATATCTGTCTGGAAACGTCCTTTTTTGTTGTGTTATTCTGATAAAGAACGCAAGCCTTAAAAAAGATGAGCACCCCTGAGCTTGTTTTCTGAGACATCCTCTTTATTTACCCCAATCCATTTTTAGACTGGAAGCTCCAAAAAGGCTGGGCAAGTATCACGTTCACTGAACTGGCCCCACAGGGCAGGTTTGTGGACTCCATCTGGGGTTGATGTCCTGCGGTAGGCTGAGGGCCAGCGGCCAAAGTGCGCTGGTGCTGGTCCACTTGAGAGGGAGAACAGAAAACGGGGCCATGGCTGGCTCAGCCCACAGATGCCGCTCTCCCCGCAAAAGGAGCAACACAAGCCACAGGCTTAGGGCAGGGAACAAACTTTTCTTCTCAAGTTGCACCCGGGATCTCCCAAAACAAAAACATACTGAGGGGTCGCCAGGGTCTCACCTGGGCTCGGGGCAGAAAGCACCTGGGCCGCGTAGCCGCAGTGTGAAGGGCCCGGCCGCCCGTGACGTCACATTCGGGGCGGGGCGGGGAGCGCGCGAGGCTTTGTCACGCAGGCGCGTTTGCGTGGCGGAGGTGGAGCTGGAAGCCGCCTGGGGATTTTAGGAAGACGGCGCTGCCGCCATTTTGCAAGCTTTTTGTCGCAGCGGCTGGGAGATAAGACGGTGGATTGGCTTCATTGCTCCGCAAAGGGCCTTCTGCTTTAGCAGAGGTAAGGTTTCGGGTGGGGTGTACTGGGCTGAGCGGCATCCCATTCTTTTTAGATGTCGAAGTCAGGTGTCGGAGAAACGACCGGGTTGGGGCCTCGGCGACTGGGCTTCCTTCCGGACACAACTCCGCTGGTTGGCTTTAAAAGCGAAGGGTGCGCAGGTGTTACGGTAGATTTAATGTCCTGGGCGGAAAGACCGAGGTTCTGCCTCTGACTTTTACCGGAGGGCCTGGCTGCTCGCCTCGCGGCTCGGGAGGCTCAGGCTCCGCCGAGGAGGCGGGAGACGGGTCGGGAGATCCTTGGAAAGCCGCCTTTCGGGTTTGTGTTGTCGGAACTCAAGCTCTTCGGGACCCGGGTTTTCCAGGATGAAACATTTGTTCCTGTCTGTCAGGCTGGCCAGGTGCGCCGGAGTGGGGACCAGGCGACCGAGGACCTGCGAGTCCACGTCCTGGTATTTATTTAGCTGTGAGGGGTAGAAATGTGGAGAGGTTTGTCCTTCGTGCGGCACTGTTTTTCGGTGGAGCATACCATTGTTGCAGCAGATCTGCATTTCTGACACTTTGCATTGTACTTGAACAATATCTTGTGATTCTAGCACTTGGGATTCTTTATTAATTAGAGGTAGTTTAATAATTCTAGGTAATCTTTCTTGTTTGTGTACTCAGGAGGAGCCTTATCCATAGAATGTGAGTCCAGGATTCTTCTCTTAACCCGAGAAAATATTTCTGAACGTTAATGGAGGTGGGGAGAGAGGGACACTTTCTAACAGGAGAATTAAATTTAAAGTAGTGAACTTGTTTAGAGAAATAAAAATACTTGGTTTTCCTGAGATGCTTATTTGAATTTTAATATTTGCATATTGGTAACTTTGGTTATTTGAGAAGTCTGCCTTGTTAGAGGTGAGCTGGTGGATGGGAAAAAATTAAAGCAGATACATAAGTTTTGCAACAACTGCATAATAATGACTATGTCAATTATATGTTGTAATTTTGCTTGATGTTATTTAAGAGCGCTTAACCACCTCTGTTTTAACGAGTTTCTAATGTGGTTAAAATATAATTTTGGTAATTGAAGGGTCAAAAGATTTAGAGAGCGGAACTCTCGCATGTTTGAGAAAAACAAGCTTCATTGATGGCTCTATACCTTTTTTTTTTCCTCTCGTTAATCCTCAACTGAGGATATTGTTTCCATTGATTTTTTTTTTTAGAAAGAGGGGAGAGACAAAGAGTGAGCCTGCAACCAAGGTACATGTGCCCTTGATTGAATCCCGCCACCCTTCAGTCCGCAGGCTGACTCTCTTAAACCACTGAGCCAAACCGGCTAGGGCTATAGCTCTATACTTTTTATTTCATATTTAAAAGGAATCATGGCAATAACTTAATTAGCAGATTGGTACTGATTTACTGTAATGTAATGGTACAAATAAAACCAAAAAAGTTATTAATTTCTAGCTAGATACTGTTGAAGGCTCTCTAAGACTGAACCTTGGTTCTTTTTATAATTTTTAAATATTATTAGGAAGTGTTGGTTGAAGACAAGCACCAAGCTGAGAATTTTTATCCAGAAGAATTGAAAGAAAATACATTAAGGTCTCAGTGTAATGCCATTAGTTAGTCCTAGATCTCTATGCATCTGACATACCAATGGAATAGTAACCCATGCCTTGGGAAACTGCCTACAAAAGATTTTAGTATCTCTATGACCCCATGTTCTGGGTATTTATATTTAAATAATATTAATGTATATTATTTTATTTGCTAAACATAATCATATATAACCTCCACAGCTCGCTTTTTGTTTCCATTAACAGATGCGGCATTCCAAAAGAACTCACTGCCCTCATTGGGATGGTAGAGAGCGCTGGAGCCATGAAAGCTACAGTGGAAGCCACAAACGGAAGAGGAGATCGCACAGTAGTACACAAGAGAACAGACATTGTGAACCACATCACCAGTTTAAAGAATCTGATTGGTAAATTGAACTAGGAGCATTTTAACATTAATAGTTTTAGTGACTTATTATTAATGTGTAGTTTTGATCTGTCAATTATTTTATAATTCAATCAAATATTCACAAATTATTGAATGCGTATTATATGCTAGACACTATATGTGCTGAGGCTAAAGCTGTGAATAAAACAGTTTTCCTACCCTCCTATCTGTGTATGTCTCTCTGGGAATGGTGGGAACAGTTCAGTTCAGGCTGCCAGTAATGTAGAGGGATACGACACAAAAAGTTGATACTGATAATAGGACACTCAGTGCCTTAAACTTGTATATATGAGGGAGATATGTATGTTAGTTAGAGTGCTCCTTTAATGTTCAATGAATGAGGGACAGGGAGACTATAACTCCAGATTAAAAAACAGCATATACTATTTGGGTATGTTCAAGTACATTGGGGATTTGTCACTTAGACTATGTTTAACAGATTGTTTTTGTAGATAAGGCCAGTAGTGGATATATTTGGGGTTTTTAGAAGTGTGGTTATTATAAAAACCATTCCTTTGTACAGGTAGCAGCCAGTAATTTAGTAAAGGGTCTCAATAAAAATTTCTAATAACGTGTTTTGTTTTAGTGTATTTTTACTGTGTAAAATTTGGAGGTAATAGAGAATTTAAGGAATTTTAAAGTTCTTAGATGTTTAGAAAAGGCTAGGTGAGTAGAGTTTCTATCATCCTGTCTTCCATTAATTTTCTTTTCTCATTTGTTTTGTTGGTCCTATGTTTTCTCCATGTTTTGTGCAGATGTTCCATTGGGACTGTTTACCAGATTGCTTTCTAAATTAGCCAGCTGGGGTTACTTTAAAAAACAGTATGTAATTTTTTTCCTTCTCCGTCCTAAAACAGACTTGTTCTGTATAACAGCGAGCTTGATGGTAGTGCAGGTTGATCATTCTTCATCACACTGTTACACTGTTATTTAGGAGGAAGGGGGTGGCTTATGACAGGATTTCAATGACCTGAGCTGATTTGTGTACAATAGAAAAGTAACTGTACCCTATTATTAATAAAATACAGAATACTCTGTAAGGCTTAACATCGTAATAATAATCACTCAGGTTTACTATACATTGTTTACATCGTGATTTCAGTGATAAACTCATTCATGTTCATAATTAACTACGTAAACATGATGCTAAGTCCAATTAACCACCATGCCAATAGCTTCTTCGATTTTGGCACTGGAGAGGTTTGGTTGGTGATTACTCTCCATAATCTAGAATATTCTAATAGTCTTTTTGAAGATTAAAATCTTTAAAAGAGTGTGTTCTATAAAATCTTTTAAAAATGCAGAAAAGTATAAAGAAGGTAACTTGCCATTGTTTGGATATAAATTATTTCTAATTACTTGTTCTTAAAATAATATATACAAATCATGCCTCTGATTATTTTCTGAAAATAGATTCTAAGGGACATTTTCAAGTTAAAGGGTATAAACTCTTGCTGCATATTAATGTCTTTTTCTAGAAATTTTATACCAACTTATATTCCTTTCCCTCACCACTTTTGGCTATTTTGAAATGCCAAAAATGAAGTTCTGTGTGATTTTTGTTAATTTCTAGTGAATTTGTCCACTGTCATATTTATTGACTCCTTGAACATTACTTTTTGTATTCTTAGCATATTTTTCTACTAAAATGTATTTTTCTTAATGATTTATGAAAACTTATTGTATATCAATTATTTTACCTTTTTTATGTATTGCAAAATGGCTTTTCTTTCTGATTTGTCTTTTGGCAGTAGCCTGTCAATTGGTATTCCTTTCTACAAATTTAAATCAATCAATTATGCACAGTGTATTAGGAAAAGTGAAGTGGCTGTTGTAAACACCACCTTTATATATTGTGGTAAAAATCCTTAAGTGTTTTTCTAACACTGTATCAATGATTCTCAAACTTTAGTGTGAATAAAATCATCTTGGAGTTAGGTTTAAAATGAATATTAGAAGATTTAGATCGAGTCTGACCTGGGGCCCAGTGATCTTCATTTTTAATAATTCCATTTTTTTATACTGCTGATAACCCAACCACCCTTTGAGAAACCCTAAATTTTTAAAGTCCTTAGCCTGGCATGCAAGATGTTGGATGGTCTCTTCCCAGTTTATTTGCCTATGTTTCCCTGTGTGAAAATTGCTCTTGCTTGAATTGTCTACTTTTTCCTGAGTAATGCATAGACAAACCCAACTCTTTAAACCATTGTGGCTAGAAGTGCTCTATGAATGTATAAAATGGTAATATGCCATTCTTTCCCCTGTCATTTCTACTTTCCACTTTGTCAAGACCCTGACTTCCCTTAAGATGTAGCTCTTTATCATGAAGTCTTCCCTGACAATTTTCAAAAGCTTGAGTGCTTTCCCTTCTCTGACCCTCAGCACTCATGCAACCTTTCAGCATTTCCTGCATTGTTGTGCTTTATTTTTATGTGAGTAGTCTCAAACAGTCCATTTGTTGGCAGGGCTTTTGCCATATATGTATATATTATCTTCTATAGAACCTGTGTGCAAATATAAACAAATGTCAATAGCCTCATTAGTCTTGGCTATTTTGAAGGACTACAGTGGGCATTTAGTGAACATTTTCAGAAATTAAATCTTTTCATCCTGTTCACTCTGTGCGGAGCCTCTATAATTCTATACACTTCGTGTATATATACTCTCTAAGCCTTGGTTGTTACAGATTAAAGAGGTCCTCATCTTTTTAGTTTATCCTCATGGTATTACTTCACCTCATGTTTGTTATTCTATAGATGGTTCATGGATTATGAGCAGGTCTAATTTCATACATTATTCCAGTTAAAGATTATTCGTGTTTTTTTCTGATAGGAAGATTTTGGACTTCTGTGGGAAGGTTGCCTTGAAGAGTATAATTCTAGTTTGATCTCTCTCTGATAGGTCCAAGCCAACTGATTAGACCCCTGACCTAGACCCACAGCCTTATCTTAATATCCTGAGTTGTTTTTCCAATGGGGAAAACTTAAGACATTGGGGAAAGGGAAAAAGGGGTTTCTGCATCTCCACAGCCTGTATGTGATGCCAGTTCTGTTGTGTAGCAATTTTAGAGATACCTCTCTTTATTTCTGCCTAAACCAGCCCCCCTGAGAAAAGAATAACAGCATATTCTGGGGAAAGGAGAGGGGTTGGTGAGGGCAATCTAGTCAACATCTGTCACTCCGTTGCTTGTCAGGATTATTTTAGCTGATTTGTCTGACTGGGCAGGTGTCCCCTCTCTCCCTCAGTGCTCCATGTGCATCCTCTTGAAGCTTCGCACTCTGTTGAAGAGGACACTCAACCCAGGTAGAGAGGGGGGCGGGAAACTGGGCCAATTGAATCTATGTCCTTTTCTTTCCATCTTATCAAGGCTACTTAACTGGGATACATTGACTTGCTGAGGTCTATGATCTCTGAAATTCCTTACCAAGTTTTGTTTATTCATTGGGGCATTTCTTGGTGAAATAGGGTTCAGATCTTTCATCAGATTTTCGAAGGTATCTGTAGATTCAGAAGTTAACCACTGTGGCACTAAAGCTGTTTTCTATATAGAATTCTTGTGTATTTTACTGCAAGCAGACATAATAGGATATTAGAAATGCAAAGAGAGTAGGGTGGTGGGTCTCTTGTAACGCTAAGCAAGCAATTACAAGATCCCTTTCTCATTTGAAGGGGATATACTCTAGATGTCTTTGGCACATGAAGCAATCTTCAAAAGCTACTTTTGTCTATTTCTCAAAGGAATGACAGGAAGCTAGAAATACAAAAAGGAAAGGACATAGGATAGGTGATGTGTGTGATAAAATTCGTGCATTTAATCAGAGAATGTGTTCAATCCTTGCAAATCATTTTCTTCTAGGGATCTTATCATTTGTAAAATGAAAGGGCTGCAGTACATTTAATATACCACCTTTTATGAAAATTCTCTGTGTGCCAGAGGTATTTAAAAATCACATTAAAAGAGAAAGGAATCTTGTATTGCCTGCCTCTAATGGTGTGTGGCTATGTGAGGAAAGAAAGCTTAGTTGCAGATGCATATGTCATAAATCTGATGCAGTTTTGTAAATTTTTGGTTTTAACTTTCTCCAGAAGGCAAAAGGACACTTACCAAGTGAACACTGAACATAATGGAATGATTTGGCTCAAGCTTTGTTTCTTGATATGAGGTGCTTAACAGCAGTCTATATAATAGAGAAATAGGAACCCATTTGCTTATTGGTTAAAGTAAAATTATTTCTTAAGTTTTATAAGTACAAATTCTAATTCATCAATTTGATTTTTTTTTCTTCTATTGAGTTAGCTGTTTAAACCAGGAATTCTTGAGAAAATGTTTTGTTTGAACCACATTACTCTAGAATGAAGAGAATAATTTGAAATCTTCTAATGTATTTGCAGTCATTATTTAGAAGCAAGATCCTTGAATGAGAGAGATTATCGGGACAGGAGATACATTGATGAATACAGAAATGAGTACTGCGAAAGATACGTTCCTAGGCATTATCACAGAGATGTTGAAAGCAGTTACCGAATCCACTGCAGTAAATCTTCAGTCCGGAGCAGGAGAAGCAGTCCTAAAAGGAAGCATAATAGACATTGTTCAAGTCATCAGTCACATTCGGTATGAGTGATTTTGTTTTTATTTGGGGTGGATATTTATTTGTGTATAAAGCTTTTAATGAGCCAATAAGTTTGGAAAATGTATATAGTACTTGAATTATATTGTATATTGTGTTTATATTACTTGAATCCTTAAAGGAAACTTCCAAATGCTCATAACTAATCTGTATTTATTAGTTAGTCCTCATTTGCCCATATTAATCATTTCATTTCCCATAGACTACATCACAAGTTTCTTGATTTTAATACTAAAAATACTGTTTTTATGTTTTATAATAAAATTTTATGAAATAATGAACCCCATCTTTCATTTTGATTTTTTTTTTTTTTTTTTTACTTTAAAAGAAACCCCTTTTCTGATACTTAGAAGCAAATATAGAAAGTTGCACAGGTGAATACCAATACCTAAGTGCCCTGTATTGTATAGTCTCATAGCACACTGCATTTTTGTCTGCAACTAGTTCCATTGAAGTTCTGAAAAATGGGTGCTGAATGGGAAATGTATTTTTAAAAAACCTGCCCTTTTTTTTAAAAAACACTCCGAGCTGTTTGATCAGTAATCTTTGAAATACTGTTTTCCTCTCCAACTTTTCTTCAGTAAAACTAGCTTTGATTAGATTGAACATTTAAATTAACCAGCCATTATTTTTCCCTTTTATTTTAATTATGTATATTTGAATATATTGCTAAATAATTTCAACTAATCTTGGACATTTTAAAACATTTTTTGATAAACTAGACATTTCAACTTGCAGCATATGCTATTTTATATCAAGAGATTAATAGAACATGACATTGCATTCTTTAATTTCAGACTTCAATTAAATCAGTATTTTAAAGAGACAATTGTGTTGTTTTTTTTCTATTGCCACTTTAAGTATCTTATCTGAAAATCTGTTCCTTGCCATGTTTTTCTTCTGTAACATAAACTGTGCCCTGTGAATTTCTGGGGACTGAATTTGAAATTGCTCCTGCCAACTGTTCGTGGCCTGGTGCTTATCTGAATGCCTGAATATCTCCCCGCTGAATGAATTGCGTATTCTGCCCTGAATTCACTCTGATATATTGATTGGCTGGACGATCTTGGTGCTGCCCACTTGCCGTTCCAGAAGAGCCACCGAAGGAAAAGATCCAGGAGTATAGAGGATGATGAGGAGGGTCACCTGATCTGTCAAAGTGGAGACGTTCTAAGAGCAAGATGTATAGAATATTTTTCAACACTTTTTAAACTTTGCAGACAGAATAATCTTTTTAAGAATAGATTGTCAGCGGGGGGCTAAAGAATTCTTCATTGCTTCTTTGTTTTTTGGTGTGTTTTTTTTTTTTGGTGGGTTTGTTATTTTGTATTTCTTTTCTGTAGTATTTAAATATTTCTACTCTAAAGCTCCAAAATAATCAGTGAAATTTGAGATTAGATCAAGAAAGATAGCTCTATTTAATTGTCTTTGTAGCAGCTGAAAATAAAATAATTTGAGTGCTGAAACCTTAGTTATGCTTTGATAGAGAATCATTTGAAAATATTCCACACTTAAGCATTCATTGTTTAAATAACTATATGATTAGTACTCAGGTACTTACACTAACTCTTTCTTCCCTCTCACTTTAGATGAAATCGTGGACACTTTGGGTGAAGGGGCCTTTGGCAAAGTTGTAGAATGCATTGATCATGGCATGTAAGTGGTTTTTTTCTTTCTTGTGCATTCTGATACTTTTGGTGAGGAAGGATCCATCATGATGAAGTGATGTTTTAAGTGATAGGTGTTTTCTTGATGTACAAATATTCAAAATTCTTGAACTATGTGCATTATTTGCTTACAGTGAGTGTGAATTTTGATCAAGAATGCTTACAAATTCTATGAGATGGAGTTTATTGATAATAAAGTGCATGTTCAGGTGAAGAGTATTTTCCAGAATTTAGGCCCTTAGTGCTGTGTAAGAAATTCAGAGTGCTTTGCTTTACTTTTGGATTGCAGAGATAATAAAGCATATCTAATCTTGGTTCGAAAACCTTATTCCCAAAGTTTTCATGTTAGAGTTAACTTCTTAAACTATAAAAACACATCGGCCCAGTGCATGAATTCGTGCACCTTGAGCCACAAGGCTGTAGTGGGCACAGGGGCAGGTCTGGCCCCTCCTGCCGTGGCCCTGGTCCCCTGTCTGCCAGCAGCGCCACTCCCACACGACGGCACCGGCCCTGTTCACACCGGTTGACAGCACAGGGCAATTGGGGCCAGCGCCAGCAGAGGGTGCAAGTGGGGCCAGCAGCGGGTGTGAGTGGGGCCAGCAGCGGGTGTGAGTGGCGGGTGTGAGAGGCGGCTGCCAGCCCCAATCGCCCTTCAGGAGCAGAGGGAGGTAGAGAAGCCCTGAGGGGCAATTGGGGCCTGAAGCTACTGCTCGCGCCTGCTGATGGCTCCGAGGAAGCAGGACTGGTGCTCACAATATGTGTGTGGGCCAGGTGGGACCGCAGTGCACAGGAGCAAACAATTTTCAGTAACCACCAGAGGCTCGCCCCAATGACAGCAACCAGCCATCCTGCCTTGGTCTGGTGCCCCTGCTCACCTGCTCCACCATCCGGCCATGGCTGATGCCCACAATGTTCCGTGTGCGTCCCCTGATGGTCAGTGCACATCATAGCAACCGGTTGTTCGCTTGTTCCACCATTTGGTCTATTTGCAGATTAGGGTTTTATATATCTACTAGAGGCCCAGTGCACAAAATTTGTGCACGGTGAAGAATCCCCTCAGCCCAGCCTGCACCCTCTCCAATCCGAGTCTCCTTCGGGGATATCTGACGCTGGTTTAAGGGTCATCCCCGGGATCCGGCCTAAACTGGCGATTGGACATCCCTCTCCTAATAGCTCACCTGCCCTGCCTGCCTGGTCACCCCCAACTGCCCACCCATGCCAGCCTGGTCACCCCCAACTGTCCCCCCACTCCCCGCCGGCCTAGTCACCCCTCATACCCCCTGCCACTGGCCTGGTCGCCCCTAACTGTGATCCTCCCTGTCCTGTCCCATCCCATCCTGTCCCCCCCACCACCACCACCGCCAGTCTGGTCACTTCTTACTGCCCTACCCCCGCCAGCCTGGTCGGCCCGGTTGACCTTCAGCGGCCCCCCTGCCAGCCTGGTTGCCCCACGCAGCCTGCTTCAGTCGTTTGGTCATCCTTCACTAACCCCCTTGCCAGCCTAGTCGTAGGCAGCCATCTTGTGAGGGCATGACAGTCAATTTGCATATTGCCTCTTTATTATATAGGGTAGGATAGATTATATTAAAGCCTATGGAATGTGATTTGCCCCTCTCTGCCTCATTTTAACATTTTCCTCCAGGGACCTCCTTTCTGTGGTTTGTAAACTTTTCTGTAAATGAACTTCTTAAGATGATTTAGTGGAACTGCATGTTTCTAAATTGACCCCTAAAATTTTTTATCATAAAATAGTTGGGGATGTTGTAACTTGCAGCTTACTATAAGTATTGATGTTTAAAAAAAACCAAAAAACCTATCTCCTATATCTCTTTAAATGACTTTGAGGGAATCTAGATGCTATAACAAGTTGATACCTACCACCATCCATGAACAGACCCTTCTTTAGCCCCTGGAAATGTTTTGGCCTTGAACTTATTTTTCTATTCACTTTACACACAGAACATTATTCTACATATTTTTTATTATTACCCTATCTTCTTTGCAACAAAAATCTGAACATGAATTGATATGTTTAAATATCATATGCTTCAGACTATATGCTTCACCCACAATCCCCAAATGTTACCATTTTACAGTGTTTCCTTTATATATTACACTAGAGGCCCAGTGCATGAAATTCATGCACAGAGGGGGGTTGTCCCTCAGCCCAGCCTGCACCCTCTCCAGTCTCTGGGAACCCTCGGGGGATGTCCGACTGCTGGATCAGGCCTAAACCGGCAGTCAGACATCCTTCCCACAATCCGCCTGCCTGATTGCCCCTAACTGCTTCTGCCTGCCAGCCTGATCACCCCCTAACTGCTCCCCTGCCAACCTGATTGACGCCTGACTGCCCCCCTACTGGCCTGATTGCCCCCAACTGCCCTCCCCTGCCAGCCCAATCGCCCCCAACTGCCCTGGCAGGGTCAGGGGTCCCTCAGCCTGGCCTGTGCTCTATCACAGTGTGGGAGCCCCTCGATCCATCACCGCAACGAGGTAGGCCCCGCCCACCCATCCATGGCTCCTCGATGGATTGCCCCAAAGAGGTAGGCTGGAGGCCTGCGGACCCCCGGCTGGGCCACGGCAGAAGCCTGTGGACCTCCGCATGCCTCAGGACCCCCAGCCCACGGAGACCCCCAGCCACAGCCCTGCCCCCGTCCCCAATGCTGCAAGTCCCCGCCCACCCACTCCTGCTGCGCGCACAATCTGCTCATCAGTCATTATGTGACAGCGTCCCGACCAATTTGCATATTGCCCTATTATTTATATATATATAGATGTTATATTTTCAAATTTTGCAAGCTGATCTACAGACTTCATTCAGATTTTATCAATTGTCCTAGTAATGTCTTTTTAAAATTTTTTGAGACTCCAATACTCTTAAGTATTTAACCAACATAATCCAATCAATAGTATTTAAAGTTGAGATATATGCCAAACAGGGATATTATCAAAATAATGTTTAATGACTTATTAGCCCTTAGCCAGTTTGACTCAGTGGATAGAGTGTCAGTCTGCGGACTGAAGGGTTCCAGGTTCAATTCCATTCAGGCTCGATCCCCAATAGGGGCATGCAGCAGGCAGCTGATCCATGATTTTCATCATTAATGTTTCTCTCTTTTTTTTACCTTCTCCCTTCCTTTCTGAAATCAATAAAAAATATATTTCATGCACCGGACCTCTAGAACTAAACTAGAGGTCTGGTGCATGAAAATGGATGCATTGGAACGGGTGGGGGCAGGGTCCCTCAGCCCAACCTGCCCCTTCTCACAGTCGAGGAGCCCTCGGGCAGGAGGCAACACCCCATCACACCTCTGCTGCTGCCACTGCTGGCAGCGCAAGCCTTGGCCGGTCCTGGGCGGCTGGGCAGCCGACATCTGAGGCTTGCTTGCACCTCGGGTGTTGGCTGAGCAGCCACCATCGGAGGCTCGCTTGCACCTCGGGCCAGTGCTGGGCAGCTGGGAGGCCGAGAGGACTGGGGAACTCCGGAGGCAGCCGCGCGAAGGGCGCGGGCCCGGCCTTGCTGTGCGCCTGCCATCCTGGTGAGGCTGAGGGAACTGGGCGCCACCATCTTGTGGCTGTGGACACTGCCATCTTTGGGGGGGGGGGGGCATTCAATTAGCATATTCCCTCCTTATTGGCTGTGGGTGCTACTATCTTTGTAATGGCATGAGGGTCAATTAGCATATTCCCTCTTTATTAGATAAGATGATAATAAGTTTTAATGATTTATCATCCCACAATGTCATTGGGACTTTGTGGAAAGCAGTGAATTGGAAACCATCAGACTTGGGTAAAGGTTTGTGCCTAGCCACTAGAAATGTTTGCCTCAAAGGTTTTTTATAGTCTAAGGCACCGTTACCTTGATCTAATTAGGGGCACATGGGGTTTTCCTTTCTCTTGTAAATTAGTAGAGCTTGAGTTCTGGCTCATCATCTGGATGATCAGATTTAGAAAAGAGAACAAAAGAAAGTTGAAGATTTGGAAATCCATTTCCTCACATCACTCCTGACTCTCTACTTAAGTTACAGGTGCCCCAATTTGAATCTCACTGCTCTGTACTATAGATAATTCAGCCTGTTTGCACTAGTGAATGTGTTAAACATATTCTTGACTTCATGGTGTCTGTTTGGCCAAATGTTCCCTTTTCCTACTAATTCTCTGACAAATAGGCTCAGGTATATATCACCTCTTCTCTGAAGAAGTCTGAGCTCCCTTAACCCCCAGTGGTTTGGCTCTCCCTCCTCTTCTCGATTGTACCTCATACCAGGCACTTCTAACCTTAGGATAAGTTGGTCCTATCTCTTTTCCTTTGGGCTGTTAAGGTACATATGGACAAGTCCTGCCTTTTTCATCATTAACACCTATCTGTACATTATCTGGTACAGAGTGAGTCTAGCCTAGTAATAAGCAAATGCTTTGAGCAGTAGCATATTCTATTTGAGGTTTATTGTTTTCATTAACGCTTGTATAAAATCTAGGTAAATTTAAAATTCTGGAAACATTAAAATTCATAAGTATTAAGGGAAGCATTACTCCAATAAAGGGCATTTTGTCAAAATGTTTTAAAAAGATGTTTTATGGAATCTGGTATCGTATTTTAGAAAAATAGTATTAGAGTGATACTTAATAAGATTATGCTTTAGAGGCTGCATGTTTTCATTCTGCTTCTCTACATTTACCATTTTCATAATTTTTATTTTAAGGAATGGCATACATGTAGCAGTGAAAATCGTAAAAAATGTAGGTCGATACCGTGAAGCAGCTCGTTCAGAAATCCAAGTATTGGAGCATTTAAATACTACTGACCCCAACAGTGTTTTGTAAGTATAAACTTGAAGTATGATCCACCATGTTATATAAAATAATCAGAATTCTGTGAACTGAATTATTTTTATTTTTATCTATTTTAGCCGATGCGTCCAGATGCTAGAATGGTTTGATCACCATGGTCATGTTTGTATTGTATTTGAATTGCTGGGACTTAGTACCTATGATTTCATTAAAGAAAATAGCTTTCTACCATTTCAAATTGATCACATCAGGCAGATGGCTTATCAAATCTGCCAGTCAATAAATTGTAAGTATACTTGATAAATCCTTAAACATCAGAATTTTTTAAAATATTTTCATTGATTTTAGAGAGGAAGGGAGAGGGAAAGAAAGATAGTAACATCAATGACGAGAATCATTGATCGGCTGCCTCCTGCTTACCCCCTGCTGGGGAGATCGAGCCTGCAACCTGGGTGTGTGCCCTTGAATGGAATCGAACTGGGGGGACCCTTCAGTCCACAGGCTGACACTCTCCACTGAGCCAAACTGGTTAGGGCTAAACATCAGAATTTTAAAGTTTTTGTTACACAAGCAATGTATTAAAACGTGGTCACTAAAACTGCATATTGTTAAGATAAAACCCTTCTTGACCCTGTATCCATTACTAATTCTTTCTTTTCCCCTATACAGATTAAATTTGTAAGTGAAACTTAATAATGTTTTTATTCTCTTACAGTTTTGCATCATAATAAGTTAACTCATACAGATCTGAAGCCTGAAAATATTTTATTTGTGAAGTCTGACTATGTAGTCAAATATAATTCTAAAATGGTAAGTTAAAACTTGTTTTCGTTTTGGTAGTACTTTAAAATTAATTTAGCTTGTTGATCATTGTATGAGGAATTTCACTTCTGATGCTTATTCTTATCCTGATGTTAAAACCCAAAAAGGATATCTTTCTTTGCCTTTCTTACGGGGCTGTGTTGAAAATCCAAAAAGATAATGCAAGCCTTTTGTATAGTGCTATAAAAGATTTCATATCTTTATTGATCTTCATGTGTACTCACTGTCTCTCTCTAGAAACGTGATGAACGCACACTGAAAAACACAGATATCAAAGTTGTTGACTTTGGAAGTGCAACATACGATGATGAACATCATAGTACTTTGGTATCTACACGGCATTACAGAGCTCCAGAGGTCATTTTGGGTCAGTAGACACCAGACTTCCTGATATTGTAATTGAAGAAGAGGGTTTTGTTCTTTAAGCTTTGCCAGGGGGTGGGGTGATGCAGTATACAGAAAATGCGTTGCTATTTTCATAAGAATTGAAATTACTGTAAACATTTTTCCTCAGTGGGAAAAATATGATACCATGTGTGAAGACACTTCAGGTGGTAGTTATTTTTGAGCAAGTTAATCCTCTGAGATTGTAAGAACAGGCTGTATTGGCTAAGTACATCACAGCATTGTGATTTTGAAGTGATGTATCTTATTTTTGTGTCATCAAAGCATGGTACTGGTAAAAATCCTAATGATTTGGTTAGCAGACATCTAAATGTAGGGTGAAGGAAAGTCAAGAGGAAAAGAAAGAGCTAATCTAAAGGAGAGCTTTGGAAGCCTTTCACATGATAAAGGCTGGAAAATAAAATGAGTTAAGGTGCCGTTTTAAAATAACAGAATTCAGTAAGGGAGCATGCATCAAAATGTAAAAGTTAGAGACCAGGTTATGTTAATAGAGCTGGGAAGTCAGGGATGTGTTTGGGGGCTTGGAGATAGTGGGGAAAGTTCAGATCAGGTGCTGTGGGGACGTATTTAAATGGAATAAGCTTATTACTTGGCCATAAGTAAGGTTTAACTGAGAGGTCGGATAGTAAAATATTTTTTAGAGCTCAAAAGGAGGTAACTTCCTGGATTTTATCAACTTAAATTCAGAATTTTCAACGCAGAACAATTGACAGTTCTTTGTTATTGGTATGTACAACAGTGGTGTGTCTTACACTTAACGGCCTCCTAGCTTGGATAAAATGATAGTAGTTTTCAGTAATAATGACATTCCAGGAGTGGCCAGGCTAGGGATAGTTGATATAAATTAGAAATTGTATTATTGACCTTGACAAAAGAGATCACATTGGGAGATTAGAAGGGTCCTCTGTGTGTTTGTGGAGTGTTTATCGTGAGGATTAAGGCAGACTTAGGTAGGAGTGGCAGATGTATTCCGGTGCCACAATTGAGGTCAGTTGATCTCAGGTTTGGGGTGTTTGGTAATAAAGTTGAGAGAGATTGGTAAAAGAGAATGTTGTGGAATTCCAAAGAGTATGAGAACTGACTCATCAGAATGGGATGATTCGGAGCAGTGTGCTACAGTTACAGTCACCTGGGGTGACTTTCACCTTAAGTCCAACCTCTGTTATTTGCAGATATTATATAGGCATATAAGTAGAAATCCTGCTCCATTATCCATTTATTCAAGGGATAAGCATTGTCAGGGTTAACAAAAATGACTAAATCATAGTCAAGGCCCTTGAGTGTATTATTTCTTCCTTTACCTTTAAATCAGTGATGTTACTATAAGTACTTGAAATGTCTTTTAAGGTAGGTTTTATTTATATATTATTGTTTACTAATTATTTGATCTTTAAAGGATTAAAATATCTGTATGGCTTACTCTTTTCATCTGCTAAATATAGACAAGAAGTTTGGGTGTTTTATTCTTTCCAAAATAGTATTGCCATTGAGAATCCTGAAGGAGAAAGTATATGTGATCATGTATAGACAGCTTGAAAGTACTTTTATAGATCCCTTTCTGTGTGAACTTTAAATGACTCTATAATTCTGATTACAGGTGAAACTGCATATAATATTCATTATGTTTGTACATAATTTATGTCAAACTATATTATTTCTTTTAATGGAAGAAGTAAACTCGGGCATCAAACTTATGATAATTGATAAATGGGCTTAATTATATTGTGAGGCTAAATATCGAATTATATTTGCACTTTAATAAAATGTAAAATATCCTAGAACAACCATGAACTGGTATAATTGTACTCGCATTGCACAAGCAATTCAGAGATTATGGAATATTTCCACAAATTGGTAGTTATACTTGGGAAATATTTTCTAGTCCCTCTCTTACATTAAATGCCCTTCCTCCAGGTTAAATGCTATGATTTGATATCAGGATATGGAGGACTATGAGAACATACGGAATAATATTTTATATAAAATTAAAAATTAGCCTTGGCCGTTGTGGCTTAGTTGGTTGAAGTGTCGTTCCATGCACTGAAGGGTCATGGGTTCAATTCTTGGCAAGGGCACATACCCAGGTTGCAGGTTCGAGCCCGGTCGGGTGGGCATATGGGAGGCAACTGATTGGTATCTCACATCGATGTTTCTCTCTCTCTCTCTTTCTGGCTCTCCTCCCCCCTCCTTCCATCTCTCTAAAATCAATAAAAACATATCTTTGGGTGAGGATTAAAAAAATAAAACTCAAAATATAAACCCTGAATTTACTGTCATATTCTCCCAAGGAGTTATTAAAAGAGAGTACTCATCTACAGAAGGATCTAGTAAATTGGCAATTAAAAAAATTATTACATAATAAAATTTTTGTTTTTGTTTTTAAATAGCTTTAGGTTGGTCTCAACCTTGTGATGTTTGGAGCATAGGTTGCATTCTTATTGAATATTACCTTGGTTTCACGGTCTTTCAGGTATGTATTTAATGAATATTGTTAAGTTTTAAAGGCATGTAAAATTTGGCTTCCATGTGAAAAGTTGCCATAGTGCCATTTTTAAGATTAAAACTTACATATGCAAAATGGTTATCCTTCTCTAAAACCATAGTTGAATGAAAAACTACTATTAGTGAATGGTCAGTTCATTTTATATATTATTGGAGTTTTTAACACATGTTCATACTGTCTTATGTTCCCATTTTTTGTACAGATCATCTTCATAAATTTATATTAGCACTACTGTAGCCAGTTTTAATTCAGTTCTGGTTGTATTGACTATCCTATGGCATATATATATATATATATAAAACTGATTTCACACAGGAAGGGAGAGGGAGAGAGAAACATCAATGATGAGAGAGTATCATTGATCAGCTGCCTCCTGCACACCCCACACTGGGGATCAAGCTCAAAACCTGGGCATGTGCCCTGATTGAGAATCAAACTATGATCTCCTGGGTCATAGGTCGGCGCTCAACCATGGAGCCATTCCAGGCAACAAGGCACTTTTTTATATAAAAATTCAGGAACAGTAAGTTGTATTTTATTCCAAGTTATATTTTATTAAGCATCTGTTACACTCTAGGCCAGTGGTCGGCAAACCGCGGCTCTCAAGCCACATGTGGCTCTTTGGCCTCTTGAGTGTGGCTATTCCACAAAATACCATGGGCTGGGCGAGTCTATTTTGAAGAAGTGGTGTTAGAAGAAGTTTAAAAAATTGGCTCTCAAAAGAAATTTCCATCGTTGAACCGTTGATATTTGGCTCTGTTGGCTAACGAGTTTGCCGACCACTGCTCTAGGCTTTATAAAGATAGAAGATAATATCTATTCAAGGAAATCATACAAAAGAGAGACATGAGGAAACTTACAGTATAATGTTGTATTTGCTGTAATGAATCAATGTAGAAAGTATAGTTGGACCTAGGAAAAGGAAACAAATTTTCTTAGAGAAGGCATCAGTAAAGCAGTAGGTAGTTTAAGCCATTGTTAGAGGAAGAGTAGGAATTTGTCAGAAAACTAGAGTGTGAGGGTCATATCAGGAGAAGAAATAGTATCTTTTTTTATTATTTTTTAAAATGTTTTTAAATGGAGGGCGAGAGAAACATCAGTAATGAGATAGAATCATTGATCCATTGCCTCCTGCACACCCCCTATTGAGGATTGGGCCCACAATTCGGGCATGTGGCCTGATCGGGAATCGAACCATGACCTCCTGGTTCATGGGTCGACACTCAACCACTGAGGCACACCGGCCAGGCAAGAAATAGTATCTTAAATGGGTACTGGTTTAAAGGAACATATTCTTGTCAGGGAAGAATAAATGGTGCATCCATCTTGCATAAATAGGAAAATGGTGACAGTAGGCAAGGACTGATTGATTCATAATAGATTTGTTCTCCATAAAAAGATATTTGTTTTATCTTAAAAGTTAGTGGTTTTCAAATGCAGACTGGTCCAAAATGAAAATGATTTTGTGGGGTTGCCATTTGGCCTTTATTTGGAGGTTACTACCAAAAAGCCCAGGAGGAATAATGTATCCCTTTTCTGAAAACTTTACTTGTTTTAGTTGTGATGTGGTCAGGGTGTTGTGGCATTCTGTTTTGTGGTTGTGGGGAGGGGCGGGGAGTTCAGGAAGTTCTGGCTCAGAATAAGGTTGAAGTTATATCCAATAGCATGAGGAGAAGCTGAGTTTAGACTTGGGTAGCTATTCAGGGTGTATGTTCTCACTTTCTGTTTAATCCATAGAGATCCTGTTAAAATTACTCGAGTTTATAGACAAGTTTGATATCTAGAATCATGGTTATTGGTTAATTCAAGGAGGTAGTGTCTAGTTTCGTGGTAATAAATGATAGGGTCAAGAAAAAGTTAAGCAGAATACATGCTGTCTTTGTAATGAGTTGTAATTTAAATTACAGAGGTCTTAAGTGAAGTGCAGATTATTAACATTGGTTTGAGATAAGGTTTATTTTGGATTTCACCCTACAACATACTCTTCAACTAAGGAATTTCATTAAAATGTCGAGCTATTATGTTTATTCCTGTCTTAAATTAAGTACTTAATGTTTTGAGAGCAATGTGCCAGGCACAACAGTTGATAGATTTTTAAAAAGCATTACACACAACCTCTGCTTTCAGAACAAGGCTTGGCAAACTATATCCTGCCTGATGCCTTCTTTAAAACAAAAAAGAATATGCCACAGAGAGCAATTGTGACCATCCACACCTAAAATATTTACTATGTGGCCTGTTACAGGAAAAGTTTGCCAATTTCTGCTCTAGAAACATCCCATTTTAGCTGTGTGACATTTTTCTCTATTCTCTTTCAGTAAGAGTTCTGTTAATGTATAGTTTTAAGAATGAGTTTTGACTTGGTTCATAGCTAAACTTCCCTCATTTCTGAGCTCTATGACTTTGAGCTAGTATCTTTACCTCTTTGAAATTCATATTCCCACACTTCTAGCTCAGGATTGTTGTGAGAATTATTGGGACTGTATTTTTATTGCCTAGTATTAGTAAGTGTTAGTATGTTGCTATTCGTTGGGTAATGGAGGTTAATTTTGGTTAAGCGACTGCTTAAATGAGGACACAGTATTTTTTATAATCTTCCCTAGTCATTCCTCAGTTAAAAACAGTGCAAGATTTACAACTAAGTAAGAAAACTGATCAATTTTACTTTAAACAAATTATGCCTCTCTGCAATACATTTCAGAAAGACTGTTTTATTGGGTTTGCACCAGATAATACAACTCATTTGGTATTGTTCCCTATTTGAAGGAGAGTGTAATGTAAATTGTGTAAACTCTAATTTAGTCCTTTTATGTCAGTACTGTTTTATGGTTTTCTTGCTTGTGTATACAAGGAAATGAAAAATGTTAAATTTTTCCCCCTATGTTTTTCAGACTCATGACAGTAAAGAGCACCTGGCAATGATGGAAAGAATATTAGGACCTATACCAACACACATGATTCAGAAAACAAGGTATGCTTTAAGATTAAAGACCTTTGTTGATACATGCAATAGCCTGTATTCCAACTACAGAAAAACTCAACTTGGTGGTTTCTGCTTTTTCCAAGGATTGCATAATTTGAATTTTCATAAATTTTTGAAAAGTAATGACAGTATTTACCTGTGATCTAGTAAACAAAGTGGTGGTTTTGACACTGAAGATTTCCTCTGCATAATTGTTTTCTTAAGTTTATATACAAATAATAAATAGAGTAGTAAAGAGAGCCTGATTTGGAGTCATAGCAATCTGTTAGAATTCTATAATGGTGCTAAGTCAGCTGTATGTCCTTACACAAGGCACTATAGTGGTTTTCAAACACAGCCGCACCTCAGAAGTCATCCATGGAGTTCTTTAAAGATTTCCAGCCCCACTTCAGATCTACGGAAATCAGAATTTATAAGAATGGATCCAGAGGCTTCTGTTTTTAAAGCTGGCATTTTTCTCTGTACAAGATTACGGAAGTATTTTATAAGTTGTCTGATACATAATTATTGCTAAGATTTTAAGAAACATATACATAGAGATGTTTATACTTTCATCTGTACTGGTGTAGGCAGGGTAAATGTGGATCTTTTGTTATTTTTACTAATCCAGATTTCTTCTTCCTATAGAAAACGCAAGTATTTTCACCATAACCAGCTAGATTGGGATGAACATAGTTCTGCTGGTAGATACGTTAGGAGACGCTGCAAACCATTAAAGGTAAAAGAAAAAATGATTTAAAAGTTTAAAAAATGTTTCAGCTATTTATAAAATAAATAACATAAAATAAAAACATTTCCCTCCCCCCCCCCCCAGGAATTTATGCTTTGTCATGATGAAGAACACGAGAAACTGTTTGACCTGGTTCGAAGAATGCTAGAATATGATCCAGTGAAAAGAATTACCTTAGATGAAGCATTGCAGCATCCCTTTTTTGACTTATTAAAAAACAAGTGAAATGGAAATCTGTGGTCTTACTGTATACTTCTCTAGAAGAGATTACTTAAGACTGTGTCTATCAACTCTAAACATTCTAATATTTTTGTAAGCATTAAATTATTTTGTACAGTTAAGTGTAAATATACTATGTTTTGTATCAATAGCATAATTATCTTGTTAAGCAAGTATGGTCTTGATAGTGAATGAAATATAAAAGTTAATTTCCCTTTTTGAGATTAACATTTTTAAAGACCTTTGACTATCTTTTGTGTCCAGTGATAAATGTGAATGATCTTATCTTTTATACATGGAGGCAGACTTTTAAAGTTTTGTGTTTTTTGTTTTTGAGTAAAAGGAAATCTTGACTACTTTATTCTTAATGAATGAATGTTCTTTACCTCAAATTCGGAACTTATATTTAAAAGTTTTCCCCTGTATTGTTCAACAAGTAATAAGTATTAATTACTCTATGTAGCCAGGTATTGGAAATCAGAACCCATAGGAAATGTTTATTCTTGGCATTTTATTGTAAGTATTGTGTTTCGTCTCCGTGGGAGGTGTTAGTAGTACTAACCCATCCAGTTTGTCTATCATGACAGGTTTTTAAAAAACCACATACACACTTCCTTTAAAGTCTTAACTAGAAAGTCAGCTTGAAAAGTCCTATTTTCCAGTAGCTATTTAGTGAGTCACAAACATAGAAACCGGAATTCTAATAACTGAGGCGCAAGTTTTTAATGCCAAATCTTGAGGAGTCTTGAAAATGTCTCACATATATTTCCTTATCAAATGAGGTAAATATTTAAACTTAAGCCTATGAGAATTAAGGTTATTATTAAGCAATTTATATTTGTGTTGATCTCTACTAGAGAAAAGGAATGATTTGATTGGAAAACATTTGGAGAAGAAAGCAAAAATTTCTAGACCCTGATTGGTTGTTTAACATGGTGAACTTTTTATTTGACTATAGGTATTTTTTCTTACTGTTACCCATTTTCACATTAAAATTACATAGTAAATGTTACTTAATTTAGTAAAGCAAAAACTATTGGTTCTGTTCAATCTGCCAGATAGAAATATTTTTTTTTGTTACAGAATTTATAATTGATTGTTGAGATGCAGGTTGTTTTTTGTTAAAAGTATCCCCATTTTGTAAGTGTTACACAGAGATTTGAGTTTCACTTGTTTGTATATTTTAAACAAAATGCATGGAATTTTACTGTATGACAAATATTGAAACCGGGCTTAGTTCCCTACATTATTCACAGGGGGCATTTGCCAGTATAATAAGGCTGTGTTCTTAAAATTGACTAGGAATTTAAGAAAGCTAAAATAAATTTTACTACAAAATCACTGCATAAATTATGTTTAGGCCTCTGATGCCATCTACATATAATGAATGTAGATGTACTGAATAATTGCACTGTATTATATCTGATAAGATTTTTTAAAGGAACATTAGATGTAAAGAAAAGATTTTTCCTAAATGTGGCAGTGTTGATACAGGGATTAATAGATTCCTGCCATCCTTTGTTTTCCCCTTCATTGTCATTCTACCAGTGCCCCTGTACTATCTAAGCTTCTTGTACTATCTAAGCTTGCTGTCCTTTCCCAGCAAGTGCTTCAAGTTCCAAAATTAATGTTCACACTCTCTATCAGAAACTCATTTTCTCAGCATAGCTGATCTTGGCATATAGGAATAAAGAAAATCATCCCTTTTTTTCTTTTTTTTTATATTACTCACCCAAGGGTATGTTTATTGGTTTGAGAAAAGAGAGGGAAACATCAATCACTTGTCCCCTTGTACACACGCCAACCCGGGATTGAACCTGCAATTTAGGTGTGTGCCCTGACCGGGAAGTGAACCCCATGACCTCTGTGGTATATGGAATGATGCTTCAACCAACTGATGCACCCGGCCAGGCCTCCAGATTAATTATTACTATGTTAATCACTACTAACCTCTTTTCCCTTCTGATAAGTACTTACATCCATCACAAATGGGATTTGCTAGTTCTTATGCCTAATTCCTGGGATTTTAGGAATTAAAATGAAACACCAATAAATTAGGTAGGATGGAAGAAATGGTTAGTGGTTATTGTGGTACCCCTGGGATCGTTATCTGAGTGTCTGCTGCCAGCTCTCCTCCCCCTCTTTGAGCTCTGGTCCCTACTCTTTTTTTTTTTTTTTAGCTATATATATATATATATATTTGATTTCAGAGAGAGAAACATCATTGGTGAGGATTATTGATATCTGTCTCCTGCACATCCCCTACTGAGGATGGAGCCCACAGCCTGGGCATGTGCCCTGATCAGGAATCAAATTGTGACCTCCTGGTACATAGGTCAACACTCAGCCACTGAGCCATGCCAGCCGGGTGGGTCGTTTATCTTTAGAGAATTTCCCATCCTATCAGAGGGAATATGCTAATTGACCATCACTCTGTCACAAAGATGGCTGCACCCACAGCTGAAGCCAAGTTCCTATAAGGAGCCTTAATGAGCAATCAGCAGGAACCTGAGGCTACACCCTCCCCTGTCCCCATAGGGCTTGACAGGGGACCTCAGGCCACGCCCCCTGCCCAGTGGGGCTTGATGGGGGACCTCTAGGTGTGCTTCCCATCCTGGTACTGGGCTAGGGTACCTCAGGCTGCTCCCCCTGCCCCAGCGCCAGGCTGGGGACCTCAGGCCGCACCCCCCACCCAAGCAGTGGGCCAGGAGACCTGAGGCTCTGCCCCCCTGCCTGGCAGGGCTTGATGGGACCTCAAGGTGCACCCCCAGTGCTGGGTCAGGGGAACTCAGGCCGCACCACCCCCTGCCTCCCCGCCCAGCAGGGCTTGATGGGGGACCTGAGGTGCACCCTCCCTGCCAGTGGGCCTTGACGGGGGACCTGAGGCTGTGCCTCCCTCCTGGTGCTGGGTCGGGGGACCTGAGGCTGTGCCCCCCTGCCTGGCGAGGCTTCATGGGGGACCTCAGGCCATGCCCCCCACCCAGCGGGGCTTGAGGGGGACCTCTAGGCACACACACACACACACACACACACACACCCCAGTCTGGGTTGGGGGATCTCAGGCCACGACCCTGTCCTGGCACGGGGCCAGGGGACCTGAGGTTACGTCCCTTGCCCGGCAGGGCTTGATAAGGGTGGGACTGGCCAGGTCTGGATCTAGCCCAATGGGGGCGGGGGCCAGCCGGGTCTGGGTCTCACAGGACTTTGAGGCACATGTGGGTGGGTGGGACTCTGGTGCGCCCCAGACTCTGAGAGAAGGAAGGTTTTCATGTACATTTTACTAATTTTCTTTCATTTCTGACACTTCGATTACAGAGAAAGGGCAAATAGCAATATTAAATTATTTCCTCTAATTAATCCCTTTTAATGTGCACGAATTTCATGCACCAAGCCACTAGTATTCATTATTTCATCAGAGTGGTATCCATTCCTCTGTTCCCATTCTGTGAATTGATAGGAAAAGAGAGGAAGTTTTTCTATAGTTTCTTCTAATAAAAAAGGGATGTTAGAAATACACTATGTTGCAATTCAAAAATGGATCCACATAACAGTCAATGGAAGAGCCTTGGGTGAAAAATTCATGGAGAACTTTTATCATAGAAGCTGATAACATCCTGGGCGCTCCTGCCTCGGGCTGGTGCCGGCGGTGCCTGGGAGTGAGAGCGGCAGTGTGAGGGTCAAAGGGCTTGGCCCCAGGAATCAGCCAGGGGTGCGCGTGGGGCCGTGGGGGCGCTGCTTCCGCCGAGGCCGTCGGACTGTGCCTTCCTCTCTGACTGACCTGTGGCGGAGCCCCGGCCTCCCACAGCCGCAGCCACGTCCCTGCGTGAGCCCGGAGCCTCCGAGACGGAGATAAATAAAGAAGAGGGCTGGCGCTGTGAGAACCGGGCCGGCTTCCCTGCCCCACGGCACGGACCCTGTGCTCCCATGACCCGGCTGAGGACTCCTGCCCAGCCACGTTTCCCACGGCAGGCGCGAGGCCTCTGGGAGCCCCGTCGTTGTGGGAAGGAACCCGGTGACCACGCGCTCCTCCTTCCCAGGTGGCCAGGACTGGTGGGAAAGAGCCGACCCCAGGCCCCGGGGACTGTTCCTTGATACTACCTATACAAATGTTTAGGTAGACAAGATACATATTCTCTAGTCTCATTTATGAGTTGGAATACGAATACCTAACTTCCCAAGGGTAGAGGATTAAATGAAATAATGTACATAAAGTGCTGGTATATAGTAGCTATTAATTGTTTTCACAGTTTATTTCCTATATTGATTTATACAAAATTCTACAGGCTGCAAATTTCTATATTTTGGGTTTTAGTCCAATAGGAACCATGTGAAATGAGCACAAATAGATATTGTCTTATCTTAATATTAGCATAGTACATCTTTTTCCATCCTCTCTCTCTCTCTCTCTCTCTCTCTCTCTATATATATATATATATATATATATATATGGAATATGCTAATTATCCAATACTCCATGAGGTGTAACAACTGACTGCGTAATGACCAGATCACAGATCTGCAGGAGGGTGGGCAGCAAACTACAAGCGGGCAGCGGAGACTACAGGAGGGGGCAGGGCAGCAAGCTATGAGGGGGGGGAGCTACAGGAGGGCGGTAATAACCTACTGGTGCATGGATTCGTGTGCAGGGCTACTGTGTATGTGTGTGTGTGTGTTTTTACTGATTTCAGAGAAGAAGGGAGAGAGAAACATCAATGGTGAGAGAGAGTCATTGATTGGCTGCCTCCTGCACACTGCCCAGTGGGATCGAGCCTGAATCCTGGGCATGTGCCCTGACTGGGAACTGTAACCTCCTGGTTGATAGGTCGATGCTCAACCGCTGAGCCTTGCTGGCCAGGCAAAGATAGCATTTTTAGGATCTTGCCTCTTAATGCCCTGAGTTGGCACTTCACCTGTGGTTTTAAAAGACAGTCCAGTATTAAGGCTGGCTGCTGCAGGATGTAATACAACCAGTGAATCTCATGGTCATGAACTCACTCCCAAAACTCCTTTGCTGTATAGTGAGTTCCCTAGTCGAGTGCTATTGTATGGGACTCCATACCTGTGAATCAGGCCGTTTAAGGTTAGTGGTGCCAGCTGAAACTGCAGACAGGGAAGACAAGCCCACACCTGAAATAGCTTGGCAAACTGCTGGACTTCCCTGGATGAAGAAAGTCCAGAGTGGTTAATTTCCCACAAAGTGGTTTGCTGGTCACCCTAAAGATTGGTGCCTCTTGCTGGCAGGTTAGCCATTCAGAGACAGCAGTAGCTAGATTGACCTTGGCAGGTGCTACATACACATTAGGTAATGTGGAGTTTCTTCCCCCCTCTCCAGATCTGTTCTTCATCCCCAAGGCTCTTCTCTCTGCCATTGGGGGGCTGACCTCTGCACTGCATAATCTGGGCTTTCTTATCCTGTGGGTTTGGTCAGAAGGCCCCACACATCAGAAAGCAGGAAAGAAGTATTTATATCCCAGCTCCCAACTTCCCAAACTATGGTTTTGAAGAAATTGTATCCTTTGACCAAAGGCCACAGCTCCTGTTTAGTATATCACAAAGTTCTCACAACACTTCACTCCCCCTCAGCCCTTCAGCTAGGGGTGGTAATGGCCTCCCACTGTGGATACTTCAGGGTGCTTCATCAGCATCTTCTGTTGGCTTCCCTTAATCTGCCCCACTTTGTAAAGAGTCTCTGTGTTTAGACTGTCTTCAGCCATCTGTTCTTTCCAGGACTCTAGCAGACATAAGCCAGGTTTTTCTTCCTTGCCTTTTTAAATGACTTGTAAACATATTTTCACCTTTTCTTAATTCACTTGATAAATATTTATTGAGCATCAACAGTGTGCCAGATCCTGTTGTTCTTTGAGAAAACAATGATGGACAAGACAAGGGATACAGTTAATAAAAAGGTAACTTCAAATAGTGATAAATGCCCTGAGCCACTGAATAATCCTGAATCAGGTGTAGCCACATTAGATTGGGCAGTCCGGGATGGTCTTTTGGAGGCAGTGAGATTTGAAGACCTGAGGACTTTGAACTCTAAGGATAAGGAGGAGCTTGTTCAAATATCTGAGAGCAGACTATTCCAGATAATGAGCTTGGCTTGATATGCAGAAGCTTCTGGGATGTAATGAACATAGTGCAGTAACAGTAGTAATGGGTAACTTAAATGTGCATTTGGAAGTAAGAATAAAGTGCTAACATGTAATATGGTGATGGCCTCTTCAGAGCAGACAATCTAGTTTGCTTAGCAAGTATGTTTTAGACTATTTATTGGGTATACACTAGATTATAGCATGGCTCCAAAATCTATCTCTAACCACCTAAACATAACCCCAATTTACCTAAGTTTTAAAAGATAAGTAATCCACAGAAATAATCTAAAATACCCAGAGTGAGAGGGAAGACAGATATAACCAGTCTTTTTCTCAAAATCAGTTGTGGAGTTACCCAAATCACAAAGATCTAAGCTAGCAGTTTATTATTTTTATTTGAGTATTAGAGTAGTTCATGGAAGAGTTACTTGGGACCCATTTTAGGATATAAGTATGGCTGGTAGGAATCTGAGGGAGCAGAGAATCCCACCTGACTTCCAGCTTTTCGTCTCTTTCTTGAAAACACTGTTGGGCCACTTATCATTTAGGCTTTCCTAACTTAACTTGTGTAAATTTGCAGCAAAATCACAGTATAGATTAAATGTCCATACTGATTGTTGCTTTGGCCAAGTTGTGTTTCTACTACAGATAAACCATCAGCTCAATAAAAGTTGGAGATCTTTTTCTCCATCTTTTCCATTTTTAGTCTCAATTTTCTCAAATGGAAGCCCTCTCTAGGAGGGCTTACAAGTCTTTTAAAAGGCCTTGTCAGGGACAAGGTCTTACAATGTTTGTTTCCAGCACCACATGCCTCGCACATAATAAATGTAGAGAAATTAAGATTCTAAGATGAAGCTTCTTTCTGCTTGGCGCAATCTCGACCCTGTCTCTGTGAGCGCGCTGCGATCACTTTCGGCCACCAAGCGGCGCTAAGGCACCATCTAGGACGGACTCACTACGTTTTCCACGGGGCTTGAAGTTTTGAGCTTTTAAAAAATTGTCAGCATGGTTAATTCACAAGTTTAGAGGAATTTTCGCCAAGCATGAATAATGCTCCAGCCAGGGGTGGGCTGCAGAAGGCGCTCTGAGTCTCTGGGCGCATCTCAGATATCTTGGGATCGCAGTGGGAACTCATACTGGGGGGTCGCAGAGGTGCCCGCGCGGGAGTGGGTGCAGCCCGGCGCCCGGGACAGCTAAGGGCGGAGGTGCGTGCTGCACGCAGGGTCCGCCAGGCACGCGCCGGGGGCTCGGAGGAGCCAGCTCCCTTCCCGCTCCCGCCCCCTTGGCGCGCAGGGCTGACCGGGCCGCTCCTCCCCTGGGTGGGTCCTGGCTCCTTTTCTGGCAGTCTATCTGCATAGAGGAAACTGCCCAAAGTGGCTGTTGTGGAGTTGCTGGCGGAGGGGAAGGGGGCGTGCGCCGCGATCCGCTGCTGCCTGGAGCCCAAGTCCTGCGCCGGGCCGACCTCGTGCCTTGGGTTCTCTGCCTGCTCCCGGCGCGCTCAGTCTTCAACCCCAGCTCTGCACCGCCCCCTCGGACAGCACAAGCAAAGATCGCGCCATGAGCCCGGGCGATCGCGACGGCGGCAACACGCGGAAGGGCGGTCCGGCTGGCGGCGACGGGGGTCGCCCGGCGATGGCGGTGGGAGCCTGGGCTGTGAGCGCGCTGTGCCTGCTGCTCTCCGTGGGCTCAGCGGCCGCCTGTCTGCTGCTGGGCGCCCAGGCGTCGGCGCTGCAGGGCCGGGTGGCAGCGCTCGAGGAGGAGCGGGAGCTGCTGCGGCGCACTGGTGTCCCGGGCGCCCTGTCTACCTGGGCGGAGCCGCACCTGGAGCGCCTGCTGCGCGAGGTGAGGAGCATTGGGGGCGATCCCAGGAAGGGTGTGCATGGGACTGGGGGGAATGTCCGTGCCCTGGGAGCCCCGGGCAGTGTGGCCATCTCCCCGAGGAGGGTTTGCCCATCTAGTTCTGTGCACGCCAGTCCACCCTGGTGGCCTGCGCGAGGAGCTGAGGTTGGCAAAGCAAAGTGTCGGCCCGAAGGGGTCCTGCTGCCCCTACTCCAGCCTCAAGGTCGCGTTCCAGTGCTAGCGGCCTTGGGAACAGTGAGTTAGAAGGGCCGTTTTGGGACGAGCAGAGGGAGAGAGAGGATCCACGGGTGTGTGCGCTCTGACCGGTTGCTTCCCGCCTAAGGTGGACGGAGGGGGCTCCTCGTCTGTGCCAGCATAATGAAGAGGCTCAGGGGGAAGTGTCCGGAGGGTGACTGTCATCATTGGCAGCAGCTGCTCTTCCTAGCAGCTGCTCTTCCCAACGCTGGTGTACCTGGAGGGGCGTGGGACCCCAGCAGGCACGCGGCCACGGTGGAGGAAAGCCCCAGACAGACCCTAGGGCTGGGACCTTGAAGGGATCTGGTCAGCCCGGCCTGCGCACCCTGCACCCCCCAGAAAAATATGTTTCGAGGCAGCTCCATCCTGGAGATGCTGTGCTCTGGAGCTGCTGCAGCTGATTGCGCACTCCGTGCCACCGAGACCTGAAGGGAGGCCCACGTGAGACCGGTAGAGTGAGGGGAAGAAAGACACTCGGGGCCAGGAAACTGGGTGCCAATTTCAGGCTGCCACCTGGGCGGTGCAATACGTCTGAGTTTTCTTGAAAGCATGTAAGACTCTGGCACTTCTATGACAGTTGCTGCGTTTGAGCCCTCCGAGCCCTCCCCCAGCTTCTGTGCAGCGGTGCCTCTCCCCGTAGAACCAGGGAGGCTAGACTGACCAGAGCTTCCCTGGCTGAGCCCAGCCTGCCTCCTGCGGCCTCCCTGTTTGAGCCATCCTCTTCCTCCTGGGAAAGGTGGATCCCAAGGGCCCTGCCCAAAGGGGCATCTTCAGTGGTAGCATGAAAAGCCCATGTTTCATGGTAGAGGCGAGGAAGGACAGGTCTGTTACTACCAACCCCCGGAACTGTACAGAGCTGTGCTCTTTAAGTAAGGTCTTCAGCCGTCTATCCATCATAGAGTGAATTTGGAATCTTTGGGGGGAATGGGAGAAGACAGCACCACGCCTCCTAGTTCACCGTACCTATTTCTTAGCACTTTAAGCCAGCATTACATCTCCTCTTGCTTGGATTTAGGCAAAATTGCTGCTTCATGAAATGATTTTCTCTTTTTTCCTGGAAAGTGTCTGCAGACTTGAGAAATCTCTCCAGGGTCCTGCTTGGCAACTCCTGGCAATGGTTTCATAATTGCAGCCCATTATCTTTTGGCAAATCCCTAGAGACCAGAGTGTTGAACTGATTTATGAAAGGTCAGTAAAGTTTCTACCTGTTAGTGCTAGAACTGTGGCTATTCTTTTGGATAGGAGACCCCTCTGAGTATAAAAATAAACCGCAAGCCCGGATGGAGTAAATCAGAAATCCCAGGAGAACCTTTTGCAAAGAACTTGCAAATTGTGTTTATTCTAATGGGGGTGGGGAGGGTGGTTCTGGGAAAGCAGCCATTTCTGAGGAGTGTGGATGGATCCTCAGAGTCCTGAATTTGGAGAGTCGGGAGAGCAGTGGCTTCCTGAGGCAAACCAAAGTGTGCGCTCTCTCTCTCTCTCTCCCTCCCTCCCTCCCTCTCCTAGAAAGGCAAAGTGAACATTTTGGAATCCTGGGATTTCCACTTCAGATTTGCTGCACAGTTCAGCATTCTGACATTAGCACGTTCACATCTCAGCACATCCTACAACTAACTAACTAAACTTGGTATCTGAGGGGCATGTGCTCAGAGTACTAACTGGCCAGTTTTTCTACCCCAGGGGAGCATCAGAGATGCCACGGTGTGAATGCACTTGGGGTTGAGCTTCTGGCTGTTTGAGTGCCCCCTGTGAAAGGTATCTGTCTCCCAGGGCCAAGCTGTTTCTGCTTCTACCCATTCTTCTCCCAGATGTCACTGTCTGGGGAATGTGCACACCCTGGCTGGTGACCCTGAGAGTCCCTGGCAGAGATGAAGGGGCTGTGGGAGGCACATAATGGTGAGCTGGTAACTGTCTTTAAATAGATGGGAAGATGTTTTTTGAACTATTAGATATAAAAGACAAATGAACTGAAAATGGCTTCAGGAAAGAACATTTGTACTTGAACATGTTTTTCAGTTCTAGTTTGTTTTCAGTGAAGCCTCTTTTAAGCTGGAGCTGAAGTAGTTGTGTATGTGAGAGCGCCTGCAGGTTGTCCTTTTACCAACAAGTTTGTTTTCAGAGTTTTGGAGGCAGAAACCACATCCAAATTAAAGAAGAGAAATCCTTACCAACCACACGCCACTTGAAAGTCAGAAAAAGTTTATTTTAAATAAGCCAACAAAAGCCACTGCTAATATGGGGCCCACTGTGTTTGTTCCCTTGGGAACAGAACTATGAAATAACTTATTTGGGACTGGCTGATGTGCCTGACAATGTAGATCCAGAAGCTACAATAAGGGAATATTCATGTTAACTGGTGATTATCCTTCCATGCTACAAAATAAGAGAAATGGTTTTCAGTACATAAAAACAGGATTTTTGAGCAAGGATCACTAACAATAGTATCTTTAGGATGATCCAAAAATATAATGCAAAACAAGCATCTGATACATGTTTTTAAGGTGCTTTAAATAGGCGGCCTAAGTAACCAATCCCCAATAGTTACACCTATGGTTATAATATTACAAAAGCTTGAATTTTACTACCATAAAAAGTTTAATTCAAGAATGAAAGAAACATTAAGTTGTATTCAGAAGTCACTTCCAGCTAATAGTGGACTTATTGTTGGTTATTGGTCTTCCATTGTCCAGACTAGTCAATTTAGAAAACAAGAAAAACCCAGAGACCAAGGGTAAAATTCAAGCACTTTCCTTCCCTACCATCAACTAGATATATTAGTTGTTACCAAAAAACCCAGAAACAACTGTAGCTTTTTCAGTCTCTGTCTGTCACTTGTCAGGACTGCTCTGTGGTGTACATTTTAATAAAGAGGCTCAGTTTTCAGTCCCGTGGCTAGAGATGGATAACTACATTTGTCCCCTTGACATTTCCTGGCTTCCAAACCAAAAAAGTTTCTGTCAAATACTTCCTGGCACACTCACTTTCTCTGCTCTTTTTTTTTTTTTTCCTGTGTGTGTGTTGGTGGGGGGGGGGGGGGTGGTGTGGGCAGTTTGGGAGAGCTTCATAATAATAACAGCATGCTTAGATTGAGCCAACTGTCAGGGTATTCCTTTCACAAACATTTTTTAATTGTTAAATTGGACTTCTACATATTAGCTTTTAAAAAAATCGTTGTTCTTGAGAGTATTACAGATGTCCCTCTTTTTTTCCCCCCTTGCCTCCCTCCACCTAGTTCCCAGCCCTGCCCCAGGCCTTGGCCATCCTATTGTCGGTGTCCATAGGTAATGTATACATGCATATAAGATCTTTGTTTAATCTCTTCCCACCCCCCCCACCCCACTTCCCTTCCCTCTGAGAATCGTCAGTTTGCTCTATTTCCATGCCTCTGATTCTATTTTATTCATCAGTTTATTCTGTTCATTAGATTTCTTGTTTATTTTGATTTTTAGATTCAATTGTTGATAGGTATGTATTTGTTGCCATTTTGTTGTTTATATGTTTTATTTTTTCTTCTACTTCTTAAAGAATACCCTTCAACATTTCATATAATACTGGTTTGGTGGTGATGAACTCCTTTAGCTTTTTCTTGTCTGTGAAGCTCTTTATCTGACCTTCAATTCTAAATAATAGCTTTGCTGAGTAGAGTAATCTTGGTTGTAGGTTCTTGCTATTCCTCACTTTGAATATTTCTTGCCACTCCCTTCTGGCCTGCATAATTTCTGTTGAGAAATCAGCTGACAATCGTATGGGCATTCCCTTGTAGGTAACTAACTGCTTTTCTCTTGTTGCTTTTAAGATTCTCTTTGTCTTTAGCCCATGGCATTTTAATTATGATGTGTCTTGGTGTGGTTCTCTTGGGTTCTTCTTGTTTGGGACTCTCTGTGCTTCCTGGATTTGTAAGTCTATTTCTTTCACCAGGTAGGGGAAGTTTTCTGTCATTATTTCTTCAAATAGATTTTCAATATCTTGCTCTCCTCTTCTGGCACCCCCATAATGCAAATGTTGGTATGCTTGAAGTTGTCCCAGAGGCTCCTTACACTATCTTCATATTTTTGGGTTCTTTTTTTCATTTTGCTCTTCTGGTTGGGTGTCTTTTGCTTCTTCATATTTCAAATCGTTGATTTGATTCTCAGAATCCTCTACTCTACTGTTGAATCTCTGTATATTATTCTTTATTTTAGTCAGTGTATGCTTAATTTCTGACTGGTCCTTTTCCATTTTTTTTGGAGGTTTCTAGAAGATTCTTGAGTAAACTTATAACTGTGGTTTTGAACTCTATATCCAGTAGTTTGCTTTCTTCCATTTCTTTCATTTGTGACATGTTTATTTGTCTCTGCATTTTGACTGCTTCCCTGTGTTTGTTTCTATGTATTAGGTAGAGCTACTGTGTCTCCTTGAGTTAGTAGACTGGCCTTGTGTAGTAGGTGTTCTATAGGGCCCAGTGGCTCAGCCTCCCCAGTCACCTGAGGTGGACACTCTTGGTGCACCCCTTTGTGGGATGTGTGCACAGTCTTGTAGTTGAGCCTTGATTGCTGTTGGTGTCACTGGGAGGAATTGACCTCCAGGCCAATTGACTGTGAGGACCAGCTGGACTACAGTGAGAGAGCTGCTATGCAGAAGACACCCCTATGGAGCAGGACTTGCTTCAGTTGGGCTTTAGTGCTCACTGAGTCTGCCCCTTGAGTGTGTCACTTATGGAGGTATAGAGTTGTAATCTGGTATGGTCTGATACTGACCACTGGTACACTGGCTCTTGGGTCTCCAGGGAGCTGCAAAGTCAGCCTCTGCCTGGGGCCACCCAGCAGGAGCTACAGAGAGATCTGCAGATTCTTCCTCTTTATCAGGTTTGGAAGTGCCCAGGTGAGGTCCAGCTGTGAAGCAAGGCAGGCTGGTGCTGGTGTGGGGTCTTGGGCCTTTTGTTGGTAGGTTTGGAGCTCCCTGACCCAGCTGCAGCTTGTTTGAGAGATGTTAGCCTGAACAAGGACAGGCCATTCATTTTCGAAAGCTGCTGCACACAGCTTGGGTGGGTTTGTAAATTAGATGAGGTGGCTCTTCGGGAATCACTTAGGGCAGAACAAACAGAAATGGCTGCCAGTCAGTCCTGCCACTGGGGAGGTCCCAGCACAGAAACAGTGATCCCTGAGAGCACCTCCGTCTGGGAGAAAGTTGCTCCTGAGTTCCTGCCCGATGCCTGATAATCCAGTTCCTCCGTACGTATATGTGTTCCCCAGAGCCTCACCCTGGTGCTGAGGCTCAGAGGAAGCAGGACCCTGTAAGTTCAGTTCATGGTGCTGGCCTTTAAGAGGAACAGCTGGGTCTCCAGCAGCCTCTGTGTCCCTGAGCCCCAATCCACAGTGGTTTTACAGCCCGTAGTTCTTACTTCCCATAGGGACTTATTTTCCCAGCTCTGGGACCCTGGGCTGGGGCTCTGGTGTGGGATTGGGACACCTTGCTCCTCCAGGAGGCCTCTACAGAGACAATCTCCTTCCCGATTAAAAAAGCAGCACACGTGGGTACTAGACCAGCCCGTTCCGCACATCCACACCTCCTACCAGTCTCAGTGTGCTTTCTTCTTTATTTGTCTAGTTGTAGGACTTCCATTCAGCCAGTTTTCCAGCGGTTCCGGATGATGATTGTTCTGTATTTTACTTGTAATTTTGATGTGATTGTGGGAAGCGGCAAGTACAGGCGTTTACCAGGCCACCATCTTCAAATCCTACGTATTGGCTTTGAAGATGCACGGCATTGCTCCTGCACCTGGGGAACCTGAACTGAATGGATGTATACTGGCAGGCAGAGAAGGGTTTCAGTCCCACCATATCACTCACTCTGTCATCTAACCTCTTCAACTTTCTAAACCTCAACTTCCTCTTCCCTATATGCTGGTAACAACTCTCTGGGTAGTGACAAGCAAAGAAGATAACATGGAAGAAAGTGTTGATCAGTAAGTGTGCTTTTGATGATGAGTAACAATACCTGAGTGTGGTCCCTTAAGCAATACAATCATTGAATTAGCTTGCAGAACCAGAGGAGCCTGGAAGTCATTCAGAAGATTGTGGGTTAGTTTAGTGACCTGACCACGATGGGTGCTGCAATTCTAAGCATGAGTCTTCACACAAGCATAGCCAAGGTAGAAGGGAAGGAGGCAGGAAAGAGTCATCTTCTTGATTGGCTTTCTCTTTTATTTGAGTCAGAGGGCAGATTCCCAGCACCTCTTGGCAGACTTCCGTCATAGCCAGCAGACTTCCCTTATAGCCAGAGCCAGGGCCCATGATCACCATTATCCTGTCACTGGCAAGGGTGATGGAGCTGGCCAATCTTGATTCATCCCCTGAGGCTGGGCATGTTGTGGCTTTTCAAGAAAAGAAGACTGAGAATGGCTAGGGGTCCGGTGAATGCCATTAAGTGTTGTTACTCCAGAGGAGGACGGAGCAGTGTCCATTGACCTGCCACAATTTTCACAACCAAACCCCCTTCCACTGCAGTGTTTCCCAAGCTCCATGCTCTGGGAACACTCTTCAGCCAAACAATTTCTGTTCCCCTCAGGGTCCGCTCTCCAACTCTGCCTCCGGCCACAGTCAAAGGCAGGGTTGCTGTGCTTGGTATTCTCTCTGGTCCAATCTCATGCTTTGCAGTTTATGGTCTTTAACCCTTAAGCAGATGCTGTTCTGATCCCATAGTGACTAGCTGGAGTGGCCTCCACGCTGGGAATGGCACTCTAAAGCCCGGCTTTCCGACTTTCCCCACATCAGACCGGGGGACGGTAATACTTACTCATCAGGCGGCAGCAAGTGGAAGAGGCTGCTCGGGCTGGAGGCAACTGGCCCAGTCACTCTGAGGATCAAGGAGATCAGTGCACCGGAAACCATGTATGGGGCCCTGTCCCCATGAGGTGTGCACAGGCAGCTCCGCTCCCGCTCCTCTCTGCACCCCCTCAGCCACAGGCCCCTTGGCTTTCTCAGTGGCCATATCTCACCATAGCCTCCAAGTCCCCTGCCAGTGCATGTACAGTTAGGGCCATGGTCCCCAGAGCAGAATGTCCCTTTTACCCTCACTGATATCATCTCACAAGAGCCTTCCCAGATGCCTTTGGGTCCTTGTTCCTTCAGATAGCAATGTGACAGATCCCTAACTCAGACTGGCTTAAATTAAAAAGGGAATTTATTAGCTTCAGTAACTGAGAAGTCCAAGGAAATGCTGCTCGGGTACCGCTAGAGGCACCTTGATTTTGTGTTTCTCTGTACTGGCTCCATATTTCTCAAGATGCCCTTACTCTCCCAGGAAGTGGCAGGGCAGCTGCCAGCAGCTAGAGTTTCTCTTTCCCAACAGCCCTCGCAGAAGCCCCCTGGTTCACTCTGAGGGTCAGTATGGCCACTGAGGACAGTGGGGCAGCCTCTGATCTGCCAGGCTTGCGGGCGGGGTTCCTGTGTCAGATGTGTGAACCTCACTGGTGCTGAAAGGACTGGGAGTGGAGGGTGGTCCTGGAGGACAACTTGGAGTGCTGCTATTAGGAGGAGAGGACACGGGGCTGGTAGATGACCATCCAAGGGATAATGAGAGAGGGGCTTGGGCAAGAAGCTGGAGCCACATTCTGGAGAAATTCCTACCTGATGTCTTGAAATCCAGGTAAGGGATTTTTGATCTAATGAGACAGGCAGGAAGTTGTCGGTTTTTGTTCTGTAGGCATATATATGTACTAGCGGCCTGGTGCACAGATTCGTGCACATTGAAAGGAAAATAATTACAGCGGGGGTGGGGTGGGACAGCCGCTGCTGGTCGCCCTCTGCGGGACGATCGGGCCCCCACTTGCACCTGCTTTGGCCTGATGCCGCCTGCTCACCTGCTCCACCATCCCATCACGGGTCCCACTGTCATCGGGCCCATGGGAGCTAGCCCATGGCAGCCGGCAGAGCCTTCAGTGACGCCCACTGCCAGCGCCACATTGGCGAAGCCCGCCATGTTCCGCGCCGCCCCCTGGTGGTCAGCGCACGTCATAGCAAGCAGTCAAACTCCTGGTTGAACAACCGCCTGAGGGGACAACTTGCATATTAGGCTTTTATTATATAGGATTGATAAATGTGGGTTTATCTGAGGCAGTATTGAAATCTGTATTTCTCTCTGAATATAATGCACTTACAAAATGTGGACTTAATAAGTTACAGAATAACTTAAAAATTTTGAAATTTCCCCACGACAGCCTCGTGAAATGTGGAAGACAGAGGTTATTGTCCAGAGGGAGAAATGTGTCTGAGATGGAGGCAGTGACATGCTTGGGGCACACAGAGCCAGGCCTGGGCTCCCTCGGGTTTACAGGATGCCATAGAACGGAGGAAACGGAAGGATGGGCAGGCATCCTGTGTTTGAGTTCGGTGTCCAGCCTACAGCAATGTGGACGTGTCCCATGTCAGGGCCACCTGGTCCCAGGCCCACCTCCCTCTGCCTACTTTCCTCGGCTTCTCAGGAAGTGTTCTCAGGAGGAAGGAGGCCCCATTCCTCTGGCCTGGTCGAGGAATCTTTGGGGAACCCTGAGTCCTGGTGACTTGGAACAGAGAGAGGCGAGTGCTTGGGCGTTGCCACAGCCTTGCCTGAAGCTGTGTGTCATGGTGGCTTTGGGAGGCCTGAATTTGGAAGAGGAAACATTTTGGACAAGGAGTCAGAGGCCACTGTTTTAGTCCATTCAGGCTGCTATAACTGGGCGGCAAGAAAACAACAAAGCACTTATTTCTCAGAGTTGTTGTTAAAAAGCAAACATTTCTTTCTCACATTCTGGGGACAGATGCTGTGGTGAGAGCCTGCTTCCTGGTTCATAGAGGGCTGTCTTCTCATCGTGTCCCCACGTGGCAGAAGGAGTCCCTTTAATAAGGGCACTAATCCCCACCTCCTAACACCATCACCTTGGGGATTAGGTTTCAGTTTAGGAATGTGTGGGGACACAAGCATTCAGTCTTTGGCAGCCACTGGCTGCCTGCTTGCTGTGTGGCTCAGGCTGGTCGTGGGCCCCTCAGAGCCTCGGTTCTCTCCACGTGATGTGAGAACACGACTCAGGCTGTCCGGAGGAGTCGTGGTTCAGAGGAGAGAAGGGAGGCCAGGTGGTATCTCTTGGGCAGCAGAGGGTGGTGAGCTCTGAGCCCTGGTACCCACTGTCTTTTCCTTCCAGGGACCCCTGGTGATGATATAATCCTCCACTTTCAGAGAAGCCCTGTCCCTCACCGCATTTCTACAGGTTTCTCTCCTTTCTCTGGTTCTAACCCCACCAGGAGGCACTGCTCAGTGCCGGTGATGGAGAGTTCTTTCACACCTGCTCTTTGCAGGGCAGGTGTAGACCCTTTTCTCTTTGCCCCTGGACACGCTCATCAGCTCTCCAGCGCTGCTGCTCCTGAGATGTGACCACCTCCTTTATTGAGGATGTTAGTTCCAGTGTTGGGAACAGCACACCAACTCAGCAACCCTTCATCATCCTCCTTAAAAAAAAAAAAAGAACCAAGCCGTAATATTGATTTAACACAATTAGGTTATTGATAATCACACCACTCTAAAACAAGGACTATTTAACTTTTGGCAGCATCCATTTCAATTCTTATCCAAAGACAGATTTACACTTAACTAATTATTACTGCAGAGTATACACCATTTATCCCTTGCTTGTATATATTTCAAGCTAACAACAACAAAATTGCTGCAGTCCTGAACAGTGGTAGCACCAGCCAGTGCACCAAAGGGTTCGATTCCCAGTCAAGGGCATGTACCTGGGTTGCAATTTTGCTCCCTACCCCCAGTCAGAGAGCGTGCGGGAGGCAACCAATTGATATGCATCTCACATCAATGTTTCTCTCTCTCTCTCTCTCTCTCTCTCTCTCTCTCTCTCTCTCTCTTTCTGTCTCTCTGTCTCTCTGTCTCTCTCTTCCCACTCTCCCTTTCACTCTCTCTTAAAAGCAATGGAAAAAAATATCCTCTCATGAGGATTAACAAACCAAAACCAAAACCAAACAAAAACATTGTTGCAGGCCCAGACAATGTGACTCGACTCAGTTGGTTGAGCGTCATCCCCATGCACCAGGAGGCTGCTGTTCAGTTCCAGGTAGGACACATGCCTGGGTCAGGGCATGCAGCAGGCACATGCCTGGGTCGGGGTGTGCAGCAGGTTGCCAATGGATATTTCTCTCTCTCTTTCCCTCTCCTTTTCTTTCTCTGGAATCAATAAACAAAACAAAACATTGTTGCAGATGCTGCACAATCTTTATGGTCATGTTTCATGACTGCAGAGGATCCCATCCATGGGATCTGCATCCTCTATCAACACAGCATCTAGGCTCCCTCCCCATTTCTGTTGGCATAGGCAACGGGACAGCCAATGGTTTTGTGGGCAAAATCTCTTCTTTTATTCTTTAGGACATAGAGTAACTGCCTAGAGAGGAATATCTTCAGGTTTTTGTGTTGATTTTGGAACATCTAAGCTTGTCCGTGACATACATGTTTATCTTCCTGGCGTAGTCTGAAACGGTCACGCCACGGTGAAGTTATGCTTCAAGCTCTATGCTGAGCAAAGTAAATTCAATCCATCTTTTGGTTGAAATTTTATTTCAGGTGGATTTGTTGTTGTTAAAGCAGAAAGCATTTGATAACCAACAAAGCCTTAAAGTAAGATTTGGGGAAACTCTGACGATGTCTCAGAATTAGTCTCCTTTGCCGGTTTGGTGCAGAGCCCTTTTCTGAGTAGCATTTGGCAGTGCTGAGCACTGCGCTGGGTCCCCGCTGTGACTTCCAATTCTGTGAACAAATGTAACTCAGTTAGGGGACGTTCTCCGGAGGCCACACACACCCTCCAGCTCTCTCGGTTCGATCTTCTCCATGTGTAGGATAGGGATTAATCTTTAATTGTTGACAAAGGCGCTCAGAAGACATCCCGTCATCATATCCGGAAACATATTTTAGGAGTAAGCACGAAAGATTGGGAGAAAAAATAAGTTTGCAGATGTCATTGTAAAGAAAGGCACAGCAGTGCACTCCTAGAGGATTAGGGGGAACGATGAGGTCCCTCCCTTGTGCCTGCCCTGGGCAAAAGGGTTCACATACATTTCCCTGTTATGTGACAGCCCCAGCCCAGCCCCCCACCCCCGTGAGGTGGCCTTCCCTTCCCAGAGTGGGACAATGACTGGCCCCAGGTGGCAGCATATTCCTGAATCTGGGTAACCTGACTCCTAGTCCCCCTCCCTTTCTACAGTCACCCTGCCAGATGCTGTCCCCGCCTCCCCCAACCCCCAAAAAGGGAAGCAATAGCAACAGCTTCTTTCTGTCTGTGGACATCCTCCGTAGGTGGCAGACCCCTGTAGGGTGGAGGGCAAGACTTTTAGCTTTAAGCAGACCTGCGTTCACCTCTCATCCCTACCATTTCCCAGCAGTGTGACTTTGGGTAAATGGCTGCTTTTCCAAACTTCAGTTTGCCCATCTGTTAAATGGGGATTATCATCCTTGCCCTAAGGTTTCTGTGGGGATTAACCCCGTTGATATGCCCGAAGTGCTTCAGCACATCATACAAGTCCTGAAAGTGGCTCTTCTTATTAGAATGCTTTCTTTGACTGAGCCCAGAAGGAATGTCTGTGTCTAACTGGGGAGGAAGCCCCGTGGTTACATGGCTGACCTTTTAGCACTGGGATCCTGCCAGCCTATTAAGGCCATGCAGAAGTAGAAAAGGTGTGAACATATGTCCTTTTTCCGAGTCAATGTTGGGGAAATGTGTCTTGTTGAAAAAAAGCAAAGATCAAATCAGCTTCATAACCCCATTTTTTCTTTCTTTCATTTGAGCACAATTTCACATTTACAACCAAGCTAAAAATGTAATTATTCTTGAAAATTAGTATATGGCTTTTTCATTGCGAAAGAGCTTCAAACACCTAGTAAATTCGCTTTGATTAATAGGTTTGTCCATTTTTGTGATTACTCAATGTAGTACAAACTTCCCCAAATGCTTGTGAGTAACCTGGTGAACCAGAGGCCTCACACACATCTGTTTTAGTTCACACTGGTAAATGAGAAAATTTTAATTTCTGATGCAGCCACAAAATTCGGAGGGGTGGGGGGGAGGAAGTGCTTTCAAATGGGTAATGTCAACTTCTAAACCTGAATTCGCTTCCAACTTTGAATTGTGAAACAAATCATAAAGCAATTAGAATGTGTTCTTGTGTTTCAGAAGACAGTTTACATAAAATATACTCAACTTTGGGCCTCCGAGGAGGATCATCACATAAAAAAAGCCAAGTCTGTCCATTTATTCACGCCTTTTTGTGTGATGTATGGGCTGTTATCATCTGCAGCATCTTGTTTCCAGACCCAGGTGGCGGTGCAAATGAAGGATAAGGTCACATGGCAATGGGATTAGAGTGTGTGTATTAGCGTGTATATGTGTAAGATCAATTGTGCATACATGTCAGCATACATGTGCACATACCCAAGTAGTACATTGTGTGTGCACACATGTGAGTGCATGAGTGTGTTTGTGAAAATGAGTGTGTGGGGAGGAGTTATGGGGCATGTACGTGTGTGCTTGTGCAGGAACCATTGAGGGAAGCGGGAAGGGTGAGACCTGACCTCATCGCCTAGCCACAGAAGCTGTCCCTACCAAGTCCTCCTAAAAGCCTCTCCAACTGGGCCCGCACAGCTCAGGCTGTGGGCTCTGGAGTTAGAAGACTTGGGTTTGAGTCTGGACCTGCCTCCAATGAACTGGCTTTTCCAAGCCTCCACTTCCTCGTCTGCAAAAAGGGTGCTTCACTTCATTTCTCTGAGAATTAAGTGATGCACTCTTCCCGGGAGAAGCTGCCAGTTCCCTTCTTGCCTGCTCTGTACTTGGCTAATCCTAGCAATCAGATGGCTGCCAGGACTATTAGTATTCAGTGCTAGGGGTCTTCCCTAGGCACAATTCCTCCTCCTCCTCCTCCTTCCCACTCCTGTAAGGAGGATCCCACCTTATAGGCTTGGCCTTGAATGAGCTGAGCGGGAAAGAGATGCCTCACTACTCAGTCTGCTGATGGGCTTTCTTTTAGCCCCGGGGCCCTTCTTGAAATAGTTACTTGTTTGACTGTCTGAGTCCTGCCACTCCATGTCCCAGGGAGTTCATATTCTCAACTTGGTCTCCCTCCCCTTGCTCATCAACCCTCAATGCCTCCCAGGCCAATAAGGTGAAATCTCTTCACTCAGCCCAGCATCCCAGTCCCCGGGTACTTTACACCTCCTCTCACTTTATTCCCCTTGGGGCAGGTGGGGAATCTGAAATAGGTAAATGAAGGTGGGGTAGGGTGTCTGGGAGACCCTATCTCAATCAGCTTGCTAGGGCTGCCTTAACAAAGTACCATAGTCTGAATGGCTTAAACAACACAAATTTCTTTCCTCACAGTTCTGGAGGCTAAAAGGCCGAGATCAAGGTGTCAGCAGAGTTAGTTTTTCCTGAGGCCTCTCTTTTTGGCTGGCAGATGGCTGTCTTCTCCCTGTGTCTACTCATTGCCTTTCCTCTGTGCATGTCAGACTCCTAATCTCCTCTTCTTATAAGAATACCAGTCACATTGGATATCAATAATTACCTCATTTTATTTAATTGCCACTTTAAACATCCTATCTTCAAATACAGTCACATTCTTAAGGATGGGGGTTAGGACTCTAACATGTGAATTAAGGGGGGGACATGATTTAGCCCTAACACCATCTAATCAGACTTGACACATGAGGGGAAACCCCAGACACTGTGGCCAGGACCGAGAGAGCAGTGACAGTGGAAATCAGTGTTGGGATTTATTATTTTTTAAAAAATATATTGATTTCAGAGAGAAAGGGAGAGAGAGTGAAACATCAATGATGAAAGAGAGTCATTGATCGGCTGCCTCTTGCATGCCCTTCACTGGGGATCAAGCCCGTAACCTGGGCATATGCCCTGACCTGGAATTGAACTGTGACCTCCTGTTTCATAGGTTGATGCTCAACCACTGAGCCATGCTGGCCAGGCTCAGTATTGGGATTTAAACAGGCCAGACATGGTGACTGGGCCTCTGGAGAAGACTGGCCATGGTGTGGAGAAGGCTTGGAAGCCATATACTGGGGCAGCCTGAGGCCTCTCCTCAATGGGTCAAAAGCCATGATAGAAACCATCTATTTCTATGGTGGGATTTCCTTGTCAGACCAGGGTGGAAAATCTCAGAAGGCAGGTTGGATGGGAAGTGAAGTGTGTTTGAAAAATAATGAGTGGGAACACAAATTAAGGATTTCTAAAGAATTGAATTTTGTTTGCAGACCAACCCTTTCAAAACACACTAAGGTACAGAGGGACTGAGCAGGGACCATTAAGGAAATGTTTGCCAATGTGGTTTGGAACAGAGTGACTCTGTGCCAGTGGGAGTCCCTGATTAAGCCCACATTCCTTAGAGAAAAGTGTCTGAGCTCCTGCCAAATGCTTGGGCAGGTCTAGATGCTCTCACCCACCTGACTGTAGCCAGGTTTACTTGGCACTGAGGCGGAACCTGAAGCTTAGTGTGGTGAGCCCAGGATACCAGCTCCACAACCCCGGCCAATCTGTGGCAGCCATGACTGGGGGTTTTTGTTATCTGACTTCCTTAGGTATATTTGGCATACAATAAATTGACATATTTTAAATGTACAATTAGATATGTCTTGACTTGTACACACCTGTGAGACCATCTCCACAATTAGAGTAGTGAACACATTCATCACCCTTAAAAGTTTCTTCTGCCTCCTCGAATTCTCTCTCTTCCATCCTTCCCCACCTGCCACCAGATGTTACTGATTTCTGTCACCATTGCTTAGTTTCCATTTTGTAGAATTTTTATATGAATGGAATCATTCATTCTTTTTTGGGGGGAGAGAGGTCTGATTTCCTTCACTCAATATAATTATTGACATTTTGTTTGGTAATTTTGCATATATCATTAGTTCATTCTTTTTATTATCAAGTATTATTATGAAGATAATCCACAATTTGTTTTTCCATTCACCTGTTAGTGGATATTTGAATTGTTTCCACTTTTTAGCTGTTACAAACAAAGCTGCTATGAACATTCATGTACAAGTCTTCATATGGAATATGCTTTAATTTCTCTTGGGTATAAATACCTTGGAATGGAATGACTGATCATCTGATAGGTATATGACTAACTTTATAAGAAACTGCAAAACAGTTGTTCAAAGCCATTGTATCATTTTACATCCCTACCAGCAATGTATAGAGTTCATTTGTCCATATGTCTTTTTCCTCTGCCTGCTTTTATCACTGGTTTTACGCAGTTTAATTCATGATATTGGGGTAGTTTTCTTCATGTTTTTGTGCTTCAGTTTCATTGAGATTCTTGGATCTGTGGCTTTATAGTTTTCAAGTTTTGAAAAGTATTTTGGCCATTACTACTTTAAATATTATTTTTCTGTTCTTTGGGGACTGTAATCACATGTATATTAGGACACTTGAAATCCCAAGTTCACTGATGTTATTCTTTGTTTAAAAAATGTTTTTTTAATTGATTTCAGAGAGGAAGGAAGAAGAAAAGAGAGATAGAAACATCAATGATGAGAATCATTGATTGGCTGCCTTCTGCATGCCCCACACTGGGGATTGAGCCCACAACCCTGGTATGTGTCCTTGACCAGAATCGAACCCAGGACCCTTTCAGTCCACAGGCTGACACTGTAATCACTGAGCCAAGCTAGGGCTTATACTTTTTTTTTTTTTAATAAATCTATATTCAGATTATTACAATTGTTTCTCCTTTTTCCCCCCATAGCTCCCCTCCACCTGGTTCCCACTCCACCTTCTGCCCTTACCTCCCCCACACTGTCCTCATCCATAGGTGTATGATTTTTGTCCAGTCTCTTCCTGCACCTCCCCATACCCCTTTCCCCCTGAGAATTATCAGTCCACTCCCTTTCTATGCCCCTGATTCTATTATATTCACCAGTTGATTCTGTTCCTCAGGTTTTTAATTCACTTGATTTTTAGATTCACTTGTTGATAGATATGTATTTGTTGTTCATAATTTTTATCTTTATTTTTTTCTTCTTCCTCTTCTTAAAGAATACCTTTCAGCATTTCATATAATACTGGTTTGGTGGTGATGAACTCCTTTAGCTTTTTCTTATCTGTGAAGCTCTTTATCTGCCCTTCAATTCTGAATGATAGCTTTGCTGGGTAGAGTAATCTTGGTTGTAGGTTCTTGCTATTCATCACTTTGTAGATTTCTTGCCACTCGCATCTGGCCTGCATAGTTTCTGTTGAGAAATCAGCTGGCAATCATATGGGTGCTCCCTTGTAGGTAATTAACTGTTTTTCTCTTGCTACTTTTAATATTCTCTCTTTGTCTTTTGCTTTTGGCATTTTAATTATGATGTGTCTTGGTGTGGTCCTCTTTGGATTCCTTTTGTTTGGGGTTCTGTGCGCTTCCTGGACTTGTAAGTCTATTTCTTTCACCAGGTGGGGGACGTTTTCTGTCATTATTTCTTCAAATAGGTTTTCAGTATCTTGCTCTCTCTCTTCTTCTGGCACCCCCATAATTCTGATGTTGGTACGCTTGAAGTGGTCCCAGAGGCTCCTTACAGTATCTTCAACTTTTTGGATTCTTTTTTTCTTTTTGCTTTTTTGGTTGAGTGTTTTTTGCTTCTTTGTATTTCAATTCTTTGACTTGATTCTTGCGTTCCTCTAGTCTGTTGTTGGGTCTCTGTATAATATTTTTTATTTCAGTCAGTGTGTGTTTAATTTCTAGTTGGTCCTTTTTCATATCTTCGAGGGTCTTGTTATATTTATCGGCCTTTTCTAGGATATTCTTGAAAAGCCTTATAACCATGGTTTTGAACTCTATATCCAGTCATTTGTTTTCCTCCATTTCTTTCGTTTGTGATCTGTTTCTTTGTCACCGCATTTTCACTGCTTCCCTGAGTTGGTAGGGTAGCTTTGTGTGCTAGGTTTCCTATATGGCCCAGTGGGTCGGCCTCCCCAGTTAACCTGAGGTGGACACTCTTGGTGCACCCCTTTGTGGACTGTGTGTACAGCCTTGTTGTAGTTAAGTCTTGATTGTTGTTGGTATCACTGGGAGGAATTGACCTCCAGGCCAGTTGGCTGTGAGGATCAGCTGTGTCTACGCTGGGAGAAGTTCGGTGCTGGAGACAGCCTTATAGGATTAGACCTGCCAAATTGCAAAAGCCTCTGTGCTCAGCTTGGATGGGGTGGAGTCTCAGGGCAGAGCAGACAGTCTTGGCTTCCAGTCAGCCCTGCCCTCCTGCGCACGCACGTGCGCGCGCCTCCAGACCTCTGCCTTCCCGGCTCCCGAGCCTCCACCCAAGAGTCCAGATTCCCCCCGCAAGAGCATGGGTCCCCAGGGGCTCGCCTGGAACTGGGGTTCAGTGCAGTCAGGAGCTTCTGACTCCCTTCTGCTAAGGAAAGCCTGTGACAACCTCCTCAGTCTTTGTGCGCACTGGCACATGCGCCTCCAGACCCTCACCCCCAGGTCTCCGAGTCTCCAAGTGCCTTTCTCTCTACCTGACAGTCCAAACTCCCCCTGTATGAGCCTGGGTCCACAGGGTTTTGCCCGGAACTGGGGTTCAGTGCAGTCAGGGGCTTTCTTCTCCCTCCGACCAGAGAAAGTCAGCCAGGCTCTCAGCCGCCCTTCCTCTCCTGTGCACACAAAGACCCTTTGCCATACCTCAACCCTTTGCTGTTCCTCCAGTTCTCCATGAGCTTTTCTCTTTCCTTCTATTTGTAGAATTTCCACTCAGCCAGCTTTCCTGTGGTTCTGGATGGTGTCCGTTCTGTCTTTTAGTTGTTGTTTTGAAATTGTTGTGCAAGGCAGCAGTTTAGGTGCTTACCTATGCCGCCATCTTGGTTTCTCCACTAGGGCTTATACTTCTTTTAAATTATTTCCCTGTGTGTTCATTTTGGATAGTTTCTATTGCTAACTTCCAGTTCACTAATCTTTTCTTCTGCAATGTCTAATCTGCCATTAATTCCTTATACTTTGTTGTTGTTGTTGTTTGCATCTTAGCCATAATAGTTTTCATCTCTAGAATTTCACTTTAGGCCATTTAATATTTTTGATGACTCTACTTAACTTTCTGAACATATGCAGTGCAGTTAAAATCTGTGTTGCACATTAGCAGAGTTGATACTGGAATTGGATCTTCTTGAGGAATCAGAGTCATCTGTCTATCATTCAAAAATTGTCCTCAACAGGGAGATTTCAGGGCTTCATTTAGGCTCTCCTTCTACATCCAAGATTTTATTTATTTTATTTTATTTTATTATTTTTACTGAGAAGATGGTATTAGAACTACAGAAAGAACTTCTAAAGAAGTAAATTACCATAATTCCAATACCAAAGCAAGTGGTATTTGCTAGTTGCTGCCACCCCAAGCCTGAATTTTTACACTGATGTAGACATTTTATTTATTGTACCATAAATATTGTTCCTTGTTGCTATATGGTCTTCATAACGCTATTTCATGAAGATATGACAGTTTCATCAAGGGACTCACAGTCCCTCCCACTGTTTTGAGGCACAACTTCCTCATGAATTTTTTTTTTTTTTTTTTTGCTTCTGTTGATTTATTTTCTTAAGGGTATATTCCCTAAAGTAGTAATTTTTTGTCAAAGGATCAGAACGTTTTTGTGGCTTATTTGGAGCATTTTACAGATATTAATCATTACATCTTTTTTTGTATGTTAATTCATATTTCATCAAAATGTAACCATTTGACGATGTGATAGAAAATCTGGTGAAATGTTCCAGACTCGTGCTCCAACAGCTCGTTAATAAATTTATCATCTGACCATGTAATGCTATTTTAAAAATCATGACTCCCTAATTAATTTTCCCTCTGCTCTTGCCATTCTTCCCTCAAAACTTCCAGTCCCCCTCCTCTTCCTCCTGCTCCACACTTCTGGAGGGAATGCTCCCCAAGTCTATGTCTTTTCTCAGAAACTCATCCTTTGTTTACTTTTGGAGTCAGGACTTGTTTGCATATGTAAAACCAGGACCATATTGTTTGCAGATGCAAGGGGTACTACCAGATAATCGAATATAAAAAGGCAAAGCTTTTAAGTCATTTCTTACAAACCTGGACACAAAAGAATATTTTCTTAAAATTAAAAAAAAAGCACATGGAAATAAAGATTGTGGGATTGGGTTTCTAATTCAAACATTTCCCTCTGTGTTCTTAGCAGGGACTGTTACAAATACAGAGAAAGTTAGGGGCCTGGAAGCGGGGGAGGGTAGAGGTTTAGGAAAGAAAACTTTGCAGATTCACCATCTGATCCAGAAAGATGAATGCATAAAAGGAGTTAGAATAACTGACAGAACAAAAATTCAATCCCAGTAATGTCTGATCCCTCTAGTATCATTAACAGTAAGGTGTGTTTTTTACCCTTTCATCAATAGCTTCCTGGTTAGCTTTTTATTTTAACATTAGAGTAGCTTAAAAGTAATTATGTTTTCTATCAGTATTTGATAGAGCCCCCCTCCCCTTTACGGCAGAGGCCCAGATGAGATAGCAGTCCTTAAAAGCTACATGTTTTGTTTTGCTTTTTAGTATTAAATGTTTTTATTTAAGAAACAGGGGAGGGGATTAAATGATAAAACAGATGAGAGCTCCACTAACAAATTGGCTTAAACTAGAAGGCTGGATTCTTTCTCCAGGTAAATTTTGAAATCGATAATAGCATCTGCGGATACAATGGGGAGAAGGTGAGTTCTGAGGTGCCACCCTTGTCCACATGCCCTGGCAGCTTCTGCAGCCTTGGGCTCAGTGAGGAACCACGTGGCTGTGGTGCTCCAGGGACCAGCGCACCAGGCTAGGGCTGGGGTGGTGTTTGCTGCTGCCGGAGCTCATTCCATGCCCCCCCTCCCCCCGCCCCATGGGAACCCTGGAGAAGCTTTGGGGGGTTGGAGTGGGAGGCATTCTGGGGGATGGGGGCTGCTCACAGGTCGCTCCAGCATAGAGCAGGAGTGCATGGCAGGTGGGGAACCAAATTGGTCCTGAGACCTGACCATGTTAAGATTTTGGAGGCCTTGTGGGCCAGAGGTGCCATGAGGATGGAGAGGTTGGATGCATTTAAAGGCAGCACCCTATTCCCTCTGCCTGCCGCAGCACTGCTTTCACACCCCTCCACCAAGGTGTCATGACCACACATCCACATGCTCCCCCAAAACTTGGCCTTAATTCTATCTGTTGTCTGTTGCCCATCTGGAAAATGAGGGTGACTGGAGACAGGGATAGAGGCTTTGCAGGCAGCTGGAGCTAACCTGGTTATGGTGTGTTTTTTTGGCTCTGGGTCCTGGTGCTGGGCTGCTCCAGCCAGAGACAATACAGGACTTGGCTGGAGTCCCGTCTCCTGTGAAAATTTCAGGCTTGGCCTCAGGGGTTCAAGACCAGGGTGCCCTTTTCACATCTGACAAAGCAGTGCTTTAAAAATTACATTTTCTTTCTTTCTTTCTTTCTTTCTTTCTTTCTTTCTTTCTTTCTTTCTTTCTTTCTTTCTGTCTTTCTTTTTCTTTTTTCTTTTTATTAATTTCTTTATTGATTAAGGTATCACATATTTGTCCTCATCCTGCCATTTTCATGTTTGAAACTCAAGTACTCCTTCTGCCCGTCATAGTGCATTTTTCACTAAGGTTAACACATTTGGATTTGCTTTGTTTTGCTTTTAGAGAGGCTTTTATGGGTTTTTGTTTTGTTTTGTTTTTCCTAGAGAAAAGTTAATACTTTGCATATTCTTGTCAGGACTCAAGCCTAGGCTAGTTTGAAACTATGGACCAATTGCTTCACTTTCCTAAATCTAGATTTGGGATTTGCAACTAATTTCTTGCCTTTTTTTTTTTTCACCTTGTGTTCCCTCAGTGAGGCAGGAACACAGAGGTTACTCCTAGGGACAAATCAGGCAGTGATGGTGCCAAGCTGTACTGTGAGCTATCAGAATAGTAGAGCTGTGACTTCTGACTTGATTTCTGTGGTAATTTTTTTCCCCTCACCTAAATCGTGCATAAGGCTGGGCATCCGCAGAGAGCTTTGTTGAATTGTACAGAACCAAATTTTCTAGGCCAAACATCCCCACAGGTAAGAAGAAAGGAAAAACGCCATCCTGGTGGATTGGGCCTGGGCCTGGTGAATTGGGTCTGAGCGCTGTGGGCTGGGAGGGGCCTGGGGGCTTCCGGGGCGGACAGTGTGATCCCAGTATTGAAAGCTGCCACCAGGGCCCTGCCCAGCCTCCCACTTTCACTCGGACCGCATGGTCATTTTGGCTTTCCTTGATTTGTGTTTGAAAATGTTATAACAAAGCAAAAATGTGCCGCCTTCTTTTCAGGGACTCCTGAGTAATTGCTCCATGTTTATTTTTGTTTCTTCTCTCATTCCAAAACTGTCTGTAGAATTTAATGACCTATTAAAAATGTTCTCAAAAATACCCCCCATTACTGTCGATCTAGTTGTGTGGGTTTTTTTTGATACATTGGTTTTTGCTGGTTTTTCTATTTTACTGCTCTCTGTTCTCAAGCTCATCCTCATTTTCCTCCATTTTCTTCTTGTTTCAGAAGGTGGAGGGACTAGTCAAGCTCCGGACTGTTCGGGAAGCGCCATCGGAATGCGTCTGCCCTCCGGGTAAGTGGACATTTGATCCTTGCTGGCTCCTGACTTCTGTAGGCCTGGCTTCTCTCTCTGTCTGCTCAAAACTGCCGAGGACATGGTCAAGATGATTGCCTTGGGTCTCAGGCTGTATGTTGTACCTTGTTGCCCATCATGGGTCCTTTCTTTCTACCTCTTCCCTGGCAGGCATGTCATTAGTGAAAGAGCACAGAATGATTAACTGTTTCGGTTTGATGGGAATGGTGGTATTGGCAGGGGAGCTGAGAACAATTAGAGATGACTTATAATAAAGGCATAGATGTTGGGACAGTACCAGCCATTCCATTCTGAAGATAGACAAACAGGCACGAACCAGCCACAGGGTATTATCATTGTGACCTTATCTCTATTTCAAACCTTGGGGGGTCTTCAGGGGAGAGGTCGTGATAAATAATCTGTCCAAATATTTTGTATGGGTTTTTTTGTTTGTTTTCATTTCTATTGGTGGAGATAGATGAAGGGAGCAGGAAACATGGTCTGAATTATTCAAATAATCATCTCTCTCTTGGTTTTTGGTGGTGTAGACCAGTATGGCTGTGAATAGAACTGGGATTTGTTGATTCCTAACTCATGTGGCTCAAATCCTGATTCATATCAGGTCCTCCTGGTTGTTCTCATGGGAGCTTTGCACAGACGATGACTGAGAATTTAGGTGTGTAGTTGCAGCCCTGGCATTTTTAGTGTTAGCATTAACCTCTCGCAGGATGGTGTGTAAAGCAGTGAATGAGTGGAAAGTCATAATACTTCCCAGGCTTCTCTCCATGTTGGATAAGGTGACAGAACATAGATCATAGCAGCTGAGCCAGTGGCCCTTAATCTTATTGTCACACCTTCTATCAGCCAAGTTGCATGGCATTTCCCAACCTCCTTCACTGGTCCAGAAATGAAGCTCACTGATAATCAACATCTCAAGGTTGGGAGATGCCCAGGATGTCTGCAAGGGTGGACCTCCTGGTGTGAAAACTCAGTCTCTGGGGGCCCAGCAGGAGAGGCTCTGATGGTCCAGCTTGAGCTAGCTTTTAGTAGTAGGACCTCCCCAAGGTTTTGATAGGAGGAAAAGGATATGACAAGTAATGACATCACTGTTTGTTCAGTAAGTCAGAAGTTGTGTTTCAATGGAGTAAAAAAATCCAGACTCATAAATAATATTTGGATGATCTGCAAAATGTATAAAATAGGAATGATCCCCCCAACACACACTTTTTCTGAGTGTTGAGGATGTTTTTAAACTGGGAGGCATGATGCATTCATAAGATATAAAATCAGTTCCGTGGGTTACAGCAATGTTTTGAAATGTTGAACTAGCATAGACTTGAATAAAAACTATTGGAGTGAAGTTTTTGTTTCAGCTATTTCTATTTGTAGGCATGACCTGGATGGTGAAGTGAACTGGGTTTCATGCTGAGGGCTGCTGACAGGAAGCTTGAAAGTCCCAAATACAGATGAACTGGGAGGAGGAAGCAGGGATGGGGCACCGAGCTCCCGAATAAATCCAAGGCAGGTCCAACCCTAGGTCTTCCACTTATTAACTATAAGGGTCTTCACCAAAAAATGATGACAATATTAGAGTGGACTCTATAGGCTTTTTGAGGTCATAGAGAAAATAGAGGTCAAAGCCCATGACCCAGAGGCAATCTTGTGTCCTGTCTTTTCCTTGAGGGACCCAAGAGGGTCTCAGGGAAAACTATGGAGGCTGAAAGACTGGTCAAAGCCTCCAGTTCCCACTGACAAGAGGACAGTGGCCTTTCCTGCTCTCTGGGAGGGGCCCTGCTGGCAGTCAGCACTGTGCTGCTGTTGTCGAGGGCTCGTGGCTGCCACCAAGCCATCCTCGCAGCTGTGGTCAGTGTGGCCAGGCCCCGATGCACACTCATGCCCATGCCTGCTATACTTTCTCTCCTGTCACTTTGAGCTGGAAGACTCACTTGAGCCCTTTGGACCAGAGCCCTACATTGATGCAAAACCCCGGAGGCTGGCACATTCTCCAACAGAGGCCTTTTCTCCAACACCAGAAGCCTTAACTCATTCCCTTTCTCTCTGGCTCTGATCTGCCCTGCAGACTTTGGGAGTCCAGACACACAGACCACCCTTGCATAGCTTGGGTCCCATCTGATCTTAGATACCCTCAGATCCCCCTGGCCTAGCTCCTTCCCACGCCTGGAGGACAGTGTAATCTTTTGTCAGATCCTAGGATGCAGCAGACTGATAATCGAGGCCAGAGAAGGGGGCGGCTCTTCTGTGTGTGCTGCCTATTGTGAAGCGACACTCTGGGGGAGCCATGAGGCTGAGAGGAGGGGCAGGCCGTTGCTCCTGCCTGAGTCAGTGGAGGGAACTGGCAGGGCTGGGCCCTGAAGTAGTCCTGTGATCTTGGACATGTGAGAGGCCCTCAAGCCTTGCACCCCTCAACTATAAAATGGCGTAGTGGGTTGAATTGTGTTCCCCTAAAAGATATGTCCCAGTCCTAACCCCCATACTTATTTCAGGGGTGGGAATCTTTTTTTTCTGCCAAGAGCCACTTAGATATTTACAACCTCATCTGCAGGCCATACAAAATTATCAAGTTAAAAAATTAGCCTGCTGTATTTGGTCAAACATTTAATTAACTCACCCCTAAAGCCTTGGCAGGGCCAGACCAAATGATTTCGAGGACCTTTGAGGGCTGGACACTCCCCACCTCTGCCTTATTTGGAAATAGGGTCTTTGCAGATCTAATTAAGTCAAGGATATCAAAATGAGGTCATCCAGGATTTAGGGTGGGCCTTAAATCCAATGACGATTGTTCTTGTAAGATACAGGAGGGAGAGATTTGGGACCCAGAGACACAGAGGAGAAGGCCCTGGGAGGGTGCTTCCCCGTGCTTTGTCCTGAAGCCCATCACAAGCCAGGCATGCTGCAGGGCCGGGTGACATTGGGCTGGAGGACAGGAGCCCATAGTTTGTTGGGGAAGGTGGCCCTCAGAGCAATAATCCTGAAACCTTGCAGGAGGGGCTGGAGGTGGGGGTGGCCCTGGAGCCTGATCTGTGGGAGACTCCGGCAACACCCCGCCTCACTGCGCTCTGACGTTCCAAAGGACGGCTCAGGGCTGGCACCTCGGAGCCTGAATCCACGTGAACAGCTGCCGTGTGTCCCATGCTGCACGTCCTGGAGATGTGGGCCACTCTAGTGTAAAAGGTGGTTGCATTAACTAACTCTTTTATTAGAAATCTCAGAACACTAATTAATGTTCTGACCATGCTACATTAATAAATCAAAAAGGGGGAAATTATTAACTCATGTAACTGGAAATGGAAAGGTCAGAGGCAGAGCCAGAATCAGGTGTGTCAGGCTCAGGGCCTCTCCCTCCACCTCTAAGCTCTTCTCTGTCATTTTCAGACAGTCTCTCCTCGGGGCCTGAAGGTGGCCTCAAACAGCTCCACAGGTAGGTCACTCCTCAGCAACCCCAACAGACAGAGCGCTCTGCTTCTCAAAAGTCCCAGCAGCAAGGAATGGAGAAGTGTTCTGGGCTGAATTGTGTCCTCAAAATTCACGTGTTGAATTCCTAACCCCCAGTGCCTCCGAAAGTGGCTGTATTTAGAAATATAGTCTTTAAAGAGGTAATTGAGTTAGAATGAGGTCATTAAAGTGGACCTCAATCCAATATGACTAGTGTCCTTATAAGAAGGGGAGATTAGGACACATATATGCACAGACAAGACCAGCCCAGGGGAGAGGCCTCAGAAGGAACCCACCCTGCCAACACCTTGATCTTGGACTTGCAGTCTCCAGAACTATGAAAAAATTCATTTGTCTTGTTAAAGCCACCCAGACTATGGTGCTTTGTTATGGCAGCTCTAGCAAAGTAACTCAGGGGGCTATTGTTGAACGGGTACAGAGTGTCTGTTTGGAAAGATGGGGAAGTGCTGGAAATGTTGAGTAGAGGTAATGGTTGAACACATTAAGAATGTAGTAAATGCCATGAAACTGTGCACTTTTCAAAAGTTCAAATGGTAAAAATACATAATTTTGTATGTATTTTACCACAATTAAATAAAACGTCCAGAATTGGCCCGGACTGTCTTGGTTTGGGGCAGTTGCCTATCCCTGAACTAATTACTGTGCCTGGTGCATGGATGCACTGATCAGCTAGGTCTAGGTCATGTGACCTTTCTTGGAAGGGGGTTGGTGTTGATGCTGCCAGAATGTGGGCTGAGAATGGGGGAGGGGGTTGCCCTAAGAATTTTAGTGTGCTCTTCCCAGAAGAGAAAATGATACAGTTGTGTAGACACAGATGGGAAGTGACCACTGCAGTCCTGCTTCAGGGACAGTTGGCTAGCCACTGAAGCACACAAGTCTTCTCCTGCTGTTGAACTTGTCCAACAGGCAGCATGGCCCAGTGGGAAAGCGCTTGGACTCTCAACCCAGACTGCCTGGTTCAAAGTCTCTGTCACTACCTCCATGACCTCGGATGAGCAGTTCATCCCCTGTATGCCTCAGTGTTTCATCTGTGAAATGGGGTTTCTGATAGCATCTATCTTAAAGGATTGTTGCAAGGATTGAATGAGTAAATACATGTAGAGGGTTCAGAAGCAGGGCCTGGCACTGCTTCTTGAGAGTCAGTTGTGGTCACTCCTAAGCCAGATCCATTGCCCCCAGGCCAGTGCAGATCTACCATGTGTGGCCTGTTACCTTCTTCATTTTCGTTGCCGTCAGTCGGAACTCTCAGAGAGGTAGGGAGAAGAAATTCAGAGTTGGTGTTTGGCTGGGACTATTCTGGGGGGGAAGAACAAAGGCTTGGCAGGCTTTATTGGAATGTCCTTCTGGGACGTGGGTGAGAAAAGGCTGGTGACAGAGCACTGGAGTGACAGAACCAGAAAAAAAAGAGACTGTGTAGCCTGGGGACTCCTGTCAGGCACTCATGGCCTCCAGAGGCCACATGCAAAGTCCAGGGCGGCTGCCCCTTCACACAACTCACTGTTTCTAACCAGGCTCGACCTGCCTTGGAAATGTTCAGAACTTTTCGTCACTGTGGTGAAACCCTCCATTTCCGTGTTGTGCCTTTTTGTATCCTTATATAATAGCCAGCGACATTGCGTGTGGTTTCCACATGAAGTTCACTGTGCTTGCAGTGCAGGGTGACCTTCCAGAAATTAAGAGACAGATGAATCAGAGTTAGAGTTTCACTGCTCTGCAAAGTGTTTGGGAGTTTGAGCTGAGGAGTGAAAATCTACCTAGGAGAGCACAAAACACAACGTGGAAATGACACAGACCCTGACACATCCATCCACAGCTTGTGGGAACGTTACAGAACAGAACAGACTTGGTAGAAACTGCTTGCGTTCGGCCTGTTTGTTCAAGCCATTGGCTTGGGAAAGAGCTTAGCGAAGGGAGTATATTTTCCTAGTACTTTGATGCTGGAAATTGTTATCCCCCTTCCAATTATTTCTTATTTGTAGAATTTTTAAAACGGTACTTTTTTAATGTATTGAATCCTAGTTGACTTGAGTTTATGGTAAATTTAAGTAGCGTAATGACAGTTCAGCTATACATGTCAGGCTGTGCAAAAAGGAAGGGAGTAGTTTGTGTGTCTGATTTTTGGGGGGAGGGCTAGAATTCTTTAGAGAATGGTCTCAGTTTCCTCTCTACCATGCATAGATATTTGTTCATTCATTCATTCACTCATCTCTCTGTTCCCTATTCTATAATTGTCCTGGGGGCAATCTTGACAAAGGTTGTTAGAGGGATTGCAGATCTTGGCCGTTGGAGGACAACAGCACAGAAGAACTACAATATGTTGAGAACGGAAAGAGTTTGAAGAGGAAAGACCTACAGAGACTAAAGGGAGGGAGAAATCACCTCAGATCAGAATTGCAGATTTTGTTCCAGCAGAGAAACTCACTGAGAGGGTGCTGAGGGTGGGGATCTTATCTTATTCCCTATCACGTCCCCTGACCCTAGAATGGTGTTGGGCACGTGAAGGAGAGATGATTATTGTCTGCTAATGACTTCATTGGAGGAGAGGTCATGAGAACTTGAATGAGGGCCATGAGAATTGATGGCAGGGAGCAGCTGTCACAGTCCCTGGACCATGTGGTGGACAGAACTCACAAACAGGATGGATAGGCTTGGGAGTGGACAGAGGTGCCCAAGGCTACAAGCCTGGGGGAAGGGTGATGCCCCAGTAGACACAGGAAATCCCCAAAGAGGGATTTGGCAGGCAAGACTTATAAGCATGGTTTTGGACAGTGGCCTTTCGAACCACTTTGTAGACCCACTGATGAATGGAAGAAAATAATTAGAAGTCTTCTCTTAAGGCTTCGTCTAGCCACTCGTAATCTATTAATTATAAAATGTACCGTGTCCTGTAAATAGAAGTCTCAAAAGTTTAACTATGTACTAACCACTGGGATCCAGGGATTTTCTTGTGACCACCAGAGGGAGCCCACTATATTCATTAAATTCTATAGAATTCTAGCAGGAATTGAAAAGAAGAGGATAATTAATATTTTAAAAATTTACTGGAAAGCACACAGAAGTTCAAATCAAGGGCAGTAAAACACAAAGTTCAGCATAAATAACAAACACATGGTTCATAGTCATGAGATAAAAAGCGTTCTCGAAAAGAATAAGGAAAGCCAAATACTTTTGTGGAAGAATAGGCAAAGGATGTGAATATATAGAGTCCCCAGTAGAAAAATACAAATGGTGACACTTCCCTTCAGGGAATACTTACAGAGCACCTGTTCTGCTCCGGGCACTGCTCTGGGCACTTTAGAAGATGGTCCATGTCATGAATAATTATGGAAACACCTAGTAAGATAGCAGTTTTCAGCAATCAGATTGATAAAGTTTAAATTGTTTCCATCTTTCTGGAGGGAAGTTTGGCTTATAAACAAAAATTTGAAAAGTACAAACTTTCTCCCAGCACTTTCACTCCTAGGCTCTTTATATATTCTGTCAGCTGTGTAAAGGTGCTTGTACGTTGATGTTTATCAGAGCATCACTTGTAGTAGCAAAAACATTTAAAATAACACAGGGAGACCTTTATAGAGGAAATACAGCCACAGCTTTTTAATAGGGAGAAAACTGATTTTAAAGCAAAATAACATCACAGTGTGAACAGTGGGTGATTGCATTATAAGTGCCCTTCATTTTTTTTCTTATATGCATTTTCTCTCATTTAAAAAAATATATTTTTATTGATTTCAGACAGGAAGGGAAAGGGAAAGAGAGAAACATCAATGATGAGAGAGAATCATTGATTGGCTGCTTCCTGCACGCCCTCCACTGGGGATCAAGCCTGAAACCCTAGCATGTGCCCTGAACTGGATTCGAACCATGACCTCCTTTTTCATGGGTCAACACTCAACCACCGAGCCACACCGGCCAGGCACATTTTCTGAGTAGTCCAGAACAACAAGTAAAACGGCTAAAAGGTATTTACCTGAAAAATAGACAGTTTCTGTTTCTGGCCCTGGGCTGGACACAGCCCTGTCCAGATGTCTTCCTAGATCACACACCCATACTTCCCACCTCCTGGGAAATAGCTCCATCTGACTTAATGTCTACTGTCCACTCAGCAGGATACCTGACCCTCACACGTATTCCGAAAATGTTTGTGTTTAGTAAACACTATATTTCTAGAGGATCTTTTAAAGCTGAGAGGGGCACCGTAGAGGTTGTTTCACATAGAAACCCATGGAGAGTAATAGCAGCAGGTCTTCTGGAATAAGACAGGCCTGGACTTGAGTCCTGGATCTGCCAATTAGAACTGTGTGAGTTATTGAACTTTTCTGGGCTTCAATGAATTATTCTTTTTTTTTTTTTTTAAAAGAATATGTTTTTATTGAATTTTTTTTTTTTTGAGAGAGAGAAACATCAATGTTGAGAGAAAAATCGATCAGTTGCCTCTAGCATGCACCCCGACCAGGGATCAAACCCGAAACCTGGGTATGTGCCCTGACTGGGAATCGAACTGGTGATATTTCAGTGCAAGAGATGACGTTCAACCTACTGAGCACACTGGCCAGGGCTGAACTACTCTTTAATAATGGCATAATAATCCCATGCATAGGTTTTATTCTTCATTCAAAAATATTTACTGTTATATTTGGGGGGCACAGAGATGAGCAAAACAAAATCTGTGCTCTGATGGAATTTCCACTTCAGGTGCCCAGGTTAGGGTAGAGAAGACAAATGAACTAAAACAGGTAAACCAATAAATAAATGATAACTGTGAATTATGATAAGAGCTATGGCGGCATGAACAGGGTCCTTTGGTAGAGGGTTAAAGGGGTGCTGATATTAAGATATTCTTTTTAAATATATATATATATTATTGATTTTTTACAGAGAGAGGAAGGGAGAGGGATAGAGAGTCAGAAACATCAGTGAGAGAGAAACATCAATCAGCTGCCTCCTGCACACCTCCCACTGGGGATGTGCCCACAACCAAAGTATATACATGCCCTTGACCAGAATCGAACCTGGGGCCCTTCAGTCCACCGGCCGACGTTCTAACCACTGAGCAAAACCGGTCAGGGCTGTTAAGATATTCTTTAGAAAGGGAGACTAGGGGAAGCTTCTCTGGGAAGAGCACACTGACAACAAGATTTGTGTGATGAGAAGCCAGGCATCCCAAGATGCTCCAGTGTCCCTCAGAATAGCAAGTTGATTCTTAGGCAGCCAAGTGGTTGGGGTGTCATCTAGGAACTGGGAAGGTTAAGTGTCTGAAGCAAGCAGGGGAGGGCATGATGAGATAATGTGGGAGAGGTGGGTCAGGTCCATGTGGCCTGGCCCTCTTGGCTATGGAAGAGTGTGTATTTCATCCAAAAAGCAGTGGGAAATTGTTGCTGGGTTGAAAATAAAGAAGTGACATTGTTCAATTTATGTTTTCAAAGATCTGGCAAATGCAGATGGAGAGTGGACTTGGAGAAGTGCCTGAGAGGAAAGTGGGGGTCGAGGAAGTGAGGAAGCCAGTTAGGAGGTTATCGCAATGGTCTAGGCCAGATGTCACCAGTACTTGGGCTGAGGGCATGGTGGTGGAGGCAGTGGAAAGACTGGATGAAGTAGATGTGTACTTCAGAGGTTACACTGGCAGGACTCGGAGGACTACTGAGTAGTGGGGAATGAGGAAGAGAGAAGATGACTCTCCAATTCTGATGGCACCCAGATTTTTGACTTGGACAATTCAGTGGTGCTATTTGTTATAATGGGAGAGAAGAGGTTTATTATGACCTATTCACTGTGACATGACTATGGGACATCTGAGAGGAGGTACCCAGGCAGCTCCTGGATGAAATGGCACAATAAGATGGAGGCAGTGGCACAGGACCTGGCCAGAGTGGGCTGTCATCTGTGTGTGTTCACTCTGAGCACACATACCAGAGAAACAGAACCAATAAATATATCTTACATAAAGAGATTATATGTATCTTTATAAAGATGCTAGAAGCCCGATGCATGAAAATTCATGCAAGAGTAGGCCTTCCTTTCCCCAGCTTCCAGCACCAGCTTCCCTCTGGCACCCGGGACCCGGGCCAGCTTCCTTTGGCCCCAGCTTTGTCAGGAAGGACATCCAGAATGATGTCCAGAAGATATCCGGTCTAATTAGCATATTACCCTTTTATTGTTATACATATCTTGGGAGGAGGCATTGGAGGCTGGGTAGAGGTGGGCAAAGGAGGGGAAATGGGGAACATCTGTAATAGTGTCAACAATTTTTTAAAAAGATATATATCTTTATAGACATGTATCTTTATAAAGATATCCTATCTAATAAAAGTGATATGCAAATTAACCATCACTCTGCTACACCCACAAGTCATGCCCACCAGCCAATCAGGAGTGAGTATGCAAATTAACCCAACCAAGATGGCTGCAGCCATGGAGTGAGCAGGAGGCTTGGGTTTCCCTGGCAATGGAGGAAGCCAAGCTTTCCGCACACCCTGGCAGGCCCAGACCTCCACTCAAGGCTACAAAGTTTCAATGATAGAAGATAAATAAATACCAACAAAAATGGCTGCAGCTGCAGAGCAAGCAGGAGGCTTGGCTCCACTCAAGGCTACAAAGTTTCAATTATAGGAGATAAATAAATCCCAGATACCAGGGCCTCCGCTTGGTATCTCCGCTGAGTAGTGGGGAATGAGGAAGAGAGAAGATGACTCTCCAATTCTGATGACACCCAGGGGGCGGGGGGGGCCTGGCTGGCTGGCAAACCTACCTGAATCTGGCTTAAATGGGCAGTCAGACATCCCTTGAAGGGTCCCAGATTGGAGAGGGTGCAGGCTGCGCTGAGGGACACACCCTCCCCATGCACGAATTTCATGCACTGGGCCTCTAGTATGTATATAAAAAGTGATTTATGCCCAGCCGGTGTGGCTCAATGGTTGAGCATCGACTTATACTAGGGTAAATGAGGTCACGGTTTGATATCCGGTGAGGGCACATGCCTGGGTTGCGGACTCGATCCCCAGTAGGGGGTACGCAGGCAGCCAATCAATGATTCTCTCTCAGTATTGATGTTTGTATCTTTCTCCCCCTCTCCCTTCCTCTCTAAAATCAATAAAAATATATTTTTTAAAAAGTGATTTATTTTAAGCAGTTGGTTCATATGATTGTGGAGGCTGGCAAGTCCAAAACCTTCAGGGTGAGTCAGCAAGCTGGAGACTTAGGACAGCCAGTGTTCCAGTTTGAGTCCAAAGGCCATGTGCTGTAGAACCAGGAAGGGCTGATGTTGCAGATCAAGTCCAAGGGCAGCCTGCTGGAGAACCCTCCCTTATTTGGGAATTCTCTGTTCTATTCAGGCCTTCAACTGATTATGGAGGACAATCTGCTATACTCTAAATCCACCTGTTTGAATGTTAATATCATTCCAGAAATCCTCACCTACACATCTGGATTAATGTTTGACCACATATCGGGGCACCATGGCTCAGATGATAAATGGAACTACTTGTCACATTTACCTTCTCTGTTACTTCTCTCAGGGTTCTCCTCCTCCCTCATCTCTCTCTCCAGGCCATTAGTTCTCTTATCTTGTCCTTCATGTGCTGACTGAGCCCTCCCTCTACCACCACCACTGCCTTCTTCAGACCCTCATCACCCTTCGTCCTTTCCATGCCTTCTCGGGATTGGAACAAAGCGATGAGCGATCTAAAAGACTTCCATGGTTCTCCATGGCCTTCAGGATCAAATGTGCAGTCTGTGTTGGCATGCGTCAATCTAATTCCTGCTTTCCTCTCTTGACCCATTTCTTCTACGCCCTATGGGGTGACTGTTTCTCAATCAGCACCCATGTGTCATTCCTTTGCTTGAAACATCTCTCCCCTCCTGTCTTTCTTTTTGCTCCAAAATATTTTATTAGTAAAAGTTTTATGTAAAAAAAGATTGAAGAAAAGTTACCTGTCACACCAAATAACATATTGAAAGCATGTGTATGATTGTGGTTTCTAATTTCTCTACAAAATTAACCAGCCATCTGGAGTAAAGAGAGTCAGAAATAGTAAATATAGTCATATCAGTTTTGGAACACTTCAAAGTACAAAAAACATTGTGCTAGTTTTTAAGTGCAAAGAAAGGTCATCATAAAATTGACTTTAAAAATTGCAAATAAAAATCTGTACATCAAGGATATTTTTTAGGCCTTTTGTGTGCCTAGCACTCTGCAGAAAGAGAAGAGGGGACCCATCACATCAGGAGTTACAGGTCTGGCCCATTTCAGCTTACAGGACCATCGCCTCCTTTCTCAAAGGGAACGTGTCTGTCAGGTTGAAGAGGGCCACAGGTGTCACCAAGGAGACATAGCAGTCCTGCCTGTGCCATGCTTATCTACAAACACCATGCTGAAGAAACAGGGAGGGATTCGCAGCGACAACCTGAGCTGCAGAGCGAGGGCCAGAGGCATAATCTCCGCTCCTATCCTGCTGACAAGGGTCGAGGGTCGGGCACACGCCCACCAGATCTACCACGGTGATACGGTGATAGGTCCGAGATCCAGGCTGCCCAGTGCTTGCTATAGCATTCCCAGCTGCAGCCTCTAGAGGAGGTTTCGGGCTGTGAGTGTAGACACAGTGACGAGTCTCCTTTTCTCATAAAGCTGATCCAGAAGTGCAGCTGCTGCTCTGGCGCCCACATTGACATTCATGGCTGCAGAGGTGGGCTCCCTGCCAGACCAAGCCAGGTTGGATGGACACACTTGGGCAGGGCTCTCCTGTAGCTCATAGCCAGCGGTGCAGAACTCAGAGGTGGCTCTGTAATTACCCCCGTTGCTGGAGCACTTCATGTAACCATTCTCCGGGGCATTGAGTTTGCCACAGCATCTGACTGTAGGGACACAAGCCCAGATGGATCTTACTGCTGAGCTCCCCTCCATAGTCTCCCCTCCTGGCTTTCTACTTGAAGAATCTATACTCATTCTTCACAGTCCAGTTTTAATCTCACCTCTTCTGGGAACTTTCTCCATTTTCTAGGCACAGTGTATGGCCCCCTCCACTCTGATCCTACCACACTTTGGGTATCCCTCAAAACAGTCCATATTGCAATTGAGGTTGCTTCACTTGCCTGTCACTCCCCGTCCCCCCACCTGTGAAACCCTGACATTTCCCCCATGCCTGCATGGGGCTCTGCCCATACCAGACCCTCCAGTGAGTGTTATGTGGGGGTGAGGGAAGGAAGGACAAACTATGCCCTCACTAAAGGAGCACGTGGAATTCAGCTCATTTTATAAATATGTTTGGGTGAGTTGTGGAGTCACAGTCACAAGTCTGTTAGAGGACTGTTACAGAGAAGGGGTAGTAAGAACTGTAAAAAAGCTGCCACCGTGACATTGTCCTTCCCGAATTCCACACTGTCCAGGAGCCCACCAGCCTGCACGGGCAGCTTCTTGACTCAGGTGTTGGCCCCTTCTTATAGTTAGACTTTATCCTTCCTTCCTTTCCGTTTTCCCCATGTTTTTACCTCTTGGCTTTTCCTCCTTGATCATCTTAGGCTTAACTCTGGCCAGGGCTTGGCTCTGCTGAGTTCTGAGTTGGCTCCAAGGCCAATGATTGGAAGTCATTAGCATTTGGTTTGGACCTGGCCAAGGTCCCTTTCCCATGAATCAGATCCGGTCCTGCCTGATGCCTTGGGGTACTTGTCACTGTGTCAGAAATCTTTTCCTACAGGAAAATGGTGCAGAAATATTCTTCCTGAAAAGCCTCCTCAACCCTTTGCAGCTTACACTTCCTGTGCATTCTGTTCCAATCCCTAAATTTATATATATATTTTATTGTTTAAAGTATTACATATAGTAGTACATATATCTCCTTTTTTTCCCCCATTGACCTTCCCCCAGCCTCCCCTACCCGCTGTTGCATGCCCTCATCCCACCCCCCCAGTGTCTTGTGTCCATTGGTTGTGCTTATATGCATGCATACAAGTTCTTTGGTTGATCTCTTTCCCCCACTCCCCAACACTCCCCAGCCTTCCAACTTTAATTTGACAGTCTGTTCGGTGCTTTACTGCCTCTGTATCTATCTTTTTGTTCATCAGGTTATAATGTTCTTTATTTTCCATAAATGAGTGAGATCATGTGGTATTTTTCTTTCATTGCCTGGCTTATTTCACTTAACATAAAGCTCTCCAGGTCCGTCCATGCTGTTGCAAATGGTAAGAATTCCTTCTTTTTTATAGCAGCATAGTATTCCATTGTGTAGATGTACCACAGATTTTTAATCCACTAATCTGCTGATGGGCATTTAGGCTGTTTCCAAATCTTAGCTATGGTGAATTGTGCTGCTATGAACATAGGGGTGCATATATCCTTTCTGACTGGTGTTTCTAGTTTCTTGGGATATATTCCTAGAAGTGGGATCTCTGGGTCAAATGGGAGTTCCCTTTTTAGTTTTTTGAGGAAACTCCATACTGTTCTCCACAGTGGCTGCACCAGTCTGCATTCCCACCAGCAGTGCACGAGGGCTCCTTTTTCTCCGCATCCTCGCCAGCACTTGTCGTTTGTTGATTTGTTCCTATCCCTAAATTGCCTACATCGAGGAGGGTTTGGGAGCTGTGTAGACCTGGGCACTCCCCCACGGCTCCCTGGTCTGCGAGTCTCGCCTCCACACACGTGTCTCTCTGCATATCTTCTCTCTCCTTTGACCACCGAGCCTCTCGGTGTTTCCTTCTGAGGTCTCACAGAGGTTCTGTGTGCTACCCCAAAGCTGGGCTGTCCCCAGCCATGAGAGGTGGCACAGGCATGCCCTGCCATGAACCTGCCGCTCCATCCTCATGTGTACCTTCCACCCTTATTGGGCTGGTGGCATAGACAGAGAGAGCTGCCCTTGCTAAATTGTAGATAGGATTGGTTATGACCAAAACACATGGAAATATCCCCACTTTTCCTTTATCTCTTAATCTAGATTGCTCAAGGCCACTCCGACACGTGGTGTTCTCATTTCATCCTTCCTAAGTGTTTATAGCCTGGGACGGCCCAGCTGGTGCGGGAGGAGGGAGACGGCTATGAGGGCTGGCCTTGTGGGTCTGCACTGTTCTGGGAGCAGAGGCGAGGGAGGGAGACCCAATGGATGGTGAACAAATGAGTGTTCCTTGGTCACTAGCAGCAGAAAGTCACTCAGGCAGATTGAGGCGGAAAGGGGAAGTAGTGGAAGGGATGCAGGCGCTCACAGAGGCAGAGTGCCTGCTGAGGAAGAGGCGTGGGAAGGGAGCATGCAGGGCAGTTCCCAGGTCCAGGCTGCAGGAAAGGGTGGGCAGCCCCCAAGTAGAAGCCTCAGCCGAGCATCTGCACCGACTCTTTCATGTGTGTCTCTTGCCCAAGATTCAGAGTCTCAGGAGAGAGTCCTGGGTGGGCCTGGATCCCGGGTCCACCCCTCTGCCCCAGGGGCTTCCACTGCAGGACCGAGAGGCCCAGAGAGTACCAGGATGCAATGGGGGGCTCGCAGTCTGGGTGTGGATACAGGTGAGCCTGCCCATGAATGCCAGTCGTGCCACCTATCGGTTATGTGACCTCAGACACCTTATCTGACACCTCATTTGTAAAATGGAATAGCATTATGCACCTGATGGCTTTGCTTTCAGGACACACTCAGATCAATGTATAGGGAACATCGATCTCAGTGTAGCCTCAGAACATTTTTGGCATACAGTAGGCATCTAATAAAGTCTGTTTATTTACCCGTAGGTCCCCAGGAGGTGGGAGAGCGAGACACAGATCATTTCGTGGGCATTAAGGGAGCAAGGACAGCATAGGATGGGGCACCTTTCTTTTGTTGCCTCCTCCATGGAAAAGAAGGTCATTTCTGCTTAGACTCTTAGTTCCTTTGATGCCAGAATCCCTGTGTGAACCTCCTGCTCACAGATGTCAGGAGAGCACCTGCTTCCTCATAGATGATCCGTAGTCAGCATTTTTAAGTCCTTTCTTTTGGGTGGTCTTGGAGTTTCCCTCAGGATCCAAGGCTCTTCTTCCCTGACCCGCTATTCTTTTTTATTCTTCAGCCCCATCTTTAGAAATAGGACTGAATGCCTGAATACCGGCTGAGCTGCCTTCGCCACCAGGTCATGATTTGCATAACCCTAATGGGTTTGAAGTAGCCTGTTGTCTGGTCATTTCTTCAGAATTGGCCCTTGTGTCCCACTCGCTCACAGACCTGCACAGAAAGAAGTTCAACGCTTGGAGGCTGAGGCTCCGAGGGGAATAGTGCTCACTAGGAAAGAACTTCCATCAGACAACGGACAACTGCATAATGAGGATCAAGGAGGGCCTGGACCCACTCCCCCGTTAGAAGCTCACACATCCATCTTCCCTTGCAGTGCTTTTTGGAAAATATGTCTTTAAAAAATGTATAGGTCTTGGCCAGTGTTTCTCAGTAGTTAAGTGTTGACCTATGAACCAGGAGGTCACGGTTCACGTCCCAATCAGGGTACATGCCCAGGTTGTAGACTCGATCCCCAATAGGGAGTGTACAGGAGGCAGCTGATCAATGATCCTCTCTCATCATTGATGTTTCTCTCCCTCTCTCTCTCTCTCTCTCTCTCTCTCTCTCTCTCTCTCTCTCTCTGTCCCTTCCTCTCTGAAGTAAATAAAAATGTATTTTAAAAATGTATGGACAAGGCCACCTGAGCCCCTGAGTGGTTGGGCAGCAGGTGAAGTGGAAGCACAGCTCAGAGAATGCACCTGAGCTGTGCCACCATAGGGGGACTGCACAGTGACTCTACCCCTGAGCATTACCTCCTGTTGGTGGAATTAGCTGTCACACAGCTGAGGATAAAGACAGACCTTGTGGGCCCAAGTGCTTCCTGACAGCTCAACGGTGCACAGGACAGCATCTTTATGATGTGTGACCGAGGGCCTTGCAGTGACCTTCAGGGAGGCGGGTAGTTCTTAGCATTTTCTCTGTATGCTGTGGATGGGGTGCTCTAAGAGGACAGGGGTTGTCTCCTGAAGAAGGCCAGGAGCAGCTGCCCGGGAGTGACTGTCTCGTCCTCCCCCGTCACCCCTGAGGCAGGATTTGCGCTTAATTTCCAGGAGGGCAAAGTAGTGCCTCTCTGATCCTGTTTGTGCCCTAAAGTGTACATTCTGAACTCTTTCTTTCCCCACTAGGGATCCAGGAGCTCCATCAGGGACTAGGAGTAGAGGGGGCTGTGGGTCAAGTTCTGCACTGGGGCACTGGCCCCTTCACCATGGAGGTAATAAAGAAGGGGACGTTGTATGTGTGGAGGGGGAAGATGCTCAGAAGAGATTGCTTGCAGGAGGGAGAGGGTGCCTCGGGATGTAGGGAGATTGTCTTTGTGGAAGAAGGTGGAGGTGAGGGGGGATGGAGAAGTGATGCATGAACCCAGATCTGCCCATCCTCACTGGGGGCAAGGACTGTGAGCCTCTCAGAAATGGCTGTGGGATGATTCTAAACCCTCTGGCCAGAATCCCCGAAGGCCGACTGAGCTGGTCTCCAAGGCTTCACTTAGGAAGTGAGCTGCTCATTTGCTACCTCACTGTGTTACATGCTCCCAGTGACCCTACAAATGAGTGATGTCCACAATGCCCTTTCCCAACAGCCCTGCTCAGCTCCTGTAGATGCATGTCAATGGCTTCTTTTATGGAGTCCATCCCTCTCATATTTGGTCTTCTTTTCCTGCTGCCTTCTATTTTTCCCAGCATCACTGTCTTCTCCAGAGAACCCTGTCTGCTCATGGTGCACCTGGAGCAGGACAGCTTCAATTTTTTCATTTTTGCTTCCAGCAATTTTTGCTTCCGGCTTAATTTGCTCTAGGACCCACTTGTTTGTCTTTTGGGAAGTTCGATTATCTATAGAGCTTTCCTCCAACACCATGTTTCCAGTGAATCCACTTATTTTTCCTATCAGCCTTCTTCACTGTCCAACTTTCACACCCACACATCGTAAACGACTATACGAGGGTGTGGATGATCTCAGCCTGGGTCTCTAACGACACATCTTTGCTCTTAGTGATCTTTTCTAACGCTCTGGTTGCTGCCCTTCTGAGTCTCTGTCTTCCCTTGAATTCTTGGCTTTAGTTTCCATTTGAATTGATGACTAAAACCAAAATGAACAAAATCTTTACCCATTTCATCGTCTTCATGCCCTGTGCTAAAGTTGTGTGTTTCTTCTGTGGTCATGATTGTTGTTTTTTCGATGTTCGGATGCAGTCCTGCTTTGGCACTTTCTTCTTTCACTTTCATCAGCAGTCATTTCTAATTGACTTCTTTGCTACTTTCTGTTGGGACCTTTTCTAGTTTTCCTCCACACCAGTCATCTGCATATCTTGTTATTGGTATTTCTTTCATCAATTTTCACTCTTTCCAGGGACCCCTTTCCAGTCTTTACAAACTTATTCTTGTAAAAGTAAACTGTGCTTACAATTAACCCACTGTCCCTACTCAAATACAAAACAAAAAACACAGGAAAACCCATAGCTCTATAAAGTTAAAAAAACAAAAAGTCTGCTTTGTACCTCCACCTCCCCACCCTCTGCAATCCCATGAACTAGGTGTAAATCTTTAATCACTTTAGTGCACATTCTGCCAGATTTTTCCTGTGCTTAAACAAATACCCACATTTATTTATTTATTTATTATTTTAGAAAGAGAAAGAAACATTGGTGTGAAAGAGAAACATTGATCAGTTGCCTCCCCTACAAGCCCCAATCAGGGATTGAACCCTCAACCTGGATATGTGCCCTGATTGAGAATCCAACCCGCCACCTTCTGGTGTAGGGGATGACACACCAACCAACCAAGCCACACTGGCCAGGGCAACCAAATACCCACTTTTAAATTCTTCAGAAATAAAACGATGCATGGTATTCTGAACTTTGTTTTTTGTCTTCACAACTTAAAAGTGCTGTTCTTTGTCAGTCAACCTAAATAGGCTCCAGGTGCCCATGGCCATGCTCAAATCACCACCAAACCCTGACTCCAGGCAGTCAGCTGGGGGGTCCCTGCATCTCTCTGGCCTGCCCTCCTTCCCTCCCCGCGTCCCCCCCCCCCCCCCTCGCCCACCACAGCCTTTTCCTCCAGGAGTGCTGGTCCTTCTTCCTCCTTGCCTTCCTGGACCTTTTCCAGTTTGTCTCCACATCAGTCATTTTCACTTTCCCAATCATGTTCACTCTGCAATGTGAAAGTCTCCCGCTTTGTTTCCAGCTCCTTTTGATGCTGGCCTTCCTGTCCTTTCTCCCATCAGCCTCTCTGAAGCCACAGTGACGGGGGTTGGGGGGGGGGGGGGCGGGTGGCAACCTAAGGCACTTCCATAGGAGGCAGTGGAAAGGCAGTGAATACACACACACTTAATACTGTGTCTGCAACCACAAATAGCTGTTGTCATTCTGATATCAACATATTCATACCTCTGATGTCTGCCTCATTATTTGTTTTCACTGTGTGTCAAAATAAAACTTAATACAGGCAAGAGCACATTTCCTAACTGCTGTGTGATGAATTGCCAGACACAACACACCTGTGTCCAGGCCAAGGCACAGCACATGACCTGCCCGCCATCTCATGCACACACACCATCGGCCAGCTTTGCCTGTTTTAAGCTCTAGATGGATGGACTCACATGGTATAGATTCTTTAGTCCTCAGCTGAGCAGTATATGTATCCATGTTTAGTTTTGGATCATTCATTTCTTTATTCATCGTTCTATTGTTGGGTATTTGAATAATTTCCAGGTTTGGGGCTATAATGAGCAGTTTGGGGCTGCTATGAGCCATCTTGTATGTGTTTTGTGAAAATATGTGTGCATTTCTGTATGTTTACACTGTACAGCAGAATTGCTGTGCATAAGGTGTGCAGATGTTAAATTTCAGTAAATACACCTTTTCCAAAGAAGACAATAGTCTCCCCAAGCGTGGATGAGAATTCCAGCATTCCAAGTGCTCACAGTCTCACCAGCTGTGGGCATTTCCTGTCTATTTTATTTCAGCCGTCCTGGTGGCTGTGCAGGTCTTCGTCTGGACTGCCTTTTCTGTCCCATTGTTCTCCCCCTGCCCCGCCCCCCGAGCCAGAACCACATTATTTTAGTTACCAAAGCTTCAGTGTTTTTGTGCTTCAGGATTGTCTTGGTTATTCTTGGGCCTTTGCATTTCCATATAAGGTTTACAATCTGTTTGCCATTTCTGTGTGTGTGTGTGTGTGTGTGTGTGTGTGTGTGTTTAAAAGCTGCTGAGACTTTAAATGAGATTTGTTGGCTATAGAATTCATTTAGGGAGAAATGACATCTTCACAATAGTGAGGCTTCCAATGTATGAATATAGCATAACATTTTACATTTTTAGGTGCAGAGGTCTTGCAAATATTTTATTAGATTCCCTCCTACCAATTTACTGGTTTGTGATGCTGTTTTAAATAATAATAACATTTTAGAAATCTGCTTTTTGTTTTTGATGCTGATTTTTCATGTTGCCCTTGTTTCCAGCATCCTTGCCACATTCATGTGTTAACTCTCATATCGTCTATTGAGTTTTATTGGTTTCCTATTCGTATGCTTTTCTTTTCTTGACTCATCGCTTTGGCAAAAGCCTTCAGTAGTGCAGGATAGAATTATTACCATTTCTATAGAAGGCACCCTGTTTTTAGGAACTGAACTCAGAGGACAGAGTAAGCATGCCCGTTGCTTTAGGTTTTTAGTAGCTGTCAATCAGATTAAACTTTCCTTTTAGTCTGCTCAGAGGTTGTGTGGAAAGTTCTGATTGGGTATTAAAACTGGCACGTGATATTTCTGCATTTATAAGGTTATATCATATGATAGTTCTTCCTTTTTTTCTGTCAAAATATTGTTACACTGATTTATTTTAGAATGTTAACTATCCTTGCATTCCTGGGATAAACTCCACTTGGGTGGGATACGTTATTTTAATATGTTGTTGGATTCAGTTTGTTTGGGGATATTGTACTAGTATCTGTCTTGATAGAAAGATGGTCTGTACTTTTCCTTTCTTCTCTTGTCAGGTTTTTGTTATCAAGATTATGCTGATCTCATAAAATGAGTCAGGAAATGTTTGCCCTGTTTCTGTTCCCTGGAAGAATTAGGGTGAGGTGTATGTTGCTCCTTTCTTAAAGGGTTGGAAGAAATCACCAATACAAACATCTAGACCCAGGATTTTCTGTTGGTTTTAATTAATTCAGTTATTTTAATAACTATAGAAATCAGCATTATTTTTATGCTAGCTTTATTAAGTTAAACTCCTATACCATACAATTATCTATTTAAAGTATACAATTCAGTGATTTTCAGTATATGCACAGAGTTATGTAACCTTCACCATAACCATTTTTAGAACATTTCATCAATCCCATCATCTTCCAATCCCTCTACACTCTCAGTCCCTGGCAACCACTAATCTGCTTTCAGTTTCTATTTGCTTATTGTGGGCATTTCATTTAAATAGAATCATGAGTATGTGGCCTTTTGTATCTGGCTTCTTTCACTCAGCATAACGTTCTCCAGGTTCATCCATGTTGTGGCCTGTCTCAGAATTTCATTTCTTTTTCATGCCTGAATAATAGTCTATTGTAAGGCCATACCACATTTTGTTTATGCATTCATCTGTTAGTGGACTTTTGAGTTTTCACTGTTTGGCTATTATAAATAAAGCTGCTATGAACATTCCTGCACAAGTTTTTTGTGGTTTTTTTTTTTTAGAAGTTATGTTTTCATTTCTCTTGGTCATGTACTCAGGCATGGAATTGCTAACTCATATGCTTCATTATTTTTTATTGCTAAACCATAATATGGATATACCAAAGTGTACTCAACAAGTATGTTCCTGATGGTCATTTAGACTTTTTTATTTTTGCTGTTAAGCAATGTTCCAGGCAGTGCTACTCAAAGTGTGGTTTTTGAATGAGTGCCGGACCTGGTTATGTGTCTGTCACAAGATGGGGATAGAAATTGGGAGTGTTTGGAAACTTTTATAGCATTTTAACCAGTAATTTTATGTCTGTTGAACCTTATGTTTTAAAAAATGAGCTAGTACTTTTATGTTTTTGGTTTTCTAAATTTCATTTTCTACTTTATTTTATTGTATTTCACAAAAGTACTGGTCCCTGACAAACGGTAAGTTAGAACGTAAAAAGACAACTGGCTGCCCTCCACAGTTAGGTAGTGCACCTCCTGTCCACATGTGTTCCTGCAGGAATCATTCCTGGAGGCTGAGATGGCGGACCGAGACCACAGTCTGACAAGTGAACAAGCCATTGGGCCTAGTTCAGTGGTCAGCAAACTGCGGCTCGCGAGCCACATGCGGCTCTTTGGCCCCTTGAGTGTGGCTCTTGCACAAAATACCACGGCCTGGGCGAGTCTATTTTGAAGAAGTGGCATTAGAAGAAGTTTAAGTTTAAAAAATTTGGCTCTCAAAAGAAATTTCAATCATTGTACTGTTGATATTTGGCTCTGTTGACTAATGAGTTTGCCAACCACTGGCCTAGTTGGTAAGAAGAAAGGAGGAGCTTTTGTTCAGCTCCTTGGCACTAATGATGAGGATGAGTTGTGATACAGTGAACAGGTAAATGGAATGCAGTGTATCTATATGATGGAATATTAGGCTAAAAAAGGAAGGAGTTTCTGACACATGATACAGACAAGGATGAACCCTGAGGACATTATGCTAAGTGAAATAAGCCAAGCACAATAAGACAAATACTTCAGGATTCCACCTCTATGAGCCACTTAAAGTAGACAAATTCATAGAGACAGGAAGTACAGTGGTGGGTGCCAGGGGCTGGGGGAGTTGAGAATGGAAAATTGCTTAATGGGTACAGAGTTTCCGTTTGGATGATGAAAAAGCTCTGGAGATGGACGGTGGTGATGGTTGCACAACACTGTGAATGTGCTTAATGCCACTGAACTGTACACTTGAAAATGGGGCAAGAAGAGGACAAGACTAGAACTCCTGCTCTCTCCACATCCTTTCTGTGCGCTCACATGGTGGAGAGAGCAGGAGTTCTAGTCTTCTTCTTATTAGGACACAAATCATTAAGCTCCGCCCTCATGACCTCATCTAAGCCTAATTATCTCCCAAAGGCCTCCACTTCCAAATAACATCAAGTTGGGGTTAGGGCTTCAGCATATGAATTTTTAGAGGACATAAACATTCAATTCATATTACCCATTCACTTTCCTGTGACCTTGGACAAGTACCTTCAATGCCTTGAGACTCAGTTTCTCCATCTGTAAAATGGGGACAATAATAGCCACTGCCCCACTTTTATGGGGTTACTGCGTGACCTAAGAAGTATCATGTACATATACCTTTGTAAGCTGCAACTCAGGAGCTTAGGACTTGTCAGGGATCAGCTTGTGTGTGTTTCTGGAGCTTTTTTCTCAGGGCATCTTGGGGCCTTTTAGCTGAATGCATGTGGCATTAGGTGGAAGGACATTCCTGCTGCTTTGTCTCTGCAAGACTCCTCCTAAAAGGCCATTTCCATCCCCATGTGTTTTAGATTAAGGCAGCCACAAAGTGAGCTGGCCCCAGGAGTCTTGCCCAAGACATGAAGTTATCGGAGATTCCTCTTAATGACCTGATTATTTTTAAAGGGATAAGACGTCATCACCGCTAGGTAAACAAATTCAGCCAAAAATGTGCCTGCTGTAAAGCCCCTAGTTGCAGCCCTCAGTTTCTCGATTCTGCACAGGGCTGACTTCAGGCCTCAGCTGGGACAGGACCCCAAAAGGGTATCTTTTAGGTGAACTCCACCCACATCAATATATGACACACCCAAGCCAGCTTTTACGCATGCCTCAGGTGTGTGGGCTGCAGCCAGGCCTTTATGCTAGGGCCCTCCCCATTCCGGTTGTCAGTCGGGAACTGTGCAATCTGTCTCGTCCCACTGGTTATCTGAGGAATGAGAGGCTGTGTTTGGCTAGGGCCAAGCTACCTTCAGCCATCCCAGGTTTGCTGAAAGAGGGCTGAGAAGGGGCTCTGAGCAGCAGCCGGTAGCCAGGTCCCAGGGGAGAAGGGGAAAGCTGTCCTAAACGGGTACAGTAGTTGTAGCTCCCTGGGGCCTCCGGTCTTTGCATAGGCCAGGCACCCCTCCCCCACCTAACCCCAGTTGGTGACCAAGTCACGAGGACAGTTTGTACTCAGTGATGTGCCTGTGCAAGCTGCGACACACCAGTCATCCAGCCTCCTGGAAATAGAAGCCGAGTCAGAGCTGTTCTGGTGGAAGGCTGAGGTGGGCCCCAGGGCCTGGCAGCCGCCCAGGCAGGAGATGAGGGGGTCGGCCGCTGATCTTAGGACGACAGATGGAAAAGTGGAGGAGGCCAAGGCTCCTTGTATTGGAAGTCAGGAAGCTGGGAGAGATTGGTGTTTGTGAAACATTTAGAGAGCTGTCTGGCACAGGCATTCCTGCCAGGACACTCCGCCAGCTCCTTCATCTGGCACAGAAGGAAAAGCTCCAGGGCCAGTGAGATTCCACCTAGAGCAGCCCCAGGTCCACGGGCCTTTGCCCTGTGGCCACCACGCTCAGCACCCACCTCCTCATTGCTTCCATCCCCAGGCCGCACTTGCCCCACACCTGTCCACTACTGCAGGCCGTCACCTCTAGTGACCAGCACACCTTTTGCAGTGTGGCTTTGGACACCTCCTGCACAGTGCCTCTGGGGTGTGGCTGAGCTCCCAGGCCAGTCCCTCCCTTCCCTGCCTGGCCTGAATGCCGGGCAGCCTCTCCCCTCCCACCTGGGGGACTGTGATGAGCAAGGCCGTCATTGTGGACACAGCAGTTGAGGATGAGTAAAGAGAGGAGCAGGGCACACGCCGTTTAGTAGAATGACCAGGTTTGCCGAGGAGCAGTGTGGCTGAACTGTTCCCTCACCCTTACCACAGCCATGCATTGACCAGGACATCTGGCAGCAGAGGCGTGTGGCTGAGGGAACATTGGAATTTGGGGTGCTAGTGACAGAACGTGGAGGGATGCTAGGAAGGTGCACCCACAGATGGACTCCAATGCCAGTACCCAACTACATGCCTTTGCTTCTCATCCCCCAGCCCAGAATCTGCCCTCTGCCCTCTGCCCTCTGCCTCAAGGTCCTCCCAGCCTCACCTTCTCCAGAAGATCCACTCTGATTACTCTGCCTCACTTCATACCCCCACACCCACCCTGTGCTTTCTTCCTCTCCAGAACCCCCCGGACACCACCTCTGTCAGCCTGCCTATGCAGTGTTTGTCCATTACTGCAGGCCCTCACCGTCTTCCACTGTTACCTGCTTGGGATATTTTTCTCCACATTTATTGGGAGGTCTTTCTCCATGTTGATGAGGCTTTTCCTGTGAACCTTGGACTCACTGTCTTTTTCAGCTGTTAGGTGAATGAATGAATGAATGAATGAATGAGTGAATGAATCAGTCAGTTGTTGAGCCACACAGTTTGTAAGACTCTGGACAGGGAACTCTGAAAAAATAAACCCCTGTTCTGTGATGTCAAGGAGGCAAGAGTCAGCCCCTGCCTGCTTGCCTGAGGCCAGGCTGGTCTGGAAGCTGGGAAGGTCTGCAGAAGAATCGGCAAGTGTGGTCCGATGTCCCCGTTTGGTGAGAAGGGCCAGGAACCAGTCAGGTCAAGGCCCGACCATTACCAGGATGTTTGCCTGTGCTGGACAGTATTGCATCTGTCCCCATCCTTTTGGTGACCGCATCCTGGTTTTCCTTGGGTAAAACCTCCTTCTCTAATCCCAGGCTATGGATTGGAGTGGGCTGACTCCACCATCTAGCGATAAGCACATAACCCAGTCAGCCCCCCAAAAAGCAGTTTCTAGACTTTTCCTGGAATCAGGGTATCTTTACACTGGGTTGCAGAACTAGTGGAACTGGCACTGCGGGGGCCTCAGGATGCATAGCCCTTCCCCCACCCCCCCACCCCCCCGTCAGGAATAAAGCCAACACACACAGAGAAACCAGAACTGGAAAACGAGGAGGGAGAATCTTATGTTGTCGTTGCAGCCCCTGGATCCAGCCTAAATCGTCATGGACTTTTTTCAGTCAAGAGAGGCAGTGCATTCTCTTTGCTTTTTGTCCATTTGACCCCATTCTGACTTGAAGATGCAAGTCCTGACGGATGTACTGCCATAGTAAAAGCAGTTGTTCCCCGGAGACCCCAGCCCTGTGACACAGAACCATCGATGCTCACTCCCCTGGGTGTTTGCATCTTCAAGGTCCTTGCTAGAGATCGCACAGACACACTGTCACGGACAGGAGGGGTTCTCGGGAAGTGGCTAATTCAGCGAGTGACCGCCGTGTTCACAGCCCACGGGCCTCGGTACCTGTCGCAGGGTGGCCCTGTCTCAGGCAGGTCGGGGTCTGGGGCGTGTGCTGCCCACCTTGAAAAAAGTTTCTTTCCCGTTGTGCTTCACTCCAGGTCTCACTTAGGGTTTTCTGTGTTTGTCGGGTTGAGTTTCACATGCACTGTTGGCTCGGTCATGGAAATAATTACACGCACTGATAAAGCGTGGCAGTGAATGAAAGAAAAGGCTATAAAAGCCCCCACCCTAGTGCTTCCAGGGACACGGAGGAGGAGAATTTCTGTCTGTGGTTAAACAGGAACAGAGTTTTGGAGCTGCTCTTCCGGGCCAGTTCCCGAGAAAACCATGTTTAACTCGGGGCCACATGAATTGTTGGGAGCTTGTCCACAACATGGAGGTTTTTAAAAATTCAGCTCCGGCCCTACCCGGTTTGGCTCAATGGATAGAGCATTGGCCTATGGACGGAAGGGTCCCGGGTTCAATTCTGGTCAAGGGCACATGCCTGGGTTGCGGGCCTGATCCCCAGTGGGGGGCATGCAGGAGGCAGCCAATCAATGATTCTCATCATTGTTGTTCCTATCTCTCTCACCCTCTCCATTCCTCTCTGAAATCAATAAAAACATATTTTAAAAAATCAGCTCTGGGCCTGGATAGGAGGTGATGCTAGGGACAGAAAATACAGGGCTGGGGGTGCGCCGTTCATGACTGACACTATCTCTGTGAGAATTACACCACGGAAGCCAGGCTTGGTGTCCAAGGATTCAGGATGGACCTTCCTATTCTCAGACAGTGGGGGGAGACGGCAAGACATGTGGAAGGATGCCCTTCGGCAGAAGTAATCGGCAGTCCCCGTGCGCTGACTCTGGAGCCTGGACAGTGCCCCTGTCGGTGCTGGGTGCCTGCCTGGCCTGTGACTTCTGGTGTTGACCATGTCACCAGACTGCCTGAGGATCACAGCGCCCAGCCCCCATTCTGCCCTCCAACAGTGTCCTCAAATATTAGCTTGTTGCCTATCCTTGGGCACATTCTTTCTCAAAAGACAAGTGGACACCACTCGAGGTTGAGGATGGCTGTGAGTGGCCCCAGTGTCCGTGCTGGACGACTAGGGTAGGGTGTGTGCAGCCTTCAAATGGTCCCCCGGCCGCATAGGGAAGGTGGCAAGGCCTTTCCCAGTCCTGGGGTAGACGACTGGGACCAAATTTTTGTTCCTATTAAGTAAGATATGTCCCGACTGGAGTTCATGTGGCTAAATACATATATATATCTTAATAGGAGAGCAGAAAAGTCCTATCCCAAAGCTGGTTGTCCTCCAATGGCAGTAGCATGCCTGCTGAGTCTTCCTCTTTCTTCCTCTCTTGCTCCCAAGTTACAGAAAGCAAAACATCCAGGTCATGTTTCCAAATTTCATTTCATAAACTGAAAACACATTTTAGGTCCCCAAGGGCAAAAGACAACTTTATCTAGTTAACGCTGAAAGATTTTAAGGTTTATATATCATGAAGTCATGTAAGTTGTTCGTCTTTTTTAGGCAAACTAGGAGAATTGTTACTTTGTTAAGAGTTCATATTCTTTTTTTTTTTTAATTATTTTATTGTGGTAAAATTATTTTCCACTTCAATCATTTTAAGTGTACAATTCAATGGCATTCGTTTTATTTATAATGTGGCCCAACCATCACCACTGTCTATACCCAAAACTTTTTCATCAGCCCAAATGGAAACTTTGTAAACATTAAGCAATAGCTCCCTATTTCCCCAAACCCTCAGCCCCTGGTGTGACCTCTAACCTACTTTCTGTCTATGAATTTGCCTAATCTAGATATTTAAATAAATGAAATCATATCATATGTGACCTTTTGTGTCTGGCTTCTTTCACTGAATGTTTCCAAGATTCATCCACATTTGAGTATGAATTAATACTTTATTCCTTTTTATATACTACGTTTTGTATGTCCATTCATCCATTGACAGACATTTGAGCCGCCTCACTCTTAAGTTTCGATCTTGAACTGTTTTGGGGAGTAAATTTAATAGTAACAGTTTTATTCCTGTAAAGTCTTCTTTTTATAATACCACTTGGACGATTGAATAGAATGAAATGGAACTAACCATTATTGATTGTCATCTATAAACCAGGTTCTATGCTAAGGCTTTACACATAACATAGTACCATCTCACTTAATCCTCGTAAAAATGGTTTGATGTCAATATTATCACCCCATCTTACAGACAAAAGAATCTGAGGCCCAGAGAGGATAAGGGACTTGTTTAAGGTCACATAGCTACTAGTAGAACGTGGCTGAACAGAGCTTTGAACCCTGGTCCACTTAGCTCCCAAATCTACGTGTTCCCATCTTGTCTGTGCTCTCTCATTAATCATGGAAACAAAGTGGTTCCTGCAGCTTTGTCACATTTAAGATGTCTCCTTCCCAAGTGTGTTGACACAGCCTAGAGCCCTGGTCCAAAGTGACCCAGGTTTTGTCCTTCAGTTTTAGTGTGTCCCATATCAGCTCTTCAGTGATGAGGGAGCATTTGTAGGAGTCACATGAATACGTGCTCCTAGGAGGTGTTACGGGAGTTTGGACGAGGCCTTTGAGTAACTAATAGATCTCTCTGCACTGCAACTGGGGAACCAGTGACCAGGTCCCTCCACTGAGCCCTCTGCTCTGGCAGCAAAGTTAATTGATCACACATGCATTCCTTCCCTTTTCATTTCTACCTCCCTCTGACCGTCTATCCATCCATTCATCTGACATTCATCCACCCAGCCATCCATACCTTCATCTGACCATCTGGCATCCAACTACCCACTCATCCATCCGTCCATCTACGTAGACAATATTTGCCACAGGCCTGGTGAACCCTAAGTCCTGTGCTAGGCTCTGGGATATAGTGATGGGCCACATCGATGATCAATGAGATAAACATTCTTTAACAGGGGATGGATCTACTCAGTAGAATGTATTAAAAGTCAGGAAACTTTATTCCAAAATCCTGATTCCTGGTAAAACTGGAAGACCAGGCAGTACAGAGCCCAGCTTGCCCCATGGCAGGGCCCACCAGAGCTGTGTAGCACCGTGCAGAGCCTTTGCCTCTAGTTCACCAGCCCCTGCCACTCCCCCTTGTCTTATACCTGGACCATGCTGCCTGCCTGGTCCTAGGAGGCCTTTCAGTCTGTGTCCACTCCCCGGCTGCCCCATTAGACTAGATTGTGTTTGCAGCAGCCACTTGCTGGCTCACAGTCTGCTTGGGCTTTGTTCCAACGCATTCTTCCCCTGAGCTCAGTTTCCTCATCTGCATAATGGGTGTTGGGGGCGGTGCAGGGAGATAATAAAAACTGAAAAAGATCTGCAGACTGCAGTGTGCTACTCAAAAAAAGGCACTGCGGTCCCTGCGAGCCTGAGCTGGCCGGAGAGAGGATGGGAACAGGGCCTTGTTGAAAGGCTGGGTGTTCGGTTTAACAGATTCTCCTGTTAATGGAGGTGAAACATTCGTTGGCATCCTTCCTGCACACTGCTTAGTGCTCTTAGTGGTCGGCACACGGGCCTGTTTCTCCTGCCAGTGCTCACAGAGACAGGCCTTAGGGAGCACTCCGACCCTTTCCCCTGTGTCGGCGATGCTGGGATGTTGGCATTTTTTTACTCCTCTCACCGGGTAGAGGTACAGGTTTGCTTTTATCCACTCATCTATCTCTGCAACAAATCTTTATTGCACACCTATTTGCCAGGCACCATTCTAAACATTAGAGATATGATAGCAGAATAAGACTGACAGCTATTGAGGGGCTTACCTTTACCCTGTGTCTTGCCATGTCTTGCTGGATGCCACTGGCTGTTCTTGGCAGGGTGGGGATGGGGCTGGATGGATCGATGGGAGGTGGGTGTGTTGCTGTAGATCTCACCACTGGAGTCTGTGTCCCAGCTGGTGCCGGCCCCAGGCCTAGATGCATCCTATCATGGCCTCCTCAAGGGGTGAGCATGTCCCCCAGAGCCTTGCCCAGAGACACATCTGTCCACAATAATGGACACTTTCCACGCACACAGCCACCGGATGGTTCGGCTCTGCGTACAGGAAGACCCGCTTCGCCAGTTACTTCCAGCAGCAGCCCTCGTTTTTTTTTAATTTCTTTATTGATTAAGGTGTTACATATGTGTCCTTCTTCCCCCATTACCCCCATCCCCCCCACTCATGCCCTCACCCCCCTGTTGTCTGTGTCCATTGGTTAGGCCCATATGCATGCATACAAGTCCTTTGGTTGATCTCTCCCCCTTACCCCCACCCTCCCCTACCTTCCCTCCGAGGTTTGACGTTCTGATTGATGTTTCTCTGTCTCTGGATCTATTTTTTGTTCATCAGTTTATGTTGTTCATTATTTCCCATAGATGAGTGAGATCATGTGATACTTATCTTTCTCTGACTGACTTATTTCACTTAGCATAATGCTCTCTAGGTCTATCCATGTTGTTGCAAATGGTAGGAATTCCTTCTTTTTTAGCGCAGTGTAGTATTCCATTGTGTAGATGTACCACAGTTTTTTAATCCACTCATCTGCTGATGGGCACTTAGGCTGTTTCCAACTCTTAGCTATGGTGAATTGTGCTGCTATGAACATAGGGTGCATATATCCTTTCTAGCTTCTTGGGATATATTCCTAGAAGTGGGGTCACTGGGTCAAGTGGGAGTTCCATTTTTAGTTTTTTGAGGAAACTCCATACTGTTCTCCACAGTGGCTGCACCAGTCTGCATTCCCACCAGCAGTGCACGAGGGTTCCTTTTTCTCCACATCCTCACCAACATTTGTCATTTATTGATTTGTTGATGATAGCCATTCTGACAGGTATGAGAATGGTACCACATTATCATTTTGATTTGCATCTCTCCGATAATTAGTGACTTTGAGCATGTTTTCATATGTCTCTTGGCCTTCCTTCTGTCTTCTTTAGAAAAGTTTCTATTTAGGTCCTTTGCTCATTTCTTAATTGGATTGTTTATCTTCCTTTTGTTGAGTTGTATGAGTTCCCTGTAAATGTTGGAGATTAAACCCTTATCAGTGATAACATTGGCAAATATGTTCTCCCATGAGGTGCGCTTTCTTGTTGTTTTGTTGATGGTTTCTTTTTTTATTTCGATGTAGTCCCATTTGTTTATTTTCTCTTTAGTTTCCATTGCCCTAGGAGCAGTATCAGTGAAGAACTTCCTTCGGCATATGTCTGAGATTTTTCTGGCTGTGGATTCCTCTAGTATTTTTATCGTTTCCCGTCTTATGTTTAAGTCCTTTATCCATTTTGAGTTTATTTTTGTGTATGGTGTAAGTTGGTGATCTAGTTTCATTTTTTTGCATGTATCTGTCCAATTTCCCCAACACCACTTATTGAAGAGACTGTCTTGACTCCATTGTATGTTCGTGCCTCCATTTGTCAAATATTAATTAGCAGCCCTCACTCTTTCACTTCGCTGCTAATTATTTATCATTGGGGACAAGTGTGAGGTGCAAGGATACCTGGTGGGCAAGGTGGGCACAGTCCCCACCCAGATGGAGCATTTGAGGGAGACTGCAGGGGACAGCCAATCCAGGCCTGAGGAGGCAGGGCGCTTCTGAAGGGAGATGACACCTAACTTAAGAAGGGTAAGTAGACACTGGGGTGAGCACCGGTAAACGTCTAGTCTAGAGAAAACTGTGTTTGGAAAGTGAGAGCCTGGAGCATTCAAGGAAATAAGCATCCAGTCCATGTGCTTAGAAAGCGGAGTCTGTACATGGAGGGGGTGGGGGCGGAGCAGTGATGCTTGCCAGCAGAGAGACCGGGAAGAGGGTCACAGCGTTTAGATCATGTATCCTGTGCACCATGATCAAGGGGTTTGAAGGTACCCCAAAAGCCAGGAAGATCCAGGGGGCATTTTTAGGCAGGACATGCGTTGAGTGCTTTGGCCTTTTAGTGGGGCTGAGGATGGATTCGAGGGGCCAGACCTCGGGCAGGGGCAGGGGGCGAGTGAGGAGGCTGCTCAGTGGTCTGGGGCAAGGGGAGGAGGTGGCAGCTGATCCTTGCACAGGTGTTTTGGAATAGAATTGATGGGGCTGGGGCTGCATCCCCGATGAGAGGGGATAGAGGCAGGGGGCATGGGAGTTCTCGGCTGCTGGTGAGGGTGGCCATGAGGAACAGGAGAGGGGAGCAGGCTGGTGGAAGAGAGGATCGTCATGGGGGAATGTCACAGCGGAGGTGCCCAGGATCCTGGGGTTTGGTTCTGAGGCTCAGGGATCCACAGAGGAGGCGGGGGAGGGAGCTTGGCACCAGCATGAGGAACCCATAAAGATGAAGAGAACCTGTTTAAGGGGAAGGTATGGGAGGAGCAGGCCAGGCTGTGGAGAGGAAAGTCGGGATGGAGGCCCTGGGTGAGCAGCTCACCAGGGTCAGGTGACACCAGGGTCAGGTGGCACCAAGCACTAAAACATGTCCTCTGGATTCAGCGTTAAAGAGGTCACGTTAACATTTGGTGTGCGTTATTTGGAGGGAGAGTGGGCTGAGGAATGGTGGAAGGAGTGGGAGGGGGAAGAGATAAGGCTGAGTGGCCAGCATCTGGAAGGGGCACGGGTGCGGGAGGTGTTCTCAGGGAAGGAGCTCAGAGCAGCCAGGAGGGCAGGAGGCAGGGCTGCAGTGAGTTGGGTGTCAAGGGCCCTGAAGAAGCAGGAAGAGGTGGGGTCCAAGTCCACCAAGAAGGATGGTGGGTGTTAGGAAGCTGGGACAGTCCCCCCGGTGGCCTGTTTCCTCGGTGAAGGAAGGGTGCATACTCAACACTGGCAGGGGTTTGAGGAGACTGGAGCTGAATGGACAAGAGGAGGAAGGAGTCCAGGCATCCGAAGGCTGTGGGAGATTTGTGGACCTGCCCTTCCCCCGCCACCCCCTCCCTATGCAGGCTAGCTAGGCCCCCAGCCCCTGGATAGCTCTGCACTGACTCTGGACTCGGGCCACTCCTCGGCTGGCCCTGCCCAGCCCAAGGAAAGGCTCACAGCAGGCACTGCCCAGCCCTGGACCCATCCCCACCAAGATGGGCAGACTGCAGAGGAGGCTGATGGACAGGGAGGCTGAGATGGGGTGCTGAGGGTGGGGCACACAGAGGAGCAGAAGGGGCCCAGGGCAATGTGATGTTCTCCCCCTGCACCCCCCGCAGCAGACATCCCCAGAAGGGCTGGCTGGGCATGGAGCCCAACCCGCCCTCCTCCACATCTGCAGCTCAGCTGCTGCACGAAGCTTGCCTAGCACACAGCTCTTGGGTGTCCATTAGAACAGACAGCAACTTTCTTCTGCATGAAAATGCTTTGCTTCAAAGAGAGGGATTTTATTTTTATTGGACTCTGGGGGGAAGTAGCGCTAAAAATTAAAACTTCAACAGAAAACAAACAGGTCTTGGTCCCCTTACTTGGCATTGTTCCTAATTATTAAGCCAAGCTCTAAAAGTGCTGGGTTATAACTTGGATTGACAGCCAGTGTTATGCATTTGTGGATGATAGTAACCTGTGCCCTATGGGGGACTGGTATTCTGAGGCTGGAAATATATGGTCAGTATCTGGACTTGGGTATTTTTCTTCCCAACATGGATTTTTCCATGCTGCCCCGCACCCCGGGATTCCCACAGCATCCTCTTTGTACATTGCTGGGGCAGCTGGCTGGCTATCAGCCGCAGGTCGATTCACATTGTAGCCCCAGACCTGTGGCCCCAGGATGTGGGACCAAGTGTGGTGATGGATTTTGAATTAATTGATTTGTTGACAAAAGAATATCCAGTCTATAGAAAAGTTTGAGTCACAATTTTGAGGACATGCCAGAAGCAAAATCTCAAGGGTTTAATCAGAAAAGGGATTTTTTTTTTTTCAGCTCACCTAACTGAAATCCTCTGTCAATGTGACAATGTTGGGAATTGTCCAGGGCCTGGCATGGGGGGATGGACTGCGGAGTGTCTGCTGTGAGCCTTTCTTTGGGCTGGGCAGAGCTCTCTCTTTGTGCTGTTCCCTCCTGCCATGTGTTGGCCTCTGGCAGCTCCAGGCTTACATCCAGTGAGATTAGCATCCTGGAGGAAAATGAGAGAGCCTCTCTTCTAATAGACCAATAGTGAGCTCCAGAGTGGATTCTCATTGTTGCAGAGAGTCATGTGCCCATCCCTGAGCCAATCATGGAGACCGTGGGAGGCCAGGCCTAAGTCACATGACCATTCCAGAACCAATCATTGAGATCCTGGGAGGCGAAGCTTGGGTCATGTGCTCACCTAGTGGCTGGGATGCAGCTCCCTGTTTTGAGAATGGAAAACTGGGGACTGGTTTCCCTAAGGAGAGGGATCCGTGGGGTGGACAAATCAGTAGACCTGACCTACAGCCTCTTTAATCGGCAGGCTGAGCAGGCGATGCTCCACTCACGGTGTGCTCCAACAGCAATTGCTCCAGTACTTCTAGTAGTGCTCAGCACCCCATCAGGCAACTAAGTCTCTGTCTCGCCCTTCCCCCTCCCCTCCCCTGCCACACAGTGAACTGTTAAAGTACTAGGCTAAATAAAACAAAATGGAGGAAAGAAACCAGCAAACATTTATTGACTATTACTCTGTGCCAGGCCCTGTGGCGGGTATTTTAAGCAAGTTAATTCTTTTTGAACTGTGAACTAGATACTATTATTATTCCCATTTTACAGATGAGAACCTTGAGGATGGAACGTTAAATGACTGGCCAAAGGGTTCACAGTGAGAGACTGAGGATTCAAAATAGAGTTTTCTCAAAAGAGTAAAGTTACATGAGCAAGGCTATAATTTACAACACGCTTTTTTTCTTTTTTACTGCACTCTGTACATAGCCAATGGTGGGAACTCTTCCAAGGTTCCACCCAGAAGGGGCTGGTTGGGGACTGTGGCACGTTCGCACAGGGGGGTAATGAGAAGCTGTAAGAGGAAATGAGGAAGGTCTCTGCACATCACTGTGAGGCTGCTGTGAGGGTATAGTGCTAACTGGAAAAGGCCAGGCACAGCCCATGCGTGCAGTATGCTGCCTTTTACATAAGCAAAAGGGGAGAACGCTGGATGTACATATTCATATTTGCTTAAATCTTGAAAAAGAAACAATGGAAGAATAAACACAGATTTACAAACCAAACAATGTACCTTGTTTCATAAGTTGGCTTTGGAACCATGTAAACATTGTACATAACTGAAAACCCAAATTAAACAAAAAAGAATAAAAGCCATCTCCTAACACTGAAAACAAACAGTTCTGTATACAAAATTAATGGCAAAACCTCACGGAGAATTGTTTTTGAGTGACTTTGAAACAATTTGTGTAATCCAAATGGGACAGAGACAAAAACAACCACAAATAAAAACTAAACTGCATTCAGTAGTCTTTCGGTTGTGAATAAGAGGGGAATTATTGTTTTGAAATGATTATATACACAAATATACATATTTAACCATAAGCAATTACATTAGTGTCTTCAGAAACCAAGGTTTGCCGTGTAAGGGAAGCAGTACAAGCATACAACCTTGTAAATTAAGTAAATCTTGTCATCGTTAATGAGAATTGGTAACAGCAGCGTCAAGTCCTTGCTTTATTCCATAAGTAATGGCATTAATGTTGCTAGAAGCAACCATACAGGTCTCCTGCCTGCGCTCAGACTCCCCTTTCCACCTCCCACCAAGCCTCTGTTCCCACTGGCCCAGGCGCCCCCGGTAGGTGGGATGGTTATTCATTGGATGGATGGGAGTGAGTATTTCCATGGCTCCTGGAACCCCAAAGTCTGTTTGGAGGATGTGCCTTGGATCCCCGGGTTTTCCTGATCACGACCCTGAGTTCAGGCCCCAGCTGCTGTTTGTGTGTGCAGGCCACAGTGGTGTGGGGCACCCAGAAAGCCCGAGGCCTCCAAGAACTGTCAGTCGTCCGGGCAGGCTGGGAACCACCCACCCAGGACGGGGACCCAGCAGGCTCAGCCCCACTGCCAAAGACAGGCTTCAGTCTTGGGGAGTGGCATGGCTATTCATCCTGCTCAAGAAGCAGGCCTTTGCTACTTTTGTTTTTCTTTGTTTCTTTATTTCTCCCATCCAGCTTCTCAAATCTTCTGGCTGATCTGCCTCATCTGTGCTTTGCAGGCTGTGGGTGCACTGCTAGGCGGGCATGACCACCAGAAGTCTCACTGGGGGTCTGAAGGCCCGGCATCTATGGACTTGAGGTTCCGGCTGTGAGACTCAGCACAAGGTCCCAGCCGGCCAGGCTCCCTGGCCTCTCGTGTCCTCTCTGTGGGGCCGCTGCCTCAGGAGGTGTGTGAGCCCTCGTGGTCAGGCTCAGCCTCAGCCTCATTCAGGTCCTCCTATGGTCCAGTTCCAATGATCGGATACCCCGGCCCTGAGTCCGGCCCCCGAGCCTGGCCTCCACCATGCTCCTCCTGGGCCTCAGCCACGTTTTAATGGGCTGCCAGTTACCTTCGTGTTATGAGTTGAACTGTGTCTCCCAAAAAGGCGTTGAACTCCTACCCACCCCGCCCACCCCCCCCCCCCACCCCCACTCCCCAATACCTGTGAATGTAAGCTCATGTGGAAATAGGGTCTTCACAGATGATCAGGATGAGGTCAGTTAGGGTGATCCCTAATCCAATATGACTGTGTCTTTATGAAAAGGGGAAACTGTGGGCAGAGAGACAGACACACAGAGGGAGAACACCGTGTGGACGTGAAGGCAGAGACCAGAATTACGCATCAAGAAATGCCGCAGTGCCTTCAAACCCCCCAGAAGCCAACCAAACCTGCTGACACCTTGCTTTCGTACTTCCAGTGCCCAGAACCGTGACTGAAGGAATTTCTGTTGTGTGAGCCACGGTCTGTGTGCTTCCTCACAGCGGCCCCAGGACACTGCTGCACTTACAGGAGGTTGCCGAATGGGGACCGTCACATACTTGTCAGGCCTGACTTGTTTTAAAAAGCTTTGAGCCAACACTTAAAAATCCAAAGACCTCACAGATACCCAGTTTCCTTGAAAAAAATCAGAACATCTGCCAACCCTGCTTGGCCACAGGTGGCAGGAGCAGAGTCGTGGCTGCCCCTTTTGTTGGCCAGAGATCCCACAGACAGCTCAGGGCATGTCCCAGGGGCACGTGTGTGACGTAGACAAGGTGCTTCACCCCCACAGATGCATTTGCCTCTCGGCGGGGCCCAGCCTGGTCCCAGCAGGCATTTGAGTTTTCCCTCTTTGTCCCAGTGCCTCCCCAGCCAGGGCTGTACCTCCTCTGTTCCCCAGGCTCACCTAGCCTCCGACCTACTTCACTGTGTGTTTGTTTCCTAACCACGGAGTATTGTCTTACAGAACCACGCTAAAGTTTCTAACGTCAGTAAATTGACCTAACAATGCCCTTTTCTTCCCCTCCTCTAGGACCAGACACAGCTCTGCCTCCTCAGCATGGTTTAACCGGGAGCGTGTCCACAGACTTCCTTTGTCTTCCACAACATTGACATTTCATGAAATCACCTCTCCCTTCCTACCCGCCCCCTTTAAAAAAAAAAAGCAGAGTACTTCTTGTGTTGAGTTTGAGTGTGTTGTCTTCTGTTTCAGAAGACGCTTACTAGTATCCCCGACTTGACATTGTATCCAGGCTCCCCCGTGCTGTGGCAGGGAGCTGCCGTCCACCCGGGGCTGGGGCTGCATATGGTCCGGTATGTGCATGGGCTGCCGTTCATTCGCATGTTGATGGACACTTGGCTTTTTCCAGACCTTTCTGGCCATGGACAATGCTGCTAGGAACAGCCCTGCACGCCTGTTGGCACGTGTGTGAGTTTCTCTGGAGTTTATCCAGAAGTGGTACTGCTGGCTCATCAACCATGCAAATGTTTGATTTTTCAGGATAATTCCAAATTGTTTTTTGAAAGTGGGTGTGGTCCCTTCGCAATGAGTCAGAGGTCCTTCGACTTGATATCGTTTGGCCACCAAGTGTAGAGTGTGTAAGTTACTGTCTCGTTTTGGTTGTCGCAATGAGCATTCCTCCGATGACTAATGGCGATGAGCATCTTTTCATGTTCTTTGACATGCGTGTGCCCTTTTCTGTGAAGTGGTTAGGAATAGCAATAGTAACACCACCTCTTGTTTACAACTGGGGATGTGTGAGGAACTGTTCTAAGCACACACATCATTTAATCACAAGGCAGCCTAACGAGGTAGGTAACCTTATTGTATCCTCTTTTCATGGCTGTTGCCCGTTTCCTTTCCGATTGTCTTTTTCGTCTTGACTCCTGACTCTTTCTGTTTTAGCTGGGTTTCTCTGACACCACCCTGGCAGGCGGGAGCGGAGAGTGCCCCCTCATGCCAGCGGAGGTGGGTGTCCAGGTCCCCACTCTGCCTCTGTTGACACCCACGGGGCACTCCCTGTGACTGCTGGGCAGGTTGGGCGTCCCGATACCCCACATGGTCTCCAGCAATAAGCCAGTGGCGCCTCATTACTGGCCTGCTCTGATACCACCACCCCCGCAGGGGGGTAGGGGTGCCTCCTTGTATATAGCCTTGAGGAGGTGGAATCCAGGCTCCCTACTCAGCCCTGGAGGGCCAGTGAGAGTAGAGTCACTCTTTTCCCTGTGTGGAGTAGAGAGGTGATTGTCTAAACATCCTGTCATGCCAGGATGCCCTTTTTCTGGTCCATTGGCTAGAGAGGGCAGGCTTTTGCGGGGGGATTTGGGTCTGTGCCCCTTGGTGCTTCTCAGCTCTGAGTCTGGGGTGGGTGAGGCAAAAAGAAAATGCAGGGACTCCCCACTGTATCCTGGGTCCTGAGGTCCCGAGCTGGTCTGCTTTCTCTCCACCATGCGTCTTCTTACGTTTTACATATAATGCCCAGGGCTTCTCCTTACTGTGAACAAAGTTTGCAATACCTGCTCAAATGGGAGCCTTGAATAGAGCAGGCAAAGTGACATTTTTGCAGATGACTCCCCCTTTTCAGAGTACACTGATGTCCGCGGATGAGCACATACTATGGCTCCTGCAGGAAAAGGCAAAAAAAACACACAAAAAAAACTCTTTTAAAATAATTTTTTAACATTTTAGAATAGATTTGGGTTTACAGAAAATGTGAAGATAGTACAAAAAACTTCCATAGACTCTGCACCCAGTGTCCCCCATGATTAACATCGTACATTTGCATGCTACATTTGTTACAATTAACGAACCAATATTGATACTTTATTATTGTCTAAAGTCCATACTTTATTCAGCTCTCCTTAGTTGCTACCTGATAGCCCTTTTCTGGTCCAGGATCCCATCGGTGACACCTCATTGCCTTTGGTTGCCACGTCTCCTTGGGCTCCTCAGACTTCCCTTGTGTCTGATGACTCTGACAGGTTTGAGGAGGCCTGGCCAGGTGTTTGGTGGAATGTCCCACAATTTTGGTTTATCTGATGTTTTTCTCATGGTTAGATTGGGGTTGGGATTTTTTAGGAGGGAGACCACAGAGGTACAGTACCATTCTCATCCTGTGGTATTAAGGGTACATGCTCTCCACGTGACTTCTCACTGTTGGTGTTAATCTTGATCACCTGGCTGAGGTCGTGTGTCTAGGCTTCTCCACTATAAAGTTACTCTTTTCCCCCCTTTCTAGACAAAGTGCTCTCTTTCATTCTCCAAATTCAAATAGCATCTTTTATTTGTTTACATCAGTGTTTCTTAACTGAGGGACAATTTTTTCCCTTCAGGAGATATTTGGAAAAAGCAAAGTAAACCAAAATAGCGTCTTTTCCCTGTTTGGTGAATACATGTTTCTTATATCTGAGAATATTGATATTTGTTTTGTACTGTTTTATTTTTGCTGATATTTGTCAAGTATATCTTTTCCCAGCTTTTTGCTTTTAATATTTCCATGTTCTTATGCTTTAGGCATGATTCTTTTTTTATAATTTAATAAATCTTTATTCAGATTATTACAATTGTTTCTCCTTTTCCCCCCCATAACTCCCCTCCACCGGTTCCCACCCCACCTTCTGCCCTTACCTCCCCCACACTGTATTCATCCATAGGTGTACGATTTTTGTCCAGCCTCTTCCTGCACCCCCCCCACACCCCTTTCCCCCTGAGAATTATCAGTCCACTCCCTTTCTATGCCCCTGATTCTATTATATTCACCAGTTTATTCTGTTCCTCAGGTTTTTAATTCACTTGATTTTTATGTTCACTTGTTGATAGATATGTATTTGTTGTTCATAATTTTTATCTTTACTTTTTTCTTCTTCCTCTTCTTAAAGAATACCTTTCAGCATTTCATATAATACTAGTTTGGTGGTGTTGAACTCCTGTAGCTTTTTCTTATCTGTGAAGCTCTTTATCTGACCTTCAACTCTGAATGATAACTTTGCTGGGTAGAGTAATCTTGGTTGTAGGTTCTTGCTGTTCATCACTTTGAAAATTTCTTGCCACTCCCGTCTGGCCTGCATAGTTTCTGTTGAGAAATCAGCTGGCAATCATATGGGTGCTCCCTTGTAGGTATTTAATTGTTTTTGTCTTGCTGCTTTTAACATTCTCTCTTTGTCTTTTGCTCTTGGCATTTTAATTATGATGTGTCTTGGTGTGGTCCTCTTTGGATTCCTTTTGTTTGGGGTTCTGTGTGCTTCCTGGACTTGTAAGTCTTTTTCTTTCACCAGGTGGGGGAAGTTTTCAGTCATTATTTCTTCAAATAGGTTTTCAGTATCTTGCTCTCTCTCTTCTTCTGGCACCCCCATAATTCTGATGTTGGTACGCTTGAAGTTGTCCCAGAGGCTTCTTACACTATCTTCAACTTTTGGGATTTTTTTTGCTTTTTGCTTTTTCGGTTGAGTGTTTTTTGCTTCTTTGTATTTCAGTTCTTTGACTTGATTCTTGCATTCCTCTAGTCTGTTGTTGGGTCTCTGTATCATATTTTTTATTTCAGTCAGTGTATGTTTAAGTTCTAGTTGGTCCTTTTTCATATCTTTGAGAGTCTTGTTATATTTATCGGCCTTTTCTAGGATATTCCTGAAAAGCCTTATAACCGTGGTTTTGAATTCTATATCCAGTCGTTTGTTTTCCTCCATTTCTTTCATTTGTGATCTGTTTCTTTGTCACCGCATTTTCACTGCTTCCCTGAGTTGGTAGGGTAGCTTTGTGTGCTAGGTTTCCTATATGGCCCAGTGGGTCAGCCTCCCAGTTACCTGAGGTGGACACTCTTGGTGCACCCCTTTGTGGACTGTGTGTACAGCCTTGTTGTAGTTAAGTCTTGATTATTGTTGGTATCACTGGGAGGAATTGACCTCCAGGCCAGTTGGCTGTGAGGATCAGCTATGTCTACACTGGGAGAAGTTTGGTGCTGGAGACAGCCTTATAGGATTAGACTTGCCAAATTGCAAAAGCCTCTGTGCTCAGCTTGGATGGGGTGGAGTCTCAGGGCAGAGCTGACAGTCTTGGCTTCCTGTCAGCCCTGCCCTTGCATGTGAGCCTCCAGACCTCTGGCTTCCCTGCCTCCCGAGCCTCCGCCCGAGAGTCAGATTCCCCCCGCAAGAGCGTGGGTCCCCTGGGGCTCGCCTGGAACTGGGGTTCAGTGCAGTCAGGAGCTTCCGACTCCTTTCTGCTAGGGAAAGCCTGTGGCAACCTCCGCAGTATTTATGCACACTGGTGCCTCCAGATCCCTGCCCCCCCCCCCCATCTCCGAGTCTCCGAGTGCCTTTCTCTCTACCTGACAGTCCAAACTCCCCCTGTATGAGCCTGGGTCCACGGGGTTTCGCCCAGAACTGGGGTTCAGTGCAGTCGGGGGCTTCCTTCCCCCTCCCGCCAGAGAAAGTCAGCCAGGCTCTCAGCCGCCCTTCCTCTCTGTGTGCACAAAGACCCTTTGCCGTACCTCAACCCTTTGCTGTTCCTCCAATTCTCTGTGAGCTTTTCTCTTTCCTTCTAGCTGTAGAATTTCCACTCAGCCAGCTTTCCTGTGGTTCTGGATGGTGTCCGTTCTGTCTTTTAGTTGTAGTTTTGAAATTGTTGTGCAAGGCAGCAGTTTAGGTGCTTACCTATGCCGCCATCTTGGTTTCTCTAGGCATGATTCTTTTTTAATCATCCAATTGTCAATCTTTTTCTTTTAACTAATGAATTTAGTCTGCCTATCTATGTAGTAATACTGATAAGTTTGGGCTAGTTTCTGTGGTCTTTTTAAAAGATTTATAATTATCTCACTTTTTCTAGGCATTTCTTTTCTAGTTCTCACCTTTTGTTTGATTATCTTAGTTTGTTGTTTATATTTTCTTTTTTATCTGTTTCCTCTCTAACAGTAGCACTCTGCTACTGTTTTCACCTTTTCCTCAAGTAAACTTAATAAATAGTAAGCTGTACAAACCTTACGTGTTTGCCTTGATTTTCTTTCTGAACACACTGTAGACATTTTTTCTTAACACTTTAACAATATTCTACGACTTGCTGACTTCAGATTCTTGTGTTGAAAAGTCTACTGTCATTTTAATAGTCATTACTTTAAAGTGGAGCTGCCCTTATTTCTGTGGATACTTTTAAGGTCTTCTCTTTGTCTTGGTGATGTGTAGTCTTGTTTGTGTTCATACCTTGCCTTACTCTATTGCATTCTTGTGATATGTTTGTGTAAATGTTCCAGTTCATTAATTCCCTCTTCAGCTTTATCTAATATGCTCTTTAACACACCTATTGAGGTTTTTATTTCAACCATTGTATTTTTCATGTTTGGAAACTACATTTTTCCCTCAGCTTCTAATTAACTATTCACAGTCTCTTTTGTTTTCTCATCTTTGTGATTATATCATTTTTTTTCTGTGAACATTTTATACATAATTTCTTTAACTCTATTTCTGAAAATTTCAATATGGAAGAGAAGATTGTTTACTGTTTCTGCTGAGTCTCAGTCAGAGTCTTGCCTTTTGACACATCAATCTTTTTTGGGGGCCAGTTTTATTTTTTTATGGCAACACACATGTTAATCTTTGAATATGACTCCTTTTCCTCATCGAAATCTATGAGACTCCTGTGTTGAAATTGGAGAAGATTTCCTCCAGGTTGCATTTGCTTCTCCATTAGCTAGACTCTGTGGGGAGCCACTGCCCTGGAACCGTATCCGTCACCTTGAGGGTTTTGACTCAGTGAAGGTGGAATTCCAGCCCAAAGTTTCCTTTGCTGTCGACTCAAGGCACTGGGTCCTGACAGCAATGCTTCTGTTGCTGTTTGCCCTTGGGACAACTTGACCCCTCCTGGCTCCTCACTGCTCAGGCTGCATGTAGCTCATATCTGCTTTGTATTTAGTGGGTGATAAATGTTCCTTGATGAAACATTTACTCTTTTCACTGCAGCACTGCCTCAAAGAGTGCTTCCTGTCCAGAATACCTTGACATCCATGACGCCAGGAGCAGTGTTCTGAGATGAGATTTTTTGTTGTTGTTGTTATCTCTTCAGCCAGGGACCCGAATGTAATCCTGAGAGCTTAGAAAATGTGTCTCAGTAGAACAAGGATCCTTTCCTCTGAAAAATCAGTCTTAGGCTCCAAGGTTTCAGAGATCATGAGATTCTACGTGAGAAATTTCTTTCTGAATTCAGTGCCAGGAAAGCCTTGTCTTCCCAGAGGGATTGGCCAGCTTCCTCTGCCTTATGGCAAGAGCTTTGTAATACATCTTACTTCCTTTCTAGCGCAAGCTGCCTGGAAGCATTGGGCAAAACAGATGTCATTTCATATCAGCATTTTTAGTCCTTAGGACTGGCTTCCTCCTCTTTCTCATTTGTGTGTGTGTGTGTGTGTATATATATATTTTTTTTTTCTATTGATCCTTACAGAGGGGATAGATAGGAGCGGGGGGGGGGGGGGGAGGAGAGATTGAGAAATAGAGAGAGAGAAAGAGAAAGAGACAGCTATGTGAGAGAGACACATCGACTGTTTGCCTCCTGCACGTGCCCCGAATGGGGCTGGGGGTCAAACCTGTAACGGAGATATGTGCCCTTGACTGGGAATTGAACCTCTGACTCTTCAGTCCATGGGCCAGTGCTTCAACCACTGAGCCAAATCAGCCAAGGCTATGTGTATATATTAATAAATGTATACTCTATTTACCTCTGTATCTCTTTTATGGAAAGAGGCAAGTTATAAGTACATGAAGTGGCTCTGGCTGGGCAGCTCAGCTGGTTAGAATGTTGTCCCAGTGCACCCAGGTTGCAGGTTTGATTCCCAGTCAGGGCACATACACGAATCAACCAATGAATGCATAAATACATGGAACAGCAATCAACAGATCAGTCTCTCTGTCTCTGTCTCTGTCTCCCTCTCGCCCTTCTTCTCGCTCTAAAATCCATTTTAAAATAACCAAATTAAATAAAAGTTTATAAACAGTTTACGTGTCCTTCCCTTGTGTTTTTGAGGTATCCGTAGGGAAGGAGTAACGTGAAATGTGTATGCCGGTTGATCTGGCTACAAGTTCTGAGGCTTCATACCTAAGGCGTGAGTAAGCGAGGCATTTTGTCCTCTGCTCCCGTCTTGTGGGCAGATGTTCTGAACGGCGATTTTCCCGCTCACTTCCCTTGCCTTCATGGTGGACTGGGGGGGAGAGTGAATTGCTTTGGAGCTTCACCCAGCTTAAGAGGAAGAACTAGACCTTGTCTACTGGTATCTGAAGACATTTTCCCAGAGAGCTCAGAATGTACTAACACGCGTCCAGCTAGTGGAAAGGGGTAGGTATGTCATCCCCATATCATAAATGGCAGAACTGGGGTATCCTTGACAAGCTCATCCTGTGAGTTCTGACTCTTGCTGTGTCCCATCCATTGCCTCATAGTTACCAACTACTAAAGGAAGTGCTTCAGAACATGGGCTGTGGCGCTGGGCTATCCATATCCTTTCACTACTCACCACGCACTTACTGTGTAGCCTTTAGCAAAGCTACTCAACTTGTCTGTACCTCAGTTTCCTCATTTGCAAAATATGCAAAGTAATAGTATCTACATCCCAGAGTTGTTAGGAGGACAAAATGATTAAATATAAGAAAATGCTTAGAATGTATAGAAAGTACTCATAAATGCTGGCTGTTGTTATTGCTATTTAGTGTTACCATTGTTATTGCTGAAGGGTCTACAGTGGACAGAGAAGTGACCACTGGAGCCTCCCGGTTGTCACATTCTGGGGACATTTCCCCATCTTCTACAGAACTTAACCCGTGGGCATCTCTAGTTCAGATCTACTGCTTTATTATTGCAACTCGCTGCTCTCAGGGTCCCTGTGCCCTCTCTCCTTCCCTTCCTTCCCCACTCTGCCTGGCCAGCTTCATCCACCCTCATGGCCCCAGGCGCCCTCATCGTCTGATGGTTGCAAATTCCTTACCAGCTTTTCCTCTGAGCATTGGTGCTCTATGTCCAACTTACTGTCAACTCTTCACCCTTCCTCCCCATCTCAGAGTGGCATCTAGCATCCTTCTAGAGGATTCAGGCTGCTAAGTTAAATTTTTTTCATTCATTCATTCACTCACTCGTTTTTTCATTCATTCCAAGTAGTGTGTCAGGCTTCTAACCCCTCCGAGGTTCGTGATTGGCCCCCAATACTGGGACTATGTTAGGCCACCCTTCACACCCTTGATTCAGGCTGCTGCTCTCACTATGAGCAGAATATTTAGCCCACTTACCCCCAAAACCCAGCTTCTCTGAGTTACAGTTCAGTGTGGCCTCACCAGTCCTATCTTAGGCTATGTAGTGGGTACCACAACACTGGGAACCCTGCTGATGACAGTTGGACCCAGGGAGCCTGTGGTCCAAGTCTCATGCCTGCAGATAGGTCAATGGCTGATCACTGCCCACGTGGGAGAATCTGAGCTAATCTGGGGTCAGAGTTGGCAGGGTCAGAGCTGACAGTGTCAGGTGTGTCTCTGGTGACCCCAGTTTTTCAAGGACCCAGCCCTGACCATGGGCATACCATTATTGTAGTCGAAGACTCAGTATCCCCATGGACATCTGATGCTACTCCCATGTGGCTCCAACTTTAATGGGACTCAGAGACAAGTGTGCATGTACAAGTGACAGAAAAACATTCTTTCTTCCTCATGATCCAGCTGCATGATGGGTGATGGTCCCCAAAGCCTGGTTTAGGTAGGGCCCATGATGAAAGCAGGAGGATATCGAATATTGGAGAAGGCGAACAGGGGACTATTGGGAGGTGTTAGAAATGTACCAGGGAGAGGTACTCTCTTGTTTGGAGCATCAGTGGGAAGTATGTCATGGTGTTTGATGCCTGTGCCCCTCAGCCAACTCCTCTGAGGCATAGGTGGCCTCAATATGCCCAGCCAAGTCTGCCCACTTGGCCCCATTGGAGTGGTGACCGGCTGTGTTAGTCTGCTGGGGCTGCCATAACAAGACCACAGGATGGTGGCTTACACAACAGAAGTTTATTTTCTCACAGTTCTCGGTGCTGGAAGTCCAAGTCAAGATGTCAGTAGGCTTGGTGTCTGATGAGGACTCTCTCCTTGGGTTGCAGACTGCCACCTTCTTGCTGTGTCCTCACATGGCCTTTCCTCTGTGCAGAGAGAAAGAGAAAAAGGGAACTTCTGAGTCTCTTCTTCTTATAAACCCCCAGTTCTATCAGATCAGGGCCCCATCCTTATGACCTCATTTAACCTCAGTTACATCCTTAAAGGCCCTGTTCCCAAATATAGTCACATGGGAGATGAGGGCTTCAACATAAGAGTTCTGAGGGGACATAATTCAGCCCATACACCTACTTCCTTCCCAGCATGTCACCTTTCTGGCTTGTGACCTGTGTTGCAGAGCCAGCCCGCTCCTATCCCTCACCTCTGCCTGAAGGGCGGTACAATGTCTGGCTCTGGCACCCTCTAGAAATATCAACTGAATCAAAAACTGAATGTGTCCTTCCAGGCAAACGAAAGCAATTTTATTCGAAGAATGTTATAACATCTGCACAGCCTCCTCTTGATATAATTGAGACCCTCTGGGGTATTGCAAAACCAGACCTGATCCGCACCCCTTTATCTCTTTCACCCCTGCTGTGGCTTCTCTAGCAGCTGAACTGGAAACAGACCAGATTGCCAAAACAAACCCTGGTGTTCCCACACACAGGAAAGAGGGGCTTAAATTGCACTTCCTTGAGTAGGGGCAGTACATTCACACTGGCAGCTCGTACCTCATAAAAATCTGTTCTAGGATTTGTGAAAGACAGGTTTTCGATGGGCAGTGACTTATGGCCCGGCATGATCGCAGGCTTTGTCCTTAGGCCCTCCCCCCCCCCCCCCCCGAAGAAGACCTTGCTGAGGGCCAGATGTGCTCAGCCCCCCACCTGGTGAGGACTGCCCCCAGAGTAGGAGGGGTTAGGCTTTGGAAGGGCCTGGAATCCTTCACCTGCAGCCCCTGTGGCCCCTCATGTCAGACCTGCTGGCCACCTCTGGCCCACCCAGGACCAGATGGACCAGTAGGAAAAGTCCTTTGCTTGCACTCACCTTTCTGGGACCGTCCATGCATGGGAGCTGCTGGAGTGGCCAGCAGGGCCATGAGGCCTGACAGCTGGTCCCCAGGAGCTGTCCTCAGAGAGGCGCTTTGATGCTGGCATGAGGGTCGTGGACAGGAGGGCAGTGCACTGGTGGTGCTGCTTGGGCTGCGTCCATAGATTCCTAGGGGAGGGCTTCTGGCATGGAAGGTATTTCTTGTACCCCAAGACCCAGAGAACACTGAGCTCCGGGCCCCTGGAGACCATCTCTCCCTCATGGTGAGGATCAGAGCTTTATTTACTCAGTGCCGTCTCTGTGAAATGCTTGAAAACGGGATCTTCAATCTGATAGAGTCCCATCCCTCAAGGAATTTCTATTTTAAGGCTGCAGATCTACACGAAACCAGCAGTAAAAGATTTCCTTAATGGATAACACACATGTAGGGCTTACTAAGGGCCAGGCACTATTTCTAAGCAGTTAACAAGAATTACGCCATTAATCGTTCTCTAACCTTCTGAGGTAAGTAACACCGTTATTGCCATTCTATAGATGAGGAAACTGAAGCACAAAGAAGTTTAGAAACTGAACCAAGGTCACAGGACAGAAGATGTTGGAGCTGGTCTTCTTATCCAGGGAGCCTGACCCCCAGGCTGGATACCTCTCAGGAGCCCCTGCGATGAGTGGGGGCCTCCGAGGGGACCCAACACCTGAGCTGGGGTGGAAGAGCTTGTCCTGGGGGAGCGGGGGAGCGGGGGAGCGGCAGGAAGACATCTAATGGAGGGCACGTGTGTGCAGAGGTGGGGAGATGTTGAAGCACCCGGCCTGTTGGGAGTGGGGACTGATCTGGCCTGGCTGGGATCAAGTTCTTGTGTGACAGCCTGGCAGCCAATGTGTAGAGACTGGAGGTGGGAAACAGGCAGCCAAGTGTGGCCTTTCTCGGCCTGCATGGTGTTACAAAATGATCTTTTTAAAATATGTTTTTGTTGATTTTTTTTTTTTTTTTTTAGAGAGAGAGAGAAAGGGAGAGAGTAGAGAGATAGAAACATCAATGAGAGAGACATCGATTTGCTGCCCACAACCCAGACATATGCCCTGACTGGGAATTGAATCTGGGACCTCTTGGTTCATGGGTCAACACTCCGTTACTGAGCCACACTGGCTGGACCAAAATGACTTTTTATATTGTGGTAAAATACACATAACCTAAACTTCACCACTGTAACCATTTTGAAGGGTACAGTTCAGTGGCTTTAAGTACATTGACACGATTGTGCAAACATCACCTCTGTTTCACTCAGAAACATTTCATCATCCCATAGGAAACGCTGTCCCCAGTAAGCAGCTACTCCCCATCCCCTCCCTCAGCCCTGGCAACCATCTGCTCTGTCTGTATGAATGTGCCTGTTCTGGATGCAAACTTACCTCGGCCATGCAGGAATCAGACAAGGTGGCCTCCCGTGACCACCCCACTCACCTTGCATCCCTTCAGGTTCACCCACGCTGCAGCTTGGGTCAGTGCTTCATTCCCTTTCCTGGCCGAACAATCAACATGTTTCTTTTCAGTCAGAATGCCTTTTGGGGGAGGGGGGACCTGGGGTGCCCCCCTTTACCCCAGTCACTCCGACCCCTTGTTACCTGCAAACACTGGTGTTACCTGCCTGCGTTACCTGTGTCCGCCTTTGGTTTCAGAACAGCAATTTTCAGCCTTTTCCACCTCACAGCACACATAAACTCATCACTAAATTTCTGCTGCTCACCCAAAGTGTATTTTATTTTTTGCCGATCTGACAAAAACATAGGTTAATTTTGATTGATATACAATAATGGTAGTAGGGTAGTAATTACCTACCCTTTTTGCTCCAACGTGACTTTTTAAAAAATCAGATGCCTATATGTATATAAGGATTTCTGGTACCAAGAATTAACCAACCAGATGCAACCTTATAATGCAACATGGCCAATAAGATGCAACTCTAGTATGTAACCTATATACTTTCTTTCTCCCCCTATCACTCCCCTTCACTCTCTAAAATCAATGGAAAAATATCCTCTGGTGAGGATTAACAGCAACAACAAAAAACTACTCTTCATTTTCATTGGTTAATTTGCTTTGCTTTATTTTCAATAGATTTGTCATTAGAATCACCCCCAAAACAGAAAGCATGAAAACCAACCCCTTTTGAAAATCTCATGGCTAGCACAGAGTTGGTGCTCAGTTAAATGTGTTCTGTAATAGAAGGAAGTAAGTGGGCCTTATGAAATCTCTATTCCTTCCTCCTGTGTTCAGTTAATGACTACAGTAGAAAAGTGTCTTTTTAAAGGCAAGCTCTGTTGCCCTAGCTGGTTTGGCTCAGTGTATAGAGTGTCAGCCTGCAGACTGAAGGGTCCTGGGTTTGATTCCAGTCAAGGGCATATGCAGGGGCTCGATCCCTGGTGGGGGGCGTGCAAGAGGCAGCCAATCAATATTCTCTCTCATCATTGATGTTTCTATTACTCCCTCCCTCTCCCTTCCTCTCTGAAATCGATAAAAAATATATATATATTTTTTTAAAAAGAGTAAGCTCTATTGCACAATCCTCTGACTACTTTGTGGGATAAAGATGGTCAAGTTGGAATTGGAATCCACAAACAAATTAAACTAAATCTAAATTGGAAAAATAGACAAAAACAAAATCAAAAGGAAACAACACAAGCCAGGGAGGAAAGGGTGTACATAGGGATAGAAGCTAAACTTTCCTGGATGTGCCTTGTGGTTTTCAGATTTGACTTTGAAAATATGTAAATATTTAAACATGTAAAAAGTTAAATGATTTTTGAAAACTGGACCCCATACTTATTTTTCACACGCGTCTTCCCACTTCCAATCCGTGGGGGAAGGTGTGAGCAAAGAGAATCCACAGGGCTGTGTCTTAAGGAAGGTTTCCTGTGAGGCCTCCTCCTTGGAGCTAAATTCCAGCAGTCTCTCACTGGGGTGCTGGGCAGCGCCAAGGGGCCTACCCTTTGGAGATTTTTCTTTCCTTTTAAATCCTGTTTTATGTGGCATCTAAGAGAGTCCATCCGCATCGTCTCCCCAGTACTTCATTTGAAAGAGAATTTTGTGAAATTACATGCAAATGCTTAACTCTCATTTAGGTGTCTGGGTAGCTCAAAATTGGTCATTTGCAAGCCCTAACATTACACCAAAGTGGTGATCAGTGACCTGTTAGTTTATGACTCTATTCACATTTTTTTCTTGTGGTAGAATATACATAACATAAAATGTACCTTTTTAACCATGTTTAAGTATACAGTACAATGGCATTAAGCACATTCACAGGATGCAACTGTCACCACTACCCATGTCCAGAACTTCTTCATCTCCCCCAACTGAAACTATTCACCCACTAAACAATAACTACCTCTTCCTCCCCTCCTCCAGGCCCTGGCAACCACCATTCTATTTCTGTGTCTATGAATTTAACTCTTCTAGGTACTTCACAGAAGTAGACTCACACAATATTTATTCTTTTATAACTGGCTTATTTCATAAGTACATTAGCATAATATCTTCAAGGTCATCCATATTGTAGCATGTATCAGAACTTCATTCCTTTATATGACTGAATAACATTCCATTCTATGTGCAAATATAAATAGAGTGTTTGTATTCCCCCCACCCCCATTCATATGTTAAAATTCTAACTGCCCTAGCTGGTTTGGCTCCGTGGATAGAGTGTCGGCCTGTGGACTGAAGGGTCCCGGGTTCGATTCAGGTCAAGGGCACATGCCTGGGTTGCAGGCTCGATCCCCAGTGGGGGACATGCAGGAGGTAGCCAATCAATGATTCTCTCTCATCATTGATGTTTCTATCTCTCTCTCCCTCTCTTTTCCTCTCTGAAATCAATAAAATATCAATAAAATATATATATATATATATATATTTGTTGTTTTGTTTTTGTTTGTTTTTTTATTGTTTTAAGTATTACTAGTACATATGTCTCCTTTTTATTCCCCCCATTGACCTCCCCCCGACCTCCCCTACCCCCCAGTACATGCCTTCACCTGCCCGCCCTCCCCTCCCCCACCCCAGTGTCTTGTATCCATCATTATTTTTTAAAAATTCTAACCTCCAAGGTGATGGTATTAGGAGGTGGGGCCTTTGAGAGGTGATTAGGTCATGAGGGCAGAGCTTTCATGAATAAGAGATCTGAGAGTGTTCTCTGTCCTTCCTGCCATGTGAGGACATATGGAGAAGGCTGCCATATGCAGCCTGGAAAGGGGCCCTCACCAGACCTGACCTTGCTGGCCCTAATCTTGTTGGACTTCCAGCCCCTAGAACTGTGAGCAATATATTTCTGCTGTTTATAAACCACCTCGCCTGTGGTATTTTATTATAGCAGCCAGAATGGACTGAAATTATATATGTTTATCTATTCATTTGCTGATGGACACTTTGGGTTATTTGCACCCTTTTGTCCGTTGTGAATAATGCTGCTTTGAACATTGGTGTACAAGTATCTGCTCTGAGTCCCTGCTTTCAAGTGCCTTTGGGTATATGCCCCAGAGTGGAATTTCTGGGTCATATGGTAATTCTATGTTTGACCACCAAACTGTTTCCACAGTGGCTGCGTCCTTTTACACTCTACCCAGCAGTGCACAAGGGTTCTAATTTATCCACTTCCTCGCTAACACTTGTTATTTTCTTCTTCTTTTTAAAACATAGCTACACTAAGGGGTGTGAAGTAGTTTTGATTTGCATTTCATTAAGGACTAATGACATGGGACATATTTTCATGTGCTTATTTGTCTATCTTTTTGGGAGAAATGCTGATTTGAGTCCTTTGCACATTTTAATTGTGTTTGTTATTGTTGAGTTGTGGGCATTCTTTATACTTTCTAGATATTAATCATTTATCAAATACATGCTTCCCAAATATTTTCCCCCATTCTGAAGATTGCCTTTTCACTCTATTGATAATTTCCTTTCATGCTAACAAATGTTTTTAATTTTTTATCTTTTCCTTTGTTGTCTTTGCTGTTGGTATCACATCTAAAAAATCATTACCAAATTCTATGTCATGAAAAATTTTCCTTATGTTTTTTCCTAAGATTTTATAATTTCAGTTCTTAAGTTTAGGTCTTTGATCCATATGGAGTTAATATTTGTATATGGTCACATTTATTGTTGCTATAAAGAATGTTTGTGAATATCCCTGACATCTTACACAAAGATGGGTTCACAGCCAAACCTGCTTAAAACCTGTGAAAGGCAGACTTTTTATATACTGTTGACTAGATATCTGTGAAAACTAGACTGATTTAACTGGGGAATTTCCACTGTGAAGTTTCCCTTGGGGTTTGGACTGTTGGAGGATGGAGGATAACTGAAACACTGCTGCTGATTGCATTTGAGACAATACAAAGGCATGCCATTCAAAGCAGGGGATTGAAAAATAACTATGGGATCATTAAAAAATGTTTACATGGGAGAATGCTCATGGGCCCCGTGCTTTTAAATGGGCTGCAGTGATGTGGCAGGCATCTTGGGATGGGTGGAGGTGGGGAGGGAGGCACCAGGGTCCAGCTTGAGAGCTCCCTCCGCCTCCTGGGAAAACAGCAGCAAGAACTCTGGGGTGGCGGTGACCTGGGAGGACAGCAGGACTAGAGGCTGGGAGGCTGGGCCTGGAGCCTGCCCTGTACAACAGAGGCATAGTTCAGTTTAGTTCGGTTTGGAGAACAGTCTTATGTATGATCTCACATGAACCTGTCCCCCAGCTTCAAGTTATCTATTTGCTGATCTGGTTTCATCTATCTCCTTTATCTTTTTTTTTTTTTTTTCCTGGAGTATTTTACAAACAACCTTATATTTGACTTGCTAGTATTTCATTGTGCGTCTCTCAAGGCTTAGGGCTTTTTCTCTCTTGCATAACCACAATGCTGTTATCACACCTAAGATGAATATAAATCCCAAACATCCTACTTTCTGTCCAAATTCAGATTTCTTTACTTGTCCCCACTTATGTCATCTCAACATGGTATTACCCAGACTTTCTGACCACTTCCTGGTCCCACATCCTCAGGCCTGAAGGAGCCAGAATTCTTTCTGGAATGCAATAAAGAGTTGAAGGTACCTGGTGTGGGGGTGGGGGGTGGCCTCCCCCTGCCACCCAGGCCCTGGGGTGAGCTGGCACCTCCAGCGGAAGGTAAGTGAGGATGCCTGCAGCAAAGCCGAGGGGGAAGCCAGCGCCTTGCAGTTGTGCATATTCTGTCCCCGGTTTCTATGACACCTCAGGCAGGTGGCTTTGCCGCTATGAACCTTCCTTTCTTCATCCATAACATGGAAGTAATAAGACTACCAGCTCTGCATTAGGTGGTGCACATAGAGGGCCTGGCAGTGTTGTTAGGTATTCAGTGAAGATTGGCTGTGGTCATCAGCAGTGCCATCACCAGCATTACCGAGCTGATTACCGCTATCCTGGTGAAGATCGCAGGTCACTGAGACTGGCGATCCTGCTCTAGGCTGTCTCCCTCGACCGACTATGGCCTGAGAAAGCCAGGGCTCCAGGGAAACCCGTATTTGGGAGCATGATCCCTCTTAGAACACTAATGATGTCTTGATGCCCAGTACAGTGCCCAAATCCAGGAATCCCGGCAGTCTCTGTCCAGCTTGCATTTCAGGGCCCTGGGGTCTCTGAGCCTGTGTTCACTGGGGGAGGCCTGTGACAATGGCTTCTGTGAATGAAGGGGACAAGCAGAAGGCACCAGCACCTTCAGAAGCCACATCTGTTTCTTTTGTCGCGACTTCTCTTTAAACCTGAGTATATTTGGCTTCAAAAATAAATAAAATAAAATAAAATGGCTTTAGGTATTTTTCCAAATATTAATTGAAAGCATTAATTTGATTCCTCCAGACACTCTCTCCATGGACACAGGAAGGGAGGGGGTTGGCAAGGGAAAGGTTTGCTGCCCAGATGGGGCCCCTTTTAGGGGAGTCCATCCAGATGTTCCCGGGCCGTGGGCCTTGATGCTAGAGGATGCTGGAAGGAAGGAGCCACTTCCAGGTAAAAGGGACCAGAGCAAGAAGACACACAGCATCTGGGTGATAAAATACTAGCATGTAGGTTAAATATTGTCCTGCGTCTGGAGGCTGAGCCCTTCTGCTGCACTCCGACCAATAGCTCAGGGGGACAACTGTTCCGTCAGCTGGAATAAGCCTGGTTTGTTTCCATTGTGTCCCAAACCCTCACTGAATTCCCCCAGGCTTCTTGGCTCCCCATTGGTTCTTCTGGCCAAACCCTGGTATCTCCCCCTCTCTCACATAAATCTCCAAACTGTGCTCAGAAAGAGCTTTCAGCCCTGGCCGGCTTGGCTCAGTGGATAGAGCGTTGGCCTGCGGACTGAGGGTCCCAGGTTCGATTCCGGCCAAGGGCATGTGCCTGGGTTGAGGGCTCAATCCCCAGTAGGGGCTATGCAGGAGGCAGCCGATCCAATGATTCTCTCTCATCATTGATGTTTCTACCTCTCTCTCTCCTTCTCTCTTCCTCTCTGAAATCAATGAAGAAATATATAACAAAACAGGAAGGAAGGAAGGAAGGAAGGAAGGAAGGAAGGAAGGAAGGAAGGAAGGAAGGAAGGAAGGAAGGAAGGAAGGAAAGAAAAGAAAGGAAGGAAGGAAGGAAGGAAGGAAGGAAGGAAGGAAGGAAGGAAGGAAGGAAGGAAGGAAGGAAAAGGAAGGAAGGAAGGAAGGAAGGAAGGAAGGAAGGAAGGAAGGAAGGAAGGAAGGAAGGAAGGAAGAAAGAAAGAAACCTTTCATCTCCAATGCTCAGTGGGAGGCAATGGAGCTTGTCAGGGTCCAACTCTGACAGACCCCAGGCCCTACAGGCTTCCCTGCCTACTCCCCACCCTACCCCGACTGTATGTCCAGCTCTGTGTAGGCCCTGAAACCTTCCAGCCAAAACAAGGGGCCTGAGTGACTGTTCTAACTGGCACCTGCCTTCTCATGTTTAGTTCTGAGCCTCAGTTTCCTCTTCTATGAAATGGGGATGACCAGTCCTACTTCATAGGACTGCCATGAGCATAGCTTCCCCTGCTAGAATCGGCATCCCAAACACTCCCACCTTGTGAAAGAAATGACTTAGCTACTGCACGTCCAACATTTTTCTTCGCCTTCTTTTATGTTCTCTTAGGAAGAGAGGGAAGGAAGGTGGGGGGGGTAGGTCAACACTTGTAAACATCCATGTTTTCACTTAAAGAGGGTTCTCACTGTTTTGTGTTTCTGAGCAGAGCCTTCAGATGTGTCCTTCAAGATCTTTGCTTCCCCACTGAGCAGCACACAATGATTAACCACCTCCCTTTGGACCAGACTGCCTAAGAGGCCCAGTGGTGCCTAATAAGGAGGCATGGATGATACTCTTCTGGGTCCAGTTCTGTGCACACTGTCTGCTTTTCATTTAAACAAGCCATTTGTTTGTAGACAAGTTGGATTGCTGGGTTACATGGGTGACTCTGCCTTGCGTGAGTACTGGTACCAATGGCGGACTATGCTCGCTCCTGCTGGCCTAAGCCCGCCCAACTACTCTGCCTCCGCCATCGCATGGATGGATGCCTCCCCCAAAACACAGTTATGTTCCTCCGCTCAGAGGCGTTGTGGTCCTCAAGATGACTTAATGGTTTGGGTTGTTTTCTCAGTCCTTGGGTTGCCTAGAAAACAAGTTCTTCCTGTAAATGAAAATAAAAGTGTTTAAAAGTCGTATCAACAGCCACAATCTCTCAGCCTTTTATGGCCCTTTGCTGTTAGAAGATGCAGTTCAGCCATGATTGCTTAGAGAACCCAGACTGGCCTGAGAGGGAGGAGGGACAGATATTCTGTTAACCCCACTACATGGAGGGGCCAAGTGAGGCTCAGAGGAGTGGGTGACACAGGTAGAAAGTAAGGAAACTAAAACTGGAATCCTGACGTTCTGACACCCTGGGTTCAAAACTTGACTTTCCCACTTGGTATTTGAGAGCTTAGAGAAGTAATTTAAGTCATCCGAGCCTTAGTTTCCTAATCTGTGTAACAGAGCAATGAGTAATGCCTGAAGGGAGGATTAGATGAAATTGTACACACAAAGGCCCTAGAATGGTGGCTACATGAGCACATGGGCCCTGCCCCTCTGCCATTATTCTTGCTGGGTCAGTAGCAAAGAGCCAGGTGGGCAAGCAGCCCCACCCACATTGTTGACAAGGGCACCAGCACTTGCAGTGATGTGAGGGGGAGATGGGTGTAGCAGCACAATCCTAAAATAGTCCTCAAGATTCCTGCCCCCTGCAGTACAGCTCTGTATTTTCTTCCCTTGTGTGTAGGCAGAACCTGTGAATATGATGGGATAATACTCCATGGATTATAGAGGGAAAAGGATTTTGCAGGTGTAATTGAGGCCACTAATCAGTTGACTTTGAGTTCAGTAAAACGGAGATAATGGGGTGGGCATGACTTAATCACACAAGCCCTTTCAATCTGGGTCTAGAAGTCAGGACAGCGTAAGTCAGAGGGACCTGAAGCATGAGGGGCCTTTGGAGGGGACCCCACTGACAGGTCTCTAGGATCTCAGATTGGCCCCCATCCCACAGCAAGTGAGAAAATGGGCGCCTCAGTCCTACAAGCAAGAAACTGAATTCTGCCAACAGCCATATGAGCTCAAAAGAGGCTCCTGAGCTCCAAAAAGGAACTCAGTCCCACTAGCACGATGGTTTCGGCCCGTGAGACCCCGCGCGGAGGACGCAGGCGTCCACCCTACAGAAACTGTGAGTGAAGGTTCATGCTGCCAAGTGTGTGGTAATTTGCAGCAATAGAAAACTGATATAACAGCAAGGCCACTGCAAGGTGACTCTATCAGTTATCTGTTGCTGCACATTACCACAAAACTTAATGGCGTAAACAATAAACATTTGTGATCCTACGGTTTCTGAAAGTCAAGAATGCAGGTGCACCTTAGCTGGGTGCCTCCACCTCGAGGTCGCTGCCGGACCCCTTCGCCCAGGTGTTCCCGTAGCTTATTCTTTCACTTCATTTGGGTTTCTGCTCCAATGGCACCTCCTCCTCCCAAGAGCCCGTCCTCCACTTGCTAGCACTCATCACTCTCTGTCTCTGATGCAGCTGCTTAATTTGTTTCATGGCACATATTGTGAGTTAAGTTGTGTCCCCTCAAGAGATATGTTGAGTCCCAACTGCTGCTGCATGTGAATGGAACCGTATTAGGAAATAAGGTCTTTGCAGAGGTAACCAAGTTGATATGGTGTCACAGAGGGTTGGCGGGGGGGGGGTGGGGGGGGGGGCCTAACCTAAGGACTGGTGTCCATAGGAGATGGGGGAAATGTAGATACACCCGCAGCACCATGTGATGACGGAGGCAGAGATGGAAGTGATGCATCAGCAAGCCAAGGAACACCTCGGATTGCCGGCCACCATGAGAAGCCAGGGGAGAAGCAGGGAAGGGTCCTCTTTGGAGCCTTCAGAGAGAACGTGGCCCTGTTGACACCTTCATGTCCAACTTCTGACCTCCAAAACTGTGAGAGAATAAGTCTCAGTTACTTTAACCACCAAGTTGTGGGTATTACAGCAGATATGGGATACTTATACGGTGCTTATCACCACCTCCTCTCTCTTTCTCTACCTATCTATCTACCTATCATCTAGTTTATGATTTGTAGTCTATGTTCCTCACAGGCATGAAAATTCTTGAGAGCACCTGATTTTCTTATGTTTCCAGTGGAATCCTCCATTCCTACATAAGTGTTTTGACTTAATAAAAATGTGCTGAGTGAATTGATGAATATTTATCAAGTTAAAAAAAGAAGTGTCCACAATATAAATCTTCTATATGCCACATTCCTCTACAGTTCGAAAGGTTAAGAAAGAATTGTGGCAAGTCCCACGGATCTGTTTCAATATGAATTGTTTTACATCTCACCAGGGAAGAAAAGATAGCAAATTTTTAGGCAAAAATATTTTCAATAAAACCCCCAGACCTGGAATCCAATAAAATAATTATTCAGTTATGACTAACATAAAGGGATAGAGCTATTTAAAATTTATTTTTATGTCGCTTACTGCTATATTATCATAAAATATTTGTGAACTAAATTCCACTGACTGCTTGGTTTGGGAGCAGGTCATAGTTTCACTGAAAACAAGAAGGAAAAAAAAAAAGAACTAGGCAGGGTAACCCTTACGGTTAATTAGGAAAGAAATTGATACAAAATTCTGACTTTCAAGGGGCTCCTTTGAAAATCTGATGAAAGCTGAAGACTTGGACAAAAGTGCCCATTCATGCCAAATCTCACATGTACGTTGGGAGTTTTGAGGATTTGCTGAAGCCCGAGGTTAAGAACTCTTGTTCTGAAGGCTTTGTCAAAGCAAGTCCACGTTCCTGGTGGGGACTGACCCCAGTCCTCTGGCTGAAGTCCACTTCCCTGTGGCCTGGGGTGAGGTGGGGGTGGTGTCTGTACATCAAAGCCGAGCACCATTTCTCCAGGTTGCAGTGAAATAAAAGTGGTTAGATCTTGTTGAGAAAAGAAAGTGTTTGAATGAAAAATGAATAACTTTGTGTGGTTGTTCAACATTTTTTCTTTCAAAGCTCTTGAGGCACTTTTTTTTTTAAAGCAACTATAAACAAAACCTAATAGTGATGCTGGATAAATGTAAGAGTTCTGAGAGGCTCTGTCTGAGGTTTTGGGGGTGCAGGGGTATTGTTAATTAGCCTGTGGCCTTGACTGTTCAGAGGCAAATGTCAGAAGGAGCAGTAGAAACTTTTGAGTCGGACTCAAGATCCCAGCTCTCCCGCTCACAAGCTGTGTGGTCTTGGGCAAGTTACTTATCCAGCCTGAGCCTCAGTTTTCCCACCTATATATGATGAGAATAATACCACTTACAATTAGGTTTGTTGTGGAAACCAGAGATTATGCATTATAAGCACCTGGCACAGGCTTTCTCTGGGAATGGTAGCTATCGCTGCTGCCGCTGCCATTGTTAATATTGTTAATTGACAGTACCTTACATTTCATAACGTCTGTCCCATATCTGGCCATATACCAGAAATATCTGGAAAACATTTAAGAAAAATTCCCAGGCCCCACCCAAGAACTATTGAACTTTTCGGAGTGAAGCTCAAGTATGCCAGGCAGCTGCCATTTGCTTCCCCAGACCTGTCCACACTCTGTCCACCCTGCTCTGGGTCCCAGGAGGCTGACCTGTATGGCCCGTGGGATCTCAGGTGACCTTCCTGAGGTCACGGACCAACTGTGCCCCTCAAGCAACTGTGGTCCTTAAGCACCTGTCACACAGCTCCTCCGCGTGGCTTTCTCTTTCTCCAGGTTCAGATAGCTGCCCCCTCTACCTGCCCCTTTAGTCTTTGGGTGCTTAAAATGTACCTGAGATTTTCATTTCAATTAGGCGTGGTAAAATACCAGACACAGAGACATATGACTTAGAATAAAAGTTTATTACTCACAGTTCCCAAGAGAAGGGGACACCCCACTCCTTGGAGGGCCACTCGGGGAAGCACCAGATTTGGTCAGAAGGCAGAAGGGACAAGGGAAGGCATGGCAGAGACTGTCTTGTGGTTTTCATAGGAAGGGAAGGAGGGATGAGGCAGGGGAAGCAAACTGAGCAAGCTTAGGATTCCATCATTTGAATGATTTCAGCAGGCTCTGGACTATGGAGATGGTCCCTAGTTGTCTGGGGCATCCTGGTTGGTGTGGGAGCTAAAAAAGGAAGTGGGGGAGATATGGGCTTTGGATTGGTTGGTTTGCGTGAAACGAGTGTGCCTGAAGACAAAGAGTTCACTAGTCTCTAGGAATTAGCTAACCATGACAAGGGCAGTCTCTCCCGGGCCAGCAAAACATCAGAAGATGTCAAAGCATCATAAAATATAAAAGCCATCATTAATACAGGCCTGGGAACGGCACCAGCTTGGTAAGTTTCTCTATTAAACTCTCCTCCAACACCCCCTGGAGAGTGCTCCTGTGTTCTGCCAGGGACCTGATGAGGAGCTGCAGGGCTTTTCATATTCCCCAGGCGGTCCTGAGATAGCTGGTCCCTGGAGTAGACAGGTTTCCAGAACCATCTTTTGCATGCATGGAACTGATGGTTTGCAAAGCCATTTCAGGTCTAGTTAGATCTTCGTAGGGAGTCAGTATGGAAAAAAGACTTGAGAGCAGTCACCACAGAGGATGGCCAGGGATGGACTAAAGCACAGACTCCTCCCCCTTTGTTCCCCCCCCCCCCCCCGCAAATATATATTTTTATTGATTTCAGAGAGGATGGGTGAGAGAGAGAGATAGAAACATCAACGATGAGAGAGAATCATCGCTCAGCTGCCTCTTGCACACCCCCTTCTGGGGATCGAGCCTGAAGCCTGAGCATGTGCCCTGAGCAGGAATCGAACTGCAACCTCCTGGTTCATAGTTCGACACTCGACCACTGAGCCACACCAGCGGGGCTAAAGCACAGACTTCTGAGGGGAGGCTCCTGACACTTCCCGGGTGTCCGCTGCAGACCTCAGACTGGCTTCTCCCAGTGGGGCTTTTGGAGTGGACCGCTGCTTAGAGGGGTCCCAGCGAGGGGGTGATCCTCTGAACAGTGTCCTGAAGGAAAGGCCACTGTATTCTGTGAGAGTCCAGACAATTCCAGGCAATAGGAACGCTGAGTCATTTCCAGCCGAGTGGGATGCTGTCTCATGAGCCAGTGTGTCCCCCACGGCCTTGTCCCCCTCCCCATTTTGCATCTGTGTGTTCTTTCCCCCATTCTGGCCTGTTAATGAGCTTAGATTTAGATCTTCCCATTCATCTGCCCACACTGGCATCCTCTGGGGTTTGTCCTGCCCTTCCAGATTGAAGCCCAGCTCTGGGCCTGGGTGGGGAGCCAGGGTCCTCATGGCCTGGGAAGGCACTGCCCAGCTCTATGGTTTTGGAATATTCTTCTAGGCCGTCTCTAGAGCGAGGGAAACAGTAATCAAACAGTAATTGGTGGGCTGGGTCTCAGGGGTCTGTGATTGCAAAACCTCAGGCCTGCTTGCCTGGCCCGCAGACACTGGCTCCTGCTAAGGAAGGACACAGGGCAGAGAAAGTGGGGGGTGGGAGGGCAAGAGCTCAGTAGTAGCTGACCCAGAGGAGGGGGACACAAAGCCTGGATTGTCAGCTCAAAGCAAGCTACAGTCCCAGGGAGGGGCCCAAGGGAGGGCTGAGCCAGATGTTAATCAACCAGGGCTTGCCATTAATTTATGAGTTTGGCCCAACAGCTGCTCTGCTTTTGTCAGGCAGATGTCTGCACTCTGAACCTCCAGTCTCTGGGTATGGAGGCATGAATGTCTCAGAATGTGAAGGGTGAAGCTTTCAAGGGGCTAATTCAGCTGCCTGGAGTGACCACTTGCACTGTTAGACAAATTGGGGGAAATGTGTTTATGATGATTACCATAAGGAAGGCCAGTGAGAGGAGAAGTCTAAAAAATTAAATAAAACCATGTTAGCTTTTGGGCCCCTGCACAGCGGGCTGGCTGGATGAGACACATCTGTGGTCCATCGCTGCCCTAGGGCTGGAAGGGTCTCTCCACTCTAGGACTTCTCCGAGACCGAGGCTGCTGATCACCCGCTGCCACCAGCTTAGCCGGGAGATGGGCGGCATGACTGCTCTGCCACCAGGCAGGGGCTCTCTGAAGAGATGTGGACAGACACCTCGCCAGTCATGGCTGCCTGCATTGTGCTCAGCTCACCCACGGGCGCCTGGCTGGGGCCCTCGCAGGATCCTGGGTGCAGATCGTCCCATCTCCTGCTCTTCACCCAAGACCTGCTCCTGGAACTTAGAATGTAGGTTTTCTCTCCGGCATGTGTGTATAGAATTTGTAGATTGTGGTGGGGCTTATAAAAACATCATCTAAGAGTAAGGATATAAATACTGCTCTGGCAGATGAGGCTGGGACCAGGGATGCAATGGACAGGAGAAGTGAACCAAGGGAGCATGCTCCTGGGGAGTCCCAGGGGTTATGAGGGTCATTCTGAATCATGTTTAAAGTTGAGAATTTATCCACTTCTGGGTATATACCAAAAGAAGTGAAGGCAGTAGCTCATAACAGCACAATAGCCCAAGGGTGACAGCAACCCAAGTGTCCACCAACCGGTGAATGGATAAACGACATGTATCATATACACACAATGAAATATATTCAGCTTTTAAAATGGAAGGAAATCCTGACACATGCGACAACATGAATGAACCTTGAGGACATGATGCTCAGTAAAATAAGTCAGGCACAAAAGGACAAATATTGTTTTATTCCACTTATATGAGGCACCTAGTATAGTCAAATTCAGAGACAGAAAATACAATGGAGGTTGCCAGGGCCTGGAGGGAGGGGGTGATATGGTTTAATGGGTACAGAATGAAAGACGAAAAAGATGAAAAATTCTGGATGATGGTGATGGTTGTACAAGGTGAATGTACTTAATATCACTGAACTTTAACACTTAAAAATGGTCAAAATGGTAAATGTTGTTATACATATCTTATCACAAAAATATTTTTTGTTTTTTTAAGTTTTATTTTATTGTTTTAAGTATTACATATAGTATTACATATGTCTCCTTCCCAACCCCCCCCCCCCATTGGCCTTTCGGGGCCACCCCCAACCCCCAGCGCATGCCCTCACCCCCCTAGTGTCTGTGTCCATTGGTTATGCTTATATGCATGCATACAAATCCTTTGGTTGATCTCAAAAAAACATATTTTTAAATTTAAAAAAAAGTTGGGACTTTTTTAAAAACATTGAGTCCCGTCCCCAAGCACGCCCTCGAGGGGAATGAGAGGCTCCACAACCCAAGCAGGGGCACCCTGAGATCTGAGGGAGTGTGGATGCACATCTGGCCCCAAAGTCAGCCCCGCCTGCTCTCCGAGGACTGCTGGTCACCCTGGTGTGTGTGTGTGTGTGTGTGTGTGTGTGTGTGTGTGTGTGTGTGTGTGTGTGTGTGTGTACATGCACCGGCAGTGAGCCAGCTCGGAGGCACGGAGGAGTGAGGCGTGCACCGATTTCCCAGGCAGAGACGATCTTTGAAGTATTGGAAGCTGGAGGCCAAGCTCTGCAAGGTCTGTCCCAGTCGGACAGTAATATTCACCTGCTGCCTACCTCTCCTACGGAAGCCGGGAAAGATGAAGGGAAACGATGCTGTGGAGCCTGAGGGCTGTGCCTGAGTCCCGGAAGCCTCAGGAAAAGGGAGTGCGGTTGTCGTTGTTGATCTGGCATTCACCGAGAACTGCCCCATTACCCCTCCCACTCTGAGCTCTGCACATTTCCTCCGCAAACATAAACCCCTCCTCTTCCAGCCACTGCACCCTCTTCCCAAGTGAGGGCGGCGCCCCCGGGAGAGGCTGCTCAGGGAAGCGCACGGGGAGGGAGGGGGGCGGGGGGGCAGGTGTATTAAATGCCAGCAACCCACGTTGGAGAATAGCGCCCCCTCCGGATCTTTCTGAGTCTCGCTAGGTGCCGGTAAGCCCTCAGCGCCTCCCTACCTCTCCCTGATCCCCCTTTTCACACACGGAGAGTGTGGGCCTCAGACTCCCCGACTCCAGCAAGCTGCACTGTCTGCTTATAATTTAATAACTTCCTTTCCTGGGATTTATTTTTAGGGTTTCTCTCTATTTGGGGCATGTGGAATTGGTTTTCTGTTTACTGTAGTGTATAACATTTGCTTTTAAAATAACTGAGTGAAAAAAAAAACACGTGAATCGATGTAAAGAGAAATATTAAATCAGTAATAGGAGAAGAAATATGTGGCTCTGGCAGGCATCGCGAAGCGGGTGTACAGCGGGTGTGGATTTGCAACACTGGGTCGAAGTTTTCAGGGACACGGCCCTTGGCGGTTCCTACACATCCTCCCACTGCCAGCTCAACTGTCACCTCTTCTCTGGAGTTTTCTCTGATGTCCCACCCCACAAGCAAGACAGCAATTCACAGTACATGTCAGGCTGTATGGAGAATCCATTTCCTGAGAGAGGCAGCATGGTGAGGACACCCCCTCACACCCCTTTCCAGCCCCGACCCCTCCCCCCGTCACCCTGCTCAAAGCCAGCCCAGGGCAGACCTCAGGGGGTGTTGTCACTGAGAGGCGGCTGGCCCCGGGGGTGGAAGGGTCTCCGTCCAGGGGTTTGGGTAGGGTGAGGTCAGTGTTCCCAGACCTCTCTTTCTCCCAAAGGCCCTGTTCGTTTGTGACTCTCAAGACCTGGCTTCAGGAAAGGAGCCAGGAGCAGCGAAGTGAAGTAACAACGAAGATAAAGGGCCCTGGCTCAGGCCCTGATCAGATTAATGTAGTCCACGTGTCTCGGCTCACCTTGTTATGACCTTCTCCAACTTAACCTTCTCGTGATGGTACTGTATGTGTGGGCTATGTATGTTTCTTCACATGCATTGTTTTATTTGTTCTTCAAAATAACCCCCCAAGGAGGGACTGTTGTCCCCATTTTACAGCCGGGGAAACTGAAGCTATAGCTTGTACCATGGTCGAGAAGCTAGAACAGGGACACACACCATCGCCTGATTTCTGGACCTGTTCTGCTGTCCCACTCGGCCCGTCAGATCACTACCAGCTCCCCCTAGGCCATGGCTGCCCTCCACCTGGCCCAGCCTGACAGGGTTGGAGCTGCTCTGACAGCCCCTCTCCGCTGGTGGAGATGTTATGGATCCCACACACTCAGCTCCGGGTGGACTGTGACCACGGCTCTGACATTTTCCAGAGTGGCCAAGGCCACCACCCCTAGCTGCAAGGACCCAGGAAACAGCAACGTGCTTGGCCCATGGGCTTGTAAGACCCAGATGGAGGGTCCCCACCTGGGGCGGGGATGAGGGTGCTGCATCATCAGGTGTACTCCAGCCCCAGGAAAGCACTGAGGGCCGGGCGCCCAGGCCTGTTTCCTGCAGCTCTTAGAAAGCTCTGGGTCCCTCCAGCTTCAGGAACTGCAGAGTGTAATCACCCTTCTTTTTGTGACAGCTATAGAAGAAAGAAAACAGCTTTTAAATGACAAGCTGCTGTGCCCATGAGGCCAGTGGCAGGAACTGGTGCTGCTACTATGAACGGCCTGTGAACCCTGCTCTATACACCTCAGTATATCAGCTCAGGCCGTTCTCACAGCCACCGTGGGTCCTGATAATGTTCCCATTGTAAAGATGTGGAAATGGAGGCAAAGCAAGAGAGGGGGTGGAGAAGGTTTAGGAGGATGGTGGGTGACTTTGAGGGCAGAGTTAAGATGCCTCTGAGGATCACAGCATGGGAGGCAGACGAGTGTTGTTATTCACCGAGATGGGATCCAGGACGGAGGAGAAGGCTTGGGCATGTGAGAGAAGAGACTCTCGCAAAAGGTTTTCTGTTTTGTTTTCCGAAGTGCGGATTTACACGAAGGTCTGGAGTTGACTGGGAAGATGGACTGGAAACAGACTGGGTGGTCACTAGGGCCCCCATGTCAGTCACTGGTTAATCCCATATAATAAAAGGGTAATATGCAAATGGACCCTAACGGCGGTGGAAAGACCAGAACGACCGCTCAACCAGTCACTATGAGGCACACTGACCACCTCTCAGTCCCTTTCCCCAGCCGGCAGGCTCCAATGGCGAATGCGGAACTGGGGTGGGTGGCAGGGGACATGGGTGGCGCCAGGCCAAGGCCCCTGTCCCGCTGGTCACCCCAAACACACAGGGCGACCCGTGGCAGGGGCGGGGCCAGCAAGTGGGCAGGAATGGCCGACCTCTCGGTCCCATCCCCCCCGGCCATCAGGCTTCTATTGCCGATGGCAAACGGGGAACCAGGGTGGGTGGCGGTGGGGGGCGGGGCCGGCTTCGGGCAGCCGGGGAAGATGGCCCTGATTGCAGGCCAGGCATAGGGACCATACCCACGCACGAATTTCGTGCACCGGGCCTCTAGTGTTTACTATCACACAGAGACAGATGTTACCTGATCCCATGTATATGAGGAATCTAAAATAGTCCAACTCAGAGAAGTGGAGAGCGGGATGGTGCTCACCAGGGCTACCAGGTGGGAGGTGCTGTCACAGGTGCCAGGGGTCAGTGACTGGCAGGAAGAGGTTCTGAGAGCCACTGTCCAGTAGCACAGCCAGCAACACTGTATCGTACACTTAAAACTTTACTCAGAGGGTGGGTTCTTTGTGAAGCATTATTATCACTCACACAAATAATAATAAATAAAGAGGCTGTTAGAAAGCTCTGGTCCCCTTTTGGGGGGGTGGGGGGGGGGATGGGTATGTTTATGGCATAGATTGTGGCGATGGTTTCCCAGCAGCATACTCATCTCTAAAATCCAGTGGTATGTTAACTAGTCACAGCTTTTTGTATGTCAATTATATCTTGATAAAGTGGTTTTAGTTCTAAAAATCTATTTAATATCACAAATCTCTCTACTTTTGGCCGCCTAATCCCTCATAGTACTCACCGCTTTTAAGGCAGTGGATAACCGACTGATTTCTATGTTTAGCGCTATCACGTTGTGTTCCCACCCCCATCCCACTAGAATGTGGACTCCATGCGGGCAGGGCTTTTTGCCATTCTGTTCACTGCTGTGTCCCCAGCACCAATTTCCCCAGAACATACTGGAATATGCTAGAGGGGCCCAGGAAGCACACCCAAGCAGGACAAGGCCTCCTGCTCCTGCCCTAGGCGGGCCCTGTCAGGGGTGCCCTGCCCTGTCCCTGCAGGGCTGCAGAGCCGGCCTGCTCGGAGGGCCATGTCAGGGGGGTTATCTGTGGCCGTGAAGAATGCTTTTAAACCCATGTCTGGGTTTCTGACCTCTTGAGAGAGAAAACAGATGCACTGGTTAACCCTTTGTTGCTGTGGGAGGAGCCCAGCAAATGGGATTTTAGGGAGTTGGGTCAAGCTCGAGAATCTCTGGCCTTTGGACCAGCAGGGCTAATGAGAGCCTGTTGTCCCCAGAACCTGACTCTTGGACATCCCTGAACTGGCTACAGGATCTCAGAAGCCGGCCTAAGAAGCTCATCATTTGACAGGGTCCTGATTAACAATTGGAAGTCCGGCCCTTGTTTCCCGATGGGATCACTGTACACATGGTGTGAGGCTGTGAATGTGGAAGTGCTGCGGGAGAGATTGCCACTGGGAGGTCAAGAGCTCTTCCTAAGACCCCCACCTGGCTGGGCTTTGGATGTGCTTTTTAAATCGAATTAACTCTTGAGGGCTCAAAGTTATTTCTTCACTCATGTTAACAACAATGCATGGAATGTGGCCCATTTTGTCACATCCAGTGGCATTTGGAAGGAGATTGAAGATTTCTGTTCAAGTACAACCCACTGCTGTGTGACGTTGGGCAACTCACTTAACCTCTCTGAGCTATGCTTCCTTGTCTAAAAACCCTATTGCATGGAGCTGTTATAAGGCTTTGGGCACGCTAGGTATTGGAAGACCAAACCCAGCTTCCAGGTCAGTTTTGATTGGCTGGCATAGTGTTTTAAAGCATCTGAAAGAACAATTTTAAGCCATATAGGAGATGTACCTTAAAAATTCCTCTTCCCAAGTTCTTTAACAAGGGAAAAGCTCTAGCAGCACAGGCTGGCACTCATGCATTTCCACAGTCAGGGCTGAGTGACAGCCACAACCTGCACCTGTACACCCCGGAGGACAGTGCCTTATAAGGAGTGTCATGATGTGAGCACAAGCAGTACACCAGAGAGAAGCTATTGACTGTCTAACAGGTAACTGAACATGGAAGCACCCAGGGTCCACCCACAGATGGATGGATAAACAAAATGTGGTGTTTACACACCATGGCATATTATCCAGCCTTAGAAAGAAGGAAATTCTGACACACGCTACAACACGGATGAACCTTGTGGATGTTACCCTGAGTGAAATAAGCCAGACACAAAAAGACTAATGGGTATAACCCCACTTATAGGACGTTCCTAGAGTCGTCAAAGTCACAGAGACCGAAAGTAGAGCGGTGGTTCCCCCAGGCTAGGAGCAGGGGAATGGGGAGTTATTGTTTAATAGATACAGAGTTTCAGTTTGGGGTAAAATAAAGTTCTGGAGACGGATAGTGGTGATGGTGGTACAACAGTGTGAATGTACTTCATGCCACAGAACTGCTCACTGCAAGTGGTGAAGACTGTCCATTTTGTTATGTGTGTTACCACAATACAAAGGCGGGGGGGGGGTGGGGTATGTGAACATGATTTGCTAATGGACCACGCAGACCAGGAGCGTCAGATCTCTGCCCCTCAGCCCGCGCCCTGGCCCCACCAGTTGTTGGGAATCTCCTGTAATGAGAGAAGCTCCTCTCCCTGACCTCTCCTACCAGGTTGGTTTCCCCAACAGGGGAGGGAGGCCCCCTGCTATTTACACCACGTGGCCTGGGCAGGCCAGAGGGCCCAGACCTGCACAGTGTCCTGGGCCACAAAGCAAGGCCCAGATGTTTGAGCTCTTTCTTGTTTATAAACAAACGTCTGCTCCCATCCAGACCCCCTGTGCTTACATGACAGAAAGGGCTGGGCGGGGAGGGGAGGGGGGAGATGGGCAGCCTTGCACACTTGGAAAACATCTCTGGGCAAGTTGCTTGTGGGTACCCACCCGCTCCCCCTCTTAGCCGGAGCCTCAGGTTGTTCATTTACTTCTCCTGCCTCAGTTTCCTTGCCTGTGATACAGAGAAACTAACAATGCCCACTGTAAGGGCCACGCCTAAGTGAATGTTTGCAAAGCATTCAGAACAGTGGTTGCCAGTAGCCAGTGCTTCATGCGTGGTTATTAGTGTTACTTACCCCCTCTTTTTCTGCCCTTTCCCCCTCTTGCTTCTACTGCCCCTTTCCAGACACAACGGTTTTACTCCATCTCCCAGCCTCAGCTCGGGAAAAGAAAGCCAAATGGACATCTTGGGCTTTTCTGAGAAAATAAACTTATCTCCTTGCATCTAATTAAAAGCAGTGTTCCCAAACACTTACCATTCTGAATCTTTGTTTATTCTCCAGTGGCAGTAGGCAGAAATCTGTCTTTTCACTCGCGTGTTACCTAGACTAATGTGAAAACCCTTGTCTTGGCTAAAAGGTGTGCGACTCTCAAAATAGCTGGATTCCCCAGAGCAAAACAGCCCATCAGGGCTGCGAAAGTTCAATTACACTGAAAAAAGAATATTTCCCTTTATTTAGCTGTGCAGTGAGGCGTGAAACTGCACCTAACCATCCACTTCTAGGCCCTTTGAACATTTTGCCCCCCCCGCTCCCCCCAGCAGCATTTGGGCAAGGTGCGTGGGGCCAGCCTCCAGCTGGTTCTGCTTTACTAATAATTATTCCAAACAAATAGCAAACACTGCCTTCCTGCTTCTTCCTTCCTTTTCTGCAGTCTCTGCTCTTGGTAAGTGTTCGCTAATTTTCACATCTATTTCCATTTTGGCTCTAGTTCTGAAGAGGAATCCAGGGGGACATTTGTTAATGAAGAATCTGGGAAATTTGATTTGAAAACCATTCTTTTTATACAGCATTTAATTGTTGAAAGGATATGACTGGTAATTTGTAGTTAAATTTGTTAAATCCTGGAAGGTTTTGAATTTTTTGTTTTTGTTGTTTTAGTAATACAGAGTTGAAATTAAGTTAAAAAATGTTCCAGCTTTGTAGTTGGCCTGATTTTGTGTTTTCGTCAGCTGTTATGGATGGGGAATGTTGAATAGCACAACAATAGTAATTTAAGGATTTCAGAGCTCAATGGTGATATACAGTAACCTGAGGCTCTTAACATTATATTTCGTTTAAAATGTTTCCTCTTATTGTGCCTGATTTAATACAGATTCTACTCTTTTGTTCTTTATTTCTTTAAATGACTGAAATAAGTTAAATGCCTACAGGTTTATCTTAGCCCCAAATAGCAAAGATAAAAGGAATCAATATGAAAAACTCCCTATAAGTTATATCAATGACAGAAGAATGTTGAATTTTCATTACTGACCCGGGTAAATGCCTCAGCTGCTTTTGTTTCAAAGTTGTTTGGGGATTGGGCCTGATTGCTGGGGGTGGAGGGAATCTGACTTAACCTCTTGGAGTCTCAATGCCATCTGTGAAATAAAACAGTGAAATTAGGTGGAGATGTTTACCATGCGTGGGACAGAGCAAGTGTTGAATATATGGCTGCTTTTATCATAATTCCTTCCTTCCAAAAATATTAAATAAGCTCCTACTATGTGCCAGGAGCTGTGGTAGGTGCCAAGAATGCAGCACTGAGCAAACGCAGCAATTCAGAACCAGATTTGCAGGATGGTGTCCAATTGCTGGGGTGGGAACTTGTGGGACGGCTCCTTTAAGTACAACAACAATGGATGTGGAGTTCACTGCGTATGTTCGCTAATGTGCACTCCTGTTGTTTTGGATGGGGGAGGGCACAAGGAATGCCCTTAGTATTTATGAGAACACAGCACTTGCCAAGACTACTTCATGCCCATTCCCTTGTGTCACCCTCTCACAAACTCCCTGTGAGGTAGGTACTGTTACCTTCCTCATGTTACAGATGAGGAAACTGAGGCCACAGAGGTGAGGCAAATCAAGGTTGCAGAGCTTGGATGAGGCACCTTTGTATAAACTGTTGCATGTTGGCTACCCTGCTCTCGCCCAAGTAGAGAAATTGTTTAGCATACCTAAAAGCATTCCAACCTTTTAAAAATTGGTTGTCCAAGCTATTAAAAATTGGTTGTGTATTTTCAGAGAGCAGTAACAGTTCACCATGCTACTGAGGAGCCCTTCCCTGGTGGGATCGCCTTGTGGCTAACCGGGCCCAGGGTCTGCTCCAAGCACAGTTTGGGAAAACAGGAGGCACAGGCCAGTGAGTGGCAGGTCACTTGGCCCCCTCTCCCCAGCCCTTCTCAGCGTGTGGGTTATGGGCCATCTTTGCCACTGCTGCCCCTTGTGGAGGAAACAGCCATTACAATCAGGAGAGGTGGCTAGGAGATGGCCTGGGGCCAGTGGTCAGCAAACTCATTAGTCCACAGAGCCAAATATCAACAGTACAACGATTGAAATTTCTTTTGAGAGCCAAATTTTTTGAACTTAAACTTCTTCTAACGCCACTTCTTCAAAATAGACTTGCCCAGGCCGTGGTATTTTGTGGAAGAGCCACACTCAAGGGGCCAAAGAGCCGCCTGTGGCTCGCGAGCCGCGGTTTGCCGACCACAGGCCTGGGCTGACTCTCAACAGCAACCAGCCTGGGCACATGCACTGCTGCTCTCTGGAGAGCGCCTTTGGCTGTAGGGTCACGGGAAGTGAGCCACTTGCAAGGGGTGAGGCAACATGGAACTCAGCTCCCGGGCTGCAGCCAGTTCTTATCTCTGCACAGTCACACGGAAGGCACCTGGTCCTGCCGTCCAAACCATGAAGTGGCTTGTTTCTGCTCACCTGCCTCTCTGAGACAGCAGTTCTCTTAATGGGGGTGACATCCAGACTTTCCCATGGGAATTTTTCTTCTCTTATTTGTTTCCTTGAGTTGGAAAAATAGGTTGGTATGAACTGAGACACCCCATCCACAGGCCCCCAACACTTGAATATCATAAAAGGGAGAACGAGGTTAGGGGAGATCTCTCCTACATTGGACTGAAAACAACCACATACCAGCAAGGTCTAGGACTTACTTTTCCTTCCCTAGAGGCCCTAATGATATACGGGTGGGAAAGTTGGTAAGACCTTTCGAAAAATGTGAAGGGCAGAAAAGGCGTCTCCCCCACAACCCCCACCCCCACGGGAGCAGGTATAAGGCAAGAAAAAGAAAGAAAACGGGTATCGTTTTCACTGAAACACAAGGCAGCTAGGCAGGGTGTAGATGTCTGTAGGCTGAATGGCAAAGCATCTTGGCAGCTAGGCTTTTTCCGCTATTTGAATCTTGCAGCTGAATCTTAACGGGAGGAAAGTGGTCACCCCCAATGAACTAAGTCCTTTACCTCGTCACCCTCTCCCTGAGCCCCTTCTGACAGCTCAAATTAGGTTTCCTAGTTGGGATCAACTGGTTGCTAGGATTAATTTTTTTCACTTGACAGAACTTTCCTTACCGGTTTTGTGGGGTTGGTTCAGACACCCTGCCTGTGGTGGCTAACGGTCAAGGGCCCACAGTCTGCCCGGCTCTGTCTCTGCGGGCTGGAGGCTCTGCGGGCCCTGGGCTGGGGCCAGCCTCCCCTACTGGGAGGGTCACTGCTCTGCTCACCTTTACAAATGCCTTTTCTTCTGCTTGGTTCTTCTTCCCTGGGGGAAAGAACTGCGGGCTCTCTCAAGCTTTCTTGGCCTGAGAAAGGTGCTTCTGTATTAGGTCTGCTTACGATGTTTATTTTATTAAGTCTGGGGATTCTCTTCGCGGTGGACGTCTCTGGGTTGATGGCAGTTCCAGAGACTGTTGGGAGTGATTAGGCCAAAACAGAAATAAACATACTATGAACATAACAACTTGGCTTTCCCTGGCAAATTCCAAGTTGAATGCTGTTTGAAATACATTTCTGTACTTATAAACTAAGGCCTATTAATTGTAGAAACAGAAAATATAAAGAAGGAAATAAAACCCACCCATTACACCACCATAGAGAGGTAACAGTTGTTATTAACATTATGTTGAATTTTCTTCTTTTTGCCTCAAAATGCTTAATGTGTATTTAACTAGATTGAGATAATACTCTATTAATTGTGTAGCTTTTCCATCATTGCCATATCATGAGCATTTCTCCATGGCATTCCATTGTTGTGGGGGAAAATCATTTTAAATGTTGTTTAAATCTTTTATTATGGAAAATTGAACATATTTTGAACATTTTACGGTAGAGAGAATAGTATGAACCCCAGGTTGCCTGGCTATAACAGTTATCAAACCAATCTTGTTGTAGCTAGACTCCCATCTGTTAACCACCTGGAAGCAAATTACAGATATCATAATTTGGGGGGGAGGGGGTGTAAATATCTCAGTACAGACATTTAGAAGTCAAAGACATTTTATGAAAACATAATCAAAATACCAGTTATCACACCTAAAAAATTTTTTTTTAAATAACAAATACTTAATGTCAATTAAATATCCCACTGGTATTCAAGTTTTCCCATTGTTTCATAACTTTTAATAGTTTGGATCAGGATCCAGATCAGGTTCATCTATTGTGGTTGGTTGATTCGTCGGGTAAGTTTGTTCCGTCTGTGGATTCTTCCTCCTCCTCTTTCCTTGAGCCTTAGAACTTACTTATCGAAGAAGCTGTCATTTTTCCTGCAGTTTCCCACAGTCTGGACTGCGATGCTTGCATTCCTGGGGTGTCAGTTAGTAGGTTGCTCTGCCCCTGGTTTCCTGTAAATTGGTGGGTAGATCTATAGGCTTTGATAAGATTCAGGTTTGGTTTTGGGCTAAGAATACTTACTAAGTGGTAGTGTGTGCTCCCACCAGGACAATTCTTTTGTGATGTTAACAGCCATTGATGATTATTGCCCAGATCCATTATTTTATTAGGGATGTGTAAAAACGGTGATATTCTAATCCTGCTATTCTTTATCTATTAGCTGGAATACTGCTATAAGGAGAGACTGTTTGGTTACCCTGTAATAGTGTTCACATAAAAACAGCAGGATGGATCCCCCCACCAATTATTTACCAATTTTCAAAATAGTGAGTTTGTTCTCTAGCATCTGACGAAGGGGGTCTGCTGAGTTTTATTTTTAATATTTCACCATTTGTAATGGCGAAGCGGAGAAGTTCTAGGATAGGTGCATAGTCTGTAAGGGAGAAACACGTGCTACTTTTGATTGGTGGCAGGTAACTGTCCTGAAGGTCGTGCATATGCTGGAGGCGGTGTATCTAGTGGTCACCACAGAAGCTGACTCAAAGCTCTGGGACATCCAGGAATGTGAGCCATCTTTTGTGAGTTGTCCTGTGGCCATTGGCTGCTTAATTCCTCTTATCACTCTCTCCCTCTCTGGCCTGCTGTCATTTAATTTAGGACATCTCAGAATTTTTCTCTTGTTTTTACCGTTAATGATAACTAATGGTTCAGTGTTACCAAATATTCAAAAAAGGGTGCCTTGTGGCTTTCTATGTGTGTGTTTTATTATTATCGTCAGCCATATGTTTATTAGACCACTATAGCTCTATTTAGAATTGCCTTTGGGGTGAGAATTGGGAGATTTGGTGTTTTTCTTATCCATTAGCAAGATTTTTTTAATATCTTAAGGATGACAACCCTTTATTATCTTTATTATGAATGTTTTCCTCACTTTGTCATTGCCTTGTAATTTTTGTGTGTTTTTTAACATATATAATTTGAAATTTTTAAGCTAATCAAAGTTGATAGTTTTTCTTTCATTGCTTTTATGCTTAGAATGTCCCACCTGATATTAATCAGCTCAGTGTTTACCTCTCTTTTCTTCTAGTTCATAGACAGTTTTTTCCACCTTTATTGTTTGTTCCTTCTTTATAAAAGGAACATATGCTTGCCATAGTATAAAAGCTTCTATGACATATAGAAGTCTTCATTTGTTTTTTCACTTAACTCTTGTAATTTATGGTGTGAGGAGAAGATCTGATTTAATTGTCCTCCAAATAACTTGTTATCCCAACAATCTATTTTTCTCCTGAGTTGTACTCAAAATTGTTTGGTGCATGCACATCTTTCTTTCAAAGTCTGTGCCAGTGCCACATTGTTTTAATTCATGTGGTTATGTAAGACTCCTTAACTTCCTTGTTATTTTTCTTTTAAATGGCTTAGCTATTCTTGTCTGTTTATTCTTCTAAATACACATGAGAAGTATTTTGTCAGGTTAAGCCAATGATATATTGATTAGAATGGCTTTAAGTGGAGTATGGACTTTCTCCTGATGGGAGGGTGTGCTGAGCTGAGGCGCTTCAGACAGGAGAGTGATGTGTAGAGGTCTGTGTTTCCCGTGGCCACTCTGACTGATAGCCATGTGGAGCCTGGTGGGAAATCCTGCAGCTGTTCGTTCACAAGAAAGATGCTAGGGTCTTGGCCACACAGTGTGGTCTGGCTGGAAAGGCCAGGAGGAGACGTGTTAAAGAGAAGGGAAGGAGGGAATGACGTCATACTTGGATATGGCGACTGGAACAGAAGAGAATTAGGATGACCCCTCATCTCCCACTTGATCAGCTGGGTAGATGGTGGTGTTTTCCACCATCAAGCATTAATGACTCTAAAATTCTGTGCTTCTGTGACTTGAGAAAAAAATGTACTCCATGCTCTGTGCATGTGTATGTGCTAGTGTTTATCAAGGGGGCCACTATTCTCTTTACATAGGAAGAAACAAGGCTCACACTGGTGTACAGGGCAGCCCTAGTCCTCCCACATATGGTACCCCTCTCACTGTCACTCTGTGCCATCATCCTTTTTCCCCAAAGAGACTCTGAGCAGAAAAGGTCTAGTGTGGGCCCTCAGTCTCCTTTGCCATCCTTACAGTGGTGGACTCAGTAAAAGATTGCTCCCATTCTTGAATTATATCCCCCAAAACTATGTCTTGAAGTCCTAACCCCCAGTACTGCAGAATACAACCTTATTTGGAAACAGGATCATTGCCGACGTAATTAGTTAAGATGAGGTCACACTGGAGTAGAGTGGGCCCTTAATCCAAAATGATTAGTGTCCTTGTAAGAAAGAAGATGATGTGAGGACAGACACACAGAGAGAAGGCCATGGGACAACAGAGGCAGAGACTGGAGAGATGCAGCCACAAGCCAAGGACTGCGGGCCACCACCAGAAGCTTGGAAGGGACAAGGAAGGACTCTACCTAGTGTCTCAGAGGAAGCACAGCCCTGCCGATACCTTGATTTCATACTTCTGGCCTCAAGAACTGGGAGAGAATGAATTTCTACTGTTTGAAGCCGCCAGTTTGTAGTACTTTATGTGTATGGGCACCAGGAAATGAATACACGCAATAAGGCAAAAAATGCAGTGATATGGAGACTTTTCACCTACCCAGGTCTTCCCTCCTTCATAGGAGTGAGAATGTGTTGTCACCAGGGTCTGTGGAGAAGAAGGGTAATACTGACGCTGAGCCCCTGCTGGGACCCAGGCTCCTTAATCCTTCATAGATTTGTTCATCTGAGCCTCGCAGTCCTGCAAAGAGTATTATTATCTCCATTTCATAGATGTGGATACTGAGGCCCACTAAACGACTTGCCCAAACACTAGCCAGGCAAGTCCCCACCCAGTGGCATTGCTTGCTGGCTGTGTGGCCCCTGCTCTGGGACAGGATGCGCCATGACAGCGGGCAAGCCTGTGGGCCTAGGTTGTTAGTACATTTTGTACTTTTGATAACCGTAAAGAAAGTGGCTGTTTGTTCACTTTTTGATCTGAGCTGCTTTTTATAGGCTTTTAAATTTAGAAACTTATTTGAATAAAGTACTATGATGAGCATTTTTATTTCCTGTCAGCAATTCTCTCAAATGTGGCCTGGATTTGTTAACCTAGTACTTGAGGTGGGACTGGGGGGCTGCATGTTTAGAAAAGTCCTTTCAGCTTCATCTGTGATCACTTTTCAGGGCTGTTACTTAACCACCCACATGTTGTGTTCTTACGTACTAATTATTGGGCTCCACTCTACGAAGAGGGGGAGAGAGTTTGCAAAGACAGAGGTAAATGTCTCTTTACTCTGAGTGTGAGTGTTGAACACCATCAAATGGCTTTTATGATATTCTCTGCCTACCTGGACATAGTGCCTGTGCTCCTGCTCCTAAATGGAAGATTGGAGACGGTTTTTTATTTTCATATCACTACTTCAGCAAGTGCATGACACAAAGGAGACTTGGAGAGCCAGTCTGGAACCCTGATGAGAAGTGAAGAAAACATGGGTGGCTGTGGGCACAGTGTTTCACCTCGTTGTGCCTAAGTTTCCTCATCTGTAAAATGGGATGACCACATCCACATGCTCATCGTCTTTGCTTTCGTCTTCACCATGGGGAGTTAGCTGACTGAAGAAGGAACTGGAAGTATACCTTGCACCAATCTTGAATCCTACCAGCTCTGTGCCCTGGGATTCTATCAGAGTGGAAACTTTTTAAGTAAGGAGATTTCATGTCCCACTAAAGTTTGGTTGCTTAAGACTGAATTGAACAAAGTTCCAAATCCACATCACAGTCTCCCTATGGCACTTGTAAGAGCACTGTACACGTAGGAAGCACCAGATAGTGCGGGGGTCCAAAGTGCCCCAGCTTGGTTTATTTAATGGCTGCTCCATTCGTGTGGTTGAAAGTGTTGATGTATGTGGGATGTACACCATTTTCCAGACGCTCAGTTATCTTCCCCACAGAACCCCAGGGCTTTAGCTGTATTCAGTAGCCCTCCAGAAATAGTTCATACATATAAAAGCAGACATGTGTATGTCTCTTTTCCCTACAGTTTTACAGCACACCAATATACAGCACTCACTGATCTGCACCTGCTTCCTTCACTTAGCAATCCACCTGGGAGAGCTTTCTTTATTAACATATAAAGAGCGTCCTCAATCTTTTTCTTCTCACTGTATAGCATCCTTTGCATGGATGTGCCCTGGTTCCTTTAGCCAGTCCCCTGTGGACACTCTCTTGCCAGGGAGTAAATTCACATATCCGTCATTTCCCATAGGTATCCTGGGACAAAGGGTACATGCGTTGCTAGTTTTGATGGACTTTGACAAATTGCCTGTTATCAAGGTTGCACCATGTTACGCTCCTGGTTATACCCTCACCTCAGTGTGTTATCAGGTATTGGGTCTCGGCCATTCTCATAAGTAAAACATACTATCTCAGAGAAGTGTTAATTTGCCACATGCTTATTATCAGTGTGGTTGGACATCTTTTCTTTAAAATTTTCCATAGTTGCTTTTGTTTCCATTAGATGGTTGGATTTTTTTACTAACAATCTGTAGTAGCTGTTTGTATGTAAATATGGGAAGTAAGCAAAATGGTCTGAGTTGAATATATTTCTTCCCTGTGTATTGTTAGTCTTTTGAATTTGCTTAGGTAGTTTTTAGATATCCAGATATTCTTATTTTTTATATCAATTTTATCAATCTAATGACTCCTGCATACTGGATAGAAAGATCCTCACCACTCTGTCTCTAAAATAATTTCCCTTGATTTCTGTTAGACGACTTCATGGTCTCATGTTTACCTTTAAATCTTTATTTGGATTTATCCTTTATAAAGTATGTGATGTGAATCCAGCTTTTTTCCAAATAGTTACCTTGTTGTTCCAACTGTTTGTTGACCATTCCATCTTTTCCACATTGGTTTGAGACATCACATTTCTCATAAATTAAATTCTTGTACATAATTTTTTTATTTTTTGGATTTTATTTTCCATTGATCTTTTTAAAATTATTATTATCTTAAGTTTTACATGTCTGCTTTTTCCCCAGTTGACACCTCGCCCCCTGCCCAACCCCCCCCGCCCCCTCCGCCCAACCCCCCCCCCACCCAACCATTCCCCCCCCCCCCCCCGCCCAACCATTCCCACCCCGGGCAGGCCCCCACCGCTCCAGTGTCTGTGTCCATTGGTTATGCTAATAGGCATGCATACAAGTCCTTTGGTTGCTCTCTAACCCTCCACCCCCACCTGCCCTGCCATTTGTCTTTGGATCTATTTTTGTTCATCAAATTATGTTGATCATTATATCCCACATATGAATGAGATCATGTGATATTTATCTTTCTCTGACTGGCTTATTTCGCTTAGCATAATGCTCTCCAGTTCCATCCATGCTGTTGCAAATGGTAAAAGTTCCTTCTTTTTATAGTGGTGTAGTATTCCATCGTGTAGATGTAGCACAGTTTTTTAATCCACTCATCTGCTGATGGGCACTTACGTTGTTTCCAAATCTTAGCTATTGTAAATTGTGCTGCTGTGAACATAGGGGTGCATAGATCCTTTCTGATTGGTGTTTCTGTTTTCTTGGAATATAGTTCTAGAAGTGGGATCACTGGGTCAAATGGGAGTTCCATTTTTAGTTTTTTGAGGAAACTCCATACTGTTCTCCACAGTGGCTGCACCAGTCTGCATTCCCACCATCAGTGCATGAGGTTTCCTTTTTCTCCGCATCCTTGTCGCTTATTGATTTGTTGATGATAGCCATTCTGACAGGTGTGAGATGGTACTGCATTGTCATTTTGATTTGCATCTCTTGGATGATTAGTGACTTTGAGCATGTTTTCATATGTCTCTTGGCCTTCCGTATATCCTCTTTCAAAAAGTGTCTACTTAGGTCCTTTGTCCATTTTTTGATTGGATCGTTTATCTTCCTTTTGTTAAGTTGTATGAGTTCTCTGTAAATTTTGGAGATTAAACCCTTATTGGAAATATCATTGGCAAATATGTTCTCCCATGCAGTAGGCTTTCTTGTTGTTTTGTTGATGGTTTCTTTTGCTGTGCAGAAGCTTTTTATTTTTATGTAGTTCTTTTTAAAATTGGCTAGTTAGTCTTGCATGTTGAGCTTTCCATATGAACTTTAGAATCATCTTGTTGGTATTTGTATGTGTAGATGGAAATTGCCCAAGATAGAGTCATTTATGTCAAGGGAACTAAAATGGAACCAGGAGGCCATGAAGTTTGCCTTATGCTCCTCCCACCCACAACTTTTAAAATTTTAAGCCAACTGTGTAACCACATCTTGAACTTTACTTTCTCTCTACAATGGCAACCAGACCATCTGCATTCTTCACTACGAAAGGAACCAATCCCTTTCACCAATCAGCATCCTTCATTTGCATAGAGGACTGAAATGAGGACTGTGTCTGTGGTTGCCTGTAGAAATCCCACCTTTGTTTGTCCTCCTTGGAGTACAATTTAAGTTGCTACCTGAATATGTGCCTCTGGGGTTGAAATCCTTTGCCCAAATAAATGCTTTTCATTCTTTGTTACAGCCTAGACCCTTTTTTAGGTTAAGGTGGGCTTACCCAACTGGTGTTAATTGATAGATTAACGGGAAGAATTGACACCTTTATGATGCTGAGCTGTCCTGTCCAAGAACATGGTGTGCTTCTCTGAGGGTTCAAGTCTTTTTTCTTTTTATCTCTTAGAAGATTTGGTCTTTTTCTTCATGTAGATACTTAAATTTCTTCTTAAATTTATTTCTAGGTGACTTGTATTTTAGAATAGGATAGGATAGAATAAAATAGAATTAGGATCTTCCATTACATCTTATAACTTGATTATTATTTTTATATAGGAAAGCCATTGATTTCTATATAATTTTTTATGTCACCATGTTACTGAACTCTTTCATTGGTTCTGATTCTCTTGGGATTTTTTAGGTAAACAGTTGTATCAAGAATCAGAGTGTTTTGAGCTACTGATTTATGAGAATATTGAGAATTAAGTGATCTTAACGTTTCTCCTTTAGGGGACTGAAAATACCTGTTCTTAAAATGCAAATAACTCTTCAGTAGATTTCAAGTTTTCCCTTTTCCTGCTTTTTAATAGAAAACTTGCTTTGAAAACAAAGTCAGTGTAATAGAAGCTGAAAATGTAGTTCTGATGGGATTTAATTTTAATAAAATAGAGATCTATAATTCTTTATGCTATTTGTACTCAGAATTAACGTTTATATAAGAAAAAGCATGTTCTCAAGAACAATTTGGTAGGAAGAAAAAGTACCTAAGTTAAAGCAAGTCCCTGGCACATGGTAATGGGAGGAGCCCTAAACTGAGAGCTCAAAGACTTGAGTTTAAGCCCTGGTCTTGTCGCCAATTCATTGTAATGCACCTACCTCCTTGGGCCTCAGTTTTGTCATCTATAAATTAGGACTAGTGACAACTACCTAAAAGGATGTTGTGAGGAATCAGATGAGATCATGTATATTGAGAGCATCTAGCACACTGCATGGCCCATGGCTTATATGCAGCACATGATGGCTATTATTATTCAGAGATCTATTAATTTAAGCGACCCTTGTTGTGTTAAGATACAGGTTAGGCTGCTATAACATAGACTCCCAAATACTGTAGTTTAAAAAGATAGAAATGTGTTTGCCTCTCGTGTAACAGTACAGGCACAGGCATGGATGCTCAGAGGTATTGGAGACTCAGGTTCCTAATGTTCTGTGGCTCTAACAACACAGTCTCATCTCAGGGCCCCACACGGTTGCTCCAGCTCTCACCAATGAGTCATGATCCAGCCTGCAGGAAGCAAGACAAGGAAGGGAGGGAGACACATGCACTTTCTCTTTAAGATCATGTTCAAGAAGCTGCGCACATCACTTCCACTCGTGTGCCATTGCCCATAAACTAGTCAGGTGGTTGCCCCTTCCTGCAGAGGAACCTGGGAAATGTAGGTTTATGCTGTTCTAAAATTTGTCTTGCTATAGGAGAAGGGGGAAACAAACATTGGGGACAGCTAGCTATTTGGAGCCATACTTGATATCTGAGAATTGTCCTGCATACCACCAGATGGGCCTGCTTGTCACCCACTTTGGTGTGTAGGGGGTTGCAGGAGTGGGAGGGGCTGAGGATCTGTTATATCTTATTTTATTGCAAGGTCATGAGAGTATATAATTACCATAACCATAGTAGCCTTGCTCATTCTCTGGGGTTTGCTTTGAGAGGCTGCCATTTCATGGTAAATGGATCTTGTGATGAAGATAATCTGGACTCGGGTATCTTGGTATTTGCTGAGGTGTAGTAGACACTGTTTGGTAGAGGTCAAACTTTGATCCTCTTTGTGACCATCTCAGTGCCTGGACAGTGCTAGACTTACAGTAGGTATCCATGAATGTGAATTGATGACTGTTAGACTGATTCTAGTGAAAGGATTGTCTGGACACAATCAGTGAACCTCAGTTCACATCACTTGCTTAGCAGCACTGGATGTGACCACATGTCAGTGCTTTTATCTTAGGAGCCATGGAAGAGGGCACTTTATCTATAAATCTGCCTAGAGACTTATTAAGACCAGACAACAAAGCTTCCCTGTCTCTCAGGCCACTTCTCTAATTAGGAAAAATAGTAAGTAAAAAGTTGGGATGGGGTGGGGGAGGTACGGCATCTTTTGAGTTTGAAAGCTATGTTTAGTCCGGGACAGCTGTGCCTTTAATTATCCTGTCTGAGTTGACTTTAATGAGCATTATTTTTAATGCCTTCATTTCAAGAGGAAAAAAAGTGCTTTTTGCATCCAAGCGTATAAAATAGTTTTATTCAACTAAAGACAGAGTCATTGCTGTTGGGTCTGTAGCAACTCTGAGCCAGAAACCTCATATCAGAGTCTTGGCCAGAAGGCAAACGGCCAGTTGCTATTAGGGAATCACAGGATTCAGGCCAGCCTGGGTCCCCCTCTTCCCATGACTCTCTCCCAATGGCAGACACATGGGAAAGCAGTGCTGGACACAGGGCAGGCGGATCAGCCTCCTGAGTCTGACGGTTCCTCATAAACGTTCTTACTGACATGCCATGCAAACTGTGTCTTCACTGCAGGCGGAGGCGTCACCATCAGCTCATTGCCCCAATTAGATACCTGGGTCGGCCGGCCGTCTAACCCTGGCAGCACCACATTCCAAGGGTCCCCAGGCTGATCCACCCCCTGCTGCCTCACTTCAGACCCTTCGCATTCTCGCCCTTCCATTTTGCCACCTCGCTTACCTTTTCTTCTCTTTCTCTTCCAACCATTCTTTTTTAAATAATAAAAGTAATATAACTACATTTGGAAACAGAAAAAAGGAAGAGTTATGTATAATTCTACATCCTAATAGCCATCATTAATTTTTATACATTTCCTTCTAGCATTTTTTAATTATAAGCATAATTATTCTGATAATTATAGTTTATAAATCACCTTTTATGTTGGTTTTCCTCTCAATGTGTTAATAAGCCTTTTCTGAAAAAATTCTATCCAGTTACTCAAAAGACATTTCATGTTTTATTTTACCACCCTCCTGTTATATGCTATGGTTGGCCTCAGCCTGGTGGCTAAGTTGGTTGGAGCATTGTCCTGTACACCAAAAGGTTGCAGGTTCGATCCCTGGTTGGATGAGTAGGGAGGCAGGGAGGCAACTGATCTCTCTCTCTCTCTTTCTCTCTCTCTCTCTTCCTTTCCCTCTCAAGTCAATACACAATATCAATAATAAGGTGAGGATTTTTTAAAAAGGATACTATGGTTGGCTTCTAATTTTTCACCTTTACAAATATAGCATTGCAATGAACTTTTTCACTATATGCACAACCTCAGTGTTTTGAACTATTTCTTTAGGATAGATTGACATCTCTTTGATTCTGTGTTTAAGTTGAATTTGCTAATGCTTCATTGCTAATGTTTCATACTTATATTCATAAGTGACACTGGTCCATGAAGTTTTAAGTATCAGAACTTGTGACTCGATGTCCCCAAATGTACTCCCTCCCCATCTTGACAGAAGTCCAGAATCATTCTCTGACCTCCAACATTTTACAAATCCATCTCTTCTCTCCCTCTTTGCAGCACTTCCCTGGGCTGCTCCACCCATTGTCCTCATAACGGCCACAGTGATTTTTTTAACATAAAATGTCTATTAAGTTTTGTAATTAGTAAAAGACAGTGTAAGTTGTTTGATTAGTTGTTTTTTTTTATTATTGAGGTAAAATACACATACAAGTTTACCATTGGAACTATTTTAAAATGCACAACTTGGTGACATTAAGTACATTTACAGTGTTGTGCAACCATCACCATTATCTAGTGCCAGAACTCTTTTATTACCCCAAATGGAAACCCTGTACCTGTTCAGTAATCCCTCCCCATCCCACTTCCTTCAGTCCCTGGCAACCACTAATCTGCTTTCTGTCCCTATGAATTTGCCAAATCTGGACACTTTATATAAATGGAATCATACAATATATGGCCTTTTGTGTCTGGCTTCTTTTACTTAGCATAATGTTTATAAGTTTTATCCTTTTATGGCTGAATACCACTCCATTGTTTGAATATATGACATCTTGTTTATCCATTCATCCATTGCTCGACATTTGGGTTAATTCCACTTTTTGTTCATAGTAGAACTGCTGTGAACATTTGTGTACGATTATTTGTTTGAGTATCTGCTTTCAAATGATGGACCTGTTTTCAGTGGAGAAATGGAGTTGCTAAGTCAGATGGTAATTCTGTGTTTAACTTACTGAGAAACTGCCAAACTTTTCCAAAGTGGCTGACCCTTTTATATTCCTACCAGCGATATATGAGGGTTCCAGTTTCTTCTACATCCTTGCCAATACTTCTAAGAAAATATAGTTCAATTTAGCTCTTAAATTTAGGTCCTTAATCCATTTTGAGTTCATTTTTGTGTATGTTGTGATGATGTACGGGTCCATCAGCTTCATTCTTTTACATGTGAGTGTTCAGTTCTCCTAGCATCATTTATTGAAGAAACTGTTTCCCCCCATTGAACGGCCTTGGCAGCCTTGTTAAAAATAAAATAACTACAGTTGTATGGATATTTTAATGGGCTGTCAATTTTAGTCCATTGATCTGTACAGCTATCCCTATGCCAGGTCCACATTGCTTGATTACTATGGCTTTGTAGTAAGTTTTTAAAGGGGAAGTATGAGTTCTCCACGTTTGTTCTTCATTTTTCAAGATTGTTTTGGCTATTTAGGAGCCCTTGCAATTCCATATGAATTTTAGGACCATCTTTCCCATTTCTGCAAACAAGGCCATTGTGTTTTGATAGGATTGGCGTTGACTCACTAGATCACTTTGGGGAGTATTGCTGTTTAAACAATATTAAGTTCTCCAATTCATGAACACAGGATTTTCCACTTATTTAGGTCTTCTTAACATCTTTTAAGCAATGTTTTGTGGTTTTCAGTGTATAAGCCTTGCACTTACTTGGATATCTTTTGTCCTAAGGATTTATTCTTTATGATACTATTTTAAATGAAATTATTTTCTTAATTTTTATTTTGTTTTTTATTGTTAGTGTATGATCCTCCAACTTGGCTAAATGTATCAGCTCTAAGAGTTTTTTTGTGGCTTCTTCGGGATTTTCTATATAAAAGATCATGTCATCTCCGAATTGAAATAACCTTTTTCTTTTCTTGCTTGGATGCCTTATATTTCTTTTTCTTGATTAATTACTCTGGTAAAAACTGCCAATACTATGTTGATTAGAAGTGACAAAAGCAGGCATGTTAAAGAATTTCCCTTCTTTTCCTAGTTTATTAAGTGTTACTTTTTATCATGAAAGGATGTTGAATTTTGTCAAATTCTTTTTTTTGCATCTATTGAGATGATCAACAGGTTTTTTGCCCTTTGTTCTATTAATGTGGTGTATCACCTTGATTGATTTATGTATATTAAACCACCTTTCATTCTCAGTATAAATTTATTTGATCATGATATATAATCTTTTTAACATGCTACTGGATTCAGTTTGCTAGTATCTTTTTTGTTGTTGTTGTTAATCCTCACCCAAGGATTTTTAGAGAGAATGGGAGGGAGGGAGGGAGGGAGGGAGAGAGGAAGGGAGGGAGAAAGGGAAGGAGAAAGAGAGAGAGAGAGAGAGAAGCATTGATGTGAGAGACACATCAGTTGATTGCCTCCCGCAATGACCTTGAATGAGGCCCAGTTCAAATCTGCAACCCAGGTACGTGCCCTGGATCTGGAATTGAACCCATGATCCTTTGGTGCACGAGCTGATACTTTAATCACTGAGCCATACTGGCCAGGGCCAGTTTGCTAGTGTCTTATAAAGGACTTTTACATCTGTATTTACACAGGCTATCAGCTTGTGGTTTTCTCGTCCGGTGATGTTTTAGTCTGGCTTTTATATCAGAGTCAAGCTGTTCTCATAGAATGAATTAAGTGTTCTCTTGTCCTCTTTACTTTGGAAAACTTGAGAAGAATTGGTGTTACATGGTGATCTTGTAAGTGCACAATCAGATCCCCATACTTTCGGGTTTAAAGCCCTGACCTGATTTCTTACCAGAATTTCCTAACGTTGCCCACTAGATGCTGAATGTGTTTGTTCCTCATTTCCTTCTCTGCTCCAGTCACACTAGCCTACATGTTTCACATCAGTTCTTCTCGACTGGAGGCAAACCTAAGCCCTTTCACCGGGAGGGAAGCTCTCCTCTGTCCCATCACGCCCTTTTGCACATGCTCCTCCCTCTGCCTTCCAGGTTTCTTCCCGCACCATTTCACTTAGCTAAGTGTGACTCATCCCTTGAGGATCCTTATCTAAACTTCCAACTTACATATAATAATTTGGGTTCCCCATGGTACTTTGAACTTCTTTATACCAGTGACCTCTGTTGGTGGGGAGCATAAGCTAGCGGGTGATGGGGTGACTGGGGGTTACTGTTATTATTGGTGTGACTTTCTATTTATTCCTGTCTCCTCATAGACTTCAGGTACCATGATGGCCAGTGGCATGTCTGTCTTTACCCCTAAAAACTCAGTTCCTGGCCATGTGTCCTTAACATAGTATACACTCGATAAATATTGAAAAAGATTAATTAAAAGTTGTCTGTTCCTTAAATGGCTCAAGCAGCATGCTTCGAAAACTAGTTGAACCCAGGACTAGTTAATTTTAGTAGTATCTGTTTTTATTTTTTTAATATCTTAACTTATATATAATATTCTCCTACAATATTTTCCAGTCCCCCATACCTCTAATCTCTACTAAGTATAGTGATTTTGCTCTATTTATTATTTTTTAAAAAAATAATTTTAATAAAGTATTGTTTCTCTCTGCCCCTTTCCTTTAAAAAACACAAATGAATGGTGGGTAGGCATATACTCCTAACCCTTATCCCGAGTCCTTTGTTTCTTCTGCTTGAATCACTTCCCACCAGTGGGTACCTCATTCCAGTCTTTCTGCAGATGTCGTTTTCTCAGCGAAGTCTTCCCTCACCACATTCTTTTTTTTTTAAATTATTTTATTTTATTTTTTTAATCCGCAATCAAGGATATTTTTCCATTGATTTTTAGAGAGAGTAGAAGAGAGAGGGAAAGACAGAGTGAAATATAAATGTGAGAGAAACATCGATTGGTTGCTTCCTGCACGAGCCCCAACCAGGGCCTGGGCCAGAGAGGAGCCTGCAACCGAGGTACGTGCCCTTGACCAGAATTGAACCTGGGACCCTTTGGTCCACAGGCCAACACTCTTTCCACTGAGCCAGACCGGCTAGGGCTTGCTCTGTTTATTCTTGATTAGGCTTTCAAACTATATATATATATATATATTTGTGTGTGTGTGTGTGTTTGTGTTTTATTTCCCTGTGCTTGAAGCTTTTATTTTCTTTTGGATCCAACCTTTATTTTTAAATAGGAGTCTTTTCATTTCTAAGCTATTTTTATGCTTAATATTTTATTATTTGCTTCTAATTATATAGTCTGTTGGTCAACTTACATACTTTCTGATTTTGAAATTATATTGTGACCGAATATGTGGCCACCTTTAAAAATATATGTATATGTTAAGATATAAAGAAAATGTCAATAAATTCCCCAAATTCTCTTTTTATTAGTTTCACCTGGTACTCAGTGAGACCTTTTGAGCTTGAGACCCAGGGAAGTCTGTTGAGTATTTCTTTCATAGTTATTGTCCACTGTTCTCTCCCCATGAAATTCCTACTTGAAATATGTATGGGTGTGTATCAGATTTTTTTCTCCATGTCTCTTATTTTTTAAATGAGAGGCAAATGAAATGAGATGATAAGACAGAGTACAGTTTAGTGGCATGACATAAGACAAATTAATTAACATCTTCCTGTTTCAATTTCCCCATCTGTAAAATGGGGCTAATACAGTGTCCACCTCATGTGAGGATTAAAGGTAATAAAGTTCACACAACAGTTAGCACAGTCTCTGCACATTATATGTGTTCAATAAATGTTACTTGCGCTTTGTCTCTGAGAAGAGAGGCATCCCTTGGCTGGTGCCTCCAAGCTCAGAGCAGGAGCCCCACGGGCTGGGGACCCAAACTGGGGGGAAAGGGCACATGTGTTGGTGATTCTGAGGTCTCAGGGGCCAGAGGTGTATGATGAAGCTGGTTCTGGAAGGTTATGTGGAATGCTTTGACTGTAAGTAATAGAAAACCTGATTTACGGTGCCTTTAACCAATATTTTTTGTGTTTTTTTTCCACATGACCAGAATTCTGGAGGGAAGTAGTTGTTGGAGTTGACTCAGTTGCTTGACACGGCCATCAGGTTCCTAGTCTCCTTCTACTCCCTGGTCCTTAGTGGGTTGGCCCTGGACTCCATACTTGTCTTTCCATGGCTCTAAGATGCCCACTGCATCCCCAGGAGTTAGGTCTTTGTACCGGGAAGGAAGAAGAGGTGGGGGCCTTGTTCCATGGAGCTCCATCCAGGGAGAATGAACCAAGCATGCATCAACCCTGGGTCTGGCTTTGGGCTGAGGGCCTACCTTTTATAAAATATGAGGCATCTCCCAGGCCTTCCTGACCAAACTGGGTTCAGTGGTGAGGAAGAAGATGAGAGAAGATATGGTTGTTGGGTAGATCAGTGGTTCTCAACCTTTCTAGTGCCACGGCCCTTTAATACAGTTCCTCATGTTGTGGTGACCCCCAACCATAAAATTATTTTTGTTGCTACTTCATAACTGTAATTTTGCTACTGTTATGAATCGTAATGTAAATATCTGTGTTTTCCAATGGTCTTAGGCGACCCTGCTAGAGAAGCACTGCTGTAGAGCCTAAGACCATGGGAAAATACAGATATTTACATTACAATTCATTAACAGTAGCAAAATTACAGTTATGAAGTAGCAATGAAAATAATTTATGGTTGGGGTCACCACAACATGAGGAACTGTATTAAAGGGTCGCGGCATCAGAAAGGTTGAGAACCACTGGGGTAGATACTTGAACACAGCAACTTCTTCAGAATGCAGCTCTGTATTTGGTATAGCAGGATGTCACCTGCCTACTTAGTAATCCTCAGTCCAGATGTGTGAGATGGGAGCATTCTGGCTATACTGTGTGCATGACATTTACCTGACTTTTGAGAGACAAAACGTGACTAGCTTGTAATGATCTATCCTTAAGGATCCATAGCACCTCCGGGACTCAACACTGTCTGGCCTTAGGAGTTTTGTGCCTGATGGGTTTGTTCATTACACCGGTCACCTAGCCTTCCCTAGCTTTGTATCCTCCTTCACAGTCCCCTGAGAGTAAATGTTGAAGCCTTTAAGTGGAGTTGCTCTTTTCATTTTATCCAATAGCTAAAAACTTGCTGCCTCCATGTTCTTGTCTTAGGGCTAGATTGCTGTAAGTTGGTCTTAGTAGTAAACTTTTTTTAATAAAGTCTAAGAAAGCCTGTGCTATGCTGGAACCCAGCAAGCAGATTTTTTACAAGTGTGCGCAAGGAGGCATAATCATTTATTTGATAGGCCTCCTGCTGTGTACCATCACCACGTAGAAGTTGTTATGGGGTAAAAGAGGCTACAGTTACAGCAGTAGAATACTAGGTGTGGAATTAAGAGACATAGGTGTGAATAAGATAAGCCTCTTAATTTCTCCAGCCTTCTTCGGTAAGGAGGCGATAATATCTACCTCTTTGTGCTGTTGTTAAAATTAAATAGGATGATGTATGTGAACTTACCTTGAGTAGTGCTGTTGTCACTTAGTGGGCATTCAAAACACGTGAGATGAATCTGAGTTAAGTGAATAAAATGCAGGCCATATCTTCATGGGGAGATACACACACTTAAACAGCTTTAAAACATGGTAGAAAGTAATAAATGCCATACTTGAAAGTTTCTAGCCATGCAACACTGGTTCAACATGCTAAAATCAATTGATGAAGTCCACCATATTAAGAACTAAATAAGAAAAATCATATGATTATACCAGTAGATGCAGAAACAGCATTTGATCAAATTCAATATCCATTCAAAGTAAAGTCTTGCCCTGTTCAGTATGGCTCAGTTGGTTGGACGTCATCCCATGCACAGGTTTCGGCTTGATCCCCGGTGGGGGGCATGCAGGACGCAGCTGATTGATGTTATGCTTTCACATTGATGTTTCTCTCTTCTCTCTTCCTCTCTCTAAAAATCAATAAACTATTAAAAAAAATCCTCTTAGCAAACTAGAAGGGAAATAGAAAAGAAATAGAAGGGAACGCCTTTAACATGAAACCAAAGATAGATCTCAAAAGGTATTATTCTATTTACATGAAATTCTGGAACAAGCAGAAGAACTAGAGTGATGGATCAGTGGTCTCAGGAGGTAGGGAAGGTGGGCGCTATGACTGATAAAGAAGAGCATTACAAAAATATGGAGCTAACATCATACCTAATGGTGAAAGATGGGTTGTTCTCTCTAGTAATCAGGGAGATCATTTCTATGCAATATTGTACTGAAGTCCTAGCAAGTGCAGTGAAACAAGAAAACACAAAAGGCTGCCCTAGCTGGTTTGACTCAGTGGATAGAACATCAGCCTACAGACCTGAAGGGTACCGGATTCAATTCCCATCAAGGGCACTGCCTGGTTTGTGGGCTTGATCCCCAGTGGGGGACATGCAGGAGGCAGCCGATCAATAATTCTCTCTCATCATTGATATTTTTTTCTGTCTCTTTCTCCCTCTCTCTTCCTCTCTGAAATCTATTTAAAAAAAGAAAAGGCATTCAAGTTGGAATGAAAGCAATAAAACTATCTGTATTCATAAATGACATGATTATCTACATAAAAGGATCCAAAGGAACTGTCAAACAAACAAACATACAAACAAAAGCTCTTGGAACTAATAAATGAGTTGTACCACAGGAAACAAGGTCAATATTTAAAATTCATGTTTCTATACACTAGTAACTAACACTTAGAAACTGAAATTTAACAAGCAGCCTCATTTATAGTACTCCCTCCTAAATGAAATATTTAGGTATAACTGTAACAAAATATGTCCAGGATCTGTATACTGAAAACTACAAAATGGTGATGAACGAAATCAAAGGAAAACTAAATAAATGGAGAGACATATTTGGTTCATTAGTTGCAAGATTCAATACAGTTAAGATGTCAGCTGTCCCCAAATTGACCTATAGATTTAAAGTAGTCAAAATCCAAACAGGATTTTTTTTGTAGATATCAACAAGCTTATTCTAAAATTTATATGGAAAGGCAAAGGAACTAGAATAGCGAAAGCAGTTTTGAAAAAGAAGAACAAAGTTGAAGGATCCACACTAATCAAGACACAGTAATATCTGCAAAAGGATAGTCACACTGATCAGTGCAATAGCATAGAGAGCCCAAAGATAAACTCACGCAAATAGAGTAAAATGGTTTTTAATAAAAGAGCAAAGGTAATTCATTGAGGAAATGACAGTTTCAACAAATGGTGCTGGAAAAGGTGGACATCTATATGTAAAAAAAAAAAGAATCTCAACCCAAACCTCATACCATGTCCAAATATTAAACATAAATGGATTAAATATAAAAACAAACCACAAAACTATAAAACTCTTAGAAGAAACCATAGGAGGAAATCTGTATGATCTTAGGTTAGGCAACGAGTTCCTAGAGATGGCAACCAAAAGCATGATCCGTTGTTTTTTAAAATTGTTAAGTTTTAACTTAAAACTTTTGTTCTGCAAGAGACATCCTACATATAATGAGAAGTCTTCATGCTGTGATAAAATATGTAAAAATTACATATCCAACAAAGGACTTGTATCAAGAATATATAAAGAACTCACAAAATTCTACAATAAGAAAACAAACAACCCAATAAGTTGGGGAAAAGTTACTTCACCAAAGAAGATATATGGATGACAAATAAACACATAAAAAAGATGCTTAACATTAGTTAGGAACACGCAAATTAAAACCACTATGGGATACCACTGTATACCTATTAGAGTGGGTAGATAAATTCTAACATTGCCAAGCGTGGCTGAAGATGTGGAGCAACTAAAACCCTCACGCTTTGCTAAGAATACAAAAGGGTCCAGCCACTCTGCAAACACTTGGACAGTTTCTTAGAAAGGTAAACACACTCTTAGCAAATGACCCAGCCATCCCACTCCTGGGCATTTATCCCAGAGAAATGAAATCGCATCTTTACACAAAAGATCTGTACATGAATGTTCATAGCATTATTCATAATTCTTGAAAACTGGGCGGGGGGGGGGAGGTGGAGGACGGACAAATGTTCCTTGGTGAGTGAATGGATAAACTCTTGTTCATTCATGTAATGAAATGCTACTCAGCAAGGAGAAAGGAATGCTTGCAATGACTTGGATAAATCTTAAATAGATTATGCTAACTGGAAAAAAATCAGTTTCAAAAGGTTATTGTAGTATATGATTCCATTTATATCACATCTGGAAAAAGCAAAATTATAATGACGGGGAGCAAAGCAGTGGTCACCGAGAGTTAGAGAAAGGGGATGGTCTGACTGCAAAGGGCTGGCCTGAGGGAATTGGCGGGGGGGGGGGGTGGAGATGTCCTTTATCCTGTAAGTGGTAGCAACTGTAAGAATCCTTACATGTCTTAACTCATAGAACTGTGCACTTTAAAACAAAAAGAATTCTATTGTGTTCACATTTTTAAGACTCTGGCCAGAATCTGAATACGGAAGGCAAGTGGCCACAAGGCAGCTGGCCCCTGCCTGATGGGTGTTGAATCACCTTCCAAAACAGGGGGGTTCAGCAGTGGTTTGGTAGAGTACTCAAGCCTCTCAAGTTTCAGCTCCCTTGAAATGTGGGGTTCATTTGCTGCCTCGAACCCAAATGGCGCATGCTAAGTGTTTTCACATGGGCACCACTTCTGTGCTCTAATGGGTTTCAGGGAATCGCCGTAGGTGGGGCGGGGTGTGGACCTGCATACGCGTTTCCTGCGACTGAGGACGGAGGCCACACAGTGCAGGCAGTGGCACAGATGAGACGCCACTGGGACCACACAGATTCACAAGCTGCTTCAAATCTGCCAGGGCCCCAACATTCCCAGCAACTAAAACGAAACAGAGAGACAGCCCGGGGTGCTGGAAACACCCCTGGCCTAGAGCGCAGGTCCCGTGTGACGGGGGGAGGCCACTTTACGTGGGTCTCCTCTACTTGCGAAATAGAAATGGACTAGAGAACAGAATGGACCAGGGGCTCTCAAACGGAGCTCTTGAATTTTAGGGGTGAGATGGAAAGGGTTGGAGTGGTGAAGGGGATGCGGGAAGTTGGGCCTGGCTTCCTTGTGCCAAGCAACAGCCCGAGCTGTTCCGCCCTGATGCTTTTATAGACTGGGCCGCTGCACGAAGTCTGCTAGTTAAAGGGCAGCTTCTGCTGCTTTAAGCAAGGTTGGGTCACCAGGGGGCCAGATGGTCTGTAAGGTTCCCGAGGCGCCCTGGGGACCCTGACCCCACCGCTCAGTGAGGGGGACACTCAGGCCTATAAGCTTGGATTCCCGAAGGCTTCACTCTGGGATATCGCTCTGGGCAGACTTTGGGGTAGAACGTTTCTCAAAAGAAGCTCCAAATAATTTAAATGACAGCATTTTAAGTCATGTGGAGGGGAGGGTGATCTTTAAAAAATGTTCCCATCTAAATTTGCAGACCTGTTTGTACAAACAAGTCAAAGGCAATTTTCTTCATGGAATTACCAGCACATGGGACCTTGCGTTATACTTTGGTGCCTGAGACGTGCCTTTTCCTCTTTCCTGACCATATGCACCCCCCACCTCTGCCAGCTCACATAAGACGAAGAGAGAGACCCACTTCAGACTCTTCTCATAATGTTGGGGCTCTTGGCCAAGGAGAAAAGGAGGAAGGCGGAGCCCGGCTGGGGACTGACCAGGCCACAGGACTTGGCGTCAGTTGGATGTCCCCGCAGGCCAGGTTGAAAGGTCCTGACCCAGTAGATGGAAATTCAGGGCAGAGAAACTGAGGCATAAGCTGATTGATTGGCCCTCTGCCCCATCATATGCAAGAGAGGAAGCACAGGGTTTCTTTTGTGGAGCTTAGATTCTTCTGTTAGGGGTGCTTTGGGGCCCCTGTCAGACATTGGGTGGGTTTTTTTCCTCATTGGCATGATGTTGGGGCGGGTGGGCTCCTGTGACCTGGGCAAATGAGCAGAATGTTAAAGCACTTGGAAGCCCCACCCCTTCCCCACAAGGTCTCTGTTGTGATACGGGGTCAGGGCTAGGCAGCATGTGCGGACACCAGGTGCCCCACACGGAAAGCAGCCTCTGTACTCAGAGGGGCCCCTCGGTTTAATGCTCTGCTGTCATCATCTTGCATTCTTAATAGTTTTTGATTAAGAGGCCCCACATTTTTACTTGGCCCTGGCCTCCACAAATTACGTAGCCAGTTCTGTCTGGAATTTTAGGTTTGACTTCATAGTTATTGCATTATTATTTTCATGTTGTATATCTTAACTCTCAAAAAATGTGTTTGACATTTCTACTTAGTTTTAAACTCATACTTAGAGTAATCATCTGGACTTCTTGCAGGGATTGCTGCCAGTCTAACTGTAGGGGAATGCGGACTGCCAGCCAGCAAACAGCTTTTTAAAAACCATGTGCGTGTCATGGGAGAGGATGTATAGACAGACACAAACAGATGTATAATCAAGTGCAGGAGGAGTTTCACATGAGGGCAGAACCGCTCTGTCATTGAGCAGACACCCTATTGGGGGACTTCTGGGTGCCAGCCGTGCTGACCATGGGGACACTGAAAACACAGCACAGCTCCTGCCCTCAGGGAACTCCTTGTTTAAAGAAGTGTTTTTCAGACTTTTTAAACTCCAGTACACATACAAATATACGTACATAGAACAGTGCAGCAGCAGTATTGTGGAACAGTGTGCTTACCATGCAGAAATATTCTATATCCTATTTGATTTTTTCCGTGTGTTTTTTTTAATGCTAGTTGCAGCACATGAAGTTGATTTCATAACCCATTAGCCTAAGTTTAAAAAGTATCGCTCTGATGGGAGAGACTGATGTGCAAGCAATGACATTTTGATAAGCGTGATAATGGGTGGGGGGTATGCAGACTTCTCAGACGAAGTGTTATTTGCTCTGAGTCTTGAAGGTTGAGAAGGAGTTTGCCCAGTGGAGAAGCTGGCCATGGTAACAAAGAATTCCAGATTCTGGGGCCAGGTCTGCACCTGGGGACAGGTGTGGGCTCCATGAGGCTGGGGACTTGGGGGAGATGGTCCTGGAACGGCAGGGCAGGGCTTCACATGCCAGGCAGGGAGCTCAGTCGCTGTCCTGTGTGAAGCACTGGAAGTGTTTCTAATGGTTTGATTTGGATTATAATTTATGCACCATAAAATTCACCCACTGTAAGTACACAGTCCTGCTTTCGTACAGGTTTTTAGTACATTTATACAGTTGTGCGACCACCACCACAACCCACTCTCAGAACCTTTTCACAATCCCCAGGAGTTCCCTGGTAACCATTTCCAGTCAATTCCCATTTCTACCCCCATCCCCAGGCAACCACTAACCTGCTTTCCATCTCTACAGATTTGTCTTTTCTAGAAATTTAAAACCAAGGAATCATGCAATATATGGTCTTGTGTGTCTACCTTCTTTCCCTCGGCATCCTGTTCCCAAGGTCCATTAACGTTGTTGTGTGTAGCAGTATTCTGTTGATTTTACCCACTAGGTTATATTATGCATGTGTGTATGTGTATATGTATATATGTCCAATATGTATACTGGCCAGGTGATGAACATTTGGGGTGTTTCCCGTTTGGTGCTCTCTGAATATAGCTTCTCTGAGCATTTGCATCCAAGTCTATGTGGACGTGCTTTTCTTTCTCCCTGGGGGTGAGTGGGGGCGTGGAATCCCTGCACTGTGTGGTGAATGCGTGTGTCCCTCTGTAGGAAGCTGCCACGCTCATTTCCACAGCCACTGTGCCATTTTGCATTCCCACCAGCAGTGTACGAGGGTGCCAGTGTCTCCACATCTACAGGATGCTTTGAGGTAGATGTGATTAGATCTGCCTTTAAGAAGATTCCTCCAGCTGTAGGATGGGGGTAACTGGGAAGAAGGAGGGAGAGGGAGGAGGCTGAGGCAGAGGGAGAAGTCAAGGGACCACCAGGCTCAAGCTGGGACCCTGGGGGATGGAGAGGAGGGTTGGATGGGCCCCGAGTACAGGGGACAGAAGCTAAGGAGCACTTCTCGAACTGGCTTCGAGTCACACAAGTGTCAGAGAGAGAAGATGGTGGGGGGCTGGGAGCCAGACTTGCATATGGATAGAGATGATAGTGCTGAGCCCCTGGCCTGTCTTAGGTTCCCATCAAGTGAGGCCGGCTCAGCAGTCAGGTCCCTTAGGATTGTTCCCAAATCCCTGAAGGAAGGGTTCCCAGCCCTGGCTGCCCGTGGGAACCACTGGGACTGGAAGAGATGCACTGTGGACTGGTTGTGCTTTAACTGCTCTGGGTGCAGCCTGGATGTGCAGAGGTGATTCCAGCATGCACATGGACAGCTCGTAGGCCAGTTCCCAACTGGGGTGACACTTGAAACCTTGCGGGGGGCGCACGGGTTCAGAAACTGTGATGCCTGGGTCTTATCCAGAGCTTTTAGTATCATTGGGAAAGGATGAGGCCTGACAACCAGAACTTTCAAAGTCTCCCCAGGTCCGTGGTCGGTAAACTGAGGCTCACGAGCCACATGAGGCTCTTTGGCCCCTTGAGTGTGGCTCTTCCACAAAATACCATGGCCTGGGCGAGTCTATTTTGAAGAAGTGGCATTAGAAGAAGTTTAAGTTTAAAAAATTTGGCTCTCAAAAGAAATTTCAATCGTTGTACTGTTGATATTTAGCTCTGTTGACTAATGAGCTTGCCGACCACTGGGCCAGGTGATCAGAATGTGCAGGCAAAGGGTGAGAGCCGTCATTCCAGGCAACTTGTTTGGACCTGAGAAGCATTCCGAGTAGATGCTTCCAGGGCCGGCGTTTCCCATGTTCTTGACTCTCTTGCTGTTTCATCAGTGCACCGAGAAACCTTTTTTCCCCCTTTTCAAATGCACAGATCCTTTTTCTGAAGCATTTTGTAGCTCATGTTAAAAAAATAAAACCAGCGCCAGCCAGGCGACTCAGTTGGTCGGAGCCTAGTCCTCATACATCAGAAAGGTTGCTGACATACCCAGGTTGTATGGGAGGCAACTGATCGTTGTTTCTCTCTCTCTCCCTCTCTTTCCCTCTCTCTCCCTCTCTCTCCCTCTCTCACTTTCCCTCTCCCTCTCTTTCCCTTCTCCCCCTCTCTCTCCCTCTCCCCTTGTCTCTCTCCCTGCCTCTCTCTCTAAAATCAATAAACATACCCTTGGGTGGGGATTAAAAATTAAAAATAAATAAATAAATATAATAAAGCCAGATTCCAGTGCACATGTTTTATAAATCCATCTGTTTTACATAAGATATTTACAAATATGGACACAGAATGAATTTCAAGAGATTTGTGGGTAAGGAACCACCAGCATATTAGCTGTATGTTGCCTACTCTGTGGTCTCCACAGAGCCTGTATCCATAAACACAGATCAGACACACATGATGAACCGCGTACCTACAGGTAAAACAGCTTATTTAACAGGCCCCAGATCGTACTGGAGAGCTCATTTATGCATACTTTTCTTCCCCAAATATTTTCAGATCGTAAATTAAATAAACAAAACAATGGCTTGTACCTTTTGGTTCCTCCAGGTGTTTGGCACTCATGCACTCCTGCCCATGAAACCCAAGTACCTTTTTAGCAGTAACTTGAGGAAGAGGTCAGAACCGACTTGATTTTTAAAGCTGCACTGTTTTACCAAGTGTGCTTGCCTGTTAGGTTCTCTAGGTACTGTTTGCATTCTTCACACTTAAGGCCTAATTCTTTGGTGTGGACCAAAGCAGAAGGTCTCAGGGCGGAGACAGCTGCCACACCCTGCCTCTGCTTGTCTCTGTCCTTGGTCCTCCCCCAGGGGATCATAACACGTCGCCTGAGATTTTTGAGGCCTGACCAGCAGCCTTGGGTTAACTTGGGTTTATTCACTGCAGCCATCAGGGACCTCTGAGTCCACAGTGGGCACTTAGACCAGGCCCCCCAGTGATGAGCTCAGCTAAGGCCCACCCCACCATCCCACCTCCCGCTGGGGCCCCATGCTGGTCAGGGCTCTGGGTCCAATCTCCCACTGCCCCCAGCACTGAGTCACTTTCTTGATTCTGCCTCTTGGCTGATGAAAACGGGAGCTGGTACTGGGGTTGATGGAGACATAGGGCTGCCCTCAGAAGGGCCAATTAAGGGATGGGGGAGCATGGAGCCGTGGCTGAGGGGTCTCAGGTGGGACAGTGGGAACCTTCAGGGCCTGGTCCCTTGGAACTCAGGGCAAGACTTGGGCCGTAGGTTCAGAGGCTGGAGTCACCCCTGGGCAGGGCAGCAGAAGATAGGTCACAGGTCATGCTGAGCAGGTGATACATTTGGGGCTCAGCTACAGTCCCAACAGGAACACTGAGGCAGGGGCCAAGAGTCCCCCCCCACACACACCCCTCCCCCGCACATGTCCATTTACCACTGGGAATGATTAAGGGCGGGGCTCATGCTGAGCCCAGGATGCCATAGAAGCAGGACAGTTCCTGGTGCTCACCTGCCCCCGGGCTCTGTGCTCAGTTGCTCACCTGCAATCCTTGGTGGATCATGAAAGAGCCAGAGGTGATTATGAGCAGCCACCACCCCCACCTCCCTCCATAAAGGAGATGAAAGAGCAAAGTTGTGCTCCACTGAGGTGGAGGGCAGGGAAGTAACAACACTGTACTTGGTGACAGACTTCTGGGCTCAAGTGCCCCCTCTATCACTTAAGAACACGGTGCGATTGGGGAGGGAAACAAGGATTCATGAAGAGGCGAGGCTCTGATCCTCAGTCTCTTCCATTACAAAATGGGGGTGTCTCCCCTCAAGGACTGTGAGTTGAGCCTGCCAGGAGCTTGGCACAGTTCCTTCATAGGTAAGTGCCCAATAGATGGTAGCTATTAGTTCTGTGCTCTAAACAGGTGGGCTGTGGAATGAGCATCATTCATCTTCGGGTTCCCAGCCCTTTGCTCAGCAAGGACAGCTTAGCTGGGTCACCAGAGGCCGCACGATGACACCACAAGAGGAGCAGTAGCTCAGCCAGCATCCTGGTGCCTTTGTGCTGAGGCCTGGAACTCGTATCTAACGGCACTCGTCACGCACTCTCCCTTTCATCCACGCTGACCTCTGCCTGAAGGCCTGCCTGAGCCCAGGTGCATCCTGTGAGGCTCAGTCAGAATGTCACCGGCTCTGTAAAGTTGGCCCCAGGTGGCCCAGCAGAACCGAACGGGCCCTCTGTGTCCTCCCATAAGGCATGACCCGTCACGATGCTGTTTGTAACGGCCTGTCGCATGGCTGCCTCCCGTGTTCTGTGAACTCATCTGGGGCAGCGTCATATCCTATTATTAACAAAAAGAAAACAAAAAATGGCAGTCAGCATATTCTGTACTAACTAGGTGGCAAGCATTAAGCTCGGCCATTCTCGAACACGATCTGACTCATTCCTCCTCACAGGACCAGGAAGTTGTGAGGCCAGAGGTGCCTTCCCCAGAACCACCCCAAACGTGCAATCTGAGTACAAACATTCTTATGCAGCTCCCGCCTCACCACCCTGAATCCAGTCGCCTCCCTCCCCTGGGCCTTTCCTAATCAGAAATTCGGGCGCTGCCAGGGAAGCCTGGGAGATGAGTCCTATTAGTGCCCAGTTATACAGAGGAGGAAACTGAGTGAGAGCTGAGATACCTGCCCACAGGTTACCTGGCGGAGCCACCATCAGCCCACTCTGCCACCCCCCCCCCCAACTTCCCCGCACACACGCACACACGAGGTTGAAGGTCACTGCAGGTCCCAGTGGAGCCACACTGTTCCCCAGGCTCCATGTCTGCAAATGGTACAGGAGGTAGTTCAGCTGGGAGTTCTTGCCCTCACCCTGCTCACCCCTTCCCACTTCATCTGGTGATTAAAAGGGAGGAGAAAAAATACAGTACACACGTCCCCCAGGGCAGCAGGGCTCCAGGATCTGGTTCCAGAAACAGAAAGGTTACTTTATTAGCTGTCACAGAAATTTCACCATGACCCCAAAGTAATTTCCCCAGAGAGAGGCCAATCTCCAGGAGCCAGGAATAGACGAAAAGATTACTGCTTATCCCGCTGGGCCAGCAGTGCCTGTCCCCGGCGCTGGTTTGGAGTCAAGCGAGCTGCTCTGGATTGGTGCCTCCCCTGCCTGGGTGGCAGAGGCTCCTGGGAAACGCGGGTCCGTGCCCTGCGTGAGCCACGGGCTGTGGGCACAGGAGCAGATGTGGCCTGCTAAGTGGGCACGCTGCAGTCTAGAAGGGAAGCACTGCCTTTCAGGAAGGGCCAGAAGGTCTGAAATCAGATGGTCTGAATCCCCCCTCTGTTACCCTCCAATAGAGCCACCCTGCCCTGCAGGAGCCTCTCAGGGGAGGCTGGGCCACTTGGACCGCACCCAGGAGGAGCCATGGGGAAGCCCCAGAGGGAGGAGCACGGAGGGAGGAGCATGGTCAGGGCCATATACTCAGAAGGCTCCCTATGGCATCTGTGTGGAAATGGGTTGCAGGAGACAGTATGAGAGCTTTGCACTGACTAAGGAAGAGGCCACGTGGCCCCACCAACAAGATGGAACCAGGGCATTCTCAGCATGGATGCCGCACGGGCCGGGATTGCCACGAGGCTCAGACAATCAGGGACAGAACAACTTACTCCAGAGGAAGGGAGAGGGAAGGCACTTCACTTTTGGGTGGTGTGGTGGCAGGAGCCCTGGGCTTGAGGCAGGCAGGCCTGGTCAGCCCCAGCTCTGCCCTTTGTTGCCTGGTGGGGCATCATTGCACCTCCTGGGGCTCACACACCCCCATCTGTAGGATGGGGATGACACTCATCTCCCAAGGCTGGGTGAGGGTTATACCCACTGAAATGCGGGCACCCAGCATAGGCTCACGTTTCTGCATATCTGCCTGCCCTGCCCACACAGAGAGCGCACTTGGGCACCTCTGCCAAGCGTGGTAAGAAGACACTAGTCCAGTGAGGTACTGAGTGCAGTGGGGCCTCAGCTCACTGCGGGGCCACCCCATCTGTGTGCTGGCCCTCGGGATCCCTGGCTGTAGGAAGGGACTTGCCTGGGTGGTGATTAAGATGCCGGGGCAGGCCCCCCAAACCCTGATGGAGCCTCTGAGACTGATGCGCTCGCAACCTCTGCTTCCGAGCCCTCATTCCAGCAGCTGAGGGGTTAAAATCCGGATGCTGGGCCTGGTTCTGGAACAAAATGAAGCTCAGAAATAGCCACAGGCCAAGAGAGTGGCAGTGCCCTGGAGGAGCAGGAGACATCCCATCCCCAGCCCAGTCTGACACTGATATCGTGAGGTCAGGAGAAATGGCTGCTGTCCTGGTTTGGGGGCTTAAGCCCTCAGTGCTGAGAGACTGCAGGCCACCAGAAGCCATCGGCCAGGCCAGGCCAGACAGTCAGTCCACAGCATTCATTCGTCCTCTTCACACCGAGTTCCGAGGAATGGAAAGCGGCCTAGTTCCCGAGGCTGCCCCGGTCCCTGTCACTGCCGGGGTGCTGGAGGCCATGGGCCTCACCCTGAGCTTGGCGTGTGCGGGTTCCACCAGCCTCCAGGGACCAAGGTGCTGAGGCCTCCGGGTAAACCCGGAGCCACGTGTCCTCCCAAGAGAAACTTGGTGTTTATGGTTTCTATCCAGCAACTACTGAAATGTGTGTTCAGCTTTTATATTTTGACTCCATGAAATTAGGCTTAATCGCTTTATGTTTTGGAAAAACAATAAGAAGCATGGAGGCTTGTGGGGCTCGTCGAGTCCCAGCCCTACGGCGTCCCACTGGTTGAGGTTTCAACAGGAAAAGTATCTTGAGTGTTTTGTGGTACAGGATGGCTTCTCCTTACATTCTTCTCTCTTCTGTTAAAAAAGCAAAAGCGCTGGCCCAGGGGTCCCTCAGGTCTGGCAGGGGTGCCAGCCTCGAGCTGCCCAAGCACCTTCCGGCCTGGACAGCAGTCGGTTTGGGAAGCCAGAGACCTCGCTCCGGGAAATGTCACCGGAGCCGGGCGCAGACAGCTTGGTGGCCTCGGGCGACGCTGTGCCAGGACTTCTGGTTCCTCTTACTTCTCTGCTTTCTGAGATCTGGGGCAACTGAGAATAGAAACAAGCTTGTGATGGTCCAAATGCCTGCTTCATTTCCGGAAAGGCCGGGCGGCAGGGCAGAGCCCCGAGGGTGACTTGCAGACACTCGCCCAGCCAGCCATTGGGCGTGCCTCCTCAAGAGCCTGAGACAATGAGGACACTCTGCCCACCTGGCAGGGAGATATGGGCCATGGTGGTCAAATCCTGCCCCGACTGCTCACAGGCATCATTTCCACTGCTGCATGGAGGGTCCAGTGAGGGCATAGGAGATGGCAGACAGTCCTTCCCAAAACTTGTGGACAAAGCCAAGCCAGATAAATGGGCAGGGAAGAGAAGGGTCTGCCTGCATGACCGTGGCACATAGTTAATGCTCAGGATACGTGCAGGGTTTTAACTGAGATGTGATTGACATATACCATTTATTAGGTTCGGGTGTACAACATAATGCTTCCAGCCACAGTTCCCACCACTCCCTATGGCCTAATGCCAGGTCAGCCTTGCTCATTTGAGGAGCTGATTGTGCCTTCTCATCAGGTTTTGCAATAACCCCTCCCATCCCCGTGGGACAATGTGAGCACAGGTCCTCATCTTTTCGGATGAGCAAATTTTCCTCCCTGAAGTTCCAATCCAGGACAGGAGGCCAGAGGAGTGGGTCTCCTGAATGAAATCAGTGACACAGCTGGTAGGTAGCTGACAGAGTCTGGACTGAGAGTCAGGCTGCTCCAGGGTTCCTGGGGCTGCCCCTTGGGGACATGGGAGCAGGCAGGATTCAGGTCATCACTGGCTAATGCAAGTGGGCGGCCTCCCTCGAGCATCTCAGGGCTGTGGTTCACTTCCCACCCTGCACAGAGATGGCCTGGCGCTGGCCTGAGACAGCCCAGGTGGACGCCTGTGGACTTGGCTGAGGATCTGTGGAAGGGAGCAGGGCTTGTCCAGAGGCCTCCGCTCCTGGGGCACTGGGCCGGCTGGTGCTGTGGTACTGCCCACCAAAGCCCAGAGACAGCTTACCCCTCATGACCACTGCAGGTGTCACCAAATCGTAGTTTATGGCCCAGGAAGGAAAAGAAATCCTCCAGGAACTGTCGGTCCTGGAGGATTTATTTATTGGGATGGGGGAGGTTGTGTGGGTGTGTGCTTTTAATAGATTTTTAAAAAAGCTGTTTTAGGTTCCTAACAAAATCAACATCCCTCACCAAGTGGTATATTAGTTATAATGGATAAACCTAATTGACATATCATCATCACCCACAGTCCATAGTTCACCTTAGGGATCACTCTCGGTAGTCTGTGTGTTGGGACAAATGTATGATGTATAGCCACCAATATAGTGTCATGCTGCCCTCAAGATACTCTAAGATGCTCTGCCTGTTCATCCCTCCCTCTCCCCTAACCCCTGGCAACTACTTTTACTGTCTCCATAGTTTTGCCTTTTCCAGAATGTCACATATTTGGAATCATACAGTATGTAGCCTTTTTCAGATTTGCTTCTTTCACTTAGTAATATGCATTTAAGTTTTCTCCATGTCTTTTCATAGCTTAATAGCTCATTTCTTTTTTCTTTTTTTAATTCTTCATTGCTTAAAGTATTGCATATGTCTCCTTTTTCCCCCATTGACCTCTCCCTGGCCGCCCCCCCCCGCCCCCCCCCCCCCCCCCGCCAGCACATGCCCTCACCCCCCTAGTGTCTGTGTCCATTGGTTATGAGTATATGCATGCATACAAGTCCTTTGGTTGATCTCTTACCCCTCCCCCGCCTTCCCTCTGAAGTTTGACGGTCTGTCTGATGCTTCTCTGTCTCTGGATCTTAATAGCTCATTTCTTTTCAGCACTGGATGACATTCCATTGTCTATACCCCAGTTTGTATATCCATTCACCGGCTGAAGGACATCTGGTTGCTTCCAGGTTTTGGCAATTAGGAGTAAAGCTGCTATAACATCCATGTGCAGGTTTTTGTGTGGGGGTAGGATTTCAACTCCTCTGTGTAAATACCAAGGAGTGTAATTGCTGGATTGTATGGTAAGACTGTGTTTAATTTTGTAAGAAATTTCCAAACTGACTTCCAAAGTACCATCATGCATTTTCATCAGCTATAAATGAGAGTTCCTATTGCTCACATCCTCTCCATTCAGTGTTGTCAGCGTTCTGGATGTTGACCATTCTAATAGGTGTGTAGTGCTGTCTTGTTGATGTAATTTGCACTTCCCTGATGACATCTGATGTGGAAAATCTTTTCATGTGCTTATTTCCCATCTGTGCACCTTCTTACGAGGTATCTGTTCCAGTCTTTGGCCCATCTTTTCATTGGATTATTTTCTTATTGTTGAGTTTTAAGAGTTCTTTGTATATTTTGGATAGCAGTTCTTTATCAGATGTGTCTTTTGCAAATATTTTCTCCCATCCCCTGGCTTGTCTGACAGTTTGTTGTGTGTTTTTTTTAATTTTTTATTGATTTTTAGAGAGAGAGAGAGAGAAATATTGGTGTGAGAGAAGAACATCCATCGGCTGCCTTCTGCTCTCCCCACACTGGGGATTGAGCCCAAAACCCAGGCATGTGCCCTGACCAAGAATCAAACCGGCAAATCCTTCAGTGCACGGACAACGGCCGACCAACTGAGCCACCCTGGCCAGGGCTGACAGTTTGTTTTTAAATGGCTGATCCAGACCCCATCTGGTAGGGAAGCTGCAGAGCCCACACTGCAGGGGTGGTATGTGGCTTCCACCACTCTGACAGTCCCTAAAGGGATGCCTCTGAGCAAAACCAGGACCTATGCCCTGACCTCAGTACTGAGCGTGACAGCAGACATCAGCAGGGCCTGTGTCCAGCAGTCGAGTGTACATGGGGGCACACATGAGAACCCCATTTCCCGGCCTGCCTCATGGGGCATCTGTGAGAAATGGTATTAATGAAGATGAGGGGCAGTGTGGGAGAGGCGAGTCACTGGATGAAGAGGCGGGGGATGCAGGACTCAGAAAGGCACGAGGTCAGATGAGAGCTCCTAGACTAGAAAGGAACTCATGAAAGTCCGAACAGTTCTGGTGGGTTGATGGACTTGTGGGTGGATTTTTCTCCTTTCCAGTTTTCAAAGGATGGATAATATTCTAATAGATTTTTGTTTATTAGACAACTATTTATTTAAAAACAACGAATTCTTGCCCTGGCTGGTGTTCGCAGTGGTTAGAATGTCGGCCCACACACCAACGGGTCTCAGGTTTGATTCTGGGTCAAGGGCACATTCTTGGGTTGCAGGTTCGCTCCCCGCCCCCTGTTGGGGTACATGCTTGAGGCAACCAGTCAATGTGTCTCTCACATGGATGTTCCTCTCTCCCCCCATCCCTCCCTTCTACTTTCTCTGAAGAGCAATGGGAAAAATATCCTCAGGTGAAGATCAAAAAGGAATTTTTTAAAAACAACTGATTCTTACTGTGTCTGCTGCCATTCCTGACCATGCTAAACCAGGAGTTCTGCAGTGGCATTGAGGGCGGGGCCAGGACTGCGAGCCCCCTGGCTGCACCTCTATGCTGTGGAGAGAACAGAGGAGGGGGTTCCCGCCCGGGAGCAGAACTCCGGACCCTGATGTGGGGGCCTTACTGGGGTGGCGTGTTTAGAGGAGTGGGAAGTTCTGGGGGGCTGGCTTTCTGCCCCACCGTCTCCCGTGGCCACTGTGCCACTATGCTTTTAGGACACAAACCTAGCATGCTTTCCTAATTGGCTGGTATCGAAGCATCTTTCCAAATAAATGCAGAGCCAGGTAACAAAGGGAGCTGCAATTGGAGGCAGGTGCTGGCGGTGAGCTCCGGTGTCCTCTGAAACGGCAGATGGCCCCCCTGGAATTCAGCGTTTCATCCCAGCCCCTCCCAGGCTGCCTGCTGACCCAAGCTCTACATTAATGGGTCACCCACTGCAGGCCAGATGTTTGCTAGCTGTTTCCCCACTGTCGTCTCATTTGATTTCCATCCTTCTCAAAACAGCCCTGTGCAGAGGAGGAAACTGAGGCAAGGGAAGAGACTGGGAGACAGCCGCTCTTCCCGCAGTGCTTTAGACCTTACAGGTAGCTTCCTCCCCACTTTTCTCTTCTGGTTTTCTTCATCTCCGTGCCAGGTCTTCCTTTGTATCTCCCCTCTGCAGAGGAGGAAATTGATCAGAAGGAATAAGCTGAGCCAAGGCAGACAGTAGCAAGTGGGGAGAGAATCAGCCCTCCCTCCTGGATCCCAGCCCTGCCCCTTCCACCCTGACACTGCCTCCTGAGAAGGTGCTGCAGGCCAGGACCCTCTGTGGCCTTCTAGACCCAGATGAGGGCCCTACCTCATTTACCGAATGCCCCACTGTGCCCTTTTTACACCTGTGATCTCACTGAATCCCCAGATGGCCTGGGAGAGTCAGGGAGAGAGATTAAGTCGTTGGGGTTTTCAGAACCTCAGGGGCTAAGCAACCTGCCAGGGTGGCCCAGCTGGCAGTGTCAGAGCCTGAGCCATAGCCGCCACTGTGCAGGTTTCATGTTTCGTTGCGGAGCTGTTATTTTTATAAGGAAGAGGGTCAAGAACCCTTCTTCCTGACCTGGAGAGCAGGTGGCTGCAGCCGCCCAGATACTCCAGCTCCAGGGCGCTGTGGTCTCGTCTTGGCCTAGCACTGCCCTTCTTTGTTCGGGAATGTTCTCTCTCCCTTTGAAGTGCATATTTTACTGCCTTTCCCAGGGCAGCGCCTAGCAGGGGGGGCACTGGGACCTGGATCCAAAGATTTTCCCTGAAGCCTGTGTCCAGTGCGCACTACAGGGTCCCTAGCGGGTAGGTTGATTTTAGATTCACAGGGCACCTTGTGCCCCGTGCCATGAGGCAACTTCAAGAGGCGTTTTCATAGCCTGTGTCCTGGGGAGGATTGTAGAGCTGCCTCCACATCTAACCCAGGGGAAGTCACTGCTAGTGGAGGAGTGAATGGATGTTGCAGGAATGAATGTATGCCTGCCTGCCAGTGAGGCAGCAGGACTTAGTCACTTCCCACTGCCTGGGGGCAGGGAGTGAGCATGAACTTCCTCCAACTCAGCCCTTGGCGAAAGTTCTAGATGAGAGAAGGCAGGGAGCCTTGGGTATTTCATTGTCTTGTGACTTTGAGAAAGTCATTTAAGTCTGCCAAGCATCAGTGTCCTCATCTATGAAATGAGCTTTTCCCACCTCTGAGTCCGCAGCCTTCCTGGGTTACCTGCACACCAGGAGAGTGAGGGGCCACAGTTACATGCCTCCCCCACCTCAGTTTCTGCAGTTCACAGACACTCATTTGTCTGTGAGCACGTGGTGGGACACAGTGCCAGGTCCCCTCTCTGTGGCAGCCTTAGCTGAACCTCAGCTTCCTCATGGTACCAGGATGATAAATGCATCTCCAGGACCACCTTGCAGGACTGAGGGTCAGATGAGGAGAGGAAATGTGCCCAGGCTTGGTACATGTGTTCAGGTTGCGTTTACATATAGTCACAATTTAATTATAAATACTACAAGTGCTGTTTCATGCGATTATGGTAACATATTCAGGTAATGCTTCTCTTGTAATTTATTCCAACTCTATTGCTGAAAGACAAAACATGACACAGGAATGCAGAATGTCCCTATTCCTAGCATCTTCGGTAACCATGGGGCTGGGGAGACCATGGATTCAGGATGGGTGGAGGGGTGGGGGCTGACAGGTACTCCCCCCCCCCCCCCCGACCTGCCTCCCAGGAGCTGTGGCACTTAGGCTCTGTTTGGGCATGGCCTGCCTCTGTGTGAGTCATCCATGGGACCACTCCCTGCTGGCCCTTCTGGCCCTCAGTCCCCAGAACTGAAGGTCTTCTCCAACTTGATTTTTGCTTTCTGCTGCTCAGAACCTCTGTTCTGGTCAAACCTGGCTTTTGTCTAATTTTCAGCAGAAACGCCAGTTGGAGTGGCTTTGGGACAAATGCAGCTCCTATGGGAAGTGTCAGGATTCCAGTGAGCATGTGGGGAACCTTTGCACCTGGAAGGTGCCAAGTAGGTGCTGGGTGATTTCCTTTAGACAGCATTTTCCCAGCACAGAGCTGGGGACTTCCCTCCTACAGAGCACAAGGAGCCCACATGTTATTTAAATGCTATGTGCTTCTAATAAAAAATTTAAAAATAAAAATAAATAAATAAATGCTATGTGCTTCTAAATCATGTTTGGAGATGTAGCACCAGGATTAGCCAACCTCTTTACACAGTCTCAGAACTGGGGAGCATGGAGGATTCTGAGATTAAGTCTGTGTCCTCAAATAGAAAGAGAAAGAAAGAAAACTCATTGTTTGCAGATGATATGATACTGTATATGGAGAACCCTAGAGAGTCCACCAAAAAGCTACTAGAACTAATAAAGGAATTCACTAAAGCAGCAGGATACAAAATAAATATTCAGAAGTCAGTTGCATTTTTATATACCAATAGTGAACTATCAGAAAGGGAAACTAAGAAACTTGTAAATCCTATTTTCAAGTCCATTAAAATAATTTTTAAAACTATCTAGGAGTAAATTTAACCAAGGAGGTGAAAGACTTGTATTTGGGAAACTGTAAGATACTGAAGAAAAAAATTCAAGCCCTGGCCTGCTGGCTCAGTTGGTTGGAGCATCATCCCGTGCACCAAAGAGGTTTCGGGTTCGATTCCTAGTCAGGGCACATACCTAGGTTGCAGGTTTGGTTGCCAGTCGGGGCATGTATAGGAGACAACCATTTGATGTTTCATTCTCCCTCCCTCTCTGTCTCTCTAAAATCAATAAACACATCCCCAGGTGAGGATAAATAAAAAGAGAGAGAGAGAGAAATTTAAGAAGGTAAAAATAAATGGAAGCATATACTATGCTCATAGATAGGAAGAATTAACATCATTAAAATGTCCGTACTACCCAAAGCGATCTATAGATTCAATGCAATTCCTATCAACATACCAATGACACATTTCACAGAACTAGAACAAATAATCCAAAAATTGATATGAAAACACACACAAAAATAGTCACAGTAATCTTAAAAGAAAAAAGAACAAAGTTGAAGACATCATATCAAACTATAAAGCTATAGTAATCAAAACAGCATGTACTGGCATAAAAACAGACCATAGATCAATGGAACAGAAAAAGGCTATCAATGGAACAGAAAAAAAAAAACAGAAATAGACCCATGACTATATGCTCAATTAATATTTGATGAAAGAGAACATATAGTGGGATAAAGACAGTTTGTTCAATAAATGTTGCTAGGAAAACTGGACAGATACATGCAAAAAATGTAATTAGACTATTTTCTTACAACATATGCAAGAATAAACTCAAATGGATTAAAGACTTAAATGTAAGACTCAAAACCATAAAACTCCTAGAAGAAAACATAGGCCGTAAAACCTCTGACATTTCTCTTAGCAATATTTTTTCCTGACATAAAAAGAAAAAAATAAACAAAGGGACTACATCAAACTAAGAAGGTTTGCACAGCAAAGGAAACCAACAAGACAAAAGACAACCTACTGAATGAGAGAACTTATTTACCAATGATACATCTGATAAGGGGGTTAATATCCAAAATGTATAAAGAACTCATACAACTCAACACTAAAACAAAAAACAATATAATTTAAAAATGGGCAGAAGACCTGAATAAACACTTCTCCAAAGAGGACATACAGATGGACAGTAGACATATGAAAAGATGCTCAGTGTCACTAATTATCAGAGAAATGGAAATTAAAATCACAATGAGATATAGTCTCATATCTAGTCAGAATGACTATCAATAATAAATCCACAAACAATGGTTGGTGAGGATGTGGAGAAAAGGGAACCCTTATGCACTGTTGATGAGAATACAGATTGGTGCAGCTATTATGGAAAACAGTATGGAGGGTCTTCAAAAACTTAAAAATGCAACTGCCTATGATCCAGCAAGTTCACTTCTGAGTATATATCCAAAGAAACTCAAAATACTAATTTGAAATAATATATGCACCCCTATATTCATTGCAACATTATTTACAACTAGAGGCCCGGTACATGAAAATTCATGCACTCGACAGGGGAGTCCCTCGGCCCGGCCTGCCCCCTCTCACAGTCTGGGAGCCCTCAGGGGCGGGAGGTGACCTGGCGATCAGGGGAAGGCGATGCCCCATCACACCTCTGCTGTTGCCACTGCCGGCAGCGCAAGCCTCGGCTGGCCCTGGGCAGCTGGGCAGCCACCATTTAAGGTTTGCCTGCACCTTGGGCTGGCCCTGGGCAGCTGGAGAGCTAAGGGGACTGGGGGACTCTGTAGGCAGGTGCGCAGAGCAGCCGGGCCCGCCTGCCACCCCGGTGGGGCTGAGGGGACTGGGCGCCACCATCTTGTGGCTGTGGGCGCCACCATATTTGAGGGCGGGGCAGTCAATTAGCATATTTCCTCATTGGCTGTGGGCACCGCCACCTTTGAGGGTGGGGCAGCCAATTAGCATATTCCCTCCTTATTGGCTGTGGGTGCCACCATCTTTTAGGGCAGGACAGTCAATTAGCATATTCCCTCCTTATTGGCTGTGGGTGCTGCCATCTTTGCGATGGCATGTGGGTCAATTAGCATATTCCCTCTTTATTAGATAGGGTAGGCAAGATATGGAAGCAACCTAAATGCCTAGCAATAGATGAATGGATTAAAAAAAAAATCTGTGGTACAAATATATAATAGAATATTACCTGGCCATAAAAAAGAGTGAAATCTTGCCATTTGTGACAGCATAGAAAGACCTAGAGGGTATTAAGCTAATGGAAATAAGTCAGTCAAAAAAAGACAAGTACCATATGATCTCATGCATATGTGGGATTGAAAGAACAAAAGAAATGAGCAAACAAAATTGAGACCAAGTCATAGACACAGAGACCAGACTGATAGTTACCAGGTGGGAGGGGGTTGGGAGGCTGGGTGAAAAGGGATTAAGAAGTACAAATTGATAGTTACAAAATAGTCATGGAGATGTAAAGTACAGCAAGGGAATATAGTCAATGATATTGTAATAACTGATATGGTGCCAGGCGGGTATTGGAAATATTGGTGGCAGGAGGCACTCTTTGTATAGTATATGATTGTCTAGCCACTATGTTCTATACCTGAAACTAATGCAAAATAGCATTGAATGTAAACCTTAATTGAGAAATAATATTTAAAGTTATTTAAAAATAAATTTAAAAAAAGGAGAGACTAAGTCCTGGAGGGAAGGAGGAATTGTCACCTGGTGGCCCCTGTCCCATCCATGTGCTCTCTCCCCAGTGCACTCTCCGCCTCAGACTCACCTGCTGTCTGGCCCCTAATGCAGTGAGTCTTAGATCCTATTAACAAATGACAGCAGGTGGGTACCTGTGCAAAAGGGTTTGACTTGATGGGAGGGGTTGCCTTGTACTGAGACCGTAATCCATCATCAAATTCATCTTCCAACATAGGTATTAAATATCCCCATTTTATAGATGAGGAAAGTGAAGCTCAGAGAGAGACTCAGTGACCCAAGCAAGATCACACAGCAATATTAGGGGGAACACTTCGTAAAGTAAACGGTTGTCTAACCACTATGCTGTATACCTGAAAGTAATACAAAATAATATTGAATGTAAACTGTAATTTTAAAAGTGTTAAAAAGAAAAGAAAAGGTCACACAGCAACTAAGGACAGAATCTTCTAGGAAAGCCAGGCGCTTCTGGGAGAGTCCGCGGGCTGACTCTCACACGCTTGTTCTCCTGTAGAAAAATATTTTTCTTATGGAACATACTCATTAGGTCAACCTGTATCTTCAAAAGTGAGATCATGGCTGTTGCTGTTGATAATTCACTTCAAAAAATGGCTTGGGTTGTTCTGTGGGAATTTTTAACACTTCCAGACCCTTCTTTCCCAGCCTAATCTGTTTCTTAAGAGAACATGGGAACAAGAGACCAGAGAGCATTTCAAGCTTCCCAGTAAACAATCCCAGTTACCCTGTCCTGGGGCTGAGGTTCTGTGACCCCCTTCTGGGGAGGGGGCGTTCTGTTTTTATTGCTGCTTCCATGGGGGGTTTCCCTGGGAATGGAACTCTGTTTCATGTTCTGCAGATAAAATGAAAACAAGAAAGGCCCCCATGAGGTCAGCCCTTCCCCCAGGGGGGCATGACGACCACCCAAAGCCGGGACTTCAGAGCTCAGTGTGTCCCATTATTTGGGACATTCTTACCCTTTCAAGAACCAAAGCCCACATTCCCCTTGTGCTGTAGCCAAAAGGGAAGTAGCATCTCAAGACAGGGAGGCAGGAAGGAGGGCCTATTCTGTATGAGCCACGGCCACCCGTTTAGTCTGCACAGCAGCCCCACAGAAGTGCTGCTGAGGCCCCTGTTACAGAGGGAAGCGGAGGAGCAGAGCACGGTTTCCCTCAGGTCCTAAGTGATGGGCTGGAGTGGACACTTGGCTTTGCTGACCATAGACATTTTTACTCAGCCTTCCCTGAGGATGCAAGCTGGGCAGGGGGAAAGGCTGCAGCACTCCAACACTTGGGGTTGGCCCCATTCATGGGGGGCAGCGGAGCACCAGAGAGGGGAACCGAGTCTGGACCCTGCCATCTGGGTTCAAATCCAGCTCTGTCACTTAAAGCCCATAATCTGGGCCATGGCATATCTCCTCGTGCCTGCCTTCTTCATCGATGGCGTGGGATGATGATAATACCTACCTCGGTGGGTTCTGCAAGTAAATGAGATAATTCAGAGTAACAGTGCCTACCCCGATGCCTGGCACAGAACAGATTTTCAGTGAATATTTAGTGTCATGATCAGTGACTGCAGTCCTGGCTCTGCTGTGCTCCCTTAGTCCTGGGACAGTGGCCCTTGGTGTGGCCACTGCCAAGTTGGACACAGTGGGCGATGCCACTTGCCTTAAAAACGAGTGGCCAGGCCTGGATGGGAGGGGGCAGGGAGTAGGCAGTATGGGGGCAGTGGTGTATGATCAGTTGTCCTCTGAGTGTTTCTTGAGTACCTACTATGGGTCTGACAACATTCCAAGCACCAGGTTGTAACTAAGACAGGCAGGGTCCCTGCTGTCCTGGGGCATACATTCGGGGTGGGGGAGGTAGACATTAAATCTGTAACCACATGATATAGTCTTTGTACAATACCTGGATCTCTGCAGCCCTGTACACTGAGGCAATGCGGTTTACTATCCCTGACCAAGGATTCAGGGCAAGGCTACCAACAGACCCAGAAAAAACAAAGTATGATGTGTGTGCCTGAGGCTTCTTTTCAGTTCTTTTCTCTCTCGCCCACTTGTCTCCATCCTGCTACCCCCAAAAGGCTTGGGTGGGGCATGAAGTAATTGGGCAGCATGGCTCACTGTGGGGCTGAAAAGCTGGCCAGCTGTCTGGTACCCAGGAGGAGGCTCTGCCTGAGGGCAGCAGACCGGACTGAGCAGCACTCAGGTTGGGTCTGGCATCCAGACTTGGTTAAGATGAACACACAGTGACTGGTTCCAATTTCTTATTACAGGGGCAACAGAATCAGGGTCTGGCCAGGAGGGCTAAAATTAAATAAGAGCTTAATCCATGCAGGACCTTTAAGTCTGACAAGGCAAGAAAACTGAGGCTGGAGCCCAGGCAAGAGGGCTGAGCTAAGTTGATACTAATTGTCATTATGTCAGTAATAAGAATAATAGCCAACCGTTACTGCTTAGGACGTGCATGAAAGTCTTGTGCTTGGTGTATACTATCTCATTCAGTCATCACAATCCTGAGGGACCTGCTGGCATTGCCCACAGTTTATAGATTATGAACCCAAGATATGGGGAGGTTAAGTAACTTAGCCACAGTCACACAGCTACTAAGCTGCAGAGCTAGGGTTTTACCCCAGTGAGCAAAGGATACTGGGCCCTCCAGACATTGGTCCTCCACACAGGACTGACCTCCTAAGGCGGCTTCATCAGGGCTGATCCCGATTAGAGAAAGGCCTTGACAGAGAAGCCCAGGACTGAAACATGAAGCCGAATAAATAACAGGTCCTGAATAAATGTTTGTTAATTGAACTGGAAGGAAAAAATGCAATTTTCTTTGGGCCCAAGTCAGTGTTATTGCTGCAGCCCCAGTTCAGAATGTCCTTGTTTTCTGCGGGTATTTTGTGATCTTTATCCTGATGGTAGAGACAGGCCACATCTGTTCTGTTAATGAACCCAGTCTCCTTGGCTTGGATGAAGGGGCGCAGCAAGGGGGCAGGCGCATAACCACCTATAAAAACCATCTAATCAGATGTTGGTGTTACTGGGCATTCTTTCAAATGTCCCTTTATCTTCAAGGGTTGGATTTCCCTCTGATACAGACCCCGTGGTTTTCTGCTGTATAATGATATCTCACTGGGGGAATGTGGATAGGCTGGGGAGGCAGTGCTGTGGTTTTCTCTCAAATGGAGAATCCAGAATGTTGCAGGCCTGATTTCCCACCGTGGGCAGTGATTAGAAGCACAGTTCTGCTACTGAAGAGAGGATAGATTCTTTACCTGTAAAAATATTTGCAAAAACTAAAAGGTATTCATAGCAAGGAAGACAGTTTTTTGGCTTTAATCTGAAGGTAACGGTCCCCAGGGTCACGCCTCTGAAGTTAGCTGTGTGTGCACGTGTGTCTGTGAGTGTTTTGTGTACATGTTGGTGTGCTTCTGTCTGGATTCTTACGCTGTACATGTGTATTTGTGTGCATGTGTGAGTGTGTGTGTGTGAATGTGTGTGTCCATAGATCTGTCCATCGGGAGGAATGCTTCTGCCTTGCCCCAATGCTAGTAAGCACAAGCCTCATTTCAAGACCAAATGCGGCTGATACTGTGTTTGGAATGTTTTTGTTGGGATGGGATGCATCAACAGGCACAATTTGTCAGCAGGCTCAATGCTGGTGCTTAACCACACGAAGTCCCTTATATCTGAAAACTCCCGCTCTCGTGGGGAGGACTCCCCTCCAGGAGGGAAGGGAGATGAAGGAGATGAGGCCAGACCTTGGATTGTGGGTCAGTCTGGGCTGGGCCTGGATATTGGCAGTCTTCTCTCGCCATCAGCCCCTCTCCGCCTGCACTCCCATGTCAGCAACTGGCCCCACCCTATCCACATGCCAGGGTCATCCTCAGCATTCCCACTCCAGAGCCCATTCGTCACCTACTTAGCTATGTGACTTCGGGCAAATTAATTTCTCTGAACCTCAGTTTCCTTATCTGTAACATGGGAATGATACTACCACCAGTTGTGAGGATTGAGTGAGAGTTTTTAAAATGGGTATTATTATGGTTAATTCTACTTCTTATATCCCTCCACCCATCATCCCTCTCTAACCACACTACATTATCCTGGTCCAGGCAACAGCTCCTCCCCGGGCACCCTCCCCTCCAGACTCACTCCCTCCAGCCAGACCACCAGCACTGCCACCCTAGGGTCTTCCCTCAGGCAGATCTGACCTAGACACAAAGGAGGAGACAGTTGCTGATGGCCAGTAGCCAGCCAGGGGATAGGAGCAGGTGACCAAGCCCCTCCAGCCAGCTCCTCAGCACCCTGGGGGCCTCTCAGATTGCAAGCCTCTGAAGGACAAGGATGCTCCTTCTCTTCTCCATATGTGTACTTGGGGAATGGTAGGTGCTCGGTATATACTGTTTTATATCAAAAAGCAGAATAACCTCAAACTGCACCACAGTTCTAAATATATGTGGGACTGTCCCCACAGGATTTGGATAGAAAGGGTTATATTCAAGAATTCCATACACAGCTGTGTTGTCATTTATGGGTTGATATGGAAAAACATTTCCAGATATGCAGTGTCTCAGGCACTGTTATTATTTCTGAGAAAGCTACGCTAGCATCTACACCCATGAGAGAAGAAAGGAATCAAGATTAGGATCCAGATAGGAAGAACTCTGCAGACTCCAAAATCAATTCAACCCATTAAAAGCTATGAGAGACATTGACAATAATTTAAAATTATAATCACTGGAGAAAAAACCAAGATGGCGGCATAGGTAAGCACCTAAACTGCTGCCTCGCACAACAATTTCAAAACTACAACTATAAGACAGAACAGACACCATCCAGAACCACAGGAAAGCTGGCTGAGTGGAAATTCTACAACTAGAAGGAACGAGAAAAGCTCACAGAGAATTGGAGGAACAGCAAAGGGTTGAGGTACGGCAAAGGGTCTTTGTGCGCGCAGAGAGGAAGGGCGGCTGAGAGCCTGGCTGACTTTCTCTGGCAGGAGGGGGAAGGAAGCCCCCGACTGCACTGAACCCCAGTTCCGACTGCACTGAATCCCAGTCCCGGGCAAAACCCCATGGACCCAGGCTTATACAGGGGGAGTCTGGACTGTCAGGTAGAGAGAAAGGCACTCGGAGACTTGGACACCTGGGGGAGAGCCGGGGGAGCCCCGGCGGGCAGGGGTCTGGAGGCGCGCGTGCACACCAGTGCACACAAAGACTGCAGAGGTTGCCACAGGCTTTCCCTAGCAGAAGGGAGTCGGAAGCTCCTGACTGCACTGAACCCCAGTTCTAACTGCACTGAACCCCAGTTCCAGGTGAGCCCCTGGGGACCCACGCTCTTGTGGGAGGGAATCTGGACTCTCGGGCGGAGGCTCAGGAGCCGGGGAAGGCAGAGGTCTGGAGGCGCGCGTGCGCACACACAAGGACAGGGCTGACTGGAAGCCAAGACTGTCTGCTCTGCCCTGAGACTCCACCCCATCCAAGCTGAGCACAGAGTCTTTTGCAATTTGGCAAGTCTAATCCTATAAGGGTGTCTCCAGCACCAAACTTCTCCCAGCATAGACACAGCTGATCCTCACAGCCAACTGGCCTGAAGGTCAATTCCTCCCAGTGATACCAACAACAATCAAGACTTAATTACAGCAAGGCTGTACACACAGTCCACAAAGGGGTGCACCAAGAGTGTCCACCTCAGGTAACTGGGAGGCCAACCCACTGGGCCATATAGGAATCCTAGCACACAAAGCTACCCTACCAACTCAGGGAAGCAGTGAAAATGCGGCGACAAAGAAACAGATCACAAACGAAAGAAATAGAGGAAAACAAACGACTGGATATAGAATTTAAAACCACGGTTATAAGGCTTTTCAAGAATATCCTAGAAAAGGCCGATAAATATAACAAGACTCTCGAAGATATGAAAAAGGACCAACTAGAAATTGAACATACACTGACTGAAATAAAAAATATTATACAGAGACCCAACAACAGACTAGAGGAACACAAGAATCAAGTCAAAGAATTGAAATACAAAGAAGCAAAAAACACTCAACCGAAAAAGCAAAAAGTAAAAAAATATCCAAAAAGTTGAAGGTAGTGTAAGAAGCCTCTGGGACAACTTCAAGCGTACCAACATCAGAATTATGGGGGTGCCAGAAGAAGAGAGAGAGCAAGATACTGAAAACCTATTTGAAGAAATAATGACTGAAAACTTCCCCCACCTGGTGAAAGAAATAGACTTACAAGTCCAGGAAGCGCACAGAACCCCAAACAAAAGGAATCCAAAGAGGACCACACCAAGACACATCATAATTAAAATGCCAAGAGCAAAAGACAAAGAGAGAATATTAAAAGCAGCAAGAGAAAAACAGTTAATTACCAACAAGGGAGCACCCATACGATTGTCAGCTGATTTCTCAACAGAAACTATGCAGGCCAGATGGGAGTGGCAAGAAATATTCAAAGTGATGAACAGCAAGAACCTACAACCAAGATTACTCTACCCAGCAAAGCTATCATTCAGAATTGAAGGTCAGATAAAGAGCTTCACAGATAAGAAAAAGCTACAGGAGTTCATCACCACCAAACCAGTATTATATGAAATGCTGAAAGGTGTTCTTTAAGAAGAGGAAGAAGGAAAAAGTAAAGATAAAAATTATGAACAACAAATACATGTCTATCAACAAGTGAATCTAAAAATCAAGTGAATTAAGAACCTGAGGAACAGAATAAACTGGTGAATATAATAGAATCAGGGGCATAGAAAGGGAGTAGACTGATAATTCTCAGGGGGAAAGAGGTATGGGGGGGGGAAAGGAAGAGATTGGACAAAAATCGTACACCTATGGATGAGGACAGTGGGGGGGAGGTAAGGGCAGAAAGTGGGGTGGGAACTGGGTGGAGGGGAGCTATGGGGGGAAAAAGAAGAAACAATTGTAATAATCTGAATAAAGTTTTATTTTAAAAAATTAAATAAAAATAAAAAACTAAACTCAAAAAAATTAATTAAAAAAAATAAGTAAAATAAAATTATAATCACTGAGTTTAATGCAAAATCCAAAAATTTTTTTCAGAAAAGGGTAGAATGCTAAAAGCTTTAAATACCATTTGTGATATGTGCACTTTTATATGTATTATACTTTAATAAAAATTTTGAAAATATTTTCTACCATTTCTTGATAATGTCCTTTAGTGCACAAAAGTTTTTCATTTCAATGAAGTCTAATTAATTAACTTTTATTGTTGTTTGTGTTTTTGGTGTCATAGCTAAGAATCCATTGCCAACTCCGATATCATGAAGATTTAGCCCTATGTTTTCTTCTCAGAGTTGTATAGTCTTAGCTTTAATATTTGGTCATGGATCTGTTTTGAGTTACTTCTTGTCTGTGGTGTGAGATAAGGGTCCAGCTTCATTATTTGCATATGGATATCCAGTTCTCCCACCATCATTTGTTGAGGAGACTGCCCCCCCCACTCCCACCCCCGAATCTTGTCAAGAATTAATTAGCTATAGATGTATGATTTTTTTCTGATTCTTAATTCTATTTCATTGGTCTATATGTTTATTCTTATGCCAGTACCATACTGTTTTGATTACTGTAGCTTTGTAGTAAGTTTTTAAATTGGGAAATGTGAGTTGTTTAACTTGGTCTTTTTTCAATATTGTTTTGTCTATTCAGGCCCCTTTCAATTCGATATGAATTTGGGATTGGCTTTGTGGTTTCTGGAAGGAAAAGAAAAATCATTGGAATTTCGATAGGTTATTGAATTGATTCCAAAAACTGCTTTGGGCAGTATCACTATCTTAACAATATTAAGTTTCCCTATCCGTGAACATTGGATGTGAAGTTGTATGGTGTGTTTTGGGTTTTTTTACATTATACCTTTGTTACATGCTTTAAATTTCTGCCCTAGCTAGTTTGGCTTATTGGATAGAGCATCAGCCTGTGAACTGAAGGGTCCTGGGTTTGATTCCAGTCAAGGGCATGTACCTCGGTTACAGGCTCCTCCCCAGGCCCTGGTGGGGTGGTGGGGGGGTGCGTGCAGGAGGCAACCAATCGATGTGTTTCTCTCACATTGATATTTGCCTCTGTCTTTCCCTCTCTCTTCCACTTTCTCTAAAAATCAATGGGAAAATATCCTTGGGTGAAGATTTTTTAAAAAATTTTTTTTCTAGTTGAGTGAGTCTTCACTCATTGCTCTTTTACGGAATTATCAAAACTATTTAATGTGTTTTCTCCAGGTAAATCCCAATATTATATTTTTAAGCTCCAAAATAAGAATGTAGATATGGTTATTGGTATGTCATCAACCTTGTAGATTACAGAGATGGAGCATCTACTTACCTCTCCAGGAACATGGATGCCTCCCAGTGTTTGCCTTCCTAGTGTCCCTCAGGAGAGTCATAGTGACATTTCAAGTTGTCTTCACAGGTCCTTTATTTCTTTTTTTTTTTTTTTATTGTTGACAGTATTACAGATGTCTCCCATTTTATTGGGGTGACATTGGTTAGTAGGATCATATAGGTTTCAGGTGTGGATTTCTATGTCACAAGCTCTGTATATTGCCCTGTGTCCTACCACCCAAGTCAAATCATTTTTCATCACCATATATCAGGCCCCCTACACCCCCACCCCCCTCCTTTGATTTCTTTATGAGTTTTCTCTTATGTGTCTTATCCTTTTCTTGTAGCTATTGTAAATGGAACACTTTTCTATATGCCTTCTAACTGGTTATTATTCGTGCATGGAAATGTTATTTATTTTGGTATATTAAATTTTCATCCATTTACTTTAGCATGTTCGCTCATTACTTCTAGTGGTTTTTAGTTTGTTCTTGTGGGTCTGAGGTATCAAATCATAACACGTGTAAATAATTCTATTTTTCATGCCCCATTCCCACATTAGCACCCTCTCCTTTCTCGTAGCCTTCCAGAAACTGTCCAGTAATGGTGGTGGTACACCCTCATCTGGCTTTGATGGGGTGCTTTCCGTTATTCAGCCTTAGGTGTGATAGCTTCTTGGATTGGTTTACGTAATTTTTTTTTCTTTAATAATGCAGGGGAGAGGAAATACTTGTTCTTATTTTCCCTCTTTTCACAATGTAATAAGCCAGGAATGAATAACAAAAGCACTAAACATACAAAAACCTTGCCATCTGGCCCTGGCCAGTGTGCTCAGTGGTTAGAGCATCAGTCCATGCACCAAAGGGTCGAGGTTTGATTCCTGATCACCTGGGTTGCAGGTTCCATCCCTGGAGGCAACCAAATGATGTGTTTCTTTCACATCAATGTTTCTCTCTCTTTCTCCCTCCTCTCCCTCCCCGCTTCCATCCACTCTGAAAATCAATGGAAAAAAATATCCTCGGGTGAGGATTAACACATAAAAAAAACAACCTTGCCATCTGGAGATTTTTAAACACTCTCCTAAATAACTATTGGGTCAGAAAGAAAATAAGAAATCACAATATGTTTAGAGAATAATCTAAATAAGAACGGTGCTGTATTAATCAGAAGTCTTGGAACATGGAGCAATTTAAACCAGTAAAAGGGGGAATTTATTGACTCACAAAGCGAAGCAGCAGAAACATCAGGGTGCAGGTGGCCTGGAGCAGGGCCAAGGTTTACCCATCCTCATCCCCCAGAGCAAACATAGAACTGGCCTCTCTGGGACCATCCCAGCCCTTCCAACCCCAGGGCTACTTGTGGCCAGTGTTTGTGTGGGAGGTAAAGACAGGCTCTCGGGGATGGGGGGTCGAGCTCAGGGAGGGCCCACCGTGGCAGAGGCACCCTTGTGTGAGGCCATCATCGGTACTGTGGTACCAATAGAAGCTAACGGACTAGGTTTGTGAATGATTCATTACTCTTTTATAAGTTAAAACGAAGTCAAGGTGAGCTGCATGTGTGTTTTCCTGAGTAGGAGAGGAAGCATTATAGCTGGTGCCTTCACTCTGAGAATTCCAAGGGGTGTGGGCACTGGTCTGTGTGAACCCCAGGGCCTTCCCATCCTCAATATCATGTGAGCATCTGTGTCTCTGAAGGATGGAGGGAAAAAGGGGTCTGTTATCGGCGATCTTTGTGCCCTTGCTGCAGTTATTGAGTGCCTACTATTTGTGGTGGGGATCTGGATCCCAGGAGCCAATAGAGGGGCTGATACAGGCTTGTCTCATGCCCCTCCTTCATCCCATTCTTCCACTGTAAGAAATGACCTGTGTTTCTTATTACTTCACACCCTACCCACACTTCATATTTACATTAACCTCATATTCTCACCTCCTTGCCTTTGCATATGTTGTCCTTTTACCTGGAGTGCCCTTTTCTTTCTGGAAAATCCCTCCTCCTTGCAGACACAGCTTAAGGTCTCTTCCCTGAAGTGTGCCACACCCAGCAGAGTTGATTCCTCTCTCCTGGTGCTACCACAAATCTGGTGCTCTCCTCCACTCCGACCACCACATCCACATCCGTGTCCCCTACTGGACTATCGTCCTTCATTTCTATACGGAATGAATGAATGAATGATGATGGCAATGATTACAACTGAATGCATTGCTGAGGCTCCAACAGCCAGCAGTATGGCCACTCCTTCTGATGGGCATGGTACCCGATGGGGATCTGGAGAGAGAGAACCCCAGCATTGGAGACAGACCTGCCTGGCACACAGTAGGCCCTCATGAATGGTTGCTGTATCTTCTGGTTCTGACTGTTCACCACGTAAATAGGAACAGGGTGAGCAGAGCATCACAGGGAGACACGGGGTGCATGACACCCCAGTCTGAGCCTCTGTCTTCTTTGCCTTTCTGTTTCCGGGAAACCCATGAAAGGCAAGGAAAGACCCATTTGAACCTCCTACAGAAAAATCTCTTGTTCTTGGAGCCTTTTATTGTGAGAAGTTGGACAAGTCTGTGGTTGGAGTCCTCGGTGGTGGCCTCCCACATCTGTCACTTTCTGAGCTGCCCCAAAAGGCTAGACAGTGCTTTCAGATCCATAGGTTTTCTTCACAGCAGCCTTTGTTCTTTTCTTTCCCTTGGCCTCAGATTGTCTCTCTTGGAATGTATTGCAGATGTTGAGCGAAGTTGTGCTCATGGAAGTGGCTTCAAACAGTGGCTGCCCATTTGCAAGGCATCCCAGCCAGGAGTACTAAGGACCACTCGGAACTACAAGGCCTCAGCCACCCTAAGAGGGTCTGGGCCTTTGTTTCCAATGAGCAAACCTAATGCTCAAGCCTTGGGCACATTGTGAACGTGGAATGCCATGGAAACGGGCTGGGACTTGGGAGGCAGGTGGACCCAGGCTCCGGGGCCTGTGCTCCTCGCTGGCGGAGCGAACATCATCTGCCTTTAAAGTGGGAAGAATACGCCTGCCCTCGAAAGGTGCTGCCAGACAATGGTTCCAGTTCTCCGAAGGGAGCACCTGTGTGTGTGTGAGGGACACGCAGACGTGCTGGCGGATCAGAGCCTGGGTTCAAGTGTGGCTCAACCGTGACTAGCCAGTGACCTTGGGCAGGTTATTTCTCCCCTCCCGGTCTGAGTCTCCTCTTCAGTAAATTGGGGATAACATAAGGATTGAGCTAATACTTGAAAAGCTGTACGTATGATGTCTAACAAAAGGTAATAAATAGTTTGACATGCGTCTGACTTGTAGACTATCTCAGGAAGTTGTAGTTTTCACTCCCTCCCTCACTTCTTACCACTCTAATTATCCTATAATTCAGATCTGACAATTAATGGGTAGTTTATGGTTTAAAAAAACAGAAGCAACACACAATACCAAGTGATGGCCTCTGCAGTGACTCTCTGGAGTTTTCCTTGTTACCTCACATTGTTCTTGGTTTTGCCATTTCAGACTCATAAAGTATCTTTACTCCAAAGAGATCAAGGTATAATTGGTACAAATTTTTACCTAACCTTGCTTACCCAGCAGCAGAAATGACTAGTGAGAGAGGGGTGGGCACTGGGCAGGGAGTGAGTAGAGATGGAGAAGGGGCCATACATGCTGCGTGGGTGGGAGAGAATATTCCAGAACACAGGAACTGATGTGTGATGGAGGATGTGTTGTTGTAGACACTGCATACCCTTTTAATTAATTGGCTTTTACTTAATAAAACAATTCTGGTTTGGTGCACTAAATAATAATGATTGTAATCATAATAGCCAGCAATAAGCTTGATGTCTGTTGCATACCATTGAGGTGCTTGCACAGACACACGCCGAAAGAGTTGGTTCAGTTACCGTGAGAGAGGCTGGCTTCCACACAAGCACAAAGGAAAGGCGCTGGCTGAGGAGCCTTAAAGACCTCAAGTGGGGCTAGCTTCAGGCCTGGTTGGGTCCAGTGACGAATTAATGTCCTCAGGATTCTCTGTCTCTTTTTCTTTGCTCCCTGTCCCTCCAGCGGGTCTGGCCCTGCCTTTGGCTCCCGACTCTCTCTCTCTGTGCTGGCAGGTCCAGCTCCACAGCCAGGCCCCAGGGAAGCTGACCTCCAGCGGAGAGACATTGCACACTCTGCAGTCGTTTTCCGTTCATGGTTGCCCTCAGGAGAAGCACTTTGTCTGTATTTAGATGCCAGCATCCATGCACAAGGCATGGGAGCAGGCCCCTTCCGCCTGCCTTGCCTGGGTGTGCCCCTCACTTGCTCAAGGTCTCCCTCCCTGAGTGGCCTTGCCCCACTCCTCAGTGCTCTATCGAGAGTGTTTCAGTCCGTAACCCCAGGTTCCCCCTGCCCCGTGCCATTGTGTGGTGACCTCTGAGCCCACTGTTTACCATGACTGAGCAAACATTCCAGTGACTGGCACAAACGGCAGCTGTTTCTCCATTTCTTCTTCATCCATCCGTTTAACAGACCCCCTAAGGCTTGCTTAATCTTTCTGTCTGAATCACTCTCACTTGAAGTGGCCTTCGTGTCCTTTTCCCTGGCTTGTGTCTCTTCTTTGGTCATTACTGGGCTAAGTCCACTAGAGGCAGCCCCATTTGTGTATTTCTGGGCATCTGACCCAAGCAGTTCTCCATCATTCATAGCCTTCATGAAAGTCTGCGTCTTTTGACAAGGTTGCAAATTCTCTTAACTGGATTTGCATCATATTATTTACAGTCACAAATAACCTCCTCACATAGCAGGTGCCTTTACCACATACAGCGGTCAGCTTAACAAAGGCAAAGCCAGGCACTGGTTTGATGAAGGGTCAGCTTAGTCACCACTAGTTTTGTGCTGCGATGACTTTGGCTTCTCTCTGTGAAGCCACAGAAATCATCACATGAGGACCCCCTCAGAGTGTCTAAGAAACATAAATCTGATCATTGCAGCCTACGCTCTTCACACCCTGGCCCAATCTCAGTCCTTCCAGACCCCATCGGTGAGGCCCCCAAGGTGAAGTCCAAGCTCCTTGCACAGCCCACATGCTCCATGAGCTGCCCAGCCTGGCCAGTCCTATTTCTTACTGTTTTCACACTTGCCCTACATTGGTTCACATCTCAGGGGTTCTGTCCACACCTTCCTCTCCTCCTGGAATGCCGGCCCCTTGATTTCCTGACAGTCATCTCCTCCTTCCAGACTCTGCTCAAGAGTCTCTTCCTCCATGACGTCCTCCCTGCCAACCCCTGCAGAGCTGATTCCTCCTTCCCAAGAACCTACAGGTCTGGCCGCAGCCACTACCCTTGCACCAACCCACTGCAACGCTGTCAACCGCATTTGCTTCCTTCACCAGACTCCTTGTTCATTCCCAGGACCAAATGTAGAATATTTATTCAATTAAAATGAAGATAGGGAGAAGGAAAAAAATCCATATTTGGGGTCTAGAGAAAGCTGTGGCACTTGAGTGTAAAACTCCCCAAACTCCATTGCCAGAGCAATGAGGGTCATTGAACTCCCCGCCCCCCCCCACCCCCATGGAGTGCCCAGGGGCCCCAAGCCTGCATGTACATCAGAGTCACCAGTTAAAACACAGGCTCCCAGACACCACTCCCAGAGCCTGTCCTCAGCCAGTATGGAGAGGGCTCAGAAGCCTGCACTTCCCAACAAACCACCCCAGCAGCTAGAGTGGCCTGGCCTGGTACAGGCCCTGCAGGAGTCGGACCCTTCCAGTGTACACCAGCACTGTCAGGTGACTTCCTTTCATTGTGTTTGTTCCAGGTGCTGCTGTAAAATTTGCCATGAATTTGGTGACTTAAAACAACACAAATTTATTCTCTTACGGTTTTGAAAGACAGAGATCCACATGCATCTTAAGGTGCTAAAACCAAGGTGTCAGCAGGACTGGCTCCTTCTGGAGGCTTCTAGAAGCTGCCTACATTCCTTGGTTTGTGGCTGCATCACTCCAACCTTCATTCTGTCATTACACCGCCATCTGCTCTCTGACCTCCTGCTTCTCTCTCATAAGGTGATTACATTGGGTCCACCTGGATAATCAGCCTATCATCCCCGTCTCCATATCTTTCATTTAATCACATCTGCAAAGTTCCTGTGGCTGTAGGTGTTCGTTTCCCAGGACTGTCACAACAAAGTGCCGCAAACCCGTGGCTCCAAACAGCAGAAACTTATTTTCCGTTCTTCAGACTGGAAGTCTGAAATGAAGGTATCAGCAAGGCCATGCTCCCTCTGAAGGCTCTCGGGACGTCCTTCCTCGCCTCTTCCAGCCTCTGGGGGGCCCCAGCCAACCTTGGTATTCCTCGGCTTATAGCCGCATCACTCCTGCTTCTGTCTCCATCCTCACATGGCCGCCTTTCCTCTGTGTGTGTCTCTCTCCTAATGAGGACACCAGTCATATGGATTAGTGCCCACCTGATCCAGTATGACCTCAGTTTTACTGATTACACCTGCAAAGGCCCGGTTTCCAAATAAGTTCATTCGGAGGTTCTGGGCCAACATGACTTTTGGAGGGACATTATTTGCATATTTTCCTATCATGTGAGGTAACGTCTTTGCATGTTTAGAGGATTAGAGCATGGACATTTGGGAGAGGGGGCACTAATCCTCACCACAATTAGATGGGGCAGATACAGTGACCTCTACCTCAGAAGCAAGGAAACCAAGGCACAGAGGGGAAACTGATTTGTCTGATATCACAGGCTGGGACTTCAAGCCAGGTTTTCTGACATAAGCCATGTGCTGTCAACACCCCAGCACAGCTGCATGCTTGACATGGTGCTCAGAGAGAGCTCCAGACTGAGCCCCCAAGCCCCTCCTCACTGCGGGGGCTCCCGACAAAGTGAGCTCCCTTCCCTCCATCCCTCCCTGATCCCCCTCGGCACAGAGCTACTGCCCTGAGACTACCACAAAGGGGGAGGGGAATACATTTATCGAGCCCTCCCTTTTCCAGCACTTTCATGCGAGTCATCTGTTTTAATTCCTACAAACAGCCCTGAAGTGTCAATATTATTAGGCCCATTTTACACATGACGAAAGGGGGGTTCAGAAATATTCATGTTTTATAAGTGGCTAGGCCAGATCTTGAACCCAGGCTTGCTGGACACCAAGCCCGGGGCCCCTGCCGTCCTGCCAGCCTGGCCATGTGATGCAGCAGCTCCGCACGCCCTTCCTGGAGCCGGGGTGTACAGCGGGCGCAGGGCAGGGTGGCTCAGCCGGCAGGCAGCTCCAGGGCCGCTGCGTCCCAGAAAGCCTCCATCCGTGGGACAGGTGGCCCCACGGCCATATCTCTTTGACCTTTGTTCAGTGGACGCCAGGGAAGCCCCAGATGCTCAGCTGTCCTACTCCTTTGAAGTCCACGCCAAGCAGCCCTGGCAGGAGCTGAGGCCTGCCAGGGGAGCGGGGAGAGCCCCTCGGGGGGAGCACCGGAACCCAGCGCGGGCAGAGCCGAGAGCCCAGCAGCTTAGCATGACTTGAGCTCAGCGGATCCCCTTAGCCCTTGCCCAAGGGCTTGACATTCCAGCCCTGCTGCTGTTCAGCTTGTAACCTTGGGAGTCACTCGTCTCTCTGGGCCTCAGTTTCCCCATTTGTAGCCTGAGAGGGTAAGGTTGCCATCCTTCTCTCTTCCTGTCAAAACGGGCACAGGAACCGAGGAACTGAGTTTTGAGTGAAAAACATTCATCCAGGTTCTTTTCCTTTGTCTCCAGAGCTGTGAGCCTTCAGGCCACATGGTCCTTTGAACAGCCGGACACCATGTGCAGGCCAGAACCCCAAGGCTTTTGAAATGAATTCATCTCTTGAAGCAAAATAGTAACCAGTCCTATAAACACAGCTTTATCATTTGGAGACCTTTGGGAGGTGAGCTAGGGGAGAGGGGGTGGAGGCCGGCCCCAGCCTTTCTGGAGGGCAGCACACAGCAGGGAGCAGGTTCTTTGTGAGCATGTGCCAGGCGTCATTCTGCGCCAGCCCTGAGTAAACATCAGGCTCGGGGTGAACCCTGCAGAGAGCCTGACCTCAGGGAGCTCCAGCCTCGCAGGACAGCCAGACATGAGCAGACTGTGGGCTCTGCTGTATCAGAACCTTGGGCTCCTCCCTGGCTGTCCCAGCCCTTGTCTGGTCCTCTCTCTGCTTCCTCCCTCGGAGCCCCCATTCCTCCTGTCTTCCCAGGTCATTCATGACAAGTGTTGATGGTCTGGGGCCACACTGTGCACTGGCTTTCTTGGGACAAAGGGGTGATGTCCTGTCCTGTCCTTGCCCAACCATAGTGGGCAGGGTGGTGGCAGGTCCACTCCACTCCTAGGTACAGGGGACAGTGGTTGAAAAGAGGAAAGAGAGTCTTGATGGGTGGTTATCACTTTGCCTCCCTGTCCATTGGCCCTGGTCCCACATGGTCTGACTGGTGCTGCGGCATCTTTTGAACAAAATGTTTGTGGCCCATTCAACAAATCTTTTAGCTAGATGACAATACACACCCGGGAGTTTAAAAACCCAACTTTAGGTTGTTGTTGGTCACGCACCCACTGGCGGTCCTCAGGCTCTTGTCCTCTCTGAGCCTCAGGAGACGATTCCGAGCCCCCAGCGAGACGATGGGGGTGAGCCCCAGAAGCATTAATTGTGTGCAGCGGGGAGTTGTAACATGCCTGGGCTCCAGGAGTGTTTTTCTTGTTCCCAGATGCTGCTGGCACACTCTAAACTCACATCTTTGTTTCCTTCCCTGCACAGACACATCCCTGGGCCGTACCCTTCCAGGGCCTCTCTTCTAAAGGTGGCGTCTTCTCCTCAACCGTCAGTGCACTGTGTGCAGGAGGGTCCCACTGACATCTGTGCAGGGTAAAAAGCCACCGCGTGGCTGTGACCCATCTTGGAGCTGCTTTCAAGCTGAGGTGGCAGCAGGAGAGAGCGTGGTGGGGGCTGAGGGCCCAGCACGCTGCTGTCCTACTCAGCTGGTGTGCACGTGGTCTGTCCCCGTGGGACCCCTTTCCATTTGTGTGCTTAGCGCAAGCTCCTCCGATTGTCAGCCCTGTTTACTGCCTACTCGCAGCTCTCTCATCTGGTTTGGTCACCTAGATTTGGCACATGCCAAAGCCACATGGCTTTGGGCCTGGCTGGGCTTCTGTTGACAAACTGATACCACTTTAGGTCTTTGAGACTGAAGCTTTCTTGACACAACCTTTCTTCCAAACCTTGCTCATATGGGGCAGGAAATACTCTAAAGTTATTTAGTTCAGAATAGCTTTCCTGAAATAATTGAGAAGCTACATGACCAAACTCATGACTTTAGTCCCCAGTCCTCACGCAGTAGGCAGATCCCATGGGCCACTCACCTCGAGTGGGGACAGTGGATCCTTAGTCCTGTCCAAGGCTGCATGTTGGCAGTCATCCTCTTATCAATGAGTGATCTGGTTCCAGGGACAGGTGGGAGAGGCAAGTGGCATACTGTCAGATGCCCTGGAACAGGGACTGTGGCCCTGAGCAGGGTGATTTGGCTTCTCCCCACCCATTTCAGGATGGCCAGCCAGAACTGCTTTGTCCACATGAGCGTTGGCTCTGCAGTCTCACTGTGCTCTGCATCCTGTGGCCTTATACTGCAGTAAGAAGTCAGAGAGCCCTCGCCGGTTTGGCTCAGTGGATAGAACGTCAGCCTGCAGACCAAAGGGTCCTAGGTTTGATTCAGTCAAGGGCATGTGCCTCGGTTGCAGTCTCCTCCCCCGCCCGGGCCCTAGTTGGGGTATCCCTCTCTCTTCCACTCTCTCTGATAATCAATGGAAAAATATCCTCGGGTGAGGACTGAAAAAAGAAGTCAGAGGGGGAATCCAAGATGGCGGCATAGGTAAACACCTAAACTGCTGCCTCCGACAACAATTTAAACTGCAACTAAAAGACAAAACGTCTATCACCCAGAACCACGGGAAAGCTGGCTGAGTGGAAGTTCTACAACTAGAAGGAAAGAGAAAAGAGCATTGAGACGTGCACGAGCGCTGAAAAGCTGAGGTACGGAGGCGCGGGATCCGGGCTGGCGGCGGGCGACTGGGTGCGTTGCTTTTTTCAACCCGAAGGGAGACAAGCCCCCGACTACTCTGAAATCCAGTCTCTGGGGAGACGCGGGGGACCCAAACTCCTACGGGGAGAAGCTGGACTGTCTGCCAGTGAGAGTGGCTTGCTAGCAGAGCTGCGCGCAGGAATAACTGTTTACGGCACTGGGGCACAGGATTCCAGGACACGGTCGGGACACAGAGCGGGCTTACTAGCAGCCATTGCTGTTTGCCACGCCCTAGCCTAGTGACACCCTGAGACCCTGCCCTGCACAACCTACAAACCCACCCAAGCTCCAAGCAGCTCAATTAGCATAAGAAAGCCTGCCCTATTGCAGCTTAACCTAGAAAACTTGCAGCCCGGGTCAGACAGCTCCAAAACCTCCAAACCCCAAGCAAAGAGGAGAAAACTGCAGCTCTCACTGTAGCTCCTGCTGAGTGGCCTCAGACAGTAGCTGACCTGCACCCCATTGGAGATCCAGAAGCCAGTGTACCTAGTGGTCAGTGTGAGACAACAGATTTCAACTCCTCACATCCATAAGTGACACATTCAAGAGGCAGACTCAGTGAGCACCAAAGCCCCACTGAAACAAGTCCTGCCCCATAAGCGCAGCAGTTCTTCCATTATAGACACAGGGAGTGCTCACAGCTAATTGGCCTGGAGGTCAATTCCTCCCAGTGTACCAACGGCAATTCAGGCTTAACTACACGAAGACTTTGCACTCAGCCCACAAAGGGGTGTACCAAGAGCATCCACATCAGGTGATTGGGGAGGCTGAGCTACTGCCCCCTATAGGTCACCTACCACACAAAGCCACTCCATCAACACAGGGAAGAAGCCAAAATGCAGAAACAAAGAAACATGTCACGAATGAAAGAAACGGAGGAAAGCAAACTACTGGATGACATAGAGTTCAGAATCACATTTATAAGGTTACTCAAGAATCTTCTAAAAACTGCCGAGAAACTTGATGACACTTCTGAGGAGCTTAGTGAGACCTTCAAGGACCTTAATGAGAATGCCAAAAAAATGGAAAAGGACCAGTCAGAAATGAAGCATACACTGTCTGAAATAAAGAATATACAGAAACTCAACTGTAGATCAACATACCCCAAGAATCAAACCAAAGATCTGAAATATGTGGAAACAAAAAACATCCAACCAGAAAAACAAAAAGAAAAAAGAATCCAAAAATATGAAGATAATGTAAGGAGCCTCTGGGACAACTTTAAGCGAAACAACATCCGAATTTTTGGGGTGCCAGAAGAAGGGAGAGAGCAAAATATTGAAAACCTATTAGAAGAAATAATGACAGAAAACTTTCCCTACCTGGTGAAAGAAATAGACTTACAAGTTCAGGAAGCGCACAGAACCCCATACAAGAGGAACCCAAAGAGGACCACACCAAGACACATCATAATTAAAATGCCAAGGGCAAAAGACAAAGAGAGAATATTAAAAGCAGCAAGAGAAAAACAGTTAATTACCTACAAGGGAGTACCCATACGACTGTCAGCTGATTTCTCGGCAGAAACTATGCAGGCCAGAAGGGAGTGGCAAGAAATATTCAAAGTGATGAACAGCAAGAACCTACAACCAAGATTACTCTACCCAGCAAAGCTATCATTCAGAGTTGAAGGTCAGATAAAGAGCTTCACAGACAAGAAAAAGCTAAAGGAGTTCATCGCCACCAAGCCAGGATTACATGACATGCTGAAGGATATTCTTTAAGAAGAGGAAGAAGAAGAAAAAGGTAAAGATAAAAATTATGAACAACAAAATGACATCAAATACATACCTACCAACAAGTGAATCTAAAAATCAAGTGAATAAAAAATCTGAAGAACAGAATGGACTGGTGAATATAATAGAATCAGGGACATAGAAAGGGAGTGGACTGACGATTCTCAGGGGAAGCAAGTGTGAGGGTTGCAGGAAGAGATTGGACAAAAATCTTACTCCTATGGATGAAGACAGTGGCGGGGGGTAAGGGCATGGGGTGGGGTGGGGAATCAGGTGGAGGGGAGCTATGGGGGGAAAAAAAGTGGAACACCTGTAATAATCTGAACAATAAAGATTTAATTAAGAAAGAAAAAAAAAAAAAGAAGATCATGACTTCAAGAAGTTAAGAAGCGGGAGAATCCAAGATGGCGGCGTAGGTAAACACCTAAACTGCTGCCTCGCGCAACAATTTCAAAAATTCAACTAAAAGACAAAACGTCTATCACCCAGAACCACGGGAAAGCTGGCTGAGTGGAAGTTCTACAACTAGAAGGAAAGAAAAAAGAGCATTGAGACGTGCACGAGCGCTGAAAAGCTGAGGTACGGAGGCGCGTGATCCGGGCTGGCGGTGGGCGTTGCTTTTTTCAACCCAAAGGGAGACAAGCCCCCGATTACTCTGAAATCCAGTTTCTGGGGAGACGCGGGGGACCCAAACTCCTACGGGGAGAAGCTGGACTGTCTCCCAGTGAGGGTGGCTTACTTGCAGAGCTGCGCGCAGGAATAATTGTTTACAGCACTGGGGCACGGGACTCCAGGATGCCCTTGGGGACACAGAGCCGGCTAACTAGCAGCCATTGCTGTTTGCCACGCCCTAACCTAGTGACGCCCTGAGGCCCCGCCCTGCACAACCTACAAACCCACCCAAGCTCCAAGCAGCAGCGTTAGCAGAAGAAAGCCCCACCCTATCGCAGCTTAACCTAGCAAACTTGCAGCCTGGGTCAGACAGCTCCAAAACCTCCAAACCCCAAGCAAAGAGGAGAAAACTGTAGCTCTCACTGTAGCTCCTGCTGGATGGCCTCAGACAGTAGCTGACCTGCACCCCATTGGAGATCCAGAAGCCAGTGTACCTAGTGGTCAGAGTGAGACACCAGATTTCAACTCCTCACATCCATAAGTGACACATTCAAAGGCAGACTCAGTGAGCACCAAAGCCCCACTGAAACAAGTCCTGCCCCATAAGTGTGTCTTCAGCGCAGCAGTTCTTCCATTATAGACACAGTGAGTGCTCACAGCTAATGGGCCTGGAGGTCAATTCCTCCCAGTATACCAACAGCAATTAAGGCTTTAACTGCACCAAGTCTTTGCACTCAGCCTACAAAGGGGTGTACCAAGAGTGTCCACATCAGGTGATTGGGGAGGCTGAGCTACTGCCCCCTATAGGTCACCTACCTCACAAAGCTACTCCATCAACACAGGGAAGCAGCCAAAATGAGGAGACAAAGAAACATGTCACGAATGAAAGAAACGGAGGAAAGCAAACTACTGGATGACATAGAGTTCAGAACCACATTTATAAGGTTACTCAAGAATCTTCTTAAAACCGCTGAGAAACTTGATGAGACCTTCAAGGAGCTTAATGAGAATGCCAAAAAAATGGAAAAGGATCAGTCAGAAATGAAGCATACACTGTCTGAAATAAAGAATATACAGAAACTCAACTGTAGATCAACGTACCTCAAGAATCAAACCAAAGATCTGAAATATGTGGAAACAAAAAACATCCAACCAGAAAAACAAAAAGAAAAAAGAATCCAAAAATATGAAGATAGTGTAAGGAGCCTCTGGGACAACTTTAAGCGAAACAACATCCGAATTTTTGGGGTGCCAGAAGAAGGGAGAGAGCAAAATATTGAAAACCTATTAGAAGAAATAATGACAGAAAACTTTCCCTGCCTGGTGAAAGAAATAGATGTACAAGTCCAGGAAGCGCACAGAACCCCATACAAGAGGAATCCAAAGAGGACCACACCAAGACACATCATAATTAAAATGCCAAGGGCAAAAGACAAAGAGAGAATATTAAAAGCAGCAAGAGAAAAACAGTTAATTACCTACAAGGGAGTACCCATACGACTGTCAGCTGATTTCTCAACAGAAACTATGCAGGCCAGAAGGGAGTGGTAAGAAACATTCAAAGTGATGAACAGCAAGAACCTACAGCCAAGATTACTCTACCCAGCAAAGCTATCATTCAGAGTTGAAGGTCAGATAAAGAGCTTCACAGACAAGAAAAAGCTAAAGGAGTTCATCACCACCAAACCAGGATTACATGAAATGCTGAAGGGTATTCTTTAAGGAGAGGAAGAAGAAGAAAAAGGTAAAGATAAAAATTATGAACAACAAAATGACATCAAATACCTACCAACAAGTGAATCTAAAAATCAAGTGAATAAAAAATCTGAAGAACAGAATGGACTGGTGAATATAATAGAATCAGGGACATAGAAAGGGAGTGAACTCACGATTCTCAGGGGAAGCAGGTGTGAGGGGTGCGGGAAGAGATTGGACAAAAATCTTACTCCTATGGATGAAGACAGTGGCGGGGGTAAGGGCATGGGGTGGGGTGGGGAATCAGGTGGAGGGGAGCTATGGGGGAAAAAATAGAGGAACACCTGTAATAATCTGAACAATAAAGATTTATTAAAAAATTAAAAAAAAAATAAAAAAAAAAAAGAAGTCAGAGAACTTGTACTTTCCACTCCTTCGTGCTTCTACCTGCGTTAACAATTGCTCATGTTCTGACGATCACTGGGCAGCTCTGTGTGCAGTATGGGCCTGTGAGCAGGCTCGCTTGTTTTGTTTGTTGTGTTTTATGATGTGTCCCAAGGATGCAGTTTCTTTAATGTTTTAGGAGAAAGACAGATACGAAGTAGGTGTGTTGTTGGATGAACGTGCCCTGAAATTCCTGAGGGACACAGTGACACTACACAAATGCCAGCCTGGCCTTTCAGACGGGTTTTGTTTTGTAACAGCCTTACTGAGCTATAATTCGTTCATTATACGGTTCACACCTATTTAAAGTGTACACGTCAGTTATTTTTAGCACATTCAAAATTGTGCATTCATCACCACAACAAATTTTAGAACAGTTCATCAACCTGAAAAGAAACCCCGCTCCCCATAGTGGCAATCCAAATGATCCCCCACCATTGTCCCTGAAACCCCTCAGGCAACTGCTAATCCACTTTCTGTCTCAATCGATGTCCCTGTTCTGGACTTTGATAGAAAGGGAATCCTAGAGTAGGTATGGGGTCTTTTGTGGCTGGCCTCTTTCACTTAGCACAAGGTTCTCAAGGTTCACCCACATTACAGCAGGTGTAAGTACTTGATTCCTTTTTATTGCCAAATAACATTCTATTGTATGGACATATACCACCTTTTATTTAGCCATTCTTCAGTAGGTGGACATCTGGGTTATTCCTCCTTTTGTCTGTTATGAATAATGTTGCTATGAGCATTTGTGTACAAGTTTTGTGTGGACATATATTTCATTTCTCTTGGGTAAATAACTTGGAGTGGAATTGCTGATGATATAGTCACTCTCTGTTTAACCATAAGGAACTGCCGGGCTGTTTTCTGAAGCTGCTACAGCATTTTACGTTTCCACAGCAGTAAGTGAGGGTTCCAGCTTCTCCACATCTCACCAAGCTTTGTTATTGTCTGTCTTTTTTATTCTAGCCTCCTAGAAGGTATGACGGGCCACCTCATTTTGGCCTCGTGTGCATTTCCCTGATGGCTAATGATGCTGAATACCTTTTCACATACTTATCAGCCATTTGTTTATCTTCTTTGGAGAAATGTCTATTCAAATCTCCTATTTTTTATTTGAGCTATTTGTATTTTCATTGTTGAGTTATTAAGTTCTTTATACAGTATATTCTGCATATACTAAGACCCTTATCAGATACATGATTTGCAAATACTTTTCTCCCATTCTGTGGGTTGCTTTTCACAAAAAGTACAAAAGCCTTTTAAAATTTTTTATAAAGTCCAGTTTGTCAATTATTTTTATTTGATTGCTTGTGCTTTTGTTACCATATCTAAAATACATTGTCTAATCCAAGGTCACAAAGATTTACACCTGTTTCCTTCTAAGATGTTTATAGTTGTATCTATTTAGGTCTTTAATTCATTTTATTTCATAATTGCATATGGTGTGAAGCAGGGGTTCATCTTTCTTTTGCATGTGGGTATCCAGTTGTCCCAGACTCGTTTGTTGAGAAGACTGTTCTTGCCCCACTCAGTTGGCTTGGCACCCTTGTCAGAACAGACAAGTTTTAAGAACCTTACTGAATCAGTACACAGAGCACTGAGAGGCTTTGCCAAGCCCTCTGTTGCGCTGTCTCTGCCCCCACAATACCCTATGCACTCGAGGTGTGGACGGGGATGGGGTCTGTGCTGGAAGACTCTGGGGAGGACAGTGGATTAGAATGGATGGTGTGACCTCTTCCCTTTCATGGCTACACCTTTGTACCTGGGCAGGGAATGTGCCTGAAGTCCACACACAGGTGATCTGCTGCAGAGCGGCGTGCCTCCCTGCTCCTTGCTACCCTCCTCGAGCTGATTGTAGCTAAATGACCATATGTCTTACAGTTTGGGGACAGACCCAATTTACACCTGTTGTTCCCACATAATTATTAACCAGCCCCTTCCTCTCTTAAACTATCTTGATGATAAATGATACAGTCCCCTTGGTCATAAAGCAAGCGCCAGGGTGAAAATGTGGGGTCCAAACCATGTACCTTCCTGCCCTCCAGTCCCACTGACAGGGAGAACCGAACTTGCACTTCAGAGTTCTCAAAGCCTCAGCAGATGCAGTCTGGATCCCACAGATCCACCCGTGAGCACAGGTTGGCGGGACTCGCAGCCTCTGCAGGCTCGAGCAGCTGAGAAGCCGTCTCTGGGAGCCTTTGAGATTGGCCCCGATGGAGAGCTTTCCAGGGTCCTGGCTGGGCAGTCCTGCTCCACTTCAGAAAGGGTCAGGAGGGCCAGACATGGCCCTGCTCACGCCACCCATGTGTGCTCAACCCCGAACTCGAGGGTGTGGTCAGCCTTGTATATTCACACTCACCTTGGGTTCTCCAGGGCCTCGAGGAGAAGCCATGTGCGGTGCAGGTCCTTGCCACTCACCTGTCACTAAATGATGAGTAAACACCTGTGGAGGAACCCACAGACAAGAGGGGAAGGCACTTTCATATACAGGGAATCATGGTTTACATCTAACTGATGGAGATCCAGCTATAACGGGCGGCTACGGGGGGGGGGGTGAGCGGGGAGGGTACAAGTGGAGTAGAGAAAAAAGGGAAGTAATTTAAGCAGTGCCAGCAACTCCCCTCTGCGGGGAGGGATGAGAATCTGCAGCCCCTACCCATGGGCATCAGCTCCTATGAGCCCACGTGCACACTGATCCTGTGGGTGAAGGCTGAAGTTTCCATACAGCGTATCTTTCAAATGCAAACGGAAGTATCGCTGTGACTAATGCAGGTGCTGCCGAGTGGTCTGACTCTTTGTGTAGCTGTCACACTGGGGGAAGGTGCAGCAGAGTCTGGTGCTTCCAGGGAGTAGGCTCCCTGGAGGAGGTGACCCAGAGCTCTGTTGGGAGGAGGAGTGGGACTTTGCTGGTTGAAGGAAGAGGGAGGGGCTTCCAGTCGCAGGAACTTTGAAAAGCAAGCACTGTGACTTAACTTTGGGTGGTGAACATACAATACAATATACAGATGATGTCTTACAAAATTGTGCACCTGAAGCCTTTATGTCGCTCAATAAATTCAATAAAAATTAAAAACAGGAAAAAATGAAAAGCAATCCCTGAGGCAGTGGGAGCATGGGGAACTAAGGTGAGGCCCTGTTATGCAGGCCTTGGTAAGGAATTTTACACTGTAGTTAGTGATTCCCAAATCTGTGTTCCTGGAACACCTGCCTCATGAGATGTTGCTGGGACATAGGATTCTACAGTCACACAAGTTTGGGAAATCTCACATATAACTTACCCCCAAATCCTCACTTGGAGAGTTACAAGAGATGTTAGCATACTAAAGGCCCTGGGAAGTCCTGCAGCAAACACCTTTTCCCACAGATGACTCAGGGCTTCCCTTCAGCCACTTGGTAGCCTTCATGCTTCACAGGAAGCCTGGCTCAAGCAGTAAGGAGCCATTGCAGGTTTCAGTGAGAGGAAGCGGCAGGATCAATACCAGTAATGGAGGATGGGATGGCTGGTCTGTGCCGGAGGCAGGGAGACCACCAGCTGGCTGGTCACTGGCTAAGTCAGAGGGTCCATCTCAGTAGCTTACCTAGAAGGATCCCGAAGGAATTGCCCACAGAGAATGGGGGAGACAAGTGAGAAGACAGTGGCTGCCTCCAGGCTCTGTTAATGCTACATCTCACAGGCCCCCTCCCCAAGCAGCTGTCATCAGCCACGCCCCCCCCCCACCCCCACCCTCCACCCCCGGCCTTCTCAGGGCTTGGAAAGAGCCATTGAAGGCTTCTTACTGCCAGCATGTTTACGTTCAGCAAGGGCAAGTCCTGTGTCCTGAGCCAGTCCCCTCTGGGCTCCAGGGGACACCGCTTCCAGCAAGGCACACCTCGCCTTTCGTCACCTTCCAAGAAGGAAAACATGAGATGAAATGCAGTGCATCCCCGTGCCACCTCGGGCCTCTATGCCGCAGCAGAGCGGAGACCTGAACCTCCCAGGGGAGCTCCGAGCCAGATGAGAAACACTTCTTGTACTTTTAGCCAGACCTGCTTGTTGGCAGGAGGCTTCTCTGAATAATTATCTGTAACGTATGCTTCAGGCCAGGGAGCACGTGAGACTCGAGACAGGGAACTGGATATCCAGCTGCAGCTTACGGGCTCCTGCAGGCAAACCTCAAGAAACAGCAAGCCTGGGAGAATGGATCTGGTGGAAATGCACTGAGTGGGTATGGGTGTGGATGGGCAAGGGCACAGGGAGGCTTTCTGTATTGTTCTCTTTCCTCTTACGGTTTTCTACTCCTAACAGGTCAATTCTTGTCTAAGCTGCCCTCACTGTAAAGTCGGGGGAGGCCTCACAGGAAGACTGCACAGGTCTCATTGTTTTCTATGCTTCTGGTTTCTGTAAGGCCGCCAGGGCCTCCCCGGGCCCTCTTTCTCCCCTGGGTGTGAAACAGGGAGCCAGAGGAGGGGACACCCAGCTGGGATGCTGGGAGCTGGGTGTCCCACACTGTCCTTTCATTCGTTCATTCATTCATGGTGTGTGTACTGAATGTGGCACTTGGCCTGATCTTTGTATTTGTGTTGGGGATAAAAGATAAACAGGCGTGCTCTGCTCAGTAGTTAGAGTGTCAGCCCGCACACTGAAGGGTCACAGGCTTAATTCCCAGTCAAGGGCACATTCCTGGGTTGCAAGTTCGATCCCTGGCCCCAGTCGGGGCAAGTGCGGGAGGCAACCAATCGATGCATATCTCTCTCTTTCTCTCTTTTTCTCTCTCTTTCTCTCTCCCTCTCTCCCCTCCCTTCCGCCTCCCCCCCCCACCCCCGTCTCTTCCTCCCTTCCACTCTATCTAAAAATCAATGGGAAAAATATCCTCCAGTGAAGATTAACAACAATAACAAAAATAAACAGTGATGGGCCTCCAGGAGTTCTTGGTCTAGGAGGGAGGCTGATAAACCCCCAAGTAGCCCATGTTGAAACGGGCATGCTGGGGCCGTGTCCACAGTGCACAGACACACAGCACACGTCCTGATCCTGCCTGGGAAGTCGTGGGCAGGGGGCAGAGCCAGGCCCATGCTGGGCTGAATTTGAGAAATAGGGTGTGCAACGGGCAGGTTCAGGTCAGGGTGCTCCGGTGAGAATCTGCATGTGCAAATGTGTGGAGGCTTGAATGAACAGTGTCTTCAGGAGCTGTGCATGGTGGGGTTTGAGCAGAGCATGGCATTTGAAGGGCATGCGGAAAGAAATGGGGCAGAGAGAGGGGACGTCAGGGCCCAAGGAATGGGGGCTTGATTGCCAGACTAAGGAGTGTGGCTTTTGTCCAGGAAAGAGGAAAGAGGGCCTGGGTGAAGGCAGTTCCAGAGAGGGTGAGTGGAATTAGGGTGTGGATGGAGCGGACAGCAGGAGACCCTGAGCAAAGCTGAAGTCTAAGGGCAAAACCCAGGTCTGCCTGTGGACACTTAATGAACCTATTCCATAGTAAAATAATGGAAGCCACCTGAATGTCTGACGATAAGGGGGCATGGAACCATTAAATTTCAAAAGGTCTTCTCACGCACAGCCATTTGGAGTGTGGGTCTCACCGCCTCCTGGGTTTCTCCCTGCCCAGGAACTGAGCCCCAGTCCCTGCTGCTCCTGCGGTCCACAGCTACTCCCACAGCCCACGGCTACTCCCACAGCCCACAGCTACTCCCACAGCCCACGGCTACTCCCACAGTCCACAACTGCCCCCACAGCCCACGGCTACTCCCACAGCCCACAGCTACTCCCACAGCCCAGGGCTACTCCCACAGTCCACGGCCTCCCCCACAGTCCACAGCTCCTCCCACAGTCCACGGCTACTTCCACAGCCCACAGCTACTCCCACAGCCCACGGCTACTCCCACAGCTCACAGCTACTCTCACAGTCCACAGCTGCCCCCACAGCCCACAGCTACTCTCACAGCCCACTGCTACTCCTACAGTCCACGGCTGCCTCTCAGAGCCTTTTGATAGAACCCAGTGGGAGATGGGGGTACCCCTCCATTCTGATGAAGATGCTTCCCTTCCCCTGGGGCACAGGTGTCCCGGGTCTCAGTGACTGTGGGGACAGGAAGTTCAGGGAGGAAAGCAGACCCTCACTTTATCAAACACTATCCCTGCACACATACCCACATGTCTTCATGTCTACAAGCTGGAAGCAAATGCCTAAAAATGGAAATGTGTGCGCAAGGTTGGTGGAATGGTGGGTGGGTCTTATTTCTAAAATTTCCTGGAATCATGTTGCCTTTTTAATAATAATATTGGAAAAAACACAGCCACACACACACACAGCCCTAGTCGGACACACGTGCAGTATTGCGTAGCCTGCCACGCTAGCCTTCATTTTTCCAGTTCTCCCAACGCAACTATGAACGTGTAAATTCCATGCACCTTGCTTTCTTCTGCCTTGATACAAGGAGGTCAGAACACATGGATTTTCATTTCCCCAAAAAATGTCAGGCTGATTATGAATGTAGGGAAGTCGGTTCAATACTATATGCATTCCGGACTAAGATGTCAGCTGATGTGGGCACGCTGATCCCACATCCCAGTCTTCTCAGTGCCTTTGGTGTGGGTGAGCCTGGCTCTGGCCTCTGGGACACAAGTCTCTCTACCCCGTCTCTGGCTCCTAACAGACCTGACCAGGTTTTCCGTTAGAGGGCTCTATGATGCTGTGGGATAAGACACAGATACTTCTCTCCGGGGTGGGAGGAAGGTGGCTCCAAGCACCGGGCTGTGGGGAGACCTTCCCTCTGCAGTCAGGGCACGAGGCTGGGCTGCTGTCAGATGGTGCAGGGTAGACCAACGCTGCAGGCCCCCAGTGAGCACCCAGATGACTCTAGGAGGCTCCTGCCCTGACATGAGACACACCTGAGGGTTAATCCCAGCCCGGCCTTCTACAGAGGATTGTCACGTCCCCACTGAGCCTCAGTTTCCGCATCTCACAGACCTCCGGGGGTGGGTGTATAATCAGCCAGGAGAGAGGAGGGAGGTGAAAGCGCGCTGGGCCCTGCACGATGTGAGCAACCTGTCTCCCTGGTTTGGGGTCACCCAGGCCCCTGGAAAGGATTTCTCTCAAAGCCCTCCAGATGGTCTCCGTAATGCCCGTCAAGGGCTCCGGGAGCGCGGGGAAGAGAAGCCGGCCTTTGAAAAGCTGTGACCTCGTTTACAACCCGGATGAACATCACCAGGATTTCCTGAGGCTTGGTCTCATGTCAAGACTGAGGAGCCAACACCTCGTGAAAACGGGTTTATAGGGAAGTAGCCAGATAGGTAGGAGCAGCAAGGGGCGGCGTGTGAAGCCGGCTCGTTGTTAACTGCATTTGCGGTCACCAGCTCTGTGTGTTTGATGTGTCTGGGTTGACACCTCTCATCATTAATAAGAACTGTTATTTCTAAAAAAAAAAAACAGCTTGCCCGGACCCTGCTGCTGGGTCTTCTCACCTCATTTCCCTTTCAAATATGAGGGGCCTCTGCAGAGAGGTGAGATCTGCCTGGGGACATTTGAAAGTGTACAGTTTATTGGCATTTAGTACATTCCTAGTGTTGTAAGCCACAACCACTATCTAGTTCCAGAACTTTTCCATCGCCCTGAAGGGAAACCCAGCACCTTGCACAGACCCTGTCCACCCCTCCCCCTGCCCTGGGCAACCACTAACCTGCCTGCTGTCTCTTTGGATTTACCTCATCTGGACATTTTATGTAAATGGATTCATACTACATGTGCCCTTATGAAGTGTCTTCTTTCTGTTAGCATCAGGTTTGGGAGATTCACCCATACTGTAGCTTGGGTCAGCACTTCATTTGTTTTTATGGCTGAGTAATAGTCCATTGCATAGATTCACAGGTATCCCCCACTTTTCGAAAGTTCATGTTATGCCACTTAGCTATGCAAGAACTACATCAGTAACCGTTTTTGCGAACAGAAAGAAATCCGAAGAGGGTTTCCACTTTTACTGGAAAAGGTGAAAAGTGGAAATAGCGTCCAGCGTTTGTTTTGCAGCGGCCATTACAGAGCAGTGCACACCACTGCGAGAGAGGCCCCACCGTGCTCCTTCCCTGGGGCCGCACTCAGCGTCCCAGGCCCCCGAGCTTTAAACTGTGTCTGTGAGCATCTGTGCTCTATCTCGGTTTATTTTGTGCATTCCTGCTTTTACTATATGTTAGTGTTATTTTAGGTTTTATGTGCTGTTTGATGTGATTTGGTGGGTTCTTTTGAGGGCCTGGGAACTTTCAAATTGTTTGTAGAAATCTAATCAGGTGGGGCAGGGGTGAGGCAGGACCCATCCTCGTGGGAAGAGCTGGCTCCAGCTGGAGGGGAGCATTATGCCTAGAGCAGTGGTTCTCCGAGTGTGGTTCCCAGCCCAGCAGCATCACCTGGGAAGGTTCCTATCAGTGTTCAGGGGCCAGGACAGAAGCTGAGGCCTGCTGTCTGGTGAGGGCTCTCCCTCCCAGGTCTGCACTCATGTGTGCCTGCCTCTCCTTCTGTCCCCCTTCCTTCCCTACCCTGCTGCAGGCCCTGGTTGCCACCTGAAATCACTGTACTTCCTGGCCAGCCAAGGAGCCAGGCCATCCTGAATCACAGCTGACAAGCATCCCCTTCAGGCCTCTAACCCAAGGCGAGGGTGGGGGGGTGAGGGGTGCAGCGGGGAGAGAAGGGGAGGGGAACAGACAGTAGTAAAGATGAGATAGTTCCAAACGCTGTAGCCAGGCTGGGCTTCTCCATCTGCTGTCCACCTGAGTCCTGGGTCTGAGCTCTTTTTTTCAATCCACATCCCTCTGGGGGGGTCAAGACCCCATTTCCTACTTCCTTGGAGTGGAAGGAGCTCACAACCATACTGATACCTCGGAGGGGACACAGCTCCCTGGAGGCTCAGTGAAGCCCAGGGCACCACCAGTTGGCACAACACCATCCCCCCACCCCCTTTTGAGCTGGGCTGAGCCCCCCCAGGTCTTTGATGCTGATCGCCAGTGGGGTATCCATGCCCCCTCAGGTCCCCACCTCCCCAAGGTGACATCTTCCCCCAACCCCTGCCCTCGTTAGTCCCCCTCACGTGAGGAGGAGGGAGCCGATGGGGTTCCCAGCGTTAGCCTCTGCGTTGTTAAGGCATAAGCTCTAGCCCTGCATAGGCTTCTCAGAAGAACTGATTCAGAAGCAAACCACCAAAAAGCACCCTGGAGGCTCACCATTTTTTTGAGTTTTTCACTCCCACCCTGACCACCTGACTTCCCCTCCAGGCAAGGTGGGTGCCTCTGATCAGGAGCTGGGCTCCAAACAGCTGGAATGTGGCTCTGCCCCTATGGGCTGTGTGACCTCAGGCAGACATCCAACCTCTCTGGGCTGCTGCCTCTCAGCTTAGAAACCCAGCCCCACAGGGACTGTGCCAAAACCATGTTCTCCTGGGAAGACTCCTGTGTAATTGAAGCCTCAAAATAGGCTTCTCTGTGTTGGTCAGACTGTCACTGGGTAACTCAGCGTCAAGACTGCACCTCCTTCAAGTGGTCCCTGGGTTCCCCACGGGAGAGGGAAAGTGCCAGTTTGATCAAGGCACGCTCTGTTTGGTTCGTGCTGAAGAGATGCAGTCCCCATGGCCATGCACTTTCTGGGCACTGTGAGGGACTGCCCAGGTAATTATTAACCCAGGACCCTTCACATGCCCCCTTTAGGTGCTAATCTCCCAGCAGGAACCTTCCCCATGCCTGTCTGGGGGCGGCAGGGGAAGCCTGCTGTGTAACCTCTGGCCTTCCTAGTGGAGAGAGGGCGTGGGGCAAGCTGGCAGCCCCACTGTGGCCCATGCATTTCCCCTGAGTCCTGATGAGAGCTGGCTACAGTTTTACTGTCTTCTCTCTCCAGTTGAAAGGGGCCTGGAAAAGCCACTTCCTAATTATCTCTTAAAAGCAGTGTCACCAGCTCAGATGGTTTGAGTTAATAAGTGAGGGGCCTAGTATGCTTTCAAGAGTAAAATCAGGACATTAATCTGAAATGGCCCTATTTCGTAGGGTCATAGATTGGAGTGAGCCTAACCAGACATGCCTGCGTGTCCCCAGGGTATGGTCTCGGCCCTGCCTCTCCCTGATCCCAGTCCCCATGCCCACAGCTCAGAAGGGTCTCCCAGTCTCAAGCCCTTATGTTATGTCCTTAGCAGGACATTCAGGGAGGAACAGGTGGAGTCCATACCTCCGTGTCTGCAGACTCAGGCCCTGTCCTTACGGTCCTTCCCACCAGGGCTGGTTCCCAAACTTGTCATAGACCCAGTCCCCTGGGCCAGGACCCGCACCCTCCCCCAGCCTGAGTCAAATGTCCCTTTTCATTCATTCCTTCTTTTTTTCAAAATGTTGGAAGAAAATGTTTTGATGTAAAAAAATTAATATGTTACGTTAAAAATAATGATTCATGAATTAAATCAACTACAATTGCAAAATCAAAACTTGGAACTTACAATCAGATGTGGGTGGCAACGTTTTTTCCCTTTAGGAGAAAAACACAAAAGCAAACAGAGAAAAGGAACCCACAGACAAGCTCCCATGCAGCGGGGGAATCTAAGGCTGTGAAGTTTTACACAGCTGATCAGAGCGTCCACCCCCACACAGGTCATGCCTCAGTGCCATGCTGGGCTCCTCACAAAGGCCGCCTGCCACCCAGGGTCATGATCCCACCAATGAGCTGCAGTCTCATCTTGCTTTGACTCTGGTGGCATGTGACCTGTGGACCTTCCCCTGCTCTCAAGGGCCCCTTTCCATGGCTATTACAGACAACAAAGCAAGTGGTTCCTCAGTGGCAAGAAGGACTTTAGTAAAAAAAAAGAAGCCAAATATAGAATTTTCTATCCACCAAAGAGTGGCCTATGCATACAGTTCGTCACAGTTCACAAAGCATGTTTACATCCGTTGCATGCTTTGGGGGTCATGTTGGAGGCAGCATGGATTCAGGTGCGAGCCCCGGATGAGAGTCTGTAGAGCTGGGCTCCAGTCCCCACCTGAGGCCGTAGGGCCTCCCTGCGCTTCAGTTTGCCAGTCTGTAAAATAAGCAGGCTGGACGAGATGAGTGGTTTCTTTATTTTTGTTTCATTTTTGTCTTTATAAGTCTAGTGTTTTTTTTCTCTATTAATTGCAGGAGTAATAGGATTTCTTGCTTATTGTCATAGTCTGTTTGAGCTACTATAACAGAATACCATAAACTGGGGGGCTTATAAACAACAGACATTTATTCTCCCAGTTCTGCGGCCTGGGAAGTCCAAGGTCAAGGCGCCAGCAGATTGGGTGTCTGGCGAGGGCCCACTTCCTGGTTCATAGATGGCCGTCTTCTGTGTCCTTACATGGCAGTGGGAAGGGGCAAGGGTGCTCCCTGGGGCCCCTTTATAAGGACCCAATCCCATCACGAGGGCTCCACCCTCATGCCCCAATCACCTCCCACTGGCCCTACCTCCAAGCATCATCACATTGGGGGGTAGGTTTTAACATATGAATTGGGAGGAGGGGGCACCAACATTCAGTCTATAGCACTTACTATTTAAAAATATAACAGTACCGAAATGTCAGAGTCCACCTTCGTCCCTGCAGGATCCCTCTCCCCAGAGGTTCCACCATTACCAGCTTCATGTGGGACCCCCCGTAAGTGGGATAAATAAAGCCTATGAACAGCTGCACATCAGGCCTTTTTCCTCACATTTGTATGCATATATGCCCAGATGTGTGTACAGCTCATGTTTAGCATTTTTACACTTTTTTTCACATTTCTAATAGTGCCTAGAATAGCACCTAATTTGCTAGTTAACTTGCCAAATGTTTGTTGCGTGGTTAAATTAACAAGTTGTTTGGGGGGGTGGGGTTGTTGTTTTTTGTAGTTGTTTTTCATTTGTTTTGTTTTTTCACTAAACCCTACATCGTGGAGATCTTCCTGAGCTTTGTGTTTGGCTGCCGCAAGGCTTAACCAAACTTTCCCTAATACAGGTTCACAAGCTGTATCCCGTCCCTTGGGGCTCCATGTGTGCAGAACTCAAAATGCCCCATTTTTGAAAGGTAATATCATGTGTGTGCAGAGCCCCATAACCAGACATGCTGACATTTCTGCAGTGAAATGTAAACTACGCCCCGTAAGCGGGATAAATAAAGTCTATGAACAGCCGCACATCAGGCTGGGTGTGCCTCCAGATGTGCCTGTTGGGGTGGGAGATAAACTGTGCTTAGAGCTTTGGGGATGTGGAATAAGAGGGGTGCAGGCTTTCGCACGCAGTGCCTCGCACATCCAGACCTGTTGGGCAGACGTGGCTGAACCAGGGTCTCCCCACCCCTGGTGTCCTCGCTCTCCCTGATGCTTACGGGTCTCTGTTCTTCCCAACTCTGAGAGCTGGCAATGAGGGGGTGTGGTGTGGGCACTCAGGAGGGCAGCCTGCCCCCAGAGGCACCAAAAAATGCTTTCCAACCGGGCCCATCCTGTGAGCTCCCTCCCTGCCCTACCCCAACCGGGCAGATTTGCCAGCTGCTTATTCTCATCTTCACAGGGAGACTTCCCCCACAGCAGCCACTGCCTTTTCCCGACGTTAACTACCCCCAGCTCTGGCCCTCCCTTTGAGACTGATTTCACTGTTCGGATCTCTGAATTTACAAAGACCTTTGCAATATTGCAGGTTGGCTCCCAGCCCTCCCTTCTGGTTTCCACACAGTCCTCTGCTCTGCACCCTTCCTTCTGAGGCACAGGTCTGATGGTGGTGTTTTCCTACTCAATGAGGTACGCCTGCTGCAGGGAAGCGGCCGTGGGCTTCAAGGGGGCTGTCCACCCTGATATTGGAGCTGCTGGGGTGTTTGGGCACATGTGCCCACCCAGGGCTCCGGTCGTGGGTAAAGCCCTGCTCAGTCTGGCCCTGCCTTCTCAGTCTCCTCACTGCCCTGCCACATGCACAGGACCCCTCGCTGCCCCCCAGCACCGTCCCCTCCTTCAGCAGCCTGCCCTTCCTCCTGCTCTGCCGTCTGCTCTCCCTATACCGCCTCATGCAGCTGCCCCAAAGGCTCTCGCCATCCACATGGTGGAATTGGCTGCCAGTGGGAGATGAACAGGGGGGCTGGGGAGGAATTCTGCAGGCAGGGGGGCCCAGGAGGAGGGGAGGCCACCAAGGAAATGGGGGTGGGGGGGTGGGGGCCCCCTGGAGGTGAAGTGGTAGTCATGGAGCCTAATGGCTGGAAAGGAGAGAATCTAAGACAACTGAGATTTCTGGCTGCACTGTGACTCGACTTGAGCAAGATTGTTTAAGCTGATCTCAGAAACCACTGGATTGCTTTGGGGCAGCTGTGGGGTAACTAAGCCACTTGAAGATGGGGGAGGGGTTAGAATTTTGCTTCTTGAACACCATGAGGTCCGTCCCTCCCTCACCAGAGGCATGGAGGAATGCACCCCCTTTGCCCGGTTCCATGTTTGGAGGAGGTAGTGTTGAGTCTGACAGGTGTGAAACATCAGCCCATTATGGGATCCTGTTCAAATTACCTTCGTAGTGGCTCTCCTCGACTAATACGCCCCCACTGCCGGCACCGACCCCAGGCGATTCGGTGAACCCGCAAGTGTCTTGCCATCAGTCCAGTGCAGCTTCCTGCCACGCCCTGCAGAATTGGCTGCAAGACGGTCCACTTTGTCCTTGACACCGTCCTCCAGCGGTGACTCCATCCGCAGAGGAGATACAGTTGCTGCGGCTCGTCTCTTGATTTGGCAGGTGGATGGAGCGAGGGCCCTTTGGCAGCGTGCTGGCCTCCGCAGGGGAAGGTACAGGCCGCGCGGTTGCTTTGAGGGTGTCACATGAGGCGTCCTGTGGATGTTTCCCACGCACTCCCTGCCCTGCTAACTCCTCATTTAGCTTCCTGAGCACTCTTTCATCCAAAGGTGCTTATCTCCTGGAAGTAAACAGGACATGACTTGTACACTGGGGGCTGGGGGAGGAGTTCAGTTGCATCTAGGGAGCTTGCTTTTACACAAATAAACCTTCAGCTCGGCCATCCACTAGCCGTGTGGCCTTGGGCAAGTCCCACAACCTTTCTGAGCTTCTATTTCCTCTTCTGGAAAATGGAAATTAAAGATCTTATGAGGGCACACTGCTCCATAAATAGTTGTTGAGTGCCTACCAGTCCAGCAAGATGATACATAAAATCAACAAAACAAAACCGTGGCCAGTGGAGCTCCCTTTTAGGAGGGAGACCAAAAATAAATGATGACGATAGTAAGTCAGTTACATAGTCTTCTAGAAGACGGCAAGTGCTATGGGAAAGAGAAAACGCAGATGTAGGCACCGGGGATCTGGAGTGTGCCGGTTGCAATATTAAACAGAGGTGGGGAAGGGGTCTGGGGTCCCCACTGGGGAGAGGACATTTGAGCCGGGACTGAAACCAGAAAAGGGGAAGTGGGGTCCCTTTGGCAGGCTTTGGCGTTGTGCCTTCATCTCATCCCCACAGCAACCCTATCTCATTACTGCCCATGTGCCTGTTCTGTCGCTGAGAAAACCAAGCCTAGGAGAGGGGCCAAACCACCAGGAGCCCGTGGATAGAGCCAGCTGGTGAGTGGCAGCCCCAGTACTCAAACCCACGTCAGAAGTTTGAGGGGTTTTTTAAGCCTTTATTTTTGGCCAAGGAGATTAATTTCTTGTTCTCACCATACTCAACCAGTTCTTCATAACTTCTTATTTTACTCCTTGCCCTTGCAGTTGGCACAACTCGCCCCCATCCTCCACCCCACCCTGTCCCCCCGTATTTTACTCTTGTAGATGCCTCTCTGGTTTCTTAGTCCCAATTTTCTTTTTCTTTTTTTTTTTTTTACCTTTTGACATCATTTGTTCTTCCTCCTTCATTTCCTCTTGGCTGTGCAGGTCTGTTGAATAAAGCCAGGGTTAACTCAGGCACCAGAATCAGCAACTAAACCCTTTGCCTAACAGCTTTAATGAGAAACAGAAAAGTGAAGGAAGTGGCTCTCCTGCCAAGTCTGTACATTATGCCAGGGCTCGCAGCCAAGCCAGGTCCGTGTCGGAACCTGGAACGTTCAGCTGCACTTCTCCCGTGAGCAGTGCCCTCCCCAGGGCTGCCCACCCTCCTAGGGCCACCCGCCCTCTAGTGCCCGCCTTCACCTCCTGACGCAGTTCTCATCTTCAAAGGATGAGCCTCGGCTGCCCCACCACCTTGTTTCTTAAAAAGGACCCAGAAACCCAGAGCTGTGTGTAGAATCGGACTTTTACATCTGGGCAACCAATTCACATGTCTTAAAAACACTCTGCAGGCCAGACAAAGCATGTCTGTAGGTCAGCTCTGGTCTATGGCTATCATTGTGCAGCCTCTAATCTAAAACTTACACTGAATTTTCTAGCATAGAGTTGGTCAGGTTTGATTTTTTTTCTAAACTCATTCTGAACCAATTTATTAGACCTTTAGAACTGTAGTTCTCAAGTTCAAGCTGAATCAGAAGGATGTATTGGTAACAGCTACAAAATTAATGCCTGGAACTGTTGTCACACTCCGATTCACATTTGGACTGACGGAACCCCTGGTGCAGTGGGGTGGGCGAGGTGAGGTGGGTTGGGGTTGGGGATGGCTTTGTGTGGAGAGGACAGCAGAGGCTCAGCTGAGGGCTGGGAGATGGTGGCCTCAGAGGTGAGAAGAGGAGAAGATGTTTCCATGGCAGTAGGAAACCCACCATCCAGAAGGGACCACAGAATCAGGCTCCCTGTCACAGGGCCTGTGGGGTGGGAGAGCTGTGAGCTAGGGCAAGGCGGGTGCCAGGGTCAGTTGGTCAGAGAGTCAGTGATGGTGCCTCCGATGGAGGCTTGGGCTGCTCAGGCCCTTGCTGTCCAGTGTCCAGGCCTGAGCCTGAGCTCAGCCAAGGGGACAGCAGGCCTTTGAGTAAAGCTGCCCCGTCATCACCTACAGCTAGAAAAACAAGGCTCGTCTCTAGCCTTGGTCAGCTGTGCTCCCTGTCCACTGTCTCTTAACATAGATCTTAGGGTGAAATGGACCAGCTGTGTGAATGGGTGTGAGCTCGTCATTCCATCCCTTTTGGCTGCAGCAGGGATGCTGGCACCTATTTTGGTTTGAGGGCTGTTGCCTGGTGACGCTGCTTGAACCCACTCAGGCTAGCGAAGTGCAGAGACTTGGATGTGCATCTCAGGTTCTGAGTCCTCACTACGTACGCACAGAGCATTTCCTTTTACACTGAAACACAGGAGAAGGAAGCCCGCCCAGGATGGCAGGCAGCAGCCTGGCCCCGCACAGGCCCATGCCGTCTTTCTGGCAGGTGTCCTGTTTACACTTCCTGATTCCTTTGGCTTAGTGCCACCCTCCGCGTGCCACCCTCCGCACACCACCCTCCGAACACCATCCTCCAGCATACCACCCTCCGCATGCCACCCTCCGCACGCCACCCTCCGCACGCCACCCTCCGCATGCCACCCTCCAGCATGCCACCCTCCGCACGCCACCCTCTGCATGCCACCCTCCGCACGCCACCCTCCGCATGCCACCCTCCGCACGCCACCCTCCGCACGCCACCCTCCGCATGCCACCCTCCGCACGCCACCCTCCGCACGCCACCCTCTGCATGCCACCCTCCAGCATGCCACCCTCTGCACGCCACCCTCCGCACGCCACCCTCCAGCATGCCACCCTCCACACGCCACCCTCCAGCATGCCACCCTCCGCACGCCACCCTCCGCACGCCACCCTCCGCACGCCACCCTCTGCATGCCACCCTCTGCATGCCACCCTCCACACACCACCCTCCGCACCTGGGCCTTGGCCATCCCAAGAACGCTGGTTTAGGATCCTGCTGTGGGGACGCTTGGCACCGGTTTGGTTCTGGTCTTGGTCCTGGGACTAGCTGAACGTTTCTGAGGCTGGTTTTTATTCTATGTGTGTCTGGGTGGTTGTGAGGGCTGGACCTCCATATTGACTGACTCAGTCAGTGCGTGTGGGGCCCACATCTAGAAAGGCATGGAGCCTCGTGCCTTGCATTCTGAACCTTCTCTTGCCCATGACGTGGTCATTTGTTTTGCTCCACTTTCATTCTACTCCCTGTTGAACCAAATGCATTTTTGTAATTTGAAAGCGTTTTGGACAGCAGGAAAGAAGTTAAGCTGACGTTTCTCTTCTGATCTGTGATGGGGGTGTATCCTTCTGGTTTCCACGTCCGCAGCCTCCCCTGGTCTCAGTTGCCGGGAGCCGGAATTGAGAATCAGAACCTGAGATGCACATCCAAGTCTGCACAAGCACGGCAGGGTGGTGTGGGGAATGTTTTGTCTCTGCAACGGTCAGAGGGCTCCGAGCCGCCGGACCAGGCATTCTCCACTGGACAGGACAAAATGCACACTCACCAAGTCACTTTCTCTGAATTCTGCCCGGATGTGTTCCATGGCTGATGCTGTCCCTTCCCAGCCCGTGCTGAGTTGATTCAGCCAACCCCCCAGGAACAAAAGATACAGCCCACAGTCCTCACCGATGGCCTTGTCCAGAGTTGGTTGTGGTGGGACCTTTTAAACCCTGAAGGTTCTGACGCAAATGAGCAGCTCTCCGTTTCCCTTTCTCCTCCCGCGCCTGCCCCTGGCTGTGTGACTGCTCTCCCTTTCAGGTTGAACCAGTCGGGGTTTTGCTGCAGTGAGGAGCAGCCCCAAGGGCCAGGGGTGGGGGTGTCTGCTGGTGGGAATCAGCGGGCAAGGCCTTGTTGGGGGTGAGCCCGTTCGTGGCCTTACAGCCCAGGAATGATGAAGAGTGCTTGGTGTCCAAATAAACAGCCGGACTTGGTTGGAGTGAGGCCGACGCACTGGGTCTTCCTGGAGGAAAGACCACCGCCTGCCCTGTGGTTGTGCTGCTTTGTGTGAGTCGGGCTCCGCTGCTCCAAACACTACGGTGCAGTCGGTCTCCCTCCTTAACCTGCTGCCCTGACGTGTAGACTTAGTGGTTCCTCACGCCTTTCACATACCAAACTGAACAAAAACAAGTTCATCCTGGCTTACGTGCCCCTATATATTGTCCCAGGCTGTCCCCTGGGCGGTTCCTTGCTTGCCCTCCCAACATGTGTGAGTGCTTCTCACCCTCAAATACTGCCTTCCTGATAAAGCCTTTCTGGACTCCCATGTGGGAAGCTATGCCTCCTCCCGCTGTGTCGTCTCCCTCAGGCAGCTCTGTGAGCATGGCCACCCCCTGGCCGGGCGGTGAGCTCCTTGGGGACAGCAGCTGGGTCCTGTCCCTCTCCACCCCCTGCAGTGCCCAGACAAGCCGGGCTTGGAGGTGGTGGAAACACCTCTGGGAAGCCTGGACTACGTGCTGCTGTGCACCTACCTGCTGGTGCCCCAGGCGTGTAATGCATTTGGGAGCAAGGAGTCCCCGCAGGTGAGAAGAGGTTGCATTTGGATGGTGCACTGGAAAGAAAACACACAGAGGTAGGATGGCAGCCTGCATTTGTTCATAACCAGATAAGATGAGCCCTCCGGAGCCCGTGCCTGAGATCTGGCCACCAGCCTCCCTAACACTTGGGGGCTCCCCACTTATACAGCAGGATCTAATCTCCATCTCTGGGTCTCTTCCAGTCAACATTGCAAGGAAGCCAGCTGCTCTGGCCCGCCAGGAGTACATGCAGTCTACAGTGGGCTCAGAAATCTATATAAATGTGCAGAATACATGATTTAGACTGCAGACTGCTTCAGAAAAACGGGCAGTGTTCCACCTTTTGTGTGAACTTGCCGATAAGCCAGCGGGTGCTCCCTCCCCGCCACACAGGAGAAGCGGGCACACAGAGGGGTAAGCTGCTCAAGGCCAAGGCCCCTCTCAAACCTGGAGCTCCTGTCAGCTTAATTACAGAAAAAGCACATCAGTGCAGCCGCCCGCATCTGGACATCATCAAACAACTTGGAGCAAATGCCGTCAGTGGTTTCCAAGCAGATCAAGATAGTGCTGATTTATATGCCAGCAATACTCCCAGATAATGATTTGGCCAGAGGAAAAATTTTGACCTGACCACAACTGCATTGTGTCTGATAGCAAATGAACTGCTTAACAGCCAGACCAAAACCCATTCAGAGAAGGGTCTTAAGTGCATACAGTATAAAATTTGATTTCAACAAACACTCACCGAGTGCCCGCTCCATTCCAGACCTGGACACGATGCCAGGAAAGCAAAGGTAAAGAGAGCACAGCCCAGGTGGCGTGGCCGGGAAGCTTGCACACGGACTGCTGGCACTACAGAGGTCTCTGGGGCCATGGAGGAGGGCAAGACCTGCTTCCGGGGTGAAGGAGAGAGGCAGGAAGTGGGGCTGCACCATGGGTCGGGAGTAGGGCGCTGTGTAGTTCTAGAAGGGGGTTGAGCATCAGAGAGACATGGGGACTTGTTCTAGTTGCAGTGGCGGGTTTTTGAGGAGGAGGTGGTCTGAAAGCATTCTCCCAAGCAGGATGGAAAATGGCCTAGAAGGGCCCAACGGGGTTCAGGCCAGAGGGGCAGAAAAGGTGTGGGAAGGTGGGACTGTAAGCACAGGCTCAGGGGACAGGGGACCTAGTGCCCAAAGGATGCAGGGGACAATGCCCATCACAGGGTGCAGAGCGAACCCCAGTACAGGTAGGGACTCTTCTACACACCAGACAGCCAAGCTAAGCTTAGGGCGGCTCCTACAGCCAGCAGAGCTCCAGAGTGACCATCTGGGCCAGCTGGAGAGGAAGAGATGAGTCAGGCCTAGCCTTGCCCCTGGGACTCCAGGGCTGGGAGGGGAGATGGATCCCTCACGGGCTGGGAGGGGAGATGGATCTCTCACAGATGGGATACCCGCTCTAATAGAGGGAGGCACCAGACACAGCAGATGACACTTGTCACTGACAGGGTCATCTCAAAGGCTGTGAGGAGAGACCTAGCTGGGGAGAGTGTGAACACAGTTTGAACCCAGTATGTCTGGCCCCAAAGCCCTTGCTGCCCTCCTTTCTGCCTCACTCCTCCACTCAGCCCACGAGGAAGCTCCCAGTGTGGCAGGGAGACCATGAGCAGGCAGACCCCAGAGGAACCTGGCCTGTTAGGTCAGGAAGGGCTCTGGGTTGGGGGAAGGTGACGTCAGAGCTGGGCATGGAGAATGAAGGGGATGGCTTTCCAGGCTGAGAACAGGAAACAAGGATCTGCTGAAAAGAGCAAAGAGCTTACATAGCCATCCAGGAGGGAAAGGGGGCGCCACACACCCAGAGAGGATGCTGAGTGGCCAGTGGGCAGAGCTCAGGCCATGTGGTAGAGACCAGAAAGCAATAAGGCAGGCCCAGGACAGACCTTAATACCTGCCAAGAGGCTTGTACTGGAACCTTAGGCATCTAGAGGACACAGGAGGGTTCAAGGAAAAGAATGCACCTGGTCAGATCCAGCCCTCATGAGCAAGGGGGAAGAGAAGGCCAATTGGGAAGCTAAGCCAGAGGTGGCGGGGCCTGGGGCTTGCACAGAGGCCTTGGTGCCCCCAGGGTGCCCCTGCACAGCACATCAAAGCACTGTACTCTCCCATGGTCTGCCTGAGCAGGGTTTCCTGTGTGCAGCTGGGGCTAGGTCACAGTTATTTATCTAATGTTCTTGGATGGAGTCCCAAGAAAATAAGTTTGCTTATTTAAACACACACACACCACAAAGCAACATTGCAAAACCCACTCCCAAAGAGTAATTGTAAAGAGATTGTTATGGCTCCAATGGTTTATTGCTTCATTGATTTATCTGTTTGTGCATCAGTTTATTGGTCTGCCTCGTGCTCCCCGTTGCTCAGGGCACCCAGGCTGGTATTTATCGGGCTTGTGGAAGTAAGCAGCCCCCAGCCCAGGCTTCCAAGCCTGCAGTCAGCACAAGGTAATGGGAACACTGTGTCTCAGGCAGGCTCTGTGAGCTTACCCTGGAACCCAAGTGGTTGGTGCCCTGCGACAGATGCCGGCCATCCCACTCATGAGGGGGCTTCCAATGGGGTCATCAGCAGTCATAGGCTGAGGAGCAGAGGAGCACTTTTTATAGATCAAGGTGCCTGAGGTCCACCCCAAGCCCCTTGGCTCAGTTTCTGGGGTGGGGACAGGAAAAGTTCTCCAGTGACTCTGCTAATTAAAGGTGCAACCACTGGACCCGCTGATTTCCTAGGGCCTCCCCCCACCCTTCTAGAAACATAATCCACTGTCTCTAGGCACTGGAGCTGGGAGGCACAGGGGCAGGGAGACATAGCTTGTGAGGAATGGGCATGACTATGACTATGGTGCTACCCGGTGAACAGGGGCCTTTAAGGTCCCCTTCTCCCTCCCCATCAGCTCGCCTCCTAAGGAGCTACAGCTGGCATCCCACAAACCAAAAGATTCATATCTTGGAAATTGGGAAAGCAGATGTCAGGATTTTTGGAAGAAAAAGATGAGCTTCCTCCCCAGGGTGGAGGATGGACGGACTTCTCCGACTTGGAAAGGGTCTGTGTGGGTGGGACAGACAAGAGCAAGGCCAGGGAAGTGGCCCAGGAAACAACAGGCTCAGGGATGGCAAAAATGTGCAGAAAGACACACTCAGCTTTTAAAAGTCTTTTTGGCACAAGAAGTAAGAAGAGCCAGAAATGGGACCTGGGACCGAGATGCAGGGGTTACATCAGCAGCGAGGACAGGATGACTCGGGTCTGGGTTACCACTTCTGCTTCAGGTAGAGCGCATCTGATGGAGAACAGGGAGGAGAGATGTGAAGCAAAGGCTATGGGGCAGGTGGTAAGAGTCCGTGTCGCAAAGCAGGTGCAAAAGGCACTTGGCGAATCCCATCTCATGAATTTGAGCCACTAGACCCAGGTGAATTGGGCCCAGAGCATGGAAGGAACTTGCCAATATGATCATGAAAATATGGCTGTGTTTTAAGGAAGAGGGTGGGATGCAGTATCAGAACTGTCCCCGTTTTCTAAGAGATGTATCCTAGAACCTCCAGATGGGGCCTGGGACAGATGATGAAGCCAAGAGACCATGCTCTGTGACCACCTGACAGAGAGCATCAGGGTCCACCAGGTGCAAGCCTAAGCAGGTCTCTTGCATGACTGTGAATCAAGGGTGTGTTTAATCCCAATACATTTCTACTTCAGATGGGTTGACAGAGTGTATAATTTTTTTTTTTGTCTGAGAAAAAGTCATTTGGACTACAGTTGGGATGGGAGCATAGCTGATTGGTTAATAATCATAGCAGCCTAATCAGAAGACTGGCCCATAGTAGGACTCAGTAAACATTGGATGGATGGATGGATGGATGGATGAATGGATGGATGGGTGGATGGGTGGATGGGTGGGTGTGTGGGTGGGTGGGTGGGTGGGTGGATGGATGGGTGAGCCACTGTCAGCCAGGAGCTAATAGGTAATTTTCTTCTTTTGGTCTGTAGGTTTTCTGCTATGGCATACTCCATGCACTGTTTTTAATAACTTGAAGACAGAAAGTGTATGCAGTGATAGTATTTGCAGATGACAGAATTAAAAGTTAATGAAACCTTGATAAACTGTAACTATAGGTAATGGACAGATGCTTAGCATGAAGCAGTTGTGTCATATGGGTCCCAAGAATGCCATCTACACCTTTTAAGACATTTTTTGTTTCCTGTCACAAGAAACCTAACTCAGAATGGCTAGAGCCTATAGGAAAAGAAAAGGGTAGGCCATTGATTTCACTTCAGCAGATGGGTCTGGGTGCTCATCAGTGGCACTGGGAGCCTGTGCCTCCCAGTGCGTGGGTCTGCTGTGCTCCATGCTGGCTTCATCTTCAGGAACTGGGACCTTTGAAGCTCTGACCTCACTTTTGGTGCCTCAACCCAAAGGAAGTCTCTCCTTCCTAACTGTTCCTGCAGATGTCCCATGACTGAGCCTCCTTGGTGTGACCAGAAAAACAAGAGTGGACCAGGCAGTCACATGCCAGAAGCCAGGGTGGGTGTGACTCACCAAATCCTTTGAACTGGCAATGGGGAGGGATTGTTCTCCCAAGGAAAGCAGAATTGCCCATGGCAAAAGGAGATAGGACAGCTGCTCTGCAGGCCACAGACACCCCCATGTGAGGTCAGTGGTGGCTTTATCTGGATTCTGTGTCAGTCCCAGAGTTGCATGGCAGGCCCGGGGTTCAGTAGGACACACCCTCCACCCTTGGGGTTCCTCCAGCCTGGGAACCCATCACAGAATCTAACATTCCCCTTCTTGGCCCTTAAGCTGCCCCCAAGTTAATGAGCTGTGATTCATACCCTCATTAATCTGGCTCCAAACTAGGGCTCCCTCCATACCGTGGGCTTGGGGTAGAAATGACAGGAGGAGCAGCTCTAAAGACTTGTCCTGAGCCAGTGACTGTCAGTTGGAAAAGGGGGTATCCATGGTCCTGCAACACCAGCAGTGTGTCAACTAGAAGCTGGACCTAGGAAGTTTCCTCCCTGCCGGTGATAATGGCCCCACACCCTTAGAGAAGAAGAGGGAAACCCTGTGTAAATATCAAAACCCCTTTATCCCCCACTTCGTGTTTCCTAGGCAGTGCCTGTGGCTCCCTGTGTTATTTCAGCTTGTGGTTTGCAGAGGGAGGTCCAGACATGGTGGGAAGACCCCTGGAAAGAAGGCAGCAGGAGTCAGGATGCAGAGTCTGCCTGGCACCGGACCAGCTATGGGACCCTCTCCAGTCAGCTTGTCTCATGGACCTCACTTTTCCCATCTGTAGAAGGGGACAGTAAGAGCTAGTGCACAGTGGTGGGTGCACAAATGTGAAAGCACCTGTCTTTGAGGTGACTGTGGTTCCCCAAGGGGACAAGGGTCCAGTGTGGAGTGGGTGACCCCAGGAGTGGTGTGGGAGCAGTCAGGGCTGGAGATGTAGGGAAGATGGGAGTGCTCAGTATGGAGGTTCTGGTAGAGGCTACAGGCAGGTGTGTGAGGGAGATGAGGATGAGGGACCAAGGTTCGGGTGGAGGGGAAGAGCTGGGGAGAAGAGCCCTGTAGAAAAGAGATGGAGCCTACAACGTGGCAAGGGGATGCAGGATGCATGAGAATCCAAGAGCATCCCTGTGCCAGGGCAGTGTCATGGATGCAGGGCACAAGAGCATCCATTCAATATCAAAAGACATTGATTTTACATAAGAAAGCCCTTTTTCAAGTGTCTTTCACTTCTTCCAGTTGGTCCAGGAGAGCCTCTCACTTGGGTCTTTAACACCCTTTAAACTTGCTAATCTCCCTTTTTGCACAGAGAACAGACCTTAGGCTAAGCACTTCCAGGCAAGGGTTTTGGCTAAAACTGTTGCATTGTGTAGCTTTCATTGTGTGTGATTTTTAACAGTCATCACGGGAGGATAGTTTTTCTTTGGTGGTAGCCATAGAAGTTTTCTTTCCCAACATACTTACTTCAATTAAAAAGCTAGTTTAAAGAAAAACATACGTTTTAAAAGATGGCGCATGTGGCACAAGAATGATGAAAGACCCAGAAGCAGCTCTCCCAGCAGCTCCAGGCAGCCTTTGTGTGGCTATCGCAGAGGCGGGACCAGAGTGTGTCCTTGAGAGGTGTGGTCAAGCCATGTTAGCTGACCGAAGCTGAGCATCAACAGCTCCTCCCATCAGTCTTCACCGTCCGCTAAGCCCAAATAAAGACCCCGCCACATGTTCTTGTTCAAGCCCACAAGTGCCTAATGTCTTCTCTCCCACCTAATGGCAAATTTCTAGCCCAGGGACCTGGAGCATCTGTAGTTCCTAGAGTGACTAGTTCCCCCAGAGGATTTCACTGCAGAAACACAGCAGCAGTTAGTGACAGCTGCCTGAGTATGACAAGGACACCACTTCCTGAACCCCTGCACAGGCGTACACTGAGTTCCTAATACGTTTGTCATTTGGATCCTCTCTATGGCCCAGCTAGGTATGTATTGTGCCCATTTTTAAGATAGGAAAACTGAGACTCAATGAATGTTTGTCTAGAGTCACACAGTTAGCACTCCCATGTGAGGGATTCAACCCCAGATCTGCATGCCGCTCATTCTCATGCTCTTTGCCTCTGCCTGACAGGTTAGCTCCCCTGCAGGACTCCGCCCCTCCCACATGAGGCCCAGCCAGGCCCCCAGGACTGTGTGGTTTACATGAGCAGGAAAACCTGGCTATGTGCGTCACCCCTTAATAGCTGCCGCCACTTTAAATTAACCTGCTCCCAGGGGGAAACAACTTTGCAATCTTGATAAACTCATATTTCCTTGAAAATAATTTATCAGTTTCTATTCTTGTTCCACCTTCCATGAAATTCACAGTGACTACATTTTCCCGAGGCCTGGTCTGACAAAGAATTTGGGGCCATTTCTGGGCAGGAGGGGCTATCTCTGGGAGACGTGGTTTGCGTGTCAGAGAGCTGGCATGCCAGGACATTCGGCAGTTTATGGGGAACACAGGAGAGAATTGTGGAATTGGAACTGCTGCCAAAGCCCTGTGACTTTGGGGGATGGTGTGGGGCGGCGGGGGGGGGGGGGGGGGGGGACTGGCTCACTGGAGGCCCTGGCCTCAGGAAAAGCTTTTCTGCTTCCATAACCTCACCCTTAACCCCACCCCTGTTCCTCAAGACCCCTCTCCACTGCTCCCCCCTCTCTCCATTCTTCTTCCCGGCTCCTTTCTCCCTCCACCCCCCAAGCAAGAAGCTTGGTTTCTGGGACTCATCACAGCCCTGCCCCATCTTCTCACCAGAAATCAGCTGGGTCACTGGTGGAAACTGAGGCTAGTGGAGGAGGTCAAATGACTTGTCCAAGGTCACACTAATAATTACTGCAATGCTGGCATCAGAGCCAGGTCTGAGTGCCTGTAAAGCCTAGGCCCTTTCCCTCTGCTCATGGTTGCATCTCTGTGCTTCCAGTCCTAATCCATCACCCTGTACTCTTCCAACGTAAATTAGAAATCTTTCATCAGACAGACTGATGTGACATCTGACCCAGAAGTAAATGCACTAAATTTCAACCATAGTCTAAAGATAATGGAATCATGGATTATTTTCTCCCCCACTGGAACTATCCTATCTAATAAAGAGGGAATATGCTAATTGACCATCACTCCATCACAAAGATGGCTGCACCCACAGCTGAGGCCAAGTTCCCTTAAAGAGCCTTAAAAAGCAATCAGCAGGGACCTGAGGCTACGCCCTCCCCTGCCCCCGTGGGGCTTGACAGGGGACCTCAGGCTGTGTCCCAAACCTGGCAGGGCTTGACAAGGGACCTCAGGCCTCGCCCCCCACCCGGCAGGGCTTGACAGGAACCTCAGGCCATGTCCCCTGCCTGGTGGGGCTTGACAGGGGACCTCAGGCCATGTCCCCCACCCAGCAGGGCTTGACAAGGGACCTCAGGCTGCACCCCCCACCCCCCCGGCAGGGCTTGACAGGGACCTCAAGGTGCGCTTCCCGTCCTGGTGCTGGGCTAGGGGACCTAGGCTGCTCCCCCCCCCGCCCCAGCACCAGGCTGGGGGACCTCAGGCCCCACCCCCCACCAGGCAGGGCTTGACAGGAGAACTCAGGCCGTGCCCCCCACCCCCACCCCAGCACCAGGCCAAGGGACCTGAGGCTGCGCCCCCCTGCCTGGCTGGGTTTGACAGGGGACTTCAGGCCGTGCCCCCCACCCAGCGGGGCTTGACAGGGGACCACAAGGTGTACCCCCAGTGCTGGGTTGAGGAACCTCAGGCCATGCCCCCAACCCAGCGAGATCCCCAACCCAGGAGATCTCAGGCCGTGTCCCCCACCTGTCGTGGCTTGACGGAGGACCTCAAGGCCTGCCCCCCACCCCAGTCTGGGCTGGGGAACCTCAGGCCATGCCCCCTGTCCTGGTGCCAGACCAGAGGACCTAAGGCTACACCCCATGCCCAGCAGGGCTTGACAAGGGTGGGACTGGCTGGGTCTGGATCTAGCCCAATGAGGGGGGCCGGCCGGGTCTGGGTCTCATGCCATTTTGAGGCACATGTGGGTGGGCGGGGACTTGACTCTGGGTCCCATGGTGAGCCCCAGACTCTGACAGGAGGAAGGTTTTCATATACATTTTACTAATTTTCTTTCATCTCTGACACTTCTATTATAGAGAAAGGGCAAATAGCATGTTAAATTATTTCCTCTAATTAATCCCCTTTTAATGTGCATGAATTTTGTGCACTGAGCCACTAGTTTTATTATAAAGAAATAGACATTTTGCCCTGGCCAGGTAGCTCAGTTGGTTAGAGCATTGTGCCAATATGCCAAGGTTCCATGTGTTCAATCTCTGGTCAGGGCACATACAAGAAGCAACCAGTGAACACATAAATGGGTAGAACAGCAAATTGATGTTTCCTTCTCTCTCTCTCTCTCTCTCTCTCTCTCTCTCTCTCTCTCTCTCTCTCTCTCTCTTCCTCTCTCTCTCTCTCTCTCTCTCTCTCTCTCTCTTTCTCTCTTCCTCTCTCTCTCTCTCTCTCTCTCTCTCTCTCTCTCTCTCATCAATAAATAAAGATTTTGGTTAAAAAAAGAAACAGTATGTAAATACTATATATGTGTGTGGGGTTTTATACATATTTGACATGGGCATATCATGTTTAAACATACACACATTCACACTTTAAATTGGGCATGACATTAAGCAAAATTAAAAACTGAGGACTTCAGCTGACAATTCCATTTCTTTATATTTGGAGCAAACATCTTGAAATTGAGGGGGCTATTCAGCATTTGCATAACTCTTAGCCTAGAGTCAGGGCTGGCCTCTGATGGTTGCCTGGCCTTGTCGAATCATTCAGACCAAATTCTAAAATATTTTTCCTTTTAAAGAGCCCAAGCAGACAGTTCAAACCTCAAAGGCACGCAATTCCCCAGTGTCTGTTGTTCCCAGCAAAGCCTCAAATCTCTCCCTGGCCTGACCCCAGGTCTCAGAGGCCAGGCTGCCCCATCCCAGTCCCGCAGCCACACTGGCCAGCTCCTGGGGGCTCAGGCTAATACTGCCCACTGCAAGCTCAAAAGTGGTTGGCCTTTTCCAACACACATGAAAGCCATTCTCCTGCAGGCTGGGTCCAACCAGAACGCCTGTGAGAAGGGAAGGTCACATCTGAGGGGTCGCATCACCAGGGACTTCAGAGAGCAAGTCTCTGGGAAGGCGGGCCTCAAGGTCACTTCCTGCTGGGCAGCCTGGGTCACCCAGGGGGGAACACATGCTGAATGCAATTAGGGACAGAGGAGCAGAGGGGAATGGAGGAACAGTCAGCATCCGGTAAAGGGAATTAATCTTTCGTTTGGTGCATCGCCACATTCTTCTGCAGAATTCAGGCAATACTTTAATTTTATTCAAAGCCCCTTTTTTAAAAATTCATCCTCACTCTTGTTGAATGCTTGCTAGTGTCAGGCTCTGTGGTAGACCATTTTATACAGAGTATCTCAGATTATTTGGAGAAGTGGGCGCACATATTCTCGTGGTCTGTGACAGTTTAATCTCCCAGAGGGGAAAGAAGTAATCTTTTTATTTAAAAAAATTTTAAGACAAAAAGAGAACTTGATTTTGTCTGACTTTGGACTCGGCCATTAGTATGCTGTGCATTTGAGATGCTAAATAGAAGTTTTGGTCATCAATGTAAACTTCTTAAGAAATTTTCATTCTTTAGTACCTCAAATAGTACCTGCAGGCAACAGGCCGAAGTGCAGAGAGCTCGTAGCTGGAAGAAGTAGCCCTAAGTCAGGTACCCAGATCTGCCACTTCTGTGTGGTATGAGCTCAGCCGTATCATTCCTGTCCCTAGACCTCAGTTTCTTCAACTAGAAAATAAAGGGGGTGAACAGTGTAAGTGTTCCATGAGATAGAATGAGAATCCTTGCCAGGTGGTGAGTTTCCCCCGCATGAGAACTAAGCAAACCAGGATGAAAAGCCATTATAGAAAAGATGCTCGCCGAAACCAGTTTGGCTCAGTGGATAGAGCGTCGGCCTGCGGACTGAAGGGTCCCGGGTTCGATTCCAGTTAAGGGCATGTACCTTGGTTGTGGGCACATCCCCATAGGGGGTGTGCAGGAGGCAGCTGATTCATGTTTCTCTCTCATCGATGTTTCTAGCTCTCTATCCCTCTTCCTTCCTCTCTGCAAAAAAATCAATAAAATATATTAAAAAAAAAAAAAAAGAAAGAGAAGATGCTCAAGTGGACCCCCTTAGACTGACCTCATGCATCACCGTTGTGTCTCTGGAACACTATCCTCTGCCTGACAACAGGGTAGGTGCTAAGTCAACATTGGATGGATGGATGGATGGATGGATGGATGGATGGATGGGTGGGTGGATGGACACACTTTCACACTTGTTAGGTTGAGCTAGCTGGCCATGAACAGACCCCTGCCTGAGATCCCTGACTTCTTGACCACCCTCCCAGAAGCCCTAACTCACACAGCTTCTCTCTGATACCTTCCCCGTGAAGATTGGCAACATTGGGCTCTGTGTGAATGTTCACAAGGCCTGTCATGAAGGCTTGGAGGTAAACTTCCTGAAGATTAACAAGGCAATGGGTGCCAAGTGTCAGGCATGTAATGAGGGCTGGAGAGTGTTAGCAGCAGCTGCTCTTGCTACAGGAGGTGTGGAGGGAACAGGGCATGACGGTGATGATGGCGAGGGGAGCAAGAGGAGGATGGTGGTGACAATGGCTCACAACGCTCTGATGGGAGGCAGAGGCACCCTCCATTCCAGGGCCTGCACTTGAAGCGCAGAGTACACTGAGTGGCCAGATTATTATGATCTCTGAACGCATAATAATCTGGCCACTCAGTGTATATCCTATATAAGAAAAGGCTAACATGCAAATTGTCACCTCGACCAGGAGTTCGACCAGCAGCCAGGCCGGCCAACCGCCCATGTCCCCTCCCCCGGGACAGGCTGGCCAGACCCACCCATGACACACACACACAGTGGCGAGATTATTATGCATTCAGAGGTCATAATAACCTGGCCACTCAGTGTATGTGCTCATTACCAGATTGCTCCGCAGCTCCCTGTTGATTTCTGCAACCTAGAGGGCAGCGTCCGTGGAATGAGCACTTGGGCTCTGAGCCCATAGACTGGTGTTGTGTGCTGGGTCAGCACTGATTTCTTGGTGTGACTTGGGCAAGTTGTCTAACCTCCCTGTGCATCCAGTGCCCTGTCTGCACCCTGTCCTCATCAGCCTTGTTGCCGGGACCCTGGGGGAGGCCTGTGACTATAGACTACACACTGTGCAATGCCTGGGACAGCAAGCAAACCCCAGCTCCCCTTCAGTGCTGCTGAAAGTCTTTTTTTTTTTTTTATAACCGCTTCATTAAGATATGATTCACATACCATACGGTCCATCCATTTAAAGTGTACAAGGCAATGGTTGTTAGGGTAATCACAGAGTTGTGCAACAGTCAATTTTAGAACATGTACATCACTGCCAGAAAGCGGACCCGTACCCATGAGCAGTCACCCCCAGCCCTAGGCTACTTACTATCTCTGTAGATTTGCCTCTTCTGGACACTTCATATAAATGAAATCATAATATGTGGACTTTTGTGCCTGCTTCTTTTACCTTTAAAGTTTATTCATGTTGTAGCGTGCTCAGCACCTTGCCTCTTACACTGCAAGACAACCTGGAAATCATCCCCCATCCTCATTCCTTTGGTTGCACTCTGCTAATTTTAATAGGCAAGGTGTTTATCATTCAAGATTCCAATGGTATGAAGAGTGTGTGTGAAGCCACAGGGCCCATGGTCTTCCATGCCCACCCCGCTCAGTCTTGGGAGAGAACACGCTTGCCCAGGCCCCGCCCACCACCACGGCACTGTTTCAGATACATCATTCTCAGAGACGAGAAACAGTATCCCCAGGGAGTTTTAATTTGCAGTTCTCTTTGACTGAGCTTGAGCATTTTTTTCACGTTTCAAGAGAAAGTGCTCTTTCCCTCTCAGTGAATGATCTGATCGTACCCTTGGTCCATTCTTCCATTGGGTGGTTCATTTTTTTCTGGCTGATTTGTGGGAATGCTTTCAGGACATGGCCGTATGAGTTGGAAATATTTTCTCAGTTTGATACTTTTCCTGTGACTGCTTTTGGTTTGTCCTTTGCTAATATTTGGATCATGCAAAAAAAAAGTCTGATGCTGTCACATTTATCAATCTTTTATTTTATGGCTTCTGAGGTTTGTGTCATATTGAAGGGCCTCTCAAATCAGAGATTATAAAAGAAATTTATGGCTCCTTTTAGTACTTTTATGGCTTCATTTTCCTTCATTCTTTCTAAAGGCTACAGAGAATTTCATTGCAGGAGTATGTCATAATTCACCTCGCCAGTCTCCCGTTGCTGGGCATTTGGGTTGTTTCCAGTCTTTTTCTATTAAACCTGATGCTGCGGTGAATAGCCCCTCGTACGTCAGGCTTTTGTGCACATGTGGAAGTTGATCTTAGGATGAATTCCTGAAAGTGGAATTACTAGATCAAAGAGTATGTTCATTTTAGGTTTTGAAATATACAGCTAAATTACTTCTTAAAGAGATGTATCCCTCCGCTCCGTGGTATGCCAATGCGCCTTGCCTCAGCCTCACCAGCTCTTACTTTTTAAATGGGAAACATTGCCCTTTATTTTCTTCTCCAAATATTTAGCATGGGGAGGACAGACAAGCGGACAAGCTGGCATAACGAGGACCTCGCGGCCTTCAGAGTGACAGCCTCACAAATAGAACATGTCTTACCTGGCTGGGTTTGCCCAGTGGTCAGGGCATCAGCCTGTGGACTGAAGGGTCGTAGGTTGGGTTCTGGTCATGAACCAGAATCAAGGGCATGAACCTCAGTTGCAGGCTTGATCCCCAGCCCTGGTCGGGGCACATGCGGGAGGCAGCCAATCGGTATGTCTCTCTCACATCAATGTTTCTCTCTCTCTGTCTCTCCCCCTCACTTCCACTCTTTCTAAAAATCAATTGAGGGGAGGAGGGGGGCAGTAAAATATCCTCAAGTGAGGATTAACAAAAAGTAATAATAATATTTTGCATTTAAAAGATTTTATCACAGGTTGTCTTTCAGGCCACAAGGAAGCTGATGGCCCTTCTGTGTTAGCTGGGGTGCATTCCTCTCCTGGAGGAAACGGTGAAGAAACCTGTCTTCATTGTGTGTTAAAAAGAAGCCAGAATTTGAAAGAACTGTGCTTCCATATTTTCCCTTCTGATTAAAGCCTTCCTTGTAGTGAGGGATTGCCCTTTATAAACATTTTAAGAACAATCATTCTAAATCCCCGAGGCCACTGAGATTTTGTCCACCTTCTTCCTTCCTCATCTTTGCTCTTACCTCATTAGCTGATGTCTATTTTTGTTTATTAAATTTGTTTAATAGTATGTTCCTCTTGCTCATTTAAAAGGTGGCCATTTTATCTCTCTCTTCTTTTAAGAGAGAAAAGACCCAAAGCCCTGCGTGAGGACGGCACCCACCTCTGGGCTACCGGCACCGAGGGGGAAGCACGACAGACAGGGTCTAACGAGGGCCTGAGCAGCATTGCCATCACAAAACACTACTGACCGAATGGCTTTAAGCACAGAAAGTAATTTTCTCGCAGTTCTGGAGGCTGGAAGTCCACGATGAAGGTGCTGTCAGGATTGGTTTCTGGTTAGGGCTCTCTTCCTGGCTTATGGACAGCCGCCTTCTCCCAGGGTCCTTTCTGGTGTCTCTTCCTCTTCTTAGGAGGACCAGTCCCATCAGATTAGGGTTCCACCCGTATGACCTCAGCTAACCTTAGTTACATTCCTGAAGGCCCATTGGGGATTAAGGCTTGAACATATGAACCGGGAAAGTGGGGTGGGAGGGAATGACACAATTCTGTCCCTCACAGCCTGGGACTCAGAATGCAGCTCAGAGGCTGAGCAACATGAAATCAGTGCTGCCCCCAGCAGGATACAATCCAGAATTCCCAACATGACCCCAAATCTGGTCCCTGACTGTGCTGCCAGCCTCCTGTCTCCCCCATACTCCAAGCACACACTTCCTCTCAGATCCGCCCCCCCCCCTACAGGCCACACCCTCCCCTGCCTCAGAGCTGCATGGTGTCCCTGGGCCAGCATCCCCTCTCATCCCAACCCCACCCTGTCCGTCAGACCTCAGCCTGACACTTCCTGACCCCTGAGACCGGGTCTGGTCACCCACGCTTGTGGCCCATGCACTTCCTTCTGGGCACCAATTGTCCCATTGGTAGAGGCCTGCTGAGATGTGTCCTCAGCGCCCCACACGGACTGGCACAAAGGGACACTCAGGCCATGCTTGCTGCCGGACCACCCAGGCTGTGCACATACGCTACTGCTCATTCAAAGGTTGCTTCTAAGTAGAAAATGTAGTTCTTCCCTCCTCCTCTTCACCAGCTGGTAAACTGCTGGCACAGGGCTACGAACCGCCCACTCCGTCTTTATCTAACGTTATTTCTCCTACTCTCCCTCTTTATCTAGAGTCAGAACCCTCCTTGCCCCACCTCCAGAGCCATCCACTTGTAGTCTCCTGATTCCTTAGTGAGTGACCGAGCCCTATGAGGCCGGTTACTGAGGCTCCAAGTGGTAACACAGGCCCTGTCGGGGAGCTTGAGCGCTGGAGGACAAGGTCTGTGCCTGGGAAGCAGGGCCCTGGGACCATGAGTGAGCCATCGCAGGAGAGGCAGGAAGGCACAAGCCTAAGAGGCTGAGGGTCAGGAAGGCGGCCGCACCACCCCTCCCTCCATTCATCCAGCTGTGTTTTCTGCTCCCTCTGTCCCCTCCCTGTGCTGGGGCATTGTTCTGGCCACTCCTCGCCTTCACACATCTACCCAGCACACCCTCTGCAAGCACCTGCTGTGTGCCAGGCACTGTGATGGGTGCTGGGACCCTGCAGGAGCTCTCACTGCCTGTGCTAATGATGGAGAAATAGGACATGCTTCAAAGCAGAGTGGGGCTGAGAAAAGGAGGAGCAGAAGGGGAGGACCAGGAAAGCTTCCTGGAGGAGGTGACATGGGTGCCCTGAGGCATGAGTAGAAGCTGGCTAAGTGGGAAAGTGCTCAAGGTCATTCTAGGCAGGGGAACAGTGTGTCTGTGGGCTCAGCCAGCTCCACTGTGTAACCTGATTAGAGGGTGCCTGAGCAGGAGGGTCAGAGAGCCTGAGGGCCTGGGAGGTGGGAAAGACCGGAGGACACCATTAGAGCCAAGTGCCAGTGCGGGCACACACTGGCTTCACTAGTGGCGGCAGCGGGGGGGGGGGGGGGGGGGGGGAGGAGAGGGGGGGCCCTTTCCCCAGCTCCCACCCACCCTCTCCAAGCCTTGGAAGGAGAGAGGAACTGGGGGTGGAGGGTGGGAAGCCAGACAGAGGTTCACCCCCATCAGGGCCACTAGAGGGGCTGAAGCCACGCAGACACCCCTCCCAGGTTGGAGCTGGAGCAGGCAAGAGGAGGACTTGGTCAGTTATTCCTTCACTCACACAGTCCACAATCCTACATCCTCCCGGGCCTTGCCTGCTTCAGCAGGGGAGAGAAGACAAAACAAAAATGAAGCCCTAGTTACAGCAGATGCTGACAGTGCTGGGAGAAAGGTAAGGCAGGAACGGGAGAGACAGTACCAGGCCAGATGGGGGGCCGGGGGTATGGGGGACACTGCCATAGGGACCACTTGTTTTGTTGCCAAATGCATTCCGACTTTAATAAAGTGATTAAGGAAGCCAGTCACCATGCCTCCGTCATCGCCGGATTACCAGCCAGCGCTGAAGGGTGCGGCCTCCTCCACCTCCTCACGTCTTTCAGTCCGGCGCCCAGCCCCCACCCGCGCCCAGCTGCCTGTCCCCACTGTTGTTCCTCTGCTGTTTCTCAGCTCCCAACTCATCGTTGGTTTTTACCTTGGGGGAAAAAACCCAAGCATGGAAATCTCTTAATACAAACCAGATGAGGGGCTGGTGAAAATGTTTTTCTCGGCATCAATCAGCCGGGCCTTGCTGTGCTGAGAATTGGGTAAGCCCTCCTCAGAGGCCCCTCCAGGAGTCCCTTCCAGACTTGCCTGATGAAAGGCAGGGGAACAATGCCACCTTCTGTGTGTTTAGTGAAGCACCGTTCCCCATATGCTCCCCACCACTCCCACGTGGATTTGGGTAGGATTTGGGATCAGCCTATCCCGCCAGTGCCAGTGCAGGTGGTTGACCCACTGCATTGGAGAGTCACAGCTCTGAATGGGGCCTCACTCCCGCCAGGAGCCTGGAGTCCCCTTGGTCTCCCTCCCGCCCACCTTCAGGGCTGTGTGCAATGGGGCTGGGTACTATTTAAATTTCTTAATATTTTAACATCGAGATATAATTCACATAACATCAAATTCGCAATTTTAAAGTGTACAATTCAATGGATTTTTCATATATTCACCATGCTGTGCATCCATCTCCACACTCTGTGGCCAGATCATTCCCATCACCCCAAAGAGAAGCTCTAGCAGTCACTTCCAATTCCCCCTCTTCCAGTCCCTGGTAACCACTATTCTACTTTCTATCTCTGTGGATTTGCCTGTTCTGGACATCTATAATAATAGAAGGGCAATATGCTAATTAGACCGGACGTCCTTCTGTCCTTCCGGATGAAGCAGGGCCAGAGGGAAGCTGGTGCCGGCAGCCAGGGGAAGGAAGGCCTCTAGTTTCTTATAAAATGGAATCGTACAATGTGTGGCCTTTTCTGTCTGGCTTCTTTTTACTCAGTATAATGTTTCCCAGGGTCACCCATGGCTCTCTTTAAATTAAGCCTCAATGAAATGAGCAGTTCAGCTTCTCCGTCGGTCACATTTCAGGTGCTCAGTGGCCACGTGAGGCTTTCCACTCCCACATGGAGCAGACGTTCTTCCTCCTGGCAGACAGTTCTCTGGGGAACTCTGTCCAGTGCACCCAGTGAGGACAGGGCAGAGGAAGAGGGCCGTGGGAGCAGGGCCTCCCTGCTGGGCCCCATCCCTGCCGACCCGATGGGTGTTGACTCACAGACCCCAAAGGTCCTGATGGGATCCACCCATGACTTTTTATATTTCAGAAACTGGTGAAACTCATGCCTTGCCAAGGGACCTGCCTCCCAGGCAACCCGTGCTGGGCTCTGCTCTCAGCAGCAGAGCTCTTGGCCAGGGAGGAAGCGCTGCCTGTCGGCGGCCCTCAGAGGCCCCACTGGCCGCCGCGTGTGACTCCGATCAGTAACGATGGGAAAACTAGTTAGCTGTTATGACACAAAAACAAACACAGCTCAGGGCACACGATCTTTTCAAGGAGGAAGGAAAATAATAAAAGGGACCCTTGTGTGATTTCACCATCGAGAGGCAACCGTGGTTGGCATTCTTGTTGGTAACCTCAAGATTAAGATCTGGGAGAGTATGTGAGGGTGTACACATAGAACTATGCACAAGTCCATGATGCTTAAATGTGTGCGTATATTTGTGTTTAATTTTAAAAGATTGATTGAAGTACATAATTTCCCTTTCATCCCTGACCATTTAAACTGACCTTTTTACAGAGAAATTTGGTGCATTTCCAGAGGAATAGGCACCTTTCTATCACTGTCCAACAAAACCAGTTCCCATAAGCTTATCTCTTTGGCCATTTTTTAAAGTGATTGGGCACAACGTAAAAATTAGCAATTTACAGCTGACTTGGACTTTGGGGAAAGAGAGAAATCTTGGTCTAAAATGTACTCTTTTAAAAAGCATTTTATAATGGAAAATTCAGACATTTACAAAAGTAAACCAGATTGCATAACAAACTCCCAGGGACCCATATGCAGCTGGGACAAAACTCAGCCATCCCCACACACAGCCCCTTCCCCCTTTACTGCTTGGATTTACGGCTTACTCGTCTTTCTTGTAAAAAGCCCGCAGCTAGATTTTGGTTTTATCCAGTCAACAGTCTCTGCCTTTTTTACTGAGAAGTTCATGCTTTCACCCCGTCTCTTGCTTTTTCTGTTTTTTGTTTTGTTAATCCTTCTTTTTTGTAAATAAAATTGTTATCTGTATGTCCCTCTGTTAAGACAAGAACTTTACTGTGCCCTCGTGTCCCCATGTCTCCTCCACCCCGTCCCCATTGTCTTATTGAGGATGTGCTTCCTCAGTTTCCCTTCTTGGTCTTAGCTCATGGGTGGGGCGGGGGGAGGGGGCGTCTTTACTTGGGAACCTGATCTGACCACCCCTTGATTGTGTGTCTTGGGCCATTTCGGTTTGTTTCTCCTCCTGTCTGAGTCCTTCCTTCAGGACATTCCCACATGGGTCTTCATGTGGCAGACCTTCCGGGCCTCTGTGTTTGTGAATGTCCTGGTCATTCCCTCTTACTTGGATGCTCTTACTTGGATGCCATTTTTCTGGATGTAAAATTCAAGGTTCAGGACTCAAAAGTTGAGAGTCCATGTGAACTCTCAAAACTATGGCTCCTTCCTGGCTGGTGTGGCTCAATGGTTGAGCATCAACCCATGAACCAAGAGGTTTTGATTCCGTTAGGGCATATGCCCGGGGTGATGGCTCAATGCCCAGTAGGGGGCATGCAGGAGGCAGCCAGTCACTGATTCTTTCTCATAATTGATATTTCTATCTCCCCTTCTCCCTTCCTCTCTCTGAAATCAATAAAAACTTATTTAAAAAAAAAAAAAAAAAACTATGGCTCCCTGTCATCTTGCAGCCAATGCAAGTCTGAGCTGTCCCTTCGTCGTGGGATTGCTCTCTCTGGAGACTGTCAGACTTCTCTGTCTCTCTGACAGTCTTAAGTTTCATTATGATGTGTTCAGGAAGTATGGGTTCTTAACTCTATTTGCCGTCCTACGGGCCTTGCAGTCCAAGAGCTTTCATCTTTAATTCTAGGAATCTATCTCTATTTTTCTTCCTTTTTTCTTTTGTTTTTTGTTTGTTTCGTTGTTGTTTTTCCTACCTGTGCACACTTTACAAGCTGAGTCCCAGAGGGGTTGCAGAATAAAGGCTTGGGGGTGAAAACCATATGGCTTCAACTGCCTGCATGCCTATCCAGGATCTGAGGCTGAAATAACAGGGGTATAATCTCTTCAACAAAGGAGGTGATTATCCTGATCTGTCCAGAGGCTTGCCCTGAGGACTCGATTCGGAACGCCTAGAGGAAAGGAACTTCCCGGGTGAGGCAGGGCTAGAGGAGGCTTGCTTCGAGGAGGGAGAGGAACACAGCTCGTGGAGACGCTTCTGGGAACCAGAGTTGTAACTTTACCTGTGTCTCTCCGGACCCTTTCTGGGGAATGGTTGCGTTTGTTCTGGATGGTCCCAAGGGAACATCTAGGGCAGTGGCTGGCAAACTCATTCATCCACAGAGCCAAATAGCAGCAGTACAACGATTGAAATTTCTTTTGAGAGCCGAACTTTTTAAACTTAAACTTCTTCTAATGCCGCTTCTTCAAAATAGACTCGCCCACGCTGTGGTATTTTGTGGAAGAGCCACACTCAAGGGGCCAAAGAGCCGCATGTGGCTCGCGAGCCGCAGTTTGCCAACCACAGATCTAGGGCTTAAATGCATGGTTTCCACAGACACAAGCGACGGCTTCATCTGGTCCAGTGCACACCTGGTAGCAGCCAACTGGGAGGAGCCGCCTGTGGTCTCACTCAGAGGCAGAGTTGCTTCCGGCAGGACCTTCCTCAGACTCTCCCAGGAGGGTTCCAGCTATGCATGGTTTTGCCTGACTTTTTTAGGACCTTTGGACCTAAGTCACTGCACACCCAGTTTGGGAAGCCGTCTTTGTTGTGAGTCCCATGGCTGAGGCTGAGAGGGAGGGTGGGATAGCTCCCCTGAGCCTGGGGCATGATTTGGATGTTTGATCGGCCTTTGTTATCTCCCTGCATCTCTGGAAAGATCCAGCTCAGAGTGACCGGCCAAAGGGTCGCTGTCCCCACTGCCGTGGCAGATGGCTCTGAGATGAGTCTATCTGTCTGACTCCCTGTGCCATCCTGCTGCCTCCTGAGAGGAGTGCCAAGAAGCTCAGGAGCACCTGCCCCAACTCCAGGGATCCTGGGCATAGACAGCCGTGGCCGCGAGTGAGACTTCCCTGGTAGAACTGCCCTTCTCCCTCACCCCCCAAGTGTGCAGCCCCAAGTACATTACTTACCCCCACACACACACAAGCCTGTTTCCTCAGTGACAATATTGGGACAATGGAGTTGTTTTGAAGCCTGGATATAATGATCCATGCAAAGCACTTAGCACAGTACCCATCGCATGGTGACTGCTCAATAAATGGCAGGTATTGTGATTATCATTATTATTACTTTGACTCCTTCGTTATCCATCGAATCCCTCTCATTAGCCAAAAACTAATGGTGGACAGTGATGCTTTTGTGGTCTGTAGAGCAACCCCAGTCTCTGAGCAGAGATAAAGCCTCCAATCCTCATATGCCAGGTAACAGTGCTCCAGCCTGCAGTGCCCCTGCCTGCAATGCCCCCGCCTGCAACGCCCCCGCCTGCAGTGCTCCAGCCTGCAATGCCCCAGCCTGCAACGGCCCAGCCTGCAACGCCCCCGCCTGCAATGCCCCCGCCTGCAGTGCTCCAGCCTGCAATGCCCCCGCCTGCAATGCCCCTGCCTGCAGTGCCCCCGCCTGCAGTGCCCCAGCCTGCAGTGCCCCAGCTTGCAGTGCCCCAGCCTGCAGTGCCCCTGCCTGCAATGCCCCAGCCTGCAACGGCCCAGCCTGCAGTGCCCCAGCCTGCAACGGCCCAGCCTGCAATGCCCCCGCCTGCAGTGCCCCCAGCCTGCAACGCCCCAGCCTGCAACGGCCCAGCCTGCAGTGCCCCCGCCTGCAGTGCTCCCAGCCTGCAGTGCTCCCAGCCTGTAGTACCCCAGCCTGCAGAACCCACATACTTCCAGAGAGGGATTCACGCATCTGGAAGATAGACCCCCCTAACTCCTCACTCCCTCCTCCTCTAAATCTGTGCAGAGCCTGGCAGCCAGCCCAGCTTGTCGAAGGGTCTCATTTGTTTGAATTCACTTCATTTCATGGAACTAATTTTAAAAGTGGGAAGAGGTGATATCTGGGCTTTGCCATTAGAGCCTGCCTCCAGCTCAGAAAGGTGGGTGAAGCCTGTTTACAAACAACTGCACAAACTCTGGAGGGAATAGCTGCTCCAGCCAGGGGATTAAATGGAGGCAGGGAAGGGGCATAGCACCGGACCCTGGCAAGAGCCTCAGGGGGCAGGCAGCCTGGAGCCCTGCTCCCCACACACGCCTGTCTCCACACTCAGACCCCTCTGAGCGGGGCCACCCCCCACAGGCGCTCCCTTCAGGCTGCTGACTTCCTGATGTCCTCCGGCCTCACTCCTATGGGAAGTCAAATTCCACCGTAGTGGGGTGGCATCTGCAGGATGCCTGTTTGTGCCATTCTGAGCCACTGGCTTTGCAGGCGTACTTTGTTCTTACACGTGAAAACCATCCCTTGCTAAAACAGAGGGCTTGTAACACTGTTTTGTAGCTCAAAAGCTACACTTGTTTCTGCTTTGCTTTTTCCCCTTCTGCCCTCTTACCATAGCCAGCTTTCCTCTGTTTTAATTTTTTGTTGTTTTTTTTTAAAGCACCATTAAGTCAGAGATGAAAGAGAGACTGTGCTGCTAGGGCAAGATGAACTGTTAGCAGATTCTCTCCTTAATTACTGAGGTGAAATTCACACATCACAAAATTAATGCATTTGAGTGAACAATTCAATGGTATTTAATTAAATTTAATTAAACACAGGGGTCATAGTGTTAGGCAACCACCACCCCACCTAATTCAGAAACTTCTAGCACCCCAAAAGGAAACCCCACACCCATTCACAGCCACTCCCCATCCTCCCTGCTCCTAGTCAACCACGAATCTGTCTCTGGATTTGCCTATTCTAGGCATTTCATGTCAATGGAATCATACAATATGTGGCCTTTTGTGTCTGGCTTCTTTCATTTACATACTGTTTTCCAATGTAATCAGTGCCATAGTGTATATCTGGACTGCATCCTTTTTCTTTGCTGTTGTTAATCCTCACCCGAGGATATTTTCCCATTGATTTTTAGGGAGAGTGGAAGAGAGAGGGAAAGACAGAGAGAAACATCCATGTGAGAGAAACACATCGATTGGTTGCCTCCTGCATGAGCCCCAACCAGGGCTCTGGCCAGGGAGGAGCCTGCAACCAAGGTACATGCCCTTGACCAGAATCGAACCCGAGACCCTTTGGTCCTCAGGCCAACGCTCTATCCATTGAGACAAACCGGCTAGGGCTGGACTGCATTCCTTTTAATAGCTGAGTTATAGCCCACCTATGCATATGCTGAATCTTATCCATTGATAGACATTTGGGATGTTCGTACCTTTTGGCTATTGTAAACAATGGGGCTATGAACATTGGTGTACAAGAAGTTGTTTGAACTATTGTTTTCAGTTTATTTGCATATATGCCTAGGAGAGAAATTGCTGGGTTTGGTGGTAACTTTATGTTTAACTTTTAGAGGAACTGCTGATTCTTGCAGATGTGACTGAATGCCTGACATGTGTGCTAGCCTACTGTAGTCTGATTGTTTGCGTCCTCCCCAAATCCATATGTTGAAATCTTAACCCCCAAGATGCTGCTATTAGGAGGTGGGGCCTTTGGGAGGTGATTAGGTCATGAGGATGTTGTCCTTGTGAATGGGATTAGTGCCCTTATAAAAGAGTCCCCATAGAGCTCCCTTGCTCCTTCGTCTGCCATATGAGTACACAACCATTTATGAACCAGGAAGTGGGCCCTCACCAGACACCCAATCTGCTGCCACCTTGATCTTGGGCTTCCCAGGCTCCAGAACTGTGAGAAACAAATGTCTGTTGTTTATGGCCACCCAGTCTATAGCAGCTCCAACAGACTAAGACTAGGCTGTACCAGGTCCCAGCTTCTCCTTACCGCCCTCAGAGCCCCACCCTCTGCCTCTCTTGGCTTATTCTGCTTGTGTCACGGGCGGCTTCTTTTCCTCATCAGCCTGCCAGCATGTATAGGATAAGACAAAGCCCAGAACCAGACACCACGAACAGCCACCTTAAAGGCTGGTGATAGAGCCGTTACTTGTATACCACAGATCATTTGGAATTCTTTGCAAAGACATGATAGATGAATTGTAGCTCAAATTTTATGAGAAAACTGGCTTTTTGAATTAACACCATATCTATAACCAAAGGACTTATATGCATATATGCAAAACCCATGGACACAGACAATAGTGCCGTGAAGGCCTGGGGGGATGGAACGGGGTTCACCAGTGGGAGGAGTACCCCTGTAATAACTTTCGACATAAAGATAAATTTAAAAACAAAGAACAAAAACACCATGTCCAAATGGTAACTCCCAGTGCCCTTTCGATTTGTCATCTATACCGACAAGAGGCTGGGCAGTAGCTCCTTTTTAGCTTTCTTCTCCTCACAAGGGAGATGCTGGAACTGCAGTCTCATATGTGGCTGGAAGGGCTAGCAAACTCCAGCATGAAGGCCTCTGGCTATTGTACATAGACCAGACCACTTGCTCTGGCTCAGAGGTTCAGAGGGAATAGTCAGCATGTGCCCCGCCATATCCAATTCATGGAATCAGCGGATTCATGAGATCGAAGCAGCTGCCATCTTTATTTCTGTCTCTCTCGTTCCTTGTACCTGCTGGGGGGATGCTCTTCCCTGGGCACAGGATGAAGACGCATGCCCATGAGGTTCCTGGTCACCCAGAGGGAATAGACAACCCCTCCATCACTTTAAGTCACAAAACACAGTTTCATTTGGGAAATGATGTTGTCTACTCCAAAATAATTATGAACAAATCATTTTCATTCAAAGGTCTTAGAAGGTTCAAAATGAGGCATTCTTATGAAATCCCACCTTTCATTTAATTAGATCACAGTTTGCTTCTGTAATTCCCTCTTGGTTCATGAACAATGGCTGGCCCTCGGGAAAGCAAAACCCTCACCTGCCCATCTTGCTCATCTTTGGTGATGAACAGCACTGGGCCATGCCCCGAGGGGTGGGGCATCTCCATCTTTTGAAGGACATTGGGAGCATGCCCAGGCTGAGCCAGGCTGTGGGTGTGGGGGAGGCAGGGTTTTGGGGTCCACTGGCTTGGGTGTGAGTCTCAGTGCCATCTCTAACTGAGTGTGTGACCTCAGGAAGAGCACCTCTGTGGGCTCTGTCACCTTACCTGTTAGAACATCCCACCTCCTAAGACTTGGAGGGAGAATAGGAGGCAACATCTGTGGAAATACCCAGACTCGGTAGACGTTTGGTTTGTGTCATCTGTTAGATTGAGTGTTGTCTACGTGCAGATGGAAGGTAAATGACAAAACTCAGCAGTGCTTTGCTAGGGAACTCTCTCTCCCTCAGACTGGCCCGCACAAGTGGGAGCAACCAGCTGCTGTTTAGGTGCAGCTCTCCAGCTGGGCTCACATGTGCAAGCCGTGAGCCTGGGCTGCGGCTCTCTTTGAAGTGCTAACATGGACATGTTCCCATGAGCTCACTACAGCTCAGCTCTAGAGCAGGGCCTTGAAGACAAAGCCCAGAACCAGCCTTGAAGAGGCTGGCTAATGCTGCCTGGTGGCTCCCCATTCCTATCGCACAGATGTGTATCGTGTCTTTTGGAAAGGGCAGGATTGGCGGGGGTGGGGGAGAGGTGTTTGGGCACGGGCCCTGGGTAAGTGGATTTGCCACCCTGAGCCTTAGTTTCTCTGTAAAACAGGTGAGAGGACAATGTCAGAGAGTCACCTTGAGGCTTCTCAGAGATACGGGCATACCAAGCCCTCTGCTGGGTACGTAGTAGGAGCTTCATAACTGTGAAGTGAGCCTGATTAGAATTGGGCAAACTGAAAGGCATCACCACCCACTCAGGAACAGGCAGAAGGCGTTGCAGTTAAAGAGGGAGGCAGGGAAGGGCCAGGCTGGCTGAGCCTGCAGCCTGAGCGCCTCCAACCCTCCCCCAGAGCATGGGATGGAGGACAGGAGACACGTCCCCATGCTGCTCCTCTAAGATGAAAGGGAAAAGTCTCCCTGAAGGTGCACAGATGTCTCCAAGCTCTGGGAGGAGGGCAGTCCTGTGGCTCTCCTCATGGCCTCCACCCAGGTTTGGGGATTCCCATGCTACTAAGGCAGGAAGAAGCAGTGGGTCTGCCCTCCCCATGCCGGATTCCCTAAACTGGACCCCACACATTATTCCACTCGGATATACTCCCTCTGAGACCCCAGGAGCAGCCACCTCCTCAGAGGACCCGCCCACTGCCCAGGCTTCCTCTAAAGATGGACGTCCTCCTGGCCACTGGGCTGGGGACACAGAGGCCCTGATGGTTACAACACAGGGTGAGAAGCATCCAGATGAAATGACACTGAGGGCACTGTGAGAGCCCCAAGACTGGATGCCTCAGACCCAGGAGACGGGGATGTATTTCCTAAAGGACTTGATCATTGGGGTGATATTGCCAGGTAGGGAAAAGGATGTGGCTGGGCAGGGAAGCAGCCTGGATAAGAAAAGGGGTCTGTGTGTGCAGGGTGGGGCAGGGAGAAAGGGAGAGAGTGGGAGGAAATGAGGCTGGGTTTGTGCAAAGGGCTTTAAATGCCACAATAAAGGACTTGATCCTGTAAGCTTGATCACAAAGGGGTGGTCACAGCCCAAATCCAGACTTGAAAGTGTTGAGCTCCTGATATATTTTGGCCTTCATTATGGGTTTAAAATGTGAGTTAACTGCCCAGCCAGTGTACCTCAGTGAATTAAATGTCATTTCATCCCAAGCACCAAGAGGTCACTGGTTCAATTCCCAGTCAGGGCACATACCTGGGTTGCCAGCTAGATCCCCAGTAGGGACCATATAGGAGGCAGCCAATCAGTGATTCTCTCTCATCATTGATGTTTCTATATCTCTCTACCTCTCCCTTCCTCTTGCTCTAAAATCAGTAAAAACATTTAAAAAATAAAATGTGAGTTAACCATGAAAAATGTGGGACATTTCACATAAAAATCCTAATTTCTGGCTTCTCTTGAAAAAAACACAGAGAATCTGGAAACAGTCCATTGTAACTACGTAGTCACTGCCCTCTTCAGATAAAGAATGCCACCTAGCCTGCGGCAGCCTCCACGAGCCCTTATCGTCTCTCTGGCCCTGAAACTGCATGTCAGTCACCATTTCCACTGGGGCTCGCACTCTGTTTTCTCCTCGTAAAGAAAGGCTTCTTAGAGCCACGTCTCCGTGAATGGGTTTGTGTCCAGTACCTGCATAACCCACGTATGCCTGCAGCAGGAGAGTTGGAAACTCTGCCAGGGGGTCATGGAGGAGCTTGTCAGGATTCGTAGTTGCAGACAACAGAATCCAGTCCGGCTGGCTTAAGAAGAAAAAAGAAAAAGAAAAGGTTAGTAAGGGCCTCCAAGTCCCTCGGAGAAGAGAGCTTCAGGAGCGGCTCCCAGAGCCACCACTCTGAGCCACCCGCCCAGGGAGAGGGCACTCCCGCCAGACCAGGAAGCGTCCTGGGGCTGCGGGCTCAGAATCCCGTGGTCTCTACCCGCAGAATACGCCCTGCCCCTGACGGGTGTGATGTAAATATAATCTGCTCAGCCCCAAGAGAGCAGCAAAGTTGGTCATCAGCATTGCAAGGTTGGGTGTACGCTATGGGAAAGCATCCAAGGGTGAAGAGGATGGTCAAGAGGTTTGAGGCAGCAACAAATGGCACATCGACCACTCTGAGCTCTGGTCACCCGGCAGAGACACAGCCAAGCTTTCCACCTGACTCCATGGTCTTGGACCAGGAACTTCATGCCACCAGGAGGCTGCAGAGTTTACTAACACAGAGGCCATGAAGAGAAGATGCCCCCCCACCCCTGACTCCACAGAGCCCAGCGGGTCCCTGGCTCACCACTGTGCCCACCCTCTGGCCAGTTCACATGCCTTCCTCCCAGCCCGGCCTACTGGCTGGCCGCCCGGCTGCCAGTCTGGGCAGCTGTCATTCTTTTGGAACTCTTTGTTCTCCTGGTGGAATTTAGAAGAAGCCTCTCCCAGCTTGGAGACTGGGCTCAACTATTTCCCAGCAGCTGATAACAGCTGGGATTAAAATATGAAAAACAGTGCAGATGTCCCAGTTCTGCCTGAAACGGAGAATCGGAGAGCAGGCATCCAAACTGCTGTGCCCTGCAGCATTTGTGCCTGCCCCACCCTCCTGCCAGTGGCTGTCTCAGTCCTCAGAGCCACACACCCCCAAGGATCACGGATTCCTGAGGGCTGTGTACTGAGCGTTGGGGGCATGTGGCCAGGAATGCCCTTGAGAACAGGGGCTTAACTGGATTGTGAGCCCCAGGCCTCAGCCCCTGGTAGCAGAGCGGCCACTTTCATTTTTATTGCAGTGTTACCAAGTGCCAGGCCTGTAGTCAGTGCGTGATTCGCCAGATTTCCTATAAGCCTCACAAAAACTTGAGAAGGGCCTGGTGCATGTTTCTCAGTGGTTGGTACATCAGCCCACCCACCAGAGGGTCTCAGGTTTGATTACCGGTCAAGGGCACATACCTGGGGTGCAGGTTCGATCCCCAGCCCCGGACAGGGTGCAAGTGGGAAGCAACCAATTGATATGTCTCTCTCACACTGAGTTTCTCTCTCTCTTCCCCCCCCCCCCCGCCCCTTCCCTCCCTTCCACTCTCTCTGAAAATCAATGGAAGAAATATCCTCAGGTGAGGATTAACAAAAAACAAAAACCCGAGAAGGTAGGTGCCACGTGATCCTGGGCTTCCAGACCAGGAACCCGAGCCTCAGGGACATGAGGTGGCCTACCCAGGGTCACCCCCTGACCCTGACCTGTGAGTGGCAGAGCTGGGAGTCAGCCCACGTCTGTTTGGCTTCAAAGCCTCTGCTGGCGACTCCTGCACTTTGTGACCTGATTTCCAGGGTCTGCTACCGTCTCTGCAAGATAAACCCAGAAGCAGCATTTCTGCCTTCCAGGTTCCTTCAACCAGGAGGCATTCCTAAGAGGCATCGACCACACAGACCCTCCCCAGCCACTCCGCCAGTACCCAGTGAGCGGAGCGGCGGGGAAGGCAAGGTGACAACTGGGCCAGTGCCCAGGCCGGACAGGCCTCTGCTAGCTTGTGATTTGGGGCAAGTCACTTCTGTATGGTTTTCGTTCTCTCATGTCAGCTGTTCAGCAAATATTCCTGAGCTCCGCTGGATGCCAGGCACTAGGCAATAAGCAGAACAAGATCTGTCCTGTCGGGGAGCTTACATTCTAGCAGGAGGAGGGCATGGGATGGGCAGGCACCATCTGATGTGATGAAATACTGGGGAGTCCGTTAGCGAGGGCCCCTCTGAGGAGGTGCCACCTGAGCTGAGAACTGAATGATGAGGAGGGGAAACATGCTGCCAGGCTGGCTAAGAGGACTGAGGATGGAAGAAACCGAAAGCCAAAGCCCACAGAAATACAGTGCATGGCGGGGTAGGGGGTCGGCACTTCATAAACGGGGAGGGCGGCCTTTGAAAACATGAGGAAGGCAGGAGTCTCTAAGCCCTTCCCCCGAAGGCCCCAACCGGGAGGGCAGCAGTACAGGGTCCTAGGGGCCCCTGAGAAGCCTGCAGGGACTACCTCTCCCCTCAAACACACACGTGGGACCAGCCAGCCAGGGGGAGTGGCGCTGGCCTTCAATTCCTGGAACTTTCTACCGATGGCTCCATGTCACGTGGGCAGAGGGCCTCTGGGGCCGCTGTTGATTGCCTTTCATTTGCACCTTTCGTCCTCCGTCCAAATGTGGGTGGACTGAAATTTCCCAGAGAGGGCCCCATGGGGCCCGGCCTGACACAGGGTCCATATGACCTCATGGGTGTGGGGCCTTTTTAGACTTTTGTTGGCTCTTGTTCTGGCCAAGAAATTGTAGGTCTCTCCTAAGAGGGAGCGGGGGGGGGGGTGGGGGGGGTGGGGGGGGAAGGGGGGGACGGGGCAGGGAGCATGAGTGCTCTGTGGGGTCTTTGGTTTCTCTCTCTTTGCTGGGAGGGGGAGCCTGGGCCTCGGAAAGACCAGGGCTGGTGGGTGGGGCTTGGGACCCAACCCACTGCATCTGGTGGGACACAATTGGAATTGAGGCTTCGTCCAGTTGTCTTAGGAATGGAAGCTGACTCTGGTGGATTCTAAAGGCAGATACAGCAGATTTCCCTCTTGGCTGGGTCATCTGCAGAAGAAATGAAATACGGTAGTTTTCACCTGGGAATTGTTTCACAAAATTTAAAAATCAATTTGACAGTGAACTTTCAGGCTAGTATGAGGGGACTGGGAGCAGAAAGTCCAGCCGACACTTAAAACCTGACATTGGCCGCCTGATCCCGGACTCTGAGGGCCAGAGCCGCCCTTTGGTTTTCCTTGTCCTCAAGCCATCTTCAGTCCCGCCATCCACCTCACAAGTCCATCCCTTGCCTGGTTGGTGAGGCCCCATCATCTCACTCCTGCATCACTACAAGAGCTGTCTGCTTGTGCCCCACTCCCAGGCCTCGAGTGGCCCCTGGGACTATAGGCATTCATGTCAATACACATTGTCAGGGCCTGACCAGCCCCAGGAATCGGAATCTCTGGGGTGGCCGGGAAATTTGCACACAGCACAAACACCCAAATGGTTCTCCTGTTTGAGAACTGCTGGCCTGAAGGGCACAATACAAACCCAGTAGGATCGGGCCCTGCAGACATTTAGGTCAGCGCTTCTCGCCATGCGGGTCTGGGCCAGCAACGTCACCGTCATCTGGAGCTGTTAGAACTACAGATTCTGGAGTCCCACCTGAAACTTGCTGAATCAGAAACGCTGGCGGTGAGGCCCAACCCTGCTCACGGCCCTTCACGGGGTTGGGATGGGAGAGCAAGGCTGAGCCCTGCTGCCTCTCACTGAGAGCCTTTGCCCTTGCTGTCCCTCCTGCCAGCAACACTGTCCTTTCTCTGCCCCGGCAGCTCCGGGCGTCTCTCTGGCCTCCTCTCCAGCGTAAGTTTCTCAGGAAAACCTGCATCCTGCAGACAGGCTGAGCGCACCAGCACTTTTCCTTCACAGCACTCACCAGGTTGTAATCTGGCACATCATCAGAGCAGCAGGGTCTGCCTCCCCCACTAGTCTGTAATGATGGTAGGGCTGGGCCTGTCTCACTCCCATTTATCCCCAGGCCCTGACACAGCACCTGGCAAATAGCGGGGCTTCTGTCGGTAACTATCACCTTCCTCTCTTCCTAGCCAGTGTAGCTCAGTGGTGGAGCATCAACCTATGAACCAGGAGGTCATGGTTTGATTCCGGGTCAGGGCACATGCCCAGGTCGCTGGCTCAGTCCCCAGTAGGAGGTGTGCAGGAGGCGGCTGATCAATGATTCTCTCTCATCATTGACGTTTCTATTTCTCCCTCCCCTTCCCTCCCTGATCTAAATCAATTTTAAAAAATAAATTTTAAAAATTATCACCTTCCTCTAAATAACGTGAGTATGCTGCAACTTTGATTTTTCCGTTTTGGGCGTTATCTATTAGAAGACCAAGCCTTCCTTTTTTCTCAGGTCTTTGCAGGAAGCCTGCTATTTTCTCCCTGGTAGTTTGGGATCTTCTCCTTAAACCCTGTGTTTTGAGATTTTGAGGCAAAGTGCCTTTAGCAAGGTCTGTTTTCTTTCACTGAGCTGGACTCTCAGGAAGAAATCTCAATATATTCAAATTCCTTGAATTATGTAATGATTTTTCCCTCCCAATTTCTCTGTTCTTTCTCTCTCTCTACGTTTCCTTATTGGGGGGGGGGGGGGGGGCGGGGGAGGACCATCCTGGGACTGCTCCTGATGTCCTGACCTAGCTCTACCTCTTTTTCCAATTTTCTGCATCTGTTCATCCTGACTTACTTGGAGACTTGGCCCACCTTTCTCTTGCAACTCTGTTTCCAATGAAATTTTAATCGCTGCTATCATGTTTTTAATTTGCAAGAAACTTTGTGCAAATGTTCTCTGAATATTCCTTTTTAATAGCATCCTGATCTAAATTCATGGATATAATATCCGACATTCCTTCTGAACATTCAATTGTGGGATGGGGGGGGGGGGGGGCGTTTAATTTTCTGTTTCTGAAAGCCGTTGTCCTCTGAGTTACTTCTCGCCCCCTGTTTTGCCCTCTGTCTCTCATGCAAGAGGGTTTCTCAAACGTCTGGTGCCTTTGGCTCATTTTTCAGAGTGGGAACTATAACGCTGACTGTTAGCTCTGGGCACAGATCGGGCTAGTCAATCGTGGCTTCACAGAGCGTGAGCGGCTGGGTCTTTTCTCTGGTGCTCATCAGGTTCCCGGGAAAGAGCCTTCCCATCTCCTGCCTGGAAGCAAAGACCCAGCCGCCTGGTCTTGGGAGCCACTCTGAGGAAGGAATGCTCTTGGGGCCTCCAGGTTCGTGTATAAACTTCCTCTTGATGGCACTCCTCCCTCAACTGTGCCGCTGGCGTCCTGCAAGCGAGAGACTCTACTCCCCTCTCTCCGGAAAATGAACGCCCGGCTTAAGAAAGGGCAGCTGTCCAGATCAGAGGCAAATACCATCTCCGTCACAGCTGCTCAACTGTCGTTATAGCACAAAAGCAGCCATAGACAATTCATAAGTAAAACTTTATTTACAAAAATCAGTGGTGGGGCCTGGCTGACGCAGCTCAATTGATTGGATTGGGCGTCATCCGGTGCACCAAAGGGCTGCCTGTTCGAGTCCTGGTCAGAGCACATGCCCAGGTTTCGGGCTTGATTCCCAGAGGTAGCTGATCAATGTTTTGCTCTCACATCAATGTCCCTCTCTCTCTCTCTCTCTCTCTCTCTCTCTCTTGTTCTCTCTCCCTCTCCTCCTTTCCTCTCTTTTTAAAAATCAGTTTTTTAAAAGGTCAGTGGTGGACCGGATTTGACCCAAGGGCCATAGTTTGAGGCCCCTGATCTAGCTTCTAGCTCATCAGGTCTGCTGCTTCCTGAGCTTTGGGTGTTCTCAGCGCAGGTTGGGTGTTGCTCTTGAGCTTTTCCATTACTGGCTTAAAATCTTAGCTGTCCCGTTTCCGCACACGGTAATCCCTCATGCGTCTACGTCCCCACTTCCTAAACTTTGTTGCTGGGCTTCCTCTCCTGACCTCTTTGCCCTTAGAGCTCAGGTTTCTGGAATAATAGAGATAAATGGACGCATTTATCTCCCATCCTTAACTCCCAGGCTCTTTTTAATAGGTCCCCCGGTTACAGAGATAGGCATCTAGAACTAGCTCTGATTAGGGCTGGTTCAATTTGTGTGTCTTCACCAAATGCTATTTTATTGTTGGGTTTTTAAAAATAAATTAATTGAACATGCACCACATAACATGAAAGACTTCTGTGAAGGCTAGAATGGAAAATGACTCCTTCCTGAGGCCCCACGGAGGGGCTGCGCGGCCGTCCTTGCCCAGGCAGGGCAGCGTTAGTCAAGCCAGCTCCCGCGATGCTCTCTCTGAAGGATCACGGCGCTGAGGACCATGGCTGCAGGATCTCTCTGTGGAGCACGGCCACTCTCTGCCCAATCCAGAGCCCAAGGCCTGGCCACAGCCTGGAACTTGGCATGTGTGATCCCTGCTTGTAAACAAGGTCCTCGTTCTCAGCCCCTGGGCCTGGGGCCAGGAGAAGAGAAGCACTGAAATAGCAGGGCTTCTTGGGGTCCTTTGAGCACTCAGTATCCCTGACGGGGATCACAACTTCCATGCCAGGCGTGTCCGGTTAGCTCTGGGGCATGTGGGGTGCAGGGAGAACCGTGACCCCAAGGAATTAGGCCTGGGGCCCAAGCACCCTAGAAACTTCAGAATGGGAGCAGATAGGTCAGTGGCTGGTGCTGTCCTGAGGGCCACCCACCGGCCAACGGCTGCAGCAGGCTACACGGACTGACCACCAGTTCTCAAACTCTGATATGTACCGTAGGCTCTGCCGCTTCTTAGCTTCGTCCCTCTCCTGAGCCCGTTTCCTGCTCTGCAGAATGGAGATGCGGGATTGCTGTAAGGATTACTAAGGCAGTGCCATATCTGAGCAGTCCCAGCTAGGAGGTTGTCTCTGATGGAAAATGTCCGCAAGGCACGGGGGGAATTTCAGGCCTTGGAGTGGCCGTTGACTCCGCTCACCCCAAGCTGCTGCCCCATTGGTTCTGGGAGACAGGGAAGACGAGCAGGTTTTTATCTGTGGACGCTCCATCTCCCCTTCTGTACTGAACCATTCCCAGCATCCATTGCCATTCCGGGCCCCACAGCTCCTGCACATCTCTCTACGATCGGTTCCCACGCTCCATTGTAATTGATTGTTTGCATGTCATCTCCCAGCTCCTGGTGAGCCACTCAAGGGCAAGAACTAGATGTACTCATTTGAGTATCCCCTGCGCCTGGCACAGAGTGGGTCAATGTTGAATGGATGGACGGATGGAAGGATGATCTCAAGGATGAATGCACAAAGATTAATAATCTAATGGGTGGATGAATGATAAATATACAGATAAATATTTGATTGCCTGGATGAATAAGGTCATTCGTGCACCCAAAACTATGTATTGAGTAGTTTTTCTACAGCAGGACAAATGGATGGATGGGCAATGATGAGGTGAGAGTGCATGAGTAGAAGGAAGAGAATGAGAAGGTGGGGTGCAGGGAGAAACAGCATAACAGGTGAAAAAACAGAGAATACACTGGAGAAATGCCTGAGCGGACAGATGACCCATGTTCACACGTTCACGGTCCGCTCTGAGGATGTCAGTGTCTGTGAGCTGAAGGAGTCGTTCCCAAGATCCCAAGGAGGAGGGCTTGGAAAAAAGAATTCACAAACACTCTCTTTCTGTCTATTAAAAATGTATTTTTTTCCTCTAAATAAACTTTGAACCCACTTCCAAGTATGTTTGGAAAGAGCAGTGATGGCTTTCATGAAGGGTAAATTATAAGTGCTCTGCTCGGAGCTGTGTTTAGGGACCTTCAGAAATGCATGCGGTCCCCAAAGCGAATGCTAAAATGCGAACGAGACAAGAAACACATGGCGGGAATGACGCTGTCAGGCAGGCTTGCTGCGAGCACATGTGCTTTACTGTTGATATTCGGCAAGTGTTCCAGAAAGAGGCCTTTCCTGAAACGGAGGTCAGTGAGAATACGCCCCTTCTCATAAATCCTTGGGAAATAAACCAGACCTATCCCCCACACACATGCGGCTAATTATCTGGGGGCTCAGGCACTCCCCAGAGAATGGTTAGGAGCAGTTCACCCGGGCAAGGTCTGCCCCCAGGGTTTCTAACAGCCCTGGCTTGAAAGACTATAGCCACTTGCCCTTGGTTCATAAACTGGCATATTCCCAGCCCAGTGGGCAGAGGGGAACAGGTATAAGGAAGAAAAGATCTAGCCCTGACCGGTTTGGCTCAGTGGATAGAGCGTTGGCCTGTGGACTGAAGAGTCCCAGGTTCGGTTCCAGTCAAGGGCATGTACCTTGGTTGCAGGCACATCCCCAGTAGGAGGTGTGCAGGAAGCAGCTGATGGATGTTTCTCTCTCATCGATGTTGCTAACTCTCTATCCCTCTCCCTTCCTCTCTGTAAAAAATCAATAACATACTTTAAAAAAAAAAAGAAGAAGAAGAAAAGATCTCATCTCCTTTCCTAATGCCCAGCAATGATCAGACCCAGACACAGCCGCCAATGGACACCCCAGAATCCAGAGCCTCTTGGCGTGGTCACTAATGACCATTTACCTTGGTCCAGTTTATCCCGGGCCAGCCTCTCAGAGGACAAAGGCAAATTGCATGTGGTCCCTGCTTTGTGGGGCTCACAGATGGACTGACAGCTCCATCCCTGTGGACCAAGTGCAAGTAAATATCTGTAGCCCCAGAGTGGGCATCCAGGAAGACTTCCCCGAGGAGGGTTCATGTCTTAGCTGGGTTTTGAAGCATGAGTAGGAGTTTTTCTGGCAAGAAATGGGAGAAGGAACATTGGAGACATGAGCAACACAGCTCAGGGGCCATGATGTGTCCTGGGCCAGGTGTTCTGGCAAAAGGTGGGCCGGGAGTGATGTATGAAAGACAAGTAGGGGCTGGGCAGAGCAGGCCAGAGAGGGAAGTCAGGGTCAGCCTGGAATGGCCTTGGCCAAGGAGCTCAGACTGTGTCCTAAGAACAGTGAGGAGCTTGTGGGTGGCTTTAAAAGGAAGTACAGGATCCGATCTGTGGTTCAGGACTGCCCTGACTGTGGGGGAGAGAAGGAAGGAGACTGGGAAGCCAGGGAGGGAGGAGGTTGCCACCATCGGTTCACAGAGAGATGCCAGTGCCGGACTACTTGTTCTTTCTCTTCCTGACTTTGTGATTTGGGGTGAGTTAACTTCTTGGTGCTGCAGTTCCACATCTGTAAAATGGGGATAACAGTACCCACTGCACGGGGTTGTTTTGGGGTCACAGTAATACACTTAGAACACCAGGACAGGACCGAGGTGTGGCCAACCACATAGGGTGGCAGCCTGGCACCTCTTGTACTTAGAGGCAGTGCTCAGGAAGTGTGGATGGGATGGATGCACCCACTCTCCCGAGGGCTGGTAGGTGGTGATTTCAGACAGAGAAATGGGGTTGGGACAGGGATTCAGACAGAGAAATGGGGTTGGGTGTAGACTAAGAGCTCTGGTTTAGGCCATTCAACCAGCTCCCACTGTAATTGGTGAGGGGCTTCTGTTCCATCTCATCTAGTCCTGAGGCAGAACAGCGTGTGGCTCAGAGTGTGAACCCTGGCACCAGACCACCAGGGGCCAAATTTCAGTCTTGCTACTTGAAGCTGTGTGACCTCAAGCCAGTGACGGGCCCTCTGTGGATCCAGTTTCCTCCTCAATAAGATGAGCTGGAAGGTAGCTGTGAAAACTGCATTAGGACGGATGTGACCTGGCACACAGTCCGTGCTCCAGCAGTGTACACCGCAGTGGCCCCTGTGTCAGCAGTAGTAGAAATAACTGCTGGTGGTTTATGAACCCAGAACTGGTGTCCCTGGGTATTGTACACTCACAGCTTGGCTCCAGCCTCCCATCCCCTGAACACCCAAGGCAACTGGCATCAAGTAAAGTACATGAGGCTTGAAATATGTTGTAAGAAAGAAAGTCATATTTAAAGAGAGAGAGAAAGGAAGCCAAGTGGTTTCAAGTGTGTTTCCCAGACCCACAGCAACAGCACATCCCCATGTGAATGTAATAAAAATGCAAATTCTCCGGTCACTCCAGCCTCACTGAATCTGAAACTGGGATGTGCTGGAGCACCCTCCCCAGCACTTTGGAAAATAACCCCGGCCCTCCCCCCTCACAGAGCTGGGTAGACTTAGGATAGGGCATCCAGGGGTCTCTGGCCAGACGATGGCATCCGACTAGAGGGGAGGCCAGGCAGTCCTCATTTCTTTTAAGGAAACGAGGCACGTGCTTGGGAATTAGACACAGCTAGGTTTGCATCCCAGCTCTGCTCCACACCAGCTGTGTGACGGGACAAGTCCTTTCCCTTTGAGCCTCTTTTACTTCATCTGTAGCGTAAGGTGGATGCCACCTCCCTGGCAGGGGCGCTGAGCAGAATAAATGAGCAGACAGCTGTGCAACCTCCAGCACAAAGCCTGGCACATGGCAGGTTCGCCAGCAGGGGCCACCTTCCTTGCTCCCCGCAGCATTCCAGCTCTGGGAACGACCTGCCCATTGCAGAAGCCTGGCCTCCAGCTGCATGCAGGACCTGGGTCCACAGAACGGAGCTGCCGCTCAGCAGGAGGCTTGCAGCTTTCCAGTCACTGCTCCCGAAGCCCCGGCCCAGCAAGCACCCTCCAGAGTCAGGCCAGTCCCGTACCCCGGCCAAGTGGGACAGGACCTCGGGACAGACAGAAAGGGGCCACTTGTGTCTGGGGACACCCGGGCCTCTCTGACCAGACTGTGGCCTCTGAAGGAATGGGAGATGGCCTCAGGCAGTCCCCAATGTCACCACAGGCAGGAGCCCTAGGGGCCAGATGGATCTAGGGAATCCTGATGGCTGCACACAGCTGGCCTGCCCACACCCCTTCCAGCTGCCCAGACCACAGGCCCCTACCCACCAGTGCCTCCCCACAAGCAGTGCCACATGCCAGCCCATGTCCTCCATCCTCAGCCAGCCAGGGAGCTAACCTCTGGGAGACACATTCTGATTTTCAGTCCTGGTGCCTACACCATGGTCCATTTCCCCAAACAGACGCACTCAGGAGGACAGCATGGGTGCCAGCAAGAGCCCTGGCACCCCAGGGTCCCACTCCCAGCTCCTGACTTGCTCTTCAGCTAGGACAGGTCACCTCACCTTTGGGCCTCAGTTCTCTTCTGTTAGTGAAGCCGATCATGTCCATATCTCTCTCCGAGGCAGCAGAAGCACTCAGCTCATGTCCTGCACAGGTTTCCAACATGTCAGCGGCCGCCCCCTCCCCAGGCTCTCCTCGCCCACTGCCCAGTCTGGGTCTGGTGTGCCACCAACGTGAGTAGTAGGTCTGGACCCCTTGATCTCATTTTAAATGCTTTATTAAAGCTCCTACTGACTCAGGGGAGGAACCAGCCTGGAAAGTGCAGGCATTTCGGATGGTGTGAGGAGCACATGTCAAAAGCAGGCACACGTCGTTGGGGCCTCCAGTGTGGGCAGTGGCATGTGGCCTTTTAATGCATGGACCTCTGAGAGCCATCTCTGGGCCCCTTCCATTTTGTATGGCACCCGATATATTGAAAAAAATAATAATAGATGCCAAGAAGCGGTTATAGAAATGGTGGGCTACTGTAACCACTCCCCTTCAGTGACCATCTGCCTGAGCGGGAGGCAGGCGGCAGGGTGCGGCAGCTGCACGGCCCCGCCCATGACAGCTGTCTGACTTTGAGAATCCGTTCCTCTCTTTGTGCTTTGGTTTCTACATCTATAAAATGGAGATGATAATAATAGCCTTCCTTATAGGTTTGAGGCATGTATGAGTTAATATGGAATTGAGATTACTACCAAGCATAAACACTCAATAAATGGCGCCGCCAAACTCTTGTTTTTATTAAACACTGTCAGGGGCTGCGTGGCTGCCCAGGACTATCGTTCCTTTGGAGAGAACATCGGTGTCCACATGTGAGACTCTGTGAATGTGAGGTTGGGGCCACCTGCCAGGTCCCCTCCCCCCTCACCTTGCCATGGGCTCTGTCCATTTGGTCACTAAATGAGACGATGTCAAGGCAGGCTGGCCATGTCTGGTCATCTGGTCATCGGGGCAGTAGGGACCTGTCTCACTTAGCAGTGGAAGTTGCTGGTTCTAAACAAACACCCTGGTTCTAAGCAAACATTTGCTCTACCGTCCGACAGCCTGTGGCATTGCTTTTCCAAACTGCTTTGGGACTTTCCAGCAAACATCAGGGCTCAGGACCATCAGGCTCCCTGCAGTGTAGTAGGTGATGGAGGATGCCTGCGGGGACATAAGCCCCTTTGGAATGAGCTGTGTTTGCTGAACAAGGGGCTGTGGTTTTAATTCCCAAAGGACAACGTGGCTCGCGGTGCTGGCCCAGCCCACGCAGCCCACCAGCTGGCCAGCCTCTTGGGGAGTCAGTGCCCCCCAAGAGTACCATGTTCCCTGGGCCCACGAGGTGTGCCCAGGACCTGACTCCCTCCTCTGAGGAACAGAGGGCTTTGTTAAGCCAGGCTGGAAATTAGCAAGCAGATCACTCACTCCATCCCCAGGTGGACTGATACTTGTAAAACAAAATTATCTGCAGAAATTGTTTTTAACATTTTTTTTCCAATTACAATTGACATACAATATATTAGTGTCAGGGTTACAACGTAGTGATTAGCCATTTAGGTGATTTATGAAGTGATCACCCCAATAAGTCTACTACCCACGTGGTACTGTACATAGTTAGTACACTATTAGTGCCTATATTCCCTATGCTGTATTTTACATCCCACGACTAGTTTGTAACTACCGATTTGTACTACTTAATCCTGTCACCTTGTTCACCCAGCCCCCAACACCCTCCTATCTGGCAGCCATCAGTTTTTTTCTCTGTACCTATGAGTTTGTCTCTGTATTGTTTATTTTGTTTTTTAGCTTTCACATATAAATGAAATCAAACAATGTTTATCTTCCTCTGTCTGACTTCCTTCACATAGTATAAGTGGGATTGCAGGGTCATTTGGCAATTCTATTTTTAACTAGCTGTACCCGGCCACGCATTGCTGTGGCTCACTCTGGTTAAATGGAAAAGAAAGAAAAGAGAAAGCGCACGTTTCTGATATGTTTAATTTCACAATGCTTGTGAGTATACCATATTTCTTGTTGTTCCATTGTCTGTGCAGATATAGAGATTGTCTGGTTTGCCAATTCTAGAACACGCAACATGTAATTGTCCATGTGAGAAGCAATCCGTGTCTAGATCTAAACCGCACAATTCTAAAGATTGGCCCTGAGCTTTGTTGATGGTGAGTGCAAACGCCAATCGAATTGGAAATTGCAATCTCTTAAATTGAAATGGCATATCCGTTGGAATCATAGGAATGCGAGGAATGAGGACATCTTCACCTTTGAAAGGTCCTGTCAAGATTGTTGCTTCTACGACGTTGCTCATTAATTTTTTTACTGCAAGCCGCGTGCCGTTGCAAAGCTTTGGCTGGTTGATATTTCGCAACATGATAGTTGGCACGCCGATTTTCAGTTGCAGTACGTGCGGTGGCATCCCTGGCAGATTGAGTGAATTCAAAAATTCTGTTGGATAATTAACCGCTTCATCTGCTTCCACAACAGTGTCGGCGGACTTGTATGTGACTGCCTCGCTTTGAATGTTAGACTGAATGATATGGTTAAGTTCGGAGACGTCGGCAGTATATCCGGCAAGCAAAGTTTTTAATGGTTCTGGCGGTTCTCCAAGTTGAGGCAGTTTAATTTTTCCGGCGGCGCAACACACTCCTTTCGTTTCTCCATTAAATTTCAGAGCCTGGCAGAAAGGACACACTTCAGTCATGGTGTGTCCGATGAGAACATGCTGGCTCAAACTATAACCATCAGCTGGGTTATCCCGGAATGCAAGGCGATTGTAATCGCGTGATTGCTGAGCACGGAGTCGTGTTTGACGCTGATCTGCTGTTTCTCGTTGACGTCTTTCAGCCACTCAGCCTGTCGCGTTCATTCTGTTGAGAACGAAGCAGATCTGAAGCTGCAGAATGTGATCACCGTGCTTGCAACCGTGCATCCTCAAGTCTGGCTGCACATCACTCTGCTGCTTCCTCGGCACATATTTGAGCCATTCTTTGTCTGTTTTGCTCGTTCGCTGATGCCCGTTCTTCCTCAGTTTGATTTGCAATTGCTCCTCGCACTGCTTCCGCTCTGCGAGTACAACGACCTACATTTGATCTTCTGCGAGGCATTATTTGGATGAACTAAAGCAGATCGAACTATACTCATGAAATGAACGCTATGGAAACAACACAGCTCAATTCCAATGCAATGTCACATGAAATAATTAAATCTAAATGAGAATAAATCAAAATCTATGAAAATTCAATTTAACAATGTAATTGGAAACATTGAAATGGAATCGTAAAATATTTAATATAGCGTCTGTTGCTTTTACGTCCAACAGATGGTGCTGTTTCTCAAAAAAAGCATGTTCTTACCTGTCACAGGTATGACATCTATATAATAGTAGGTATAAGGTCTATAAAAACACGCACATATTCGAATGCAACGTTGTGTCAAAATTTCAAAGCAATCGGTGAAGAACTTTCGGAGATTTAAGATTTTGAACAAACGAACATTTACATTTTTATTGATATAGATTTGTTTCACTTCTTTCACACTCTAGATCCATCCATGTTGTCACAAATGGTTATCTTTCATTACTTTTTATGGCTGAGTAATATTCCATTATATATATGTATCACATCTTCTTTATCCATTTATCCATCGCTTGACATTTGGGTTGTTTCCATATCTTGGCTATTGTAAATAATGTTGCAATATACATAGGGATGTGTATATCTTTTCAAATTAGTGGTTTGGTTTTTAAAAATAAGTGGAATTGCTGGGTCTATGGTAGCTCTATTTTTATTTTTTGAGGAACCTCCATACATTTTCCATAGTGGCTGCATTAGTTTACAAATTCACCAACAATGCATGAAGGTTCCCTTTCCTCCATGTCCTCACCAACACCTTTTTTTAATTAATAATTTTTTTATTGGAGAGAATCCAAGATGGCGGCGTAGGTAAACACCTAAACTGCTGCCTCCCACAACAATTTAAACTGCAACTAAAAGACAAAACGTCTATCACCCAGAACCATGGGAAAGCTGGCTGAATGGAAGTTCTACAACTAGAAGGAAAGAGAAAAGAGCATTGAGACGTGCACAAGCGCTGAAAAGCTGAGGTACGGAGGCACGTGATCCGGGCTGGCTGCGGGCGACTGGGTGCGTTGCTTTTTTCAACCCGAACAGAGACAAGCCCCCGATTACTCTGAAATCCAGTCTCTGGGGAGACGCAGGGGACCCAAACTCCTACGGGGAGAAGCTGGACTGTCTGCCAGTGAGGGTGGCTTGCTTGCAGAGCTGCGCGCAGGAGTAATTGTTTACTGCACTGGGGCACGGGACTTGCGGGTGCCGTTGGGGACGCAGAGCTGGCTAACTAGCAGCCATTGCTGTTTGCCACGCCCTAACCTAGTGACACCCTGAGGCCCCGCCCTGCACAACCTACAAACCCACCCAAGCTCCAAGCAGCTGAGTTAGCATAAGAAAGGCCTGCCCTATCGCAGCTTAACCTAGCAAACTTGCAGCCTGGGTCAGACAGCTCCAAAACCTCCAAACCCCAAGCAAAGAGGAGAAAACTGCAGCTCTCACTGTAGCTCCTGCTAAGTGGCCTCAGACAGTAGCTGACCTGCACCCCATTGGAGATCCAGAAGCCAGTGTACCTAGTGGTCAGTGTGAGACACCAGATTTCAACTCCTCACATCCATAAGTGACACATTCAAGAGGCAGACTCAGTGAGCACCAAAGCCCCACTGAAACAAGTCCTGCCCCATAAGCGTGTCTTCAGCGCAGCAGTTCTTCCATTATAGACACAGCGAGTGCTCACAGCTAATTGGCCTGGAGGTCAATTCCTCCCAGCGTACCAACAGCAATTAAGGCTTAACTACACCAAGACTTTGCACTCAGCCCACAAAGGGGTGTACCAAGAGCATCCACATCAGGTGATTGGGGAGGCTGAGCTACTGCCCCCTATAGGTCACCTACCACACAAAGCCACTCCATCGACACAGGGAAGCAGCCAAAATGCAGAAACAAAGAAACATGTCACGAATGAAAGAAACGGAGGAAAGCAAACTACTGGATGACATAGAGTTCAGAACCACATGTATAAGGTTACTCAAGAATCTTCTAAAAACCGCTGAGAAACTTGATGACACTTCTGAGGAGCTTAGTGAGACCTTCAAGGACCTTAATGAGAATGCCAAAAAAATGGAAAAGGACCAATCAGAAATGAAGCATACACTGTCTAAAATAAAGAATATACAGAAACTCAATTGTAGATCAACGTACCCCAAGAATCAAACCAAAGATCTGAAATATGTGGGGGGAAAAAACATCCAACCAGAAAAACAAAAAGAAAAAAGAATCCAAAAATATGAAGATAGTGTAAGGAGCCTCTGGGACAACTTCAAGTGAACCAACATCCGAATTTTTGGGGTGCCAGAAGAAGGGAGAGAGCAAAATATTGAAAACCTATTAGAAGAAATAATGACAGAAAACTTTCCCTACCTGGTGAAAGAAATAGACTTATAAGTTCAGGAAGCGCACAGAACCCCATACAAGAGGAATCCAAAGAGGACCACACCAAGACACATCATAATTAAAATGCCAAGGGCAAAAGACAAAGAGAGAATATTAAAAGCAGCGAGAGAAAAACAGTTAATTACCTACAAGGGAGTACCCATACGACTGTCAGCTGATTTCTCAACAGAAACTATGCAGGCCAGAAGGGAGTGGCAAGAAATATTCAAAGTGATGAACAGCAAGAACCTACAACCAAGATTACTCTACCCAGCAAAGCTATCATTCAGAGTTGAAGGTCAGATAAAGAGCTTCACAGACAAGAAAAAGCTAAAGGAGTTCATCACCACCAAACCAGGATTACACGAAATGCTGAAGGGTATCCTTTAAGTAGAGGAAGAAGAAGAAAAAGGTAAAGATAAAAATGATGAACAACAAAATGACATCAAATACATACCTACCAACAAGTGAATCTAAAAATCAAGTGAATAAAGAATCTGAAGAACAGAATGGACTGGTGAATATAATAGAATCAGGGACATAGAAAGGGAGTGGACTGACGATTCTCAGGGGAAGCAAGTGTGAGGGTTGCGGGAAGAGATTGGACAAAAATCTTACTCCTATGGATGAAGACAGTGGCGGGGGGTAAGGGCATGGGGTGGGGTGGGGAATCAGGTGGAGGGGAGCTATGGGGGGAAAAAAAGTGGAACACCTGTAATAATCTGAACAATAAAGATTTAATTAAGAAAAAAAAATAAAAAAAAATAAAATGAATAAAAAAAAAATCTGAAGAACAGAATGGACTGGTGAATATAATAGAATCAGGGACATAGAAAGGGAGTGGACTGACGACTCTCAGGGGAAGCAGGTGTGAGGGGTGCGGGAAGAGATTGGACAAAAATCTTACTCCTATGGATGAAGACAGTGGCGGGGGGGGTAAGGGCATGGGGTGGGGTGGGGAATCAGGTGGAGGGGAGCTATGGGGAAAAATAAAAGAGGAACACCTGTAATAATCTGAACAATAAAGATTTATTTAAAAAAATAATTTTTTTATTGATTTCAGAAAGGAAGGGACAGGGCAAGATAGAAACGGCGATGAGAATCACTGCGTGGCTGCCTCCCACACGCCCCCTACTGGGGATTGAGCCTGCAACGTGGGCATGTGCCCTTGACCAGAATCAAACCAGGGCCCTTCAGTCCACAGGCCAATGCTCTAACCACTGAGCAAAACCAGCTAGGGCCTCACCAACACTTGTTTATTGATGATAGCCCTTCTGACAGGTGATATCTCGTTGTGATTTTAATTTATATTTGGGAGAGATGTTTTAATGATTTGGTCTTAGAAACTCAAATCTGGAAAACTCCCCTGACTTTTCCATTCAAGTGCACCTCCACAATGGCTTTGGGGCCCAGGCAATGTCAGGGAGCTCAGGCTGATGTTGGAGGATTTGAATCACTTGACCTCAACTCCTCCCAGAGTTCTGGAAAGAGGGTCCGATAAAGGGGCCTCCAGAGCCCACCAGGAGGAAGGGAGTGGCAGGCCTCAGTGGGTATAGTGGGCCTGGAACCCTTCATCAGCTACATGTCCCTTGCAGTGTGAGCTGTTGTCTGTTATGGGTGCCGGAATCTTGTTACCAAGTCAACATGGACCTGGGCGATTCCAGCATGAAACCTGAGGGCTGCGTCTGGTATCAGGGAAAATAAAGACTGCAAGCAGCATGAATTCCTGCTCTCAGTGCTCAGGTTTGCATCACTTATGTGGTCAAACCATCTTTGACAAAGGTGCCAAGTCTGGCTACACAAAAGATAATATCCTTAACAAATGGTGTTGGGAAAACTGGATAACCACAGACAAAAGAATGAATTGGGACCTCACCTTACACCATAAACAAAAGAACTCAAAGATTTAAAAGGCAACAAAAACAAAAATAGAAAAATTGGGCTACATCAAACTTCAAAACTTCTGCACAGCCTGGTTGAGTGGCTCAGTTGGTTGAGCATCATCCTGTGTACCAAAATGTTGCCAGTTCCGTTCCTGGTCAGGGCACATATCTGAGTTGAAGGTTCGATCCCTGGTTGGGCATGTACACATCGATGTTTCTCTCTCTCTCTCTCTCTCTCTCTCTCTCTCTCTCTCTCTCTCTCTCTCTCTCTCTGTCTCTCTCTGTCTCTCTCTCTCTCTCTCTCTCTCTGTCTCTTTCTCTCTCTCCTTCTCTCTATCATGTGCTTGGGTGAGGATTTAAAAAAGTTAAAAATGAAACTTCTGTACAGCAAAGGAAACAATAGAATGAAAAGGTAACCTACAGAATGGGAGAAGATATTTGCAAACCATACACCTGATAAGGGGTTAATATCCAAAATATACCAAGAACTCCTTCAGCCCTGGCCAGTGGTGCTCAGTAGGTGGAGCACTGGCCCAGGCATCAAGGGGCCCTGTGTCTGATTCCCAGTCAAGGGCACATGCCCGGGCTTTGGGTTCAATCCCCCCCAGTTGGGTCGGGCACAGGAAGCAACTGATCCATGTGTCTCACAACAATGTTTCGCTCTCTTTCTCCCTCTCCCTCCCTCCCTTCCACTCTCTCTAAAATTCAATGGGGGAAGTGTCCTCAGGCGAGGATTAACCAAAGGAAAACAAAAAGGAACTACAACTCAGTGACAAAAACAAACAATCCAACTAAAAAATGGGCAAAGGACTTGAAGAGACATTTCTCCAAAGAAGATGTACAAATAGCCGACAGGTATATGCAAAGATGTTTAACATCGCTTATTATTAAGGAAGTGCAAGTTAAAACTGCAATGAGATATCACCTCACGTCCATTAGGATGGCCGGTATCCAACAAAACACACACCAAACAAACAGAAAGTAACACATGTTGGTGGGGATGTGGAGAAATTGAAACCCTTGTACACTGTTGGTAGGAATGTAAAATGGTGTAGCCACTATAGAAAACAGTAAGGACGGGCCTCAACAAATTAAAAATAGAATTGCCAAATGACCCTGCAATCCCACTTGTGGGTATTTATCCAAAAGAGTTGAAAACAGCATCTTGAAGAGATACTTGCTCCCCCATGTTTATAGCATTATTCACAATAGCCAAGAGGTGAAAGCAACTCAGTATCCACCACCAGATGGATGAATGGATGAAGAATATGTGGTGTGTACATACAGTGGAATATTTACTGAGCCTTTAACAAGAAGGAAATGGTCACTTCACCAATAGGGGGGAACTTTTGAGGACATTGCGCTACGTGAAATAAGCCACTCACAAAAGGACAGATACTGCAAGCTTCCTATCTAAAACAAGCAAAGTCTTAGAAACAGAAACTAGGATGGTGGTTTCTGGGGGACTGGGGGAGGGGGAAGAGAGGGCTGTCCATGGATAAAGAGTTTCCAATTTTGCAAGATGAAAAAGTTCTGGAGACCTGTGCACAACACTGGACATATGTTAACACTAACGTGCTGCACTCTTAAAAATGGCTAGACGGTAAATTCTATGTTATGTGTTCTTGACCACAATAACTTTTCTTTAATTACAGCATGTTTTTAATTTTTTAATTTTGCTTAACCATCCTGCTCTCGAGCCCCCAGTGCTGGCCAGAAATTCCTTCTCACTTGAGCCTGGCCTACAAAGGTCTCTCTCACTTGTTCTCAGAGGCCCTCCCTCCTCCCCATCCAGGATTCCCCCGTAACAAAAGTCGGGAAGTGCCACTGACCTCCTGACCTGAGCTGCTTTTGCTTTACTGCCCCGTCCCAATCCCTGGATCAGGGGCACACAATGAGCACCACTTAAAACAGGAGGAGGAAAAAGGGAAAACACACAGGCGTGTGCATGCATACAACTACCCTGCTTCGGAACTGATTCAAGACCAGTCTGTCTCTCCTCGGTGGTGGTTCTGGGAATTTGGGAGGGGGTGACCTTCACGAGAAAGGGCAGTGCCTTGTAATACAGCCACAGTCTGTCCATCTACCTTGTCAGGGCCCACCGCAGTGCCTGGCACGCAGGGGGCGGGCAGGATAAAGACAGGTATAAAGTGCCATTTCATTTGTAATCTAGTGCATGCATCTTCTCTTCTGCACACCTTTCCCCAAAACAGAAAAGAATGAAGAGGGCAGAGGGGATGAAGCAAAGTCAAGATGGTTCCCACCATCAATTCAGAAAGGCTCCAGCCATGTAGATGGAGAGCTGCATACTGAAAAGAAGCTGCCTTCTCTGCAATAAATCCCGAGAAACGTAGAAGCATCCACCCGAGCTGGCAGGGCTGGGAGGTGCTGAGGGTTCTAGTGAGCCGGGCAGGACAGTGGATGGATAGGGTAGTGCCTCTTCTTGCCGAGTTCAAGCATTTGAAACGCCATGATGGTGTCTTTATGTGGTGTGCTGTCACTGTTGTTTTATCGCCGTGGAGATTCAAAAGCATTGGTCAGGGTTTTCATAAAATAACTCCCACCTCGGCCTTCCTTATATTTCTCCTCATTTAGAAGTTTCTCAGTTGCAAACTCTTCTACCTCAAGAATTTCCAGATAGTAAGTCTTTTTTTATTTCGGAGGGATTGTGAGTGGATAAATGAGCAGATGATTAAATAACTGAATGAGAGAGTGAGGGGTGAGAACACAACCAACAGGGGAGGCTGGGAGGAGCAGGGGCGAGGGAGGGGCAGGAGCCGGGTTTCTCCCCACACCTCTCCTCTCCGTCAGCCAGCAGGGTGGTGGGCAACCAGCAGGGTGGTGGGCAAGCAGCCGCCAGGATGCAGCTACAGGGTGGGTGGGTGGGCCAGCAGCAGGCAGGCTGTGCCCAAACCCACTGGCTTCCCTTCTCAACGAGTCTATCCTTGTTTTCCTGTCTAGGGCCCCCTGGACGCCGTGGCAAGCCTGGAAGGAGAGGTGATCCCGGTGAGTCCCAGGTTCTCTTATTCCTCAACTCAGGCCTAGAAGTCTGCCCTTGACCAGGGATTGAGCTGGATGCACCAGTCCCCATAGCACCTCATTACTCATGGGTCCTAGAACAGCTCTTCTCCTCCCTTCCAAGTCCAGCCACTGCCCCTGGAGGTCACAGTGCCCAGTGCCCCTTTTCCCGGCGCTTGGCATCACAGTGCAGTGACTGTCCCACCCATGTCCTTGGCACCCTCCGAATCTTATATCAACCTCAGAAACTTCAATCCCTAGTCTCACTGTCCTGGCCTTGTGGGAACTGGCCCTGGTTCTCCTGGTGCCCCTGTCCCTCCCCAGACTTGGCCTGCCCTGCCCTTGGCAGAGGCACCAGGAAGACACTCCTCCTTCCTTCCATTCGACCTGCAGACTCACCTGTACGCGCCATACCTCCCCTCCTGCCATCTTCATTTCACCCAAAGCGCATTGCTCTGCACATCCCCTACCAGAGACACACAGAGAAGCTTCCTCAGAGGCATCCACACACCCACCCTGTCCTGGCTCTTCCGCCTCGCCTTCCACTCATCCCAGCCCCTCCGGTCTCTTTTCACTGCCACTCCACTGACATCATCTGATGGTCATGCCAGCAGATGCTTTGCCGTCATTATCTTCCTTGATCCTCGCCACCCCACATCCCACCCTGTATTCCCAGCTCAGCTCTGGCCTGTGTTTCCTCCCACATCTCTGACCCCCTTCTCTTCTGCCTTTTCTATAGTACCCCATTTGCTTCTTAAATGAATCTGCTCTTGGCCCTCTTCTCTCTTCTCTCGCACTCCTATGGCAATGGCACCCCCCTGACACTGACAGTGGCCCCCTTCCTGACTCCAACTGCATTATCTCCTCCAGAGTTTGGACTTGGCCCCAGTGAACCAGCACCTCCGCTAGCCTGTTCGCCCCAGCTCCCCATCGCAGGGAGGAAACCTCCAGCCTCCCGCTTTCCTATGCAGACACCTAGGCATCATCCTGGATCCCTCCTCCCCCCCCGCCCCCCCACACACACACCCCAAATCCTGGTCAGTCACCTCACAGTACATCACAGACCTGTGCCCCCTTCTTGGTCCTCATCCACAGCTTCTGCAGCTCTCATCACCCCTCCCCCGTGTCCCCACCTCCAGCCTCACCAGGGGTGTCTGAGGCCCTCCCACTCTGACCCTGCACTCCTGGCCTCTCCTCCCCAGGACGTCATCTCCTCTACCTGAACTCATAGCCCAAGGAAGGTCAGTATTCTTTAAGTCTAATGCAAGCATCTCCAAAGTCTTCACTGTTCAGCACAGAGTAGGCCCTGAGAATGTAAATGCACAAACAGTGAGTGAACGAATGAATGCATGTATGAATGAACACATGCCCAGCCCCTAAGCAGCTTCTCCAGGAGGGCATGGTGGGATGCCAGAGGGGATCACCACCAAGGGGACCCCCAGCGGGTTGGGCCCGGGGAGCTAAACAGGCTCTCTCTGAGCCTCCGACTTCTCCCAGGCGCTGGGCGTGGGCTTCCTCCCCGCTGTGCTGCTTTCTTGCATTATGTAGTTCCTTCTGTAGAGGCCCCCACATAAACCCGCTAGAGTGCCCTGGTAGGAAATGCCGTCATGGTTCTCTGTGTGCTTTGACTTCTGGAAGCTGAAGGCTGTTTCATGTTTGATTGCCATGGCTTCCTTTACTCTAGATTTTGTGTGTAATAACACACGCACGCACACACACACACACACACACACCCCCCACAGGCCTGCAAATACGCATTTCATCACTTAGTTCTTGTTTCTGTCTCATAAAATGTTTTATTGCCTTTTATTGTAAGCTCCTGATGTCCATTCTAGAAGGAGATGAGCAATACAAAGTGACTTTTTCTAGGGAAATGTATAATATTACTCAACTTACTCAAAAACCCGTTAGAATTATGACTCCAGTTTACAGCAATCGGAAAATCACAGAAAGATAAGGACTTACTGGGCCCCTGATACTGTGTGCTGAGTCCTTTCAAGTTCCCCAGGTCATGTAATCCTCACAGACCCTACAAGATAAGCATCTGTTATTAGCCCCATTTTTCAGATAAGGAAACTGAGGCTTCAAAGGAAGAAGCGTCTGGTCTAAGGCCGGCATTGGGCAAGGGGCGGGCAGCACCTCGCCCCTGGCCGCCCTTTCCCAGGCGGTGTCCTTTCCCCTGCCTGTCAGAGGACTGTGTGAACAACCCGGAGCAGATGTTCCCCTCTGATTAGCTTTGGCTGAGCCTGGTGTTTATTTCTAGTTTCACACACATGCACATCCTGGCTTTGGCACCTTCCCTTGTAAAACCAGACCTTTTCCTGTGTCCCGGGGAGCCTGCCCGGTGGACAGTGTCTGCCTGAGATGCCTTCCTGCTGCTGCTGCAGACCTGCAGACAGCCTGGCCTGCTCGCCTGGCCTGCGGGGGCGGGCGCTCTCCAGCTTCAGGGGAGCCTTTGCCTGGAGAATGCCTCCAAGGCCCCGCAGTGTTTGTGCGTGCGCCTGTCCTAATGGAATGAATGCTCATCTCCCCACTGGCCCATTTCTCAGCTGGGGAAGCCCGGCACTGCTCTTGCCCTCTGGGGTCATCTTTCCAGGGCCATTGAGCAAGATACTTTCTCCTTCTAGGTGTCCCCCTTACCCCCAAGAACCTCCATTGCTCTCCCTCAGCTTCCCCTGGCTCCCCTGACTCCGCCAGCCTGACGCCTCCCTCTGTCCCAGCACAGCCTGGTTGTGGTTGTCTCCTCTGAAAACGTGTCTTTCCCCTCCACCAAAGTAGAGGCTCCTGGGGCAGGAGCTGGGGCTGGACCCACAGGCACTCAGGAGATGGTCAATAAATGCTTGCTGACAGGAAGGGGAGGGCAGAGAGAAGGGAGAGGGAAAGAAGGACTGGTGGGCCAGTGAAGGATAAAGGCTGAGGATGCAGGAAGAAACCAGGATGAAGCAATCAATGCTGCTTGGCTGGTGCTGTGCTAAATCTGCAGAGACAAATGGAGGCTCTCACAGGCTCTCTCAGCTCCCAGCCTTAGATCAGCAGGTTCAGCGCTAGGATTTTTTAATCCACCCCAACCCCAAGAAACCCTTTCTAAAAATCCAGTGGAAGGAGAACTTCTAAAATGGTGGGTTAGGGACCTCTGAAAATCTGCTCCTTTAAAAAGCAGCAAGAAAACTAGGAAAAATGGACCTTTCTGCAACTATGGAAATTAATGGGAAACTTGCAACAACCCCTTTATTCAAGAAAAAATTATAAATCTTGCTAAGAACAGCAGTGTTTGTAACATTTTAACTTGCCCATCTGCTCAATGCCATACCCTTAAAAAAAATCAGCCTTCCTGGCCAGGTTGCTCAGTGGGTAGAGCTTTGTCCTGCTACCCCAAGTTTGCCGGTTTGATCCCCAATCCGAGCATACACAAGAATCAACCAATGAATGCATAAATGGATGGACAACAAATCGATGTTTCTCTCTCCCCCTCTCTCTCATCAATAAATAAATAAAAATAAAAACAAAAGCATAAGCCTTACAACCACAGTACCTGTGAACAGTAGCAGCCATCGAAGGAGACAAGCAGGGTTGAAGGTCCCCAAATGCTCATTTTCAGAAACTTGTCACTATCTGACATGTCTGTAAACTCCCTGGAAAAGCGTGTACATGGGACTTACCTTTGTTTGACCTGATGGAGAGCATGCTCATTGGGAAAGCCCTGTGTCTAGAGTGCTTGCCAAAAAACACTCAGCGGCAATTGTTTCACCTCACAGCTGCCTGACGTGGTGATACCAGTTGGAACAAACAAGAAGCTGACACAAAAACTTAAACAAAAATCGAGGTGATGAGATGTCTAAAGGGGCTTTGCAAAGCTCCGACATAGTGTGATGGCACATGCATGTGAAGGGATGTGTGCCTGTCCAGGAAAAGCCTGAGAGTCTTGGTCTTTCACTTCTGCCCAGGCAGGCAGTGAAGGCAGCAGCAGAGCTATGAAGAGGCGGAGCACCAGTTTTGCTCCCGCCTGCATAAAGAGCCCCTTGCACCAAGTGGGAGTCTTACTGGATAAGACCCTAAAGGAAACTTCTATCAATGCTGATCATAAGCTAACCAAGCAGAGAGTTCAACAGCTGCACATGACAAGGAGTACACACTTTAGGGACTCCAGGAAAGCCCCTTAACACTGAGCAGCAATAACAACAAATAGCAAGAACAAACCCTAAAAAGTAGGAGCAGAATCTAATTTTCACAGTAGTCACATTAAATTTCTATGAAAGCAGAGTTTTTAATAAAAAATTATGAGACGCACAAAGAGACAAGAAAGTATGGCAATAAAAAGGGGGAGATGCAATCAATAGAAACTGTCTCTGAGAAAGCCCAGATGGAAATGCTAGACCAAAAAACCATATTTGCTATTTTAAATATATTTAAAGAACTAAAGGAAACCATGTCTAAAGAATCAAAGGAAAGCCCAAGAATATGTACCACCAAATGGAGAGCATCAATATAAAGAGAGAAAGTATTAAAAAAAGAAGCAAATAGAAACTCTGAAGTATAGTAACTGAAATGAAAAATTCACTAGAGAGGCTCAACAGTCTTTGGGATAGCAGAAAAAAATCAGAAAACTTGAAGATGAGTCCATTAAGATTATTCAGTCTAAGGAAGAAAGAAAAGAGGAGAAGCGAGAGAAAGAAGCAGAAGAAATATATGAAAGAAGAATGGCCTGGACCTTCCCAAATTTATTTTTATTATATTTGCGATTATGACTTAGCACAGCAAAAAGATACAGATTAAAGTCAGCAAAAGTAAGAGGAACATAGGACCCCAAATTCCAATATCCCCCTCCCCATGGGGTTGTACAGACAGCCCTAATTCTCCCAGTAAGGATGTGTGACAGCATGTGTGATGTTTGCTAGCCAGGGAAACTCACTTGAGACTTGCTGTCCAGTGTTTTATTGAGTGCCCATGTGGCTGACCTTAATTATTCAGTATCCAGCCCCTCCAAAGGTCAGACTGATACAGCATGGCCAAAACCTCCATCATAGTTCACATTGTTGCCATAAACTACCTGGCGTGGCCCGAGGCTCCAGGTATTCAAAGACACTCCTATTAGGCAGCATATCCCAAGGACTGATGGTTATCTCCTTGCAGCTGGTCAGGATCAGTTCTCTCTTTGGAATGTGCAGGTTTTGGACAACTCAAGTCTGTTGAGTAACCCTTTCCTACACACTCTCATGGCTCTTTCTTGTCATTCAAGAATCAGCACAAAGTGCAGCCAGTGTGGCTCAGTGGTTGAGCATCGACCCATGAACCAGGAGGTCACGGTTCGATTCCTGCTCAGGGCACATGCCGGGTTGTAGACTGGATCCTCAGTGTGGGGCATGCAGGAGACAACTGATCAATGATTCTCCCTCATCATTGATGTTTCTCTCTCTCTCTCTCCCCCTCTCCCTTCCCCTCTGAAAACAATAACTATATATATATAGGTTTTCTTTGTTTTGTGTGTTTTTTAAGAATCAGGACAAATGTAATCTCCTCAGAGAGGCTTTTGATAATCAACCATCCTTTTAAAATGAAAGAGAAATTAAGTAATGCCCAGGTAAACAAAAATGGGCATTTTTTTGTTTACCTGGGCATTACTTAATTTCTCTTTCATTGTCTAATAAAATTATATTTAATTGTCTAATTAGTATAGACAAGAAGTAATAAACAGATTCCTTTAGTCTGAAATGAAAGGACACAAGAGAGCAATTTCAGTCCACACAGAAATAATGAATTTCAGTGAAGGTAACTACATAAGTAAATGTAAAAGACAATGTAAGTGTATTTTTATTTACAACTTTTTTCTCTATTCTGATTTGAAAGTCAATTGCATAAAGCAATAATTATAAAATTGTGTTTATGGGTTTATAATGTAGTAAAGTGGTAAAGGATAATGAACAGGGCTATATTGGAGCATAGTACTTACAAACAATTAAAAGTAAATTATTTCTAATCAAAACCATATTATCTTAAATTAAGATGTTAATTTTAATCCCCAGGACAACCACTAAGAAAATAACTCCAAAAAATAGAATTTAAAAAAATGAATGAAAATGTTACACTAGAAAACATTTACTTAGCAAAAAAAGAAGCAGTAGTGAAGTAATAGAGGAATGAAAAAGACATAAGACATAGAAATTAAATAGCAAATTCAAACACATAAGCCTTACCTTATGAGCAATTACATTAAATATAAAAGGCTTAAACAATTCAATCAAAGTCAGAGATTGGCAGAATCAATAAAGAAATAATGCAATAAAAAACATTCAACATCATTAATCATCAGGGAAATGCAAATCAAAACCACAGTAAGCTATTACCTCATACCCATTAGGATGGCTACTTTCTTAAAAAGTCAGAAAATAACACGTGTTGGCAAGGATGTGGAGAAATTGGAATCCTTGGAATCTGTGACTGGAAATGTAAGATAGTACAGCCACTCTGGAAAATAGTATGGTAATTCCTCAAAAAATTAAAAATAGAGTTAGCATATGATTCAGTAATACCACTGCAGGGTACATATCTAAACAAACTGAAACCAGGGTATCGAACAAAAATTTCATAACATTATTATTCACAATAGCCAAAAAGTCAACACCAGACAAATTAAAAAATAAAACGTGGTATTTCTATAGCATGAAATATTATTCATTTTCAACTGATTTTTTGAGAGACAGAAAGAAACATTAATGTAAGAGCAAAACATCAATCGGTTGTCTCCTGCATGTATTCATTCTTAAAAAGGAAATTCTGGCCCTAACCGGTTTGGCTCAGTGCCTAGAGCATCAGCCTGCAGACTGAAGGGTCCCAGGTTTGATTCCAGTCAAGGGCATGTACCTTGGTTGCGGGCACATCCCCAGTAGGAGGTGTGCAGGAGGCAGCTGATCGATGTTTCTCTCTCATCGATGTTTCTAACTCTCCCTCTCCCTTCTTCTCTGTAAAAAAATCAATAAAGTATATTTTTTTAAAAAAGGAAATTCTGACACATGCTACAATATCGATGAAATTTGAGGGCATTACCTATGCCAAGTGAAATAAGCCAGTCACAAGAAGACAAATATCATATTATTTCATTTACTGAGGGAGGTAGTAAACTCATAAAAACAGGAAGTAAAATGGTGGCTGCCAGGGACTGAGGGGAGGGAGAATGGGGAGTTATTTTTTAATGGGTACAGAGTTTAAATTTTTCAAAATGGAAAACTTTCAGAGATTGAATACATTATAATGTAAACATACTTAACACTACTAAATTGTACATTTTTAAATATTTAAGGTTATCAATTTTATGTTATGTGTGTATTGGCACAATTTTAAAATTTTTAATTGTATTTTTTTAAAAACATGATCCATCTATATATATAAAAGCCTAATATACAAAGTGTCTCCTCGGAAGTTTGACTGACCCGGAGTTCGATCACTCGCTATGACGTGCAATGACCACCAGGGGGAGGCATGGAAAGAAGGTAGGCCCCGGCCAGCAGCTGGCAGCCGCTAGGGACCCTACCCATCATAAATTTTGTGCACTGGGCCTCTAGTATATGCTGTAAGAAGCAAACTTTAGGTTTTAAAATGTAGTAAGTTGAAAATAAAATGCTAAGAAAAGATATGTCATGCAAATGATATATTCTGATGTCAGACAAAATAGATTTTAAGACAAATAAGGACATTTTATAATGATAAAAGAATATTTTTAAATTATATACTAATATACACCTTAAAAGAGAGCCCCCAAATACACGAAGAAAAAACTGACAATTGAAGGAATAAATAGACTGCTTAACAATAATAGTTGGAGACCCCACTTTCAATAATGAATAGAACAAATATACAAAAAAAAAAACAACAAAGAAATATAATAAATGAACAACATATAAATCAAAAAGACCAAACAGACATTTATAAGATATTTCAACCAACAACAGCAGAAAACACATTCCTTTCAGGTGAATATGGAACATTCTCCAGCATAGAGCACATTTTAAACTGTAAAGCAAGCTTCAATAAGTGTAAAAGGGTTGAAGTCATAACATATGTCCTTTGACCACAAAAGAATTAAATTAGAAACCAATAAGATAAGAAAATTAGAGAAATTCACAAATATGGGTAAATTAAACATTACACTTCTAAATAACCAATAACTCAAAGAATAAACCACAGGGAAATCAAAAAATGTTATTATATGAATGAAAATGAAAACACAAAACTCATAGAATATAGCTAAAGTAGTGCCTAGAGGGTAATGTATAGCTGTAAATGCCTATATTAAAAAAAGAAGAGCAAACTTACACCAAAGCAAACAGAAGGAAGAAAACCATAAAATTAGAGTGGAAAAAAATGAAATAGAAAATAAAAAACAACAGGGAAAATCAACACCACCAAAAATGAATCTTTGGAAAGATCAACAAAATTGGCAAACCTTTACCTAGGACTGATCAAGAAGAAAATAGTGGGCACTTAAATTACTAAAATCAGAAATAAAAGAAGGGATATCACTAGCAAAATAGAAGAGGATTATAAAGGAATGCTGTGAACAACTGTATGCCAACAAATTTCATTACCTAGATGAAATGGACAAATTCCCGAAAAGACACAAACTGCCTAAACTGACTCAAGAAGAAATTAAAAATAAGAATAGATGGATAGAAGAAGAAGAAAAAAGAATAGATGGATAGAGAGAAAATCAGTAATTCAAAAGCTTTCCACAATATGAAGCCCAGGATCAGGTGGCTTTACTGATTAATTCTGACAAACTTTTAAAGAAATATTAATACTAATTCTTCATAAGCTCACCCAAATCCTGTATAATAAAAGGGTAATATGCAAATTGACCCTAACAGCAGAACGACCAGGAATGACCGGTCGCTATGACATGCACTGACCACCAGGGGGCAGATGCTCAATGCAGAAGCTGCCCCCTGGTGGTCAGTGCACTCCCACAGGGGGAGCACCACTCAGCCACAAGCTGGGCTGACAGCTGCAAGCGCAGCAGTGGTAGTGGGAGCCTCTCCCACCTCCACGGCAGCGCTAAGGAGCACTAAGGATGTCCAACTGTTGAACATCCCCCGAGGGCTCCCAGGCTGCCAAAGGAATATCTGACTGCCAGCTTAGGCCTACTCCCTTAGGTCCACCAGGCCTAGGCCAGCAGGTGGACATCCCCTGAGGGGTCCCGGACTGCAAGAGGGGAGCAGGCCGGGCTGAGGGACCATGTGCATGAATTTGCATGAACTGGGCCTCTAGTGTGTGTGTGTGTGTGTGTGTATATATATACACACATATATATATATATATATATATATATGAAAGCAACGCATCACTACTCATTCTTTAAGGGCAAATTTATCTTAACACCAAAACCAGACAAAGACATCACACACACAAAAAAACTACCAACCAATATCTCTTATGAATATAGACACAAAAATCCTCAACAAAATACTAACAAATGAATCCATCAATAAATCAAAAATATTATACACCACAAACAGATGGGATTTATCTCAGAAATACAAGGTTTAACATCCAAAATCAATCAAGGTATTCCTATATAATAAAAGCCTAATATGCTAAGTGTCCAGTCATCCAGTCAGCTGTTCAACCAATCAAAGCATAATATGCTAATGATATGCTAAGGCTGCTCAACTGCTCACTCTGATGTGCACTGACCACCAGGGGCAGACAGACCAGTTGACCAGTCGCTATGACAAGCAATGACCACCAGGGGGCAGACGCTCTAACTGGTAGGTTAGCTTGCTGCTGGGGTCTGACTGATTGGGACTGAGCAAGACAGGCCAGACACACCTGGAGCCCTCCAGCAGTCCCTCTCCACTGGCCAACCTCCTGCTTCCCTCCCTGGCCCTGATCATGCACCGGTGAGGTCCCTTGGCCTGGCCTGCCCCTCTCGCAATCCAGGACCCCTCGGGGGATGTTTCAGCCCACTCCCGCAGGCCAGACCAAGGGACCCCACTAGTGCACAAATTCGTGCACTGGGCCTCTAGTCTATATATAAAAGGCTAAACAACCATCTGACCGGTAGCTATGACATGCAATGACCACCAGGGGGCAGACGCTCCGACCTATAGCTATGATGTGCACTGACCCCCAGGGGGCAGGCGCTCAATGCAGACGCACACTGAAACCAGAGAGGAGGGAGCCCAATTCCGGGATGCATTACCCAAGAACCACTCTCTCACAATCTGGGACCCCTTAGGGGATGTTGGTGAGCCGGTTTTGGCCTAACCCCCACAGGGCAGGCCGAGGGATTCCTCCTGCCTGAGGTACCCTGCTCACTCCACAGAGGCCCTTCGAGCCCCAGCACTGCCCCAGGTGTGACCAGCTGGGGAAGGACCACAGAAGGTTGGCTCCAGGGCATATCCAGCCCTTCTCACCCAGTCCTGCCCCGCCAGCCACCTTCTAATTAATATCCTTTCAATATGCACAAATCCATGCACTGGGGCACTAGTACATCATATCAAATAAAAAGCAAAACCACATCATCATCCTAATACATGAAGAAAAGAGCATTTGACAAAATCCACAGCCTTTCATGATTTTTTTAAAAAAACCTCAAAAAATAAGAATTTAAAAAAAAAACTTCCACAATTTAGTAAAGGGCATTTATGAAAAACCCATAGCTAACATTATACTTAATGGTGAAATAGTGAATGTTTTTCCCCTAAGATCAGGAATAAGACAAGGATGTCCACTCTTGCTACTTGTACTAGCATTTATCATTGTATTGAAGGTTCTGTTCAGGGCAATTAGGCAAGAAAAAGAAATAAAGTGCATGCAGGTGGGAAAAGAAGGAGCACAACTATCCCTATTTGCTGACTCCATGATCCTGTTTGTATATAGATAATTCTAAAGAATCCACCAAAAGTGTATTGGAGCTAACAAACATGCTCAGCAAGGTTGTGCGATACAAGACCATTATACAAAAGTCAATTTTATGTCTAGACACTAGCAATGAAGAATTTTTAAATGAAATGAAGAAAACAGTTCCATTTGCAAAATTATGAAAAAGAATAAAATACTCAGGAAAGAAGACCTAAATAAATGGAAAGACATTCTATATCCATGGATTGGAAGATGATACAGTGTTACTATGGCAATACTCCACAAATTGATTTATAGATTTGATGCAATTTTACAAAAATCCTAGTTGGGTTTTTTGTTGTTTTTTTTTTAGAAATTGATAAACTAATCCTAAAGTTCATATGAAAATGCAAAGAATCCAAAATAGCCAGAACTTGCCCTGCCCGGTTTGGCTCAGTGGCCATTGGGTCTCGGGTTTGATTCCCATTCAAGGGCACATACCCTGGTCGCCCTTGGTTCAATCCTCGGCCTCAAGAAGAGTGTTATAAAGGGGCATATGTGGGCCCAACCAGCGTCGCTCAGGGGTTGAGCATCAATCTATGAACCAGCAGGTCATGGTTTAATTCCCAGTCAGAGCACATGCCTGGGTTGCAGGCTCAATCCACAGTGTGGGGTGTGCAGGAGGCAGCCAATCAATGATTCTCTCTCATCATTGATGTTTCAATCTTTCTCTCCCTCTTCCGTCCTTTGAAATCAATAAAAATATTTTTTTAAAAAGGAAGGATAAATAAAATTTTTTGATTATACCAAAAAAATCACTGAAGTGTATACTTTTTTAAAAAGTTAATTTCAGGGAGAAACCAAGATGGCGGCATAGGTAAACACTTAAACTGCTGCCTCGCACAACAATTTCAAAACTACAACTAAAAGACAAAACAGACATCATCCAGAACCACAGGAAGGCTGGCTGAGTGGAAATTCTACAACTAGAAGGAAAGAGAAAAGCACATTGAGACTCAGAGGAGCTGCGGAAGGCAGATGTATGGAGGCGCGCCTGCGGAGAGGGCTGGCAACTAAGTACGCACTGGCTTTCTCCATCAAGAGGGAGGCAAAAGCTTCCGACTGCTCTGAACTCCAGTTCCAGGCGAGACTATGGGGACCCAGACTCATACGGGGAGAAACTGGATTGTCTGGCAGTGGGCGAAACTCGAGGGCGGCTTTCTCTCAGAGGTGCTTGCAGCGCAGGGCTGATGGGAAGCCATTGCTGTTTGCTCCGCCCTGAGACTCAGTCCCATCCAAGCTGAGCACAGAGGCTTTTGCGTATGAATGGCCAGGTCCTTTGAATTCTAAACTTACCTAACAAACTGCAGCTGAGTCAGTGAGACCCAGAACATCCAAAAGAAGGCCCAAGGCCCTGCAGCAGCTTGCATAGCTTCACAGCAGGGCCTCATCTGGGCACCTCCAAAACCCAAACAAAGAAGAGGAATCTGCAGATCTCTCCATAGCTCCTGCTGGGTGGCCTCGGGCAGAGGCTAAATTAGCACCTCCTTGGAGATCCAAGAGCCAGTGTAGCCAGGGGTCAGAGTGGAACCATCCAGATTGCAACTCCACAGATCCATAAGGGACACACTGAGGGGGCAGACTCAGTGAACACCAAGGCCCCACTGAAGCAAGTCTTGTCTCAGAAGGGTGTCTCCAGCACAGAAGTTCTCCCAGCGTAGACACAGCTGATCCTCACAGCCAATTGGCCTGGAGGTCAATTCCTCCCAGAGATACCAACAGCAATCAAGGCTTAACTACAACAAGATTGTACACACAGCCTACAAAGGGGTGCACCAAGAGTGTCCACCTCAGGTAATTAAGGAGGCTGAGCCACTGGGCCCTATAGGACACCTAGCACACAAAGCCATTCTATCAACTCAAGGAAGCAGCCAAAATGCAGAGACAAAGAAACAGGTCACAAATGAAAGAAATGGAGGAAAGCAAACGACTGGATATAGAATTCAAAACCATGGTTATAAGGTTTTTCAAGAATTTTCTAGAAAAGGCCGATAAATTTAGTGAGACCCTCGAGGATATGAAAAAGGACCAACTAGAAATTAAGCATACACTGACTGAAATAAAAAATAATATACAGAGATCCAACAGCAGACTAGAGGATCGCAAGAATCAAGTCAAAGATTTGAAATACAAAAAAACACCCAACCACAAAAGCAAAAAGAAAAAAGAATCCAAAAATATGAAGGTAGTGTAATGAGCCTCTGGGACAACTTCAAGTGTACCAACATCTGAATTATGGGGGTGCCAGAAAAAAAGAGAGAGAGCAAGATACTGAAAACCTATTTGAAGAAATAATGACAGAAAACTTCCCCCACATGGTGAAAGAAATAGACTTACAAGTCCAGGAAGCACACAGAACCCCAAACAAAAGGAATCCAAAGAGGACCACACCAAGACACATCATAATTAAAATGCCAAGAACAAAAGACAAAGAGAGAATATTAAAAGCAGCAAGAGAAAAACAGTTAATTACCAACAAGGGAGCACCCATACGACTGTCAGCTGATTTCTCAACAGAAACTATGCAAGCCAGATGGGAGTGGCAAGAAATATTCAAAGTGATGAATAGCAAGAACCTACAACCAAGATTACTCTATCCAGCAAAGCTATCATTCAGAATTGAAAGTCAGATAAAGAGCTTCCAGATAAGAAAAAGCTAAAGAAGTTCATCACCACCAAACCAGTATTATATGAAATACTGAAAGGTATTCTTTAAGAAGAGGAAGAAGGAAAAAGTAAAGATAAAAATTATGAACAACAAATACATATCTATCAACAAGTGAACCTAAAAATCAAGTGAATTAAAAACCTGAGGAACAGAATAATCTGGTGAATATAATAGAATCAGGGGCATAGAAGGGGAGTGGACTGAAAATTCTCGGGGGGAAAGGGGTGTAGGGGGTGTGGAAAAAGACTGGACAAAAATCGTACACCTATGAATGAGGACAGTGGGGGGAGAGGGGACAGGTATGGGCAGAGGGTGGGGGGGAACCTGGTGGAGGGGAGCTATGGAGGGGAAAAAAGAGGAACAATTGTAATAATCTGAACAATAAAGATTTATTTTAAAAAATAATAAAAAAATAAAGTCTAATAATACCAAAAAAAAAGTGAATTTCATGGTATGTAAATTCTATATCTTAATAGAGTGTGGGGGTTGTTTATCTAATATGTTTACTTCCCAGTCAGGCTTCTAAGCAGCGCTACTGCCTGCCCTGCACAGTTTCTGAGCAGGGCACCTGCTGGACCCCCCTGCACACCCAGGCTGCCCTGCTAGACCCTGAATTCCAGGGTCTTATACCTGATAATGCCATCAGAGCCAAATTGCTGGAGGTGTCTGAGGTGTCGTTTAAACAGGGGATTCTTCAAACCTGCTGTATAGTCAGAGTTTGTTCTGCAACATGGAGCCAAACGATGGAAAATCGCATCTGTGTTTCTGTTCTCCCTACAATCTCAGGGGTGTGTGTGTGTGTGTGTGTGTGTGTGTGTGTGTGTGTGAGAGAGAGAGAGAGAGAGAGAGAGAGAGAGAGAGAGAGAGAGAGGAGAATGGTATAGAGCCATGCGCTACATAACTGCATTTTGGTCAAAAACAGACCGTATGTACGACAGTGCTCCCATAAGATTAAATAGGAGCTGAAAAGTTCCTATTGCCTAGTGACATCATAGTCATCACAACATTGTAGTGCAACACATTGCTCAGTGGCTTGTGGTGATGCTGGTGTAAACAGAACCACTGCACTCCCCGTTGTATGAAAGTGGACCACGTACGCTCACGTACAGTGCCTAATAGTTGATCATGATAATTAACAACGATGTTACTGGTTAATGTATTTACTATACACTATATGTTTTGTTATTTCAGAGTGTAGTCTTTCTACTTACATTTTTTAAAGTTTGCTGTCAAACAGCTTCTGTGTTACACCAGCAGCAGCCTCATCCATCTCGAGTTTACCAGGTCTCTTGATTGCATCACCCCTCGTGCTTGATTTAATCTCATGTTGTCTCGTACACTAGCATCCGTACAGGTTTGTAGCCTGGGAGCGAGTAAGTACTGTGATGTTCACACAACGACAGAACCGCCCATCACTTGTTTTTCAGGACATATCCCCGTGGCTAAGCTGTGCGTGACTGGGATCCCAGCCTGCGCTGTGTCTCGGTGCCCCTTCCATGCCAGGGCTGTCCTGAGGACCTGACGCATGCACAGTATCTCACTCCGTCCTCGTAGCAGTCCAGAGGCAGGGTTACTCCCGCCTCGCAGGGGCAGTCTTTGTCTCAGAGACAACAGGCACTCGCTCAGAGAGCCAGGGTGCTGAGGCCTCGACACTCCCTGATAGAATCGGTGGAATGAAAGCCAGGGCCCGAGGCATATGCTAAGTGCCCGGCTCACTTACTCATTATTGGCTCTGAATTTGCCAACCCCCAAGCCTCATGTCATCTTGGTTCACTCTGCTCCACTGGGGAAACCCTGGAGGCATGACTGGAGGTCGTCTTTGTGCTGGGGTAGGTTTGGGTTTTCAAAAGTCAGGAGCCAGGGCCCGTTGTGGGAGGCAGAGGCCTGGGTCAGAGCCGGGGCCTCCTGGGCAGAGCAGGGAGCAGGCGAAGTGGGCACCAGGAGTCCAGGTGCAACACAGAGCAGCAGGAGTGGGCTGTGAGCATGGACAGTGACCCTGGCAGCCTCAGGCACCAAGGCCAGCCCTCGCCTCCGGCATGCTGTCGGGCACCTGCCAGGCAGTGGGAAATATTCTTCCCAGTTTGCTTTTCCATCTGGGAAACACTCAGGCAGGGATCATCCTGGGAGGAGCTAAGAGCTCAAGGTGGGCACATGGGGCCCGAGAAACTCTACACGCCTCTGCTCACAAGCCACTCATGCACCCTCCAAACCTCAAGGTGCAAGTGGGAAACCCTGTCTGGCCACATCAGTTCAGTTAAAGAGGCCAGAGTCATTGACCCCTCTACTCTCTCACTCGTTTCATTCATTTCCCAAGTCATCTGGCTCTTATTTACTTGCTCCCGCATTCCTGACAGCAGAGTGAGCAGATCCAGCCAATGCCTGGAACACATGTTTGAAAGCTGTGTGCAGAATGAGCTGGGCCGTTGGGGGGGGACCATCACATGGTTGGATGGGGGCCCTCCCGCCAGCCTCACTCACTAAACAGGGACCCCTGGACAGCCTGAGCCAGGCCCTTCCCGCCCCTTACCCCCACCCATCATTTTGTGTACCCCGCTCGCTGCAGGCCCCAGATCCCATCTCCAGGGGCTACTGCAGCTGCAACACAACCCTAGGAGTGAAGTGAGGTGAGGAGGGCTTAGCAGAGGCGATGGCCTGCCGGGCGCCCCTCATCTATTCTGCTCGCATGTACTAAGTGCATGTGCCTGCCAGGCCCTGTGCGAGGCAGGCCAGACGGTGGGGAGCTGAGCAGATGGGGCCCCAGCTCTCAGGGAGCTGCCATGCTGATGGGGCTGACAGACAATAAACAACACACAAATAAATAATCACTAAAGAGTGTGATTGGTGCTGGAAAGGAAATAGCAGGGAGCTGATAGAAATCAGTGGGGCCAAGGGTGAAGAGACGCCTCAGATTTCATGCTGACGAAAGGCTTTTCCGAGGCAGTGGTTATGAACCATGGCCTGCCGAGCGCAGGAACACTGTAGCTGTGAATGTCCTGAGGCCAAAGACAGCGGGCCCTTGGGGAACCTAGAGAGACAGGTGTGGCCGAGTGTGGGCACTGACGAGAGCAGGTGCACACAGGAGAGCAGGAGTTTGGATGTTATGCCATGTGCAGTCAGAACTCCAAGAAGGGGTGGGAATTTTTTAAAGGCACCTGTAGCTGGTGGGGTTGGGGTGTCCAGAAGAAGGTGTCAGTTAGGAGGCTGTAATGGTAGTGCCCCCTGCAAGGCATTGGTGCCCTGGCGTTATGGTGCCAGTCAGGCCCGAGGGGGTGGCTCGGTGTGTTTTGGAGTCTGTAGGGTGGGCTGGATGTGGCCTATCCCGCCAGCTACAGTACCAGTCTGGAATGCTGCCATCCACACTCTGGCTCCCCAGAGTGGGAACGGTGCCATGGTTTGGGGTCCCATGGCATTGCTTCTAGCCTGGACCACCCCCTCACTAGTTGAGTGATCTGTCACACCACACACCTCCAGGGACCTCTTTCCTGCAATGTGGCTGTGAGGGAGAGAGGAGGACTGAGCAGGACAGAGGAGGGTGTGGAAGCAAAGGATGTTTTTCAATCAGAGGAATTGGAAGAGGACATATAAATGGCTGACAGACATGTGAAAAGATGCTCACCTTCAGCAATTATCAGGGAAATGCAAATCAAAACCACAATGAGATAGCACCTCACACCTGTCAGGATGGCTGTCATCAATAAATCAACAAACATCAGAACTGTTGGACATTGAAATTGGGACTCAAACATTTTTTGTTTGTTATTATATGTTTATTTCTAGTCTGCAGAGGCAAAATTTTTTAAAGGAAAGAAATGGGGGGAAAATAGATACAGAGGCAAAGAAGCATTGAACAGACTGTCAAACTACAGTGGGAAGACAGGGGAGGTTGGGCGAGGGGGGCTGTAAAAGATCAACCGAAGGACTTGTACGCATGCATATAAGCATAACCAATGGATACAAGACACTGCGGTGGGGGGGGGGGGGGGGGGTGGCAGGCAGGTGAAGGCATGTCCTGGGGGGGTAGGGAAAGCCGGGGGAGGTCAATGGGGGGGAAAAAAAGGAAGACATATGTACTACTATTTGTAATACTTCAAACATAAAAAAAAAGAAAGAAATTTGAAAAAATAAAAAGTAAAAAAATCAACAAACAACAGTCGTTGCCGAGGATGTGGAGAAAAGGGAGCCCTCCTGCACTGTCGATGGGATTGCAAGTCGGTGCCACCACTGTGGAAAGCAGTATGGAGAGTCCTCACGCGATTAGAAACGGAGCTGCCTTCTGACCCAGCTGGGTACTTAGCCAAAGAAATCCAAACGCTAATTTGGAAACATACATGCACCCTTATGTTCATTGCAGCATCATTTACAATAGCCCAGATATGGAAGCAACCCAAGTGACCATCAATGGGTAAGAGGGGGGAGGGGACATCTGTAACTTTCAACAATAAAGATAAATTTAAAAATAAAAAGTGTGGTGCATACATGCAATGGAATATCACTCAGCCATGGAACAGAATGAAACCTTGCCATTTGTGACAACATGGGTGGACCCAGAGTGTATTATGCTCAGTGAAATAAGGCAGAGAAAGATAAACACCATAGGACTGCACTTATCTGTGCACACTAAAAAACAAAATAAACAAACAAAACAGAAAAAACCTTATAGATACGGAGACCAAATTGAGGGTTGCCAGGTGACAGAAGGTTTGAGGGCTGGGTGGGAAAGGTAAAGGAATTAAAAAGTACAAATTGGTAGTTACAGAGCAGTCACAGGGATGTACAGTACAGCATGGGGAATATAGTTAGCAATCTATAATAATAAAAGCATAATATGCTAATTAGACCGAACAGCCAAATGACCTTCCGGATGACCTGCGAGGGCCAAGCCCCTGGCACGAATTTCATGCATCAGGCGTCTAGTATTATAATAACTATATTTGGTGCCAAGTGGGTACTGGACTTACTAGGGTGATCCTTCATAAGTGATGTAAATGTCTCATCACTATCCTGTACACCTGAAATTAATATAATATTCCATGTCAGCTGTAATTGAAAAAATTTTGTTTTAATTATGAAATAAAATCAGAGGAATTGGAGCACATTTCAGAGCTGTGGGAAGGACCTGCCTGAGAGGTGGGCCTGCCTGTGATGGGCTGAGAGAGAGGTGGGTGCAGGGTCCCTGGAAGGTGGAGGCGAGTCAGCTCCTCTGCCTGAACCTGAGGGACCCGGAGAGGAGGTGGGCGCAGGTGCGGGTGCAGGCAGGTGTGTGCGTGTAGCATCAGAAAGATGACGGGCGTCCATCCAGCGGCTTTTCATTCCTTTGTAAAACGGGGAGCAAGGTCTTTGGCTGAAAGTGAGAAGTCAGCTATACCGATGTCCAATGACCAACGCCCTGCCCCGGCCATAGTCAATAGACTCCGGGGACTCGCGCAGAGCCCCGTGTTCCATTCGTGGGTATTAGCACTCATACATCAGTTTTCCAGTCAAAAATCTTTGTCTCACCTCTCTCCTTCCTGTATGCCCCGTGAGCCCTTCCACCCCCACCTCCACCATTAAATCAAAAATCCAGTCCTATCTGTCCTCACGAGTATTTTCTGACGCATCTCTCTCCATCGCCACTGCCAGCAGGAGTCCGGGCTGGGTGGCCTACACAGGAGCAGCTGCATCGTGTCCCCTTGCCATTCCTGCCCCCTCAAATCACTCCTCCAGGCCCAGTCCTTCGGGCCCCCACTTCCCACCCCACGGGGTCATGACGCGGAGACAAGGCCCAGTGCTCTGTCTGGCCCTGCCTTCTCCCCAGCCCTCTCCTGCTGCTGGCCTCCACAGCCCGTGATCTTGGCGTGTTAGGAGCGATCCCATGTTTGCCATGCTCCTCTCTCCCCCTTTGTCTCCCAGAAACCATCCCTCGCCCTCTGGACTCAGTCTAGTTTCCCGTCCTGAGTGGGCCCAGCCTCGACCCGGTCCTGTGCCTTCACCTGTGTAATTGTTTCTTAAATACCTGTTCTTTCAAGGAAAATTCTGAATCTGAGATCTTGCCTCTTGCGCTCACCCCTGGGTCCCATTACGTGCCTCCCTGTGCGGTCTCACTCTCCAGACTGTGGTCCCAGGTCGGCCGGGAGCAGACAAGGCTCAGTGGAAAGTATGTAGGGTTTTGAGTTGAGAGACCTCCTTCCTGGTTAGTTCCACACCTAACCAATTATGTGGCCTTAAACAAGCCACTTTTTTCTGTTGTCACCTGTCAAGTGGGAGTGTTCATCATTTCTCTCACAAATTGTCGAGAAGGTCAAATGCATCATGGATATGCAATGTGCTTTGCACACCAGAAGGTGAGCACGCCTGTCGGTGTCACGAGTGTTCTCCATGAGTCTGCGTCTCTGGAGACAAGCCCAGCTAGCGCCACCAGCTGCACCTGAGCTTCTAAACTCCAAGTGCCCTGTGCACCCTAGCTCGGAGCCCTTCACCCCCGGCTGGGCCTCAGGCGCCGTCCACACGGCTGCTCAGCCCCACACATCCCAGAGCCCTTATGCTTGCTCGTCCCTCTGCCCCAAATGTTTTCTCCCCAAGTCTCTCCCAAAATGTGTCCTTCGGACAGGAACAAGGTTCAGTTCCTCTCTGGATGGCCAAAATCCAACATGGGTGGCCCCAGCAAGGATCTGCAGCAGCCCCCTGAAATGAATGTGTGAACCCATACGTGCAGGATCGTCCTCACCCCCACACGCCCACCCCAGCCCCACAAGGGCAAAGGCTCTCCCTCGCCCGGCCACTGGCCACTCGGCCACTCGGCCACTTGCTTTGGGGCCCATGACAGCATCTCAGCCTTGTGTGAGGGGAGGCCAGTAGCTGTTGGAGGGAGGGCCCGCCGGGGGAGGGGACCTTTCTCCCTTTGGTTCTGACTGTGGCCTCTCTGCTTGTGTTTTGCAGGTCCTCCGGTAAGTGCTCTGGATTATGCTCTCTGCTCCTGAAAGATAAGACATTTTGTTCTCTCTCTGTGGCACTTCCTTGAAAATAATACTTAGTTAGCGAGGTGTGTCTTAAAAAAAAAAAAAATCAGTCCAGACAGGGGCCGTATCTTTTTAAACTTGTAGAGGAACGCAAGCGCAGAACTCCACTTGCCCCTGTGACCACTTTCCTTCCAAGAGAGCCGGCAGGAGCCTGGCTGCCTCGCACCGTCCCGGCTCCAAGGGGGGCACAGAATGCAAGCACCACACCCACATTTCTAACTGCCCTGCAGCAGTGGGTCTGTTTCTGTAGTTTTTGTCTCATGTGCTTTAGCACCTGGAGTCAAGCAGTTACACCAGGAATGAGTTGGGCTTCGTAACTGGATTCCTGGCCCCGTTTCTCTTTGCCAAAATCCATTTGGCTCCCTGGGTTGGGCAGGGGGCATAAGGGCGCTGGGTTTGAGAAAGGTGTAGGGGAGGGGCTGGTGGCCAAGGCAGCATTGAACATCGGGGATCATCCGCCCAGAAACCCGGTTCTTCTTCAAGAAACGCAACAAGTCTGTGAGCCATCGCGCCAGATTTTCCGAGCCCGACAAATCCTGGCGACTCCATTCAAGAAGCACATTGAGAGCCTGCCCAGTCAAAATGCACCTTCCAAAGGAATTCCTTTCGGATGACTGTTTTATTTTTTACTTCCACTTACCGTGATTCATTTCCTGATCAGCACCCTTCGGAATCCGGGCTTCTCGGCGCAAGCAGCGCCCCGCTAAGCCCGAGAGTCAGCCAGCAGCAGTGTGTAGGTTGAGGCCACGGGCAGTTTCCCACAGTTCAGTCGTTCCTGGCATCACAGGGAAGGTAGTCCGTGTGGACTCGCCAAAGTGCATACTGCAGAGGGCTGTGGAGCAGGGGGTTGTGAACGTGCTGTGGAACTCTTAAGTGCATTAAACAAATGCAGAGCCTGAGGCTGCAGCCTGAGTGGATGCCACCCTGTGAGACGCTGCCAGGCAGGCCGTGCTCCGAGCATGTGGGGACAGAGCATCCAGCAGCAGTAAATGCCTGCCCTGCCATAGCTCTGGCTCCTCAGGCTGCCTTCCTCAGCTCCCCCATCCAGGGGCAGCCGCAGGAAGCCCATGTCTGCTCTCTAGGCTTCTCGGTGGTTCAGGAGCATTTTCCTTGGTAGCTGTGACAGCACCCTTGGGAGCCCGTGTGCCGTGTGGTCCTCACCATGTGTGTGCTGGCTGCCATGGGAGGACGCACATGGATGTGTGCCCTGGTGGCCCCTGCAGCCTGGCCCAGTGCAGCAGGAAATGGGGTGCTCCATCCCCTAGACTTGTCAGAGCCCTGAGTCTCCCCGAAGGCATCGGTTACCACCAGCAGCCTCTGCTGCAAACCCATAGAACATTGGGGGGAGCGATGTGGGGCCTGATTGAGTGCTAAGTGCTGCCATATGGTTTTCTGCCGAAAGTCTGATTATTAATGACGTATTAATTACCACAGGGGCAATCAGGACGAGATGGCTACCCGGTAATTTGCCATTTATTTTTTGCTCTCTTTGCCCTTTTCTCTCAAGCCAGTATTCTTCCTCCAAGCCTTTATTTAACTGTCTGCACTCCTCTCTCTCTGCTCCTCAGGGACTCTGGTCTTTCTTGGAGGGATTAGCATTGATCTGCAGGGCTGGCCTGGTGGGAACTGCCTGCCACTCCAGCTGCCCTGCAGGCAAAGCAAAGCGGCTTTGAGAAGTCGCCTTGGTGCCCTGAGCCCACCCAGCACTGCTCTTCCTGCCGTCTGTCTCCCTAAGCACAGGGCCCAGCCCTGGGCTATGGAGCACCCTCTTCCCAGAACTCCCTGCCCCACCCACTCTCTCTGTCACCCCTAGTGGACGGGAGATGCTTGGTTCCAGTTTGGCCTTTGTGGTGTCATCCCTTGTCAGGTCTTTTACAACTAAACGTAAAACATAGCTTATATTGAATCGACATCCCCAGCCCAGTCTGGGTGAGGGACGGAAGAAGCAAGCTGAAAGGTGTCTGGCCAGGGCCGAGTCCTGCATAGAAGTCCAGACTCGCATCAGTGCAGGGGGGTGAGCCTATGGAAGGACAGTGTGGCGGGACCATGGTGTGGGGGAATGTGTTTGTCCTGGGCCTCAGGCCAGGGAGGGAAATATGGACTGATTCAGAGGCCACATCTGTCCTGCCCCTGGTGATGGAGGCAAGGTGGGGGGTCCCAGTCCTGCAGGAGCCGCCTTCCCAAGAGGCTGTGGAGGGCAGTCAGCCCCGAGCATTAAGGAAACTGGTCTTGGATTCCAAGCTGGGCTTCCTAGCTGGGTGCCCTCGGGGAAGGAGCTCACCCTCTCTGAGCTTCAGTTTCCTGCTCTGTGAAGTGGGGCGGTGAAGGCCTCCCTCACAGCATTGGAGTGGGATTAAATGAGACTGGGGAGGTCACAGATGTACAAAATTCATCACAAGCCAGGCCCCGTGGGACTCAGTGGGGCCTTTGGGATCATTTATCTCCTGTTCAGACTGGCCCACACAGGGCTCAGAGTAGCGTTTGGGGTCAGCTCCCCCAGCGGCGGGCAGCCTGGTCCCTGTGAAGTACCAGCCAGGTAGCCCCTGGGGGCGGCCCCCGCCTCCCCCACAGCCCCTTGGACTAGGGCAGAGTAAGGATCCTCCAGAGCAGCTAGAGCCTCAGAACTACAGGCTTTTGCTGGAATATTTCAGCCTCCAGTTGTGGGGCCCTTCGCTCCAGCAGCTCAGAACTGAAAGCTTTCTGACAGAACCCTCCAGGCGACCTAGCACCCTTTACACTCCAACTGACTCTTGACTGTAGATGCCTGTGCCCACAGGGCTGAGAGTTAAAAATAATAACTGATAACAATAACAATAATAATAATAATAATGGCCAAGGGTGGTGGCTGGAGGCTGGTGAGAGGGTTCACCCCTCAGCGCCCATTGTCTTCTCCTCTGAGCACATGGGGACCCAGGACCCCTCCCTCCCTAGCATCAGAGAGGACGTTGGCTGATGAGGGGGCGGGCTCTGTGGGCCACAGGCAGGAGTCTGGGTGTGGAGTGAGGCAGCCTAGGGTTGAATCCAGTGATTGAATCACTTGGCTGCCCTAAGTCTCCATTTTCTTCCCTATGAAGAGGGGAGCTGGGGTTCAGGTGAAGTGAGGTCACTCCTGGAGCACCCAGACATTACAGGTCACAGCCGAAGGTCACCAGGTCATGGGGTGGCGCAGAACAGGTCATGGGGTGGCACAGGACTGTTGGGAATCTAGCCTGAGAGGGGTTACCGTGTGAGATGCTTGGTGCCCAGCCTGGGCCAGAGACGGGGCTCAGAATGTGAGAGTCAGGAGGCCGGGGGACGGACGTGCATGCCGTGGACCATCTGGTGTGAAGTTAGGAGCTTTCTGGGAAGGAGGCAGGTTAGGGCGCTGTTTGCTGGCAGCTCTGGTCAGTGCCTGTGGCCCCTCCAGCTCTCCACCACCAGGAAGCCAGTGTCGCACCTGTGATTGCCCCAGGGCTGGGTCACCCCTTTTCCTGAGGTCGCCCAGCCCCAGTTTGCAGGCCCACCACTGTTTCCACACCAAGCTGGGCCTTTTCCCTGGCAGGGCTGGCCCTGCTCACCGCTGGGCCCAGGGTGTTTGTGCCTCCAGCCCAGGAGCCAGCCTGTGCCGCCCGCTGCATGCCTCCAAGCACCTTCTGTGCAGCACTGCCTTGAGGGCCAGCCCTTCCATGAGGGCCACAGGGTGGGGGCAACACCCCTTCTGGCTCCCCCCCAGCAGGGAAAGGTGGCCCATGTGGGCAGGAGGAGGGTAGGAGGCTCTCGGGGCTCATGTTTGGAGCTGAAACCCACCCTTGGCCAGTGGAGGGCCTGGCTCACAGCCTGGGGTCTGTTTACAGGCCTCTCCGTGTAGTCATCCCAGAGGCTGGGGCAAGTTCCCAGCCGTGAGGGGCCTGAGCCGCCTCAGAGGCACCACATGTGCTGAGTGTCACAGGGGCTTCCCGGCAGTCAGACCCCAGTTGGGTCCTGGTTCAGCTGTGCACACTCGGGCCAGCTGCTCGGCCTCTCGGAACATGGGAGGATCACACCCATGAGCTGGAGGCTGGAGGAAAGAGGAGCTTGGGAGATCATTCTGACCCATCAGCAAACATTGGCCGTGTTTGGAGAAGAAAACCGCTTTGAGACCCTGCAGTTGCAGAAAAGGGGTTTACCTAGTAAACTTCACAACCAGCCTCAGGGAGGACTTATTTCATTGTGTTTTGTTTTATTTATTTATTTATTTTGTAGTTTGTGCCTAAAACAAATCACTTCCTACAGGGAAGTAAGAGCAGAAAAGAGTCCAGGAGGGCCATGGTGGAGACTGCGGGCTGCGTTTCTGGATTAATCCAGGCCGGCCCCTCCCCTGAGCGAGACCAGCTGAAACCAGGTCCATATGGGGGCCTGAGAGTGGGGGGAGGGGGAGGGGGCATAGAGCCGCCCACACCTGTGGGGTGGGGTGCCGACTAACACGGGCTGGGGTCCCATGTCCACAACCGTCCTGCACAGAGGCTGGCCCGTCTTTCCTGCCGGCAGGGTTCATTAATGGCTCTCTGCTGATGACAATGGGAGCGTGTTTATTATAAAACCTTACAAAATACAGAAAAGGAAAAAGCAGTCATCCGTGTCCCTACCACCCAAAGACAAGTCCTGTCGATATTTGTGTGTTTGTTCTTCCAGCATTTTTTATGCACAAGTTTGTGTCTATATTTCTTAGTCTAAAACTGCGATTACCATGGACATGTTTTTTGTAGCTGATGTTTTTTCACTTAATGTATCATGAGATTTTTCCACATCATTAAGAATTCTTATAGGATGTAATAGCTACATGATATTTTATCATATATAATTTACTTAACCCGGTTCCAAGTAATAATATTTATAGTGACAATTTTTCACCCTGCAGTCAACATCCTGGGAATAAATCTAGACTTACTTCCATGATTATCTCCTTGGGATAAATGTCTAGAAGTTGAATTGCTGGACCAAAGGGTTTGCACATGTTTCAGGCTTTTGATGTGTATTGCCAAATTGCCCTCCAGGAGGCTGTACTAATTTACATTCCCACCAACAGCGTATGAATGCTGCATGTTTCCCCAAACCCTGGCCAACTGTGGGTATTATCATACTTTTAAATTGATGCCCATATGAAAAGTTAAGAAATAGACGTGTGTGTGTATGTATCTTGTTTTAATTTAGTGTGTATTTTCATTAGAAGTATAGTTTTAGAGATTAAACTAGTTTTGAAAGGCTTCTGTAAGTGTAACTGCCACCTACTGGTAGAGTTTGGAATTGCAGGCACAGCATTTACTAATAAAGAGGAAATCGGCAGGTTTAAGAGCTTTCAGGTCCCAATTGGTCCAGGGACTGCAAACAACATGGTATGGGCAGTACAGGGGAATTTTGAGCTCAGAACATGGTGAGTCCAAGATGGGACCGGCAGAGGAGCCTGGGCACAGCATTCTTGCATTTTGAAGCAGTAATCAGCACTTACATGGATAAAGTGATTTAGCCATCTCATAACTAGGAGGCTTGGCTCTGTCTGCTCAACAAATCTGTAAGGTATGCCATGCCCTGTGCATTGCAGCCCACAAAGATGAATCAGACCCAGTCGCAGTCCTTGAGGAGCCGGGGGGGGGGGGGGGGCGGCGGTTAAACACAGCCAGTTTGCCATGGGACAGAGAGGGAGGAACGATCAGGTGTCACTGTGAACTTCCTGGAGGTTTTTTATCATAGTCCCCATTTTTCTCTCCAAACTCCGGCTTATGCATAAGATGAAAAAACTTGTCTCCCATGCAGGACTCCATCTTGCCTACCCCTTGACTTTTGTCCATGAAACATTAGAACTCACATCATCTCCTATTTACAAAGCAAAATCCTCATGTTTCCTCTTTGGCATTTGACCTTTCGGGCTCTCACCATTTAACTTTAGTGATTTTTCTGGTTTATTTTATGCCTTCAGAATGCAATTTAAACATTTCTTGGGGGAAAATGTGTATTTGGTAACATTTTCCAGGGTTTAAGATTTCTCTGCATTTGGACAGATGAGGAAGGTGTGAGGCTGTGAGGCCAGAAGTGCATGGGCATCGTGGAACTCAGCACATGCCAGGGGGCTGTGGCCCTGGGGTGGGGAGTGGGTGTGCCATCTCATCCACCAATGACTCTCTGCAGGTGCTTTTCCAGGTCTTTGGGCCAGCACCAAGCAAGAGAGACAATGCCTCTCCCTGTAGTGGGGAGGAGAGAAGCAATAAACAAGTAAACAAATAAACCAACAAGATAGCTTCAAACAGTAACACGTGCCAGAAAGAGAATAAAGCGGGGACAGGATGCGAGTGCTGGCTGCGTGGATGAGTGGGTTTAAATTGGAAATTGGACTGAATAATCAGAAGGTTCTTGGGGAAGATGGCATGTGAGCTGAAACTTAAATGATGTAAAAGATACAGTGATCTGGGGGGAAAGAGCTCCTGACAGAGGAAAGTGCACAAGTAATGAGTTGGGAACAAGCTTCACGTGTCCAGGGTGCCATGTGTCCAGCGAGGCCAGTGTGGCTGGAGTGAGAAAGCAAGTGATGGGAAGATGCTAAAAGGAAAAGCCAGGGAGGTCTCCAGGGCTCCATCGAGTAGAATCTTGGAAGCCATGGTGAGAGGTGGGAGGCCAGAAAACCTTGGCTCTGTTTTCATAGAAACCACTTGTCCCTAGAGACGTTGCATGGAGCCAAGGGCTCAGAGAGTCTCCCTCCAGAGGAAACCGGACTAAAGGACTATCCCCTCCTATCCCCCAAAGCCCTTCCATCATGCCAGGGAAGCAAATGCACCTACTGAGTGCTTGCTATGTGCATGCTCTCCCGTGCTCTCCCCCGGGAGGTTGATGGTGTCAGCCCTACTTGACAGACAAGGAAGCTGAGCTCAGGGGCTGTCAGGGCTTGGCTGAGACACAAGCCCACCGGCATGAGAAAGCCCAGTTAACACCCAGGCTGCTGTCTCTCCTCCATCACAGGAACTGCCAATAGTAAGCAGGTCTAGAGTGAATGTTCCACCTCTCCTCTTCACCTTTTTCTTATCTAGCCCTGGAGCTCTCTCCCTGTGCACTGTTGTCCACCTCATTATGAAGTTAAAACCCTTTCTTGCTCTCCAAAAACACACACACACACACAAAAACAAACAAAACAAAAAACACACAAGTCTAACTTAAGGAAGAATTCATTTCTCCATTCCACCTTCTATGCTGTCCCTCACTCATACACCTGTGTCATAGTCATTACTAGAAATTAGGAAGCAAAACATCCCCCTCATGATGAAATGTCAGGTCCTGTCCTATCAAGGAGCAGCGGAGTGGAGCAGAGCCAAACAGGGGACCACAGTTGTGATGGAGGTCCCACCCCTGCCCTTAGGTGGTCACTTAGCCTTTCTGGGCTTCTGTGTCCACCTTTGCAAAGTGTGCGGCTTGGTCTGGATGAAAACATTAAGAATCAGATCTGTGCAGCACTTCAGTTTCAAAGCACATCCCATCCCTGTGTATTATGATTTGTACCCATTTCACGGATTGAAAAACTGAGGTTTATAGTAGCCATGCCACTTGCCCAGATTTCACAGCGGCAAATATGTGGGCCTGGCTTCTTCCTGCAGACCCCTAGGGCCCAGATGGTGGTCTGTCCTACCACCTGCCTGGAAGGGGGGGGCGGGTGGAGCTGCGGAGGGTGAGCGAGGCATCTGGGAACTGAGGGCAGCAGCAGCAGCACAGGTCTCCTGTCTCTTAGCTGCCCCATATGTGACACTTGAAAGGACACTGGGGAAGCACACATTGTTTCTGCAAGTGCTCATAGGTCCCCACTGATTTGGGCTTTGAACTCCTCGATTAAGTGGTTTTCTGGCCCGGCCACCTCTATTGGGATTCTGACCACGGATAAAAGCCTGTCACCCACCCGCCCACCCACTGTCCTCTACTGGAGAAGGCTGTAGTGCATGTAGACCGGGCTGCTGCCCACGGAGGAAGAAGCGCTAACTCTGCCTGGGACGGGGGAGTTCTCACAGAACAGGGGCCTTTGAGGTATGTCGTGAGGGATGAATAGGAGTTTGGCAGGAGGACAACATGGAGCACAATGCAAGCACCATGAACACAGCACGGGATGCTAGCTAGTCCCATGTGCCCCGGGATGGTGACTTGGAGGGCACAGGGCGAGGAGAGAAGGTGATGCTGAGTGAAGAGCCCCCACCCGCCCAGCAGATGAGTTGCGAGGCCAGGAAACCCCTCAGTGACATGGACAGATGTGTATATTAGGAAGCCTCCCTGCTCCAGAGCAGAGACTGGAGAAAGGGGTCCAGGTAGGAGGCGGCTGCAATAATAGGCAGCTGAAGCCTGAATTAAGGTGAAGGACCAGAACCAGCACTCCTCGCGCCTGGCAGTGCCAGCCGCCTGGCAGGGCATCCAGGACCCATCTGGCTAATTGCACAGGAGTCGTGGGGATCGGGAGCTGCACAGTGTCTTCGGAGCAGTAATGGGAGCACCGGCAGCCTGGGCCCTGGGACGGCAGAAGTTCCGAGCTGAAATGTGACCCATGCGGCAGGGCCTCAGCCTGGGACCAATTTCGAAATGAATGACTCAGTTTGACTGTTTGGAATTAATCAAGTGAACAAAGAAGGACCACAGAGCAGCACACATTCAAATTTCTTGCACTCTCGTGGTTTCAAAAACAGCTTTGATTGTAAAAATATAATGAGCTAAATGATTCTCTGGGACATCGCAGATTCATCTGTTTTTAGAGCCTGACATCCTACATCTCATTTTAATCTGACCCCTGCAGCGCTGCTCCCCAGCTCTCCGAATCCCGGTGGGGCGGGAACAGGATGAAAGCAGATTTCCCGAAGTGAAAACCCCAGATTGGAACCGGGGAGACAGCCAGGCCCTCAGGGAAGGCCACCACGCTGGCCTTTCCTCCCCAGGTGTTCATTCACTCGGACCCCTTGCCTTGCACACATGCTGTGTCCCCAGCGTCCCCTTGAGTGCGGGGCAGGAGAGACAGGAGACCTGTGCTGCTGCTGCTGCCCTCAGTTCCCAGATGCCTTGCTCACCCTCCTCCAGCTTCTCCCCTTCCAAGCAGTGGCCAGGGCGCCTCCGGCCCCAGTTTCAGCCTCTGTGGTGCCTGCTCCCAAGTCCATCTCTAGGAGAGCACATCCAGGCCTTCTGGGTGTACCTGTGGACGGCATCTTTGCAGGGAGGGACCCTCCAGACTGGTTGCTGGCTGACCTCTTCCCGCTTCCTCAAGCAGCAAAGCACTTCCCCACTGCAGGAAGAGGGTGCTCACAGATTGGCGCCAAACTCAGGTACTCCGGTTAATAGACTTGCAAGAAAGCGGGTATTTTGGCATGAAGCTGGTCCACCCAGCTTCTCCTGGAATCAGGGACTGGACCCCTGTCCTATCCGTGCGGTGGAGAGAGACTGGGCTTTGGGGCACTGTAGACTGTGTGACCACAAGCATGTCCCTAACCCTCCTCAGCAGTTGGGGGAAGACTAGCGCTGTGCACACAGGCTGGGTTCCTTGACAGTTCCTGTTGCTGTGATGATCGCTGACCCCAGCAGGGGGCGTCCTGGGGGCCGAATGAGTCCCTCTCTAGCCAGTGTCCCCAATGCCCAGCGTCCTGGCTGCACCCCCAGGCCCAGGACTGAACGCAGCAGTCAGTGGCACCTACAGTAGGCTTCCCCGAGTCGAGAGCGCCCTCTGGTGCTCCCCGCTGGCCCTGAAGACAGTGGGAAACCACGTTTTTTTTCATAGGGACGTCCGCTTGAGGGTTCATTCAACAAATACTGTTTTCTCACTACATATGAGGGACTTTGTTTGGTATTTGAGATACTATCTCAAGAACTATATCTAGGGGCCCTACCCCCATGGAGGCTGTGGTTGGGTTGGAGAGAGAATCGGAATTCACCTCCCTGTGCACAGTGGTCAAGGCCAGGAAGGTATAGGTTGCTGCAAACTGAGTACTATAGGGGGCCCAGTACTATAGAAAGGGAGGGACGAGCCAAGGTCGGAAGCTGGGTAGCTGCTGACAAGTGGGGAGCTGCGGGGAGGGGGGGGCCAGAGGTCGGAGAGAGGGCACTCCCAAGGCAGGCCAGGCTGGCGAGGGAGCAGAAGTGAGGGTGGAGGCGACAGGCGGGTAGCCCTGGGAGCCCAGCCTCATTGAGCCAGGTGACGGCCTTCCCAGGGGCCACACGGTGGAGGGAATGCAAAGTGACACCCAACCTGGGGAGAGGCAGACTGAAACAAAAACCGGAAACCATCAGGCTAGCCAGTGGCAGCTTCCAGTCACCGGGGGTGTGCAAGTCGGGGCTGCACGCCCACCTGTCAGGAAGGGTGTGTCATCTCCCAAGATGCGGGGAGCTGTTCCACTAACGGGGCCGCTCAGACCCACACTCAGTGAGACGGGATGGTACACGCCTAGCGTGGGGAGCCTGGGGAGGGCACTCATAGGCACCTCAGAGCCAGGCCAGTGGTGGCACTGGAGCCTCAGGGCCAGTCACTGTGGAAGGCGAGGTGGTGAGAAGACAGCAGTGGGTCTGTAACTGAGAAGCTGTGCTGTGGGTGAGGGGGTTGAGGAAGGCTTCTCAGAGATGGCATGTGGGTCTCCAAGGAGACCGGGGGGGGGGGGGGCGGTATAGGGGAGGAGGCTCTGCCCAAGGGCGGTGGGAGAGGTGTGCCCAAGGGGGATGGTGAGGTGAGAAGCACTCAGGTCGTATCCCCAGCCTCAGTGGCCATGCTTGGCCTCTCCGAGCCTCAGTTTCCTCGTCTGTGCCATGGGGATACTAATGGCACCTGCCTCGCCGGGCTGTGCTCAGTGTTGGCAACATCCAGATGACGAGGCAAAGGGGTGTGTCTTTTAGCTCCATCCCATCTCCTGGACTCTCCCCCCAGAACTGGCCCAGTGAATTATAGTCGCACTCACCAACCTGCTGTGTGCCATGCTCCAGGTCGGGCACGGTCACCTGTGGGGGTTCGTTTCATCCACACTCCGCCCACTTTCTAGAGGAGGAAAAGAGCTCCAGAGAAGCTGTGCCGCTCACTGTGAGGTCTGCAGGGTAGGGATGTAGCACTCAGGACGTCCCTGCGACTTCGGAGGGCAGGAAGGCTGGCCGTGTGGGGCAGAGGAGGGAGGCTGGTCCAGGAGAGAGGCCAAGTCCTAGGCAGGGGCGAGTGGGGGACCAGAGAGAGGGCCACAGCTTGGAGAGATGGTTCAGAGCCAGGATTGCAGGCTCACAAGCTCATTATTGCCTTGCAGGGGTGGCCAGGTGAAGAAAACAGTGAGGCTGGTTGGGTGCAGGAGTGGGGGGAACGGCGGGGCCTGGGCTGAACTGGGGGCACATGCCCCATCTACTGGTGGTGCCTCAGTTCAGCCCATGCAGATCGTTCATTACATCTTCCAATATGTCCAGAGAGGCTACACATCCAAGGTTTACATGAAATCTCTCGATCCTTAAAGGCTCATTACCAGTGGGTGACAATTGTGTGGTCTGTGGAAACCAAGGAGGGACCGCGGCCCAGGGGCAGCTTGCAGAGAGGCCCGATGATCAAACCTGAGAGAGGCCGGAGGGAGAAGCTGAGGGCCCCAAAGACTAAGGCGGGGGTAGAAGGTGCAGAGCAGAGGTGTGGCCTAGGCATGGCCAGGGCAGCAGGGGTCCCTACAGAGCACTCACAACCTCCGTGTCTGCTGCCAGCTGTCCCGGTCACCCTGTGCCCCGTGTCTGGGAAACGCCAGGTCTCAGTCGCATCTTCTGAGTTGTGCTGTCCCAGGAAGGCTGCCTCTCTTTATTTAGACTGTCTCCATCATGCCACCCGGGGACTGTCACCCTCTGGTAGCTGAGACTCGGTCCTGCTAGATCGCCAACCCAGCAGGTGGCCATCAAAACGGGTGCCCGGCCTGTCTGCTATGTCCAGTGTCTCCCATCAGACCCACCCGAGCTGCAGACAGACAGCCTGCCTCACTGGCCCACCTTCAATCCTCCCACACCATGGGGAGTCCATTACCCCCTCCACCCCACCCAGGAACAGTTTTTCCTGAGACCTGACAGGGTAATTATGTAACAGGCAAATGTGTAATTTAAGCAGGTATCGGAGGATGGGTTCAAAGGCATCGCACCACCTCTTCTAGCCGTGATGTATAATGTGGACACACGGGTAATTGCTTCCAGCACACTGAGCGTGCTCTCTCCCAAAATAGAAGCCAGCTGGCTTCCCGGCCTCACAGACCCACAGCGCTGGAAGGGACCTGGAGATGTTCAATCTAGGCCAAGGGTTACAAACCCAGATGCCCCTGTGCCCTGGCACGTCACCTCCATGGGGCAGCGGGCCAGGCGTGAGGCATCGGGAGGGAGAGAGCCTGTGGCCTGGGCAGGTCCAACTAAAGGAGCACTTGGCCCTGCAGATAATGCCAAGCATGGAGGCCCCGGAATAAGAGGTCTTCAACTTTTCCAGAAAAGTCCAAACTCCGGATGTTTATGTGAAATGTCACGATTTTAAAATGTAGCAACTACTTCGGTTAGTTGTTTGTTTTTGTTTTTGTTGTTTTAACTGCATGGACCAAATCAAACCTGGCTCCAGGCCCAGCCTTTCACTGTGCAGATGAGGAGTGGGAAGGCGGCAGCATGTGAGGCCAAGGAGCGAGTGAAGGACAGATCCCCGGATCCCAGCTACAGCCCCGCAATCCCCCCGCCTGCTGCAAGGCGGGGCGCACTTGGGGACTGCAGACCCCCCCTGCAGAGTGCCCCAGCCCCGGGGAGGGGTCTCTGGGAGGAGCTGGGTGCCAGGCTGTGCACCAGGGCTTGAGCTGCAGCCAGGTGGACCTCAGAAGAGAGGGTCCTTCCTTCCCGTTCCCAAAGGCAGGATTCAAGTCTGGAAAATTGCTCCGCCCCACAGTCTTGCTGTGGCCAGCATGTGTGCAAACAGCCTGGCCTGGGAAATCAGCACCACATGGAACGGGTCCACCCCGAGGGCCTGCCCCCCCTTTACACGCTGGCAGCCCTAATGAGAGAGCCTTCACACAGGAATGTGCACGGCCCAGCCGGGCCCCGGGCCCCAACAGCCTTGTAATTTGATGAATTGTCAACATCTGGGCCATAATTACTGGGCCCCGGACTGATAATCCTGGTAAGCCCCCTCATCCAGGGGCCTCTTCCTGGTGCATTTCGAGGCCTCCGTCCCCTGGCAGAGCCATCACCATTAATTACAACCAGAAAGCAAGACCGTCACCCAGCTCCGGCTGGTCTGAGCATTGACTGCCGTTTGCATCCAAACACGGCCAGTTTATTGATTGAGTTCAGTTCAACAGATAACTCACTGCTGGGTCAGGAGGCTGGAGCCACCGGCCGGTGTGGGGGACCTCAGCCAGCCCCTCTGCTGCAGCCTCCTCCCAGGCTCCGTTTCCCGAGGGATGTTGAGACGCTCAGCTATGGAGCCAGTATACCCCACGTCCCAGACTTCTTCCACCGAGAAACCTCCTCTCTTTTGCCACCTTATTAATTTTTCTCAAAGTACGGCCCTGTGGAATGCTGCTCAGGAAATACTCCACGGTGTGAGGAAGTGAGCAGACACACAAGGCGGAGCTGGTGTCCCCCTGCTGGCCACTTGGAGGGCCACACAAAGTCACTTCCCAGCACTCCCCATCCCAGGGCCAGCGAAGACCCCAGTTCTGTGTCAGCTTGCCTGTAGGGTCTCCTGTCTCCAGTTGGTCTGAGAGGAGGACACAGAGGAAACTGGGGACTGACTGGGACCCAGAGAACTTGTCATTTGAGAGGAGATGGGCATGACCTCCATCTTACAGATGAGGAAACTGAGGCTCAAGGATACTCTGGTCCCTGTGGGAGGTAGGGGCTGCGCAGCAGGGGCCGGGCGGGGAGGAAGGGAGGCTCTGCCCGCCTGACCTGCTTCTCGAGTGCACCCCGGGACCTTGTTTGCTTCTCACATTCTGAAAAGTCCTGGGGCACAGCTGGCTGCACCGGGACCGAGATGTGTGAAGCCAACGCAGGAGTATCCCTGCTGGGGAGAATGGGTGATAAGGATGCTCAGAAGGGTGGACTGGCTCTCCCAGGGCCACACAGCAAGCATGTATGTCTGACCCAGCACTCTCTCTGGCAGAGGGTCAGGGGGGAAGAGGGTTCAGAGAGCCCCACCTGGGGAGGATCTGCTTTGTGGGGGAGACAGATGTACCAGGAATCCTGGAAGGAAGGCAAGGCCTGTGAGGCTCTGTCCCACAAGTCCCCCAGGACGGCCATCTGTCACCCCCTCAAAGCTGTGCTGCAGGAGAGGGAGCGTTGCATGGCGAGTAGGGCTGATTTTAGTCCTTAGACAACCCACTGATTCTGCTGCTTCCTCAGTGAGATGGGGCCATGGTGCCAGCCTCCCAGGGCTGCCGTGAGGGCAGGTGCCACAGCGGTATGGCAGGGCTCAGTCAAGTCTAAAGTGAGGAACATTCATGGAGAGTCTCCCTCTCTGTGGCCCCCAGGGGCAGGTGCCCTCCACTAGACTTTATCAGGGACACCTTGAAGGCGTCACACCATCCAGCGCCTGAGGCCCATCCATGGCCAGTGACTGCTGTGAGGCCCATTGTGTCTTCCCTCCTGGCACACAAAGAGCAAAGAGCCTTAGTTAGTTCTCAGCTACACTCAGTCTCTTTTCTAATCCACACAGATTTATATAGGGCAGAGTTGGGGCTGCATTTGGGCTCAGTTCAGCAGGACTTACGGACGCATCCAGGGCCTGGGCACAGTCTCCGGTGGCGGCCACACTGGTCAAGGTGGCTGGGGACACCTGGGCAGGCGAGGTCCAGTAGGCTGTGGGAGGGAGCAGGGAAGCTCTGACAGCGGCGTGCAAGGGCAGACTAGAGGGGCGATAGTGGCTGGACGCCAGGGAGTTCACCGCAGGGTTTAAGTGCACACAGAACACAGGACGGAAGCGCTGTCCAGCTCCAGCCCAGCCTGCTACTGGCTGTGTGGCCTAGGCAAGCAAGGTCTTCCCCTGGCTGGGCCCGTTTCCTGCTCTGCAAGAGGAGGCGGTAATACCTGCCTCAAGGCTGTTGTGTTGATTAAGACTAAGTGTGTGGGTCACTGAGACACACAGGAGGGGGATTTGGGCCCCGTGTAGGTTGTGGCGGCCAGAAGGCTGGGCCTGAGTGAGAGGTCCAGGTAGAAACCCCCGTGTGGCCATGGCCCTGAGAAGGCCTAGCAGAGCCTGAGCATGAAATTTCCAGGCTGTTCCAGACCCAAGGATGGAGGCAGGGCCAGGAAAGTCTTCTCAGAACAAGAGAGTGTCTCCGAGGAGGAGTCCCTCTTATCAGGGGCAGGGGCAGGGAAGGGCATTGCACGCAGAGGGAGCAGAGTGGAAAGAAGGAGAGAGCTCAGGGGGACCAAGGACACAGGGCAACTGAATGGCAGAGCCTGGCCCTGGCCACAGGAGACCCCAGTGCTGGGCCAGGATGCAGCCACACTGTTGGAACCACAGGGAATGGCAGGCAAATCCCTTTGTAGCTGTGAGAGACCAGGGCAGAGGCCATACTGAGGCCGAGCTGCCCCTCTGCTCACCAGCCCCAGCATGCTCCCTCCTCCCTGCCTTTGCTGAATTGTTCTCTCTCCCGCAGTGCCACACACACACACACACACACACACACACACACACACACTTGCTATGTTCAAATGCCCAAATGTTACTTTCTTAGGGTAGAGCTCCCTAATCTTTTCCAGTCTCCTCAAAGCCAACATATTCTCTCCCTGCTTGGAACTGGCGGGACCCTTTGCCTGCCCTGCCCCCGCTCTCCACATGGTATTGTGTGCATTTGCACATGGTTCACCTTTCCTTGGTGGGACTCTAATCAGCACATGTTCTGGCCAGGCCTCATCCGAACACTGGGGGGGGTTGGGAGGGGAGCAGACCCTTTCCCTGGATCTCCTGGAGGGCTTGGGCAGACCACACGTTAACAATATGTGTCTCACGTGGGACAGTTAGAATATGTGCTGGGCACAGGGACAGATAGCCTGAGTCTGGAACATGGAAAAGCCTCTTCGTGGAAGAGGAGGTAACAGAGCCAAGGATGATGCACAGAGGCAGGCAATGTGTGCAACAGGCTCGGGGGAGTGGAGCTGCCTAGATCATTTGCTGGAGTCGAGGGTAAAGTGTGCATGGGGACGAGGGGAGGACAGAGGAGGGCAGGGGTCTGCAGGGAGAACATGGGCCGGGCCTACAACACTCCCCTCCCTGCTTGTAGTCCTCCACACCCCACAGGGAAGATGGCACTCAGCGAGGCTTTGTTAGGTATGTGGAAGGGGGTTCGGTGCGGCTGCTTTGCCGTGGTCACTGGCCCTGTGCGGACACCACAGATCTTGTGGGGCCTGTGAGATGCCCCAGCTCTCAGGACTCGACCTTGTGTTTTTTGCTTCCCTCAGACTTGACTTTCACCTGTGAAAGCCACAGCAATGCAGAGTTGAAAGAACCATCAGGACTCTTCCAGTTATGTCTTAGTTCATTTGGGCTGCTGTAACAAAGTACCACAGAATGGGTGGCTTATAAACAACAGAAATTTCTTTCTCACAGTTCTGGAGGCTAGAAGTTCGAGATCAGGGCCAGCAAGATCAAATTCCGGTGGGGGGCCCTCTTCGGGGTTGCAGACGGCAGCCTTCTCGCTGTGTCTTCACAAGGCAGAACAGAGCTCTGTGGGTCCCTTTTATAAGGGCACCAGTCCCATTCGTGAGAACTCCACCCTGATGACCTGCAGAGGCCCTACCTCCTAACATCATATTGGGGCTTAGGGAACACATACATTCAGTCCAAAACAAATTACAAGTGGCAGGAACTCAGTTCAAGCTGGCTTAATGAAAAATGTATTCGCAAAGAGAAGAGTGCCTGGTGGTTTCAGCTCCAGCCCTTTGCCCTGTCTCTCCATCTCTCCGCTCTGCTTTCCTCTCTGTTCCCTCTTTCTCAAGCCATTGGTGCCCCCAGGAGCACCACAGGTGAAAAGGGTTAGCTCCATCGGGTGAAAAGAGCCCTCTTGCCCAAAAGGACCACCTTCCAAAGCCCCTGAACCAATCACCCGAGCTGAGGGAATGCGGTCACCTGCCCAAGCCCATGGGTGGAGATGGGTGGTTTTGGAGGAGAAATGGGGCTCTGTGCCTAGACCCAAGGAAGGGAGCAGCAAACAGAGGGGGTTCTGGGCAGCCAACAACACCCAGATGCTCCCACCCCAAATGTGTGTGAAATGTACTCAGACCATGGGCTTGGCACAGGCTTTGGACTGTTGTCACTCAATAGTGTCTTCTAGGTCTTAACACCCAGAGGAAACGCCTTTCCCGTATGTAACCTCTGCTTTCTCTTTCTCATTTTCCAGGGGCCTCTGGGTCTGGATGGAAAGCCAGTAAGTGATGACAGGGCCGTTCTAGGTGGTCCTGGGATGGTGGGCACAGTGGGGTTGGGAGTGACCATGGGGTGCCAGCGAGAAAGATCCACTGAGAACCTGGCTCAGCACAAAGAGAAGCCATTGGGGCATCAGACTTAAGTTCAAGTCCAGCTCCCCCATCTGCTGACTGTGCAACCTTGGGAGGCCTCTTCACCGCCAAGCCTGAGCCTTCTCACCTATCAGAGAGGCACATTAGCCCTCCCCACTGTGATGGCGATGGGAACCGCTGGTCAGCCCTCAAAGCATACAAGCCCCTCCCAGCAGGCCCCAGGCACAGAGCATCCCAGGCAATCTCAGTACTTTCATGGTGGGCATGAGACTGAGGAGTTCTCAACACCTGGGTCAGGAGCCTGCGGTCCACAGGCGTCCTCAACAGAATTAATGAGGTGCACAGGTGACAACATAGTTAAATAAATAATTGGGTGCGTGGGTGGATGGATAGACGAAAGAACAGTCAAAGTAGGTAGTGAATCAATGATTGCACAAATAGTTGGATGCATGGAAGGATAGGTGGATGGGTAAATGCATGATGGTTGAGCAGACGAGTGAAGAAATGAACGGACAAATAATTAAATAGTTGATTCATAATGTGTGCATTATTAAAGGAAAGAACCTGGGTGGACGAATTGTTGAATGAATGAACAAGCAAATCCACTGCTGGTTGAAGGGATAGTGGACAGTCTGGGGAGGGATGAAGGCCAGTGAGCCTGTCAGTGCCTGACCACCGGTGCCAGCCCTCGCCGCAGGGACTCGGAGCCCCACAGTGTGCCTTGTGGCTTGACCTTCCTAGAAGACCTGGTAACTTGGCAGGACTGAAAGAAAGACATTCCCCTCTAGCCAGAGGGTGAAGGCGGCCACCGTGGCCTGCGTGCGGCCACTCACACGCACCTACCCCAGCCTCCACGAGCAGTGGCTCCTGACCGGCACCCAGCACAACAGGGGCTGAGCAGGGAGGGCTCTGCTCTCAGGGGGAGTGACTAGCATATGTGCCTCTGTCCAGAGAGTTACCAGTGACCTCCAGTCCCCTGTGTCCCTCATGCTGAGGACTGAGATGTGGTGGTTCCTTCGGGTCAGCACAGGCAGCCTCCTTAAGGACTGACAGTCTTGTGTGTTTTTCTACTCGGCCGCCCCCAGCTCTGCTCAGCCTCACAGGCCCTTCTGTATGCAAAGCCTTAGGGAAGCCGGCAGGGGCCAGCCCAGTCCTCCTCACTCACTGCTGTTCTTTCTCCACCTTCCTTCTCCAGGGACTTCCAGGCCCCAAGGGAGAAAAGGTAAGTGATGCTGGAGGCTGTGCAGACACAGCAGGCTGAGGAAGGATGCCAGACACCTGCCTCCAAACCCCGGTTCCAGAGTGTGACCGTGGGCACGTCACATCCCCTCCTGGGGCCTCAGTTTCCCCATCTATAAAGTGGGCAGGTAGTGCCTACCTCCTATAATGCTATAAGGCTTACATTTGACCATTTAAAGTGCCCGGAAGTTTAACTCTGAGTTCTCCAGACACCACAGTATAACAAAACTCAAAGCATTCTGCCCAGTAATTAATTATGGAGGGGGGCGGTGCCAGGAAAGCCTGGGGGGTTGAACAGTGACTGTGGATGGCACTCTTTGTGGGGAGGACACCCCTGCCAGGAAAACAGATGGCAGAGAGCTGCCCCTGGGATCCTCACAGCCCTTTACCAGAGGGCTTCCTGGCATTTGGTGCTAAATGTCACAGCAACAGTCCTGGAGGGCTGGGACCTCTGAGTGCCTCATAAGAGAGCAGGAGAGAGAGGAGATGTGTGTGTTCCAGGGCTGACCCAGGTGTAGCAAGACTGACTGGGCACTTCCAGGGAAGAGCTGGGCTGGGCCACATCCACACCCCAGCTCCACTGGGGGTCACTTAGTTTCTTCTAGTCCACCATGAGAGCTGAGCAAGGCACAGCTGTGTGGCGTTTGGCAAGTCGCCCGTTCTGTGGGCTCAGGTTCTCCATCTGTAAACATAAACCCACCTCACAGAGCCATGGGGAGACTGTCCGAGGTAGCAGTCTGTGTGTTTTTTGTGAACAATGAGATGCTCATGCAGTTGGCAGGTGCAGCGATTGCCTTCCGCTGGTTCTGGCTGATGCCACTGAGTCGCAGAAATGATTAGGGCAGGGACTTTGAAACCAGAGAGAAACTGGTGTCCTGGCATCTATCGCTGCATGACATACTACCCCCAAACTTGGAGACTTAAAACAATCAAGTAATTATCATTCCTGTCTGTTCCATGGTTCAGGGATCCCAAGAGGGCACAGTGGGAGCGGCTTATCCCTCTTCTGCCGTTTCTAGTGCTGGCAATAGGTAACAGACCACCCTGGAATCTGCTCGTGGTGTGACCTTGGGCAGACTACTTAGCCCCTCTGTGCCCTCATTTCCTCATTGGAAATGGGGAGGGGGGAGAAATAGAGCCTGCATATGATTTTTGGTAGAGTGAATGAGACCATGTACATGACACTCTGAACGCAGAGCTGGGTATATGTGAAGTCATCAAGCGGTGGTGACATATCTCTCTGTTTTTTGTTCCCAGGGTGCACCAGGAGACTTTGGACCCCGGGTAAGAACTGAGCAAGACCCCCTCCCCCACCTACACAGTTTGTTTTATATTTTAACTAGAGGCACAGTGCACAAATTTGTGCACAGGCAGGGTCCCTCAGCCTGGCCTGCGATTGGGGCCAATCAGGGCCATCTGGCCCAGACCCAGATAGGAGTTGATCAGGCTGGCAGGGGTGAGGACCAAGGGAGGTTGGCTGTGGGAGCGCAGTGACCACCAGGGGGCAGCTCCTGTGTTGAGCGTCTGCCCCCTGGTGGTCAGTGCATGTCATGGCAACCAGTCAACCAGTCGTTTAGTCGTTTGGTCGCTTAGGATTTTATATATATAGATAAAGCATGCCCTGCAGCTTATCACCGAAGGTGAGTGAGCAGCCCTGCCTCCCACCCACAGTATATCCTGCTTCAGGGTTTCACTTAAATGGCCGCTGGGTCTGACACAGATGGGAAGTCTCTGCCAGACGTCCCATAGCACTTATCACTGTGGCTGGGCAGACGGGGCCGGCACTGGTCTGAGACCAGAGACTGACCTTCCTGAGGACAGCCAGCACCCCAGGAAGAGGAGGGCTGTAGGGTCAGCAGCTCTGAGCCCAAGCTCAGCTCTGCCACTTACCAGCCAAGTGACCTTGAGCGAGTCACTTTCCCCTCTAGGGCTCCGTTTCTCTAACTCTAAGTGGGGGTAACAGCTTCTACCCCAAGCAATGCAATCACGAAAGTGGGTACCCAGCACCCCACATGGAACAGTAGATGGGAGCCTCAGCCAGACCACCTTGGCCCGCAGTGGCCCCGGGCCCCAGGACTCAGAAGTGCCTCATGCAGAAGCAGGGGTTTCCTCAACAGAAGCTGAAGCAGAGTGGAGACCCAGGTGGGATGGGCCTGCAAAAGTAGGTCTTGGCCAAGGGTCACTTAGTGGCCCTCTCCATCTTTGCCACAGCCTGGGCAGACAGCGGCAGCAGCCTCACTGCAGAGGCTGAGAGGTAGGCATCAGCTGCCCAGAGAAAGGCAGGAAAGTGGCATATTCACAGTTGATTTTAAGAAGGTTGCGGGATGGAAATTGTAGCCAATGGCCGGGCACCCACGGCAAGCAGCTGCCTAGGCTGGAGGTGGGCATGGAGCAGAGGCAGGCACTGTGCATGGGGGGGCTTTGCAGTACCAGGTGGGCTGGGCTGGGTCCCTGTCCCAGCTCTGCAACCTCATGACTCTGAGGATGGTTGTGAGTCCAGAGCAGGGACGAGGGCTGGCCAGGCTGTTTCCCTAGAGACCCAGCTGTTCTGTGCTGAGCCTTTGATAGGAGGCCAGAGGCAGGGCCATATAAAGCTGGTGAGAAGTCCCTGCAGCCAAGTAAAGGACACCTTTGAGCTTGGTGGCTGCTGAAAAAAAACCCCTCTGCTCACTTTCTGTCAGATGTAGAAGCTGATCTTCCCACCCCTCAGCAGATGAGAATTCCCCCAGCCCTGGTGTAGACCTCCGAGCAGACCTCCCCAAACCCCACCCCTCTTCGTGGGTAAAAAAAAACCCTGTGAAACACCTCCAACCCTGAGAGTGACTCAAACCACAGGTCTCTCATCACCCCTGGCTGGCTGGGTCTCTCCTGTTGCAAGAGGGGCCGTGGGGCCTGGAGTTGAGGCGGCTATTGGCTGGGAGCTGGGCTTCCTCGAGGGGCCTCTCAAGAACATTTTGAGAAGCAGGAAGCCACGACTGCCAAGCCTGTGAAGAGCCATACACAGCATCACCGCCCCTGCATCCTAATGATCGCATCTGTCACAGGGCTCGCTCAGAGTCCGTGGGGGACAGGAGAAACAGGCCCCAGCTCTTGGGGAGTTGCAAGGTCACACTACAGAGGACCCTGTGGGATGGAGGGAACTTAGCGGCCCCTGTGAGCACGTGGTCCACCACCCGCCCCCGCCCTCTCCCCCCACCCCACCCCACCCCCCCATCACAGGCTGCCTTCTGTGGCTGGGGAGGTGGCTTTGCCTCCAGAAATAGCCCTGTGTTTTTCTAAATCACCCTCCTGCCTTTCTGACCACACGATCTGTTTGCTGTAGATGGTTTTCCCACGGCTCAATCCAGGCTTTATAAGTAGAGACCATCACATGTACAATCGCCGCATCCTCAAGGTAGACTGGACGAGTGGCCTGTCTGGGCTGCTAGCTTGCGTGTTCCCCTCGACTCATCAAATTCCCAGGGTTAGACCTCAGCCGTCCGATCCCGGCGGGAGAAGGAGGCAGCGGGCCAGCCTCATTTCCCAAGTAACGCAGGGGAAGAGCCTCAGATCCTCTCTAGGACCTGCTCAAGTGTCTAAACCCATTTTCTGCCTCAATAAGTAGAGTCCAGGCCCGTGTTTCCAGCATGTGCCCCAGAGCTGGAGTCCTAGCCTTTTGGTCAGGACCTGGCCGTGTCAGACTGATGAGATCTACGTGGTGGACTTGGAGAGCTTCCGCTAAGCTTTTCATTGGGAAAGCTAGTGAGTGAGGTCTTAGGTGCAGCTGCTGGAGAGGTGAGCTCTTTCATGTCATGGAGCTCACGGATGAACAAAAAGACCACTGCCTCAACGGCCTGTCCTGGCCACGTCACCCTGGTTAAATGACTACCCTCTCTGATGCTGGCCCTCCATTTGTAAAACAGGACATGAGTGGTGCCTGGCCAGATGATTGGATGAGAGAACCCCAGGATGCCCTGGCTTCTCAGCCCTGGGCACACAGCAGGGTCCACTCCACAAAGGCCTGGTTGCAGGAAGGTTAGGCACTGCTGGCACTGTGAGCCAGGTGTATCCCATTCCTGTGCCAGTGCTGGGCAGCAGGCAGTGCCGATGGCACTGTGGTCTTCCCTCCTTGCAGGTGGGGCCACCAGGTGAGGGCTCTGGCTGCCTGAGGTCTGACCCAGTACTAACCTCGGCCTGAGAGTTGGGGGTTTGGTGCTGCATGAGAGAGACTGTGTGGCCCTCTGTCGCCTTTTTTTTTTTTTTTTAAGATAATTGTAAATTCACATGCAGTTGTAATATGTAACACCATGTACCCATCATCCAGTTTCCCCCAAAGGTGACTTTGGCAGCATCTAGCATAATCTCCTACCCAGGAAATTGACACAATCCACCAACCTTACTCAGACTTCTCCCACTCATGTGTGTGTTTAGTCTTACGCATTTTTATCACTGTGGTAGATTCCTGCAACCACCACACAAAGACCCCTCAGGCTACTCTTCTATAGCTCTAGTCACCTCCCTCTCCGCCCCCATCCCTAACGCCTAGCAACCACTAATCTATGCTCCCTCTCTATACTTTTGCCACTTCAAGAATGCGATGTAGCTGCAATCACAACATATATAATGTTTTGAGATTTGCTTTTTCCCTCAGCATAATTACCATGAGATGCATCCAAATGGCTTCGTGTCGCTCTGTCCCTGTTTGTTTGCTGCCGAGCAATGTTCCATGGTGGAGGTGCCCCAGGTGGTTAACCACTCACCACTGGAGGACATCTGGTCTCCAGTTTGGGGCACTTATGAATGAGACCATTATGGACATTCATGTACTGGTTTTGTGTGAACATGAGTTTTCACTTCTCTGGGACAAATGCCCAAGAGTGCATGCACCTCTGTCACCTAATGAAGCAGGGGTAGCCCGGCCAAGGTCTCTCAGGAGGTCTGCAACCCCCCTTCTGGAGGAAGGGGGCTGGTTGGGCACAGGTGCCTTCTCTCACACCCACCGTGTGTCATCTCTCACCTAAACACTGCAGGTGAGGAGATGGCACACTCCTTGGAGTCTAAAAGGCTCTGTTGGCCACTTAAGCTGTGTTTTAGAGACCTGTCCCTTTGTGTGGTCACCAACAACAAAGCCCTTTTCCCTGAGCCTGTCAAGGGCTGGGAAAGGGGAAGGCATTGGGCTGTCCATCTAAGGGGCCTCTCTCTAGAGACTAGAACCCCTTCCCTCACCCTCAGAGTCATGCCAGGCCTCATCTCTTTCAGGGAGACCAAGGGCAAGATGGGGCTGCTGGGCCTCCAGGGCCGCCTGGGCCTCCTGGGGCTCGGGGCCCTCCTGGCGACACTGGAAAAGATGGACCCCGGGGAGCACCAGGCCCAGCGGTAAGAGGACATGGAGCTGGACCACCCAGGACCTGGTCCTGCCCCTACCAAAGCCCCAAACTCTGATCCCAGAACCAATCCAATCCCAGCCCTATCCCTAGTTCAGACTGAAACCCAACCCTAACTCTACCAACAACTCAGACCCTTAAACCAAAACTAGCTGGTTTCCTAGCCCCAGTTAAGATCTTGACCCCAAACTCATTCCCAAATCCTAATCCATATCCCAATCAGAGTATCACCAGACCCTAACTTTCACCCTTACAGACTCGGACCCTGATTCGAAGTCCAACCCTTACCCCTACACTCTAACCCCAAATAGTCCCATAGACCCTAACTCTGACCTTGGTTGCAATCTCAGTCCAATCCTGACCCTGACCCCATATGTAGGCTCTTTCTCTGCAGATCTTTTCCAACCTCTATTTCTTCCTCTCCCTTTCTCCCCCCGACCCTCCAGTACTTAGCCTTGGTCATCTTCCATGGTCCTCACCAAACCCCGGAGGGCAGACCTCATCTACTTACTACCCCGTCCCTAACCCAGGGACTCCCAACTTCTCCAATGTGAAGCCAGCACCTCCACCAAACTGCCACCAGGGTTCCCTCTCAGGGCAGCTACTCACCTGGCTCATCCAGTCCTTGTCCCATTGGGCACATAACTCCCGGAGCCTAAACTTTTTCACCTGTGAAGTATGGACAATGACACCTACTTTTCAGGTTTAGTGAAGCTGAAATGAGCAAACATGATTGGAGCCTAGGCCAGGGTCCGGCAGGAGCTGTGGACTCAGCTAATCATATGGTCCCTGCATCCCCTCATCTCTCTCCTCTGTGTCCTCAGGGTCCCAAAGGAGAGGCTGGACAAGACGGTGAGACGGTCAGTACCCAGAGCATTTCAAAGGCCTCAGCTGGCAGAACCGTGGTTCCAGGCCCAGCAGCTCCTCTTACACACACACACACTCAGGTTGTGTGTGCGGCTGTACGTGTACATACATCTGAGCTGTTGTCCCCACCAGCAGTAGGAAGGGATGGCCAGGCCTTCAACCCCAGCAGAATTCTCACAGCCCTGCATCCCTGGGAGGGAGCCTGCAGTCTGTTTGTCACTGCTTGAGATCTGATGAGAAGCTATCCAAGACAGGAAGCAGTGACAGCCCTGCCTCCTCCTCCCTGGGACTTGGCATCATCCTTTGTCAAATGAGAATGATGAGGACAGATAGGAGCAACCTCCAGTATCCCCTTTAACACCTTCTCTTGTTCCAGGGCCCAAATGGACCTCCAGGGCCCAAGGTAAGTGTTCCTCAGTCCCTGTCCCCACGCCCCTGGAAGCCCAGGCAGCAGGGTTAGGAGACAGAGTTCTGTGACCTTAGGCAAGTTACTGCATCTCTCTGGGCCTCAGTTTACTCATCTGTTAAATGGGGGCATGATAAACCTTTTCTGCCTTACTTTCACACCAGGTTGTAAGGATCAAATAATAAAGCACATTAGCTTTTAAAGTCCTCTCAGATGTCAGCTCAGTGCTTGCTGGGTGGGAAGGCAGGCTCTGGTCCTCCCTGAAGGAGCTGGAGTCCCTGGACTGAGCAGGAGGAAAGGGTAGGAAAGGAACTCCATTTAGTGAGCACCTGCTGTGAGCTAGGGGCTTTTCATGCATCCGCTCTCATCTCGCAGTGACCCTCTGAGGCCCTCTGAGGCTGGGGACATCATACTCCCGCTTTCAAGAGCAGTGACTTGCCTGAGGTCATTCAGCTTGGAAGGGACTAGGTTGGGAGTGGAGTCCAAGTCTGTCAGCTCCACACCCATGTGCTCCTCTCTGAGGGGCTGGGGCCTCTGGACTGCGCTGGGCATGGATCATGGGGCCACTTCTCCAGAGGAGCAGGCAGTCCAATGTCTCTGACCTTTTTCTTGCACCCCCACTGTCTGCCCCTCAGGGTGAGCCTGGCATTCCTGGAAAGAAGGTGAGGGGGCCTGGGGAGGGGCTTCTCAGTGGGGGTGTGGGAGTGGGCTGGAGAGGTCAGGTGCTGGGCACGGGGCAGAAACGGGACCCCCCCACAAAGAAGGTGCCCTGCTCCTTGGCAGACCTGAAACCTCACTGTGGGTATGTGTCTGAAGCCAGAATCTCATTCGTTCATTCATTCACTCACTCATTCGCTCCCTTCCTCAAACATCACATTTTTCCTGCCTCAGGGTGCAGCACAGTGTTCTTAAACTGTAGTCCCAAGACCAGCCTATTAGCATCATTGGGGGCTTATTTAACAAGCATGTTCGGGGCCCACCCCAGACCCACCAAAACAGACACTGGGAGTGGGCCATGCTCTGTTCTAAGCAGCCGTAGGTGATGCTGATGTGCACTCAAGTCTGGAACCACTGACCCAGAGTGACCTTCTCCTCCCTCTTCCATGCTGGGCCTCCTCCTCCTGCAGGTCTCAGCAAAGCTGCCTCTCCTCTGAGAAACTGCCCCTGGCCACCCACTGAAGCACACCCTCCCCGAGTCCCTCTCCATCCTGCCATCCCCCTAAATGCTCTGCGTGGCACTTGTATTCCCTGTCACACTGCAATGTATTTCTCTGGAGATTTCCTTGCCCTCACCCTCTGACCCATCCAGCAGGGACCTTGTCTCCCTGGCCCGCAGAAAGCGCTCACAAGATCATTGTTGACACAAGGACCAATTCCTCCCCTTCACCTGCCTGCCCATTTCTTCTGCACAGACCTGCTGAGGCCATTCTGGGCTGGCTCTGGGCTGGTGGGAGCCGGGGACAGAAGTAGATCTGACCCCACCCCTGCCCTAGAGGGACAAGGAGGGGAGGGAGAAGGTACCCGTCCCGGTATGATCAGTGTTGGTGACAGGAGTGGACAGCTGTGTTGGGGAGGACAAAGGGGTGTTGCCAGTGTGTCTCAACCAGTGTGTCCAGGTCTGAGACTGTAGCCTCTACCACTCTCTCCTCAGGGGGATGACGGGACGCCAAGCCAACCAGGGTTCCCTGGACCTCCAGGGCCCAAGGTAGGTACCAATGCCTCCCCCAGAGCTCCTCCTGCCTCCCATCTTGCACGGTTTCATCTGCTTGGTGAAGCCCCTCCTGGCCCTTTCACATGGTGGGGCACAGGCTGATGCCCAGGACAGGTCACAGAGGGGCAGCAGGAAGGCCCTGGGCCCACTCGTCAATGGGGCTGGCACCTCACAGGCTATCTCCCCTCACACCCTGAAGTCCTCTGGTTCCCGTCTTCGGTGCCCCACTCCCTGCCCTGTCCCCAGGCCAGAACTGATGTCATCCTGGCTCCCCAACCCCTTGTGACAGCCACCAAATCCTGGCCAGCCTGCCTCCAAAATGTCTCTTGAGCCCCTGAGCTGCCCCAGCTATGCCCCAGGACTCAGGCGGAAGAAGGCTATGGTCCTGAGTCCCCTGGACTGGGTGGGCCCTGAGGTCCATCCTCTGCAGGTGGGCTCAGCCGTGTTCTCCTGGAACTGCTGCAGAGGCCAGCGTCCCTAGCCCGTCCCGCTGCTTCCTTCCATTTTCAATGTCTCTGTTGCAGGGCGAGCCGGGGAGTGTGGGGCCACGGGGAGAGAAGGGCATGGACGGTGTCCCAGGGACAAAGGTGACTTAGCAGCACGCGGCTTCGGCTTCTGCAGGCCCCATTCAGGGAAGCACCCTCTCACGGGGAGGAGAAGTGGTTCACCTCCAATTTGCCTTTTTAAGTTGGGAATCCCTAGGGGGCCTGGATCCTCAGGTCTTGGGTCTCGGGTCTCAGGTCTCATTGGACTGGCAATCAGAGACTGACCTGAGCAAGGGGTCGGGTGGGTGAAGGTGACAATGGGTCTGGGTGAGCTTCGAGGCTAAGGCACCATGTAATGTAGCCTTGGGCTCCTGGGCCTCCGTGGCCTATCTCTGAGGTCAGAGGGTTCCGCAGTCACACACGTGAGGCCCTGCGCCCTGGGGGGAAGAGGGGACTGGAGGACGTGGGGAACCTTTGACTTGGCTGTGTACACCTGGCTGCAACCACGTTGTCTCCACAGGGGGAGCCCGGCCAGCGAGGAGCCGATGGAGCCTCAGGGCTGCGGGTAAGCAGTCTCTCTTCCAGCCACCCACAGAGGATCCAGGAGCCTGCCACTTTTTTTTTTTTTTAACATATTTTTATTGATTTCAGAGAGGAAGGGAGAGGGAGTAAGAGACAGAAACATCAATGATGAGAGAGGACCATTGATTGGCTGCCTCCTGCACACCCCCTACTGGGGATGAAGCCCACAACCCGGGCATATGCCCTTCATTGGAATCACACCTGGGACCCTTCAGTCTTCAGGCTGATGCTCTATCCACTGAGCCAAACCAGCTGGGGCGGGGCCTGTCACTTTAAAAGTCCCTGTCACCAAAGGCCACAGAGGAGCAGTGAGGCTCCAGAAACGGAGTATTTTTTTAATATTAATTCATTTGTGATTTTTTCATTTTTAATCTTGTAGTACATGCTTTCGGTAAAATGTTCAAATATGGATGTGACAAGACATATCCCCTCTTGTTCCTCTCTCCCGGGTGCTTGCCTTTCGAGAGACTTTTCTTGGCATAGTCAAACATAGACCCTCACTTGTCACACATGGGGTTGCCCCTGCCCCTGTGGGGCATCCTGGCCTTTCTCTCAGCCCCACGTCGAGGTTCGTTCCTGTCACCAGGAAGGAGCACAGCGACTCCAGCTGGTCCCAAGGTCCCAGGCCTTCTGAGGTCAATGCCTGTAGGCGCATCATAGGCTGGCATCCTGGACCCTGCTCCTGCTCTGTGGCCCGAGCAGTCATATCCCCTGGTGCTCCTAGAGACAGGTTTTGTCCTCCAAAAACCAGGTCTCAGCCTGCAGCTGGAGCTTGCAGGTGGCCGAGGATTGGATTAAGCTCACTGTGTGGAAAGTCAGTGTAAACTGTACAGTTCCATGCAGGTCATGACCATGGAGGCAGCCAGCAGGGGACCCCGCCTGAGTCTCTCGGCCCAGGGCAAGGGGCTGGCCACAGGCCTGAACCAGCGAGTCCGTGGCCGCTCACTCTTCTCCAAGCAGAGCAGTGCCCAGGTGGGGAGGGAAGGTGCAGAGAGTAGAGACAGGGCCAGCAGCCACGCGCTCACTTGTGTGGACACCTGCAAGTGGAGACACATACCCGTGGCCATGTGCTTGGGTGGCAGTGTGCTCCTACCAGGAATGAATGGGCATGTCGGTGCCTAGGTGTGCGCAGCCTCCAGCAGAGGTTGGGAAACCAAGGCACAGGCCTACACAGCGTCTTGGAGGGTTTGGGTGTCTTTGTTTGTGTTTGTTAGTTTGCCAATATTTAAAAACCTGAACAACATCACATCAAATTAGGCTTTCCACTTTCCCTCGAGAATTCAGGACTGGAGCCTCAGTGGGCCTCAGTTCCCACATGAAAGCCAAGTGCTGCACCCCCAATCAGGCGGGGCTTGTTCTGCAGTTGGCCCCAGGCCCCCTTCCCCTCCAAGTACCTGCCTGGCTCCTACACTGTTTTGTCAGTGAGCCTGGGTGCCAGCGCAGTGAATGCCAGGGGACCAGACCTGAGGACCAGCCCTGCTGGGCCCCCAGGTTACAGTTGAGCGGGGCCCAGGACTGCATGTGGCCCCAGTTCCTGGGTTCCTTGGGTGACATACAGAGACAAGTACTACTTCACCTGCCAATGGAGCTCCTCCCTGAAACCTTCCTCTTCCCGCCTCAGGGTCCCCCAGGCCTCAAGGGTGAGCAAGGAGACACGGTGGTGATTGACTACGATGGCAGGATCTTGGATGCCCTTAAGGTAGTGTTCCTGGTGGCCCAAATGCACCTTGCTGTTCATTTCCTAAGGGAATAACCACTCCCTTTATGCATTAATCCACACTCTATACACATGGGCCCCAACTTCACCAGGTGCTGTGCTGATACTGAGAGAGCTGCTATGATGTGGCTCATGTGGCCCCGAGCTCCCTTGGGGTCAAAGCAACAAGGGGCAGGGGCAGAGCATTTCCTGTGTCCAACCCCAACAAGGCCTCCTGGGGCCTTCTCAGGGAACTCAGGCTAGAGGGCCGGGTCTTCTAATGACCATTGGCAGAGGATGAGAGTGACCAGGCCTGCCCCAGAGCCTTGCTCAGGAGATGGAACCTGTGAGCCCTGCCCAGCAAACCTGGGACCCATAACCAGTGGAAGAGAGGCTGGGTGCCAGGGAAGGGAGCTGGGGTGAGGGAGGGACAGCCATCAGAGACCAGACTGGATGGCACCTAACCCCACCTGAGCTTCAATTGTAGTTATTTCCCACAGGCCTCAGAGAAGTACCAGCTGATGGTAACTGTGGCCCACCAGGCCTGCGTGGTGTGGTGTGGTGTGGTGTGACATGGCCCGAGGGCGTGTGCATGCATGGTGTGTCCCAGGCTGGCTAGGAGCTGCATGGGAGACGTCCTATGAGCACAGGGAGGCAGGAAGTACATTTTGGGTGCCAGGCTGGGAGGATGACTCCATTGGATGGGCACCAGGAAGCCATCGCTGATTCTTTGAGCAGAGGGGCAATGCTAAAAAACACATCTTGGGGAATGGTGTGGAAGGTGAACAAAGTGGGTGTGGAGACAGCTAGAGGCAGGCAGGCCACCGGGAAGGTAGGTGCTGAGCGTGGGCCTAGAGGAGGGTAGGTGGAAAGTAGGAAGATGTAAGACGAGACATCTCAATGGAGCCTCTAACAAGAAGAGAGTAGGTTGGTGAGAGGAGTTGGAGGATTGGAACTTTGGGAGCTGAGGGGCTGGATGGGGTGCAGCCTTTGGGAGGGGATGTGAGTTTGGAGGGCAATGATGAGCCTTAGTGAGCAGGCAGCCTTCTGGAGGCCTAGGTCAAGATAGCAGCCTGAGACTCAGGTCAGACCTAGAGACTAAAGATGGCTCCTACACTGTTTTGTCAGTGAACCTGAGTGCCAGCGCAGTGAGTGCCAGGGAGTACCTGTGTGACCCAGGAACTCCCCGGGGCAGGAGACAACAGGCAACAGAGCTGATGGTCAGAGAGGTCACAGGAGAAGTAGAGAAGGCAGTGCTGGGCCATTGTTGGGGATACAGTTTGGGGCTGGCATTTGAATAAAAACTTCAGAGGCAATAGGGAGCCACCTCAGGATCTTGAGCAGGGCAGTGTTGTGAAGAAATCTAATTTTGGGGAAACAAGCTCTGAGGGCAAAGGGATTCTGAATTCTCCATGGCAGTGGATACTGTGATATCTGACCTGACGCTTGGTGCCTCCTCCCAGGACTCCTTCAAGACCTGGGGCCTGACCTGGCTGGGTGGGAATCAGCTGCGGAAGGTCCTTGACCCTGCTGTAGCCCAGCTAAACAAAGAAAGGCCCCCCCGGGTGGAGGGGTGGACCAGCAGTGAGGGGGAGCCCTGCTTAACACTGACCAGCCTGACTTTTGCACATAGGGTCCTCCCGGCCCACCAGGGCCTCCAGGAATCCCCGGAGCCAAGGTCAGTACACATGCAGCTGTGGGGCCCCTCAAGCCTGTTGTCTCCAGAGCCCACCTGCCCCCTCTACTTGTCGCCCCATGACCCAGCCTGGCCTCTAGAGGCTCAGAGAAAGGGGCTACTTCCTAGCCAAGCAGGATGCCTTCTCCCAGGCCCTAGTTACACTGCACTCTGGGGAGTTTGATTCACATGTGGAACCCCATAAATTGGCCCCTCATGACATCACAAAGTCCCATAGATGACATGGTCTTTCCTATGGCCTATGTGCATCATTACACCCTGCCCACCTGGCTTAGGAGAAAGAGCCCAAGACTGTGAAATCAGACAGGATCTGGTTCCACTATTGTCCCTGGGCTGTGTGGCCTGGAGCAAGTCATTTAACCCTTGGGGTCTCAGCTTCCAAAATGTAACCTACAGCCTGGGCTACATCTGCCTGTGGGTGCTGAGGGCATGGAGGCATGAAGGTGGCCGGCTCCTGGCACCGTGCTGGGCACCCAGTGGATGCCTTCCTGGACTTGCAGGGACTTGACCAGGAACAGTGCGCTGGTTGGGGGCAGCAGCCTAGCCACAGATCCCTCTTGGGGCCATGGGACACTATAATCCCTCTTGCTGTCTGTTCCCTTCCAGGGTGAGCTCGGATTGCCCGGTGCCCCCGGAATCGACGGAGAGAAGGTCTCTGAGCCTTTCATTTTCTTGGTGATACTGGTGCCAAGTGTCATGCTGTGTGTGTGTGTGTGTGTGTGTGTGTCTGTGCGCGCGCGCGCGCGCACGCGCACGTGTGTACATGTGTGTACAGAGTTGGAGAACAAAATGTGCTACCTGTGTGCAGTTCTGGAGCCTCACAGTGCCCCTTCATGGCTGGTTCTGCCCTTAGACCTTGGGTAAGCTGCTCATTTTCTGGCAGCCTCTGCTCCTCATCCCCAGGCGAGGGTAGCAACAGGCTGTTGTAAGGGTTAAATAACTCTGTGTGTGGAAAACACTTAGAGCAGTGCCCGGTGCCATGTAGCAAAGAGTCTTCGAATGTGAGCTAATAGCATTACTGTCACTATTAGTACCATCGTAAGTACACACGTGTGATCCTACGTAGACACCACAGTGTCCAATGGTGTCACGTGACATTTGTGTGTGTGTTTGTAGCACCGGATCCCTAGTGTGTGGCACATCATGGGTGTTACACAAGTAGTGGAGTGAGGGAATGCAGAGGTTGGGAGGTGATTCTGTAGATGGTTGGTTGGCTGTAGGGGTTGGGGCTCCAATCTCTGGCTCCTGAGAGGTAAGCACAGGGTTGACCTGGAGCCCCATAGTGCCCCCACATGGCTGCCCAGGCCCACATGCTCCACTCCCTCCACCCCCACCCCCCCCCCTGCACCCCTGTGTGCAGTGAGACAGGTGTCGGGGTGCCTTCTTCCTATCTCTGTCCAGGCCCCTCGGTGCATTTGTCACCTGGGCTGGAGGCGGGGTCCCACAATGAGGAAGTAGGGGTCTGGCCTGGCCTGAACAAAGCTCTGGGGACCTGTCAGAGTCAGGGAAGGGAGAATGTCTGCTGAGCTGCACTGACCCCTTGTTCATGTGGCTTTCAGGGTCCCAAAGGACCAAAAGGAGACCCAGGAGAGGCTGGGCCAACTGGACCCAAAGGGGAAGCAGGTGAAATGGGCCTGTCTGGCCTCCCGGTAAGTGGCTGGGTGGGCCCACCTACCCTACTTGCCCCACGTGGGGTCCCAAAGTGAATGTGTGCCTGCTGGCAGCCGAGGCCCTGCAGCCTCAGCCCAGCCGGGGTGCTCAGACTCCCCGAGCCCCTACTGAAGGGCCTGCTGCTATCTCCCGAGGCCACTGAGACAGTGAGATAAGGAGGCTCTGCCTGTGGAAGGGACTTGGTGGTGGTTAAGCCACGGCTCTGGCTGCCTAAGTTTGCATCCTGTTTCATTTCTTACTGACTAGAACCCTGTACAAGGAACCTAACCCCCTGGGCCTCGGTTTACCCACCTCTAACATGAGGGTGATAATTTCCCACCACATGAGGGAACAGACAGCTCTGAGAATGGTGGCTGACATGCAATAAATACCTGCTGTCACCATCATTGTCATTTTGATAGTTGGTCTTGGTGTGGATGGACTGGAAAAGCTGACAGGCTGAGCAGCTACCAGGTGCCACCCCTTCATGTCCATTGTCCATCCATAAGGCTCGCTCAGCACTGAGAGAGGCAGTGCTGGGTCTGAACCAAGGTGCTGCCTGTGCCACAGGAAAACTACCTCGTGTACCACTGCACTCTGCTTTCTGAATGCCCGTTGATCTAGGGAAACTATTTTAAGCTGCACTGGGCAACCTGGCAAGTCTCTGCTGATGGAAGCCTTATGGGGGAGGAAAGGGGAGGTACTGCTCACCGTGGGTGGTGATCTGGTGATGGACATAAACGGTTCAAGGTCATCCTGTCCTACAGGGTGCCCACGGCCCCAAGGGGGAGAAGGGAGAGCCGGCACCTGACAGCCTATCAGAGAGCCTGGTAAGGGGATTGCTGAATTCCAGAGTCTCCCCCCAATGCCCAGCCCAGGCCACCTGGAGGCCCAAGTCTTGGAACAGCAGGGCCACCTGACCTGACCAAACCTAGGGTAGCAGGGGAGGGGGAACCTCAGGTGTCCTCCACCTAAGGCCCATCTGAGAACCCAAATGCTAGCGCTGGGCCCCCCACAAGGTGGGGGGAGGAAGAAACAATGGCTCAGGGCCTTGTGTCCAGGGAGTGTTCCTCCAACATGTCCCATGAGCTCAAGTGTGGGTGGGTGAGGGATGACGAGGCAATTTGTAACTAATCCACTTCTGACCCTTTCCTAGGCCCAGATCATAGTGGAGCCAGGGCCCCCCGGCCCTCCTGGTCCCCCAGGCCACATGGTAAGAATGTTTGGCTTGAAGCAGCTGGGATACGAAAAGGGTGGTGGGCCCAGGCCTAGGAGCTGTGACTAGGGAGGGGACATGTCAGGCAAGGAGGGCGGAGCCAGGATCTGGGCTTGCGCGTCCCCCTCCCCCCCAGGTCAAGGCCACAGGAGCCAGTGAGTGGCCTACAAGCCTTCATGACCACTGCAAGAGGGCCCTGGCCCTGGCCCTGATATGCTCTCTCCCTCTCCTCCAGGGCCTTCAGGGAATCCAGGGTCCCAAGGTGAGTCTGGGGCGTGGGTAAAACCCCCCTACCTGCTACAGACACAGCCTGGACAGTTTCAGAAAGCCTTGCTAATAGGCCAAGTGAGGGCCCCACGCTTGGCCTCAGACCAGCCCTGCATCTTCCCAGGGCCTGAATGTTCTGAGTCCCCTAAGGCTGGTGCCCCCTCATGCCCACAGGGTATAGCTGGTCCAGGCCTGGCAGTCTTACCTCTTCTCCTCTTGCCTGGGCCCCGGTCCACTGCTTTCCCTCCTCACTGTTCCTCCCCGTTCTCTGTACCTCCCCCCTCATTGCCACTTCCCCTTATGCCTCCCACATGCACATCTATCTCTCAAACTGGCCACAACTGTGACATGAAGACTTGGGTTTGGTGTGTATTACATAATGTTGTGTCCTCTGCCCTTAAATTAAAACCAGAGTGTGGCCTGCCAGTGTGCCCTGCCCCAGGAGCCACAAAGAGGGGGAGGCCGCTGGCCTCACTGTTTGCCCTCCCCTCAAGGAGCCCATCTCTGCTTCCTCAGCTCAGAGGGCAACTTGAGGACTCAGAGTCATGGGCTCCCAGAGCTGAGTGGGCCTAGCATGTGGCCAGCCAGAAGTGCTGCTTCTGGCTCTTCTTTTTCCCAAGGCCTCCCCAGATTATGTGTGAAGAGGCAGATGCTGTCAGGGATGGAGCTCAGAAACTCAGTTGGTAGTCAGTCCTGCCACTTGCTTGCTATGTGGGTCCATCCCTGCCCCCTCTGTGCCTCTCTTTCCTCATCTGTGAAATGGGTGTGACCACAACCACCTATCATGAGTACTCAGGAAGTCCAAGTGCTCATTCTGATTATTTGCACAGAAAGGAACCTGGGCCAGACCTGACAGAGCCTGGAATCTGTCCCTCTGCCCTGCACACCTGGGCCCCCCACAGGCCCAAAGATTTCCTGGCCTTCCATCTGTCTGACCCATTTCCCCTGACTGTGTCCCCCTTCACTTCCAGGGCTTGGATGGAGCAAAGGGAGAGAAGGGCGAGTCAGGGGAGAGAGGCCCCAGCGGCCTGCCTGTGAGTGTCATGAGCCTTGTTTGTCATTAGAGGTGCTAATTCCTATAACCATCACGCCTCTTAATTCATTCCTTTTTCATCCAGGGGCCAGCTGGTCCACTGGGCCTTATTGGGCTGCCAGGAACCAAAGGAGAGAAGGTAACCACTTTTTTTAATGTCCCCAACTATGGCTGCACACTGTGGTGTCACTCGGCCCTGGGGGTTCAACCCCTGCACTTCAGGGCCAATTTACTGGGCTGAAATTCCCAGCAGCTATGCTCCCTCACACCTTCTCTTTGTCTCTCCTCAGGGCAGACCCGGGGAACCAGGACTGGATGTAAGTATCTCACCATTCACTGTGATCGGGTCCTCCTGTGTGTAGCTTTTGCCCCCATGCTGCACGTACAGTAGCATGATATGGTTGGCTTGGGTGTAACCCCCTTTCCCACAGCTGGGACTACAACTGTCTGGTTTCCCCTACGTTCCCAGTGCCAAGTCCAATGCACAGCCCAGAGTAGGTGCTTTTTGGATGGGTGGATGGGTGGATGGATGGATGGGTGGATGGGTGGATGGATGGATGGATGGTGGATGAATAGATGATGGATGGTGATACATTGGAGCAGGGAAGTGGGGAGAGCAGTAAGGAGCCTGTTGCAATTTCCCAGTGAGAAATGACGAGGCTTCTGCTAAGGAAGTATTGTGGGACGGAGAGGAGGCAGAGTATTAGTCCAAGGTTGACTGGATCAAGTGTCTGTTGGTTGCAAGAGACAGAAAACACAATTTAAACTGGTTTAAACTGACTCATAACTGAAAAATCCGGAAGTACTCGGATCCAGGGCTCAACTGTGTCAACACAACACAAACTCTCAGCGTCTCTTGTATGTGATTCCTCTGTGTGGGCATCATCCGACGTTCCACATGATGATGAGATGGAGCCAGTAGCTCCAGACCTGCATCTCTCCAGGCCCAAATTCTGGAGAAAGACTATTTGTCTCACTCTACTCTTTTTTTTTTTTTTAATATATGTTTATTGATTTCTGAGAGGAAGGGAGAGGGAGAGAGAGATAGAAATATCAGTGACAGGAGAGGATCATTGATAGCCTGCCTGCTGCATGCCCCCGATGGAATCAAACCTCAACCTCCTGGTTCGATTGGATGCTCAACCACTGAGCCATGCCAGTTGGGCTCACTCTCTACTCTTTTAGAAAAAGTCTCATCAACTCTCATTGACCCCGGTTGGGTCAATGCTGGAATATCACTTGGCCAGAAAAATGCAGTGCCCTAATTGGCCGGGCCTGATCACATGCTCCATCCTGGAGCTATGAATGTAATCGATGAAGTATGAGAGAGGAGGGGGTTCCCAGGAAAATCAAGTAGCTCTTGAAAGGGAAATGGTGACCATATACAGGGCTGCAAGGCCTGTCTACCCTAGACTTTAAGGAGAAGGTGTCACATTGAAGAACAACTGCAGACAAGGAAGAGGAAGAATTCTAACCTGAGTGTCTGACTGGGAGGGCCTTGTTCCATCGATGATAAGGGCTGGGAGAAGAAGACATCTGGCCTCAGGGAGGTAGTCAGGGCAGAGCTAAAGACCCCATGACCACAGCTGCCTTCTGGGAGGCCTGCACTCAGGTGTCATCTCAAAGCCACACCCAGCTGTTCAACCTGGCAAACTGCTGGGGCATCCACCCACAGACTCCCACAGGGTTCTACTTCAGAGGAAGCAGGGCTGGTGTCCTAAAGGCACACATTTCCCTACATCGGCCTGCCTAGGAGTTGGGACTGGGCCAATTGGTACCACAGATATGGAGGGAGGGACAGAGATGGACAGATAAGAGAAGAAAACCTCAAACCTCATTTTCAGGTTTAACCTTTAATCCCCTTGTCAGGGTTTCCCTGGACCCCGAGGAGAAAAAGGCGACCGGAGCGAACGTGGAGAGAAGGTAGGATAGGCGGAGAGAAAGTAGGGACAGCTGGAGAGGAGATGGGGCAAGAGCACAGAGGAGGGAGGCAGGTGAAGAGGAGGGAAGAGGCGGATAAGACATGGGAGGCAAGAAGCAGGCAGAGAGAGGCGGGTGAGCAGGTGGAGGCTGGGATGGGGGCAGCAGGGCAGGGTGGCTGCCAGCCCATCTCTCAGAGGTGCTGGATGCATCCTGGGCATGGCAGCCATGGCCATACCCCCATCTCCCTTCTTGTGCAGGGGGAGCGAGGCGTCCCTGGCAGGAAAGGAGTGAAGGGCCAGAAGGGTGAGCCGGGACCGCCAGGCCTGGACCAGCCATGCCCTGTGGTACGTGTCAGAGCAGGAGGGAAGCCCCAACCAAGGTCTTTGCCGCCTCCTGCAGCATCTTCATGTCATCTTTGCCTACACTGCCAGGGCCACTATCACTATCACTCCCATCACAGAAGGCCCTCTTGCTCTAGTCCTGACCCCACCATGGGTGCAACTTGAGATCCATCTCCTCTATAGAAAGGGAGACACCCCCCCCCCGCAGGGCAGAGTCTGTTTCCGGAATCACTGCTCCTCTTTACTCCACTTCCTTGTCCATAAAGGAGGGTGGGACTGCCCTTACCTCTCTGGGTATCTGTTCCATCCGGGAGAAGGCTTTTCTGCCTGGATGGCCCCATGCTGTCCCCTGCCCCTCCCCCGAGTTCCCCAGACCCCTCCCTTCTCTGCTCCCACAGCCTCCTCCTTTCCTGCTGTGTCACCACAGCCCCTGATGGCCCACCCAACCCAGGGCCTAAAATAACCAAAATTCAATTTCCTTTTTCTAGAAGGCAGCAGCAGTTACATGTCAAACTATTTCAGTGGAGCTCAGAAAAGACAGGGAAATGAAACAGCTGAGTTCCCATCCTAAACCTGACCAGATATTCATATTGGACCCCTTGCCAGGGGCAGGAGAAGAGGCCACCTACCAAAGGGAGGTCAGGGCTGGGGACCCCCAGAGGCCCAGTCCTCTGACCTTAAGTGAGTCACTTAGCCCCTGGTCCTCAGTCTCCTCTCCGTACAGTGGGGGGTGGCCCACCCTCAGATGGCCTTGAAGAGCAATGAGAAAAAGACCTGAAGACCTGAGCAGTGAGCACATGCAAAAAGTACTGAGGACAGCAGGAAGCAGGTGGCCCTGCAGAGCTAGCCCCTGGGCCAAGACTTCCTTCCAAGTCATGAAGTCTTTGTCTTTGAAACAGGAAAATCCTAAATGCGGAGGCAAGCGAGGGGCACCGGGCTCGAAGGGCCTGGCGAGGGGCAGCGGGCCCTGCCCTGCGGTACATGGTCTGGCCTGCTGTGTGCTGTGCTGTGCTGGCATCTGCCCCCTCTTCCCCGATCCTGCCTGCCTCCTCCCGACCTGTGCCCAGCCTGTGCCCCTGCTAGATGCATGTCAGTGTGCCTTGGACAGAGTGAAGTGTTTTTGCCCAAGGGTCCCCCAGGAACTATAGGATCAGCCTTTTTCTCTCTCCAGTCCCCCATCTTCCAGGCCACTTGAGGACCATCTCCCACAACCCCCAACTTGTGTCTGATTGCTGAGCAGTAATAGCTGATGCTTCCAGACAACCCCCTGTCCAGGTTCCACCCTGCTGGCCTCCTCCTGACCTCGTGGCTCAGATCCAGACACAGAGACCAGGATGGGCCACACAGAAGGGGATCCCACTTCCTGAACTGTCCATATTCTCTTCAATTCCTGAAAACTCTCAGGCCCTCAGGATGAGGGTCTAAAGGAGTGGTCGGCAAACTCATTAGTCAACAGAGCCAAATATCAACAGTACAACGATTGAAATTTCTTTTGAGAGCCTAAAACTGACTTCTGCGCATGGGCCACGAAGTTTCAATGGCACTGTACGTGTTTGCCCATACGTGGTATTTTGTGGAAGAGCCACACTCAAGGGGCCAAAGAGCCGCATGTGGCTCGCGAGCCGCAGTTTGCCAACCACTGGTCTAAAGCCACTGTCATGGCCACCAGGTCATGGCCATTAGGTCAGGTCCTCCCCCTAATCAGCAGATGTACAGCATGAGCCCAGCACTCCAGGGTCCTCCCGGTTCTGCCCTCTGCACAGGTGTCCCAACAAAGCCCCGGGGATGCACTCAGGACAAGTGCAGTGAGGAGTGGTCTGTCCCATGCCTGGGTCACCTGGATGGACAGGACAGGCATTTGGGTCATGTTTCAATGGGCTCCAGCAACCTCACATGGCAGCTCCCTGGGCTGTACATCCCTTCACCCAGGGCAAGTGTGCCAGGGTAGAGAGCTGACCAGCCCTTGCCCCCATCACTGAAACCTTCTTCCTTTCCAGGGCACTGACGGGCTGCCCGTGCCTGGCTGCTGGCATAAGGTACCTTGTAGGGAAGTCTCCAGGACAAGCAGGGAGAAGTTGGGGAACAAGAGAGGCCTGGGGGTGGGCCTCTGCGGCTCCCTACAGTGACTGAATAGCCAGGTTTCCCTGTCACAAGCCTAGTTTTGACTCTCCTGTCATGTGACCTGAGGCTTGGGGCCATAATCCTGAGTGATTATGCACAGCCCACCCTTGGCTGCATGGGGCTCACTCAGTATCTGGCCCAGCCAGTGCCAAGCCATCAGCGCCCGGTGGGACTTTGTCCAGACTGCCCCTCCCCCACCTTCCCACCGAGAAGGGGTAGAAGCCAGGAGCCTGGGACTAGGGGAGGGGGGCCTGCCTATTCCTGGGGAAACGGGCAGGATGGATGAGGTCCAGACCAGAGAGGGGCCCCAGGGGCCTCATGGCCCCTCCTCACCTCAGTCTTTCTCTCCTTTTCCAGTGATCAGTACCCAGCTCACCACCTGTACAGATTCATGTGGACATTTTTAATTTTTGTAAAAACAAAACAGTAATATATTGATCTTTTTTCATGGGATGCACTGCCTGTGGCTTTTAACCTTTGAGCATGTGCCTGGCCCAGCCCCAGAACATTCAGCATGTGAAGCTGACGGGAACGTGGACAGGCCAATCAGGGAATTGTGTACTTGAGGGGCAACCATAGGATTTGGTGCCTGGCTCAGATGAAGCTGCAAAGATGCCAGGTTGGGCCTTCAGTCACCTGATTAATAGAGAGTCTGGCTGCCTGGCTGCCCAGCTGCCCTACAAGAGCCTGCCCCCTGAAGCTCCAGAGCCCTTGGGGGCGGGGCGGGGGGGGGGGGGGCCTGGGGCATGGACCGCCCTGCAGCTGCTCCAAGCCTCTTCAGCCAGAGCCAGCTGCTCACCCTTCTGGACCCTGGGTTCACCAGGGAAGGACAAGACTCCTACCCAGCACTTGCAGCTGGTACCCGGAGTTGTAGAAAGCACCCCACACAGGTCTAGCTCTCACCAAGTTCATTAGGCCTCAGGAAGCCAGCCTGTTTGAGAACACACGTCCTCTGGCCAGGAGTATAGGCCAAGCACTGTGATCACCACCACATGGACCCAACTGCAGGGAGCCCCATGGTGCCCAAGTGTGGAGGATGGCAAGGCCTATGCTGGAGTGGCTGCTGCTTCCTGTCTATCCCCGCCACCCCAGAGCAGGGGCATGATGAGACTTTGCCAGCTGGAGGAGATGGGCCTCTAGCTCAGAGCTTGGGTCTCACTGGCCCCAGTCTCCCCCCGAGGAGAACTCTGGTCAGCTAGCCGAAAGTGATCTTCTGGGTGAACTGTGCAGATGAAGAGAACCCCGGTGTGGTTCCCAGCTGGCCTAAGCAGGGGCCTGCGACCTGAGCATCGGCGCTCTAAAGAAAGGCTTCCCCACCTCTGACAAAGGTCCCCAGCCACCAACTCTGGCCCAGCTACTTGCCTCCCCTGTGTAGATAGGTATTGCTGCGTGTAATAAACCATGAATTTGTGTCTGGTTGAGCCTGTCCTTGCAGACTGTCCCTGGGGCACCTCTGGCTAAGGTTTCAGCCTGGCCATTGCAAAGTGGGGAGGGACAGAAACCAGAGAAAGCCACCCCAGAAACCAGAGGAAGTATTTCAGGGTCATGGGGTTAAGTTTGGAAGACACAGGCACAAGGCCTAGTCCTGCCATGTACCAGCTGAGCCTTCTGGACAGTCACATCACTGAGCCAGTGACCAGTGACTGCTACATAGAAAATCACCCCAAAACTTGTTGCCTGAAAATAATGATCCTTTATATTTCTCTCTTACAGTTCTGAGGTTAATGGGCTCAGTGGGGTGGTTGTGGCTCAAACTCTCCCACACCTGGTAGTTGATGCTGGCTGTCCGCTGGGAGGTCAGATGGCCAGGACACCTACCCGTCATGGTCTGGCTCCTCATGCTGAATTCTAGGAGTGAATGTTCCATGATGAACCAGGTGGAAGCTGTGCCACCTTTTATGACCAAGCCTCAGAAGTCATATGGTGTCACTTCCTGCCACAATCAGTGGTAAAGTTTTCAAGGGAAAAGTGTCAGCATCATAGTTTAAGGAGGAAATGTAAGGTAGCTCTTGTTGCAGCCCTCTTAGAAAATCCAACCTGCCACCTCATCTATAAAGAGGGACAGTGATGCCTACACTCTGACTGTAGTTAAAGAGGACCAACTGCGTGGAATGCAAGAACTCAGGGCAGGGCAGGCACCTGGCAGCTCCCATGATTCTGAGTTCTCTCTCTCTTCCCCACTCCAAGACCAAGCAAGGGCCATAGTCTTGCAAAGCGTTTCTACATAGTTTATTCCAGCTGGTCCTTAAAACAACCCTGAGAGAGAGACCCAGCAAATATGCCCATTTCACAGATGACAAAACCAAGCACATCTGGGGTGGTATACTAGTAGACAAGGCCTGCATGACAGCATCTTAGGACTTCTCCCTCCAAGGACTGAGGCCTAAGGAGGGCCATGGTCTCAGTAGTCCCCCTGACCCCTACTATGTGGCCTCCTCACTAAGCAGAAGAGGCCCAGCCCTACACCAGCTAAGGAGGAGGAATGTGTCAAGTCTGCACCTCTGTCTCCCTCAGTGGCTGGCGGTAAGTGGCAGGCCCACAGCTCAGCCAGTCGTCTTGGTCACCAGGGAAGCCAGTAGTGTGAAAAGGAAGAGAAACACAGTGGGGCTGTGATGACTGATGGACATCACAAGCTGTCCAAGTGTCCTTCGGCATTCCAGCATAACCTCACAAATCTACTGCACTCTACAGTTTGTAAATTCACTCCTCCCTCCACTCAGGTACCTCATGGATCCCCCCACCTGTGAAGGAGGGAGCCTATGTGATTCATGTCACTATTTCCATTTTATATGTGGGAAAACTGAGGCTCTGAGGGAGTAGCCCTCTGCCTAGGGATAAATAACCAGGATTGTCTTTCTGAAATTGCTTGTCAGGACCCAGAGTCTGCTAGGCAGCACCATGCTGCTGGGTGATTGGTGGGCAGATCCTCTTAGAAGCCACATATGGCCCCTTCCTCAGACACCAGAGGAGGTCCCTTTCCTGCTCCTTTGGGTAGGGCAAGGTCATTATGGCCCATTGCTGCCCCCTTGTGGCCTCACACAGTATATCCTCAGGTCTGCAAACTTCAACTGCAAATTTCTAATTTTAGAGGGTACAGATTGCTCCAAGAGCTTGGAGTGGGGAGGAGAGGCTAGAGAAAATGACTTGCTCGAGGTCCCAGATGAGACATGGGTGAGTGCCCTGCCGTACAGCAGAGCATCAAGGACCAAGAGTTTCACATCTCCCTGACAAGAACCACCCCCTTCCAGAAGAAAGGGAAGCACATGTATTGAGCCCCACTGTGTGCCATGGCAGCTAAACTAATCACAAAAATTCCTACCCCATGAGAGGAGTAGGGTTTCCCTCCTCCTGATCCCTAGGCTACTACATGGGATAGTTTTGGGTGTCACAATGACTGGGAGATACTCCTCGAATTCAGTGGGCAGGGCTAGTGATATCAAACATCTGAAAGGCATGGACAGTCCCGTCCCATGATGAATCATCTCAATGAGAATGCCAGTGCTGCCTGCATTGAGAAACACCAAGGGACAAATTTTGACTCAGCTACTTCCTCCTATTCCCTGCCCTCTTGGCCTCCAATGGCCCCCAGAAGGCTGGGCATGAAATAATAGAGAAAGGAGTGCTTAGCCTGGGGCCAGAGGCAGAAATGAGTGGGCTTTTCTGAGCAGGAAGGAGAGGCTTCCTGGTGTTGACCTGCCCCTTGGCCCAGGAAATGGCCCAGTTGGGAGGCCTGGCTTGACCTCCAACTGATTTGTCACCTGACCCTGAACATCTGGAGAGTGAGTGAGATAAGGACTGGCTGCAATATTCTCACCCTCAACCCTGAGACTAAAAAAGCCCTGAGCCAACCTAACTTCTCTGAGCTGCCCTGGGCCACAAGTCAGGTTCGTTTTGGGCCTCAAGACAGGGCCAAAGATGAACCCCAAAGGGTTGCCTGTGGCCTGTACTTCTTTTCTGAGGGTCAAAGCCTGCTCCCCTGTATATGGGAAGAATTTTTGGTTAATTTGGGAGGAATTTTGTTTTCAATCATACATAAGGTTCAATTCAGCTTTACAATTAAAAGTAAGAAACTCTATCCCGTTTAGAAGATGAAAAGTTCTGGAGGTGGATGGTGGTATGGTTGCACAAAGTGAACGTACTGAATGCCACTTACACATTTAACGGTTAAAATGGTAAATTTTATGTCATGTATATGTTTCCACAATAAAGAGGAAAAAGGAACTTCAAATATTTTTTAATAAATGCTTGAATAAACATTTTACATTTTTATGGGGGAAGAGATAAATGAATCAGCGTTGAAGGAGCAAAGCAGAGAGCTCTAATCCCTCGTTCTAGGGTTCAACAAGGCAGAGTCCCAGTGCCCCACCCCAGGAGGGATATCTCTCTGCTACGCCAGCTTTCCATCCCCTACTCCCAGGGGGCGTTTCCTCCCACTCCCAGGGCTGGGAGTGGGGCCGGCCTGCGTTGCACACTTGCTGTGTGTGAGAGCATTCTTTTCCCGTTCCGGGCCTCGGTTTCCCGGCCACGTGCTTACTATGAGGCTCAGGAGTCCTCCCAACTCTCCTCCTGCCTAAACATTTGATGACTCCATTAGCACGCACACAGCTCGCGGTCACCGGCCTGGAGTCCCAGCAAACACGGCGCGTCCCAATTTACGCACCGGGAAAGCGACTCAGTTACTAAATCCGGAATAGCGGCGAACGCACCTGGAGACCGCTCCCGCGCGGCGGTTTCCTTGGGATGACTTGGCTGTAGGATGCCTGCCAGGCTCGTTCCCCGAAAGCATTTACGAACCTGAAACAGGCCGCGGGAGGGGGCGGCACCACAGAGGGGCGGGGCGGGGCCACGGCGGGGTGGAGCGGGGCGGGGCGGGGCGAGGGAGGGGGCGGCGCCGTCCCGCGCTCCTCTCCGCGCACCGGCCGGGCGTCATGGCCGCGGACCTCGATCCGCACGGGAAGGCTGCGACGTTGGCGCGGAGGCGGCGGCTGCTCAGGTAAGGCGACGGCGGCGCGGGTGGCGCGCACGCACGACCCGCTTGTCCTGCGCGAAACCCGCCGGCCCAGCCCCGCTTTCCTAGTCTCCGAGCCTCGGCCCGCCCTGCGACTCCGGGCCCGAGCCCCCCACACCCGAGGCCGAGCTCTTGGCCCCCGTTTCCCCCGGAGAAGGCCTCTTGCCTGGCACCTGAGAGGACCTCGCCAGGGGCGGCCCGCCTCCGAACCTGGGCCCTGGCCCGAGAGAGACCCATTAAGGGGCTGAAGTTCAGATGCAGGTGGGGTGGGGAGGCGGTTCACTGGCAGCCGGAGAGAACCTGTGCGGGGACTCTTGGTGGGACGTGGGCGCGAGGCAGCCTCTGGCTGGAGCCTGGAGTTGGCAGCCAGCAGGGCAGCAGGGTAACTGGACTGACAGCCACTGAGGGTGGGGGTCCCTTCCTCACACCCATCCCAGCAAAGAAACACTGCCCTAGAGAGCCCCAGGGGTCTGGGGCGGCCACCTTTTCCCGGAACTCGAGGATACGGATTGATGATGTGGACACATGCGGAAATGAATGAGGCCACGTAACTTTAATATGACTTAAGAAACAATTTAAGTTTTAGCAGCTGCTTCCACCCCCTCCCCCCCCACCACCTCAACCCCCCGCCCCGCTTTTCCTCCTTTCCAGTCCTCACCTACGTGGGGGAACTGGAGGCAGGGAAGCAACACGGTGCCCTTCAAGCTTTTTTTTTCCCTTTCCAGAAACTGGAAGGGGTGGGGGAGGCCTGTGATGGGTGGACTCTTCCTTCAGGCCTTCAGACATGGCTGTCCACTTTTTTTGCCTGTCTTCACAGCTCTTCCTGCAGACTCTTTTTTCCTGAGGATCCTATTAAGATTGTCCGGGGCCAAGGGCAGTACATGTATGATGAACAGGGAGCAGAATACATCGATTGCATCAACAATGTGGCTCACGGTCAGTACCATCACTCAGGCCGGCTGGGCAGGAGAGGAGGCTAAGGCTGCGAACCTGGTCCAAGGGTGATCCTGAGGTGCAGAAAGGTGTGGAGAACTGGGGTTGAGTTGGGCAGAAGAGGCCCAATCTTTCTGGTGTAGCTGTCGAAGTTTCCAAGTAGGAGCGGTGCTAAACCAGGCAGTAGTCAGAGACCCTTGTCTGGGAGTCCAGTTCCACTTGGGACTGATGGGAAGCTCAGAAAGCAGCAGTCAGTCCAGCCACAACCAGCAGTGGTCTCCCCTGGCCAAGTGCTAGGGGTCATGGCAAGGCTTCAGCCCCAGTGACCATCTCAGGTCCTTGGGAAGAAAACTGAAGTAGGAATTCAGTTATCCAGATCGGGCTGCCAGAGCCAATGGGAGGAAAGTGAGTCTGACTGAGCAGGTACCTTGGAAGTTAATAAAGTAGAGGCTCTAGTCCCAGAACGCCTGGGTTTATACCCTGCCCTTCACTTATTTGTAATTTTAGGCAAGTTTCTTAACCTCTGTTCCTCATCTGCAAAATAGACATGACAATGCCAAGTATCCACCTGAGAATGTTTCGGAGGATTAACTGAGTTAATTCTTATAATTTGCTTTGCATGTGCCTGGCACTTGGCGAGCTCCCAACACATGTTTGCTGTTAGCATCATCTTTGGCGGTTATTACCTCCAGCCCCCTCTGACTGATGAGGTCAAGCCCTCAGACAGATACTCCCATCCCCCTCTATGTAGCACACCACCTCCCACCAAAGACGTGGGTTTCCGCCAGAATCCTTTCTCAGTCTCCCTTTCCAGAACTGGCATGTGTCTCCTGCCTCTGCCTTCAGACTCCCCTCTTTCCTCTCCACCTCTTCCTCCAATACAGTGTCTTCCCTGACTGGGTTTACAGATTGGGGATGGGGGAGGGCCGGAAGGATAGGATGAGCAGAGTCAGCTGTGTGATGGAGGTGGCCCTCTTCCAGTTGGGCACTGCCACCCTCTCGTGGTCCAAGCAGCACATGAACAGAACCAGGTGCTCAACACCAACAGCCGATACCTGCACGACAACATCGTGGATTTCGCACAAAGGCTGTCGGAGACCCTGCCAGAGAAGCTCTGTGTGTTTTATTTCCTGAATTCTGGGTAAGTGTACTGCAGCTGGCCCCCTAGCAAGATGAAGAGAGTTGCTCACCGGTGAGCAGCATAGTGTAGCCGACCGAGTGCAGAACGAAGGAAGGCCCCAGCCAGCAGCTGGGGAAGGAAGGCCCTGGCCAGAAGCCAGAAGGCCTGATCGGCCCTGGTTGCCAGCCAGGCCTAGGGACCCTAACCGTGCACAAATTTCGTGCACCAGGCCTCTAGTAGGATATAATGAGGCATAGAAGCAGACTTGGCCTGCTCTGAGAGAACTAGGAAAGGCTTCCCTGAAGAAGTGATATTAGACTAAGCACTGACTAGGACCATGGTTGGCAAACTGCGGCTCGAGAGCCACATGTGGCTCTTTGGCCCTTTGAGTGTAGCTTTTCCACAAAATACCATGGCCTGGGCGAGTCTATTTTGAAGAAGTGGCGTTAGAAGTTTAAGTTTAAAAAACTTGGCTCTCAAAAGGAATTTCAATCGTTGTACTGTTGATACTTGGCTCTATTGACTAATGAGTTTGCTGACCACTGCACTAGGAGATAAACAGATGAGGAGGAAGGGTGCCGCCCACTCCATCGTAAGTGTTCTTATCAAGGTTGATTACCACACAGAACAGCCTGTGCAAAGGCTCTGCAGCAGAAGAGGCATGGTACCCAGCACACTGGAGGAACTATAAGGCAGCCAGTGAGGGAGGGGAGAAGGTGAGCAGGCACTGGGGAGGGAGACAGGGCCCATCATCCTGGACCTTATCAGCCAAATAATCTGTTTTTATCCTAAGAGCATTGGGAAGTCATCAGAGGATTTTGATCAGGCAGGTGATGTCATCAGGGCTGGTGGAGAGCGAGAATGGACACCACTAAGTGCCATTTCAGCAGCCAGGTGACAGGTGATGGCAGCTCACACTAGAAGTGGCAGTGGAGATAGAGTGGCAGGCGATGACATGTACATAGAATCAGCATCCTGGGAGAGAACATTCCAACAAATCATAGGTTGAGGCATTTAGATTATAGTAAGTATTATTATCATTATCATTGCCACTTACATAGTACATTTATCAGTCCCCTCCAATAATTTCTAGGAAGTGGAATTTACATCTTCATTTTATAGATAAGGAAACAGTTTATTTTTTTTAATACTTTTCAATTCTTCAGAATTGTAAGGAAAATACATATGAGTGGATATACATTTTTATATAATAAATATTTCTTAAGATAAAAATATAAGTTACAATTCTACATATTATCAAATTAATGTAAAAATTCATATTTATGCCAAAGAAACGATTAAACTGGATGTGTGTATGTGTGTGGAAAGAGCAGTTTAAATGAAATTAGCTTGCCCAGAGCCACCCTCATAAGGAATGGAAGCCATAACTGGAACCTCTCTAGGAAGAGCAGGGAGCTGGCTCCAGGAGTGGGAGCTTCCTTGGCAGTGAAGGGACATTTGCTGGCTTACTCCACCAGATTTACTCTGTGGGTTCCAGCGACTTCCATGCTGCCAAATCCAGTGGTCTCTTTGCTGCCTTTGTCTTATTCTGTCTCTCAGCAATACTGACAGTTACCACTCTCTCTAGAAATGCTTCTGGTCTAGCTTCCAGGGCACTGTGCACCTTCACTCTCCCCAGCTTCTGGACGCTTCTCCTGTCTCCTCTGCCAATTCCTCCTCTGTGCCTCAGGGCAGGTCCTCTCTGAACCTCTCCCTCCTGATCTCTTCCATTCCCATGGGATTACGTAGCATTCACGTGCTGGTTACTCCCAAACTTGTCTCAAGCCCAGATGCTTCCCCTGTGTTCCAGCCTCAGGATTCTAACTACCCCCTTGACTTCTTGAACATGAGCTTCACGTGTCGAAAAGGCAGTAAGGACATGATTGTCTTCTGCCAGCACCTGGACTGGAACCATGGCCCCCGCTCTCCCTTACTTTCCTAGGCACTTACCCCAGACCTTCCCAAGAGGACATCCCCCTCACTACCACCCACACCCTGTCTTGCCTGGTAAATGGCAGAACCATCTGCATCTCTGCTTACGGCAGAAACCCTCCTCCCAGTCCTGCATCAGTCCTGCCTCACCTACCTCTAGGATGGCTCCATCCACTTCCCTTTATCCTCATGGCCACCACTACTCTCACTTGGGTGTCCTCCTTGCTCTCCTCACTTACACTTTTTTTTTTCATTGAAATAGTGTGTTCTTTTTATTTTAATTTATGACTGCTGTGGATGGGCAAGGGGCCACATACCAAACCTGGAAAGCTCAGGGGATTTACTTCCACTTTCATTTCCTTCTACTCCATCACACACACAGCCAGAGGCTTCCTCCTCAAATGGAAGCTGAGTCATGTCTCTTCTCTGATTAAAACTCTTCAGTGCTGCTTGCTGTGCCTGGAAACGTCCCCCTGAGGCTTTAGTGCAGGTGTTGCCTCCTCATAGAGCCCTTCCTGACCCCCTGTCAGCTCAGGCTGCCATAACAAAATATCACAGGCCACCCCAGACCGGGAGGCTTAAACGGCAGCCATTTGTTTTCTCACTGTTCTGGACGCCAGATCCAAGATCAAGGTGTCAGGAGGTTTGGTTTCTTTAAGGCCTCTCTCCTTAGTTTGCAGGTGGCCCTCTGTCTTCATATGGTCTTCCCTCTGCGTACATGAGCCCTTGGTATCTCTATGTCCAGATTTCCTCTTAGAAGGACATCACTCAGGTTGGATGAGGGCCCACCGTAATGACCTTATTTTAACGTAATTGTCTATTTAAAGGCCCTATCTCCAAATACAGCCACATTCTGAAGACTTCAACATATGAATTTTGTGGGACACACAATTCAGCCCATAGCACCCCCTTATCTAAAGTAGGGTCCCATCTGGTCCTCTTGAGTGAGCATTTTTTCTTTCTTTGGTGTTTTTGGATTTTTAGAATGGCTTGTTTGTTTATTTTTTGCTTTTGTGACACATACTAGAATGTAAGTTCCAGGAGGGTCAGGGTCTGTCTGTCTCACTGTTTTTGCCCCTAGTCTTAACACACAGAAGGAAGGCATTTGATGGATTTGTATCTAATTACTAATGAATGGTGTCCCAAGAATCTTCTTGCTGCTGGCAGGGCACCACCTTCCTCTGGGTTTCCCTGTAGGAAGCAGGCCCCCAGGAAGGAAAGCCCTTAGCTGTCTGAGCAGTGCCCACCTTTTCTGTTGTAGGTCGGAGGCCAATGACCTAGCCCTGAGGCTGGCCCGCCAGTACACAGGACACTGGGACGTGGTGGTATTAGACCAGTAAGTGCCATTCCCAGAAGCTTGGGCCCACCACTCGTTGGGGATCAGTGAGGCTATAACGTTGGGTGCCTTGGGCAGGAAGGATGAGAGACCATTGCTGCAGAGACTCCCCAACACACTCCAGGGGGCTCTTTCCCCTGGTCTCTCCTAGGAGGGCAGCTTCTGGGGAGCTGAGAAAGCTTTGTGAGGGCTTAAGAGTTGGTCCCACATTTGAGGCATTAAAACCGTTCCAACAGTGGCTTCCATGTAGTGTGTGCTGCACAAGGCCCAGGGTTAGTGCCTTAGCACATCAAAGGTCATTACAACCCTGAGGAGAAGCCACTGTACAGAGGAGAGAACTGAGCCCAGAGGGCCTAAGTGGTTAGCCCCTGTTACACAGCCAGGAAGCGGCCTCACAGGAAGTCTTACTGACCTCAGCCTGTGCTCATCCCCAGCCCTAGGACTCGGGAGCTATGTCAGAAAGGTTGCTCTTCCTTGTGAGGAAGGTGTGTCTCCTGAGGAGGGTAGGTGCTTGTCAAGGCCAGGCCAGAGACTCGTGCCATCTGGGCCTGAGCTCACCCTCCCTTCTCCTCCCCAGTGCTTATCACGGTCACCTGAGCTCTCTGATCGACATCAGCCCCTACAAGTTCCGGGACCTGGATGGCCAGAAGGAGTGGGTCCATGTGGTACGCAGAGCCCAAGGGGGCAACAGGTCGGTGACCACCCCAAGCCTGTATGACACGGAGCTGTCACTCCCCACAGGCACCTCTCCCAGACACATACCGGGGCCTCTACCAGGAGGACCACCCCAATCCGGCTGAGGCCTATGCCAGTGAGGTGAAACGTGTGGTCAGCATTGCACAGGAGCAGGGCAGGAAGGTAACTATTTGCATGGGTCCAGCCCAGCCAGCAGTGAATATCACTTCCTCTGTTGCCAGCTGGTGCTAGAGACAGGGAACCCAGAGAGACTCCGAACCAGAAATGTGTCCTGGGGCCCAGGCTGGGCTGGTTTTGATTGTGAAGGAGGGTCCTTCGAGAAGGTACTGCCTGATTTCAGTAATATGAGTTGGAGGTAGAAGAAGAAAGCATCCTAAATAGAGGGTAAGGAACCACTCGAGTGTGAGACAAGGCTGAGCGGACAAGAGGTGAGCCTGGAGAGGCAGGCGGACCCTGTGCCAGAGGCCCCCAGGTGCGGCACCAAGGGGCTGGAGACCATGGCAAACCTTCGAAGAGTTTTAAGAGGGCGGGTAATAAGACTAGAAATACACTTGAATGGGGCCAGCCTGAGGGTGAGTAAGCAAAGTGGGGGGCCCAACCCAGGTCAGCGGAGACGGAGAGGGCAGAGACAGAACAGATGTGTTGTACCTGGCAGAGCAGCAGCCACGGAGACAGTAGAGGGGAGGTGGTTAGTGATTGGTGTGAGGGCTCTCTGGGTATACAGGCAAACACAGAATATAACAACAAAGACAAGCAGGCTAAAGGCCAGAAAGGTTGGCAGAGCCAGATCTGGGAAGCCTGGCCTATGTGTTTCAGATGCTCTACACCCACTTATATAAAACCAGAAAAGAGGTTGCTCTGGTGGCAGCAGGGCGGAGGGACCGGTTTTTCTGTCGCATTGACCTTTCCCTCATCCGGCTGAAGTTTCTAAAGAGGCTTTAAGGCAGAACATAGTTTGGAAGTCATTACTGTGAGCAGAAGGGTCATTAAAGGGTTTTAAACAAGATGAGCTTGGTGTCTGGTTGAGGCATCACGCTGGTGGCTAGTTGGAGGATGGACTAGAAGAGGCATCCAGTTCGAAGACACTGGCAGGAGGCCAAGGCAGAAACTGGCAGATCTGTGGGAGGCAGAAGTGTCCAGGTGGATGGCAAGGAGTGGGTGCAGGGATGATACAGAGGAAGTCCGGCTGTGCTGACTGATGGATGAAGGAGGGGGGCTGGATCAGGGATGGGGGCAGGGGAGAAACAGGCTTGTGGGGGAGAAATCAGTGGATTTTTTCTGAGGCATGCTAAGTACAGGAGTCTGGAGGCATCCAGGTTGTAAGAATTGGTTTGAGGCCTAAAAGAAAACAGAGTCACAGACATTCAGATGTGATGAGGAGCCGGAACTAGGGTACAACAATGATGGTAACTCATCCTGCTTGGAACCAGCCTGGAGCCAGCATCAGCAGGACTCTTAATTTGCCACAGCACCTCCAGGTCAGTGTTCCTGACATCTCCTCTTGTCCACAGATTGCTGCATTCTTCGCTGAGTCTCTGCCCAGTGTGGGAGGGCAGATCATTCCCCCTGCTGGCTACTTCCGGGAAGTGGCAGAGTAAGGAGGGGCAGCTCCAGGGAGGCCAGGGCTGTAATTCGGTTTCCCAACCTTTGTTCCAAATGACAACCTCCGTCTCACCTGTTTGCCAGAGTTTTCAAAGCTCCTGAAAAAATAGTGGCCCCTAGAAGGCCATCCATCTGCCTAAGGCCTCAACTTTACTGTTGGCAGAGCCAGGATTCGGAGTCTCAAGACCTCCCAGGTCCTGTTCTGATCCCTCTCACCACAGTCGCCCCGTCAGCCCTCTGTCCTCTGCCACAGGCACATCCACAAGGCTGGAGGGGTCTTTGTTGCAGACGAGATTCAAGTGGGCTTTGGCCGAGTCGGCAAGCACTTCTGGGCCTTCCAGCTGCAGGGGGAAGACTTCGTCCCTGACATTGTCACCATGGGCAAGTCCATTGGCAATGGCCACCCTGTAGCCTGCGTGGCCACAACCCAAGCTGTGGCAAGAGCATTTGAAGCCACCGGTGTCGAGTACTTCAATACGGTGAGTGAAGGCTCCGGGAGCACTGAGGGTTCTGATAGGCCCCAGACAATCTGAGCAAAGGCCACAGTGCCACCACGAAGATGTCTAAAATGCTGTGGGGGTGGGAGGGGGCCGGGGAACAGTTAAAGCAGGTCAGAGGAAAATAACACCAAACCTCTTTAAGATTAGTATCAACCCAACAGCTGTGGCAAGAGATCATGCCTTATAAAATATATAGAAAGAAAACCTTCCAGCAGAAGCTGCCTACTGTGTGCAAGACCCTGTGCTAAAAGCTGATTAAAATGCATGAGGAGCTGTGTGGCTCATGGATGGGCTAGGATTAGGGTTCGTGTTGCAGTAGGAGTATAGAGGAGGTGCGGTGCAGGATTGAGCGTTCCCTAAGTGAAGTGGATCCCCGGGTTGGAGGAGAAGCCACAGCATGTTCAGTGGCACCAAGAGCACAGTTATGTGGCGGGTGAGGGGAGCATAGTGGTCAGCAGAAGCCCTCATGGTAAAAGAGCGGAGAGTCTGGACTAATTCCCAGGGCTGTGAGGAACCACGGAGGGTTTTAATCTGTGAGAGACAAGATGTGAAGTACACTTTAGAAGTTCTCGGTGTGGAGAAAGACTACAGGTAGGCAACTGGTCCAGGCAAGAGAGAAGGAGCCCAAATCTGGACACGGGCTACAGGAAGAATAGGGAAGGACAAAGATTGAGGGAAAGAAGAACGCCTCCCTAAAAAGAGTCAGTTTGAATTGGGGCCTGAAACATGTCAAGGTTGGGCAGGATGGTTGAGATTTGTCAGAGGTTATTAAGGACGAAAGCTGGTGCTCTCAGCAAACTCACTACATACCCAACTGTCACGTAGACAGAGCCTCTGCCCTAAATAAGTTCACCGTTCAGAGGGGAGATGGGCTCATAACCCCTGCTCACAATGGTGCAGAAAGACTTAACGGGAGTAGTGTGTTCAGAGTCCTGGGAGAGCACAGGGACGCGGGTAAGAGCACGGAGCAGAGGAATGGAAGGAGCAGGGGAGGATTCTTATGGATGTGGGAGGATGAGGAGGAGGAATTGGCCCTGCGAGGAGGAAGGAGTGGGTTGTGTTAGGTGAAAGACAACCCACTGGAGCCGGAGCCTGGTGTTTGTGTCTGCCTTACTTGAAGCGCACATGGATTATGTAGTCAGTCCATGGTTCATGAAAGACTCATCATCTGTTCTCGCATAGTCCTCTTTTAGTTAATCAGTTAATTGGTTACTTTTATTACTGATACAAGCATCTGAGAAGCCATCATCCCAGATAAAAGTTAGGACCTTGACAATAACCTGCATCTATTTATCCTTATGGTTGCTCCCAGTCCCTGCCTCCCCCAGCCCAGGTAGCCATCAATCGGAATCCCTTATTCATTAGTTATTCTCGTTTTTTTAACTTTGTAAGAAGTGTATCATGCTGCATGTATGTAGTCTTTAAGGATTTGTGTGTTTTTTCACCTAACATATTACTAAGAGTCACGCCCATTGCTTGTCACTGAAGTCCATTTGTTTTGACTCTATAATAATATCCCATTGTATAAACTACTTTGGTTTATTTGTACAATCCTGTTGATGTGCTTTGCAGTTGCACTCATGGTTTTTGCTATTGTGAACAGTGCAAATTGATATGAACCATTTTTATAAACTCTTGTTATACACATGCAAGAGGGTCTTTAGGAGTGGGATTGCTGGGTCATGTTCACCTTCATTTTGAGACAATGACGTCTGTTTTCCAAAGTAGGTCACAAGTTAACACCCCACCAGCAGGTATAAGAGATTCTGTAGGTCAACATGCTCTTCAACACCTCTTAATTTGTGCCAATCAAGTGGGGTATAAAGTTGTAGCCACTCAAATCGGGGAATTTTTTTTTATATGCCATTCCCTGATTTCAACTTATGTGAAACATTTCTTCATATGTTTATTGGCCATGTGCTTCTTCTGTGAAATGCCTGTTTTTTTTTTCTTTTGTCCACATTTTGATTGAATTACTAGTGCTTTTCTTATTTATTTGTGGGGGTTTTATGCGTGCATTTGTGTATGCATGTATAATTACACAGACACATACTTAGTTACATAGGGCTTTAGTTACATAGGACTCTTGAAACTTTTTATTTCTTCTTGGGTTAGTTCTGGTGAGTTATATTTTCTTAGGAATTTTTCATCTGAGTATTCAAAATTGTCCGTCTATGTTTCTTATTAATACTTTCTTAATTTTTTTTTAATCTTTATCATTATGTTTCCTTTACTTTTATAATAATAGTTCTTTGAGTCCTTTTGTTTTCTTTCCTTCTGCTTTCTTTGGGGTTTGTTCTGTTTTTGTTGTTGTTTTTATTTCTTAAAATGGATACTCAACTGTTTTCTCTTTTTTTCCTTTTTTTAAATATATTTTTATTTTTTTAATTATATTTGTGTTGATTTCAGAGGGGAAGAGAGAGGGAGAGAGAGATAGAAACATCAATAATAAGAATCACTGATCAGCTGCCTCCTGCACACCCCACACTGTGGATCGAGCCCACAACCCGGGCATGTGCCCTGACCAGGAATCGAACCGTGACTTCCTGGTCGATGCTCAACCACTGAAACTACATAATAGGCCAGGCTGATTTCTCTATTAATATAAATATTTAAGCCTGTATATTTCCCTTAAAGCACATCTTTTACATTGTATCCCACTAATCCTATATAATAAAAGACTAATATGCAAATTGTCACCTTGGGAGTTCGACCGAGAGACCAGAAGTTGGATCGCTTGCTATGATGTGTGCTGACCACCAGGGGGCAGCGTGTAACATGGTGGGCCATCAGCAGCGCTGGGGCGCTGAGGGAGTGAGAGAAGGAGGAGGCAGGGAGGCGGGGAGGTGGGGAACCTGATTAGCCCTGACCACCGGCCATGCCTAGGGACCCTACCCACGCATGAATTTCATGCATCAGGCCTCTAGTTTTAATATATAGTGCCTGGCTTGTGTGGCTCAGTTGGTTGAATGTCCCATGCACTAAGAAATTGCTGGTTTGATTCTGCATCAGGGCACATGCCCAGGTTTTGGGCTCAGTCCCCAATAGGAGGTGTGCAAGAGGCAGCCAATCAATGTGCAGGAGGCAAACATCAATCTCCCTCTCCTGTCCTCTCTGAAATCAATAAAAAATAATTTCTTTTAAAGAGACATTTACATAGTTCTGCAAACATTTAGAGAACGCACATTTTTCTTGAGGACATGTAGAACAGTCACATACCAGCTCACCTCAACACAGTTTACAGAATAACTATATCACAACAGTAAGCATCACACAAAACATGACCTTTAACTTCAGTGTCCTTAGTTAGAAGTTAATAAGTTTTGAAAAACCTAGAATTGAATAATGGTGCTGTGGTTCTCAAACTTTTGGCCTAAGAATCTCTTTACAATCTAAAAATTATTGAGGAACCCAAAGTGCTTTTGTTACATGTGTTATATTCTTAAGAGATATTTATTTATCTGTACTTTTCTTGAAATACCTTTGTCTGGTTTTAGTATTAGAGTAATACTGGCCTCAAAGAATGAGCTGGGAAGTGTTCAGATCTCTTCCATTCTCTCTGAAAGACTTTTCTGAAGGATTAGTAGTAATTCTTTAAACATTTAGGTAAAATTGACCAGTGAAGCCATCCAGTTCTAGGCTCTTCTTTATAGGAATTTAACTTTACTATTCATTGTTCTTACTTACTATAGGTCTGTTCAGGTTTTCTATTCCTTCTCAAGTCAGTGTCATCATTTCTTTATCTTTCTAGGAATTTGTCCGTTTCACCTAAGTTATCCAGCTTGTTGGCATAAAGTTGTACATATTATTCCCTTATAACTTCTCAAAGATTAGTAGTGATGTATCCTCTTTGAGTCCTGATTTTTGTAGCTTTAGTATTTTTTATCTTGGTCAACCTAGCTGAATTTGTCAATTTTGTTTTATCTCAAAGACCAGCTTTTGGTTTTGTTGATTTTTTTCCTATTGTTTTTCTATATTTTTATTTATTTCCACTACAATCATTATTATTTTCTTCCTTCTGCTTGTTTTGGGTTTAGTTTGCTCTTCTTTTTGTAGTGTCTTAAAGTGAAAGGTTAGATTATTCAAGGTCTTTTTTCTTTTCCAACATAGTTGTTTATAGACAGAACTTTTCCTGTTAGCACTACTTTCATTGCATCCATAAGTGTTGGTATGTTGTTTTCATTTTCATTCATCTCTAGGTATTTTTTTTTCTTTTCTTTTTGTTAATCCTCACATGAGGATAATTTTTCCATTGTTTTTCAATGGAAAAGAGGGAAGGAGGAAGGAAGGGAGAGGGAGAGATAGAAACATTGATGTGAGAGACATATCTAATGGGTGCCTCCCACATGGGCCATGACCAGGGCTGAGGAGGGAACCTGCAACCCAGGTACGTGCCCTTGGCTGAGAATCAAACCCACAACCTTTCTGTGCATGGGCTGATGCTCTAACCACTGAGCGCCAGCCAGGGCCATCTCTGGTTATTTTCTAATCTCCCTGACTTCTTTGAACCATTGGTTGTTTAACAGTGTGTTATGTAATTTCCACATATTTTTTAGTTTTCCAGTATTCTATTATTTGTTTCTAGTTTCATTTCACTATGGTGAGAAAAAAAAATTTTTTTTATCTTTATTGTTGAAGGTATTACATATGTTCCATTTCCCTCCCCTCCCCCACATTGACCCCTTCTAGTCCCCCCACTCCCTGCCCTAGGCCTTCATCACCCTATTGTCTGTGTCCATGGGTTATGCATATATGCATATAAGTTCTTTGGTTGATCTCTTCCCTCCCACCCACCCCTCCTTCCCTCTGAGATTCCATAGTCTGTTCCATGCTTCTAAGCTTTTAAAATATATTATTGGCCTAATATGTAATCTATCCTGGAGAATGTTCTGTGTGCACTTGAGAAGAGCACTTACATTCGGTTTTGTTTTGTTTTGTTTTGGGGGGTATTTTTAGTCAAGTGTTCTGTATATGTTAGGTCTAATTGATTTATAGTGTTGATCAAGTCTTGTTTCTTTATTGATCTTCCATCATTCTGTTATCAAAAATGAGAGATTAAACTATTGTTAAATTGTGTATTTCTCCTTTCTATTCTATCAGTTTTTGCTTCATATATTTTAGGACTCTATTGTTAAATGCATGTGTGTTTGTAATGGTTTTAACTTTTTGATAAATGGATTCTTTTATCATTGTAAAGTGTATATATTGCTAGTTTATTTAGGCACACTGATTGTTTATTATATACATTCAATATTACTTTGTAATAGTTTCAAGTATATAGCATAGTGGTTAGACAATCATATATTTTATAGTGTGTATCCCTTCCCCCCCTCCCCCCGTTATTTGCAGCTAGTAACAATTTTAATCTTAAGATTTTTTTATGTCTGATACTAGTATAGCCACAACAGCTCTTTTGGTTACTGTTTGCATGGTACTACCTTTTCCACCCTTTTGCTTTCAACCTGCTTATGTCTTTACCAGTGCTCTTTTTAAAATATATATATATTTTTAATTGATTTCAGAGAAGAAGAGAGAGATAGAGAAATCAGTGATGAGAGAAAATCATTGATTGGCTGCCTCCTGAATGCCCCCCAACTGGGGGTCGAGCCCGCAACCTGGACATGTGCCCTGACCAAGAATCAAACCATGCAGGTGGTTTAAACTTACATTGTTCAAGGGTCAACTATGTTTTAAAATGATCACCACAATAAGTATAGTTCACATTCATCACCACACATGGTTACAGTTGCTTTTTGTGTGGTAAGAACTTTTAAGATCTACTCTTTTAGCAACTATAAGATATGTAATACAGCCCGGCCAGCCGCTGTGGCTAAGTGAATGAGTTTGAACAAAGAGATCAGGGTTCAATTCCCAGTCAGGGCACATGCCCAGGTTACTGGCTCGATCCTCAGTAGGGAGCACGCAGGAGGCAGCCCATTGATGTTCCTCTTTTCATCAATACTTCTATCTCTCTATCCCTCTCCCCTCCTATCTCTAAAATCAATTTAAAATATGCAATATAGTATTTTTTTTTAATCCTCACCTGAGGATATTTTTCCATTGATTTTTAGAGAGAGTGGAAGAAAGAGGGAAAGACAGAAATATCGATGTGAGAGAAACACATCGATTGGTTGCCTCCTCCATGAGCCCCAACCAGGGCCCAGGCCAGGGAGGAGTCTGCAACCCGGCACGTGCCCTTGACAGGAATCAAACCCAGGACCCTTCAGTCCACAGGCCAACACTCTTTCCAGAGCCAAATTGGCTAGGACTGCAAAACAGTATTTTTAACTATAGTCACCATGCTTTACATTATTTTATGGACTTACTTATGTTTATAACGAAGTTTTTACCTTTTTGACCACCTTCACCCATTTTACCTATCCTCTTGGTCTTTTGATCATTTGATTATGTTGTATCTAGATATGGAACTCATTCTACTTTAGGTTCATTGAATTTCTTGGATGTATAGGTTGTTGTTGGGTTCTGGTTTGCTAAATCAAATTTGGGGACGTTTTGACCATTATTTCTTCTATTTTTCCTTTCTCTCTCTTCTCCTTCTGTGATTCCCATTGACATCTGTTGGTATGCTCAATTGTGTCTCACTTGTCTCTGAGTCTCTGTTCTTTTTTTTTTTTTTTCCCCATTTTTTCTCTCTGGTTTTCAGACTGGACAGTCTCAATTGACATATTTTTTTTGATCCTTTCATCTGCCTGTCCAAGTCTACTGTTGAGCCTCTCTAGTGAATTTTTTATTTCAGTTACTGTGCTTTTCAACTCTAGAATTTGGTTCTTTTTTCTAATTTCTGTTTATTGATATTCTGTATTTGGTGAGACCTTATTTTCATGTGTTGCTTTTTAGTTCTTTAGTTCCTTTAGCTCTTTTAACATATGACATTTAAAGCCTTTGTCTAATAAGTCCAAAATCTGGGCTTCCTCGGGCACAGTTTCTATTGTTTGCTTTTCCTCTCCGCCTACCCATATGCACCATGCTTCATTCTTTCTTTTGTGAACGAAAAGGGGGTGCTGTAATAAATGATAATTTCTGCCTGGCCAGTGTGGCTCAGTAGTTGAGCGTCAACCTATGAACCAGGAGGTCACGGTTCGATCCCCAGTCAGGGCACATGCCCAGGTTGTGAGCTCAATCCCTGTTAGAGGGCGTGTGGGAGGCAGCCTTCAATGATTCTTTCTCTCCATTGATGTTTCTCTTTCCTTCTCCCTTCCTCTCTGAAATCAATAAAAAAAGATTTTTTAATCATAATTTCCTAACTGGGCAGTTCACGATGGATAGTCACACCCAAGCCTATAACTTTTTTTTCTTTTTGCCTGTAACTTATGAGCAAAGGTTTAAGCAAGCCTGCCCACTGTTCTTGTGCATATAAGTTAAGACACCTTTAAAATGCCAGAATAACCCTTAACCACCCTCAAGAGAGCACATAATCTTAACTACCCTATAATCCAATTCCTGAAACCACCTTTATCTAATCTTTCCTATATTCCCTTAATTTCAGATACGTAAAATAAACTCCAAAACTGTCATGCTCTTGAGCATTTGAGATCTCACTTGTCCTGCTTGTCAGTTTTGGCTCTCAAGTACTCACAAAAATTCTCTACAGCCCTGGCTGGGTGGTTCAGTTGGTAAGGCATCATCCTGATGCACTGGGGTTACATGTTTGATCCCTGGTAAGGGCCAGTGTGGGACTCAACCAGTGAGTGCATGGTTAGGTGGAACAGCAAATCAGTGTTTCTTTCTTCTCTCTCTTAAATCGGTAAGTTAAATTTTCTACAGGTTTGGACGTTTTCTTATGTCAACACTGCATGTTTCAGGGGTTTTTTTGTTGATGAAAACTGGACACCCTATATAATAAAAGCCTAATGTGCTAAGTGAACGGTCTACCAGTCGGCCGTTCAACTAACCAAAGTGTAATATGCTAATGATATGCTAAGGCTGCTCAACTGCTCGCTATGATGTGCACTGACCACCAGGGAGCAGACGCCCCAACTGGTAGGTTAGCTTGCTGCTGGGGTCCAGCCAATTGGGACTGAGTGAGACAGGTTGGACCTGGCCTGTGTCCTCTCCCAATCCAGGACCCCTCAGGGGATGTCAGAGAGCCGGTTTCCGCCAGATCCCAAAGGCCAGGCCTCTAGTTTTAAATACTATAATGTGGCAACTTTGGAAATCATAGTATCTCCTCATAGTTTGTTATTGCTTTTTGTTGTTCTTTGTATAATGCCTTCTTTGAACTAATTCTGTAAATCTGTGTTCTTTGTCATGAATAGCCACTGTAGTCTCTGCTTGGTTAGCTTAGTAATTACCTAATGATTGGGCAGACATCTCCTTAAATGCCTGGAACTAAGAGGTCTCTCAGCCTTTCACAAGAGTTGATGTGTTGTAGTGTGGGTAGGGTATGCTTCAACACTCAGCCAAGCACTTTACAACTCAGCCTTAGCCTTCCCTTCCTCCTCCTTCAGAGCCTCAAGACTTTTCAGATCTTTCCTGAACATGAACTTAGCATTGGGCATGAGCATATCCCTACACATATGCATGGCCTTCTAGATTTCCAGAACTGTGTCAAAGCTTTTGTTCATTTTCTTTCTGTTGACCTTCTGGGGTGATCTTGGGGAAAAGACCTATCTACTGTGCTCATTGAGCATCTTGGGCAGGTCGTGATTCTACACCAAAGACACACTACCTTTCAGCAAGTTCGTGGTTAAATAATATACAATATGTAGCCTCAATGTATCCTTTGTCCATTCCACACATAATTTGTTTTTGACCTATCAAAAAGCTGCCTCATAGCAGAATCACCTTGGTAGCTTTTTGTGATCTCAAGTATGGAGCTCTGCATACAAATTTTCAAGATAATCTACAGGATACCACTACACACCCATTAGAATGGCTACAATTAAAAAGACTGACAAGCCTGGCCAGGGTGACTCAGTTGGATGGGCGTCGTCCCATGCACCAGGAGGGTTGTCAGTTCAATTCCCTGTCAGGACACATGCCCTGATTGTGGACTCGATCCCCAATGGGAGGCATTCAGTAGGCTGCGGGTTGATGTTCCTTTCTCTAAAATCAATCTAAAGACATTAAAAAAAAAAATAAAAAAGACAATTCCAAATGTTTTTAAGGATGTGAAACTACTAGAATTTCATAAGTCTATGAAAGTAATGATACCACTACTTTGGAAAACTTTCAGCTTATAAAATCAACTATACATTTATCATATAATCCAGCAGTCTGGTATTTACCCAAGAGAAATGAGAATGTATATTTACAAAAGAATTTGTTATAAATATTAATGTTTTATTCTTAATAGTAAAAAATCAAAATAACCCAAGAGTTCATCTACAGGAAATGGAATAAACAAATTGTGGTATGTCCATACAATGGAATACTATGCAACAACAAAATGAACAAACTACTAATACACAACAAAATGGATAAATTTCAAAAACACTTTGAGCAGAAGCAGCAAGGCACAAAAGGGGTACATATTCTGTGATTCCATTTATATGACATTCTGGAAAAGGCAAAACTGTAATGATAGAAATCAGGTCTGTGACCGCCTGGGCCAGTAGTGGAAAGGGATACAAGTATCTCTGGAACGTGATGGAAATGTGTTGTGTCCTCATTGTGGTGAAGGTTCTAACTTTACACGTTTGTCAAATCATACTGAACTACAGTCAAATCATATTGAACTACAGCATAATGTTTTGGTCAACAACAGACTCATTGATGTAAGATCATCTGAACCTGCCTTAGTCAGTTTGGCTTAGTGGTTAGAGTGCCAGTCTGCGGACTGAAGGATCTCAGGTTCGATTCTGGTCAAGGGCACGCACGTACCTCCATTGCAGGCTCCATCCCCGGCACCAGTTGGGGCACGTGCAGGAAGCAACAGTCAATGTCTCTCTCTCACATAGATACTTCTGTCTTTCCCCTTCCCTTCCACATTCTTTAAAAAAAAAAAAAAATCAATGGAAAAAATATCCTAGGGTGAGGATTAACAACAAAAGAATGTAGAGAATTTTTGTAAAAAATTGAGCCAGCGCAGCCAGCGTGGCTCAGTGGTTGAGTGTCGACTCAGGAACCAGGAGGTCGCTGGTTCGATTCCCAGTCAGGGCACATACCCGGGTTGTAGGCTACATCCCCAGTTGGGGGCATGCAGGAGGCAGCCCATCTGCAATTCTCTCTCACCATTGATGTTTCTCTCCCCCTCTCCCTTCCTCTTTGAAATCAATAAAAATATATATTTTTTAAATTGAGCCAAAATTATGTCAGCCCTGGCCAGCATAGCTCAATGGTTAGATTGTTGGCCTGATAACCACAGGGTCTCAGGTTCTATTCCCATCAAGGGCACGTATCTAGGTTGCAGGTAGGATACCTGCGGGAGGCAACCAGTTAATGTGGCTCTCTCACATCAATGTTTCTCTCCCTCCCCCTTCCCTTCCATGGAGCCCACCCTGTGTGACTCAGTGGTTGAGTATGGGCACATGCCCAGTTGTGAGCTTGATCCCAGTAGGGTGCATGCAGGAGGCAGCTGATCAATGATTCTCTCTTATCATTGCTATTTCTCCCTCTCCCTTCCCCTCTCTGAAGTAAATAAAAACTTATTAAAAAAATAAAATCAATGGGAAAAATATCCTCCAGTGAGGCTTAAGAACAAAAAAATTATCTAACCACTGTTTTAAAATATTTAATGTCATCTTAGACTAATTAATGTCAACTGTAATTGAAAAATTAAAATAACAAAGGGGGAAATATTTGAGCCAGAGGATACATCTGGAAGCAAGATCTCAATAGCATGCTTCCAAGAATAGTATTTTGCAGCTTTTATGCCTTTGGCATTAAAGAGGGAACTAAGGAAAATTACAGCCAGACAGGTGTGGCTCACTGGTTGAGCATAGACCTATGAAGCAGGTCATGGTTTGATTCCTGGTCAGGGCACATGCCCAGGTTGTGGGCTCAATCCCCAGTAGGGGGCATGCAGGAGGCAGCTGATCAGTGATTCTCTCTCATCATTGATGCCTCTCTCCCTGTCCCTTCCTCTGCTGGACATCTGACATGCCCTTTGCCCCTGGCTCAGTTTGGGGGCAGCCCAGTGTCCTGTGCAGTGGGGCTGGCCGTCCTGGATGTCTTAGAGAAGGAACAGCTGCAGGCTCACGCTGCCTGTGTGGGCAGCTTCCTGATGGAGCTCCTCAGGCAGCAGAAGGCCAAGCATCCTATCATCGGGGACATCAGGTGAGGCTTGGGGCAACAGTCACTACCCACTAACCAAGAACCTGCAAGAAACCTAGAGTCATTTCTTCTTTCACCTCCTAACCACCTGGGATGGTGGGAGTCTACTTTCCACTCCACAGGGGAAGAACTGAAGCACTGAGAGGGGCTGTTGTCCAGAGTGGCACTTCTAGGGAGGGGAAAAGCCAGGATCAAGTAGCTCTGACTCCCCTCCCCCATGCTACCCCCACCACCACCTTTCCTGTCAAAAGTGAGGGCCCCTCCCCATTGCAATTAACTTCCTACACACACCACCACCACCAGTTCCTGTGACTCTGTCTCCAGGAGACAGAGGTACAAGCCCTGGTGGACTTTCCAAAGGGGCTTGGCTGAGACCCAAGCACAGGGCAAGGGTAAGGCCCGTGGTCCCTCAGGCCTGGACTCCTGAGATGTCACCTTCTGCTCCAGGGGTATCGGGCTTTTTATTGGTGTGGATTTGATCAAAGATGAGGCCACAAGGACGCCAGCCACCGAAGAAGCCGACTATTTGATATCCAGGTACTTTTTCTTCAAAGAAGTTGCCTTTGCCGTGCTTCTCCAGGGCCACACCAGGGACAGGGGATGGACAGGACTCCTGTTCCTTGCCTGGGTGGGTGTGTCTAGATGGAGCACATCCTGGACTTGGAAGCCCCCTGCCCAAACTGGTTCACATTTTTCACTTGAATCTAGGTAAGACTATAGCCTTAAAACCTTTCTCCCCTTTTATCTCCATTCCGCATGCCAATCCTTTCCCCCACCTCAAAAAATCCTTGGGAAATGTGTATCATTCTGTGTTTGGAATTCACATAAAACAATGTAAAAGAAAATATTTCCCTCCATGAGGTTTTCTGAGACTGACCCCTCCCCTAAATGACTATCCAGTCCCTGCCTTCTCTGTTGGTCAGACACATCTGCCCACTCACCTACCCCATGCTCACCCCACCCCACCCGTCTCAGCTCAGGAATCTAGCATGGCCCATTGGAAGGAATCAGATCTGAGGCCCAGCCTAATTTCTTCCATCTCACAGCCACTTGTGATTTCTCCAGTTCAGCTAGGAAACTGGTACCAAGAATGGGTGTCTCACCTCTAGTAGGCGGTAGAGCTGAATTCAAGTCCAGACCTTATTCGTTTAATATATTTTTATTGATTTTGGAGAGGGAGAGAAACATCAATGTTGAGAATCATTGATTGGTTGCCTCCTGCACAGCACCTACTGGGGCTCAAGCCCACAACCTGGGCATGTGCCTTTAACTGGAATTGGACCCGGACCCTTCAGTCCGCAAGCCGATGTTCTGTCCACTGAGCCAAACAAGCTAAGGCCATAGTCTGAGACACCATGGCTCCTGACAAGACTTAGTATAAACTTTAAAAAATGGAAGTGGAACCTGTCTGGTTTACCTCAGTGGTTGAGCATCAACCTATGAACCAGATCAGTTTGATTCCCAGTCAGTACACATGCCTGGGTTGTAGGCTCAATCCCTGGTGGGGGTATACAGGAGGCAGCTGATCAGTGATTCCCTCATTGATTCTATCTTCTCTCTCCCTCCCTCTGAAACCAATAAAAATGTATTTTTAAATGGGAGTGGAGGTCAGAATATAAATACAATCATGTCAGACCCCTTCTCTCAGTAGCCAAAATACCTTCCTAGGTGGGATTTTTTTTTTTTTTGCAGGGGTGGGGGGGCACAGAAAAAACACTTTGTTCCACTTTATGCCTTCACTTGTTGATTCCTTTATGTGCCCTAACTATGGATCAAACCCACAACCTTGGCGTATCAGGACAATGCTCTTATCAACTGAGCTACCTGGCCAGGGCACCTTCCTAGGTTAAAAGTATAAATGTGGAATATTAAAAATGACTCTTTATGTACCAATGATAATAAGTATGGTAAAGTCATCCTCCTAAAAAGTGGAAATTAAACTGACAAGAACTGTCTGGAAACTACAAGATTACTTGTGTGCAGGGAGCAGGGCCGTTTTGATGACAGGGTAAAAATGATGGGAACAATTTTTGCAAGGGGTAACGCAGTGCCCTATCCTGAGGGGGGGCGGGAGGGGGTATGCTGGCCTGTGAAGTTACAAAAGCAGTGTGGCCGGAGCCCCAGCCTGGAGGCCAAAGCCAGGCACAGGAAGGCCTTAAAGACCTGGGCTGGTGGTATGGCAAGGCTGTTATGTCCTATCTTACAGGCTGAAGGAGAACTACATTTTGCTAAGCACTGATGGCCCTGGGAGGAATGTCCTGAAGTTTAAGCCCCCAATGTGCTTCAACTCAGACAATGCACAACATGTGGTGGCAAAGCTGGATGCCATCCTAACAGGTAAGCATAAGGCCCAGTGTCGAGCTGGCCATGTTCCTAGAACCCAACCCAGCAGCTACAGTGGTCTAGTGTGCTCAACAGCTGGGCTAGGTATCCTCTGGACAGTGCAGGAAGCAAGGAGCTGAAGTGGAGAGGGGATCTTATAGGCCCAGGTCACTAGTTCTGCCTGTGCCTGGTGGGGCTTCCCAAGCACTGGGGAGGTGGGAGCTAAGCCAACCCCCAAGGGCTGTGTGCAAAGCTCTGGGTAGGGGTGGCCCCCTAAGTAGGCAAAGTCCTGTATCTTGGTGATCAGAGCCATCCCTCCCTGTCCTCCACCTCTGGGCTATTTTACTTCTGCCCCCAGGGCTCCAGAGCTGAGGGCCAACCCCCTGTACACAACTGGGAGGTGATATAAAACCTGCTGGATGAGGTGAGGCACAAAACTGGCTTTGGTTGCCTATAGAGGAGCCTCTGGTTGAACTGGCGTCTTGGGAAACTTGAGGGTAGGCTTTTCCTTTAGGAAAATTGTTGCGAATCCTGTGGCTGGTGCCACATACATATATGTCAAGGGTAGGGGATTGTGGCCCTATCCAGTGAGCCCAACTCCAAACTGCCATTCAAGAAGCTTAGACACTGAAGGCAGGAGGGACCTTTAGCAAAAGAGAAAGGTTAACCAGTTTGGGTTCTTACGGGGTCTTTTTCAGACATGGAAGAAAAGGTGAGAAGTTGTGAGACGCTAAGGCCCCAGCCCTGTGGTAGCCCTGCTGTGTAATGCCCTTTACTAGGTGAGTAGGCCACAACTGGGTTCCTGAACTGTTCTGTACCCCCCAGAAAACCAAGTTTTTTGTGTGTTTTTTTTTTGTAAATTTTGTTTCAAGTGATGTCCCCTTCCCATAGGATACTTCCAACATTGGGAAGCTCTGGCTACCTTGAGCTTTCTCCACCCACCCCTGCCAGAAAATCTCCAACACTGTTTGCATTTGTTGGCTGAGGCAAGTGGGCAAGAGCAGCCCCATCCTCCCCAGCCAGTTCCTTCTAGCAGTGAGGGGAAACAAAACTCCTTTTCAGGCTCCAACCACCTAGACCAGTCCCACAGCCTGCTGCCTCCTCTTGCCACCAGACTTGAGGTTCTCCAATCCAGCAGCAAATAGGTGCTGCCAGAGTAGGCTATTACATTTCAGCCAGGAGGGGGCATCCTTGATTGTAGGTTCACTGTCCTGGAAGACAGAACCCTGTTTTAAGAAAGGTGTTTAGGTGTCTCAGAATCCCTGCTGCACAATCTTCACCCCCAGGAACAGCTGCCTTAAACCTCTGGCCATTTCTTTCCTTTAAAGGGGCCCAAGTCCTATGCACCGCATATCCCACACTCACCCAGGCTTGGGGGTTTTTACATTTTTATTTCAAAAGCTTGGATAGCTTCAATATCCAGGTCGTGGCAAAATCAGGACACGTGTAAAATACCTTACAATACATTAGATTCCCAAAAGGTACCAAAAAGTACAGTAAAATTAACACTTCCATTACAGGAAATGTATGACACAAATAATATAAAATTAAAAGGTGAAAAAAGGTGACACTGGTTTCCTAAGATAGACTTTTTTACAACCAGGGTCCACAGGTCCAGGATGCAGAGCGGCAGCAGGAAACAGACCCTCCCACCTGGTTCTGGGTAACCCGGTAATAAAATCAGCCCACAAAGCCGCTCTGGCCTCTGAGACACCACACGCTGCCTGAAACAACTAGAGCTCTGGAAATAGTAAACAAGAGAGTGATTTCCAGGGGGGGAATTTTAAATAAGATGCACATGGGACAGGCCATAGAAAGTATGCCAAGTTAAATTTGGTACATAATTGTTTGTGTTCACTCAATATCCAAACAAAGCGTGTGCGGTCAGACGGGCACTCTTGCCGAAGCCTCAGTATGGCTTGTAGTTATTCTGATGGCCACCACGTCGCTGGCTCTTCCCGTAATTCGTACTACCCTGACCTAGGGACAAGAACAACAATGATAGCAGCTAGATTTATTGAACATTTATTCCTGTGCCAGGCGCTTGGCTCAAATCCTCACCAGAGCCAACACCCCTGGGGCAGGCTACAAAGCCCAGCCTGTCTGACTCCAAAAGCCCCTGCTGCCAGTGACCCCTGTACTTTCTGTCCTGCCTCCCAGGTGGGTGACTGGATGGGGCCGCCCTCTCTCCTACTTACTGTAGTCGTAGCCGGGGCCGTAGCCGTAATAGCCATAGGGCGAGTAGTCGTAGCCGCCATAGCCGGGCCCGTAGCCCTGCTGGTAGCCGTAGCCCTGGTTCCAGTAGTTGCCGTAGCCCTGATTCCAACTCTGACTCTGACCTGTGGGGGGAGCAGGGCACAGGGGCCCATGGACCATTTAGCACACGAAGGAGCTAGGATGGAGGAAATCCTGCCCTTTGGGTGGCGGGGTTACTATGGCAACTCAGTAGAAGCCAAAGAAGGGGCTGCTGTCCTGGTATAACAGGGCCCTAACCTGACCCTGTACTTAGACCCAAGCTGCAGAGGAAGACAGAACGGAATCTAACTTCTCTCAGGGCCAAAGAGGCAGGAACTCATTCTCACTCAAATCACCCTCCGATTACCCAAACCCTCTCTGGCAGCTTGGCCTTAAAAAATGAGTTCAGGCTTTGGAGTCAGAGGGCCTAGGGCAGAAGGAGGTAAAGCGCCTGGCACAGCCCTGCCCCTACCTTCTGCCCACCCACCCATGGGTGGACCAAGACTCAGGACAGCCACAGAAGCCCATCAGGCCCCTCACCCCTACCCCGAAAAGTACAATACAAATCTTCCGCTGCCCTGGGGCCCCAGACCACATGGGAAATTATAGGCTCTTCCACTCCAACCAGCAGCAGCAGTAGCACAGCCCAAACCCAGGAGAGCCATTCCTGTCCCTGCCCACCCTGCCACACCAGAAACCAGAATAAGCCCCCACAAGACAGGCATGGAAGCTCCATGCAGGCAGGGAAACCAGACCCATATTCATCCATGTTCCACTCACCTCCTCCACTTCCACCACCACCACCACTGCCTCGGTTCCCTCTATTGCGGTTTCCACGGCCCCCTGAGCCATACTGCTGCTGTTGATAGACTTTCCTGGGCAGAGCCACCTTGATTTCACACTACAAGCCAAGAGGACAGGAAGTCAGGCCACTGGGACAAGTTCTGGGAAGAGACTATGCACAACGACCTTCATTTACAAACATTTGGACTTGGTCCAATAATAAAATATGATAGGCTGTGAAACCACATTTGGACTAGAAGCTCGGAGAACCATAACTAAAACCGACACAACCAAGATCCACATTAGAGCCTTTTTGGCTCAAATCTCCCCGAGGCTGTTCTGGGAATCATGGATACAAACCCAGGGTTAGGACAGCTCCATGTTTAACAATTAGGAGGAGAGGGACAGCAGGGCCAATGCCAGCTCAGTATAGCAAAACACACCAACTGTCATGTATATTGCCACCTTGGTCCTACTAGACAAGGTCAAAGGCGGCTTCCTGGATGAGAATCAAGTATACTTTCTAACTTTACTTTACAGGGGGAAAAAAAATGAAGCATCCCACTCAAATGTATAGTGGTGACCCCGACTTCCAACTTACAGAGGAAGAAAGCCACTGAGCTTGCCTGAAACCAGACTGCTACCGCTACCCCTCCCCCAACCACTGGTCTATAGTTGGGATGGGCCAAAAGCCCTATGTATGTCCCCCAGAGCCAAGTCAAGTTTCTGCTTAGCTCAAAAACCTGCCCATTGTGGGTGGAGGTAGGGTCAGGGACCTTCCAGTGCTCCCGCTGAAATAAATCAGAAGTATATTTTTTAAAGTACACTGAAAAAGAGCAAAATAAAAATAAAACCCTGGTTGGTGTGGCTCAGGTGGTAGGATAGTGTCCTGTGCACTGAAGGGTTGCTGGTTGATTCCTGGTCCAGGCACATGCCCAAGTTGCTGGTTCAATCCCTGGGGGGGAGGGGGGGCGCGAGGGGGGGTATGGAGGAGGCAGCCAATTGATGTTCTGTGCTCACATCAATGTTTCTCTCCCTCCCTCCCTAAAAATCAATTTTAAAAATAAAAAATTTTAAAAGGGGACATCTGTAATACTTTCAACAATAAAGATAAATTTTTAAAAAACGCTCTCTTGCCGAAACCAGTTTGGCTCAGTGGATAGAGCATCAGCCTTCGGACTGAAGGGCCTCGGGTTCAATTCCGGTCAAGGGCATGTACCTTGGTTGCGGGCACATCCCCAGTAGGGGGTGTGCAGGAGGCAGCTGATCAATGTTTCTCTCTCATCGATGTTTCTAACTCGCTATACCTCTTCCTTCCTCTCTGTAAAAAAATCAATAAAATTATTTAAAAAACACATGCTCTCCCTCCCTAGCTTTCATGTCCCCCTCTATACCTACACCTAGACCACCACCACCACCCCATCCCCAATACCTTTCCCTCTCCTAAGTTTCAAGGGCCCTTCTTTTGCTTTTTTAACTTGTTTTCTGAGCTTACACGGCCCAGCTGGCTCACTTCTACCTCTGTAACTTTCTAAATGAACTTTCTCTTTTGAAAAAATAAAAAAATAAAGTACCTGACACATACTCTGCCCCCAACTAAGACCAGTGAAAAAAACATTCCACATAAGCTGTCCCCATATAAGTCTACTCCTGAAAAACTGGCAAATTACCCCCACCAGTGATACAATCTGATGTTTTCTACCCTACTGAATATACAACTAAATACAGTATTTCAAGACGCACTGCCAGCAGTGACTAGGCAGCCCTATAGGCTCTTCCTGCCCATTTTTCATTATGGCAAAAAAAAAAGCCTGTCCATATCCCTATCCACTGGGCTAGCTAATGGATGATCTTATGCAAATGTCCCCTAGGATCCAATCTCATGAAATTTAAGAGTCCAATCTTTCCAAATTCCCAGCCAGGAGTACTTAAGTTTTCAGGAGCCCCACCCTACCTGTCCAACTTTATCTGGCTGCCACTCCAGCACAGACAGAGCCTATCACACCCTGCCACACCCTCAACACACAACTGCCACCTGAAGAATGCTTAAAACCATACTACCCTCGCTCTAGACCAGAGTTCCGGGGTAACAGCTATCTCACTTCTGTTCGTTTGAAGGCAAACTGGCCCTGGGTATAAATATAAATGAGCCAGGACCCTGGGGGCTCTTTGGGAAGGATCTTGCTGGGATGGATTTGACTAAACCAGTGTCCAAAGGGGATGGAGAAGAATAAAGATTTGGTTTTGGCAGCAATAAGGAGAAAAGCTCTGTAGCAGTTTCTATAGTAAGCAGGACTTCACTGCCAGAGAAAGAAATCAGTGATCAGCAGAAGTTCCAAAATCTTCTGAGAACTGCGTATCTTAGACTCTAGATTCAGAACATCTTAATCTCTAGCTTTAAAGAGACTATTCAACATGGTACTCTGTTTTTACTGCCAGGCTAAGAGCTCCTTGAAGGCCAAGGATCATCTGCCCCCCAATCAGGGATGCAGACCTGCAGAAAAACAATGAGGTCTCACTACCCTGGAGAGCCCTTGGAGGCAGCCAACCCCTAACCTAAGCCACACCCTGCAAGGGGCAGACCTCTCTCGGCAAGAGGCTAGACACACATAACTACAGACACTTTACCTTACTTCCACTGATGGTGTGAAACTTTTTCTCTAGAACCTTCTTCACAGGTTCTTCCTCCTCTTTAAAGGTGATGAAAACAAAACCTCGTCTTTTGTTTGACTTTGGATCCATTGGAAGATCAATGGCCTCGATCTGTAAACACAGGCAAAAGCTCAAGACCAGTACCTCCCCAGGGCTCACAGGGAACTGGATGGAGAAAAGGTCCATAAAGCAGCCTCGCTGAGGAGGGCTCCTCCAGTCAGCCAAGGCTGTCAAGGACCAGGAAGGCCACCTCAGGGCAGATGGCAGGCCACTCACCTCCCCAAACTCGCCAAAGTACTCTCTGATTTTCTCCTCAGTGGCTTCAGGATTCAGACCGCCCACAAAAATTTTCTTTACAGGCTCCTTCTTCATGGCCATAGCCTTTTTGGGGTCAATGACCCGGCCATCCAGCCTGTGCTCCTTCTGGTCGAGGACCTGTTAGGACAGAAGGAAGCTGGGTTCTAACTCAGCAGCACAACTTACACAATGCTCTTCTCTCTGAGCCATGGAACCCCAACACAGGTATACAAAATGTTTCATCCCCTCCAAACTCTAACCCCAACCTGACTTTCCAACCCAACCATCAAATGTCAAGTACAGCTGGTTTACCTGTAAATCAGTCTCACTGCCTGACTTTTCCCATGTTATCCTATACACCCTCTTCCTGCCTCAGCAGTTGCAGTTTAAGGCCTATCTCCAGAAGTAAAGCAGCAGTGACTGAAGGAAACTAAGCTGCTTAGGGTCAAAATCCTTACTCCACACTTAGCCACCTATGTGAGCTTTTCTACTTAAACTTCTGAACCTTAGCTTGTTTTCTGTAAAATGAAGCTAAAATAATGCCTATCTCATAACAACCTTGGACTCTTCTCCAGTCCTCACAGTAGTGTTTGCAGAGTCCAGAACAGGCAGAGGAAGGCAATAAATGTCCACTATCATCTTCCTATACCACTCCAGCCCACTCACTACCCTAACTAAACCGTTTTTTTCAAAAACAGGAACAAGGAGCTGCTTTTCTCAAAGCACTCAACCATGTGCAGAACACACAAGCTAATCATGCTCCAAGATTAGTGTTCTTAGAATTTACTGCTTATATAAAGTACCCAGCTTACCTTCTCCACACTAGCAGCATCTTTGAAAAGAATAAACCCAAATCCTCTTGACCGGCCAGTGTTGGGATCCATTTTTATTGTACAATCAACGACCTCTCCAAATTTGGTAAAATAATCCTTTAGGTCCTTTTTGCTGGTATCCCAGCTCAGGTGACCAACAAACATTTTTCTGAAATGGTAGGGTGAGACACATAGCAACAAATCTTATAAGCAAGCTGTGATTTTAGGACTGGTCCTAGCAAAGCTTTCACTGAGAAGATCAGAAATAAAGCCACAATCTGGAACAAGACTATCCCTTGAGCCCATAAGGGCTCTATATTTGGAAGATGTTAAATCTTTACTACCCTCCCAACCTCAACCTTGACTCTAACCAAGTTTCAAGAGACAGCAAACCCCGACTGGGCGAGGGAAATGAAGGACAACCTGGCCAGGGGTACAGGCTCTGAGCGCTCACAACTGAAAGCAACTTGTATAACCACCATTTATCAAAAGGCTACAGTCTCCGCCACTCTCCGCCACTTCCGAAAATTCGCTCTCAAGGAACTAGCAGCTTCCGGGTGCCCAGACCGTAACCACGCCCTCGGTAGGAGGTGGAGAAAGGAGTACACGGCCCAGGCACGCGACAGCTCCGCCCACGCAGCCCCCGCGCGGCCCAGACCTGCTCAGCCAGAGGTCCCAGTGCACTCCCCTTCCGGGCGCCCGGCCCGTCCCTGGCGCCGCGCGAGAGGCCCCGGGGCGGCGCCAAAATCGACCCAACAAACTCCTACAAACTCGAGCGCGAGCGGCGGCAAAGCGGATAGGCGCGGAAAACAAGTCCGCTGCCCGAGGCGCCCCGGCCGGCCGGCCGCCCCTCCCCCCGCCGCGTGGCGCCAACAAAAGGCGGCCCCGGAACAAAGGCGGCGTCCTGTCGGCCCACGGCCGCACCTACCCCGCGTCCTCCTCTTCCTTGCTGGCGTTGATCTTGTCGCCCTCGGCGCCGTTCTGGTTGCTGGCCGGAGGTGCCGCGCTCCCGCCTCCAGCGCTCGCCGCGGCCCCGCTGCCCGACCCGACCGGCGACTCGCCTTCGGGGGCGGCCTCGTGCCCGTTCTCGGTGGCGCCCGTCGTCTCCATGAGCTGCTCCTCACCGGTTTCCGACATCAGACCGGAGCGCGGCGGCTCCTGCAACGAGCGGCCACAGCACGTCAGGCCCGCGCGACTCCCGCCGCCTGCCCCCCGCAGCCCGCGGCCCGGCCGCTCACCTCGCCGCCGGTGACGCCGCGAGGCCCGCTCGTCCCCACCCGCCGGGAAGGTGCCGCGAGGCTCCGCCGCGCTCAAACTCGCACTGCCCGATCTCCCCTCCCTCTGCCAACGGAGCTGCCGCAACTTCGCGCGCTCCTCCTCGACCACCGCTGCACGGAACCCACCGCCCAAAAGACTTGATTAGGCCCGCACAGTACCGCCGCCTGACAATGCCGACTCGTGGCGCTCTTTATAATGCCGGAGCCGGGGCGCCCACCTCGCAATAAGAGGCATGCTCACTGGCTGTGCCCGTCCGTCATTCAACCCTGCGCCGGCGTCCTATTGGCCACGTCGGCGCGCGCACGCTAGATCCGGGTGGGCTTTGTCCTCATTTTAGAACCCGCGCGAGCCTGGGCCCTGCGGAGCGTTGCCTGATTGAACGACATTCCAGCCCTAGGCTGAGAGGCCCCAGACATACCTTCCGTCCTGTTAGGCCGCAGTCTCTCTCCTCCCGGTAGCCCCAATCCCAGCATTGACAGTCTCGGCCACTCCATTTCCCCAAAGAGGGAAGTACGTTCGAACAAGTCTCGCGAACCAAGATCACCCGGCTGGAAGTGGCAGAATCCGGGCTGCCGAGCTTGGGCGCGTAGGGTCCCCCAGGTCCTCGGCTCGGAGGGATTGCGACGCAGATCGCCCTCCCCTTGACCTTGGTGCCCTCAAAGCCCCGCGCTCCCGCCTCCCGCAGTAGGGAGACGCGGTTTGGGGAGGAGTCCTGCAGAGATCTGGTGCGTACCATGCTGACTAGGATGTGGCGAGAGAAACTGTAGAACCATGGTGTTCCCCAATCAGGTCGCCCAACACCTTGACGAATAGCATCGCGTTTATACTTTTGATTACTTAAAATTTTTCATTTAAATTAACTAATTTTTGCTGAAATTTAATTTAAAAAGAAAACATTCCACTAACATTTTCAAAATCATGATGTCGGGGTTTAGGGTAGTTAGTCCTCTTTTTCTAATATACAAAAACCCTTAATATTATCCTCTTGACAACCAAATTTAAAAGGCCTGCATAATACTGTGATTCCTTTTAATCATATGGGTCCCAAACGGACCAAGATCACAACCTCTGAAGCCTGGGGATTACCAATAGCACAGAACACAAGTAGCTGACATTCATCCGCTGGATTCCTGCAGCCGGATCCAGTGTGGCGGGCTAGGCCTTCTATTTTCTGATCTGCTCTCCTAACAGCCCTGTGAAAGGTGGTACCATCGTCAATTTCTAAATGAGAACACTGAGGCCCAAAGCCTTGGGCCATGGTTTACTCCCCAATCCAGCCAGCCAATGAGTTGCCATGAGAATGAAAAATGTGACAATTTTACACTTGGAAAAAATAATCTACTTCAGAAAAATCAAGATTTGGCCACACAGTACTACATTCCCCCCAACGTATCAATCAACTAGAGCTGGGCATCCACACCCAGATGAGCAAATGCCCTCTGGTTCACCCCAAGGCCCACCTGACCACTTCAGACTAGGTTCCATAACTGGAATTCACATATATCCATAAAACCTTGGTCATATACTGATCTGGCTTGCAGTGAAATCCAGAACAAACTCACCATGCCATCTCCACCTAAGCCCTCACCCACCCACAGACATAAGGACCAGGGATGTGACTCACAAGAGATGATGGGTGCAGCTACCCAAGCAATGAAGATAATTCAGGTGATTACGTTCAAATAGTCTAAATGCAGGCACAGGGCATAACTATTGGGAACACAAATTCACTTAATCTGCCCTTGTCCACCTGGACACTCTTAGCACAACCTGGGAAACACTTTTAACATGTCAAAGTCTAAGGATAACATTCAGACCATGCTTCAAAGTTTGCAAAGTGTTTTCACCAACATGGCTTTATTGGAGATCCAAAATAATCTTGTGTGTACTTATCCATAATTTATAGAAAAAAATGCTGAAATCACACATCTAAAACTGTGGCCACAAAGCCAGCATTTCCAACTCCATATTGTTCCAGGGCTCCGGGCTACTTTACTGTAGGCCAAGGAGTCTCTGAGCTCCTGAGTTCCTGGGTCTGTATTAGATCTTGTGTCAGCTTTAATTCTGCTGCTCAAATGAAGCAATGGCTTAGAAAATGCTTTACAAACTATAAAGAACTGCAGACCCGTGGGGGTCACTCTTCGCTCAGAATGCTTTTATATTGCATCCAAGGGTATATCTGACAGAGGCAGAGAACTGGGATGTTGGAAGCACCAGAAAGTCCCTTTGACACAAGGATCTCCACTCTTATTATTGGGTCCCAGCTACAGAACTAGAGTAAAGGGCTTCTTCCATGACAGTGAGGTTCTCAAATCAACAAGGAGCTCAGGCTGTCAGGCAATATATGTAAAAAATGTGTACAATCATCAGTCTAGAATAAAGAGGACAGGCACAAAATGCATTTTCAAAGTTTTCAAAATTACATGAATTCATTTTTCTTTTTCTTTTTTCTTTTTGGCTGAGCCTGCGAAGTGGAATTTGCAGGAGTTAACTACAAATATGACGTGACTGCAGTGGCCAACTCCCACGCAAGCCACTGCCCACTCAGCTCTCCAAGCTCCAGCTCCTCCACTTCAGGGCTAACTCTGGCTCCAGCCAGAGGAAACTTTTTAAAACGCAAGTCAGATCTTGTCTCACTGTGTGAAAACCCTAGCTGGCTTCCCACCACTCTGAGAATGAAATCCTAACCCTGAATATGGATGGGGTGAGAGCCAGTTAGGGGTCACAGAAATCCATGCCCCGCCCAAATACCTCCCTGCTATGTGGTCTGAGTGGAAGGGTCACTTCTGGGCCTGGGCATAGAGGCCAGCCTCCCCCAGACCTCCCTTCCCCTGGAGACCACGTGTTCTGATGCTAGAGCTACATTATGGAGAGCTGTTCAACCCATGTCACACTTGCCATGAGCAAGAAAGGAATCTGTACTGTCAAGCTACTAAGACTGGGGGTTTATCTCTAGTTGCAGCCTAGTCAAGCCTAATCACTCCACTGGACTTATAAGACCTAGGATGAGCCACCCCAGCCACACCTTATGCCCACTCTTCACTCTGGCTGTGCTGATTTATTTCTTAGAACTCACCTGCACACTTCTGGAGGTACCTTTGCACCTGCTGATCCCTCTACCTGGAATACTCTTCCCCAAGTTTCACCTGCCTACTCTACATATATGTGTGGGTTGAATTGTGTCCCTTCCAAAAATATGTTCAAGTCCTAACCCCTGTACATATGCATGTGACCTTATTTGGAAACAGGATCTTTGCAGATGTAATCAAGTTAAGATGAGGTCAAACTGGAGTTGGTGGGCCCTTAAACTGGTGCCTTATACAAAGAAAAGATACCCATAGCCATACACAAGGAAAATGGCATGTAATGACAAAAGCAGAGATTGGAGTGATGTGTCCACATGTCTTGGTCAATTCAGGCTACTAGTACAGATTACCACAGGCCAGGTAACTTAAACAACAAACATTTGTTTTTTCTCACAGTTCTAAAAGCTGGGAAGTCCAAGATCAAGGCACTGGCAGATCTGGTGTCTGGCGAGAACCTGTTTCCTAGTTTGCATATGGCCATCTTTTCACTGTGTCCTCACCTGACAGAGAGGAAAGAGAAGGGAGCTCTCTCTGATATCTTCTTTTTTCTTTTTTTTTAAATATATTTTATTGATTTTTTTACAGAGAGGAAGGGAGAGGGATAGAGAGTCAAAAACATCGATGAGAGAAAAACATCGATCAGCTGCCTCCTGCACACGCCCCATTAAGGACATACATGCCCTTGACTGGAATCGAACCTGGGACCCTTCAGTCCTCAAGCCGACACTCTATCCACTGAGCCAAACCAGCTGGGGCTCAATATATGATTTTTGAGTCCATAGCACCAACAAACACCAAGGATGGCCAGCCACACCAGAAGCTAGGAGAGGCTCCCCACCAGAGCCTGCAGAGGAAGTGTGGCCCTGCCAACACCTTGATTTTGGCCTTTGGCCTCCAAACTATAAATTTCTGTTGTATGCCACCTAGCTGGTGGTGCTTTGTTACAGCAGCCCTAGCTGACTAATACAACATCCATCAGACTTCTGCTTCGCCAGGAAGTGATCTGTGATGCCCCAAGGAAATGTCCCTCTGAGAGAAGGGACCACACAATATTGATACCAACCATGAGCTCAATGAGTTCCTGCATTAGGTCTGTCCCCTTGACCCTTACACCTCCAGGGCACCTCAATACCTGCAGAATGAATAAAAGATCTCTTGACCTAGGGTTACTAACTGGTTCCTTATGGGCCAAATCTGGCTCAGATGTGCTTGCTTGCCCTGCACAGCATTTTCAACATTTTAAGAAATTATTTACCAACATTTATCAAGTATAATATTTCTAAAAAAATGTTCTATTTCCACTTACTTTTGGAAAATTGTTAGATGACATAGTCCCACATATCCACAGAAGCTGAATGGGACAGGTGCCATCCAGTTCACCCCAGCCCCCACCAGGTCCTGTCATCTTACTCCTGGGCCCCTAAATTAATTTTCATTGGTGGAAAACATCTGAGGTGTCAGTCCCTAACTAGGCCCCATGAAGCTCAGCTTCTCCATCTTTCAAACAGGGATGACAACACCTGCCTCTCAGCACTGCTGCAGGGATCCGAGAACGTGTGCCTAGTGCCTGGCAGGTAGCAGGTATAAATGAGAGGTGCTAAGACTAGTACCAACACTGACAAATAGAAGCATCCAAGGGGAGACTCCTCCTCTGCTGAGCTTCCCCCTACTATGTCTCAAATCAATTCTCAAAACAGATTTGGAAGTTCTGAAGAAGCTCTAACGGCTGGTGCCCCGCCCTCCAACCCCCAAGGTCACATTCTTATGACAGCCACCTGTGCCCAGCTTGAGTCTCAGAGGCAGCCTCTACCCAACAAAGGCAAATCAGAGATGCCCAGGATACCCTTCTGGAATCAGACCTCAATGGAATATGTGCTTCACATACAGACCTAATCCTCCCAGTCTCCTCAGGAGCCCACAAGGCTTCATACAGTGGAGAGGGCACAAAGGGGGGCTCAGTTTGGTTTCATGTCACAATCCACTTCATAGCTTTTAAAACTTCACATTCCCAGGCCCCTGGGGTTGGATTCTCACTCTTATATATATATAGCATTCTGAGCACTGGGCATTGGGGTAGGAACAGATTTAGGGCCCACTGCTGCAGACCAGTAGCGGAAAAGCCTATAAAATAGAAATGCCCAGTTCCTCTGAGAAGCAGCAGTGCCTCCTCAAAATATCAGCCCTGGAGGCTCTTTAGTTTATGCTTCAGGGCCTCAGTTTCTGGTTATGCAACAATTCGTCTATTCACTCATTTATTCACACCTTAGCTTCAACTGCTATTGATATGTCCACACCCCTTTGGAAAGACTATTTTCTGAACTCTAAACCCCCAGGCATAAATATCTCCACTGAACTATCACCAAGGCACCTCAACCTCAGCATATCCCATATGGAACACATGACATTCCCCTAAGCGATGACCCTCTGCTGGTGTTTTTGGCCACAGAGAATGCCTCTACCATCTACCCACCTGTGCAAGCCAGGAACATAGCTGTGTCAGCCTCTCTCCCTCACCTCCCCCATTCGGTCTGCCATCTAGTCCAGAATGTGCCTTCATTATTCTGTCACCTGCACTCAGGTTTGGATGACAGGAATATCAGTCAGGGTTGCTACACTGTGGTACCAAGCAGAGGTAAACACTGTAGAAGATTGTTTCTTACAGATTAACAATTCAGGGTAGGTGTTCACGTGAGAAGCAACTCACTTCCACATGATTATTTAAGGACCCAGGCCCTTCCATTTTGTGGCTCTACCATCCCCTTGGGCCTTGTCATCTGCAGAGGAAACTTGGGGAGGAACCAGTGTGGGAGTCTTCATGGTCCAGGCCTGGAAGGGGCACATTCAACTTCCACTCACATTCCACTGACGAGAACTCTGTCATGTAGCCTCATCTACAAGGGACACTAAGAAATAAGCTTAGCTGCTTACATAGGAAGGCAAAAATAGGTTAGGTGCCCAGTCTTCACCACAATAGGCTTTCAACAACTGCATGTTAATGACAATGAAGGGACACCCTAGAGCAGTGGTTCTCAACTTTTCTAATGCCACGACCCTTTAATACAGTTCCTATGTTGTGGTGATCCCCAACCATAAAATTATTTTCGTTGCTACTTCATAACTGTAATTTTGCTACTGTTATGAATCGTAATGTAAATATCTGTTTTCCGATGGTCTTAGGCGACCCTGCTAGCGGTTCTCAACCTGTGGGTCGCATAACATTTCCTACTAGCCACATTAAAAGAGAATTAGAAGAAAAAAAGAGTATTAGACAATTAATAAAAAGATAAAAAGAAACAGGTGAAATTAACTTTAATAAAACATTTTATTTAACCCAATCTATCCAAAATATTATATCAAATGTAATCAACACAGAAAATTATTTTACTTGCTTTTTTGGACTACCTTTGAAACCCATCATGGATTTTACACTTATAGCACATCCCAATTCGGACCAGACAGTTTATTTTTTTATGAGTTTATTTGAACTAAACTGATGACATGCCAGGAAGCAAGATCTCAAATGCTCTCCAGACCAGATAATTTTCAAGGGCTCAGTCGCCACATGTGGCCAGTGGCCACTAGATTGGACAGCACAGATCTAATTCAGGGATTGGCAAACTATGGCCCATGGCCCAAATCTGGCCAGTTGTCTGGTTCTGTATGATCCTCAAACAAAGAAAAGACTGGTTTTTAAAGAATAGTATTTCATGACTTATAAATTCTAGGAAATTCAAATTTAGTGTCTTTAAAAATAAAGTTTTTAATTCTGTCAATAAAAATGTATAGAAGTGTTTTATCTCTTCTTATATTACGTACTTACCTCCAGAATACCCTCGATTTTGCCTCTGGTTCACACAGCAGAAAATACCATCTGATCCTGTGTAGGAAAAGTTGCCCTGCCCTGTTCTAGACCATCAGCTCCCCCTAAACTCCAATACAGGAGCTCCAGATTTGGCTTTGGAATCAAGAGGCCCAATCCAAATCCCAGCTGCCAGGCGTCTCTGAGATTTAGAACAAGCCATTTCCCCTTTTTGAGCCTCAATTTTCTTCACTGAAAATCGGGGCAGCACTCAAATGGGTGTAAAGAGGGTGAAAACCCGGCACAAGCCACGAGCTGGTCACTCATTCACTGGTTGCCATTGTTCCTTGCTTTACACCTCTGGCTGCAGCACCTACCCACCCAGCCCCCTCAGCTGACTCAGTATCTCCTCCTGTGGCAGCCCCACCAGTCGCCTTCTCCCAGCATCCTGAGCAATTTCCGCCTCCACTGGCCGGAGCCCCACATCCACGGCTTCTGGATCACTTTGGCAGCGCAAACCTCCATCTGCCTAGAATAACTTCCTCCCTCCCTGCCTCACCAAGTCCTGTTTCCTCCAAGATGATACCCACGCCCCGCCAGCAGTGCCAAGATGATACCCACGCCCCGCCAGCAGTGCCACGAGGTTCTCAGCCCTGCGGCTTGGTCTCCAGACCCGACCGTAGTACTTCCGGCACGCCCTCGGGTCGATCTGCGCACGCGCAGGGTTGGGTGCCTCCAAGTAAGGATCAGTTCCCACTTGGACCTTGGATGTAGGTCTCAACAAATACTTCAAACTGGCCTAGTGAGGCATGGGCCAGATGTTCAGATCCAGTCCTTTCTTTCCCCTCGACCCCCATGATAAAAAGCCTCCTCAATTCCGACACCACACACCTTAATCCTGCCTGCTCCATGACTCGGCAGAGCTTCCTCCCAGGCACAAACCCTCCCACCTCGCCTAAGTGCTTCTGCTGGCTTCTGCCTTTCCAGAACGAGCTCCAGTCATCCTCTCTCCGCCCCCCCTTCCCCCCGGCCCGCCCCTGCCCCGCCCAGGTCAGCCAGATCACCTGCTGATTTATGTTGGTCTTGGTCTATCTATGCTATAGCGCCTGGCCCACCCATTTTCCTTTGTCGCCTCCTTCCTATCTTTTCCTCCTGGCGAAATGTTCCTTCTAAAATTGACTTTCTGGCCCGGCCAGCGTAGGTCAGTGGTTGAGTGCCGACCTATGAACCAGGAGGTCACGGTTCCATTCCCTGTCAGGGCATATACCGGGGTTGCGGGCTTGCTCCCCAGTGTGGGGCATGCAAGAGGCAGCCAATCAATAATTCTCTCTCATCATTGATGTTTCTATCTCTCTCCCTCCCTCTCCCTTCATCTCTAAAATCAATTTAAAAGAAAGAAAAAAAGAATCAACCAATGAACACGTAAGTGGAACAACAAACCAGCGTTTCTCTCTCATTCCCTTCCTCTAGCAAATCAATAAATACACTAAAAAACAACAAAAAAACATTTTCCTGAAGTGCCACGCTGACTTTTCTAAGCTCTCAGTTTTACACAGTAAGGTGTGTCCCAAGCAGTTGTGCTGGAGGAAAGTTCCATCCACCACTTGATGGTCCCTCTCTCCTTAGAATCTGGCCCAAACGTCAGAATTGTTTTGGGGAGACACCAATTGCTGCTAGTAAAACTAGGCGGGCATATAGGGAAGAGCAACTTGACTAACACTGCCATACAATACTGACATAACTGGCCTAGGAATGAATTAAAACAGATTTCCAATAAATTTCATAAACTATATATAATTTTATTTTTCTCTCCTACTTAAAATCAGCTCCCAGAGTATGCATCTAGCTTGATAAAATTCAATTAAAAAGCTCACCCTCAATTAAAAAATGGTCAAAGGATCTGAACAGACATTTCTCCAAAGATATGCAAATAGCCAATAAGCACAGAGAAGTTGCACAGCATCACTAGCTATTAGAAAAATCCAAATCAAAACCTAATGAAATACTACTTTACACCTACTAGGATTACTGTATAGTAATGAAAAAGTCGGGTAACTGCAAATATTGGTGAGAATGTAGAAAAAGTGGACACTGCTGGTAGAAATATAAAATGGCACAACCACTTTGGGAAAACAGCCTGGCAGTTCCCTCTAAAGGTAAACATAGTGTTACCATTTTACATAGCAAAGCTATGTCGAGGTACATACCCAAGAGAATCTAAGCAAGCATGTCAAACTCCCAGCTAGCAAGCATGCAGCCCACCGGCAGCGAGTTTGACATGCTTGAGAGCATATGCCCACATGAAAATTTGTTGTGAATGTTCATAGCAGCACTATTCATAAGAATCAAAAGCTGGAGACAACCCAAGTGTCCATCAACAAATGAATGGATAAAATGTGGTATGTCATACAATGGAATGTCATGTAATAATGAGTACTGAGTGTGGATGAACCTTAAAAATATTATGCCAAGTGAAAATAAACCTATACCACATAAACCACGTTGGATCTGGCACAGATCTGTAGGACTGATGTTAGAAATACATAATGTGGTTTACTATGGACATATTTGCTCTTGGCACTGCATTATCTAAAAAAACTGACACTTGTGACCTGGCCAGGCCAAGGTTCCTACACTTTCACTATCCAGCCATGTTTCATGACCTTTGAGCTGAGGTCTAACACCAAGTCACAGGTTATGAACACCAGCACAAGACTGGAGATTAGCAGACCTGGGTTCAAATCCAGCTTTATGTGAGATGGATGGAGCTATTCACCTTTATAAGCCTCAGGAAATAATGAGGGTATTCTTTGAGAGCAATGGATGAGATATCACATGTAATGAGCTTGGCACATAAACATTACTCCTTCCTCCTTCTTATAAGAACTGAGAGGGTGTCAAAACTGAGGGATGAGGTCGGTCACACATTTGCTTGAGTCGGGTTTCCCTAGGAAGAAATTCTCTGCTGTACAGATTTCCTCCTGCTATATGCACACATCTGGCAGCACCTCTCCCTTTTGCAACTCTGGCACATTGTCATCTGTCCTATAATACAGAAAATGTTCACAAGAACACCACTCAGAAAGAGGAGCAGAAAAGCACCCTGCAGCAGAGCCCTGCCAGCTGTGGGTTCAGAGGCACTTGACTTCCCAGGGAGGGCCAGAACTGCCACCACAGGACCTAGGAGAGGAAGAAGGGAGAGGGGGCTTGGAGTGAGCAGTCAGGCAAAACTGACGTAACCACCAGTCCTAATGCTGGTCCTAAATGGCAGGAAGGGCTGTCTTTTCTCAAGAAATTCCAAAGGAAAAACATTTAAAAAGTCAATTTTTGGTTACATGGTACATATAAAGTATGTTCACTTTCAAATTATTTTTTAAATTATTTTTAAATATATTTTATTGAGTTCATAGAGGAAGGAAGAGGGAGAGAGAGATAGAAACATCAATAATGAGAGAGAAGCCCTGACCGGTTTGCTCAGTAGATAGAGCATCGGCCTGTGAACTCAAGGGTCCCAGGTTCAATTCCAGTCAAGGGCATGTACCTTGGTTGCAGGCACATCCCCAGTAGGAGGTGTGCAGGAGGCAGCTGATTGATGTTTCTAACTCTCTATCTCTCTCCCTTCCTCTATGTAAAAAATCGATAAAAAAATATATTTAAAAAAATGAGAATCATTGATCAACTGCCTCCTGCACACCCCCTACTGGGGACTGAACCTGCAACCTGGGCATGTGCCCTTGACTGGAATTGAACCCAGAACCCTTCAGTCCCCAGGCCAACGCTCTATCCATTGAGCAAACCAGCTAGGGCTCAAATTATTTTTTATTGCTTATAACATATTTTCATTTTTCAATTGATATATTTTCCTATTTGTGAAATTAGTTGGGGTCTAAGGTTAGGATGAATTATAACCTACTTATTAAAATACTAAATTTAAAAAATCGATTTTTCAACTTAATGACTGGTTACAGAGTTAAAATGTCAATTTGTTTTTGTCTTTTTATTGAATTTATTGGAATTAGATTGGTTTGCAAAACCATACAAGTTTCAAGTGTACAATTCAATAAAACCTCATCTGCACACCTCTTTCCACCCCCTTTCCCCCCACTTACCCACCTCCACCTACCCCATCCCCCTTCCCTTTGGCTCTCATCACACTGTTGTCTGTGTTCATGGGCTATGTTCTTTGGCTAATCCATTCACCTTCTTTCATCCAGTCCCCCAACCCCTTCCCCTCTGGCAGCTGTCAGTCTGTCCCATGTATCCATGCCTCTGTTTCTATTTTGTTCTTCAGTTTATTTTGTTCATTAGATTCCATATATAAGTGAGATCATATGGTATTTGTCTTTCTCTGACTGGCTTATTTTACTTAGCATAATAATCTCCAGGTCCAACAATGCCATTGCAAAAAGTCAGATTTCAAAAGGTCAATTTTTAAGTTGGCTTAACTGTGTTCCATGCTACCTGCAGACTTCTGAAGTCCACATACAGGCCTGTTCTACCACCACAAAAAAAGCAGGCCATCCATCCCATAATCAAAGGCAATTAATTTGTAGCAATTATCTAATTAATTTCCATGCAGTGTTCTAAGGCACAGTGGGAGAAATAAGTTGGAGATATTAAAATCCACCCCAGTCTAGGCCTGCTGACCTCCCTAGTGTCACTGTCCATTAATCCTCTATAATAACTGCAAACTGGAGGCCGACTCAGGGCTGTCCCTACCACACCCTGGAGTGCGGTACCCACAGTGACCACGCAGGTTTCCTCCTCACTCTGCTGTCTCCATGGTGTCCTCTGTGCGTGATACGAGGCCGTAGTGGGAACTACAAGGAATAAGGGTTAGGAGAGGCGGCGGCGGGGGAGAGGTCTGTAATTTTAGATAAGGTGGTCATCAGGGGACCCCCTCCCGTGGGTAACATTTGAGCAGATCCCCGCGGGAAGAAGGAGCGGGCTACGGGCTCCCTGGGGAACGGCGTCCAGACCGAGGCGCTTCAGCGAGTGGGGCATCCATCGCTTGCCAGGAAAGAGAGAGTGTTAGACATGGTGGGAGAACGAAGAAAACCGTTAGCGGCGTCAGGCTTTACCTGCACCTTGGCACCGGGGACACAACACCCAGGACCAGCTCAGGACCGGTGACCTGCCCGGCTGCGCACTGTCCACCTCAGGGGGCCGATTCTGAGGCGATTTGGAACCGCAATGGGCTGACTTCGCATTCTAGCTTCCGAGTCCCAGACTCGGAGGTTTTTGCAACGATCACGTCCCCTCAGACGTGCTCGAGCTCCCAGGGAGTCCTGTGATGCCGAACTACCACCAGTCCAAGCGGATTCCCAAGTCCCGCCCCTGCGTCCCCGCCTCCCTCCGGGCCCCGCCTCCATCCAGGCTCCGCTCCGAGCCTCAGGTTCCCTCAAGCCCCGCGGTGCTCGGCTCGAACCTCGGCCCTAATCCGCTTCGCGTGGACTCTGACTAGAGGGATGGCCCCGCCCCTTCGGCCTAGACTCCGCCCCCAAGCTTTGTATATAAGGGGCTGAGCGTCAACGATTGGTCTGAGTCCGAGACCTCCTTTCCTAATTGGCTGTGATGGTCTGTGGGTTTTCCCAGAGCTGTGACCCGGAAGTGATTCCTGTAGCGCGGGCCGCGTGGATCTTCTACTGGGGAATCTTTACCACTGCCGCTGCGATGACCAAAATAAAGGGAGATCCCGAGGGGCGGGAGGCTCAGGCGGAGGCTTGCTCCGGGGAGCGCACTTACCAGGAGCTGCTGGTGAATCTGAACCCCATCGCACAGCCCCTGGCTTCTCGCCGCCTCACTCGGAAACTCTACAAATGCATCAAGAAAGGTACGGTGGGCCGCGGTGGCCGGTGAGGGTGCGGGTTGCTGGAGAAGGCCCGCTACCCCCACCCCCACCCCGCAACTGACTTATGTCATTGCAGCCGTGAAACAGAAGCAGATTTGGCGCGGAGTGAAGGAGGTTCAGAAGTTTGTCAACAAAGGCGAGAAAGGGTAAGAACCCCCTCCTGCTGGATTTTGCATTTTAAATGATAATGAAGGTAACCTTACTATTTAGTAGGTGTTCGGTAAAAGTACTCTGATTCTATTATAATCAAGCAGTTATTAAATTCCCTTCAACAATCCCTCACTTCACTTACCCTAGTGCTAAGGGACACCACGGGGAAAATGAATTCCAGGGGAAGCAAATAGAATAAACTAAATGTGTTAGGGTAGACCCCACCTTCTTTCATTCAGCGACTATTTTAGTGTCTACTCTTTTTAGGCACTGTACTATGGGGAGACAATTCCTTTAACCATATAGTCACATTCAAAATTAAAAGTTGTGATAGCTATGAAGGAAAAGTATAGGATGCAGTGAGAGACTTCATTACCCTACATCTTTCTTTCCTGGCATTTATCACAATCTGAAACTCATTTGCATTTTTATTCCTTGTAAGCTCTATGAGAATAGGGTAAAGCCATACCCCACTTTATCCCCAGCAGTGTCTTGTGCCTTGTAGGTTCTCAAGAGATAAATTGCTGGGGAGATTTGATGCTCAATGGGGAGTTTGACCTAGGTGGGGGTAGCTGAGATCTGAAGATACAGGAATTGGTTTGGAGGAGAGGGGCTTTGCCAGAAGAAAGTAGGTCCCAGGGCAGGAGAGGGTAGTCATGGGCAGAAGTGCTCCCTTCTCATGGAGCTTTGTAAACCATGGTAAGTTTAGTTTTTGTACTCAGAGCTTTGGAAGGGCATTGAGGATTAAAGCCAGGGAACATCAACTTTGAATAGGATCAGGCTCAAGAGTAGATGGGGACACTGAAATTGGGTACTGTAGTCTAGAAGAGGTGAAGGTGATTTTGATTAGGTTGGAGATGGAGGGAATTAAAGTGCTTATATCTGAGAGGACTTTTGGACATGGAGTGAGGGGGTGTGGGTTCCATTTGAAAGGACAAAGGGCCCACACTGAGATAGTGAACTGTAGGGGAGGGGCTGGGTTTGTGTGGGAAGATCATGAGTTTGATTTTAGACCAGTTTTTGAGGTATCTTTTAGACTTGTAACCCCTCTCCCCAGCATAGAGAGATGGCCATATGGGCTACAAACTTGAAAGAGAGAGGGCCAGGCTGGAGAGAATAAATTTTGGAGTTGTCAGGACATACTAGTAGATGGAACTTGATGCCATGACCATGGATGGAGTCAGCAAGAAGGTACTGAGAGGGCAGCCAAGGACCAGGCTGTGAGGAGCACCAGCATTTTAAAAATATATTTTTATTGATTTCAGAGAGGAAGGGAGAGGGAGAGACAGAAACATCAATGATGAGGGAGAATCATTGATTGGCTGCCTCCTTCACACCCCCTACTAGGGATCAAGCCTGCAAACTCAGCATGTGCCCTTGACCAAAATCGAACCCAGGTCCCTTCAGTCCTCAGGCTGATGCTCTATCCACTGAGCCAAACCAGCGAGGGTGGAGCATCAGCATTTAAAAGCTGTTCAGCCTGGCTGGTGTGGCTTAATGGTTGAGTGTTGACCTATGAACCAGGAGGTCACGGTTCAATTCTGGTCGGGGTACATGCCTGGGTTGCAGGTTTGATCCCCAATAGGGGATGTGCAGGAGGCAGCTGATCAATGATTCTCATCATTGATGTTTCTCTATCTCTCCCTCGCTCTCTGAAATCAATAAAAACAAATAAAAGCTATTCAAAGAAAAGGAGCCTGCAGAGGAGGAGAGTCCAAGAGGCAAAAGGAAAACTAGGAATATGGACCCAGTACTTTAAACCAAGAGTTCTTTCCAGCTGTTTGCATCTCACAGACTCTTCCATGTTTTCCAGGCTCCTGAGGGCCTTACCAGAGCCTGGCACTTTGCCAGCTAGGAGCCCCAGCTGAGGATTCTCTGGCAAGCCTTCATTGGTTCCCTGTTATTCAAGGCCCATGCTTAGTCTGGCACTTAAGGGTCTGGCCCTTGCCAATCTTTCTAGCCTTCTTGTCTGTCCCCATTCTGGATTCCAAAGTCATCCCAGGCTGCCATCCGCCTGCCTCTGTATATCTGGTGCCATTTTGATTCTCCTCTTTAAATGTTTTTTTCTGCCCCCTGCTCCTCCATGGGCTTCCTGACAGTCATCATTCAGCTTTGTGTTCAAGTGTGGCCTCCTGACTCCTTTTTTGACTCCAAAGAGAGTTGAGCTCTTACTCCTTGGGGTCCCTCCCGTCCTTCATCTGTCCCAATACTCCCAATACGATACCACTTGCCACACTTGGTGGCATTTGTTGCCAAGAAATAGAGATGGCCTCCCCAGAGGAACACAGTCACCAAACACAGATTTGCACCCTTTCAGAGGTTGGGCAACGCACATTAATAACTCCTTGAGAGCAGGAGCCATCTTATCTCTGTCCCAGTCCAGAGGTGGACTTTCAGTTAAAGGAGGGAATGAACATCCATGGCCGGTTTGGCTCAGTGGATAGAGCATCAGCCTGCGGACTGAAGGGTCCCAGGTTCAATTCCGGTCAAGGGCATGTACCTTGGTTGCGGGCACATCCCCAGTAGGAGGTGTGCAGGAGGCAGCTGATTGATGTTTCTCTCTCATCAATGTTTCTAACTCTATCCTCCCTTCCTCTCTGTAAAAAAAAAAAAAAAAAAAATCAATAAAATATTTTTTTTTTAAAAAAAAGAGGGAATGAACAAGCTAGAAACGACTGTTTCTGTCATTTCAGGATCATGGTTTTGGCAGGAGACACGTTACCCATTGAGGTATACTGCCATCTCCCAGTCATGTGTGAGGACCGGAATTTGCCCTATGTCTATATCCCTTCTAAGACGGTAAGGCGCACCCTCAGCTCTGATCTTGGTCAGCACTAGAGGAGAGGGTCTGGGATGGGGTCTCGGCAGTAGTCCATTATGGAAAGAGTGAACTTTGGAGTTAAGATGGATCTGGGTGGATTGATTCAGCTGCTTCCTAAGTAGGGGACTGCTGGTAAGCTTATATTTCCTTGTAAAATGGGAATCTCCTCTTCTGTGGCCTGTAAGAATGGAACAGAAAGTATACAGTACGTGGACATGCTCTGTCAACAAACATGCTGCACCCGTGTTAGTCCTGTTAGGTGGGTGCAGTGCTTCAGAAGGGGTGTTTTAGGGATCTGGCTCCTTATCCTCACATAGCAGGAGCCAGGTCTGGGGCACAGGGAGTGGGGGATGGCAGGAAACTGCTTAGGGGACAGCCCCTGCTGGGCTGGAGCCCTTTCACAGTTGCCATGTGGGAATGTAGGCCCAGTGTTGCTGGACTACTTGAAAGTTTGCTGAGTTTAAATAATGCCAAGCAATTTTAACTGTTTTAAAATATGTTGCTGACCGAATAGCAATTAGGCTGGTGGGTCATAAGTTTGTGACTCCTTGGCATACAGGTTGTGCGGCCTTTTTTCCAAACAGCCCTTTTTCCTCTGCAGGACCTGGGTGCAGCTGCAGGCTCCAAGCGCCCCACCTGCGTGATAATGGTCAAGCCCCACGAGGAGTACCAGGAGACGTATGATGAATGCTTGGAGGAGGTGCAAGCCCTGCCCCCACCCATGTGAAGGACTTGGGCAGCAACCTGGGCATCTGCTCCAGAAGCTGTTGGGCTGGCAGGGAGCCAGCTGGCTGCCCTCTGCTGCTCACACTCACAGCATCTCCTAGTCTGAGGCACGTATTTTTCCCAGGCAGCTCCAACAGCATCTTCTCCATCAGTGTTATTTCCTGTTGAGTTTCCTGGCACTCAGTTTCAAGAATGAGGTGTGGAGGAAGTAAATGCTAAAACTAAAATTTGATGAGTCTGTGGCTGTTTTTTTTTTTTCTTTAAATATGTTTTTGCTGATTTTAGAGAGAGGAAGGGGGAGAGAGAAAGAGAAACATTCATCAGTTGCTTCCTATACACACCCCACCTGGGAATCAAATCCACAATCTGGGTATGCCCTGATCAGGAATTGAACCAGGGACCTTTTGGTGCGTAGGACGAAGCCACACCAGCCAGGGCTCTGGGTGTTTTTTAAAGCAGCAGCTGCTAGTGGAGCCAAGGAGTTGGTGGACAGGAAAGAGTGAAGCAGCCTTTCTCACCAGAGGACCCCAAGGACTTTAAGAGTGTTCAGTGCTAATGCCTGGCTGCTAGGGCTGGTGCTAGACTCAAGCTGAGAACAAACTTGGCTGCTCACTCCCGAGCTTTCACTTCCCCAGTAGGTGGAAATCACAGGTAAGGCAGCTGAGCCCAGACCCCATGGCCTAAAAACCTGCAGCTTCTGTTGGGGACACCCCCATCCCTCTTCTTCCTGCATGAGTCTTAGTGCCATTGGGAAGCTTATGGAAGCAATTTACCCACCCACACAGGACATTTTAAATGGGATTATGAAGCTAAATACAAAACCCCAGGCTATCTTTCCTGCTTGGCATAATGGCCCTGGTAACCCAGTCCCTTCAAACATTTTAGACTTAAGGTATCTTCCTGCTCTCAAGGCCCAGCACAGGACTCAGTATCTCAGTATAATAGCAACCAGGCTTCAGGTGCCCTGGAATAAACTGGAAAGAGCTTGAGCTTCATCTGGTTTAAACTCCAAGCTCTCCTTGACAAGTTATTTGATCTTCCCAAATCCCCCTGCCCTGATTTCTAACATGGAGGTAATGAGATTTTATGTATGTAAAAACACCTTCCCCAGGGACTGAAATCTCCCATCTTTTTTGCCCAATCAGAGATGTACGTAGACTGGGCACGGTGGCTGGCATAGTCCCACCAGCAGCAGCAGCAGGAGCCAGGCCATGTCAGTACCTGTGTACAGTGGACATAAAATTGCAGCAAAGGAAGGAGAAGGCCTGTGAATATATTTGTTCAAAGTTATAAAAAAATGGCATTCAGTTCTATCCCAGAGTATTTACTGGTGGATGATGGATGCAGACAGTTGTAAGGCTGTACAGTGGGAGCAGTGGATAGGGCGTTGGTATGGTAGACCTGGCTGAGGGCAGGGATGAAAAGACAGTTGCTGTCGCCACCTAAGTCTTCTGCTCCTCTGTCCATTGGTACTAAGTCAGTGGCAAACATAAACGGAGACAGCAGGACTACAGAGGCCAGCATCTCCCTGCCCATGCAGTCAAGGAGCCAGCTGCCCTTGCAGGTTGGTTCATCTCCCTCCTTGGCCCCTGCTGTGGCACTCAGGCAATTCTGAAATGAACCACAATCCACTGAAGCCAACCACTCCAGTGAGACAGCAAGTCTCACGGGTGAAAAACCTTTAAATAAAGTTCCTTCCAGGCAGGAGTCAGAATATGATGCGTTTCCCATCTGCTGGGTTCTGCTCCATGGGACAATAGGGACACTTCAACCTGCAAAGGGGGGAGAACCAAGAATGTCTGAGCGGTTGGCTAGCAGGAGAGCCAAGCCAAGCAGAAGCAGAGCACAGGGAACTTACTTTCCTCCGTTAATGAGCTTGTTGAGTGCATCTCGGGAGATAACGTGGCCACAAATGAGCTTGATGGGAGGGTTGGAATCTGACGTTTGCTGGCGAAGGATGGGGCAGGCGAACACTGAGTGGTACCAGCACTTCATGCCTAGTTCAATCTCAATCTGGGGAGGCCAGCCAAGGGATGAGTCCCACTTCCTGCCATGGCTATCCCCCAGTGCCTTCTTCCCACACCTCCCTCAGCCAGGGCTCACCGGTAACTCATCCTTGTGACTCCAGACCCCTGTGCACTGCCTCTGCTCAATCACAGCTTTGATGTTCATCAGCACAGGCAGTGCCACACAGCCAGAGGCAAAGCTGCAGAACAAAGAACAAGGCTAGAGTGGCCAGACCAAGACCCCAGCAGACAAAGAACCTGCACACTTGCCATCAGCACAGGACTCGGGTCAGGGTTCTAAGTTGGCACATGGTTAAATCAGTCCTTGAGAATCAGGTTGCTTATAAAGTGCCACATATATGTAATTACATGTCATTTTAATGCACCCTCAAACTTGAGAACATACAAGAGAGACAAAAGATCCAGGGGGCAGGTATCTGCTCATCCAAACCACTGAAAAGTCCTTGGTGTGATGGGGACTGATCTGTTTGAAAGGCCCCCACTCTGCTGTCATAATGCACCCCTATAACTGGTTATCAACTGGGGCACTCGGAAACCGGACAGATTTAGACCTCACCATGATCTGGGTGGGCGTGGGAGCAAACCAGCTGGAGCCATGAGTGCTAAATGGCTATGATGCAGAGGGCTGTTGTGCCGTGTGAACGGCAGATGGTGCTCCTGCTGGGAAATACTGTCCTATAATCAGTCTACCACACAGTGGAGCATGAGATTCCATAGTCGAAGTAAACGCACCATGACACTATCCACTATGGTATAGTGAGTGGCTCTGGGGTCAGGTCCATGTGCCCTTTAAGTTAATTCATGTCTTGAGCCTCTGTTTTCTCTTCTGTGAAGTGAGTACCTCTAATCCTAGGTCACTGAGGAGTCATAAGAAGAGCATTATTGTACAGAAGCCTTCGAGTGAAAACTCTCAAAACCTGTAACTCGGTTACTCAGATCTACCAGAGAGGAAGTGGTGTTTGACAGATGAGGCTGAGAGAAGGCCAGTGCGGAGAGTCTTGTGATAATCTAGCAGTGAGGTGCAGGCAAAATGGGGACCTCATTCAAGAGGCCTTACAAAATAGGAACCTTGACCCTGCTACTAACCTCATGGTGACCTTGGACCATAACTCTTCCTAATCTCAGTTTCTCTAACTGTGGACACAAGTAGTTCCTGTCTGGAAGATGGATTTACTTAGAGAGCCAGTTTAGGTCTGTCCCTGGCACATGACCCAGCCTCAGCAAATTGTTTCCCTTGAAATCCAACCACTCACGTTGCCCTGTCCACAGGGCTGGCTGTACCTGACACTGAGGGGCGACTCCACAGAAAGCCCCAGCAGGGAACAAGCATCTCGGGTAAAGGTCTCACAGATCTCAGCCCAGTGGCTGGTGTCCAGGAGGTGGCAGTAGGGCGACTTCTCCAAGCCCAGCCGCAGGTATACCAGGCTGCCCATCATCACCTGGATCTCTGCAAGGCAACCAGGCGCAGCTCAGCACGTGCAGGACCAAGGCACAGGAGGAAGCCGCTCCTCAGGGCTGGGTGCCCAGCCCCAGGGACAGTATGGCTGTGGAAGCAGGATGGGGAGCAAGCTGAACACCAAGGCTCTGAGGTGCCTGGCCTGGCCAGGCAGGGACTGAAATGTCTTCAGGTAAAACTGGTTTTCCCTAAAATCCAATGGAGCTATTTATGTGGGACCAGGACAGGCATCACCCTGTGTATCAGGAACGAGGGGTCCTGGTTCTCTTCTCATCCTTCAACTGCATCAGGGAACGAACCTCAAATCTCGGGGTGGCACTCACATCTATTTTAGAACACTAGCTAATACCTCTTTCTAAAAAACTTTCAAGAGGCATCTAGCTAAAATTTAATAACACTGATTGGTTTTCATGTTTACCTTTCAGTAAAATGTGTAGTAAATATGAAGGGAGCTAAAGAAAAATTACTAGCAGTGTGGTGGTTACTGATGGGGAACATCTGGAAGGTGAAACAAATGACTAAGGTTTAGAAATCCACATGTGAAGGAAGAGGGCTCAGGCAGGGACGTGCAGAGGAGGTGCTGAGGCAGAGCAGCATGAGGGCAGGTGAGACGTGGCACACATAAACCCAGTATGATGTGTGTGTGGGTATGGAACAAAGCTGGTGACAGGGATCGGAGGTGGTTCTGAGGTGAAGCTAGAAGGGTGTGACAGAGACAGTGAGGAAGAGCCTTGGGTTTGGAGTTCACCTTGGAGACAATGAAGGAGGGGTCAGAGTTCTCAGACTAGGAGCAGCACCCTGGTTAAATGCTGACATCTGCCAGAGCCCAGCAGCATCTACTACCCTAGGCACTTACCCCGCTGGTGCAGCCGAGCAAAGGGCTGGAAGTGCCTGGCATAGCTGAGGGCCTCCAGCTGCTTGTCAGGGCCACCAGCCAGGAGGTGAATAAAGTACAGTCGGTGCAGCTTGAACTCCAGCGAGCTGTTAAGCTCAAGCAGACGCTGCCTGTGGGAGATGGCCCATCTGGAAAGAAAGGGGCTCGTTGAGTATGGTGCTGGTGGGAGGAAAGGAGTCCCGAGGGAGGTGGGACGGAGGGGTGGGATCCAAAAGCCTACATGAAGCCACAAGACAGAGCTGAAGGTATGTCCAGTACACTGGGTGAGGTGAAGACCACAGACAAGCCCTGCCCACTGCTGTCCCACCCAAGGCCCACTTACTCCAACGCCGGTCCCAGGTCATGTTTGTGCAAAGCTTCTAGTATTCGATTCAACTCCAGGAAAGGCTGCTTGAAATCCAAGTCCACGTTCAGTGTAGACTCCTATGGGGAGAGCATGATCCCATCACTGGAGGACACTGTTTCCAAAATTCTGTTCTAATAAAACCTCATCTGTCTAAAACAGTCTGGAGACCTTGCATGAGGAGCTGTGGTCTCCTGCCAGCCACTTAGCCCCTCTTACTTCCAATTCAGTTTTGGGAAGCTAAGTACCACAGGGCAGACTATAACCTCACCCAGATAATGGAGACAGTCCCTCCGAGTCCCTCTGTTGAGAAGCATGGTGTGAAATTATTCCTTTTCAATCCTCTTAATTACTTTAAGAGAAAGGATACTTTACTTTTACTGCCAGTGTGCTTTAACACCTAACAGTGCTACTCTGTCATTTTACTAATCTCCCTTTTTAAGAAACTAATCACTTTACTAGTCCCCCTTGACTCAGAACCCTGCCTGGCAACCAACCCTAGTTAGAAATTAATGACTTCGCTTTTCACTGTATCTATTTTTAATTTTTTTTATTTATTGATTGATTTTAGAGAGACAGAGGGAGAGAGAGATCGATTTGTTGTTCCACTTATTTATGCATTCATTGGTTGATTGTTATATGTGCCCTGACCAGGGATCAAACCTGAAACCTTGGTATATCAGAAAAACGCTCTAACCAAATAAGCTACCTGGCCAGGGCTCACTGAGCTCCCTTCCATTTATGGCAGAAGACCTGATTTCCTTTCTAATATAAATTTATTTCAATAATAACAGGAATGTATTATAAAAAAATGATTGAGTAGAAAACAGAATAGGCAGGTCCCAGCACCTTCCCCACTGAGCCATTACCTGGCACAGCTCCTCAGCCACGCTGAGCATGCCCTGCTGGTACAGGTGCTCCACGATGGCCATCTGCAGGATCTGCTGCTGCTTCTCCCGGGAGTCCCACACTGCATCGGAGACTACACCGCATACCTCAGAGTCAAAGTTCTGACAAGGATGAGAGACAGGGCCCTGTGTCTTGGCACTCACATTCCTCACACTTGCTTTCCTGATAAGCCCTGGGACATACCAACTCCAGGTATCCCTGTCCCCACTCCAGGTGCCCACACGCTCACCCTATCAATGGCTTTGCCCACTCGGGAGACACTGCTGTGAATGTCCTTGTGGTCCGAAGCCAGTTTCTGCACGGTGTCTTTGATCTTCTGGCAACACTGGGACATCACCAAGGAGAGGGTGGCTGAGAGAGGGGTCCCCTGGAGAGCTGCAGAGAAACACTAGGAGTGAGTCAGGACACAGGAACAGAACTTGTCCCTGCTTCCTCTCCCCACAGAGGCCCAGGAGGCAGCCCTGAACTCCAGAGTGACTCAACTTCTGGCTCTAGCTGGTTTGGCTCAGTGGATAAGAGCCTCAGCCTGCGTACTGAAGGGTCCCGGGTTTTATTCTGGTCAAGGGCACACGCCTGGGTTGTAGGCTCAATCCCCAGTAGGGAGCGTGCAGGAGGCAGCCAACCAATGATTCTCATCCTTGGCTCTCTCCAGCCTCTCCCTTTCCCTTCCTCTCTGAAATCAATAAAATATATTTTCAAAAAGACTCAGCTTCTATGTCAGGTCCTGTCAGTTTTAAACTGCATGACTTCATTTCTGTCTTCATTTCCTCATCTATAAAATGGAGGAGATAGCACCAGCTTGTAGGTTGCTGAGAACTGAAGATGGTTTGGCACCTACTATGGGTAAGTACTTTATTTCGGCTCATTTAATCCTCACCCTCATGCTGTGTAGTGGGCACTATCCACGGCCTGTCCTGTAGCTGAGGCAGTAACTTGCCAGGTGACACAGCAGTGATAGATTTAACGTCTGTGCTCCTCACCACCACACTGATGGCTCTTGATTATCCTGAGTGAGATGCCCTGTGTGGGAAGGCTTTGAACCTTAAAACACTGTCCTCACATGAATGCCTCTTATCAACTAGAGCACACCAGGTGGGCCAGGGGCGGCCAGGGAAGCTCAGGGATTCCTGGATCAGGATTCCAGCTCGAAGTGGTTTCTCCCTCATGGCCAGGGTAGAGCCAGACCAACCACCAAGAGACTTGGAGAAAAGAGTAAACTGGGCATTGGACCCTTCTTCAGGACTAGCATCTATACCACTTCTCTAGTTGCATCACCTCGGTTCAGGGAAGAGATGTGACCAGAGAGGGCCAGGGAGACTTGCAGCTCTGAGAGCAGAAGCCCTGGAAGAGAGATGCATTCTGCCAGGCTGCTGAACAAACAAAATGTGAACAGGAGCTGTTGGAGCACATGGGCATCTCGGGGGAGCAGCCTCTAAGAATGAAGCCAGGGTGGACTGAGGGGTCACATGGGTACCTGAATGCAGCCGGGCCTGGACCCTTCAGTTACCTGAATCCATAAATCCAGCTCCTTTGATTTGTGTGTATGTTTGTTTACACTAGTCTGAGCTGGGTTTCTGTCCTTATAAGTGAATGAGTCCGGAAAAATACAAAAAGGAGGTGGTGGCTGGGCCACCCATCTACCCCAGGAAGACACTCCACTGCCAGCATCAGCACTGCTCTCCGAAAGCCCAGCTTGCCACTCTTTTCTCACATTTTGCTCCCCCTTGGTCACAGAGGGCCACACTGCACATTCTCTAGCCACGTCTCCTTTAGAACAAAGCAACACTCTTAAGAAACCAACACCTTTTTAACCTGGAATCCCCCAATTTCCACTGCCAAGGACCCACAGACAACCATTAGTCCTGACAAATCCCCATCTGAGAAGAAACCCTCTCCCTGTGAACACACTGCAGCCATAGCCACCTGTTAACCAAGAGCACAGATAGTGTGAGTTTTGGATAAGTAAAAGAAAAGTGTTTCTTCCACAGTTAACAGATTCCATCAAAAGCATGGCACAGCCCGAACCGGTTTGGCTCAGTGGATAGAGCATCAGCCTGCGGACTCAAGGGTCCCAGGTTCAATTCCGGTCAAGGGCATGTACTTTGGTTGTGGGCACATACCCAATAGGGAATGTGCAGGAGGCAGCTGATTGATGTTTCTCTCTCATCGATGTTTCTAACTCTCTATCCTTCTCCCTTCCTCTCTGTAAAAAAAAAAAAAAAAAAAAAAAATCAATAAAATATATTTTTTAAAAATAAATAAATTACTGTTTAAAAAAAAAAAGCATGGCACAACCACCCTGGCTGGTGTGACTCAGTTGGAGTGTCATCCTGTGTACCAAAAGGTGGTGCGTGCGTTCGATCCCCGGTCAGGGCACATACCCAGGTTGCAGGTTCGATCCCCGGTCAAGGCATGTGTAGGAGGTACCTGATCAATCTCTTCCCCTTCCTCTTTCTGAAATCAATTAAAAAAAAAAAAAAAAAAGCATGGCACAAGTACATAATGGTAAGAGAATGGGGCAGAATCCCTATGTACTGATACAGAACACTCCCCAAGACAGACTGTGTAGGGGAAAGAGCAAGGTGTTCCCTGTGTGTGAAAAAAAGGAGGGGGAATCACTTCTACACGACATCTACGTGTGCACACAGATGCTGCATACAAGGGCACCTGAGAAACATAATGGGATGACTATTGGAGAGAGGCACAGAAATTGGGAATCAGAGGTGAAGGGGAGACACTTTTCACTCTCAGCCTTTTTGACCTCGAAGTCTTTCCCATGTGCATACATTTTTTAAAATCTTTATTGTTGAAAGTATTACATATGTCCCCCTTTTTCCCCATTGACTCCTTCTAGCCCACACCCACCTGCACGCATTCTTTAAGAAATAAAAAGGAAACAGACTCTACTTTGTAGATTTGTTTTTCTCAGTGGTACTAAGTATAGCAATTCTGAAAATACTTTCCATGTATTATAGAAATTGAGCAGATGAGAAATGTATCAGCAGTCAGCCTTCTCACTGTTGGAGAAGAGAGATGCAGCTATGGATGGGGGCAGTCTGGGAGGAACCCCGTGATACTGAATTATAATTGAAGGCATCCTTGTAGATGCATTGCCTGCAATATACTAAGACAGATGGATGGATAGAAAAGAATAAAAAAGATCCATTTCCTTAAAAAACCCTAAAAACAATGACACCTCAGTAACAACCTAGATCATGGTTTCCAAATACCATTACCCACCAAAAGAACCATGGCTACTTGCAAAAATGACTGATTCCAGGTAATATCTTATTGTGCCAGGAAATAAGGGAGTGCTGAAAAAAATAACAAGTAATAAATTTAAAAGATAAAAAAGGACACAGAAGTGAAAGAAGAGTGCTGAGATAATTGAATATTCACGTGTAAAAAATTAAGCTGAACCTTACACCATACACAAAAATTAACTCAAAATGGATCAAAGAGCAAGTGTAAAAGCCCAAACTATAAAACTCTTAGACAAAACAGAGGTGTAAATCTTCATAATCATGGATTGGGCAGTGGTTTCTTAGATATGACAATAAAAGCATAAGCAACCAAAGAAAAAATAAAGTGAACTTTAATCAATATTAAAAACTTTTGTGCTTTGACTGTTGAACCTTAGAGGGAAGGCAGGGGAGGTGGGTGGGTGGGAAGAGATCAACCAAAGAACTTGTGTGCATTTATGCATGACCCATGGACACTGACAATAAGGTGGTAAAGGCCTGGGGCCAGGGGCAGGATGGGCTAGAAGGGGTCAATAGGGGGGAAAAAGGGGACATATGTAATACTACTTTCAACAATAAAGATTAAAAAACAACAACAAAGAAACAACAAACAAAAATAATAATAAAGAGTACCATTTGTTCATTAAAAAAGACACAACAAAAAAAAACTTTTGTGCTTCAAACAACACTATCAAGAAGTGAGAACAACCCGGGCATGTGCCCTGACCGGAAATCAAACAGTGACCTCCTGGTTCATAGGTCAACACTCACTCTCTGAGCCACATCAGCTAGTCTATTTATTTTTTGTTTTTAAGGGAAAAAAAGTTTTAACAGAGTTACCATATGACACAGCACAGGAAAAAGAAGTAGCTCTTCACTCTACAATAGGGATGAACCTTGAAAACATTATGCTAATTGAAAGAATACAAAATGACACATATTGTCTGATTCCATTTATTTTTTTATTTTAATCCTCACCTGAGGATATTTTTCCCATTGATTTCTAAAGAGAGTGCAAGGGAGGAAGAGAGGAGAGTGAGAGAAAGACAGAAACATCGACGTGAGAGAAACACATCGATTGGTTGCCTCCCACTTGATGCACACCTATGGGAGCTGGTGAACTTGCAAACTGCAACTGAGGTATGTGTCCTTGACTGGGAATGGAACCACCACCCTCCAGTCACAGGCATATGTTCTAACCACTGAGAAAAACCGGCCAGGGCTGTACAATTCCACTTACTAGTATATGTGTCCAAAGTAGGTAAGTCCATAGAAAGCAGATTAATGGCTGCCAAGGGCTGGGGGAGAGGGAGGAATGGAGGAGATATTGTCTCTTTTGGGGGTGATAAAAATGCTCTGAAATTACATGGTCATAATGTTTTTACAACTCTGTAAATACACTAAAATCACCAAACTGTACCCTTTAAAGGCTGTTGTGGGTTTTTTTATGTGAATCAGCTCAATTTTTTTAAAAAAATGACATAGGAACTAGGGAATACCTCTGGGCAAATCTAACACAATTTGAGCATCAAAATGTTTAACAATAATGCAGTATAACCCATTGGATAAGAAGTTCTGAGTGAGAACTAATAATAAATATATATGTGGGAGAAGGGAAAGTTTTTCCCTTATAGTTGAATGCCAAGTAATAGATATATGAGGAATGAGCAGGAAAAGTCACCCTGTTACTAAGTAGCTTTAGGGTATCCTAGGCCCACAGGAAGGCAGGAATGGGGTTCTGGGGTTGAGGGGGGATAGACACCCACCTGCACTGGCCAGCTCAGCCCGAAGCTGTCCTACGTAATGCAGCAGCTCCTCCAGGCTCTGCTCGCAGTGCTGCCCGTAGGTCAGGAACTTCTGTAGGACCTTGTCCACCTCTCTCTCCACGCTCTCACACTGCTCCATGGTGGCCTCTGCCTGGGGGCAGGAGGAGGGTCCAGTGTCAAGCCCCACTTGGGGGACACAATGGGGAGGGCTCCCAGATTCCACTTACCACACCCATATCATATATCAATGCTCAAAACTGCCCAGCGTAACATATCTGTCCACAGCTCCATCAGCCCTAGCCAGGGTGCTAGTGGAGTGTGCAGGCAGGTGTGAGGGCAGGGGTTTTTTGACTCATGGTGAGAAAACTCTGTTTCCAACTCTTTTCACTCTACAATCCTCTCTCATCTCTCTCTCTCTCCCCCCTCTTTTTTAATGTTTTTACTGAGGGGGAGAGAGAGAGAGAGAGAGAGAAGAAACATCTATGAGAGAGAAACATCAACCAGCTGCCTCCTGCACACCCTTTACTGGGGATAAAGCCCGAAATCCAGGCATGTGCTCTGACCAGAATGGAAAAGGTGACACCTATGGTTCAAAGATCAATGCCACACCAGCTGGGCCACACAAGCCTTCTTTCTCTTCCTTGACTACATTCACTTTATTTCTTCCTCAGGGCCTTTGCACTGGCTGTTCCTTCTGCCTGGAACAGTCTTCTCCCAAATCTTCTCCATGTTTGGCTCCTTGAAGTCTCAAACTTCATCCCTTCAGAGATGGTCTCCTAGACCCAGTACCCCGCTGCCCCACCCCCACACCATTCACTCTATCATATTACCCTTTTCCTTACAGATCTCTAGTTGAAGTTCCTTTTTTTTTAAATATACATTTTTATTGATTTCAGAGAGGAAGGGAGAGGGAGGAGAGATAGAAACATCAATAAGAGAGAATCATTGGTCAGCTGCCTCCTGCACGCCCCCTTCTGGGGATTGAGCCTGCAACCCGGGCATGTGCACTGACTGGGAAAAGAACCTGGAACCCTTCAGTCCGCAGGCCTATCCACTAAGCCAAACCCGCTAGAGCTGGTTGAAGTTTCCATCTTTCTTTTGTCATTAACCAAAATTGAGGGGACGAAAAGGCCCACTATTTTCCCTGGAATACAGCCCCTGCTGGGAGTTTCACCTGCATTAACGCAAATGACTGTCAAACTCTTACTCATGCTCCAGAAGACCCTGACCTAATGCCCTGCCTGGCCCCTCATCCCAGCCAGGTCCCAGCCGGGTCGCACTAGGACGGGATGTCTGAGTTCGAGCGATTCCCCCGACAGAATCGATGCCTCGCGTGTCCTGGGAGTCTGTGGGGCTTCAGTTCTCGGCCGGAGCCCACGACTACGGAGCAAACAAGTCCAAGGGCGGACTGGGGCGGAGACTTAGTCGAGGGACTTCGGGGGAGGCCCAAGGCCTGGGAGCCCGGCTGAGCTGCCGTCCCCCGGGCCCCTCCACGCCTGCCCTCGGCCCGCACCTCCAGGCCCGAACACCGCGGCTCTCACCTGCTGCTGCAGCCGGGACCCCGGCTTCCGGCGCTGCTGTCATCGGACCGGAAGCCGCGGCGGTTGCTCCGCGGATCCGGACTCGCCCACTCGTAGCTTCGCGGAGGGGTGGCCGTCCCGCAGGGCCGCGGCTCTCCGCCTGGGTGCCGAGCCTCACCTTCCCGCGCGCCCAGAGTGGAGTCGCCCACAGAAGCGGGTGGAGGCGGGAAGCCGCACCCGGCTCAGCCCGGGCGTACGCCGGAGCCCCAGTGCCCGAGGCTGCAGCTGGACCTTGACCCTCCGCGTCTGCGGGAAGGGATCGGACCCAACCGCTCGCTGGCCCGGGAGGTTTGGGGGTGCATGGGGCTGGCGGGGCGGCTTCCTTACCGGGAAGAAGCGCGTGGCCGGCCCGCTCGCCCCCCACAACTCGGTCCCAGCGTCCCGCTTCGCGCTCTGAAGCCCTAAACCGATGACTGTTCAACCCCGCCCCCCGCCCTCTGACCTCACTCAAAGGAGACTACCCCACGGCAAGGGTGCGACAGGCCCTCCCGCGATGGCTCCTTGATGCTCTTTTTGACATATCAGATGATATTTAAAAGAAAAGTCACTTTTTTTTCTGTCCCTAAGTCGGTACTTAACCTATCCATTGGTCATTCAACAAGAGGATTAGACCGCTGGGGTGAGGGTACCCAGCCAGTCCCTGCTCTGCCACCCCCCAGCAGTTGTCCCTCCTGGGCGAACGGGGGGTGGGGAGGGGTGGTGGAGGGAGAGACCGGGCTGTACAATTGTCCTGAAGAGGAAGGGTGACCCCAAACCCAGGCCTGGACTGAATTCACACTCCACCCAGAGCAAGGGGTTGCTCTCGAGGGACAGGGCAGAGGAATCCCCCCCCCCCCGCCCCCGCCACAAGCCTTCGAGACCTGAACTAGAAAAGAACCCAAGCCCAGCCGTTGTGGCTCCGTCGTTGAGCGGCGACCTATGAACCAGGAGGTCACGGTTGGATTCCTGGTCAGGGCACACCTCTGGGTTGCGGGCTTGATCCCCAGTAGGGGGCGTGGAGGAAGCAGCCAATCAATGACTCTTTTTTCATCATTGTTCCTTTGTCCTCTCTCTGAAATCAATTAAAGAAAAGAAAAAAAAAACGCCCAAGAGAAAAGGCTTGGTATCGGTTTTGGTTTTCCTGACCTTCTGCTCCCTTTCCGTGTCAGTTTCATTCCAGGGCAACCTCCCACCCCCTTCAACCCTCCAGGCTTCCTCCCCAACCTTCACCCCCAAGCACCCTTGCACAATCTTGTTTGTTTTCTGTATAACACTTGCACAAACCAGTTTTTAAAAAAATAGCATTTGACTTAAAATTATCTTGTGTGTTTGTTCATTCTGTCTTTTGGCCCCTAACACACCTCCCCTTAAGAATAAAAGCCCCGTGTGGACCAGGACTTGGTACTCAGTACTGCTGTATCCCCAACACCATGTACTTGGAATACCTTAAGCTCAGAAATACTCTGAGGTACCTAATATCCTCCAATGGCTCCAAAACCTTCTGCAACACGCAGAGAAAGGGCAGTCCAGAGCCCCATATCCTGGCGAGTCCGGTCTGTGCACACCGAGCCTGGGTGGTCCTGGCCTACGCCTGAGTTTGGGGGCGGAGAGTTGAGTGAGCCTAGCCTGGGGCCAACCGCTGAGGCCCAGGCCGCCTCCGCCTCCGCCTCCGAGCCAACTGGACCCCACCGGTTTTCCAGAGCGCCCCAGGCTTTCCCACTTCCTCTGGAGGAGCCAGACTGGACCTGCCAGCTAGGCTAGGTCTGAGCAAAGCCCAGCTTCTTTGAGGACTTTGAATGCCCGGCTGACACCTCAGGCAGTTTCCCCTTGGTCATTGCTTCCCCAGGATGTGGTTCTCCTTGCATCTCTGTTTTGTCACTTTACAGTGTGCACCAAGTTTTATTACATAGTTGATTTTGTCAATTTTACCCCTTTGGGATTGTGTTTGTTTTTGTTGGGAGAAGAGGCTGCTTCAGAGCAGAAAAACAGCTGTTCTCCACCAATTCAATAATAGTCTGTTTAACCTTTTGCTAGTTTCCTAGGATTTGTTTTTAAAAATTTAACTCTTTGGCCAAAACCGATTTGGCTCAGTGGATAGAGCATCAGCCTGCGGACTGAAAGGTCCCGGGTCCGATTCCAGTCAAGGGCATGTACCTTGGTTGCGGGCACATCCCCAGTGGGAGGTGTGCAGGAGGCAGCTGATCGGTTTCTAACTCTCTATATCTCTCCCTTCCTCTCTGTAAAAAAACAATAAAAAATATTTTTAAAAAAAATTTAACTCTTTGGTATAACCCTCCAGGCCTCCTCCCCAATTTACATGTCCATTTCATTTTGCACGTGGAAGTGCAATGTCTGACATTGTTTTCCCACATTTTTGTCCAGTTATCACAGCACCTCTTACTAAATAATCCTTCTTACCTTCTCATTTTGAAGTCCTTCATCATCATCATTAGAATTTTCTGCAATATGGAATCTATTTCTGGCTCTTCATTGTTTCCATTGAAGCCGTTTTATTTTTACATCAATGTCATATTGTTTTACTTGCTACTTTGTAATGTTCTAATATGTGGTGGGATTAAATAAGGCTCACAAAAAGTGGGGGGAAAGAAACAAGGTAATTAAGAAAGCAGGTCACTGGTTGCCTAGGGGTAGAGGTTAAGGGCTGACTACAGAGGGGCACAGAGGAATTTGGGGGGGAAGCCGGAACTATTTCATATCTTGACTGTAGGGTTAGTTATACAACTCTGCATTTGCCAAAGCTCTAAAAACTGAACTCTAAAAAAGATGAGTTTTCCTGTATGTAAATTATACCTTAAAATGGGAGAAGGGAAACAGATACACAAAGAACACACTAGATAAATCCTTTTAAAAAAAAGTTCTTGACCTAAATGGCAAGCCCTGGAATGCTCCCTGAAAATACAGCTTTCCTTCCCTCAAAGTGAGTCCTCCCCTGCGAGCTGGTGGGTGGTGGCAGCAGCCGGTGATGCACGCACTGCTTGCCCTCTGAAGAACCTGGGAGCGTCAAGTCTCATCACACGGAGCTCAAGTTGCCAGCACAGGCCGTCTCTTCCTTCCACCCTCCAGGCGGCTCCCAACAAGTCTCTGCTTCTTCTCCCGGTTCAGGCCAGGAGTGGCTACATCATTTGCAGACCCCAGAGCAAAATGAAAATGAGGCCTCTTGTTCAAACATCATTAAGAAGTTCAAGATGGCAATAGCAGAGCATTGCACCAAAGTGTACGGCCCTTCTGTGTGTGGGACCTTACATGACCACACAGGTCACACACACACATAAAGCTAGTCCTGGTTCTGGCCCTTCCCTTTGGCTGCGGTTGGAACCCACCCACAGTCACAGGAAATGAAGTCTCCCTGTCAGACAGAACCCTCCCCCAGGCCTGCCCCACGCTTCCCTGTGTCCCAAGTCCAGGCCCGTCCTAGATGCCCTCATCCATGATGCTCCTGAGGAAACCCCAACTCCCCTCTTCAGTGAAGCTTACCTGTTAAAGAAAAAATCAAAAGCACTGGCCGGTGTTCTCAGTGTTTAGAGCACTGGCCCGAGCACCAAGTGGTCACGGGTTTATTCCCGGTCAAGGGCACATGCTTGGTTTGCAACCAATCGATGTCTCTCTCACATCCATGTTTCTCTTTCTCTCTCCCCTTCCCTCTTTCACTATCTCAAAAAAGTCAATGGAAAAAATATCCTCGGGTGAGGATTAACACAAATAAAAGGGGGGGGGGATAAAGAAAAAAATTTACTCATGACACTTGTTAGAATGGTAAGGAAGTCTTTATTCAAGAAGGACTACAGCGATGGAGATTTGTAGTAGGGGACAGAGAGTGGGCTCAACTCCATACACAACAAGGAAAAATAGAATTTATGGCCAAGGACCAGACTGGGGGTCAGTGGGTGGAAAATTACTAAGCCCGGCTGGCGTAGCTTAGTGGTTGAGAGTCTCGACCTGTGAACCAGGAAATCAAGGTTTGATTCCCGGTCAGGGCACATGCCAGGGTTTCAGGCTTGATCCCCAATGGGGGCACATGCAGGAGGCAGCCAATCAATGATACTCTCTCATCATTGATGTTTCCATCTCTCTCTCCCTCTTCTTTCCTCTCTGAAATCAATAAAAATATATGTTTTAAAAAGAAAAGAAAATCACTAAGAGAAAACCTCAGGGGATAGAGGGCATTCTGGCTAAAAAGACCACAGGATTCTCACTGAAGGCAGGCCAGTGACCCTCGGAGGATGAGAAACCAAATTAAATGTGCAGGGTGATCTAGTATAGAGGATGGGCAATTATGGCTAAACTAAGGATTCTTGCTAGAACTGGACTGAACAAGAAAGGACACCTTCCAAGGTCAGACCTCGTCAAAAAGAGCTCAGAAGAACCTAACAAGCCCTGGCTGTTGGTTGGGTTTCATCCATGCACCAAACATTTGCAGGTCAGGGCACAAGCCGGAGTTTTGTGATGGATTCCCAGCAGGGGGCGTGCAGGAGGCAGCCAATCAAAGTTTTTTTTGTTGTTAATTCTCACCAGAGGATATTTTTTCCATCAATGTTGTGCTGTCGCATGGATGTTTCTCTCTCTCCCTTCCTCTGTCTCAAAAAATTAATTTAAGAAATTAAAATAGCTTAACCAAAGCTATTTGGCCAACCTTTGTCACCTCCACTCCATCACCTGGATAAGTGAGCCCACTCTCCTTCTGAACTCCCATGGCACTCCCACCTCATCTCACGTGACATATTTCACTTTTGTTGTAGGAAACCACACATTCTTTTTCTTTTCTGAATCCAATATAATGGGTGAAGCCCAGCCCCACGAGGTGATGGATTGCCACTGTGGGGCCTGCATCGTCTTTGGAGACAGGATCGCTATACCTACAGCCCCAGCCCCCCAGTCTTAGAAATTTCCTCTCATGCTCCCTCTGTCTCCTTCACTGACTTGATGGCCATATTTGCACTGTCCTCTCTGAAATCAATAAAAATATATGTTTTAAAAAGAGAGTCTCAACCTGTGTCTCCTTCTTCTACCCACCGGGGAAAGGTCCAAGAAGGCAGAGGCCATGGCCACCTCAGCTTCCTCACCTGGGAACCACGCCAGACCCTGGGGGAGGCAGCAATACATCACTGTGCAGTGAGTAGCACCTAGCTCTGGCACCCTGGAGCTTGACAAACCTGGTTCACATCTGATGCCCATGGAGGAATGAACACTCGGAGCAGGAACCTTTCCCACCAGCTCAAACCCATGTCCGTCAGGGGCGGGGTCTGGTCCCTCTGGACTCCAAAGCTCCCCAGCGCTTTCTGGGGTTGGAGCCAGAGCAGCTCTAGGAATAAAAACAAGACATGAGCCCAGCCGGTGTGGCTCAGTGGTTGAGCATCTACCTATGAACCAGGAGGTTACGATTTGATTCCTGGTAAGGGCACATGCCCAGGTTGCAAGCTCAGTCCTCAGTGTGAGACGTGCAGGGGGCAGCCAATCAATGATTCGCTCTCATCATTGATGTTTCTATCTCTCTCCCTCTCCCTCTCTGAAATCAATAAAAAATATATTACAAAACAAACAACAAAAACAAGACATAGCTCTGGCCGGGCAAGGCCCACAGTCCAGAGATGAAGGGACAATTCCAGCAGCATAGAGAGAGCTGGTGGAGAAGCATATGGGGGCTATGGGCACAGGAGGTGGACTGCCCTGATGTCAGGAAAGGCTTCCCTGTCCAGCCGACGTGGCTCAGTGGTTGAGCATCCACCTTTGAACCAGGTCATGGTTCAATTCCCGGTCAGGGCATGATTCCCAGTGGGGGGCGTGCAGGATGCAGCTGCTCAATGATTCTCTCTCGTTACTGATATTTCTGTCTCTCTCTCTGAAATCAATAAAAATATAATATTTTTTAAAAAGAAAAAAGCTTCCTTGATGAGACAAGATCTGAGCACAGTGAGGGGGCTTTGCCTAGGGAAGGAAGGCCCAGAGGGCTGCTAGGATCAGAAGGGGCACCACTATCAGTGACTCAGCGGGCTGGACTGCCAGAGGCTTCAAGTGACAGGCTGAGGGGCCCAGGGAGCATGACACCATCTGAGCTGAGAAAAGGAGGGACCAGGGGTAGGGAGCCCAGGGTGGGGCTCACCACAGTTCTGAAGAATTGGCTGCCTGGGCCTATTCTGCTGGTGGAGGGGGCCCTAGGGGCCTGCCAGGGGCAGGAGGGAAGAGCTGCCCTGAAGCAGTAGCCACTACAGTGGCACCTGTAATTGTCTGGTCCCAAAGCCCTAGAGCCACCAAGCTGGCTTGGGGACTTGGAACTGGTTCGCCAGGCAGGGATGAGCTAATAGGGATTAAGTTTCCTCTGAGACACCTCAGCTTGGCTCTCTTGAGCCCTCCCCCTGCATCTGGGCCTGGTCTTGGTTTCTGGCATAGCTGCCAAGTTTTGGTACCGCCCACCCACTCCCCACTGGCAGTACTGGCAGGCCCAGCTCTCTAATTGCTGGGTGAGGAGCTGTTCTGCAGAGGTGGTACATGGAAAAGTGGACCCTGGCCATTGCAGGGCATGTGGGCACCCAGTCCAACTTGCTCCAGGCCTTGAGGAGAGAGTGGCCCAGACTTCAGGCCAGCACTCAGCTGTGGGGGCGGAAGGGGCCCTCCTGAGGGCCACTGGCCCAGAAACCTTGGTTTGGGAGGGTCTGAAATGGATACTAAGGCCTGTGGGGAACTGACCCAGGTGTTCCCTTTCCCTCCCCAGGCTGAGGGGTGGGCCTAGATGAGTCTCAGCTAGGCCCAGGGGTATGTCCTGGCTACAGGTTCCACTAGCTAAAGGGACTGGAGCCAGGGGGCAAGTAATGGAGCAGAGGGGAGCAGCAGGAAGCAGCCCAGGAGCCCCAAACACACCCCCTCAGACACACCTACCACCCACAGCACATTTCTAAACACACCTGCCACTCACAGGGCCAGACACACCATCCCCTTGGCAGTCAATTCACACACCCCTCTCCACCCTGAAGAGGCAGGGCACACTGGCTCACACTCTACAGCCCAATTCACACCCCATGCACAGGCCCCACCTGCTGGGGCCTGAGTGGCTGCCAGGCTTGGCTAGGAGGGCAGGGCACAGCCACTGGGAGCAAACTGGAGAATCTCTTCTGAGAAGTGCCTGCCCCACCAGAACAGACACTGGGAGGGGAGAAGTCTCTCTGTGTGCTGCTTCCCCTGGGGCAGAAAGATTCAAACCTGAGCCCCCATGCCCTGGCAGCCTAACAGTGCCTGGCAGAAGAGAAGCCCTCAATACGTGGCAGCAGTCACAATGATTCACCTGTAAGGGCGCCGAGCTTCACTACAAGGGCAAGGGGTGGGGAGATGCTACCTGCACAGCCAGTCTGGGTCTGTGCACCACGCCACCCTCCAGGAGAGGGCAAAGGCCCAGAGAGGAAGCCAGGTATCTGAAACGCAGGGACTACTTTTCAGAATACAAATGAGCTCATATCTCACCCCTGCTTAAAAATACTCCAGGGTCCTCCATGCTTATGGGGAAATGTCCACGTTCCTTGCAGTGGCAAAGGCCCATTACCCACTGACCCACAAGCTTTCTCTGCCTGTCTCCCGCACCTTCCCAAAGCCCCAGCTCTATGTAGGGGGGTGGTGAACCACAGCCAGAAAGGAAGGTGAGAGGTGGGTTCTGGGAGGGACAGGTCCCTACAGGAGCCTTAGGGAGTTCCAGAAGAGCCTGTCTTAGGCTAGCCCTAAACCCAGCAGGGGCCTGGGCACTGGGGCTGACTTTCCACCAAGAGAACGTTTCATGTTCTAGCAATGCCTTGGGTGACTTGCCCTTTTGTTTTCCTGGGTTCCCTGGCATCGTTCCTTCTGAAAAATCCCACTGGTGCTGAAGAAAGGAATTTCAGCCCACACGGCAGCTACGGAACCATGTGGTGCTGGGGCAAAGAGGATGACTCCTCCACTTGCCAACACACGTGCCCAGCAGCTGTGCACACAGGAACTGGGTACAACCTCCCACTGACCAGGACTCTGGGAGGAGCTATAGTCCAGGTCCACAGCCCCCAACCCCAACCATCCTTGATCTAGGCCAGGGGCAGGCCCAACGTATCACCAAGGGCCCCTCATAGAAAACGTGGTTTTATTCTGGCGGAGGCCAATGTTATTTTCCCAGCCTTCCTCCCTCATGCCTGCCCATCTACATCTTGAGCGCCTCATCTCCCAGTCTCCCTTTCCTAGGGCCACACCTACTCCAGGAGCAGGCTGGGCCCTGCAGGGGTACTTTTCAGCCAGGTGGGCCTGGGCCTGGCTCCTGCTGCTGGCACCCTCCCCAGCCCACAGCCCCACTGGGATCCCTCCTCTCGGTGAGCCTCCCTGTCCCTGGCTGGCTTCAGCAGATTCTGCCCCAGATCAATGTCAGGAAGGAGCCGGCTGTCTCAGGGAGGGCTTGCCCAAGCCTTCTTCTGACAGTGCTTCTGCTGTCAGCTCTCTCCACTGGCCTCAGATCTTGGAGGACTCAAGCCGAGGACTCCAGGGCGTGGAGGGCTCCCGCAGCGCCTGCAATTCCTGTTCCAGTGCCTGGTTGCGGCGGTACATGTCCATGTAGCCCCCCTGGATCTCTCGCTGGTAGCGCAGCACCCGCTCCTTCTCCTCCTGCCAGGTCCGCCGCTCCTGCTCGAAGCGTAGCGCCTGCTCTTGGCCCCGGAGTCGCTCTTGCAGCAGCTCAGCCCGCAGCTGCTCGGCACCATCCCTGGCCTCACTGCCTCCTGTCTCCCCCAGCAGCCCTCGGCTCTTGCAGTCATCAGTCTCACAACTACCTGGGGCTTCCTCCCGGGGGGCCTGCTCCTGCAGGCTCCGCACAGCCTCGCGCAGCCGGGCCAGCTCTGCGTCCTGGGCCTGGGCTTGTGCCCGGCTGCCCCGAAGTTGTGTCTTTAGGCTGAAGATCTCAGCCAGCTTCTGCGCCAGCTCAGCCTGGGCCTCCCGCAGCTGCTGCTTCAGGAGGCTAATCTCCGCTGCCTTCTGGCACACCTGGAAGGGGCACAGAAGGGGCGAGTGCCAAGCAAGGCTGGGTCAGGGGGCTGGCTGGGGGTAGGCAGAGGAGGGGGCTGCAGAAATGGGGACAGGAGAGTTCCTGAGAGCCCGGTCTCTCACCTCCCATCGTGCTTCCTCCTCTGGCCGAGTGTTGGGGTCAGCATCTGGGGGCCGATGCTCAGCGGCCAGGCCCTGCTGTGCCCGCAGCTCCTTGCGCAGGCGACGCTGCTCCTGCTGGGCCATGAAGAGTTGTAGCTGGAGGTTTCTCTCGCTGCGCTCAGCCTTCTGGGCCACCTCGTGCAGCCGCTCCAGGTATAGGCGCTTCAGCTCAGACAGCCACAGACGCTGGCGTTCCTCCAGCACCTGCCAAGGGAAAGAGGCACCTGATAGCCGCAGCCTACGTCCTGTACCCAAAAACCACAGGACCAGGGCCCAACGCCCTGGCCACACGTGCCCTACCCTGGGATGCCCTCCAGAGGTGAAGTGTCCCCAACATATTCCCCCTTCCCCCCCAGGGAGTCTCTCCCTCCCTCTTATACAACCCCAGCAAGAACCATGAGTGACCCAACATCCCACCATGTGGGGTGGGGGGAGAGGAGCTGATGCATCTCCTTCTTTCTCTCATGTCCAGAGTCTTGTGGGGGAACTGGCTGAGGATTCTGCCCAGTACTCCAATGCCAAGGGATAGAACAGGACCCCAGGCAGAGGCTGCCCTCACCTGTGTGAAGTGATTGATGCCATCCTGGTCACTGAGGCCTCTCTTAAGATCCTCACAGGTGTCGGGAAGCATGGCCACCACCTCCTCGGCAGTGTGGCAAGAGAGCTCATAGGGCGGCGGGGGCTCAGGCAGGCAGTTCAACCCGGCCAGTGGCCCAGCCTCCTTTGGGCTCCGAGAGGCACGATCCAGAGAGCCCCCAAGGTGGTTAATGTGGCCCAGGGAGGAACTGAAGGGGCCAGGGCCCATGCCAGGACTTCGGCTAAAGCTGCCCCCACTGGAGGAGTCAGACAGGCTGGGCTCGGGTTCAGGGCCGCCCTCTTCCAGGCTGAGGGCATGCAGCAGCTGGGCACGGGCCTGTGCCTGACTGGCCCGGGGCCCTGGGCTCAGGGGTGGGTGGCAGGCCACAGTGTGCAGACTGCCGTTGCTGCGCCACAGCTTCTGGCCCTTGTGGGCCGCCAGGCTCTGCATGGACAGGAAGCCTTTCCCGGTGCCCGCCACAGGCTTGAACACCGATGGCCGAATACGGCACTGCCAGGAAGAGAGGGCAGAGTAAGGCCCTGGGCTAACAGCACTGCCCTACGATGCTCCCACAGCCCTGGGGGTCCTTTCAGACATGGGGTGCCTGCCAGTGGGAAGCAATGAGCAGGCTAGTCCATAGCAGGACTTTCAGGTCCAACCCCTGTCCCAGCGCCGAGGTCTCCAAGGAGGCCCCAAGTTCCCCATCCCATCCTCCCACCCTAGGGAGGGGTTTGGGCAGAGGTGCACCTTGTCAAAACGTCCCCGCTCGGGCAGCGAGGTCTTGCTGAAGTCACCGGCCCGGGGATGTTCCTGGTAGTAGAGGGTGGCATAGTCGGCAGGCTCATTCCGAGCAGCCCTCTTGGTGGTCTTGCCGTCTTTCTTAGGGAGGTGCAAGTAGCTGAGGAGCTCCCGTTGGCCCAAGCCCTTCCGGAGGAGCCCATCAGGCTGGCGGGAGCCTCGGGATCCCTCAAGTGCTGCCCGTAGCTCTTCAGGGGAGAAGTCCTGCCGTTCCAACAGGCTGCCCACGCTGCCCATGGCAATGCCAGCAGGGCCTGGGGCTGTGTCCATGAAGTTTCAACACGGCACAGGCAGCTGCTTCTAGAGATCAAGAGGCTCTATCAGGGGCAGGTGGTTGCTTGCTGCCCACCTGCCCTTGATGCCCTAAAACCAGGTGCTTGTTCTGTGTCAGCTCCCCATCTGGCCCAGGCCCAGGAGAGGCAGCTATGGATATGGAGAGAATGCAGCACAGAATACCTAGGCTAGCAAGAAGGAGGGCACAAGCCCTAAAGCCACCTACCCGGTACCCCAGCATCAGCTAGCAGCTGGTGTGTGATTGGGGGTGGGGAGGTATGGATGAGGGGAGGCATTGAAACAGCAGGATAGGACCCTTCCCAGGACTGGGCCAGTTGAGGGCTCAGGCTCTGTCTGACTCTGACCCCCACAATTTGGGAAGTAGGCAGAGGACACAGGGAACCAGGGCCAGCCACCTCAGATACTCCATTCCTTCTTCTTTTCTTGGGAGAGGGGAAACCCAGTTCAGCCCTCTTCCTGCAGAGAGTGAGTTCCCCAAGGGAAGCACCTGGCATGGGTGGGATTGCACCAGGCAGTGTGAGGGATACAAACAGGAAGGGCCCGAGGGGAGGAAGGATGGAGGGAACAATGGCCACAGTTTCCGGAACAGGTGTTCACATCGGGCCATGGGGAGAGGCAGGGGGAAGGGGCAGCCAGAGCCCCTGCCAGCCCTTACATATACATTAGAGAGCTCACCACCAGGTGTGAGGATGGGGGCAGGGGTATCTCTAAATCTTGACCCTGCATTGAGCCAGTCAGTGTGGGGGGCCTGGCTTCCTCATGCGTACAATGGCCATTGACAACTCATCACTCAAGGATGCCTAGAGAATGGGCTAGATAATAGAACAAAGCGCCCAGTCAGCAGCCAGGGTCAATGCAGGCTGACCAGAGCAGAGCTTAGCTCGCCAGACAATGAGCATTACTGGTGGGAGACTCAGTGACCAGGCTCCCACCTGTGCTGGGACCACACAGTGGAGGTGGGACCTGTCCCTAGTGCCCGGCTGGATCCCCTGTGCTAAGCCCAGTGCTCAGCATGCTGGATTAACCAATGCCACCTTCTCTCCCTCCCACCCAGCTGCTCCCATTCCCAGTTAGATCTCAGCAGGCACGCTGCAGTTGTGAGTCCCCCACAACCTCCCCAATATGCTGCCGGGACACCCACTCCCATCCCAAACAATGGTCGTTAGGAGGTTCCATCTTCCTCAGCCATTTCCAGGTTTTGTGTTTGTGGAAGACAAAGCTCTCTAGGAGTAAAAAGGAAGGAGGGTACAGCCCTGCCCCCTCACATGTGGCCCTCCACCTCACCCTGGGCAAAAGTAACCTGTCCAACTCTTCCCCCAGGCCCCAGTTCCCTCAACACCTCCAGTGGTGTCACAGGCCACACAGGGTCAGGGGGCTCTTCCAGGTAAGGAATAACAAGTGCTAAGCACCTACGGCGACACAGGGGTCTCACTGAGTCCTAAGACCTAGGTACTATCTATTTTTTTAGGTAAGGACACTAGGGCTCTGAAAAGTGAAATGGTTTGCCCAAGGTCACAGAGCTGGTCAGGGTGAGGACACCATGGCTGCCAAATGACCAAGGATGTCACCCATGTCCCAAAGAGGTAGAATGGAAGCACTGATCTCCCAATCTGACACCCCTTCACCATGACGAACCCACCCGGCCACAGATACCACTGTGTCTGAGCGGGCAATGAACTTCTGTCAGAGAGGTGGGACAGCAGACAAGCTGGTCTCCTGCCCTGCTCTCACACTGATTCTCCATGATTCACCATGCCTCAGTCTCCCCATCTCTGAAGTGGGGAAAGACCCTGCCCGACCTGCCTTCCTAACGGGATTACCGTGACAGTCACAGAGACAACAGAGGCAAAAGGTCTTGTGAACTGTAAGCCCAGTGCAACAAGGGGCGGGGCGGGGGAAGATGCCAATGGACAATGGTGACAGTGATGCCAAATACGCTCACTTCATCCCAAATACACACCATCTCACCTTCCCCTGGGCAGATCCTCACTTCCTGTCTCAGGGAGCAATAACTGATATCCCGTGCCCCACAAAAAGTCTCGGTCTAGAAAGGCAGTCATGGCCATAACAGCATCTACGCCAGCCACACATATGTTGCAGTCCAGTCAGTGCCACCAGCAGCACAGAGGCTCCAATATTAGAGGACACAGCGCTGAGAGTCCAACGGCAGACAGTCACACTCAAGGTCACCCACACGGCACTGAACAGGCTTTGGGACACATACACATAATACAGGAATACTCCAGCAGGAGAGACCAGGAGAAACCATCTAGTTCCCTGCCCAGAGACTAGATGCAGAGGGGGTTGTGTGTGTGAAGGTGGTGAGGGAGGCATGAGGCCAGCTTCTCTCCACAAGTGACTTGAGCAATTAGAAACAGCTATGGAGCTGGAGGAAGAGGCATGGACAGCCCCTTTCCTTTGTCTTTCTTTAAGGCCCCCACCCTCCACCCCTCCTAAGTAACTTCTCTGGCTGTATTATCAGCTAGTATATTTTCCTAGAAGGGTCCCTCCACCTCCCCTGCCTCCCCCCAACACACACGCCTTCCTGTTGCGTGGAAGCCCAGGGACCGGCCTGACCAGACCAGGACAGCTGTGGGCTGGAAAGGATTTGGTGGGGAAGTGGAGGAGAGACAGCAACTGGGGAGGGATCAGAGCCTAAAGCCAGATGCCTCTAAGTGCCTGGGCTTGCTTGCTCTGGGGCCCAGAGATATGCCCAGAGCTGAAAACTCCCCATAACCCTACAGGCTAGGTTTGGGCTGGGCTTTTTGCACAGGCCCCAAGTGGTCCCAACAGGGCCTTTACTCCCGCTCCCATCCCCTGGCCCCAAGATTAGCCAGCAGACTGAAAGTCCTGAACACAGAGGGACATCTCTTTTGGACCACCCTTGGTGGAGCCAGGAGAATAGGCCTTGGGGGAGCAGAGACAGAACATCAAGGAGGCATCTTGGCATCCATTAGTGGGTGCCTTGGTGTGTCAGCCTGACACAGGGCTACCATAGCCTCACAACACCCACAGGATGGGAGTAGTGTCAACCCCCACTTCATAAGAGAAAATTGAGGTCCAGGTGTTGAAATAATGTGCCTCAGGTCATGTTCAGCTGCACAGGAAGAAGTAAGTGCACAGGCTCCCCACCATGTATCTCCTCTGAGGTGGGACATCCCCATAGCAAGTGGGCAGGAAGCTCCCACTCCTAATTCCGCTGCATCAGCCCCTCCTGAGCCCTGACAGCCCATAAGGGGGTGTGTAGAGGGGGGGTGTCCCACCACCTGCTGGGGAATCAGTTTTGCTGAGGGGTGTGTCTGCAGCTGCCCCTGAGGAATGGGACTGGAATGTCCCAGTTCCAAAAAAGGGGGCAGTGGATGCGAAGGGGCCAGGAAGGGGGCATACCTTGGACACCCTGCAACACTTGAAGAGGCAGAGCCGTGTCCAACCCCTGCAGGAATGATGCTTTGTCCCACTATAGAGTCACTTACAGTCGCACGGCACTCTACAGTTTTCTTCAGCCCTTTCATTCCATCATCTCATCTCCATGAAAGCTTCGTAACTGCCGAGTGGCAGTTACTGTCACTCCATTTTACAGACAAGGAAACAGGTCCAGAAAGAGGAAGCAAGTTGCCCAAGAACCCACAGCGACAGCCATCCCAATTCCCTGGGCAAGGTCCTCAGCACTGCATCAGGCTATCCCAGCCAGGGGTCACCACTGCCCCCCACCCATGGGCACTCATTGATGTGTATGTGTGTCTGCCCAGCCCCCACAGCTGCTTCTCCCAAGGGTGTGTGCAACGATGCTGGGTTGGATTCCAGTCCCCTTGGCCTGGAATCCCTCCAGCCTGCCCCTGGATCAGGAGGAAATAGTGGCAGCGCTGCTGCTTGGGGACTTTTAGCACTGGAAGCTGCTAGCTCTAGAGGCGGTAGTGGGAGCAGGCTGGTCGAATTCATTCACAGTCTGGCACATGCACACCCACACATAGCCAGCCAGCACAAGAGCCCTGCCCAGGAGGGCCATGGGAGGAGGCTGATCACCTAGTCCAGGATGGTGATCTCTGCCTCTGCCTCCTCCCCAGGCCAAGCAGGGAGAGGGCATGGTGGCCAAGGCAGAGGGACAGCCAGGCTGAGCCCCTGATGTAAAGGAGGAGAACCCCAATCTGTTCTGGGGGGAGAGAGGTGCCGGTGAAAGACGATGGGTCCCGGTTCTATTTCTGTACACAGCCAGAGCCCTGATTTCGGCTGGCCCTGGCCAGCCCTCACTTTGGCCAAAGGTTGTGGCGTTGCTTTGGCCGTCAAGCATCCCTGGTTGGGGGCCCAGGAGGCAAGCTGGCAGCTTCCGCCTGTACAGGGCAGGGGGGTTGAAGGACGAAAGGGGTATTGCGGGGGGACGGCAAAGGGGTCTCATGGGGAAGGAGAGGCAAAGGAGGTAGGCATCCTTTCGGAATTTGCCCCGGGAAAGCTGTGGCAGAGTCTGGCTAGGGCTCCCTAGAACTGCGAGAGGTCATTTAACTACCTGGGGGACGGGAGGGGCAGTCTCTTCCTGGCGCCTTCCTGGGGCCTGCCCGGAGCGGTTGGGCTGGGAGACAGAGGCCGAGGTCAGGCTCCCTTGCCAAGGGCATCTGCCCCACCCTAACCGCGACACAGGGATCCCGAACGCAGATTCATGGAAAGCGCGTTTGCGGAGAGCAGCGTAACCTGCTACCGGCCCCTCCAGCGGAGCGTGTGGGTGGGTCCCTGATCCTGAGCCTCCGTGCCTCGGTGCCCGGAGCAGGGGACACCTGGGCGCACACCGCACCCGGGCACCCCCACCCACCTAGACGGAGACCTCGGCCGGCGGGGCTGAGGTTTGACCAAGGTCGCCGGAAAAGGAGAGACCTCGCGAACAGCCCCACCCCCCGAGTCCAGCCCCGGCCCCTGGCGCGCCCCACTTACCATGCTGGCACCGCTCCGCACCCCGCGCGCGCTGCACTTCCCTCGCGCGGATGTGAACCCTCTCTCCAGGGCGCCGGTCCTGTGGAGACTGCGAGCCGGGCCGGAGCGGCTGGGTGGCAGACGTCGGGAAAACGCGGGCGGGCGCCGGAGCCGGATTGACGAGGGAGGGACGCGCTCGGTGGCGCTGGCTCGCATGCCCCAGAGGCGGAGGGAAAACCCGGCCTGACTCACCCGCGCACCGCCAGCCTAAAGCGTGGCCGGGGCCTCGGGATGTGAGGGGAGGGGACGAGGGGCCAACCCCCGCCCACTGCCAGCCAACCTGAGCGCCGCCCCGGCCCCCACGAGCCCCCTGCCGGCTGCTCCTTGCACGGCGCCGCTCTGTACCCGCCCGCTCGGACCCTGGCTGGTCCGTTTCCCCGAGCGCGGACGACGCCCCCAAAGCGCGCTCCGCCTGCCCCGCTCCTCCTCCTGTCTTCGCGGTCCCTCTGTGTTTCCTGAGCAGCTACAGAAAAGGCTCGTTCAGGCCATCACCTCCCTGATCCTCGACGAGTTCTCTTAGGTAAATATTATCCCCTTTTGAGGCTGAGCAAAATAGTACTCCTGAGAGGTGGAAATCCAGCAAATCCAGATGCCTTCAGGAACCAAATAATTTGAGTCGAACACTTGGATGTAAGACAGTAGAAGAAATGGAGACAGAGACAGAAATGGATACCTAAAGGCATTCAGATTGAAAAATATTAAACACCTGTGTCTTCCTCAAAACGTGAACAGAGTTATCTTCTGACCCAGCGATTACACTCCTAGGTATATACCCCCAAAAATTGAAAACAGGGACTCAAGTACCTGCACACCAGTGTGTGTGACGGGACTATTCATAATGGCCAAAAGGTGGACATAGTTCAAGTTGTCCGCTTGATGAATGGATAAACACATTGTGGTATATCCATACGATGGACTGTTATTCAAAAGGAATGAAATGCTGATACATGAATGGAAAGCGAGTTTGCAGGGATTGCAGAAAGCAGCATAACTTGCTGCCGGCCCCTCCAGCGAATGAGCCTCCAAAAAAATTATTGCTAAATGGAAAAAAAAAACAGACACAAAAGGACACATGTGTGATTCCACGTATAAGAAGTAGGTAAATCCACACAGACAGAAAGCAGTTAGTGCCAGCCGCTGTGTAGAGAGAGAAATGAGTGACTGCTTTAAGGGTATGGGGTTTCCTTTTTGGGATGAGGAAAATGTTTTGGAACCAGACGGACGTGGTGGTTGCACAGCATTGTGAATGTACTAAAAGTCATTACATTGTACACTTTTAAATGCTTAATTTTATGTATGTAAATTTTATCAATTAAAACATAAAGACATTGCGCACTCACCCGTGGATCAGATTTGGGCCGTGGGTCACCAGTTTGCCAATTTCCTGTCAACTTAAGAAACATCCAAACATGTGGAGAATTTTTATTGAGTTTATTTGCACCAAACTGACAACATATGCCAGGAAGCAAGATCTCAAATGCTCCTGAGAATAAGTTTACAATTTCTTTTATGCCTTTGAGATTAATGAGGGGAAGTAAGGAAGATTACATGAAAGTGGGAGAGAGCAAGGTAGGGATATGATTACTGCACATATTAGAAGGAGGGGTCTGAAAGGGAACATTTCCAAGGTGTGTTACCCTACAAGCACAGGAACAATGAACAGGGCTGGCTTACAGCAAAGGTAAGTCTTTTACTGAAGAAGTTACATGCCTGGGTCGTGACTACCCACCATGACCTGCTTAGTTAGGAATTTATGATCAGATCACCCTGTAAGGTTACTTTCCGGAGAACTATTTGAGAAAATTCAGTAGATACTTTGGTGTCAGCCCTTGAGGAGCCCCCAGTCTGGTAGGGTTACAAATTGATAAAAAAAAAAAAAAAAATTCAACTGAGTAAATTTGAAGGTCTTTATTAAGCCATTCACAAATCAGCATCCCATCTAGCAACTAGAAGTGTTCTCGGAGAAGTTGTGCAAAATGGAAGGATTTTATAGGCAGAAGGGTGGGGCGAGGGAGCTATCAGTGAAAGAAAAGAAAGGATTATTTGGGGGCCAGGACATCTTTTCTTTGGGGGAAACGACAGGAAGGGTTTTTATTATATAGATTGTCTCTTCTTTCTATGAGGGATGGAGAGGACCTATGTGACAGATTATTTTATTGGTTCTTGACCTGGAAATCCAGGAAATTCCATACTGGTTGATTAAGATTATGTTTCTGTGAGAAGTTGTGTGGATGAAAGGTGGTTCTATGGACAGTAACTTCACAAGGTGATCGGATCATAAATTCCTAACTGAGCAGGTCATGGTAAGTAGTTATGCCCCAGACATATAACTATTTTAGTAAAAGGGTTATCTTTGCCTTAAGCCAGCCCTGTCCATTTTTTCTGTGCATCTAGATTAACACATTTTTAAAATGCCTCATTTCAGACCATCCCTTCTAATACATGACTGCCCTCAACAGAGCATGTAACCCATGGACACAGACAATAGGGTGATGAAGGCTTGGGGTTGGAAGGTGGGGGTGGGCTAGAAGGGGTCAATGGGGGGCGGGAGGAATGGGACCTATGTAATAGTTTCAACAATAAAGATTTAATTGTTTTAAAAAGAGAGAGCACATTGGTCTACCTGGTTTGGCTCAGTGGATAGAGCGTTGGCCTGTGGACTGGAGGGTTCCAGGTTCAATTCCAGTCAAGGGCACATGCTCAGGTTGCGGGTTGCGGGCTCGATCCCCAGTAGGGGGTGTGCAGGAGGCAGCCGATCGATGATTCGTTCATCATTGAAGTTTCTGTCTCTATCTCCCTCTCCCTTCCTCTCTGAAATCAATAAAAATATATTTTTTTTAAAAAGAGAGAGAGCACATAATCTTGTTAACTACCCTGTAATCTGATCTCTGCCTTGCTTTCTCCCACATTTATGTAATCTTAACTTTCCCTCCTTACTCTCAAATGCATAAAAGAAACTGGAAACTTATTCTGAGGAGCATTTGAGATCTTGTTCCCCAGCATAATGTTGTCAGTTCTGCTCAAATAAACTTATACAAATTATCTACAGATTTGTTTTTTATTGATTGCTTTGAGAGAGAACAAGAGAAAGAAACATCAATTTGTTGTTCTACTTATTTATGCATTCATTGCTTGATTCTTTTATGTGTCATGATTGGGGATCAAACCCAGAACCTTGGTGCACAGGATGATGCTCTAACCAACTGAGCTACCCCGCCAGGGCGAGAAATTCTCTACAGGTTTTAATGTTCCTTCTTTTTAAAAAAATCTTTATTGTTGAAAGTATTACATAGGACTCCCTTCTTTCCCCATTGACCGCTTCTAGCAGGTTGCAATATTTCTTACCTCAACAGTTGAAACAGCAGTTAGATCAGGTATTAAATCTAGGTTAGGTATTGTGTACGAAAGAGGGCCACATATTGAACCTGACAAGCTCAGGGGAGGCCTGTGTGGTGGGCCTTGCAAACTCCGAGACCTAAAGTAACCGCACAGGATGGTCTGAAATTAAAACTTCCTCACTAAAAACAAGTTATGGTGGTTCTCATTCTGGGCTGAAAGCTTCCTTGACAAAGGTCATTCTTTGAGTGAGCCCATCTATTGTCTTTTTCCAGCTAAGATAACATACCTTTGGAATTTCAGACCCACTTTTTTCCAGACCCATCAGGGGACACTCTCCCACAAGGGCAGGAGACCATAGAACCCTCATTGTTTTTTGTTAATCCTCACCTGAGGGTATTTTTCTATTGATTTTTAGAGAAAGTGGAAGGGAGGGGGAGAGGCAGAGAGAGAGAAACATCTATGTGAGAGACATCAATTGGTTGCCTTCCGAAAGTCCACGACCAGGGTACCAAGGTATGTGCTATTGACCAGAATTGAACCTGGGACCCTTCAGTCCATGGGCCGATGCTCTATCCAATGAGCCAAACCAGCAAGGCCCTTCATTGTTATCTTGTTGCCTATATACCATCTCTATGTGCTGTAAATGTTAACTATCCTGTACCCACCATGTAAAAGTAGTGTCTCTCTGGTTTTACTTTTTATCCAGTCTCAGAGATTTCCCCACTTTGCTTCCTCCTGCCTACCTAATCTACCACTAATGGATTTCAAATAGCCCCTTTATGTCTACTCCTTCGGTTTTAGTGTATAAAATGCTCTGGAGCATTTTCTTGATCCATTGAGATTTTTTGCTTCCTGGCAATTGTTAGTTTGGCTCAGATAAACTCATAATTTTTTCTTAGGCTGGACATTCTTTTATCAACAGTATCATGGGCTTTTAGCAGGAATGACACCATTTGGAGTTGTGCTTTTTTCCCTTAACAAGATAAAGGTTCAGAGCAAGAGCACACTTGACCTTCGGGGGGACCTGAGGAAAGGTCTCACTGGGGAAGGGGCTTTTGTCAATGTGAGAACATCCAAATATCTAGAGAATTTTAAAAAAATATATACTTTATTGATTTTTTACAGAGAGGAAGGGAGAGGGATAGAGAGTTAGAAACATCAATGAGAGAGAAACATCGAACAGTTATAAACACCTAAGACTGTTCCCAATAGGGGATGTGCCTGCAACCAAGGCACACTCCCTTGACTGGAATCGAACCTGGGACCCTTCAGTCCTCAAGCCGACGCTCTATCCACTGAGCCAAACTGGTTAGGGCTCTAGAGAATTTTTATAATAATTTATGTGAGCCAAAACTGATGGCATGCTGGGAAGCAAGATCACAAATGCTCCGGAGAATGACAGTTTTGCAGTTTCTTTTATACATTTGGAATTAAGGAGGACAGGTTACATGAAAGTGGGGGAAAGCAAGGCAAGGATTAGATTACAGGACAGTTAGCAAAATTATGTGCTCTCTTGTGGTTGGTTTATCCTTCCAAGGGATTTGAAAAAGAGGCATGTCAAATGTGTGTTAACCTAGATGCTCAGAAACAATAGACAGGGCTTGCTTAAGGCAAAGATAAGCCTTCGACCAGAAAAGGTATATGCCTGGGATGTGACTACCCACCAAGAACTGACCAGTTGGGAATTTATGATCAGATCACCCTGTGAGGTTACTTTTGGTCACTGCACTTGTCAGATTTATTATCAAACCCCATTTTCATTCACACTTTTGCGATGGTACTTGAAGGATAGAAGAAAGCATTTCCATGGAGAAAGGGGTCAGGAGCAAGCATCTGTGGCTGGAGGAGGTTGCGCACGGTGGGGCAAAGGCAGACTTCCTAGTGAGCTCAGAGCCCTGGGGGTGGGAAAGGTCAGTGGGAGAAGGGAGCACAGGCGGCAAACTGGAGCAGACCGGAAAGGCCTCTTGAAATAGGGTCAGAAGCCTTTGAGGTGCTGAGAGAGGGAACTGTGAAGGGGCGGGTACACAGGCCTGTGAGGTGGTCCAGGCAGGGTGCCCGCTGATTAGAGGAATCTCAGGGAACAGAAACTGGCCATGGAGGGCAGGGGCACTGGGGAGAGGAGGAGGGGGAGTTGTTCATGTGAGGATTTGAAAGAATTGACTTGTTTGGGCAAGAAATTACATGAAGCAGGGGAGGGGGTAAATTCTATGACAATCTCAGATTCGGCTCCTCCCTTTTCTGTTGTTATAAACACTATGACTGTTTCCAGGTCTTCTGACCTCCAAGCCAGTGTGCAGGAGGGAGAGGAATAAGAAGACACCCCGGAACCCAGAAATGTCAAAGACAGAAGGGGAGAGGGTAGGAGGGTCTTGGCTGGATGGAATACCTAGAAAGTGGCTGCACACCAGAGCAGGGCAGCTGCAGGTGTGAGGCTGGCAAACCCTGGCATCTAGGCAGGGAGCTTGTCTCCCACCTATACTAGGGCCTTCTCCAAAGTGGGGGTTGCAGGGTGCAGGGAGCTGAGGTAGAGAATAGCCTGGCTCCATTCCTCTAGCAGAGTTGTCATTTCAAATAAACAAAGGTCAGCCTGGCTGTGTGGCTCAATGGTTGAGCATTGACCCATGAACCAAGAGGTGGCTGGTTCTAGTTCCAGGCCCTGAAGGGGGCGTGCGGATGATGTTTCTGTCTTATGGATGTTTCTATCTCTCTATCCCTTTCCCTTCCTCTCTCTCTAAAAATCAATAAAAACATATTAAAAAAAAAAAAAAAAAAAAGCTCAGGTACTCAGCCCCCATCAGGCTGGACCATGCTCCCTGTCCCCTGACTCCTACACAGGCTGCAGACTCCAGGCTGCTAAGAGCACTCCCTTCCCCTTCCCAGAAGTTGGGGAGCGAGCTGGCCTGGCAGGTGCTCCCTCCTGTCTGGTTTCTCAGAGCCCTTTGAGGTTGTCCTTAGGAAGTGCAAAGCTGAGGGGATCAGCTGCGCCAGGGGAGAGGCACTTCTTGCCCTATCAATGTCTCCCCGTCTCCCTCCATGCACCCTGCTCTCTCATGCCTTCCTATGCATACTCACAAGCACGAACCTTAGGGCGTAAACCATAGAGCGTTACATTGAACCCTTGGGTACCCTCAGTCCATCCCCCTCTGATAGAAAAATTAAGGTCTAGAGAGGGGACATGACCTGTTCCCCAAAACACTAGGCTGCCCTCTGTGCGTCACCCTGGTGGGGAGGAGCCTTTGTTCACCCCTGCTGACCCCCGTGCCAGTCCTCCCTGGTGACCAGGGCAGCCCCAGACCCCAGCTAGTTCCTGGCAGGGCTGGGTCTGGAGGCTGGTCTCTTGTTGCCTAGACTGGTGCTCACTCTGTTACCTGCACTCCTCTCTGTGCAGGCTGCCTCTTGTTCTCATCTCTGTCCCCTTGGCCCTTTGCCTCCCATGTGCCTTCCTGAGGCCGTTGAGAAAAGATGGGCTGGGCAGAGGTGGACCGTGAGAATCAGCAGAAGCCAGGCCTCTGTCACACTCCGAACACTTGCCTGGGCAGCAGGGGCACCTTTATACAGTGAACTTTGCTCACCTTGCTGGGCTCACAGGACAGACACCCCTGCCTGGATTAGCTTCCCCCAGCTTTGGCATACTTGTGGAGTTGGCTAAGGAGCCACACTGCCCAGATGCCAGGAGGCGAGGCACTTTGGGCACCAGGCCAGGAGAAGGGATACCAAGCTCCCTGGATACACCCACTTCCTGAATCAGCTGACCTTGGGCAACTTAATTTTTCTCTCTGCACCTCAGTTTTTTTCTCAAAAAGGAGATCATAATTTGGCTGGGAGGATGAAGTGAAGTGACATCTACAAAGCACCCAGGGCCTGGCCTGGCCAATGGCTGGCACCTGTAGTGCTAGTTTATCCTTCCCCCTTCTCCAGGTGTGGAAAGTTTGTCCGAACAAAATGCTTGCCATGGAGCCTGTCTTAAAGCGGCCAGGAAGGCTGTGTGCTGTCCCCACCCAGCACACACTCATGTCAGCCTATCTCCTGGGCACCATGCTGCCTGCTAGTGGCCAAGACTGTGAAATTCTGGAGCTGCCGTGGAGAATAGCAATTGCCTCCTTTGCTCTGGCCGCCACCTCAGGCTTCATCCCCTTTCTCCTTGACTGTTGCAGCAGTGTGCCTGGGCTCCCTACCACCCAGCCATTGCCCACTCTGCCCCAGAAGGCACTTTCCAGCCCACATATTCTCTGTTCCCACACTTCTATGCTTGAGATGTATCGTCCCAGCCTCAGGACTGGTCCTTGGTCTCTCTCTTTCCAGCCCGGCCCCTGCTGTATGTAGAGGACTGCCTCAATGTCCTCACCTGTAAGTGCTGGTTGTTGGGAGAACCCAAATTACTGCCTGCATCCTGTGTTGCTTCAGCAGCACTTACTTGTCACAGGTCACCAGCATTTCTAGGTCACCTGTCTGTCACCCCTAGGAGACAGGAAGTTCTGAGCCCACAGGATTGGACTCCAGTTCACATTCAGACCCCCCAGGGCCTCCTCCATGATATAACAGCTCACCATGCTCAGGTCCAATTCACCATCTGCAAAAAACCACCACTTTATGGCTGCTTTCTAACCAGGAGGATGAGGGTGGAGAAAGGAGGCCCTGGCTCTAATCCTGGGCTTTTCTGAGCCTCAGTTTCTTCATTTGCAAACAGGCAGAATTACTGTGAGGATAAAATGGCCTAAGCCCAATGAAGGAAGGACTTGACAGCTGTGTCCCCCACCCACCCTTCACTACTTGCTCTCTCCTGTACTCTCTTGTCCCCTGGAGCTGCCCGGCCCCAGCCCAAGGGAGGAGGGAGGAGAGCTGGGCTCTCTGGAGAGGATTTCAGACCTTGAAAAGAGCAGGCTAACAGGTAACTCCTGGTGCCCACTCTAGCTCCTGCCAACAGCTTCAAGATTGTTCTAAACCCAGAGCTGCTGTGTCACCATGGGGCATTGTGGCTGTCAGGATTGAGGCAGTAGGACCCTGCTTGCCTGCCCTCACACCCCACCCAAGCAGATGTGCCCCACACCCTAGGGTGAAAGTGGACTCCTGGGATCTAGACTGTCCTCCCTGAGTCACCCTGATGGGGAGGAGCCTATGTTCACCTCTGCTGACCCCCCGGCCGTCCCTCTCTGGTTACCAGGGCAACCACAGGCCTCAGGTGGGGAGGATACTGAGAGCTGCCAGGACTTGCTCAGATGCCTGCCCTGGGCAGAGAGCTCAGACCTGCAAGAGCCAGCCCAGACTACAGTGTGACAGCTGCCGTGAGAGTCCAGGCAGCCGACTGGCCCACTGGCCGGTCACCAGAAACTTGACCTGCCCCACAACCAAGCCCAGGACCAGCTGCCACCCTGAGTGGTAACAGGGAACTGGCTCTGGAACGTGGGAGACCTAGGCTCCAACCTTGGGTGCAGTGATTTATGGGTGAGGTGTATGGGGTGGGGAGGTCAATGGCAAGAGGAAACAGTTGTGCAGATCGGTTGCACAACAATGCGAATGTGCCTAACATTACTGAGCTGCACACTTCAAAATGGTTAAGATGGTAAATTGTATGTTCTTTGTATTTTACCACAATTAATTAAAAAATTTTCAAAAGAAAAAATAAAACTACACTGAAGTGAACTTGGATTCTCACATTCCAGAGCTAAATGAAGGTGCTGGTAGTGGGCCTTTTTATTTTTTAGCAAGGTCTTTACATAGATTACTTTTAAAGCTTAATGACAGGCATTTCCAAATATGCACAAAGGTATAGAAAAACCTCCCATGTACCTATTACTCAGCTTTATGATTTTATTCATCTCTATATAAACACTCCCTTTATGTCCCTAGCCCCACCCCCACTCCCAGGTTATTTTTTTTAATATGTTTTTATTGATTTCTGAGAGAGGAAGGGAGAGGGAGAGAGAGATAGAAACATTGATGGGAGAGAAACATCCATGGGCTGCCTTCTGAACATCCCCTACTGGGGACTGAGTCTGCAACCTGAGCATGTGTCCTGACCATGAATGGAACTGGCAACCTCCTGGTGCATGGGTTGATGCTCAACCATTGAGCAACACCAGCTGGGTGTCCCAGGTTGTTGTTGTTGTTATTATTATTATTATTATTATTTTAATCCTCACCAGAGGATTTTTTTCATTGATTTTTTGGAGAGTGTGGAAGAGCGAGGAAAAGACAGAGAGAAATATCATTGTGAGAGAATTGTTTGCCCTGACCAGGGCCCGGGCCAGGAAGGAGCCTGCAATCAAAGTACACTCTCTTGACCTGAATAAAACCCAGAACCCTTGGGTCCGCAGGCTGAAACTCTATCCACTGACCCAAACTGGCTAGGGGGTCCCAGGTTATTTTAAGGCAAATACTAGCCATTATGATATTTCATTCATCAATATTCAGAGTAAGAAAACATTTTAAATTGTAATGTGCATCTGTTTTAGGGTGGGTGATTTCACAGGTACAATTGCCTAAAACAAGGCTGAAGAGTTCAGACCCGCAGCATTTGCTGGCAAGGCCTGTGGCAGGAGGGCAGGGGGTAGTCTCTCTGCTTTGCCCTTCACCAGTATGGTGCCACCTGCCCACTGACATTCCTCTCTTCCTTTTCCTCAAGGGAAGGCCAAGAGAAGTGATCTTTGGGGTTACCCATGGGACTTCTGCCTGTGCGGAAAGATGGCTGAGAGATTCAAGTCCCCTGCTTCAGTGCTAAAAGCGGGGCACTTTCCAGGGAGCATAGCAGCCACAGGCCTGAGCAGTTAGGGCTGGTCTTGGAGCTCTCAGCCACCTGCCCACTCACGCAACCCCTCACTTATGTGCCCACCTAGCGGGTCCCTCACCTCTCCTTCTATCCATGCCCAGCCAGTCAGCCAAGCTGGGCACAGCCCTCGTGGATCCTGGCTCACAAAACACCACTGGCCTTGGACATTTGGAAGTCAGCCCCCTTTCCCCTGTATCTTCTGCTGAGGCAGAGGTTTCTTAGGCCCTTGCTCTGTTCTGATTCCTCCACCGAGTAGATGTTCCCACACAGCCCCCCTAGCTGGCTTCCATCCCCAACAACACTTGCTCTCTCCTGTACTCTCTTGTCCCCTGGAGCTGCCCAGGCCCCAGCCCAAGGGAGGAGGGAGGAGAGCTGGGCTCTCTGGAGAGGAGAGCCCCCATTCACAAGCAGGCCCCATTCACAGAGCCATGTGCCACCGCCACCTCTACCCAAACATTTACCCTACCCCACCCAGGAGAGCCAGACAGGCTGGCACACACCCTCCTCCACTTGGCACTGCCACACCTTCAACCCTCCCTCTGTCCAAGCCTACCAGGGTGGCAACTCCCTCACCCTTGCTCCACCTACTCCAAGATCTGGGCCACACACGAGGTCCTCAAGGTCCTCAGAGCACATGTCTGCCATGTCCGTGGCAGGTCCAATAGCAGGATGAACACAGGATTGTGTGTGTGGTGTAGACACCAGGGAGTTCAGGCCCTAGACCAGCCTTTTACTCTGCACACAGCTGCCAGTCCCAGAGGCCTTACTAGGCCCACAGGGAAAAAGAGGGCACCAGAAGGGGCAAGGCCCACCCCTTGTCTCTGGGTTAGTTCACCAACATGAGCTGGTGGGAAGGTGACACAAGCCAAAGAAGCAGCTTATTACAGGTTCATCCTTTGGGGCACAAGAGTTCACTGAGGGGAACTTCTATGAAAGAAAAGGGAGGGAGAGGTTTGGGCAGAGGTGCCACCAGTGGCTCTGCATGGAGCTGCAGATCTAACTGCTTACTTGAGGTCTGCCCAAATAGGGCAGAAAAGGCCCTTATCCCACCACCTTGCTCAGTGGCTGGCCTCTAGAAAAGAGCAGGACCTCCATTTGAAAGTAAAGATGGAGCCAGAAGGTTCTAATAGCTGGGTGCTGTCAGCCAGACACACTCTTTGCAGCTGGGCAGTGAGGCCTTCCTTGCAGGGGTGCATGACCTTGTCCCACCCAGGACAGACTGTGTGCCCTGGACTACAGGCATAAAACATAGAATGGGCCCTAACTGGTTTGGCTTAGTGGATAGAGCGTCAGCCTGCGGACTGAAGGGTCCCAGGTTCGATTCCGGTCAAAGGCATGTACCTTGGTTGTGGGCACATCCCCAGTAGGGGGTGTGCAGGAGGCAGCTGATCGATGTTTCGCTCTCATCAATGTTTCTAACTCTCTACCCCTCTCCCTTTCTCTCTGTAAAAAATCAATTAAAAGTATTTTTTAAAAAATATTTTTATTTATTTCAGATAGAGGAACGGAGAGGGAGGGAGATGGAAACATCAATGACAGGAGAAACATAACTGATCAGTTGTCTCCTGCACGACCCTACTGGAGATTGAGCCCACAATCCAGGCATGTGCTATGACTGGGAATCTAATTATGACCTCCAGGCAGACTATTATTTTTCTTCTATAACAGTCCATCTTCAGCTAGATTGACGCACATATTTACGAAGTTTTGTCCTCATTCCTTCCTGCATTCATGATCTTCTTCTCAGATCATTATTCTCTGTTTTTGTCTGAAAATGTCTTTATTTAGCATTTGTTTTTTCTTAAAGAATAGTTTTTCTGAGAATAATTCAAAGTTGGCTGTTATTTGTCTTTAGTTCATTGAAGCTATTGTTCAACCACCTGCTGGTTTCCATTTTCACTATTGAGAACTCATATGTAGTCTAATTCTGTGAATCAGTCAGGTTTCACTAGAGTATGCTGCAGTGACAAACATCCCCTAAATCTCCTTAGCTTGCAACAACAAGGTTTATTTCTAGCTCACTTTCCATGTCCTGAGTGAGTCAGCTACAGCTCCCACCTGGAATGTGCTAGTGTCCTGGTAGAGGGAAAAGAGTCATGGCAAAATAATGTGATGGTTCTTAAAGCTTTTGCTGAGAAGTAGTGGCAGACACGGCTTATCTTCACATGTCATTACCCTGGCATGTCATTGGTCATAGCCTTAGGTCAGCAGGGTGGGCAAGTACTGGTATTCCACAGAGATTGGTGGCAAATAACTGGGTATAGTAATGCTATCTACCCCACTGTGTCTCCTTGAAGAGTTCTGTATTACTTAGGGTCTACTCAGGAAAATACAAGCCATACTAATTTTTCAAATAAAGGAGATATAATACACAAGGTGGACTGTATATGCAGATTTTGGAAGCCCGAAAGAGTAATCAGGATGCTGCCCTAATAGTAATTAAAGGAGGCAGCTGTCACTCATAGCCTTAGGAGGATAAAGAGAAGAGAAGGCTAGCCTAGCGGGTTTGCACAGTGGATAGAGCATCAGCCCACCAACTGAAGGGTCCTGGGTTCAATTCTGGTCAAGGGTACGAACCTTGATTTCAGGTTTGGTCCCTGGTCAGGGCATATGCGGGAGACAACCAATTGATGTGTCTCTCTCATTGATGTTTCTCTCTGTGTCTCTCCTCCTCCCTTCCACTTTCTCTGAAAATCAATGTAAAATCCTCAGGTAAGGATTAATAACAAAAAAAGAGATAAGGTTAACAGGATCTAGGATCTTGAAGGAGGGACCCCCCTCCCCCCTGCCCTGGGGCCCTGTTGGCTTGGGCTATTTCCTGTGAGGGGGTTCAGTGTAGCTGGAGAGCTGGAGATTCCTGAATTGAAGCCTACAGGAAGTAGACAGGAAGAGATCCCATTCTCCCTCCTACTAATCTCCCTTTAGTGCTTCCCTTTGGCAGAATTGAATAGGAAGTCAGATGGCAAGGGGGCCTGGGAAATGTGGTTTGCAGATCCTAGCCCCAGCATCACAGAGTATATTATAGAAGGATGGGTTTAGACCTGAGAGGCAAGAGGTAAATAACTGGCACAATTATGTATTGTTTTCTTCTAGATGCTTTCACTATTTTTCTCTTTGTCGTTGATTTTCTACATTTTCACAATGATGGATCAGGGAGTGGATTTCTTTTTATTCTGCTTGTGATTCATTTGAGTTTTTGATATCTTCCATCTATTCTGGAAAGTTCTCAACTATCATCTTTTCTAGTATCGCTTCTGTTCCCATCTCTCTTTCTCCCCTTCTTCTGGGACTGCAATTAAACATATGTAAGATCTTTTCATTGTAACTTCCATATCTATAACTTTTTCTTCTGTATTTCCCATCATTTTGTCTCTCTATACTTCTTTTTTTTCAAATAAGTTTTTATTGATTTTTAGAGAGAGAAGAGAAAAGGAGAGGGAGAGAGAGAGAAACATCGATTGGCTGCCTCTTGCACTTGTCCCAACTGGGGATTGAACCCCAAACCCAGGCATGTGCCCTGACCTGGAATTGAACTGGCAACCCTTTCATGCATGGGATGATGCCCAAGCAACTGAGCCATACTAGCCAGGCCTGTATCTCCATACTTCTTGTTAAATTGTAGTCCCCCCCGCCCTTTTTTTAATTGATTTTATAGAGAGAGGAAGGGAGAGGGAGATAGAGAGATACATATAGAAAGAAAAACATCAATATGAGAGAAATATTGATCAGGTGCCTCCCTTACACACCCCCACTGGGGATAGAACCTGCAACCTGGGTACGTGCCCTGACCGGGAATCAAACCTGCAACCCTTTGGTGCACAGGACAACACTCCAACCAACTGAGCCACACCGGCCAGGGCCTTCTTTTATTGATTGATTGATTGTTGTTGTTGTTTTAAATACAAAGTGTTTGGGTTTTTTTGTTTTTAATATATTTTATTGATTTTTTTACAGAGAGGAAGGGAGAGGGATAGAGAGTTAGAAACATCGACAAGAGAGACATGTCAATCAGCTGCCTCCTGCACATCCCCTACTGGAGATGTGCCCGCAACCAAGGTACATGCCCTTGACTGGAATCGAACGTGGGACCCTTCAGTCCGCGGGCCGATGCTCTATCCACTGAGCCAAATCGGTTAGGGCTGATTGATTGATTTTTAAAGAGAGAGATAACAATTCGTTGCTCCACTTACTTATGCATTCATCGGTTGCTTCTTGGTTTGATTCAACCAGGGAACCGAACCCTAATCCTTGGCATGTCAGGATGACACTCTAACCAAGTGAGTTATCAAGCCAGGGCTGGGTTGTTTCTTCTGACCAGCCTTCCATTTCTCGAATTCATTCTTCAGCCATGTCATATCTGCTGTTAAGCCCACCCATTGAGCTATAACTTTTGGGTTTTAGTTTATTGTATTCCTTTTTTTGCATATACTATGTAATTTTATAGTTTCCAGTTCCCTACTGAAGCTTTTAATTTGGGCATTTAACTTCTTAAACATAGTAAGTGTAATTTTTTTTTTTTTTTAAGTCTGGAGTTCCTCCAGCTCTATTTCTGTTGACTATTGTTTCTGATGGTTTTAGCTCAAGGAATCTTGCTTCCTCATATGTCTGTGTTTGTGTGTGTGCCCGTGTGCACGGGGTAAATATTGTGTGTGTGAAGTTATTTGCAGAGATTATTTGGAATGGGGTTGTTTTGTCATTCACCAGAGAGGATTTTCTATTGCTTTTGCCAGGTGCCTGGAGGGATGAGCAAACGGAGATCATCTTAGTTCATACTTAGGGCATGATGTTTTCCAGAGCACCTCGATGACTCACAGCTGGACTGCCATTCAGGGACAGGCTGATGTGCTTTCACTTCACCTTTATTTCTGGGGTACAGTCTTTTGGGGGCTGAGCCCTATGTGGAGTGTGGTTTATCAGTCCCCCACCCTTGACAGGCCCCTGACCAATTTTTGTCTCCAGCCATGCAAGGCCACTAGAAGTGACCTTGACCTCTCAGCAGCCTCAAATCTCAGGGTCAGCTCTTTGGAATCCTGTCCTCTCCTGGACCTGGGCACAACAATCCCTCACTCACTATCTAGTTAGCTCTTTGATGCTATTAAAAATGTGTATGTGGTGTGTGTGTGTGTGTGTGTGTGTGTGTGTGTGTGTGTGTGTGAGAGAGAGAGAGAGAGAGAGAGAGAGAGAGAGAGAGAGAGAGAGAGAGAGAGAGAGAATTTTATAAACATTTGATCAACTCTTTCAGTTGTTCTCTGCAGGAGGTTTTATCCAAGATATCTAGTCTGCCTCTTACTGGAAGAAAGGTCTTGGTTTGCTTAACTGTCAGTGTGGAGGATGGAACAGATGATGCAAGAGTGGTTTCGGGGATACCAGTTAGGTTAATCCTTGTGGGAGATGTTGTGAGCTTAGGTGAGGACACCGGAGCTGGAAAGAGGACAGATTTGAGAGATACTCTGAATGTTGAGTTGATGGGCTTGATTTTAGATTATGTGTGGGGATGAGAGAGATAAGGGAGAGGATGCCTTAGGTTTTTGGCATGAGTAATCAAATGAGCGATGGTCCCAATCTTAGACAAGTGTCTGAGAGGAAGAACAATTTGGTGAGAGATCAGCAGTTTGCCTTTGGGAATATATATTTGATGAGGCTTTGGGATGTCCAAGTGAGCATGTTTCATGGGGCAGTTGCTGATCTGAATCTGGACTTCAGGCAGAGATATCTAAAAGTATGAGTCTTCAACATGTATGGGGCATTTCAATTCGGTAGTTTTCCTGAATGGAAATATTTTAATTAGATTTTTTGCAAACACTGGTGATTTTTCCCCCTTGGGTCAATAAGGGATTTGGGGAATAAATTGCATTAAAGTAAATTAATTCCTTCATAACAATTTTAAATTCAGCACAGTCAAACCATTTTTCTTTTTTAAAAATTTTATTTTATTGATTTTTTACAGAGAGGAAGGGAGAGGGATAAAGAGTTAGAAACATCGATGAGAGAGAAACATCGATCAGCTGCCTCCTGCACACCTCCTACTGGGGATGTGCCCACAACCAAGGTACATGCCCTTGACCAGAATCGAACTTGGGACCTTTTAGTCCTCAGGCTGACGCCCTATCCAGTGAGCCAAACCAGTTAGGGCCCATTTCTCATTTTTAAAAAATATGTTTTTATTGGTTTTAGAGAGAGGAAGGGAGACAACAAAGAAAATGACTTTGGGGTGAGTCCAGGTGAGTGTGGCAGAGCTCATGGGGAGGAGAGGCCCTTCCCTGACTCAGGCTGCAGGCAAGGCTGCCAACAGGCTCCCTACAGAGAAAGCCTCCAGCTGCCTCTACCTGGGGTTGTGGAGAAGCAGGAAACAGCCAGAGCAAAGGCTCCAGTCTGAGGGGGGGTAGCCCACCCAGAGCCCAGGAGCCTTTCTTCCTGGGAAAGTGGGGAGGGACTGAAAGGGACTGGAGCCCGATCATCAACTCCCTGAAAGCCAAGCTTGAGCTTTTTGACCCTGGCATAAGTAACTGAAAGTCAGTGGAGTTTTTAAAGCAAATAAGTTACCTAACGAGTTTCTAGAATGTAATACCTATGAGGGGGCAGGGATTCTGATCTGTTTTGTTTTCAGAACTAGTAACTACTGAACAAATAATTCGGTAATGCAAAAATCAGTGAAGGAATAAATGTGTTGTAGGAAGGTCATCCAGGCCACAGTGAAAGGCTTAACTGGAATAGGCAGAATCTGGGAAGAGTCAGGAGGCTGGGACTACCAGGCCCCAGGTGAGGTCTGCCCGGAAGAGCAGGCTGGGACTGAGCGGAGGGGCACAGTGGTAGGAGGGTTAGGGGTGACTTCTTTCTTTCTTTCTTTCTTTCTTTCTTTCTTTCTTTCTTTCTTTCTTTCTTTCTTTCTTTCTTTCTTTCTCTCTTCTTTTGAAGGAAACCTCTCTTTATTTCCTTCCAGAATAATTTCCAGGCCAGTTTTTAGAGTTTCTCTTAAAAGGTTTGGTCTTGAGCATTGAGGAGAGAAACCAAGATGGCAGCATAGGTAAACATCTGAACTTGTTGCCCAGCACAACCACTTCAAAACCACAACTAAAAGACAAACGGGCATCATCCAGAACCACAGGAAGGCTGGCTGAGTGGAAATTCTACAACTAGAAGGAAAAAGGAAAGCACACTGAGACTCAGAGGAGCTGCGGAAGTAAAGTGCAGAGGTACCCATGCACACATGGAGAGGGCTGGCAACTGAGTGCGCGGCTGGCTTTTTCAATTCACAGGGAGACACAAGCTCCCGACTGCTCTGAACTCCAGTTCCAGGCGAGACACTGGGGACCCAGACTCATATGGGGAGAAACTGGACTGTCTGGCAGTGGGCGGAACTTGAGGGTGGCTTTCTCTCAGAAGTGCTTGCAGTGATTACCGAGGGACACTGAGACTGGGGGCCTCTTAGGGCAGGTCTAATGGGAAGCCATTGCTGTTTGCTCTGCCCTGAGACTCCAGCCCACCTCCGCTGTGCTCAGAGGCTTTTGCATATGAATGGCCTGGTCCTTTGAAATCTAAACTTACCTAACAAACTGCAGCTGAGTCAGAGAGACCCAGCACATCCAAAAGAAGGCCCAAGGCCCCACAGCAGTTTGCATTGCTTCACAACTGGGCCTCATCTGGGCACCTCCAAACCCCAAACAAGAAGAGGAATCTGCAGATCTCTCTGTAGCTCTTGCTGGGTGGCCTCAGGAAGAGGCTAAATTAGCACCTCCTTGGAGATCCAAGAGCCAGTGTACCCAGGGGTCAGAGTAGGACCATCCAGATTACAACTCCTCAGATCCATAAGGTATACACTCAAGGGGCATACTCAGTGAGCACCAAAGCCCCACTGAAGCAAGTCTTGCCTCATAAGGGTGTCTTCAGCATAGAAGTTCTCCCATCATAGACACAACTGATCTTCACAGGCAATTGGCCTGGAGGTCAATTCCTCCCAGTGATACCAACAACAATCAAGGCTTAACTACAATAAGACTGTGCACACAGCCTACAAAGGGGTGCACCAAGAGTGTCCAACCTCAGGTAATTGGGGAGGCTGAGCTACTGGGCTCTATAAGACACCTAGCACACAAAGCCACCCTATCAACTCAGGGAAGCAGCCAAAATGTGGAGACAAAGAAACAGGTCACAAATGAAAGAAATGGAGGAAAGGAAACTACTGGATATGGAGTTCAAAACCATGGTTATAAGGTTTTTCAAGAAATTTCTAGAAAAGGCCGATAAATTTAGTGAGATCCTTGAGGATATGAAAAAGAATCAACTAGAAATTAAGCATATACTTACTGAAATAATAATATACAGAGATCCAACAGCAGACTATAGGATCGCCCTTGAACAGAACCAAACCTGGGACCCTTTGGTCCACAGGTTGATGCTCTATCCACTGAGCCAAACCAGCCAGGGCCACACACTTCTTTCCTATACTGTTTCTAGAGGCCAAAATAGCCTCACCCTGGCTCTCTCCTGTTGCTTCTTCTACCCTAAGCCCTTCCTTATTTCACTGTCCCCAGCTCAATGAATGTGCTCTCGAAGTCACCTGGGCTCGAGCTGTGAAATCTTTCCTGCACAAAGTCAAGAACCCACACACTACAGGCTGGCCCTTAGACAGACCTGCTCTGGGCCTGCTCCCTTTCCTGTGGCAGCAGGAATTTGTGTGAGTTCACCAGGGTAAATGTGGGACAGATGAAATTCCGACCCAGGTCTGCAGGTCTCCATGCTCAGGATTCTTTTATCATGTAGCTGGAAATACCTGAGCAGAAATGTGGAAGAGCCCCAGATGGCATGTGGATTCAGTGTTAATCAGGGTATTCCTAGTAAGAGCTCACGTTCACCAGCCCTTCATGTGTGCCCACTGCTGCTCCAAGCCCCAGACAGAAGTCGCCTCATTTATTCCTCAAACACTCTTTGCGGTCAGTCTGTCTTCGCCCCATATTACAGATGTGGTATTGGCAAAGTATATGTGGCAGAAACCACCTTTGGCTGACACAGCCAGGGCAGACCTTAGGAGGAGGGATGCTGAGCCAAGATAAGATGTAGGTGGGGAAGGAGGAAGGCATTCCTGGAGGAAAGCCTAGCTTGAGCAAAGGTATGAAAAAGTGGGTAGAAGGGAGGGGCCCCAGTTCTAACAGAAGAGGGGAGAAAAAATAAAAACGAAGAAGGGAGGCTGAGGGGACATGTTCTCCAGAAGGAGCCTGGTCTGGCTGATTGAGGTCTCGCCATAGTGGGTCTTAGGGCAGGGTCTTGGGTGATGGCTCGCACTGGGCAGTGGTGAGGAGAAGGGCTGAAGAGGTAGAGACGACTGGCTGGTCAGGACAATGGGCCTGGGCCCAGTGAGAGATGGTGAAGACCTGAAAAATGGACATCGGGAGAGAGGGAATAGCTTTCACAAGTTAGGATGGACAGGACAGGTTACCCACTACATCTGAGTGTTGAGTCCAGTTTTAGATGGTACATTTTCAGAGGCTGCATAGTGACCATGGGTTTTTGTTTGCCTGCATAGTGGTTTTTTTTAATTAATTAATTACTGAGTTAAAAAAATCAGGACATTTCAAATACAAATCAAAATTTTCTGTTTCTCCTGGAAAATGAGGGATCTGGCAATACTGGGGTCTCATTTCTGTGGGGCAACAATCGCCTGTAACTAAAGTGGCTGTTTCCAATTGATGGGTACATACTCTTTGCCACAGTCCCCACCACTCCCTATTGTACTCCACCCATCTCACTCACTGATGTCATTTGCTTGGCCCCCATAGGCACTGAGTTTGTAACAAAGGATTTGGATAAATTGGAGCATTTTAGGAGGAGCGGCCAGACTGACTAGTGACTTGAAGTATGTCCTGTCAAAACCAGCTGGAGCAAAGGGGGATATTTACCTTCTGGGAACGAGATGATAGCCTTCACATTTAAAGGGCTAAGGTCGAGGAGAGTAGGCAGGTCTGTTCTGTGAATCCCCAGGAAAAAAACAAAAACAAAACAAAAAACTAGGACCAGTGAAAATGTGAGTGTGGGGGTGGGGAGAAGAGACAAGGAGACCCGTTTCAGCTTGACCTAAGGCTGACTTTGGAACGTCCTAACTGTTTCAAGATGCAACAGGTAACATCAGAAAGGCGAGCGCCTGGCACAGATGTGAGGGCCGAGTTTAGGCTGAGCCTGGGCAACGGCTTCACACCAGCCATTTAGAGGAAATCTAAGTGTTGTGTAGACAGCTGAACTGCCTGCCCTTTGCGGTTTATTCCAGCCTGCCAGAGCGGGATTCTGTGCCCACAGACTGGCCAAGTTGAAGAAGGAAGAATTCAAAATGACCCCTGCACTGCTGGCCTGGAAGCTGAAAGACTACCTAATCTGCTGCTACTCGAAGAGGGAACTTGGGAGGAAGCTGCAGGAGGAGCAGGCTGTTACATTTCTTTGTGCTGCAGGGAGGAAAGCCAGGGCATGGGGTCAGAAAGATTGGGTCTTTTTACCCTCCCATGTAAAACATCTGTCAGGGCTGTGAGGAGGGTTTAGGTGAACACACCTGAAAAAATGCGGCCCAGTGCTTGGCTGGTAGCAGTCCCTGAATAAAGGTGAGCGTCCCAGCCCCATGCTCTGGCCTGAGAGGCGTCACTGGTCCTGGACAGAGCAGGTGAAAGGCCTGGGTTCTGGTCTAGCCCATATGGCCAGAAGCCTGGCATCCAGTTTCTTTCTGTGGGAGGGAGAGGCATGTTAGATGACCTCTAGGAGACCTGCCAGCTCCAGGTCACCTGACAGGAGTCTGGATGGCTGAGCTTTCTGTCCAAGTGAGACAATGGAGGCCAGAGCAGTGGGTGTGGGGGCTTCTGGAGGCAGCTGCTGTGAATGTACTTCCTAGATGAGAAAGGGAATAGCTGTGATGTTGTGATTTAGAATAAGAAACATATATTTGATCTTCCTCCTAGTTCCTGGCACAGAGCTCCCAAAACCCTTGGAATTTCCTAAATGATAAGAGTCATTAATGTGTCTTTTGTTATGTTAATGAAGTGACTTTCGAGCCCCACCTAAGGATGGGGGCTGGTTGCCTAGAGAACCAACCTTGTGATTAGAGGGGTGTAACTTTCAGTCCCCCCTGACCTCTGGGGAGGAGAGGGGCTGAGGGCTGGACTGTACCAGTGAAATAGCCTCCCTGACCCCGTCTTGCTCAAGCCTGCTGTATTCTTGCACATAGACATGCTAATCATTATAGAGGAATTCTACTTGCGGCTTGAGGTTTATTTTTTCTTTAAGAACAGCCCCCTTGCCCAGTCGGTGTGGCTCAGTGGTTGAGCGTCAACCTATGAACCAAGAGATCCCGGTTCAATTCCCGGTCAGGGCATATGCCCCGGTTGCGGGCCAGTCAGGGTTTCGGGCTCCATCCCCAGTGTTGGGCGTGTAGGAAGCAGCTAATCCATGCTTCTCTCTCATCAATATTTCTATCTCTCCCTCTCCCTTCCTCTCTGAAATCAATAAAAATATATTAAAGAAAAAAAGAAAAAGAACAACCCCCTTGCTAGAAGGTGTCTCACCGAGGAGGTGGGGAAATATGTAAAAAAATAATTATTATTTATCAAAGATTTGCAGAAGCCTCAAGACTGGATTTAGATCAGCAGGGGTTAACAGAGTGGGAACAAAGAGATTTGGAGATTTCACCTCTTTCTTAGGTCCCTCCTGGTGCCCAGATGTCTGTGGTCCTCAATGACCTCTTGCCCTTCCCATTTTTCCTTCCTTTGACATAAAAATGTGAATTCTGGACTCTCTTAAGATGGATTTAAGGAACCTCTAAGACCCCCATCTTCTCAGTCAGGTGCCTTCTCTTAACTCCAAATTCTGATGTTTTGAATATTGGCCTTTTGGAAATGTTAGGCACCTGAACATTCAGACCAGTAATAAGATTGTTATTGGTGTAAGTGGAGTTCTTGTGGTGTCTCGAGGAAAAGAATTTCCTGAGGTCACTATGGGACAATGGGATTTTGTGGCAAAACTTTATTGATGGTGTAAAATTAAGAGGGTTCCCCTCCAAAGCCACCTCTCTCCGTCTTGCCTTCAACAGGGCCAGAATTAAGGCCACTGCCCGTAATTTCTGTCCCCTATAAAATATAGTCCAGTCCAGTATTTGGCTGGCTTAGCTTGTGTCCCCAGCTGCAGTCCATTGCATATGGGGACATGGGTCATGTGGCTCCTTAAGGCCACATGGCTATAGAAAGGGAACAGATGAGCACATGGGCGAGTTCAAGTCATGGAGCAAGAGAGAGAGGAAACAAGGGGAGAGGGAACTCTTTGTCTGGGTACTTTACCTCTCCAAGATTTTGAGCACTTGCCAATGATCTTTTTCCCAGGCTAGACTGACAGCCATTCTCAAAGCCCCCCTACTGTTGGGGGCTTTGAGAATAGTACCAGGTGTTAGACCGGACCTGGGTTTAACAACCCCAGTACTTGGAGTTCTGGCTAAGACTCAAACTATAAGTGAACACTTCAGAGCCAAGACTCAAACTATAAGTGAACACTTATTTGGAAAATCACACAAGTAGAAGAAATTCATAGATGTGGGCTTAGGGCATAAGTTATAGAGGCAAAGGAAGGGCTCTTGGAGTTTGGCAGTGATGAAGGTATGGAAACTCACCTGGGGGGCATATTCCCAGGAGGGAGAGCCCCTGGGTCCTCCTTGGCTGGTTCGGGAGGGTCCATAGGGGAGGGAGGCCGAATGGAGGCGGCAATCAGTCATCCAAGTAGGATTCCGAGGCAAGCCCAGGACCAGCTGCTGCTGCCTACAGCTCTCCCAGTAGAAAGCTCAGGGTGACTGAAGCCAGGGTGATGGATCCCCTTCCCCATGGAACCCTCCCTGGTTTTTGCACCAAATGTTAGGGTTGCTGAAAGAGAAACGCACGAGACCAAATTTGGTAAGGGATTATAAATGTATTAGGTCATCTTGTTACAGAAAACAGGAATAATCAAACAATGCAGGAGAGTTTGGAGTTACACTTTATTCACGGTGGTGGGCTTAGAGAAAATGAATTCAAATTCTAAGCAAAGCTACAAGCAGAACTTCCCTTTTTATTAAGGAGCCAGCCCTCTGTGCAATTAGTGGTTATCTCGCTGCTGTCTTTGAAAACAAACACAGTTCTAAAAATTATGGGCACATCTAGTCTCTGGCCTACAAGGTCAGACAGCCAAAATTATGGGCATATCTAGTGTCTGGCCTACCAGGTCAGACAGCTAAGTTTATGGTCCTCATTATTCAAGCAGGCTAGAAAGCAAAGTTATTTTTTTTTAGAATAAGAGGCCATCTAAGAAAAACAGCAGAGAATTCCAAACAGCAGTTTTTACAAAATAGGGGTTTGCCTTCTCAATCTGGAGACCAGATGGGCTGAGCCCCAAAATGGTGCCAGCACCCAGGATCAGGGAGTCAGAGACTTTAAATTATTTTATTATTTATCTGTTTGGTTTTCAACATCATTTTTTTTTATTTTTAATTCTCACTCAAGGGTATTTTTCCACTGATTTTTACAGAGAGGGAAAGACAGAGAGAAACATTGATTGATTGCCTCCTGAACTTGCCCTGGAGCCTGCAACCGAGGTACATGCCCTTGACTGGAATTGAACCCGGGACCCTTCAGTGGATAGAGCATCTGGCTGACGCTCTATCCACTGAGCCAAATTGGCTAGGGCGGGAGTCAGAGATTTTAAAGGACTCTAGGCAGGCTTTTTGGGTGGGGAATTCTCTGTTCGTGTCTGGATCCTGGACAAATCTGGAAGGGAAAGATAATGGTCTTAGCAAATAGAATGTGGTCTAAGCCAGCAGTCTCTAACCGGTGGTCCGTGGACCACTGGTGGTCCGTGAGGTCTCAAAAGGTTGGCCACCACTGATCTAAGCCAGTGGTTAGCAAACTCTTTAGTCAACAGAGCGGCTAACCACGGCTCGCGAGCCACATGTGGCTGGAGAGACGCAGTTTGCCGACCACTGGTCTAAGCTAAAGGGAATGTCAGTTGCGAAGTGGTCTAAAGGTCAGTTCCCATGAAGCATCCATCTTATATAAATACCGCTGTTTGAAATTTTAACCCTGCTATTTGACTTCTGTAAATTCTTGCTTGCTAAGGCTACTCCCACTTCAGAGAGGCCATTAAACCTTCCCCAGACAAGGTTATCAGTGCTGGCGCCAGACCAGGCCTCTGGTTGAGGTCTCAAGGCCCCAGCACAGGCTCTTTAAGAACTTGCAAAAGGGGCTGGAAACACCCCATATTTGGGAGACAAAGAAGGTAAAAACATATAAATAGGGAAAATTCCCCCATATTTGGGAGACAAAGAAGGTAAAAACATATAAATAGGGAAAATTCCTGCATATTGGGGCCCAGAATTTGAGAGACATTTTCCTCTGGACCCGCGCGTAATAAATGTAACTCCATTTCTCTAAGTATTGCTTTGTTCTTCTTTGGTTTTCTGTAACACCCAGGGGAAGGGGTATTGATGCAATTATTAGATCAGACCTAACAGGCCCTCTGTCCTAAGGGTTTTAAGGATGGAGAGTGTAGAGGAGGTCCCAGGGGAAGATCTCAACAGAATATCCAGCAGCTTTCCAGGTGTGTTCTTTCAGGGTCTAGGTCTCCACTGATTGATTGGCCAGCACCAGGGAAGGAGGTCATTATTCAATGAAGCTGGACCTGAGTTCAGCCTTGGTGTTGTTTGTCTAGTTTTGCTGCTTTTCTGGGCCTGGAGTGGAAATACAATTGAGGCCTAGATGTTATCTCTAGGGAGGAATGGTCAGAAGGTCCAAACCCCATGACCAGCCATATGCTAGGGAGGAAAGGTCACCCTGAGGCAAGGTACCACCCTACAACTGTCTTTTGTTAAGCACCCAGGGCTTTCCGCCCTGGTGACCTTCTGTACCTGACCCATCGTCCTTGCTCTGCTCATGTCTAACTTCCTGCTACACTGTCAACCTCTCTTCACATGTACACCATCTCTTCTTTGTTTGGTCTCTCCCCCCGGGGATCTTCAGGGAATGGACCTGTGGTTCCCTGAAGAGCGTGAAGCTTTAGCTTATAAAATGTGAAGCTGCCCAGGGGACCATGCTTATAAGGTCTGGTCTACCCTTTGCTATCTTCTTATTAATATTAACAAACCAGCTAATCATGACAATAGCAGGATGAGTCACCAATGGTCAATGATTTAATCAATCTTACCTAAGTAATAAAGCTCCCCTGGAGCAAAACAAAGAATACAAGTAGAAAATAGACATCCCTCGGGAGCAGCCCCTTGTCTCAGTGCTCATCCCAACAAGTCCTCAGCCAGGTAACATGCCTCTGGACAGCAAGCACTTTGGAGGTTAGTGATGCTGAGCTCACACACTCTCTCAGAATACCAACCAGCATTGTCCCAACAGTGGCTGAGAGCATAGATGGTAGTTCTATGATATTTCTTTCAGATTCTTTGTGTTATTCAAGAATGAAGTCAAACCTGTTTTGTCAAACCATATAAAATATTTATTCTAATTACAGTCTCCATCTTATTAAATGTTTAATAGTTTCTACTTCTGTGATTAAAAAAATTGCTAGCAACAGTTCAATTTGTTTTTAGCAATATATACCTCAATAAAAGATGCTTTTGCCCAGCCAGCATGGCTCAGCGGTTGAGCATCGACCTATGAACCAGAAGGTCATGGTTCAATTCCAGTCAGGGCATATGCCCAAGTTGCGGGCTCGATCCCCAGTGTGGGGCATGCAGGAGGCAGCTAATGGGATTCTCTCTCATCATTGATGTTTTGATCTCTCTCTCCCTCTCCCTTCCTCTCTGAAATCCATAAAAATATATTAAAAAAAAAACACACACACACAAAAACCCCTACCTTATATTTATAATGTTTTGGTCAATTGTGTACTAATTCTATTTCTATCAACAATTCAATTCAGAAGAAAAATTTAACATTTCGGATTTATGGTCAACAGGAGATAAAGTAAATTTCAGAATTTCAATAATATACTTTTTGTTATACCTAAGCATAATATGATCATCAGTAAAAGACTTTGAAGCCTAAAAATACTACATTGCCTTATAATGAAGATATGGAGGACTTGGAAAGGATACACAAATTCATGGAGAAAAAGGAAAAAAATGTAAAACTTCCAAATGTTGAAGAATAGCTTGTTCATGGATTTAAGAAACTTTTTTAACATTTATATATTTTTTGGATACATTTAAAACAGCGATTTTAAACTGGTGTGCCGCAATCATTTTTAAAACATACAATACCTGATTATTTAGTTAGGGGCATTGACCTCTTTTCCCTTAGAATGCCAAATAAAAAATGACAACAGCCAACACAACAATAGCCATCCAGTATGAATGTCCTATCTTGAACCATAAATATATAATATTGCTCTCTTCTTATTACTAATATTAAGAGGTCATAGAATAGAGTTGCGTCTTCTTGGTCACATCACATAATAAGATTAGTTAGGTAGTTCTCCCAATACCCCAAGATTGTAGGTTTGATCCCGGTCAGGGCACATATAAGAATCAACCAGTGAATGCATAAATAAGTGTTTCTCTCTAAAATTCAATTTTAAAAAAAAGAAGTAAGGCCCTAGCCAGTTTGGCTCAGTGGATAGAGCATCGGCCCTCAGACTCAAGCGTCTTGGGTTCAATTCTGGTCAAGGACATGTAACTTGGTTGTAGGCTTTATCCCCAGGCCTGGTTGGGGCCCATGCAGGAGGCACCCAATCAATGTGTCTCTCTCACATCAATGTTTCTCTCTCTCCTCCTCCTTCCCATTCTCTCTTAAAAAAAAAATTCAATGGAAAAATATCCTTGGGTGAGGATTAACAACAACAAAAATTAAAAGAGAAGTATGTGTATGTCTGTTTTACTTTTTAGCCAGTCTCAAAGATTTCCCCCTTTGCTTTCTCCTGCCTCCCTAATCGATCACCAATGGATTTCAGGTAACCCTCTTACATCTTTCCCTTTGATTCTGATTATAAAGTAAGTGGTAAAACTGCCATTTTCTGGAGCATTTTCTCAATCTATTGAGATTTTGCCATTGTTGTCATTTTGGTTCTAATAAACTCATAAAGATTCTCTACAAGTTCAGATGTTTCTTATGATGAAAGAACTCAGAAGACACAGTTTGGACCAGAGGAAATTGAAATGCTGAGCTAAAATCTTGGCACCCCTACCCTATCCCTGGGACTTGTGAAGAAGATACACTTGGCCACATTTCTTTGCACATCTAAGCAGTGGTGTGATGTGCAAATCTCAACCATCTTCCATCTGGATCATCCCAACACTCCTTGGGGTGGGTGCTGGTGTCCTTTCAGAGATGAGGAAAAAGGCTTTGGGGGTAAGTCAGTTTCATGAGGACATGCAGTTATTATTATTTTTTTCATCTTTATTGTTGAAAGTATTACATATGTCCCTTTTTTTCTTCCATTGACCCCATCCAGCCTACCCTCATCCCCTGCCCCAGGCCCTCACCACCCCACTGTGTGTATCCATGGGTTATGCATATATGCATATACAGTCTTTGGTTGATTACCTCCCACCCACCCACCCACCCTCTCCTTCCTTCCCTCCAAGATTCCGCACTCTGTTCCATGTTTCCATGTCTCTGGATCCACTCAGTTCATCAGTTTATTTTGTTACTTATATTCCAAATATGAGTGAGATCATGTGATAGTTATCTTTCTCTGACTGACTTATTTCACTTAGCATGATACTCTCCATGCTGTCTCAAAGGGTAAGCGATTCTTCTTTTTCACTGCTGCATAGTATTCCATGGTATAAATGTACCACAGCTTTTTTATCCACTCATCTACTGATGGGCACTAAGATCTGGGCTGTTTCCAGATCTTAGCTATTATAAATTGTGTTGCTATGAACATAGGAACTAATCTTTCTGATTAGTGTTTCTAGTTTCTTGGGATATATTCCTAGAAGTGGGATTACTGGGTCAAATGGCAGTTCCATATTTAATTTTTTGAGGAAACTCCATACTGTTTTCCACAGTGGCTGCACCAGTCTGCATTCCGGTCCATCAGCAGTGTACTAGGGTTCCCTTTTCTCCACATCCTCACCAGCACTTGTCATTTGTTGATTTGTTGATGGTAGCCATTCTGACAGGTGTGAGGTGATACCTCATTGTCATTTTAATTTGCATCTCTGATGACCAGTGACTTTGAGCATGTTTTCATGTCTTTTGGCCATCTGTAGAGGACATACAGTTATTGACGCTGGGACTTCTCCAGCTGCCCAGCTTGAGCATCTCACTGCAGTGGGCTCCCTCCTGAGGCTCCAGTCTCTCTAACTCGGTCCCTTAAAGATTGCTGTGGCAGCATGAGCCAGAAAGGCAGTCTTTCCTCGGATCATGGGAAAACACTGCTTGCAGGCACACTGTGCTGATTGTGTGTCAGAAATCAGAGAGAAGGCATCTTTGGGCAAAATTATTGTTTTAAGCTGGTCTCAGTGTGGGTATACCACACAGCCCTTGTGGTTCTTACTATGATTGCAAGATGCCTTCAGCAATAACCTTCAGGAAACTTTGAATAAAAGAAAACAAGGTTTGCCCTAGCTGGCTTGGCTCAGTGGATAGAGCGTTGGCCTTCGGACTGAAGGATCCCAGTTTCGATTCCTCAATCCCTAGTAGGGGGCATGCAGGAGGCAGCCGGTCAGTGATTCTCTCTCATCGTTGATGTTTCTATCTCTCTCCCTTCCCCTCTGAAATAAAAAAAATATATTTACAAAAAAAAAGAAAACAAGGTTTATTACTCACAGTTTCTGGAGATTCCACAGTGAAGAGATGGAGGGAGGAAGGGAGAGAGAGCGGGAGAGAGAGAGAGAGAGAGGGTCCCTGGGGTTTTGCTTTTATTGGTGTTGAGGGTGGGAGCCTAGGGTTTCTTGGGTTCACTCTTTAGTAGTGAATGCAAAGCATAAGAGCACTATTTAAAGGCAAGAAGAGAAAACCAAAAGCCAAACCAAAGATCTCTAAAACAAAGGAACTTTGGGGATGGAGAGCAGCCTGGCTCTTTTAGTCGTGTGGCTGGCACCGTGTTTACTTCCCGATAGCCGTCTTTGAGGTGGATGCCTGGGCAGTCAAAAGCATGAATCAGGCACTTGCATCACAAAACAGACAAACACACAAAACTCAGGCATTTGCACGACAGCTCTGGAGAAGAGGACAGGTCCGCTGGGAGTAAGTTGGAACAGTTCACAGTGGCCTGGCTCTTTCTGCTCAGGTGTAAGACGTCTGGAACAGCTGGGGGCAGACTTGCCCATTGGTGTTCTGAGAACCAGTTCACACAGGGTAGAAAGCAGCGGGCCACAAAGTGGTTTCATCCAATTGTTTGCCTGTGTCCTCTGCACGCTGGGGTCTAAAGCTTTGCCCTTGGTGCCACTGGACATAGAGGTCATAGTGGCTTGTTTGCCCAAGATTGGGATGAGACTTTGCTTGTGGTGTATGCCTCTAAATCTGTTCTGCTGTCACCAGGGTAAGTCACGGAGAATGGCTTGGGCCCTGAAAAGACTCCTAGGAGTTAGATCCCGCCACAGCCCTGCCAGGAACAAGCACAGTGTCTGCAGGAGCATTGTTTTTATGGAATTAGCGCTTCCTTTACCCATATAGAGCCGGGGACATTTTTCCTGATCCTTTTCCCTATGACCAGCCACTTTGTAAGACATTTTTCTCCCTAATTTTTATTATGAAAATTTTAACAAGCAAATAACTTGTCTGGAAAATATTCATTTAAGAGGAGGGTTTCCCACTAATAAGCCAAATGTCTGCTCCTCAATGAAAACTGGCTTGGTGCAAGGTGGGTAGGCAGGAAATTTGTATTGCAGGGCTGGCTGTGGGAAACAAGTGACCACAAGAGGGCAGTAAAAGCCAGTGGATGATTGAGGAGCTTTAAAATATATATATTTATGATTTTTAGAGAGAAAGAGGAAGGGAGAGAGGGAGACAGAGAGAGAGAGAGAGAGAGTTGTTGTTCCACTTATTAATGCATTTACTGGTTGATTCTTTTTTGTTGACTTCATAGAGGGAGAGGGAGAGACAGAAACATTAATGATGAGAGAGAATCATCAATCAGCTGCTTCCAGCATGCCCCCCTATAGGGATCCAGCCTACAACCCGGGCATGTGCCCTAACCAGGAATTGAACTGTGACCTCATGGCTCATAGGTTCATACTTAACCACTGGGCTACTCTGGCTGGGACGTTGGTTGATTCTTGCAAGTACCCTGACTTGGCCACAACCTTCGTTTATCTGGACAATGCTCCAATCAACTGAGCTACCCAGCCAAGTCTGATTGAAGAACTCTTGATGGAGTGGCTCTCATACAGCACCTGGCCTCTCCAGAGGGTCCCCCTTATTTGTAACATGGGGAGCCATGGGCATTTAACTTATATCATGGCAATTCTATAGCAAGAAGTCTCTTGGTCTGTATTTGGTTGGGGGAGGGAGAATGGGGGAAGAACAGATAGTACCAGGAAAGATGAGCCCACCCCATTTTTCTCCCCTTTCCAGGAGGCCAGAAAGGCCTGGGCTGGAGTAAGGGATGGCCAGGATCTTTTGTTCTCAGATCTGAGCTCCTTCTCAAGAGCTGCCAGGCTGTGCCAGAAGGTGTGGAATGAAAACATTTGGTGTATTTCAAGAGAAACTGCTGTGGTCCTTCAGGAGATTGAAAAAGGCAAGTGGCCCCACATCTTGTGCCTGGTTTCCTGGGATGGACGGAGAAAGACAAGTGGACCCTGCACTCATGATACTGCAGTCCTTTGGGTGGGTTTGGCTCCCGAAGGACTGGTGAAGCTGGCATAATGTGTACAACTATTGTCTTCTAAAGTTCATGCTGGCTAGAGACAGATCTCCTACAGGAGGGCTGCTGGCATTCCACAGAGCTGAGCTGTGCTCTGAGGACTAGAGCTCTATCCTGCGTGGAGGGGGGTCTTTCTACCTCCCTGCTTCCCTTCCTCCCTTTTTTCTCTTCTTCCTGGGAAATTTCACATGTAGGTAAAAATAGAAGGAAGAGAACAATGAGCCCCTTGTATCTACCAGCCAGCTACAATGAGTATCTCCTGACCACTCTTGTTTAATCTCTATCCACCCTCCTCAACTCCCACCACGGGATTATTTTAAAGCAAATCTTAGACATTTTAAGATTTTATCCATAAATATTTTAGGCTGTATCAAAATGAGAGGCAGCATGCCTTTATTTGAATTCTGAGAATAGCTATTTGGGAAGGAGAAGAAATTTCTTGAAGCCAGCCCAAGCACAATGCCATTATCACACTTTGCCGTCTCCTAATACTCAATCCTTACTCATATTTTCCTGATTTTCTCAGGAATCTGTTCTAGTTGATTGGTTTGAATCAGGATCCACCTAAAGTCCACACATTGCATTTGGTAGATGTGTCTTTAGATCACTTTTAATCTACTGGGACCTTCTTGGGACTTTGTAAGCTTGGGAGAGCCTTAGATGATACAGAAAGGGGGTAGGGCTTCCTGCCTTCCAAGGTAATATTAGAGTCCCTCCAGGTGCTGGTACTGTCCTAATTTAATTTGGAAAAGAATAAAGCTTTCCATTCCTTGCATCCTGAGCATAAATAATTTCATTGAATTATTACAACAAACCGCTAAGGTAACAGCTATGCCTAATTTACAGATGAAGAACACGGGAGGCTTTCCAAGTAAGTAGAAGTGACTATTTAATTGGAAAGTTTCACCTTTTGTTTCTCCTCAGCATTTCTGTTTGCCCTGGGACAGGAAACAGGGGCAGCTGCTACCACTGAGAGCACAAGGCCCTCTTGCTAGTTGATTCCATCTGGGAACTTCTGAGAGTGAAAGGGGGGCTAGCTACAAAGAAGCAGGCGTAAATTGCACGTGTACTCGCCTGCATGAAACTTCCAGTTGTTCCACATCCTTACCAACACAGCATGTTGTTGGCTTTTATTGTGCATTTCCATTACTCATAACTACCACAGATATCTATGGTCTTCTTTTTGTTCCCATTGCATTTTTTTTATTAAAATACTTTATATGTCATAAATGTGACACATGGATATGTATAAATATGTGCATATAAGGTATGAAAAATAATAGAATGATCCCTTATATGTCAAACATCAGCTTAGGAAATAGAAAATTAAGAAAATCTTTAAGGCCCCCTGTTGGCCTCTCCCCAAATGCATCCCATCCTTCCTCACCCCCATGGTAACCCTGCCCTAAAATTTTTTTAATTTAATTTTATTGTTTAGAGACCCTGAATTTTTAAAAAAATATATTTTTCTTTATTTCAGAGAGGAAGAGACAGAAACTTCAATGATGAGAGAGGCTCGTCAATCAGTTGCCACCTGCACACCCCACACTGGGAACTGAGCCTGCAACCTGGGAATCAAACCGTGATCTCCTGGTTCATACCGCTGAGCCACCCCAGCTGGGCTATTGCTTCTAATGCTCCACAGGGGATTCTAGCGAGTGTCCAGGGTTGAGAACCACTGGCTGGCGAACCTGTAGATCCCAAATCGTACTTGAATTTGTTCTCCTTAGATATAGCTCATTTTCTTAATGTATTATTTAATTTAAAACTACATTTTGTTTTTGCCCAAGTCTTGTTATCAACTTTCCTTTGCCAGCAGGAAGCAGCAGAAAGAAAGGGACCAGATTATTATGACCACCTGATATTTGTAGGCAAATTAGCCGTACACTACATTGTATGGGATATGGAAGCCAAAGGCCTGTTTGAACACCTTTGCTGTCTGCAGTTACCAAGATAAAACGTCTCCAATTCGCACAGAACACAAGGATTGGACAGTCAAGCATTGGAAAAAAATCATGTGGTCCGATGAATCATGTTTCCAGTTGCATCATGCAGATGGCAGAGTGAGAATTTGGCGGAAACAGCATGAAAGCATGCACCCCACATGCATGAGTACAACCCTTCAAGCTGGTGGGGGCAGTGTTATGGTTTGGGGCATGTTTTCCTGGCATGATTTGGGCCCTTTAATTCGTGTGGAACAATGTCTGAATAGCACAACATACCTAAGTATCGTTGCTGATCAAGTTCATCCTATCATGTTGAAGGCGTATCCCAATGGAGATGGCTTCTTCCAACAAGACAATGTGCCATGCCACGGTGCTCGTATTGTGTAGGAGTGGTTTCAAGAACATGAGGGAGACTTTACCTTGCTTAGGTGGCCCCCACAATCACCACATCTCAATCCAATTGAGCATTTGTGGGACGAAGTTAAAAGAGCCATCAGGCAGCTGGTTCCACAACCATCAAATCTCACAGAACTGGACAGTGCTATTCATTAGGCATGGTGTCAGATTGCTCGCATCACCTTTCAACATCTCATGGAGTCAATGCCAAGAAGAATCGCTGCAGTATTAAAGGCAAAAGGTGGCCCAACGAAGTACTGATGGGGTGGTCATAATAATCTGGCCACTCAGTGTATAGGAGGAAACAGAACCTGGAACATTTAAGTGTTGGAACACAGCGCCAGTTTTCTGGAAGTATCCAGTGCCACTACAGAGCCCAGAAATCAAGCATTTCTTTCTCTTTGTTGTAGGTGGAGTGTTTTGTGTATTTTTAAAACATATTTCTTTTTCATTTCAGAGAGGGAGAGAAACATCAATGATGAGAGAGATAACTGATCGGCTGCCTCCTGCATGCCCCCCACTGGGGATCAAGCCGTACCCAGGCATGTGCCCTTGACTGGAATGGACCTGGGGACCTGTCAGGCCGCAGGTTGACGCTCTATCCACTGGACCAAACCAGCTTGAGCTTTTTGTGCTTTTTAAAGATCTAAAACCACTCCAACATTATAGGGAGCACAATTTGGCTAATAGCAATTAATTTTAAGTCAGTGAATTCAAGGTCTGAGGCCAAGTCCTTCATGTGTGGATGTGGGAATGCCTGTCTTTCTGAGAGGCCCTCCAAGTCCTCAGCAAGCCCCAGTGCACTTTTAGGAGGGAATGGTTGAGGTAATGAGGCAATGTGACTCTCTGAAACACAATAAAGATGGCCTCACTCACTGTTTTAAAGCCTGTAAATGGAAATAAAAGCTTTCACTTATTGGGTACTCCCTATGTATCAGATACCATACACTACCAGATATGTACATTACCTCATTTATTCTCAGCAACCATGCAAGGTAGGCAGGTATGAAAAGTTCTACCTTAGAGATGTGAAAACTGAGGCTCAGAGAGGTTCAGTGACTTGCCTGAGGTTGCAATAAATTGGTGGAGGTGGGATTACTACCTCCTCCGGCTGAGGCCAAAGTTCCAGTTCCCCAACCTGGATCCAACCCCAGGAACTTTTCTTCCAGATAAGTCTCATTGGCCCTTCAGTTTCTGCCTGCCCACATTCCTGCCTTGGCTTCATTTCTCTGAAAAGCAACATGATTTCATTATGTGCTAAGTCTTCTGCAGCAGCAGAAAGTGAGAGGTGGATGTGACAATGTGGTAAGAAGTCTGTGTTTTCCCACTCTGGGCTGAGATTCTAGGCCACTGCACAGAAAGGGCAATTCTGCAGCCTCTGGTGTTGCCAGCTCTAAGGGTAAGAGAGAACATCCCCTGGGATGGGGCCACCACTCCTGAACCTCTTTCTCATTCCCATCTAGGGAGCAGAACAGACCCCTCTCCTGAGTTGTAGCCCCCAGGACCGTGAGGCCTAAAGCCCCAGTGACGAGGACGTGGGGTGGATCCTATAGCTGTGAGGGAGGAAAAGTCACCTCAGGAAGCAGGTCAGCCCCCAAAGCACTTTGGACTTCCCATCCCTTAAAATTCAGAATATTTGCACTTTGGACTTCCCATCCCTTAAAATTCAGAATTCTGATTTCATGCCCACTAGGTAATGAGCACCTGAGTCTAGGCCTCCTCCTGTCCTGGCAAAGGGCTTTCAGTGAGTTCTCAGAGGGAAGGAAACTGCTGCTCTGTGCTCATTAGGAAAAGGGAGGCAGGGCCGCCCACAGCATGTGCTGCTCTTCAGGGGACTGCGAGGATTGTTCTAAAGAAGGAAATTGGTGCAAATGAGCTTAAATGAAGCAGAATTAAAGCTGGCAGGTAGTGTAGCAACTGCTGGCAGATAGGTAAACAAGATGGAAAGGGCAAGTGAACAAAGATGAAGTCAGGTGTGGGAAAGAGGCGGCCCCAGGTCTTCAAGACAAGACAGGAGAGCAAAACATCAGCCTTAGGGCAGAGAAAGCCTGGGCAACAGCAGCTGGTGCTGTGGGCTGCAACCTGACACCTGGGAATTTCAATTCAATTCCATTAAAACTGAGTGCCTATGAGGCAGCAGGCCCTGTGCTAGGTACAAAGGACAGAGCAATGAACAAGAGACACAGGTCCTGAGCTTGGGGGCTGATATTCTAATGAGATGAAGGAACAGGGGAGAGAAAAATAAGATTTCAGTTAATGATGATAGCTGTGAGAGCAATAAAACGGGATGATGTATGTGTGAGTTTGTGTGTGAAATCTTAAGAATGGGTAGTCAGGAGGAGGAGAATCCAAGATGGCGGCGTAGGTAAACACCTAAACTGCTGCCTCACACAATTTAAACTGCAACTAAAAGACAAAACGTCTATCATCCAGAACCACGGGAAAGCTGGCTGAGTGGAAGTTCTACAACTAGAAGGAAAGAGAAAAGAGCATTGAGACCTGCACGAGCGCTGAAAAGCTGAGGTACGGAGGCGCGTGATCCGGGCTGGCTGCGGGCGACTGGGTGCATTGCTTTTTTCAACCCCAACGGAGACAAGCCCCGGAATCCAGTCTCTGGGGAGATGCGGGGGACCCAAACTCCTACCGGGAGAAGCTGGACTGTCTGCCAGTGAGGGTGGCTTGCTTGCAGAGCTGCGCGCAGGAATAGTTTACTGCACTGGGGCACGGGACACGCGGATGCCGTTGGGGACACAGAGCCGGCTAACTAGCGGCCATTGCTGTTTGCCATGCCCTAGCCTAGTGACACCCTGAGGCCCCACCCTGCACAACCTACAAACCCACCCAAGCTCCAAGCAGCTTAGTTAGCATAAAAAAGGCCTGCCCTATCGCAGCTTAACCTAGCAAACTTGCAGCCTGGGTCAGACAGCTCCAAAACCTCCAAACCCCAAGCAAAGAGGAGAAAACTGCAGCTCTCACTGTAACTCCTGCTGAGTGGCCTCAGACAGTAGCTGACCTGCACCCCATTGGAGATCCGGAAGCCAGTGTACCTAGTGGTCAGTGTGAGACACCAGATTTCAACTCCTCACATCCATAAGTGACACATTCAAGAGGCAGACTCAGTGAGCACCAAAGCCCCACTGAAACAAGTCCTGCCCCATAAGCGTGTTTTCAGCGCAGCAGTTCTTCCATTATAGACACAGGGAGTGCTCACAGCTAATTGGCCTGGAGGTCAATTCCTCCCAGTGTACCAACAGAAATTAAGGCTTAACTACACCAAGACTTTGCACTCAGCCCACAAAGGGGTGTACCAAGAGCATCCACATCAGGTGATTGGGGAGGCTGAGCTACTGCCCCCTATAGGTCACCTACCACACAAAGCCACTCCATCAACACAGGGAAGCAGCCAAAATGCAGAAACAAAGAAACATGTCACAAATGAAAGAAACGGAGGAAAGCAAACTACTGGATGACATAGAGTTCAGAACCACATGTATAAGGTTACTCAAGAATCTTCTAAAAACCGCTGAGAAACTTGATGACACTTCTGAGGAGCTTAGTGAGACCTTCAAGGACCTTAATGAGAATGCCAAAAAAATGGAAAAGGACCAGTCAGAAATGAAGCATACACTGTCTAAAATAAAGAATATACAGAAACTCAATTGTAGATCAACGTACCCCAAGAATCAAACCAAAGATCTGAAATATGTGGAAACAAAAAACATCCAACCAGAAAAACAAAAAGAAAAAAGAATCCAAAAATATGAAGATAGTGTAAGGAGCCTCTGGGACAACTTCAAGCGAACCAACATCCGAATTTTTGGGGTGCCAGAAGAAGGGAGAGAGCAAAATATTGAAAACCTATTAGAAGAAATAATGACAGAAAACTTTCCCTACCTGGTGAAAGAAATAGACGTACAAGTTCAGGAAGCACACAGAACCCCATACAAGAGGAATCCAAAGAGGACCACACCAAGACACATCATAATTAAAATGCCAAGGGCAAAAGACAAAGAGAGAATATTAAAAGCAGCAAGAGAAAAACAGTTAATTACCTACAAGGGAGCACCCATACGACTGTCAGCTGATTTCTCAACAGAAACTATGCAGGCCAGAAAGGAGTGGCAAGAAATATTCAAAGTGATGAACAGCAAGAACCTACAACCAAGATTACTCTACCCAGCAAAGCTATCATTCAGAGTTGAAGGTCAGATAAAGAGCTTCACAGACAAGAAAAAGCTAAAGGAGTTCATCACCACCAAACCAGGATTACACAAAATGCTGAAGGGTATCCTTTAAGAAGAGGAAGAAGAAGAAAAAGGTAAAGATAAAAATTATGAACAACAAAATGACATCAAATACATACCTACCAACAAGTGAATCTAAAAATCAAGTGAATGAAAACTCTGAAGAACAGAATGGACTAGTGAATATAATAGAATCAGGGACATAGAAAGGGAGTGGACTGACGATTCTCAGGGGAAGCAGGTGTGAGGGGTACGGGAAGAGATTGGACAAAAATCTTACTCCTGTGGATGAAGACAGTGGCGGGGGGTAAGGGCATGGGGTGGGGTGGGGAATCAGGTGGAGGGGAGCTATGGGGAAAAATAAAAGAGGAACACCTGTAATAATCTGAACAATAAAGATTTATTTAAAAAAAAAAAGATGTGTTTCCTACTTCATGGAAGAAGCAGGATTGAGAGAATGATGCTGACATGATGCTGAAGATCTAGAGAGCAATTCCAGGCAGTGTTTGAGTTCCTGAAGCACAGCTGTCCTTGAACTTCCCATTGCATGGGATAACTTGAAATCCTGTCAATAAATTTCCATTTCAACAACAACAACAAAAGAATGGGTAGTCAGGAAGGCCTTTATAAAGTAGTGGACAAGGGGATACTGGGGGTAGTCATTAAGGAAAAACATCTACATCCCTTCCTATGGGAAGGAAATACTCAGTGCTGCACTATCAGACAACAAATAGTTACCGTTTACATTTCTTTCTAATCCAGTATCACAGCCTGGGGAGTCCTCAACTCAACCTTACTTGTGGGTGAGGGTGCATAGCTCATACAGATGCAGTAGCAGAGGAAATTCTCAACTGCCAGCCTGAAGGGAAGGGCAAGATTCTATCGTTTACTGAGCAATTGTTATGCTGCTCATATGCAACTTACCTTAAAAAATTGTTTTTCCTTTGGGAATATTTGAGATCTACAGAAAAATTATGAAGATATTACAGAAAATTCCTGTATAGCCTTTACCCGGCTTCCCCTATGGTTAATATCTTACCTAACCATAGTGCATTGGTCAAAACTAAGAAACGGACAGTGGTGCCCTGAAAGGATAGCTCAGTTGATTATAGAGTGTTGTCCCAATACACTCAAGTTGTGGATTCAGGAAGGTCTCTCCCTGCTCAAAAACTTCCCTGTGCTTGAAAACACTGAACCCAGAGAATACAGTATAGGTTGCACAATGTGGCATACACAGATCCTCATGTTTCATCCCAACCTTCCCTCTGCTGTCCCCACACACGCACTGCTGCACTGTACTGGCAAACAGGGACACCCAGAGCTCCTTCCAGGTCCCTGACATAACATGTTCTCTTCATCTCTCTACCTTGCACATGCTGATCCCTCCAGAACTCTTCCCATCCTGACAGCAAACTGACTCCACCGGCAAACCCACATCTCCTGGAGAGACCTTCCCCCAGCACCTTGTACATTCCTCAGGCACAATGCCATGCTCTTGGTCCCACTGATGTTCCAAGGGACCTATCCAGCAGCTAAAACCCCATCTTAATCCAGCAGAGGAAGTATGAGGCAGACACTTTGTATCTCACCCATGGCCCTGGTTTCATCCCAGAGGTGGGAGGAACATCAAACCATGTTGGCCAGCCCTCCCCATGGGCCCTCTCCAGCTAGGAAGAGGAGGAACAGTCTGGAGGATAAGGAACATCTGTGCATGGGACCTGCTGTGCAGGCCAGGAGTGAAGGAATCTGGCTCTAAGGCCAAGTTCCACTAGGTACCAACTCTTTTAGCTTGGGCAAGCTACTTAGCTCTCTGTGCTTCACCATCCTCAGCTACAAAACCAATTAATCAATAAGACCTAGCATGTTGTATGCGGTGATGCTCAGCAGGTGCTAGTTCATCCTGGATTTATTTCATCCACACCTGGTCAGCGAGACAGGGATGTTAGCTCCACTCCACAGAGGAGGCAACAAAGACACTGAGGAAGCAGTAGAGCTACCTGCTTCTTCCCCCTGCAAACCATTGCTCAGCCCTCTCCCACTCTCCTGGTGGCGGCAGCAGCAGCCATAGCGGAGTGTGGGGCCCCAGGTCGGAGTTGTGACCCAGCCCAGGCTGGGTCAGCTGATCCTGCTTTTCTTCTGCTCATTCCACACCATGGTACAGGTATAAAGGAACACTCACATTTGTGAGGTCTTGCTATGTGCCAGATGAGTACAGAGCTAAGGGCTATGATATCACATCCATTCCCACCAGCTCCAAGAGGCTGGAGTTTTGCCTCCACATTACTTAAGTCCAAGATGATTTAGCCAGGGTTGCCTGGGAGACTGGCATACAGAAAGCACGCCATTCCCCTCTCCTGTACCTCAAGTTGAGAAAGTCCTGCCCACCACCCTTGCACTGTAATTGCAGCCTGTTTGCCCCTCACTGTGGGGCTAAATCACTGGGTAAGACCAATTTAGGATCACAAGGACCCTCTATTATACACCTGAACAGTTACATGGAGCCCGAAGCTTCACTCGGCTCCTCTTTGTTCAAGTCTCTTCGCTTATGCTTAGGTTGTACAGTGCACAACCCACAGAACTGCACACAGCAGCTCAGAGGAGGAGTCTTTTTAGAGTAGAGATATTGAATCCACCCTCCTGAACTCTAGGACCTCAATCTCTTCCTCCAGTATTTCAGGTGTCCTACTTATCGTTAAACCAGCCTTAACTGTCGCCCGTCTCCTCGGACTTCTGCCGCCAATCTTTGGCAGCCAAACACCTTAAAGACGTGATCTACTTCGCAGGGCCCCTGGCCTCCCACTCTCTCATTGGCCCCAGGCTCCCCTCCAAGATCACTCCCCAATTCCATAGTCTCTTGAGCTCCCCTCCTTCACCTGTCCTTGGCATTGGGTGATCGTTTGTGCTGTGGGAACACCCCAAGGATTCTCCTACTTCTCATCTTCCTCTGGCGTCAGAAACACGGTCCTCACTCCTTCAAGCCATGACTGAGCCACTGCCGACACATCCTGCCTGCCCTGAGTCCAGTCCTCTGGATCTGTCCATCTTAGAGAGGCAGGTGAAGTCCCCTTCCCAGAGTCAGAGCTCGCTAGAGCCTGGCGGTGGTCACACTGCCCCGAGGGTAACAAAGCCTAGAGGGCTGTGGGCGGTAGCAGGAACCTTGTGCCTTTGGCTTCTCTCCCACCTCAGCTTCCCCTGGTCTTGCCATCCCAGCCCTAACCCAACTCCATGCCAGCTTATAACAAAGAGAGATGTCATCTTTTCTCCTATCCCCTTCCCCTCAGCCATAGGTGACAAACTGGTGGTTCACAACACATTTTGTTTGGATAGCCATACTTTTTTAAAGCTTCAATTAGTTGCTATCATTTAATAATTAACCAATTTTACTTAAGAATCCAGACTTCTAGTTTCTTTTAAAAAATCAGAAGATCTGGCAACACAGGTCCACATTCCTACATGATGACAACCAGCTAGAGCTGCTCTCAGTTGTTCCCTTTCTGTGGGGCTTGCTCTCTGGTTTCTGCACTTTCAGACTCCCAATGGCCCTAGCCACTCATATCAGCAGCGTGGCCTCTAAACCATATCTCTGCATGAGGCGGTCCTGGGGGAAGGAACAAAAGCCTGCAGTTCTCAGCATGCAAAAGAGGGCAGAGCAGGGCAAGCAGAGGCAAGGCGGAGAGTCCCAGTTGGGAGCCACATTCCAGCTTCTCTCCATCACTGTTTACTGCTAGCAGCATCCCAGGCACCCTGTGTGTCCTGTCCTGGCTCAAGCCTCCCTCTGGGGGCCAGGCTGCTGCAAACACATAGCCTGCTGACCACTGCTTCAGACTACTCCACATCCTATTGGAGCTGGGCCCAGGGCCTGAGGCTTTGTCCAGGGCCTGAGTAGCAGTGTGGCCTGTAGGTACGAGCCTCCTTACTGTCCAGCCAACTCAGGCAAGTGTGCACCAGGGGGTAGCAGCCTTGTCACAATCCAACATGATGTTGAGAACAGTGCACGGGGCCCCACCCACAGACAGGGCTGTACGAGCATCCACACGGTACTTCACAGTGTTCAGACCTCCCTCCCGGTCCACCTTGAATTGTTCCTAGGAAGGAAAAGGGGAGAGAGCACATATTCAGGACTTTGTGGGAGCCAGCTGTATATTGATGCCCCATGACCTCATCATCAGAGGTTCTGTGACCCCATTGAAAAGAGGAGTGACGCTCACAGCTGTGAAGGCTCTCCCACAGCTGTATGCCCCAGTAAGCTGGAGAGCAAGGGTTTTCAGTTGACTAGTATGGCTCCTAGAGAAGAGCTGTTTGAGGGATGGGAACTCTTGGGTTCCAGGTCCGCCTAGGATTCTGGCGCCTTCAGCTGAGTCCCCTCCACCCAGCCTGCATGGGGGTCATCTGACCCAGGTCCCAGAACCCATAGCAGCCACCAACCAGGGAAAGGTACCCAAACAAAATGCCATCGACTGAGCTGGGCCAAAAAGGAGTGGAAAGAGCCATTTGGACCCAAGTAGAACTTGGTGAAATGCTTGGGCCTGCTGGCTCCCCCATGTCACCGCTTATCCATGCCTGATCAGAAACCAGTCAGCACCTGTTTTTGAGCTGCAATGCGCTTCTGGTCCCTCTTCCGCCAGGCTGGGTCATGCAGGTGGCGAAATGTCTTGTATCCAGTTGTGATTCCCGAGGGGCGGAATAGCTAAGGAGGCCAAAGGAAATTGGGTTAGGCCATCCCTCCTGGAGCCCTGACCCTCACTAGTCCTCTGGGGTTCCACTGCCTGCCACAGGCCACAGGCAAGGGCTTGTCTTCCCATTATGCAGAAGAGGTGTGCTAACTTGGGGACAGGACTAGGATCAGAACCAGCTGAGGATCTCCAAGCTGAGGGCAGAGAAGGGAGCCTCAGGGTGGCCATGTTGGCTGAGGTGGTGGTAGGGGACCTGGGGGTGTTACCTGGAGCCCAGCTCCTTTGATGCGCCGGTAGAATTCATCGTCCTCACGGCCCCAGCCCCAGAAACGGTTGGACATCCCGTTGCACTAACACAGAGACAGAGAGCATCACTTGCCTCATCCGCCCAGTGTGCTCTCTAGTCTCTTACCACTCAGGAGTACCCAGCCCCCTTTCCTCCTCCCCTGGAAGTTTGAAGCAGACACCCGGATGCAGTTCCGACAACCTCTGCAGTATTGGGGGGACAGTCAGCACACCCCAGTCCCTGTGCCCATCTAATGGGGCCTGGAACTTGTGTGAGATGATTTGTTTCCCAAAAATGTCTGACTGGCAGGAGGGCACCTCTCTGGGTGACTGGTAATGGGCAGAAGTGCCAATTCCTGCTTGCCCTTTCCCATTTCTTCTGGGCTCAGCCCTGGTTTCTTCCTCTGTGCGGGAGAGGAACAGTTGGGCTCTATGGCAGATACCAGTTTTCGCTACCAGATTAGGGACTTCATTTACATAAAGCTGACTTTAGTTTTGTGAGGAGCAGGAGACTCAGGTCGAAGCTACTCAGTTCTTCCCCACCTTCCCCCCGGCCACAGTGAGTGACTCAGGGATGGGCCCAGGACACAAGTCACGCCAAACAAGAGCCTGTGTGGTATGGCTCTGGGACTCCTGTCTGGCTGTTGGAGAGGGAGCTCCCTCTTCCAGTGGACTGGGGCCTAGACAGATACAGACTGCAACTACAACAACCACCCCTCACCCTGAGTATCTGGAAAGAAATCCTGCCTAAAGAAGGCAGAAATGAGAGAAATGAGGAAAGAGAAATGGTGTCCTAGTGACACTGTCTGAGAGGCTGGGCAAGCCACACAGGAAGCAACACCCTCCTCTTAGCCCCAACCAGACTTATCCATTTTAAGACCCAATGTACCCAACTTTTATGAAGCCAACTTTCACGGGCTTTCTGTGCTGCGCCTGAATCTTCCCTAACCGACCTGCTTGTTCCTGCTCCTCTCTCCTGTCTCTGGCTGTTCCTGGGTCCCCTGCTGGGCCCAAAACTGCTGCTCCTCCTGTCAGTGCCCCCACCCAGGTGGGAGCTCCCTGGCTCAGCAGAACAGGCTGGCTGGGCCTCACCAGCTGGTAGTGCTGCTTGGAGAGCAGCAGGATGCCGCCGACATAGGTCTTGTAGTGGTAGAGCGGGTGGAGCTCTGGGGAGGCCACATGGAAGGGCCCTGCCTCAGGGAAGCCATAGTCCAGCTCCTCGTTGAGAGGGAGCAGGTCCACGTCGTGCATAGCGATGTAGTCTGTGCTGTTGCTGCTCTCCAGGAAGCCCACATTGATGAGTGCTGCCCGGTTGAACCTGTACAGGACGGCCAAGGCTGGGCAGGGTACAGGCAGCGAGCTGGCTCTCCCCCAGACTCTGCAGGAGAGCCCGTCCTCTACACCACCCACCCTGGGGCCTATGCTGCCCTCCAGGCCGACACTGATTTCACTATGGAGCTATCCAGCTTCACGTCTGCTCCTCCATTCATCGTCCAAATGTTTACTGAGCACCTACTATATATAACAGTGAGAAATCAAATCCCTGTCCTCAAGGAGTTGATATTCTAATAACAGGAGACAAAAATAAACAAATAAATACTTGAAAAGCCAGATAATGGTAAGTGCTGTGGAAAAAAGTAAAGCAGGAGGTCAAAGAATGAGGTAGTTATTCTTTTAGACAGGTGGTCAGGGTAACAGGGTGAAGGGTGAGTAGAAACCTGAAAGTGAGTAGAAACCTGAAGGCCAGAGGGATTGAGCCTTATGGAAATCGGGGAAGGGGGCTCTGAGCAGAGGAGAGAGTGCCTACCAAGGTCTGAGGCAGGGCAGACACCAATGTGGCCAGGTAGTGAGTGAGTGGGGCGTAGAGGATGAGGTCAGAGGGTGATGGGCCCCTGATGGGCTTAGGCTTTGGCCGTGATGAGATGGGGAGCCACTGGAGGGCTTAGAGCAGAGGCATGACACACTGTGACTTAGGGTGCAACAGGATCACTCTAGTTGGGGTGTTGAGAAGAGACTGGAGGACCGAGGTGGAAGCATAGAGGTGACTTGAGAGGCCATTACAATAATTTAGGCAAGAGATGACAGTGATTTAGCTCAGGGAGGTGGCAGTGAACGGTGAGAAGTGGGCAGATTCTAGATGGATTCTGCTGATGAATTGGATGTCTTGTGTGAGGTAGAAAGAAAAGTGGAGAATGATTCCAAGGCTTTTTGGGCTGCGTAACTGGAAGCATGGAGTTGCCATTTCCCGGTTGGGGAGGAGGCAGGGGAAGCTGATCTGGGCAATTCAGCTTTGATCAAGTAAGCTTGAGGTGCTTCTGAGCCCAGCAAATGGAGAACTGCGCAAGTAGATGGATGTGCAGGTCTGGAGTTCAGGAGAGAAGTCTAGGCTGGGAATATAGCCTCGGGAGTCACCAGAGTAGAGATGGGACCTAATGTTCTGAGCCTGGATGAGATTCCCCAGGGAGTGACTGAAGCCAGCAAGGAGACACTCAAGAGCACTGAGACCAAGAGACCAGGGAGATGAAGCAGAACCTGGAAAGAAGGTGGGGAGGGCAGCCAGTGAGAAAGGAGGAGACTCAGAGAGGACTGCCCTGGAAGTTAGACAGAGATGTTTGAGGAAGGAAGAAGTAATCCATTTGGTAAATGCTGCTGAGAAGTCTACAGGATGAAGGATGATTAATAAGGTTCATTGGTGATGTCAGTGAGAGCTGTTTCAGCAATGAGGGGGAAAAGGGGAGAACTTTTGCTATAAAGGGGAGCAGAGAAATGAGGTGATAGCTGTGGGTGATGTGCAATTTTGTATGCTGATGCAAATGATCCAGAAAGGAAGAAAAACTTGGTCACGTAGGACAGAAAAGGGCTCACAACTGGAGTGATGTCCTTGACTAAGAGACGAGAAAGGGAGCCAGTGCCAGTGGAAGAGCTGCCCCCAGCAGAGCTGGGACAAGGCATCAAAAGCAACCGTGCACAGAAGCTGGTACACAGGGCCAGGGGTTGGGGACTTGCACAAGTTTTCTTCCAATTAGTTCTGTTTTCTCAAATAGAAAGCAAAGTTGGGGGGAGGATGGGTGAGGAGAGGGGAAAGGCAGCAGACTAGAGGAATTCAAGGCTTTCAGGCAGGACTGAGGAGCTTCCTGGGCCAGGGCTCATTGTCTCCAGTCACATCAGCTGCCCAGGAGCAGGTGTGAATTAAACAGTCAGGTTTCATCAGGCAGAAGTTGTGCCAGGCAGAAAGGGGCAAGGGAACTGAGATACGTGCAGGGGGATGATTTTAACAATGAGCCATGGAATCCAAGTTGGGTCAGGAGAAAGTGAGGACAAGGAGAGTGGACAGTGAAAATTGGGAGCATCAGCAGGCTCTCTCTGGAGTACACTCACCTTTCTTCCCTCTCAGGTGTGCATCTTTACTTTTCTCTCCTAAACTCTAAGGATTCCCATGAGACTTGCAACCAGAGAAGCAACGGCAGTGGCAGCTCATCCCTGGCTTACACCCTGAACCTGTCTCCAAGGCCCCCTTTACTCTGACTTTTCAGTGAGATAACCAACCTTGCCTTGGCTCACTTCTTTCCTTTAACGTTTCTAGAGAGCCAATCAGACCACCACCAAGGCTATCTCCTGTTGCTTCTCCTGCCCTAGACTTTTCAGTGAGCTAAAAACAGCCCTGCCTTGGCTCACTTCTTTTACTGTGACTTTTTTTGTTGTTAATCCTCACCAGAGGATATTTTTCCCATTGATTCCTAGAGAGAGTGGAAGAGAGAGAGACACACACATTGATTGGTTGCCTCCTAACTGTGCCCTGACTAGAGCCAGGGATTGAACCTGCAATTGTGGTATGTGTCCCTGACCTTGAATTAAACCCAAGACCCTTTGATCTGCAGGCCGACACTCTAACCACTGAGAAAAACTAGCCAGGACTTTCACTGTGACTTTACTTCTCAGTGAATTCACCCAGCCCACTTCTTTCCTATAACAGTTCTAGAGAGCCAAAGCAGAGCACTTTGTTGGCACTCACTCTCTCTCTCCTATTGTTTCCTCTACCCTAAGCCCTTCCTTTGTTTCACTGTCGCCCGCTTTAATAAAGGTACTCTCAAAATAAAAAGAAAAGAAAATTTGGGGTGGTGGGCACATGGTCCTATATACAGGTTTTGTAACTTAGTAATCCACACATGTAACCTATATGTTCATATAGACTAATGTCACCCCAAGAAAATTTAGGAAGGAAGGAAGGAAGGAAGGAAGGAAGGAAGGAAGGAAGGAAGGAAGGAAGGAAGGAAGGAAAGAAGGAAGGAAGGAAGGAAGGAAGGAAGGAAGGAAGGAAGGAAGGAAGGAAGAAAGAAAGAAAGAAAGAAAGAAAGAAAGAAAGAAAGAAAGAAAGAAAGAAAGAAAAAAAAATTGGGAGCATCCCGGACTACAAGGCCTGGTGGGGTCCAGGAACTGTTGCAAGTTTCCAGAGGGAAGGAATTGGAGGGAAAGGTGGGGGTGAAATGTGAGATACTTCTATTATGATTATGGAGTAAAGATTTTGGTAAGTGCAAAGATTTCAGGATAATACCAGACTGTGAACAACTTTAAAGCCATTGTACTGACACTCTCTTCGCCTAATCTTCACCACCAATCCCCTGGCAAGTCCTGTCTGTGCTTCCTCCATCCCTTCTACATGCTGCTGGCCAAGTCCCCATCATCTCTGACAAATGCAGTGACCACCCACAGCTCTTCCTGCTCCTCCTCTTGTCCTGGTATAATCTACTCCACGTACAGCACCCCTATTTTAAAATGGAAATCAGATCAGGGCCCTCCCTAGCCCCAAACTTTCCCCAAAGACTTCTGTCAACCCCAGTGAGAAGGGTCCCACCTCCTTCCCTCCTGCCACTGACCTAGGTGACCCTTCACAGGTCTGAGGCCCACCAGCAAGGAAAGGGAGCAGGCCTTGAAAGGCCTGGACAAGGTGATGCCCCTGGAGAGGGGGAGCAGGGTCAAGTAGTCCCTACCTGAAATGATCCACCTGGTTGAGCACGTAGATGTGGTGTGGGATCTTCTTCCTCATCAGGAAGCGATGCATGTGGGGCACAAAGACCAGGAGCTCCTCAAAGCGTTCTCGGAAGGGCACCAGCACTGCCAGGCGGTGGGGGCCCCATGACGGATCTTCTTCCCAGTGCTCAGGGGGCGGCTCTGGGGGACAGGCCCGGGGTGGACCTGGGGTTTCCTGCCCTTGTCCCCTGGCTGCCCAGGCCATGTCACCGGAGCAGCTGAGCTGCAGCCAGAGCAGGGAGAGGAAGCCCAGTAAGAGACAGGCAACGAAGAGGTGGAAGACGGAGCATTTCCGGGGAAGGCTGCTGGGAAGGAGCCTGGACCTGGGACAAGAGCAGGGATGGTCAGAAGGGCAGGTCTGGTCTGGGACCATCACAGACCCCTTCTCTGGCTTCCCCACAAGCAGGGCTGGTCTGCCTAAGCACCTGGGAATTAGTACAAAAGCAACTTTAATGCTTTTGCTCATGCTGCTACCATGTGTCAGAATACAGCCCATGCCCCCGCCTCTAGAAAGCCCTCCGACCACTCCTGGGTTGCAGATCTGCCCATTCCTTGACGCTTTCTTATTTTCTGTGAATGAGCCCTAGCCAGACCATGAAGGCTGGGATGAGGCTCCTTGTATCTTGCACTTGCCCTGCCCCAGGACAGTGGTTCCCGTCCTGAGCTGATGGCAGGAGCCTGGACTTAGAGATCTCACCCACTGCCTCCCACACCCTGCAGGTTCACCACCTGCTGAAACGTTGGCTTCATCCTGCTTCTCACACCAGAAAGCTCCCCAAGATCTGGGTCTGTGCTGGCATCAAACCCCAGTGAAAAACCCCAATGTTTATTTTCAGAAGATCAGGCCTGCCCACAAATCAATGCAAGGCCCAAAATGACAGTGGCAGTTCACTGAACAAATCTCAAAGCTTCAGTCCAACAGGCAGCCCATGCGACAAGAGCTGAGAGATGGACTAGGGAAAGAAAGATTGGGGTTGGGGCTAGCACCCAGGCTCATTTCAGAAACTGGGAAGACAGCTGGTATCTTAAACACTGCAATAGTGTCGAGAGATTGGTCTTTAGGTTAGAAAGTACAAAGAAGCAAGTGGAATTCACCTGATTCTTTTGCCCCTCTCTCTGGAAGTTCCTGAGGGTAGTAAAGGAGGAGCTGCGGAATCCAAGAAAAGGGAGGCTTCCTCTGCAGGACACCCCATGAAATAATCAGCAAAGCAACCTCTCTATGACCTCTATGAGTCAACATGCAGCTACCAGGCTTATAGATTCTACTTCCTAAGTGTCCCTTGACCCTTCCTCACCTACTGCCTCTCTTCTGTGCTCAGGTCTCATTGGTCCTTGTCCAGCTCAGACCTCTTCAAGCTCATGGATGATCCTCTTCTGTTTACAAGAAAAAGACCCAATCCCTTGGCCTGACAGTCAAAACCCTATGACCTGGCCCCATCTTGTTGCCCCTTACCACTCATCCAGTGCTATAATTTGGCCAACTCTGAGCTCCTTTGCTCACCATATTCCTTCCTTCTCCAGCCTCACACAGCCTGCTGCTTCTGCCTGAAATGCCCTTCCTATTTATCTGTCTGAAAGCCCCTCACTGATCCTTCAGGGCCAAACTCCAATGTCATGGCCAGCACTGCCCATCTTCTCACGTATACAAACTGAGATACATGCACCTTCTGTGTTTTCATGGCATCTGGTACTTCACTCTTTGGAGTACTTAGAGGTTTGTAATCCCCCAAGTCCCTGCTTGTCTTCCCCATAAATAACCAGGCTCCTTCCTGCCTGTGGCTGCAGCACCAGACACACAGCAGAGGGCATGCTAAGTGAGTTACAGGAAGGGTTCAAGCAGCCAGGGCATGCTTTAAGTTATACAGTTAGAGCCACACCAACTTCTGCCTCTATAATGGCACAATTGCCAACCAGAAAGCCAGCAGTCCTGAAGCCAGGTCCAGGTCCTACACACAGCAGAGAGATGGCTGGGTAGGACACCTTCACAGGGGGCTTCTGACTTACCCCCCATTGTCCCGTGGTGGGGGTTTCCGATGGGGAGCAGAACCCAATCCTGCCAGTGGCCTGGGGATGCTGGAGTCTCTACTGATTCTCCCTCTGAGCTCTTTCTGGGAGTGGGGTGGAGACCGGGGAGGTGGACATGGGGAACTATCCCACCTTCAGGGGAAGAAGCAATGACCATTATCCAGAGTATGGCACGAATTGGGCATTTCATGCACTTTTACATGCTGTTTCCTTGGTCTAACTTTCCCTTCCTACCAGTATCATTTCCCCATTGGGTACTCTCATCTGGAGCTGAACAACTTAATTCAGAGTTGAATCCCAATTCCTTGGGACAGTGGACAACACTGAGAAGTTGCCCTGATGCCACCTGATGGCAAACTCCAGATCTGTAGTCCCATTGGCTCCCAGGGCCCAGGCCACCCTGCTCTGAGGGGCAGACCAGATGAGGTTTTTTCTCCTTCTTCAATCTGTGCCCAAGACTAGGAAAGAGAAGATGCAAACCGAGGCAGGCTGGCTCCACAGCCAGCACTCTTCATTGCTACATTAGCCTGCATCTGTTACATGGATTTGAGTACCCCCGTGTCAAAAGCAAGAAGAGACATCAGTAACTTTTTCTGAGAACACAGTTTTTTCCCAAAGGTTTATGAAAAGGGATCAGGAAATGAAAATTTTCCTCTACTACCTTTCCTTTCTTCTCTCACACAAATCGCAATGATACAAGGTTTGAATACTCAAATGCTCTGACGATAGCACCTCCAAATGACAAGGGTAAGTGGAAGATACCTCCTCTGAGCCAGGCACAGTATCAAGGACTTGACGTTTGTCTCCTTTAGTCCTCATATAGCTCTTTCCCCGGTTTCAGAGATGGAAAAGCTGAAGTCAGAAAGATTAAGTGATATGTTTCTGGTCACATGACGATTAAAGAGGATTTCTGCCCAGGGCTGACTCCACAGTTCTGGCTTTCTTTCTGTTATAGTCCTGTCTTCTCACTTCAACACCAACTCTGAAAAATCTCCAAAGATAAAGAGTTGTGCCCACTATATTCCAGAACCATCTGGTACATGGCAAAGTTAAGAGATCTAAAGGGAACGAGGTGTCATTCACTGGGTAAAGACTCACTATGTGTTCTAGGTGAGAAGAGTTTTGGGGGCCCATCTCAAGATTGAAGTGTCCTCCCAAATGTAGACAACTAAAAAGCTCCATCTCCCCAATTCCGCTTTAGTGGTAAACATGAGCTAAGCTCTGGGCCAAGGCCATACCTAACACACGGAGCAGGCTCCGTTCAAGCGCAGCTGCAAAAGTGAGCCAGTGTTAAGTGAGGAGTGCCGACTACGTGCCAGGCAGCGGCCGGCCAGACGGAGGGACAGAGCTTCTGTTCGGTGTGTTCTCTGCGGGGGGGAGGGGCCCAGCAAGGAAGGGGAAGCGCGAAGGAGGGAGGGTCTGAGGCTACATGGATGTGATGGGGAGGTGGAAGCCAGAAGAATGGAACACAGACTCCTAGACCAGGGACAGAAAGACAGAGATCCATTCAGAGAGGTCAACGGAGTCACTGACCAGCACTAAGAAAGAGAGAGGCCAGAGGAGAAACTCCTAAGAGAAAACGACTTGCAAAGAAACAGAAACTCACAAAGGGAAGTCAACGGAGAAATGCAGACCCACGGGTGACGGAACCCTGCAGAGTGACGTAGACTGGAAGACACAGAGACAGACACCCAACTACAGAGACCCAGTGACCCACAAGAAGAACCACAGACCCTCAGAGAGCCCCGCAGAGAGGAGACGCGACGGCCTCGAGCTCCTAGATTCCGCCCCGCGGCCCGTAAAGATCGGCACCCGGAGGACATGGCCCGGGGCCGCCGCCGCTCACCTGCCGTCCTCCCAGGGCAGCTGCGCCGCTTTCCTCCGGGAGGGGAACATCGTGGGGGGAGGCGGCCGCGCATGGGGCTCGAGCTCCCGGCCAGGCGGGCCCGGCCTCCTCGGCCTACGTGGCACCTCCGCCTCCCGCCCCGCCCAAACCCGTCGCCCAGCCCCTCGGTCCTGCGAGTCCTCCGCTCCGGCCGCGCCGTCTGCTCACCGGAGCTGTGGCGTCAAAGGTTCCGCCTGTGGAGAAAAAACGCGAACACGGCTACCACTTGACTGCTGACTGCCCCCGCTTTTTAACATCCCGAGAAACTGAGGCCCCAGAGGGGGCTCAAGTCACTGGGCTGGGACTGGACTTAAGACTCCAGACTTTCAAACCAGCGCCCTGGGGTAATGTGCATCTTCCTCCTCCTCCCAAGGGAAGGCAAGGAGCTTCTGGGCCTCCTGGCTGTCAACTCAGGTGCATTCTTCCTCTACAACAAGCTTGGAGGACCGCAAAGCCAAGCTCAGGGCTGTCTTGCGTTCAAGATATATCCCATGGAGTTAGAGCCAGGCACTACAGACAGGCCGACTGGATTCCAAACTTGACTCTACCAAATCAGCTATGTTTGTGGGCAAAACAATCTCTGTTCCTTCTCCTAAGTGCCTGATCTACATGATTGCTGTGAGGACTAAAGGAAAAAATAAACTTGGTACAGAGATGGGCACAATAGATTTAGATTTAGTTGTCTCTTTGGGCTTCTCTTGGCGGTGACAGTTTCTCAGACTTTCATAGAGGGAATCAGAAAAAGGGCATAGGTGACAACTCAAGAAATCTGCATTAAGTACGGACTTCAGTTAAAAATAATGTATTACTAAATTCACTAATTTTTTATAAAATTGTTTTTATTGATTTCAGAGAGGAGGAGATATACATTGATGAGAAGCATCTATCGGCTACTACCTCCTGCATGCCCCCTACTAGGGATGGAGCCTGCAACCTTGGCATGAGCTCTGACCTGGGAATCAAACTGACTTCCTGGTTCATGGGACAACGCTCAAACAACTGAGCCACTCACCTGGCTACATCCATTAATTTTTAACAAATGTACCATACTAATACATGATGTTAATAATAGGGGAAACTTCCTGGTTGGGTTACAGGCTCAATCCTCAGTAGGTGGCATGCAAGAGGCAGCTGATTCCATGCTACTGGTTAAGCCCATCAATATCCTTATCCCTGCCTACCCAAGGATTCCTTATCCCACACCTGCAGCATTCCTGTTCAAAAAACTGCATTCTAGCCCTAACCGGTTTGGCTCAGTGGATAGAGCGTCGGCCTGCGGACTCAAGAGTCCCAGGTTTGATTCCGGTCAAGGGCATGTACCTTGGTTGTGGGCACATCCCCAGTAGGAGGTGTGCAGGAGGCAGCTGATCGATGTTTCTCTCTCATCAGTTTCTAACTCTCTATTCCTCTCCCTTCCTCTCTGTAAAAAAATCAGTAAAATGTATTTTTTAAAAACCAAAAACCCTGCATTCTAACTAGGCATTTCCTTACAGCACCATGACAAATCTATACTGAGTCCACCTACTCTGGAAAGGCAGGGATGGCACTTCATGAGGGAGCTGGCACAGAGGAAGTGGTATGGATTTGAACCCCAACCCATTTGTTGGATGTTCTTGGGCAAAACCACTACCCTCTGCTGTGGGAAGGTATGGAGAGGATAAAAAGAATGAAGTTCAGCACCGTGAGTGTGGCTCAGTGAATGAGCACTGACTCATGAACCAGGAAGTCACAGTTCAATTCCCAGTCAGGGCACATGTCCAGGTTGCCAGCTCAATCCCCAGTAGGGGACATGTAGGAGGGCAGCCGATCCATGATGTTTCTCTCATCATTGATGTTTCCATCCCTCTCCGAAATCAATAAAAATATATATTTAAAAAACAAAGATTGAGCCTAGCTGGTTTGGCTCAGTGGATAGAGCGTCAACCTGTGACTGAAAGGTCCCGGGTTTGATTCCAATCAAGGGCACATGCCTGGGTTTTGGGCTCTATCCCCAGTAGGGGGCATGCAGGAGGCAGCCAGTCAATGATTCTCATCACTGATGTTTCTATCTCTCTCTCCCTCTCCCTTTCTCCCTGAAATCAATAAAACAAACAAAGACTGATGTTCAAAGGTGGGTATTCATCTTGGAATGTGAAGTGCTTTGCCCACAGGAAGAACTGACATTCTCTGAAGTGTTATGCCTACTGATAGTAGAGTAACTTTACATTGTACAAGAAATCTTTTTTTTTTTTTAATTTTTATTGGGAAACCAATGTAACAAACCTAGGCTTATTGAAAATGAAATCAGTAACTAAGACTCTGCAGACCCCATCCCCAGCCAGCACCAAGACCTCTGCTTGCCCTGATCCCAGTTCCTCGAGCCCCAAAAAGGACATGTGGAAAACCCGGAGTCAACCTCAGGACCACTTTCCCACTTTGCAACACCCTCCATCCCACCCTCAACTGACATACACACCCTGGATCAGCAGGCTGGGTTTAGGCCCAAGGAGGTTCTCAGGATGGCAGAGAACCATAGCTATATCACAACCTGCTTAAAATCCCAAGTTAGCAAGGAAGACAAAAAGAAAACTGGCTTGCCCACCCACTGCCCTCCCTGCAGCCACCCCAGATAACAGCCTCACATCCCTGATCAGTAACATTGTGATTCTGAGGTGCCATTGGGACTCCCAGTGGCTTCAATAGCCCCTAGGAGATTACTGCAAAGGTCCAGAGCTCAGGAGAGGGGGCAGGCATTTGCCCCACCACCTGCTCAGTATGTTCCAGCTGAGCTGCTCCCCTTAGCTTGTGCCTGGGGTGCCTGTGACCTCTCTTCCCTCCAGAACATCCATGGCTGGGAATCAGTCCTCCTGCCAGAGAGAAATCAGTTCCAGGAGGCCTCTTCTCCCCCAGCCTGGGAGGAAGGATGGCTACACCAACTTCTTGGCTTCAAAGAAGCTCTTGAGGTGTCGCATCTGCCAGACACCGATGGCTACGAGGATGAGGGTCTGTAGAATGGACCACCACAGCACCCGTTGGTTGGTGCTCTCGCTGGTCTGCCGGAAGCGCTCCTCTCGCCACTGTGGGAGGGGAAAATGGAAGAAGAGCCTGAATTGGCTGGGCCCCACCTGGGTCTGTTAGAACTGCTGGGTTCCCTCCCTGGAGGATGGTCCAGGGCCAACTAGTTCTGCACAGGTACCAGTCAAATGCTGCAAAGAGACACTGCACGTGGGGACTGTCTTCACCCTCACTAGCCAGATGACCTCAGGTAACTTAAGTCTGTTTGCTCTGTCAGTTACAGACCTCCCAGGTCCTACCCTGGTGCTTAGAGGAGAGATAAAGTAGTTGTGATATCACCATCAGACAGAGCTGTCCTGAAGTGCCCAGGAATGGGCTTGCTCTGAGTACTCCGCTCACGTCTCCCAAACTGCTCCTTGAAGATTCTGGGCACAGGTTGCAAATTGGTAGTCCAGGGGCTGCACCTGGCCCATACATGTGTATTGTTTGTCTCACACAGTATTTTGCCAACATTAAAAACCAATGAATTTTTCACACAAAAAACCTGGACCTCTAGCTCCTCTTAAAACCCAGAGCCAGCTAGAATTTCTACAAGGCTATCCTTGGCTGACAACAGTAGCTGTCCCTGGTTAGGCAGATTATTATCCTACCAATCCTTATGGTCATAGATCCATTAATGGGACCTGCTTACTCCTGGACACAGGTGAGTTTGAAACCCCTGGGATCACCTAGAGCCATGGAAATAGCACCCAAGTTTTGGTATCAATTCCTGCTGTCACTTTGTGAAACTATGACCTAGGGCAAGAACAGCCTTAAATACTGTCTCCTCAAATACAAAATAGAATAATAGCCATCCCACCTTTTAGACTTGCAAAGTGGACAACCTGGTATGTTTCATAATAAATCTGACATGTAACTCCTGGCTGAGCCAGTAGGCAGCTTCTGAGAAGAAGCCCACTGATCCTAGCCTAGCCACTCACCCGCTGATAGTTCTGTTCTTTCTGGATCTGCTCTACTTGCTCCACCAGCTGTCGTACTCGTAGTTGCAACTCACTCAACTTGTCTTTGGCAGCAATTTCTGCATAGTCATTGGCGTGTTCACCCACCTGAATGTCCAGATGAACTCTCTGTGAACAGACAAGGAAGATAAACACAATCAGGTAGCTCTGCTCCCTCTTCATGCCAAGGACTGACAGTCCACCCATCTTCCTTAAATTGTTCATTAAGCCAACACTGATGAAGCCTCCTCAGTGTCCAGCTCTATGGGGCTCTAGACACACAGAAAAGAATAAGCCTTGGCTGATGGCTCTGTCCAAGGTATATGCAAAGAGCTCCACATACTCATCTCATACCCACAGTATCACCAGTGAACAGGGGCTAAAAGCTAAAAGTACAAGTCCCATGCGAGTCCACTTACCAACATGCCTCCAGCAAAAAGGGAGAACTTGGTGGAATTGGAGTGAAGACAAATCTGATGCTCGCCAGGGGTATGGGATGTGAAAGTGAACCTGCCTTCAGAGCCATACTGCCGGGCTAGAATGACCTGGAGAGAAAGGGCTTTAGTGAGTTACTGCATGGAGCTGGATGGTGCTTAAGGCTTTAAATGCCTCAAAAATCAGCAAGCAGAGCTGCAGACATCCCACAACACCAAAAGGTCCAAAGCTGCTCAGAAGCAGTTACCAAAAGCTTGTCTGAAAACTATTTGGAGTAGGGGTAAAAAAAAAATCAAGCATAGGTTGGCATGTGACTGCTCCTGGGAAGAGTTTTCTTTTATTCATAGCTCATGCCCTTTCAATGATTTTGGTGTAATTCATTTTTTTTTAGGTGACAGCTAAACGGTTTTGAGGGTTTTTTGGTTTTAATCTTTATTTGTCAAAATTTAAAGCTGCTCGTACTTTTTGGAAAGTACACTGTTCTATGAAATCCTGAAGTGTAGATGTCACAGCTTTAGAGTTGGCAAAATTGTTTCTCAGCACCACAATTAATCCTCTTATCACACTTATAAGATAGATGAGTTTCCAGAACACAGACCAGTAAATGGCTTAGGGAAAGTAACTGACTTGGCGGAATCATGCAGCAGTCAGTAAGAGGTTGAGTGCAGAGCCAGTATTGCAACAGTCTAAGTCTGGAGCGAAAATCCGGGATTTCCCCACATAGCCAACTGTTTTTTTGTTGTTTGTTTGTTTGTTTTTTACCAATTTAGCAGATGTGGAAACTAGAAGAGGAAGTATCAGCGCTTACTTGGTCTAACGCTTAAGTGCAGAGCGGAGGACTCAGCGGGGCAAAGGGGGCCGGCTCACCTTGTCTTCTGGGTCCTTCACCTCCACGAACATGCCAAGTCCGGGAGTGGCTGGCTGGTACTCCTCCCGCTGCTTGTCATACAGCTGCGTCCGGTAGTTTCCTGGAGGGAAGCCGGGCGAGCCCAAGTCAGAGGTGACTCCAGGTCCGCGGCAGGTAGAGCACGGCGAGGCCGGCTGCTCCCGGCTCTGCAGCATTGCTGACCCTCCCACACCCCGCGACCCAAGACCACATTCTTGTTCCCAACTGTCCCCTTCCCCCCGCACCTATAACCATGGTCTCGTCCGGAATCTCCTCAATAAAGCATTTCTTCTCTGTCTCCCCGATGTGAAAGTAGAGCGCGCCTCCGCGGGCCGCAAACCACAGTAGCAACAGAAGGGCCCGAACCACCCAACCCAGCCCCGCTCCCAGCCAGGGCCTGACGACCCGCACACCCAACTCCGCAGCCATCTTGCCCCACCTGACCGCGCAGCCGCAATTGGCCGCGCCACGTACCCTTGCCGCGCCGCGGGGCCTATCGGGACAGCGAGTTCCGCTGGGGCGGGGTGGGGGAAACAGGACTATAAATCCCGAGATGCCTCACGACTATGGCGCGGCAGTATGTGATTGGGGCGCGGCTTCTACCTGGAACCGAAATGGAATTGAAGCACAAAATGGAAAGTTTCTCCATCGGGCCCTCGTCGCGGCCCGGCGACTGGAGATTATCTACTTTTTACAGATGAAGAAACTAATGCAGTTTGAGGTTGCGGAGCGAATTATGAGCACACACAAGGTTCGAACTTAGGATCCATCTGCCATCATGGGTTTGCTTCTGTATTTAAAAATTCAGCTTTGAAAAAAATGACACAAGCAATGCTCAGATTTATCTTCAGATGTTTTTCAAAATAGAAAAGAAAAATCACCGTCTCCCTTCACCACGTTTTTGCCCCCCAAACCTCTATCACTCTTAAATCCGGTCTGTATGGTTTCAGGAATCCTACCATCATCACCAATGTTTACTCCTCCACGAGGCCTTTGCTGCTGAATCCCGACTCTTCGCTGGACCCAATGTATTCTGTGCCCCAATGGCTGGCAGGATAAAGGACCATAGGGCTTCTTGGGACAGAACAGCCCGGTTTTGAAGAGCTCTGCACTAAATGTGAGATCAGCATGGGTCTGGACCCTTCCCATCTTGACCTTCCTGAATTTTACCCAAATTTCAGTGTGTTTTGGCAGCTCATCACAAAGTTGCATAGAAGCTGGAGGATTCCCCCCCCCCCCCCATTTGAGATTCTTTTTGTTTCATTTGGCCCTAGGGAGGGAGGTTTAGTGGGAATGTGTTCACATTTCCCCATCATTGAGAAGTCTATCTCATTCTTCTTAGAAATAATATTTCATAATATGATTGTACTTTATTTTTTAAGCATTTCTCCAATGAAAGTGATTAAGGTTTCTTTCCTCTTAATTATTTGCTCTTACAAATAATGCTGCAATAAACATCACTGTTCATTGTCTGTGGCCGGGTAGCTCAGTTGTCCATACCCCATGGTTGCAGGTTCCATCCCAGATCAGGGCACAAACATGACTAAACCAATGAATGCAGAAATAAGTGGAACACTAAATAAATGTTTCTTTTTCTCTCCCTTCATCTCTCTCTAAAATTAATATATATATGTATATTTAAAAGCATTAAGTTTAGAAGAAACCAAGATGGCAGCATAGGTAAACACCTGGACTTGCTGCCTCGCACAGCCACTTCAAAACTACAACTAAAAGACAAAATGGACATCATCCAGAAGAACCACAAGAAGGCTGGCTAAGTGGAAATTCTACAACTAGAAGGGAAGAGAAAAGCACACTCAGACAGAAGAGCTGCAGAAGTAAAGTGCAGAGGCACACACGCACGCGAGGAGAGGGCTGGCAACTGAGTGTGCAGCTGGCTTTTTCAATTCGCAGGGAGACACAAGCTCCCGACTGCTCTGAACTCCAGTTCCAGGCGAGACACTGGGGACCCAGACTCATATGGGGAGAAACTGGACTGTCTGGCAGTGGGCGGAACTTGAGGGCAGCTTTCTCTCAGAAGTGCTTGCAGCGATTACCGAGGGACACTGAGACTGGGGGCCTCTTAGGGCAGGTCTGATGGGAAGCCATTGCTATTTGCTCCACCCTGAGACTCCACCCCATCCCAGCTGTGCGCAGAGGCTTTTGCATATGAATGGCCTGGTCCCTTGAAATCTAAACTTACCTAACAAACTGCAGCTGAGTCAGTGAGACCCAGAACATCCAAAAGAAGGCCCAAGACCCCACAGCAGTTTGCATTGCTTCACAACTGGGCCTCATCTGGACACCTCCAAAACTCAAACAAAGAAGAGGAATCTGCAGATCTCTCTGTAGCTCTTGTTGGGTTGCCTCAGGAAGAGGCTAAATTAGCACCTCCTTGAAGATCCAAGAGCCAGTGTACCCAGGGGTCAGAGTAGAATCATCCAGATTACAACTCCTCAGATCCATAAGGGACACACTCAGGGGGCAGACTCAGTGAGCACCAAAACCCCATTGAAGCAAGTCTTGCCTCATACAGGTGTCTTCAGCACAGAAGTTCTCCCATCGTAGACAGCTGATCCTCACAGCCAATTGGCCTGGAGGTCAATTCCCCCCAGTGATAGCAACAACAATCAAGGCTTAACTACAAGACTGTGCACACAGCCCACAAGGGGTGCACCAAGAGTGTCCACCTCAGGTAACTGGGGAGACTGAGCCACTGGGCCCTATAAGACACCTAGCACACAAAGCCACTCTGTCAACACAGAGAAGCAGCCAAAATGCAGAGACAAAGAAACAGGTCACAAATGAAAGAAATGGAGGAAAGCAAACAACTGGATAGAGAGTTCAAAACCATGGCTATAAGGTTTTTCAAGAATTTTCTAGAAAAGGCCAATAATTTTAGTGAGACCCTCGAGGATATGAAAAAGGACCAACCAGAAATTAAACATTCACTGACTGAAATAAAGAATAGTATACAGGAGATGGAGATCCAAGATGGCGGCATAGGTAAACACCTAAACTGCTGCCTCCGACAACAATTTAAACTGCAACTAAAAGATAAAACATCTATCATCCAGAACCACGGGAAAGCTGGCTGAGTGGAAGTTCTACAACTAGAAGGAAAGAGAAAAGAGCATTGAGACGTGCACGAGCGCTGAAAAGCTGAGGTACGGAGGCGCGGGATCCGGGCTGGCGGCGGGCGACTGGGTGCGTTGCTTTTTTCAACCCCAACGGAGACAAGCCCCCGATTACTCTGAAATCCAGTCTCTGGGGAGACGCGGGGGACCCAAACTCCTACGGGGAGAAGCTGGACTGTCTGCCAGTGAGAGTGGCTTGCTAGCAGAGCTGCGCGCAGGAATAATTGTTTACGGCACTGGGGCACAGGATTCCAGGACACGGTCGGGACACAGAGCGGGCTTACTAGCAGCCATTGCTGTTTGCCACGCCCTAACCTAGTGACGCCCTGAGACCCCGCCCCACACAACCTACAAACCCACCCAAGCTCCAAGCAGCTCAATTAGCATAAGAAAGCCTGCCCTATTGCAGCTTAACCTAGAAAACTTGCAGCCCAGGTCAGACAGCTCCAAAACCTCCAAACCCCAAGCAAAGAGGAGAAAACTGCAGCTCTCACTGTAGCTCCTGCTGAGTGGCCTCAGACAGTAGCTGACCTGCACCCCATTGGAGATCCAGAAGCCAGTGTACCTAGTGGTCAGTGTGAGACAACAGATTTCAACTCCTCACATCCATAAGTGACACATTCAAGAGGCAGACTCAGTGAGCACCAAAGCCCCACTGAAACAAGTCCTGCCCCATAAGCGTGTCTTCAGCGCAGCACTTCTTCCATTATAGACACAGGGAGTGCTCACAGCTAATTGGCCTGGAGGTCAATTCCTCCCAGCGTACCAACAGCAATTCAGGCTTAACTACACCAAGACTTTGCACTCAGCCCACAAAGGGGTGTACCAAGAGCATCCACATCAGGTGATTGGGGAGGCTGAGCTACTGCCCCCTATAGGTCACCTACCACACAAAGCCACTCCATCAACACAGGGAAGAAGCCAAAATGCAGAAACAAAGAAACATGTCACGAATGAAAGAAACGGAGGAAAGCAAACTACTGGATGACATAGAGTTCAGAATCACATTTATAAGGTTACTCAAGAATCTTCTAAAAACTGCCGAGAAACTTGATGACACTTCTGAGGAGCTTAGTGAGACCTTCAAGGACCTTAATGAGAATGCCAAAAAAATGGAAAAGGACCAGTCAGAAATGAAGCATACACTGTCTGAAATAAAGAATATACAGAAACTCAACTGTAGATCAACAAACCCCAAGAATCAAACCAAAGATCTGAAATATGTGGAAACAAAAAACATCCAACCAGAAAAACAAAAAGAAAAAAGAATCCAAAAATATGAAGATAATGTAAGGAGCCTCTGGGACAACTTTAAGCGAAACAACATCCGAATTTTTGGGGTGCCAGAAGAAGGGAGAGAGCAAAATATTGAAAACCTATTAGAAGAAATAATGACAGAAAACTTTCCCTACCTGGTGAAAGAAATAGACTTACAAGTTCAGGAAGCGCACAGAACCCCATACAAGAGGAACCCAAAGAGGACCACACCAAGACACATCATAATTAAAATGCCAAGGGCAAAAGACAAAGAGAGAATATTAAAAGCAGCAAGAGAAAAACAGTTAATTACCTACAAGGGAGTACCCATACAACTGTCAGCTGATTTCTCGGCAGAAACTATGCAGGCCAGAAGGGAGTGGCAAGAAATATTCAAAGTGATGAACAGCAAGAACCTACAACCAAGATTACTCTACCCAGCAAAGCTATCATTCAGAGTTGAAGGTCAGATAAAGAGCTTCACAGACAAGAAAAAGCTAAAGGAGTTCATCGCCACCAAACCAGGATTACATGAAAAATGCTGAAGGGTATTCTTTAAGAAGAAGAAGAAGAAGAAAAAGGTAAAGATAAAAATTATGAACAACAAAATGACATCAAATACATACCTACCAACAAGTGAATCTAAAAATCAAGTGAATAAAAAATCTGAAGAACAGAATGGACTGGTGAATATAATAGAATCAGGGACATAGAAAGGGAGTGGACTGACGATTCTCAGGGGAAGCAAGTGTGAGGGTTGCGGGAAGAGATTGGACAAAAATCTTACTCCTATGGATGAAGACAGTGGCGGGGGGTAAGGGCATGGGGTGGGGTGGGGAATCAGGTGGAGGGGAGCTATGGGGGGAAAAAAAGTGGAACACCTGTAATAATCTGAACAATAAAGATTTAATTAAGAAAAATAAATAAATAAAGAAAGAAAGAAAAGAAAAAAAAAAAAAGAATAGTATACAGAGATCCAACAGCAGACTAGAGGATTGCAAGAATCAAGTCAAAGATTTGAAATGCAAAGAAGCAAAAAACACCCAACCAGAAAAGCAAAAAGAAAAAAGAATCCAAAAATATGAAGATAGTGTAAGGAGCCTCTGGGACAACTTCAAGTGTACCAACATCCGAATTATGGGGATGCCAGAAGAAGAGAGAGAGCAAGATACTGAAAACCTATTTGAAGAAATAATGACAGAAAACTTCCCCCACCTGATGAAAGAAATAGACTTACAAGTCCAGGAAGTGCAGAGAACCCCAAACAAAAAGAATCCAAAGAGGACCACACCAAGACACATCATAATGAAAATGCCAAGAGCAAACGACAAAGAATATTAAAAGCAGCAAGAGAAAAAGTTAGTTACCTACAAGGGAGCACCCATACGACTGTCAGCTGATTTCTCAACAGAAACTATGCAGGCCAGAAGGGAGTGGCAAGAAATATTCAAAGTGATGAATAGCAAGAACCTACAACCGAGATTACTCTACCCAGCAAAGCTATCATTCAGAATTGAAGGTCAGATAAAGAGCTTCACAGATAAGAAAAAGCTAAAGGAGTTCATCACCGCCAAACCAATATTATATGAAATACTAAAAGGTATTCTTTAAGAAGAGGAAGAAGAAGAAAAACGTAAAGATAAAAAATTATGAACAACAGCCCTAATCAACCAGTTTGGCTCGGTGGATAGAGCATCGGCCTGTGAACTCAAGGGTCCCAGGTTCGATTCCAGTCAAGGGCATGTACCTTGGTTGCAGGCACATACCCAGTAGGGAGTGTGCAGGAGGCAGCTGATCGATGTTTCTTTCTCATCGATGTTTTTAGCTCTCTATTCCTCTCCCTTCCACTCTGTAAAATATCAATAAAATATATTTTTAAAAAATTATGAACAACAAATACATATCTATCAACAAGTGAATAAAAAATCTGATGAACAGAATAATCTGGTGAATATAACAGAATCAGGGGCATAGAAAGGGAGTGGACTGACAATCCTTGGGGGGAAAGGAGTGTGGGAAGAGACTGGACAAAAATCATACACCTATGGATGAGGACAGTGGGTGAGGGGGTGGGGGGGGGTAAGGGCATGGGGTAGAGTGTGAACCAGGTGGAGGGGAGCTATGGGGAGAAAAAAGAGGAACAACTGTAATCTGAACAATAAAGATTTAACAAAAAATTTTTTAAAAATATAAAAGCATTAAGTTTATATATATAAACTTAAAAGCATTAAGTTGGGCATAGTTTTGTTGTGGGATCTCAAAAACTTGGTACCAATTTACAGTCCCTCCAGCAAATGTGTCAGAGTGCTTACTTTACTGCACCCTGGTCAAATGTTCTCAACCCTTTTTTGATTTTGTTTTGTTTATTCTTGAGAGAGAAAAAACATCAAATTTGTTGTTCCACTTATTTATGCATTCATTGGTTGATTCTTTTTTGTTTGTTAATCCTCACCCAAGGATATTTTCCCATTGATTTTTAGGGAGAGTAGAAGAGAGAGGGAAAGACAGAGAGAAACATTGATGTGAGAGAAACACATCAATCAGTTGCCTCCTGCATGCACCTGACCAGTGCCTGGGCCAGGGAGGAGCCTGCAACCAAGATACATGCCCTTGACCGGAATTGAACCTGGGACCCTTTGCTGTGCAGGCTGACACTCTATCAACTGAGCCAAATTGGCTAGGGCAGGGCTTTTGGTTGATTCTTGTATGTGACCTGGCCAGGATCAAACCCACAAACTTGGTATGATCCAGCTGACACTCTAACCAACTGAGCTACCCAGATCAACCTTTTTAAACTTCACAAATTCATTGGATGAAAATTTGTATTTTACTATCCTTTTAATTTTTATTCAGATACTGAACATTTTTTTGCTGGTCACTTGTTTTCATCTATGAACTGCTGGTTGATTTTTCTTAGTGCTGTTAATAACTACACATTATTAGTGATGATGTAACCACTATTCAGAATTAACAAATGATTAAAGAATTAATAAATGATAACATTTTATAATATTTGTTTCAGGTATTTTTAAATTAAACTTTGGCATTGAGATAGTTATAGAATCACATACAGTTGTAAAAAACAAAATAATGCATAAAGATCCAATGTATCATCATCCAGTTTCCCCCAATGGCATACATCTTGCCCAAATGTAAGTGTAAAACCATATCACAACCAGGATACTGACATTGATACAGTCTAGTAATATAATATTACCACAAGATCCCTCATGTTGTCCTATTAGAGCCACATCACTTCTCCACCTCCTCATCCCCTCCTTAATCCCAACTACTACTAATCTGCATTTTCCATTCTATACTTTTACCATTTCTTTTTTAAAAAATATACTTTATTGATTTTTTACACAGAGGAAGGGAGAGAGAGTCAGAAACATCGAAGAGAGAGGAAATCGATCAGCTGCCTCCTGCACACCCCCCTCTGGGGACGTGCCTGCAACCCAGGTACATGCCCTTGACTAGGATCGAACCTGAGACCTTTCAGTCCGCAGGCTGATGCTCTATCCACTGAGCCAAACCGGTTTCGGCTACTTTTACCATTTCAAGAATGTTATATAAATGGAATCATACAGAATGTTACCTTTTGAGACGAGTCTTTTAAAACTCAGCATGCTCTAGCTGGTTTGGCTCAGTGGATAGGGCGTCGGCCTGTGCACTGAAGGGCCCCGGGTTCGATCCCGGTCAAGGGCATGTACCTTGGTTGCCAGCACATCCCCAGTGGGGGGTGTGCAGGAGGCAGCTGATCAATGTTTCTCTCTCATCGATGTTTCTAACTCTCTATCCTTTTCCCTTCCTCTCTGTAAAAATATCAATAAAACATAAAAAAAAATTGTTAAAAGAAGAAAGGAATCAGGGAAAATAAGTTGTGCATGAATGGAATGAAGCCAAGACGAAGGTCAGATCAAACAATGGATGGAAGTGAATATACTTATACTACAAGTTATATAACTAGAAGCAGACAATAATCAGAGTCTGCAGACTGGTGGCCTGCAGTATATTTTCTCTGTCCTGCATAGTGTTTAAAATGTTTCAAATTAATTGCCAACAGTAACAGTACCAAAGTTTCTGTAGTATAAATTTTAGGAAGTGTTGGATAGGAAAATTGTTTGAAGAAGCTTGAAGCTGTTTTGCAAGATTTGACATAAAAAGGAGGAAAGGACAGTTGTGTATACCCAGGGCATATGATGAAGATTAGGAGGAAGGAGTCAGCCTCTCTCTGAAGAATACTGTCTTAGGCAATCACTCATGGATGAAAGAACCTTTGTGGAAGTCTAGGTCTCCAGAGAAGTTCCAGCAAATGGAGCAAAACAAAACAAAATAAAACAAAATGCATTTTGAACAGTTTGACTTTACCTGCATCATTTATAACCCAAGGCAGCTGGTGATTTATCCAGTGGGATAAAGTAAGAGCATGTGAGTGAGCATCTGGCTTCCCCAGCAGTGCAGGACTCTGCCAAAGAAGCCCATTTCTTTCTTGCTCCATCTAGAGTACTGAGCTGTGAGCTGCATGACTGGTGGGTGGGAAGGGGCCGGGAGATAAGACACTCAGAGGGAATTAGAGGAATAAGGATCCCACTAACTATATCATGAACTTCATTAAGAAGCCTGCACACAAGCTGCTGGGGATGCTTTGCCTGTGGATGCCCCCCAAATGTCCCACAGACACTGCCAATGCTCTGGATGCTTCACTTCCTCACACCCCATCCTGTGGCTAGATCTGTGTGTATGCTCCTCATGGTGGTGAGAGAAAGCTTTGGTAGACAGCTAGTACAGGAAACTGGTCTAACTCAGCCAGCCAGGGAGATACCACAAACTTGAGCTTTAGCTTTACCCTTGGAAAAGCAAAAGGGAGGTTATCAGCACTGGGTCTGGGACGTGGCAGGATTGAGAGAAGGCATATAAGTTTATGAATTCTGCCACAAGATGGAGCAAGAAGTGTGGAGCAGGCATATCCAAAGAACAGTGGTTCTCAACCTATCTAATGCTGCGACCCTTTAATACAGTTCCTCATGTTGTGGTGACTCCCAACCATAAAATTATTTTCGTTGCTACTTCATAACTGTAATTTTGCTACTGTTATGAATCGTAATGTAAATATCTGTGTTTTCTGATGGTCTTAGGCGACCCTGCTAGCGGTTCTCAAAGAGTCTAGATGATGAGACTGAAAACCAGAGAAACCAATGACCTTCCTAATGTCACATGGTCAGTAAGTGGCAGAGCTTAGATTGCAATGTACATCTGATTACCAGGCCTTTCAACTACCATGTACAGATGGCTTCAAATAAAAGACCTTTAGAATGGCCCACAAATGATCAGTACAAGTTTATCAGGTCTAGGAGGGTGAGGGAGAGAATACAAAAAGTGTTTGAGCATATCAAAGTTGTGAGATGGGGCTGGAACCCAGGGTTCAAGGAAGAGAGAGGCAGGGAAAGAGGCTGCTGCAGGCCCTAAATACCAGGCCTGACAACTTGAAACTTATCCTGTAGGTGGGAGACTCCTGGGTTGTCCTCAGTGTGTGCGTGTGTGCAGAGAGAGAGAGAGAATGGGGGACAGCATGGAGGCTCAACTGGAACAGCAGTTCTCAATATCACTGTGTTTCAGAATCATATGGGCTGCCTGTAAAAAAAAAAAATCAACTGGAACCCACACTAGAGGGTCTGATTCAACGAGGCTGGAGAGGCCCAGTGATCTGCATTTTAACAAGTTTTCCAAGTGATTCTGGTGCAGGTGGTTACTTAAAGAAACTCCAGTAATCCAGAGGGAGAGAAGAAGCAAGGAGAATAATTATGAGGGAGCTGTCAGAGATAAATGATGAATCTTAAACTCCAACGGTAGCAAAGAAAATAGAAACAGCCTAACTACTATGGCAGGATAATGTTTTCATAATGTTCCCTTCTTTTTTCTAGTAATTCACCCCCACCCTCTTTCAAATAGTTGGTCCATTGTGTGCTCATTGCCCCTCAGGGGTGGGATGTGACAGGGCAGAAAACAAAATAAGGAATCATTCTGGAATGTGTTGGACTTATTTCAAATAATACAGGAGTTGTGAGGAGTGGTTATAGATGAATTAGGACTGGTCATGAGTTGATAACTGTGGAAGCTGAGTAATGGCTGCAAGGGAATTCATTATAGAATTCTATCTACATTTGTCTATTGTAAAAAACTTTATTAAGAAAAGATTTAAGTACTTCTGTATTTGGTTTCAAAAAGACTTAGGGAAAAGGAGTGAAGTCTCAGACAGCCAAAAAGTTGCAGGAAACTTCATGAGCAAGAGAATAGGGAGAACCGGTCCAGGTGAAGAGGTGCCACTGGCAAGATACTTCTGCACTTGGGAGAGAGTAACTCATCGGCTCAGTGTATTTGGGGAGAATATGGTACAGGCTCTGCTCAGCTCTGCTCTTCTTCCTCTTAGGATATGCCTGCCTATAGGGGGTACAAATTCACTGCCCCTCCAGGGGCTCTGGGAAGGCGGCCTACCCAGTCAAGCACTGCCATCACAGGGAGTGTGGGGTAGTCTGCCTCTCAGGGGCTCAGTAATATACTAGTATAAGCCCACAAGAAGCAAATGCTTGGTCTTTGTCAGTAAGAAGGTAATAATCCAGACTCTGTCTGCCTATACTTTGCTTTGTTTTCCAGTGTGCTTAGAACCTTGGTCAGAAAGACAGTGCCATCTATTTGGGTCCTCCAGGAACCCCACAATGAGGGCTTCAGGGGTCTGTTGAAAAGGAAGGAAGGGAAGTTAGATGGAGGGAAGTGACAAGAGCAGAGAGGGGCCCGAGGAAGGAGCAAACAATCCAAGAGATTGGAATGATGTCCTGGGGAGCAGCAAAACCCAGCGTGGAGATGACTCTGGGATACATCTAGGCACAAAGGACCTTAGGTAATCTCAGCAAGATTCCCACAGGCCAGAGTGGCATGAGGCAGGGAGAGGGCTATGGTCTCTAGCAGAGACAGAACAGCCAGTTACCTCTAGTAACCAGCGGGGACCAAAGGTATATCCATGAATGCCTGTGTGCATGGAAGACCTTGAGAACTCGATCCTCCAACACACACCCCTAACTACTAGAGCTCAGGGCCTTAAATATAACCCCAGAGAAGCGGTAAAACCCTCAATTAGTTGAGATCAAGTTTCTGCCACTTCAGCAGAATGGGAGTTCAAAATAGAAATTAAGTTGAGTTATAGAAAACTTTAATTATATATTCAGGTGAACTTATGAACAGAGATTTCTTCTTGCTGGAGTAAATATATATATTTGTTGTTGTTGTTGTTAATCCTCACCCAAGGATATTTTTCCATTGATTTTTAGGGAGAGTGGAAGAGAGAGGGAAAGACAGAGAGAAATATCAATGTGAGAGAAACACATTGATTGGTTGCCTCCTGCACGAGCCCTGACCACTGAGCTTTCAAACCGGCTAGGGTTGCCCTAACCGGTTTGGCTCAGTGGATAGAGGGTCAGCCTGTGGACTGAAGGGTCCCAGGTTCGATGCTGGTCAAGGGCATGTACCTTGGTTGCGGGCACAGCCCCAGTGGGAGGTGTGCAGGAGGCAGCTGATGGATGTTTCTCTCATCCAATGTATCTAACTCTCTATCTCTCTCCCTTCCTCTCTGTAAAAAATCAATAAAATATATTAAAAAAAAGAAAACTGGCTAGGGTTGGAGTAAATATTTTGAAGGTAGAATCAACAAGACTGGAAGTCAGATGCGTGATGGGGTAGGAAGGAACAGGAAGTCTCTCCTCCCTTTGGGAGATTTGCTTCCCAAACACCCCGGGCAAGATCAGTTCTTCAACACTGTCTGCCATTTTCATTCCTTGCCTTTATGGTCTTCCCTTGTGGCCCTGTAACATGGGTTCAATTGTTTTTGCCCATTTAATTAGTGATTTGGAGCAATTACTAGTCACTCCAATAAAACTATCTACTCTACTAGCAATTTTCTATTTACATCCTAGAAAACATAGCTATTAAATTTGCACAGTTCATACTAGTGTACAATGGTCTCTGTAACAAGTGTGCTGGACTCTACCCTGACCTCTCCCAGGCCCTATGGGCCTCGTTGTTAGAGACCATTGTGTAGTAGTATGAACTGTGCCCAGGCACCATCACCAACATGGCAGGTCCAATTCTCACTCTGGGCGTCAGATCTTTCACACTGGACCTCATCTCTACTCCTCTCCAGGAGGATGTGGATAAAGGGGAACCCTGCTTGTGCACTATAGGTGGGAATGCAGACTGGTGCAACCACTGTGGAAAGCAGTATGGAGAAACCTCTAAAAATTAAAAATATAACTGCCTTATGACCCAGTGATTCCACTTCTGGGAATATATCCAAAGAAACCCAAAACACTAATTTGAAAGAATATGTGCAGTCAGGCCGGTGTGGCTCAGTGGTTGAGCATTGACCCATGAACCAAGAGGTCACCAGATCAATTCCAGTCAGGGTACATGCCTCAGATGCTCCAGTAGGGGGCATGCAGGAGGCAGCCCAGAGATGTTTCTCTCTATCCCTCTATTTCTCTCCCTTCCTCTCTAAAATCAATGAAAACATTTTTTTTAAAGAAAGAATATGTGCACCCATCCCTATGTTCATTGCAGCATTATTTACAATAGCCAAGATCTGTAAGCACCTCAAGTGTCTATCAGTAAGTAAATGAGTGGATAAAACAGCTATGGCACATTTATACAATGGAATACTACTCAGTGGGGAAAAAAAAAAAAAGAAGAAAAATTTACCCTCTGCCACAACATGGATGGACCTGGAGAACATTATGTTAAGTGAAATAAGTGAAGAAAGACAAATACCATTATGATTTCACTCATATGTGGAATCTAATGAACAAACTGAACTAACAAGCAAAATATTGACAGACACATCGATAGCAGGCTGACAGCTGGGGGGGGAAGAAAAAAAGAGAAAGAATTCATGGACATGGACAATAGTATGGTGATTGCAGGGGAGAGAGGGGTGGGTGAAGGTGAAGAGTATGGGGGGGGATAAATGGTGGTGGAAAAATTAAAATAAAATAACTTTAAAAAATCTGTACCGTGTGTATGTTATATTCAAAAAAGAAGGAAAAGGGGGGAAATCCCATTTTTAACAATACACAATTATTATATTTTTAAAAAATTGTTCCTTTGTGTGCTACTCAAAATCCTCTCCTTTTTGGGAAACTTTTTTTTTTTTTAAACACTGACCTAGTACGTGCCAGTTATCCAATCTTTATCACACTGGTGGTAATTGTGTTAAGTGTCCACTTTCCCCACCAGACTGGGAGAGAAGGACCGGGTCTGAGTCCCGCGTCCCAAGCACCGAACACTAGACTCTCAGTGGATCATACATTGCAAATAAAGGCCGGGACGATCCTTTCGTCCCTTTCAGTTCAGGCCGTCCACGAGCCCTGGACGATGTTAAGCATTTTGCTTTTTGTGGCCTAGATTTTCGCCGCTGCAAAGTGGGAACGGTCGTACCTGCCTCTCCATGTGAGTGTGAGAAGTCAGGTGATGGGTGTGAAAGTACCGTTGCAATGCAGACATTAATTCATTCATCCATTTACGGTATTAAGCGACAAGGGCCGGGCAGTGCGCTTACCACAGCGGACACCCTCTCCTTGCGCACGTCGCCAGACCGGGAGGGCGTCTCTCCACCACGTTCTTTCTCCCACGGAACTCCGGGCGGTGACCTCATTCAAAATGGCGCAGGCAGCCTCGGGGGCTAGTGCGGCGGCGCGGACTCCTCGTGCCCTCTGACCTGCTGGCAGCAGCCAAGGGGAGCCGGGCGCCGCCATATTGGCTGTTGTCCTGAGAGGGGAGCGGCGGCGGCGGCGGCGGCGGCGCAAGTGGAGCGAGGGAGAGGCGCGGGCGGCAGCATGACTCGGAGGCGGAGCAGGCTGAGCGGAGGCGCGGGCCGGCGCGAGCGGGCTCGGGCCGCAGGGCCGCAGAAGCCTCAGGTGCCCGAGCCTCCGCCGCCGCCGAGCTTGGAAGCCGGAGCGGGTGCAGGGCCCCCTGAAGTGCCGGCGGAGCCCGTCCGCGATGGAACCAGGGAGGAGGACGAGCCCACGTTGGCGCAGGTAGGAGCGAGCGAGCGAGGCGAGTGCGGCTACTCCGGCTCTTTCAGGCGGAACGGGTTTGGGGAAAAACCATCTTACCCTCGGGGCCGAGGCTGAGCTTTCTCTGCCAAGGCAAGAGTCGAGGCTGGACCCCTCTCCACAGCCGAGGCACGGCCGGACTTGTTCTGAGACCACGCTGCCTGCCCCTCCCGCCGCCTCCCGGCTGAAACAGAGGCTAAACGTCCCGGTGGTACCCCTACCCTGGCACCAAGTCTGGTCCTGAGGCCACAGCTCAGCCCTCTGCTCTCACTGTCCCCAGGCCCACCGGAGTCCCCACCCACCCACCCACGGGGCCATCTCAGGGCGCTGGGGCCTGGAAGGCTGCATGCAGCCTCTTCCCTTCACCCCGGCCCCCCCCCCCCACCCCCCGAGAGCGGCTCCACCCCTTCCCCTCACTGCCTGCAGTCACTGCCCCCTCAGCAGCTGTGCCCCCGGCGTGTCTCCGGGGCCTCCCTCCTCGCCCTGCCCGGCGGGCCAGCTGGAGCCGAGCGCCAGGCTGTCCAGAAGACTGGCGAGGCTCCTGCACTGAGGTGGAAACCCAGCAGAGCCTACCTGCTCTCTCCTTTATACCCCTGACCCACAAGACGCCTGCCCTGCCCCTCCGGTCCCTGGCTTTGGCGACTTCTGCTGAAAGTGAGCAGGCAGAGGACTCGCCGAAGCTTCCAGCTTGCCTCCTGGAAGAAGGTCACTTTCTCCTGCGCAAAGGGTTTAATGGGAGGTACCCTGCCAGTGTTCCCCAAGCGGCCCGGGTGGCAGGAGCCACGGATGCTCCGGGAGGGTTGTGGCACCTGGGGCTGGGGGGCTCACTCGAAGCTTGCTTTGACAAAGAGTTATGAGTTGGTCTTTTGGCTGAGCTTGCCAGGGAAGGCAGGCTCCTGCAGGAGTCTTGGAGGGTCCGATGCGGCGCCGGATGAGGCTGAGGCGTGGCTGAAGAAGCGTTTGGCTCTGCAGACACTGCATCGAGCAGCAGGGGACTCTGGGAGGCTGGTGCAGCCAGAAGGCATGGCTCTTGACAGCCTTCTAGTAGAATCTCTGGAATTGTGCATGTGAGTGGGGATGCCATTTGGGGTACCATTCCCAGAAAGTCCTCACCTCCCTGGTTGTGTGAGGTACCCCTCTGTGCCCACAGCCCCAGTGCTCTCCTCTGGTATCACTCCCCATTCTGTGATTAAACATTTTGTTTATGTGTCTATTTCTACACTGGACTGTAAACTCCACAGGGGCACAGTCTGTGTCATCTACCTGGTACTCCACACCTAGCCCGGGGCATTTCTGACATGGAGTAGAAAGAACTAGGTGAATGAGAGAACAAATCTGTTGAGAACCTGTGCCTATTATCACCCAGTTTTGATGCTGGTCTCCTTTGTATCTCAGATCACAATAAAATTTTTAATTAATGAAAATATCAGTACTTACTGAGTGTCAGAAGCCTCACACCTTCACCCCCATCCCCTACCCTGGGCTGCGACTGGTTCTAGAGGAATGGGACTGCCCAGGTTGGAACCCACCCTCAACTGATCTGATTTCTGACCCCTTCTAGCTTTTTCTTTCCACTCTCTGGGAGTGTTGTTATCCAAAAGGGGAGAGTGGGGGAAGGGAGAGCCAGGGAGCTATTGTCTTCTCTCCTCATTCAAACCATACAATAATACTTTAGGGTCCCCTGCCACTTAGCCAGTCTAAAGTGTTCATGGCCAGAAAGTTTGGATGGTGGCTTAATCACTTAGTTTTTATTTAGGATGCATCTCTCCTAAGAGCTATAAACGTCACTAACATGGTACATTCCCAACTTGTTCTTACCTACTCCACTGCTTAACCTTCCATTTCATTCATGCCAGGCATTTACATACCTTACTTCTAATCTTCCCACCACTCCTGTATCTTCTCAGCATTAAGCACAAATGTGATGAGTTAACTTGGTATAATTATTGGTCTGCTTTTGCTACATAAACTCTGAGTGTGCAGGAACCATCTCAGTCATCATTATACTCCATGCTTGGTGATTAACAAATGTTAATGAATGAACTGAAGAATATAAATACTATTACCCCATTTTTCAGATGAAGAAACAAACTCAGAACAACTAAACACTTGCCCAAATCTCCCACCATAGGTGTCAGTGTACTCCCCCCCCCCCCAAAGGGTATCCTTTGGGGGACTTAAAACCTCCCCTCCCCCCCCACTATAGCCACAAAGAGACTAAACAGATTGACAAACTCTCTTCTGATTGTGCCCAACTTTTTTGCTGAGGAGGGAGGGTTCTGTATGCCAGAAGCAGGTTTTGTGCCTGGGGAAAAGCACCCGCTGAAAGGATCAGAGGCGAAGATCTCTGCTCCCATTGCCATTTATAACCCTATGTTATGTACACAGAGTGGGTAAGTAAAGTGGAATTCAGTGTTCTACGCTGAGCTGAAGCCCAGGATGGCAAATCGGGCCATTTCCAGTCCACAGTCAGGTTCTAATGCCCCAAGTCACACATCGTTTTGTTTCTGGTTTTGTTTTGATTTGAACTCAAACTGGATTTCTGCCATCTCTTAAAACTCTAAAAGTCTGCTACTGCAGCAGCTGCTGCTGCTGAACCCACATTTCCACAAAGGCAGTAATCTGCAGTCTCTGAATGGTGTCTGCTCCCTTTAGCATGTAAAGGGCACCTGATTTGTGCCAGGCACTGGGCTGTCGGGGATGCAGAATTAAATCAGACACAGTGCCTGCCCACAAGGGGCTCAGGCACTAGAGAACATGTGTATAGTAATTGCAATAAGCTTCGCTTCCTCTGAGTTAAGGTTCATAGGTCACTCTGGTTTCATCAAATCCCCTCCACTCATTTACATAACATGTACACATTTAAATGCAGTATCTTGAGCTTAATTGGTATCCCAAAAGTCTACTTCCAATTGTTTCAGGTCACTAAACTATATTGATCTGTTCACTAAGAACCCAAATCCATATGGTAATAGATTTATTTTGTATATTGTAAAAAAAAAAAAATTAAAGAACTGAAATCCTCCCTTCACAAGAAGACAGTTGCTGCCTTATTAGCGAAGGGGAAAAAACTTGCAAAGCAGTTGAAGTAGGCACAAGAAATAGTGTTCAGTGTTACAGACGTGGGTTGAACTCCAAGCTCAAGCTCTTGGTTTTGTGACTCAGGGCATGTTCCTCTCCTCTGTAAGCCTCATCAGTAACTTCGCAAGAGAATGTGAAACAACCCACATAGCACCTAGTACATCAAGGCTCACACGAGCGCAGCAGTCAGAGGTGGTGTGCAACAGGAGCTGTGCCACATGCTCATCCAGAGTCAGTGTTCTCACCTGCCAGCTCTGCTGGCTGTCTTTAGGTTTCTCTTGAACCATTCAGTTTGTAATCCAGATGTGCACCCCAGGAGACTTGCTAGGCTGTAAATCAGCAGTTCGTGGGGGTTGAACTCATGCTACCCTTCCCATCTCTGCTCTCCCTATAGCATCCCCTGGGACTGTGCCCAGCCTAGTTTAAAGGGACTCTGGAGATATGGTTCCCCCACTGCTCAGAGTTAAAACTTGCTCCCTCAAGGGACTGGAGCAGATAATCAGTCAGTGTCTTTATTAAAACCATCTCATTATGTTTAATCTACTCAGCAAGCATTATGACCTTTGTGCTGGGGTCTTTATTCAGGACACACATACCCAGGGACCTCCTCCTTAAAATCACCGCCACCCAGCCTGGACATTTTCATTGCATGTAGGGGGAAATGAGGCTGAGGGGGGATTCCTGCTGCCTCTGGTTCTTCTTTGTAAGCCCATAGAAATTCACTATGTAAAAATGCCAAAAGGCCTTTGAAGATAAAGGCTTACTTGCCAAGATTTTTAACATTTTAATTTCGTTAAAACATCCCAGAGCTATAACCTCAATATCTTATTATTAGATGGACTATTAAGATCCTAACCTTTACTTACTGAACCTAGAATTTGTGAGGACAGGGGTGATATTTTAATTCATTTCTGGGGTATTTATTTGTGCATCATCCTTATTTGCTCAAAAAATGGCTGTTAAACTAAACTATAATAAAAGAAGTAAGTTCCTACCACTTTATTCTTACCTGCCCCCTCTGCTGGGTCAGGCTGGCAGTCATTTATTTAGATCCATTGCACACACCATGCTCAGTCTTTCTCTTCTTTGACTTGGGCACTCATTTATTCTGCAAACAAATAGACACCTGATCTGTGCAAAGCACTGGGCAAGCTGGGGGTGCAGAGGTGAATCAGACATGGTCCCTGTCCATAGGGGCTCATGGTCTAGAGAACACATGTATAGTAATTGCAGTAAGGCTAGAAGAGCATTGCTTCCTCTGCATTAAGGTTCAAATGCTAGTTCAGCCTCTTGGTTTGTTTTTTCATGTATAAAATGATAGTGATGCCAGGCTCACATTAGGATTTAGCCAGTACTGAATGTCAAGCACCGAGCACAGATGGTAGCTATGATTATTATAGACTAGTAGCCCTGTGCATGAATTCGTGTGCCAGTAGTTCTCTGTGGGGCCTGGCCACTCCACGCCCACTGCCCAGGGTCTCTCCATGGCCCAGAGGCCCATCTGAGGCCGGGCGCGGAGCGCTTGCTTCGTCGCAGCAGTGATGAAGCAAGCATTCCGCCAGGCCGCTCACGCTGCCCACTCTCAGCAGCCACCTACTACCCCTCCTAACCCCCTCCCCCCCCCCTCCGGGACTGGGGGACTCCAGCAAGGCTGAGAGGATTGGGCGCTGCCATTTTGTGGCTATGGGCATTGCCATCTTTGTGACGGAGTGCTGGTTAATTTGCATATTACCCTTTTATCAGATAGGGTTTTATTGGATAGGATGCTGGATGCTGAGGATGCACAGAGAGTAGGCTTTTCAGAGTGCCTTCAATGTTGAGAAGTTTCTCCTGAGGACAAAATGGGAGAAACTGTCTAAATAAAGGAAAAATAATAGAGACCCAGAGGCAAGAAGCACCCAACTCATGGGAGAGTGAAAAGAGGCCTAGAATATCTTTAAAGAATGGGGTATTGCTGGGAGGAGCAGGAATAGAAACAGCTTTAGTTTTAAAGAAACAAAAAACACAACAAACTTTCCCTGCTTCATTTGTTGCCTTATTACTGATATTCTGCAACTGCTAATCTTCTTTATGTATCAGAACATTTACCCATGCCTATCTTTTTGTTTTTGTTAATCCTCACCCAAGGATATTTTTCCATTGATTTTTAGGGAGAGTGGAAGAGAGAGGGAAAGACAGAAACATTGATGTGAGAGAAACACACCAATTGGTTGCCTCCTCCACAAGCCCTGATGGCAGGGCCCAGGTTGAGGAAGAGCCTGCAACCAAGGTAGGTGCCCTTGACCGGAATCGAACCTGGGACCCTTTGGTCTGCAGGTTGACACTCCATCCACTGAGCTAAACTGGCTAGAGTGACCCATGTCTACTTTGTACTGCCACCTCTACTGAATGATTGGGATGCATTGAAATATGGGACACAGGCCTTGCCCATGGAAAGCTCATAGTGTTGTGGAGAAGGTATATTTCAACAACTGGGATACCTGTGATAAGCTCTATTCAAGATATATGTAAAACAAGTATTAGGGCATTCCAGAGCAAAGCACAGTTCATTCTGCCTATGGACTTAGGCAGTTGTAACACCCAAACTGATCCTAAAAAGGAAGAGGCAGAGGGAAGTGTGAGTGAGTGCTTTGTGGATGATGGTTCTTTGTGGCAAGGTGTGCAGAGCAGATGAGGACTGTACTTATGTCCCGGGAAAGGCCCTGTGTTTGCACCCTTTGGTTCTTTGCCCTGCTGCAGTCCTATAGGCCATCTCCTTTTTAGTCCCTACTCAAGAATCTTAGATCTCCAGCTCTCCTTGTGGTTTGCCTCTATTCTGAAATGAATATAGGGAAACTAAGGTAGGAAGAAGGGGCCTGAAACAATGAAGGTTCTTATTAGAAAGTTGTAGCTAAAGAACATATTCTGAGGGGTTCAAAAAGGCCTTGAAGGTCACCTGTCTAGTCCTTTGTCCTGTGCTTCAAGTAATAACTTTGGATTGGACAAGTCTCACTTAGTAAGTTTCCCTGTCATTTCTTCCAGGACAGAAGAGGAAAGAAACTAACGGGTATTGAGCACCTACTGTGTGCCAGGCCCAGGCCAGGTACTTTACATAATTTATTTCCTTCTGTCCTCACAAATCTGGGAAGTATGGTTTATTCTAATATCATAAATGAGGAAATTGAGGCTCATCTAAGATCATACTGAAAATTGCAGAACGGGGATTTGAACTCACAGCAGTCTTGTCTCCAAAATTCATACTCTTCCACCCATGATATATCTGTGCTAAGGTTATAGAATAGTAGGTAATACAGTTCCTGGTCAGTAAACAACAGCTTTTCTGTGGCTGATTGCACCCAGGAGGTAGGTTCGATGGATGAGCTAGCCTGGGGCGGGGGTGGAGGGGGTTAAGGGGACGGGAGGAGGGTGGTGGTGGTGGGGAGAAGGCCATGGAGGTCAGAGATACTCACTACCCTCTCCTTGACTCAGCTTGTATAACAAGAGTAGGTTCTTCACAAACTAACTTTATGGTATGAAACAACCATTCTGCCTCCTGGGAGGACCTGAGCCAACAGCCTGGGTGGGAGTTTGGGTGAAAGCTCCAGGGCACTGAGGTACTGTTATATCAGCTCCCTGAGAATTAACTGCAGCTCTGATTGCCAGCATTAGAATGGTCTGGGGGGGAAAAAAAAAGAATGACCCGAGATTCTTTGCAGTGAAGCTCTCATCAGTGGCCTGGAGTGATGCAGCCATGCCTTTAAACATAGCATGTCTGGTTCAGCTGTGTTTTAGATTCTATTTGTTTAGACAGCTTGAGCCAGATGGGCTTTAAGCATTTGTTCATTTATTTCACCTTTTTAAAAATATTAATTTTAGAAAGGGGGGAGGGGAAGGAAAGAGAAAGAGAAACATCAATTTGTTGTTCCACTTATTTATGCATTCATTGGTTGATTTTTGTATGTGCCTTGACCGGGGAGCAAACCTGCAACCTTGGCTTATCAGGATAATGCTCTAACCATTTGAGCTACTTGGTCAGGGCTGTTCATTTGTTCAGTGAAGGCCTGCTTTGTGCCAGGTCCAAGTCAAGCCTAGGTTCCTGGGCACACTTAAGTGACCAACATACACTCCCTACCTCCAAAGAGCTCCCATTCTACCAGGAGTTTGGGGACAGACAGAGAATATGTCTATAGTACAAAATAATAGGTACAATACCAACATAATTAGCTCTACTTAGTCTGGTCCTTCAAAATCTTTATTGACCTTTAACCAGGATCTTAGAGAATGAGTAGGAATTTGCCAAGGAGTAGTGCTGACATGCTGAATATGAATAGAGCCTAAGGTTCTCAGGTAGAAATGGAGCATGGAGAGGTTAGCTGGGGCCAAGTAATGAATGCCAGGGGCCAGAGAGTGCCCTGGTAGTAAGCTCAACCAGAAAGGAGCCTGGAGAGTAAAGAGAGACCAAGATAGGAAAGTGGAGCTAAAGGAAGATCATCAAACTGGATAGATATTTAAGAAGGAAATAATAAGCTTATATTAAGTAAAGAAGTCCAGTATCCTGGTTGTTTGTTTGTTTATTTTTAATTTGTGTATTTTAATTGTGTATTATTTTAATTTCCGTTCTTGCCTGATTCTTTGAACGAATGAGGTATCCAGGTAGGTTGAGAACATTGACAACACAGTGCATGAGCCTGCCTGGTTTAAGCATGTGTTCTTAAGGCAGGAGCTCTACATAGTTTTGTTTTCCAGCACCTAGTACAATGGTTGGCATCAGGTAGGGGCTCTTAAAATGTTTGTTGAATGAGGGAATAAATGAGTGAACAGAAGAGTAAATGATGATGACTGAGCTGATGAGTCTTTCTAGGCTGGGAATTCATTATTTTCTCTGCTTCTGGAAGGGAATTTTAGCTGCTACTGTTGTCCTCTGCCTGTCTTGGTTACAGGAAAGCTATTGGAGTCCGGTGCCTTCAGAGTATAGTGCTCTAATGGGCCATTTCAGAATAGAATTTGGAAGCTGCAGCCGAGCCTCTGTTTGGATACAGCATGTGTCTTAGGGAACCCTCTACAAACGTACGTGTACTCTTGGACGTACTGTATAAGGAATCCGTGAGAGGAATAGAAGCAGGTTTAGTGCTGGAAATTCGATCCAGCTTCAGAACAGTCCTTGACAGCTATCTGGTGACCCAGGTTATTCTCCTTTAATCCCCAAATTATGGACAAAAAGGCTGGGGTGGAAATTTATTCAATGCCCCAAAGAGCTATCCAGGTAATGCTGTGAACTATGTATCATTGTTTATCACTATTGCTTTTTACGATTCGGCAGTTCTCAAAGTGTTTGGTGTTGGGGCCGTTTTATGTTCCTAAAGATTATTGAGGACCCTAAGAGCTTTTGTTGTTTAAATCTATTGATATCTACCAATTTAAGTATTAAAGCTGAGGAAATAAAAATATTTAGTTACTAATTCATTTGAGAAGAGCAATATTACACCTGTTACAGTAATAATTTTTAATGAAAAAAATAATTATTTTTTAAAAATGAGTGAGAAGAATGGTCTTGTTATCGTTTTTGCAAAACTTTAAATGTCTGGCTTAATATAAAAAAGCTGGATTCTTATATATGCTTCTGTATTCAAACTGTTGTAATATATTGTTTTGGTTGAAATATATTAAAAAATCCAGTCTCATATAGATACTTAGTTGGAAATGGGAGGAGTATTTTAATAGCCTTTCCAGATGATTGTTGATGTTCTTTGCAGTGTGGAATCTGTGACCATATCAGTGAAGTGTAAATATTCATTTACATTAAAATTATTTTATTTTTGACCAATGTTTGACTTTTTTGTTTTTGTTTTTGTTTTTTGAGAGAGAGAGAGAGAAATATAGATTGGTTGCCTCTCATACACGCCCCGACCAAGGATCAAACTGGCAATCTTTTGGTGTTCGGGATGACGTTCCCACCACCTGAGCCACACCTGCCAGGGCAGTGTGTGATTCTTTAACATCATGCTTTGATCCTTTGGAAAGTAGGTTTATTGAGCTAGAAATATTTTCCAAATGTTTCCCCATTTCATTTTATAGATAAGATTGTTAACATCAATTCCCATTAAATCAGTAAAGCCTTTAAGTATTGGGGAATTGTCAAGCTCATGATGGTGAATACAAGTTTTCCAAAATTTTAAGTTTTGCTTGAAAGGTTGAATTTTATCCTTGGCCATAAATAAATAGTTTCTCTTGAAGTAACAGGCTCATTTTGTTCTTTTTTTTTTAAAGAAAATGTCTGATAGAACCTAAGTTCAAATAATCAGTTTGTTAGTCGTTCTTTTAAGTGGAAATGGTGTTCTATGAAAAGAGTGGCTTCTCCTTTCTTTGATTTTTATCTCTTTTATTCAGGAAAAACTAGACTGCCTAGCATAATGCTTCTTAGATGAAAAGTCTTGGGGCCTGGTCAGATGAGGGAGCAGAGATACTGGTTTTAATGGCTGCACATAATAACCCCCTGGGCTGGGAGTGGCTATAGTCTAGGGCTTACCTGGTTCCTTGACTGCTCTGGGAATATTCGTGCTATAACATGGATCCTGTTTGAGTAACCCCACACTCTCCAGAGATTCTGGTTTTGCTCAGAGAGTGAAGTAGAATTATCTTGGAGCTTGTTTGAGCAAATCCCAACTCAAGAGAACCCCTAGAACCGTTTCCTCCCTTCCCCCCCACCTCCCACCTTTTGCTTAAGTCTAGACCTATGTCTGCAAAGGCTCTGAAATTTTAACTGAGGTGGGAAGGAATAATTAGTTGTTGCCCAGGGCTGCTGGGTTGAAGAATCAATTCCACCAGCCTTTGTGATGAAAAATGGTTGAATGCTTCATTCATTTCATAAATATTTATTGGTCATATTCTTTGTGGGGGAATACTGTGCCAGGTGATAACAACATGTCTTGAGAACTGTTGGTTGGAAGCCTGGGTTGCCTTCAGGGTATAAGGGGTCACAAGTTCCAGGAATTTGGAAAATGGCAGAAGATTGCAGTCAAAGGGAATTCCGAACCAAGAGCTTTTCTCTGCCAAAGCAAAAATGTGAAGGAACAGTGGTAGTACTGACTGAATATAACATCTCCACAGCTTGGGGTTCTCATCACCCTCTGTCAATTAGAGATGAAAATGTCAGATAGAAAAGTTCCCTGGTCCCACCAGGCATTGTACCCACGTGCAGGCACCAAGGCTGAGGGTTAAGACAGTTTTAGGGGTTGCCTAGAAAGAAGGACTCACGTATACCAAACTCAGGTCAGTGGATAAGCTAGTTTCTGGTGTAGACTTATTAAGAACAGAATAGCCCAGGGGCCTAGATAATAGATTGAGTGTCTATTGTGTGAATCCCTTGAGGTAAGCTTTGCATCTCTAATGTCACTTAATCCTCTGGGCAACTTTATGCAGTGTAGGTGGTATCCCTTCTTCAGTTAATGTTAATTAGCTTCCCAGGCTCTGTGTTTTTCTCTTCAACAGTCCTATAAATTCACTTCCATTGATGGCTAATCTCATTTATTGTGTGTACCAATTTGGCTCTGAGGAAAATTACTTTATTTCCATGAACAGAAGCATCTCATTATAATCTCCAAAGAATGCAAATTTACACTCTTTCACACTTGAGATTAGAACCATTTGGGTGAAGGTCCAGGGTAGGGAGATGGCCTTTCTTTGTGGGAAGCAATAATTTCAAGCAGTGTCTCACCAAGCTGCCTACCAGCAGTATTGCCCTGGGAACATTTAACAAACAGGTCTGATTTAGCCACTATGTGCCCAGCTGAGCCTAGGCCCTGTGTTGCATTGTGAGGGAACCAGACAAGAATCAGACCTGGTGCTTGCTTTCTAGGGACAGAAGATGTAGATAAATAAATAAAGTGGGAGGCACAGATGCTGTAACCAAGGCACAGTGTGCTGTGGGATATGCGAAGGGAGGTGAATTATAAGAGGCGCTCTCTAGGAAAGCTTGGATAAGGTTGGATTTAAGCTGGGCATTTAAGCCCTGCCCAACTCCTTTATTGGTAAACATGGGAAGGGAGGGTATTTAGGCAAAGGCATGAGGTAGGAGAATACAGAGTATTTGGGGAACTTAAGGAATGACTTCATGGAGTTGAGGGCAGAGATGAAGATGTCTAACAAGTCACCTTAGAGCAGTGGTCAGCAAACTGCAGCTCTGTTGACTAAGGAGTTTGCCGACCACTGCCTTAGAGTCATGACATGTTAAGAAATTCTTGCATTCTTACAAAATACAGTGACCTGTATTTCTATATTTTCCACCCTAATCCTGGTTTTAAGTACTGTTTTCTATTGCTCCCATCTGGTTCATAATTAGTACCATATGTTGAGCAACATATTATGGTGCTGGCACCAGACTAGGTGCTTTGTCACATTTAATGCTCACAGCTGACTGTACAAGTTCAAACTTAATCCCATTTTACAGATGAGGAGACAGAGACTAAGTATAATTTGCCCAGCATCATACAACTGGTAAGTGATAGATGCCCAGGATGCCAAAGCCAGTATTGTTTCCACTACACCCTAGCACTTCCCATACGTACTCTGGCACTAAATGCAGTCTATTGGTAACACATTTAACTTGTAAGAATTCTGTATTTGCTTTTAAAAGAAAAGAGCGCCAGTGTTGTTCAGTGGTTGAGCATTGCTCCATGAGCCAAGGAGTCACTGGTTCAATTCCCAGTCAGGACACTTGCCCGGATTGTGGGCTTTTTAAAATATATATATTTAAAAAATAAAACAGGGGAAAAAAACCAATTAATCTTATATTGTTATAATGTATATTATTATAATGTATATTGTTAATGCATATTGTACATTTTAATTCTCAGTCATACCTAAAACACATATACTGCATTTCACAGGCCATATAAAGAATTTCAAGAATAAATTTACTCATAGAAGATTTTCATCTAATATAGTAACTTTAGAATCTAACACATAACTGAAAAGAAGCTCTGTTGTAGTAAAATTACATGTCCAGGTGTTTGCCTTAAGACTATGGTCACCATCATTACAGGGAAGGAACGTGGGTATTGGCCTCACTTTGTTCCTCTGCAGTTATTATGGCTTATTGTAGCTATGGAAAGTGTGCTGGGTACACTTTACAAAAAGATCTTCTTTGCCTTAATTTCTCTGATCATCATTCTCCTCTATCCACCTTCCACCCTTTCCATGAGATACCACCAATGGGTTCTAGGAGGCTGTACCCTGTTGTAATTGCTACTGAGCAGCTGCCTTGCTCACTAAAATGTTTCCTTGGCAGAGACCGTGTAGGCTCTTAATATCTCAAATGAGTTTCACATGTAAGTTTCTGTGCCTCTGGGACTCTTTTCAAAGGTCCTTGTACTTCCCCAAATGTTTACTTATGTCCCTGGTACTATTGTTTGGTCCCTATTCTTCCCTAGAAATCAGGGACCAAAGTCAGTGTAATTGTAATGTGACAGATTTAAGGATACTCTGATTCCATCTTACTCTAAGAAGGTAATTTTATTTGAAAAAGATGATGGCATTGCCCAGCCGACATGGCTCAGTGGTTGAGAGTCAACCTATGCACCAGAAGGTCATGGTTCAATTCCTGGTCAGGGCACATGCCCGGGTTGCCGGCTCGATCCCCAGTGTGGGGCATGCAGGAGGCAGCCAATCAATGATTCTCTCTCATCATTGATATTTCTATCCCTCTCTGTTCTGCTCTGAAATCAATACAAATATATTTTAAAAAGAAAAAGATGATGGCATTAATTTTACTGGTAGGTTGAGAATGATAACGTTTATTATTCCTCTGCTTGGCCTCTGCAAACACCTGTTACCTAGTGGTGGGTAAGTTTGGAAGGTTATCCATTAACAGTTGAATGTAACAAACCATCCCAGAGCATTGTGGCTTAAAGCAATGTCATCTATTACTTCTCATGAATATATGGGTTAACTGGGTATTTCTGCAGATTGGAGCCAGCTTGGCTGATCTCAGCTGTGCTCGCTCATGTATCTGATCTGCCAGCCAATTGTCTAGAAAGACTCAGTTTTCTTCACACGTCCCTCCAACAGCTAGCCTGAGCATGTATGACATGGCAGAGGTGCAGGAGCAAGCAAGCCCAGCCATGCAAGGAAGCAAGTAGAAATGCATTCATTTTTCAAGCTTATGCCAGCAGCACATTTGCTAATATTCTGTGGGCCAAAGAAAGTGACATGACCACGCCCAATGTCAGAGTGAAAGGGCACTACAAAGTTGTAGGACATAGGAAAGCCATTAATTAGGGTCATTAAATCCAAATAGCCTCCAACTTAGTTCCCCTCAATGTGAAAGAAAAGCTGTATATATATATCAAGTTCTCCTAGAAGGGAAAAAGAAAAGTCTACATATGTATTGGGACTATCCTGTGGGCATGCACAGGGCTAGGCACTTACCCTGTTTATGCATTGAGCCTCACAACTCTGCAAGGTGGGTAGGAAATGGAGCTTGAGAGGTTAAATAATTTGCCCAAGGTCACCCAGCTAATGTGGTCAGGCAGGCATTAGAGTACATGTCCGTCTGACCTCCACAGCTCAGGTTCTTTTCACCACAGCTTTGCCTCTCAGAAGCACCGGGGGTCTGCCTCGCCTTCCCTCCAACTCGGTTTTCAATTCAGTTAATGCCTTTTGACTAGCTATACAAACCCTTCCTCCAAAATGCTGCTGTGATCCTAATGGAATTACATAGCTCTTCAGGAAATCCACATGTCTTTCCACATGTTGCATTACGTGAAATATTCTTTCCTTCCAGATGGCATTGGTCTGTAGACTGCACAGACAACAACAAGGATTGTGGCCTCTCTCGGACATCTCAGAGAAGGAAGGGCCATCTTCTCTTTAAACTTCAAGATTTGGGACCATCGGGACATTAAGGCATTAGCAGGAGTCCTCAAACTTTTTAAACGGGGCCAGTTCACTGTCCCTCAGACCATTGGAGGGCCGGACTATAGTTTAAAAAAAAAAACTATGAACAAATTTCTATGCGCACTGCGGGCCCGGGACAAGTCGGCTGCTAAGCAGGACAGGCAGCGGCACCTGGTGGGCCGGATAAATGTCCTCGGCGGGCCGCATGTGGCCCACGGGCCGTAGTTTGAGGACCCCTGCATTAGAGCATGAGCTTTGGAGTCACCCTCACTGAGATTTAAATCCTAGTTCAACTGCTCACTAGCTCTGCAACATTTGGCAACTTATTTAACCTCTTAAAATCTGTTTCTTCATCTTTAAAAATGGGGATGGTAACACCTACTTTGCAGAGCTGTTACAATGGCTAAAATTATGTAAAGTGCCTAACCCAGCGCATGGCACATAATAAGTGACATTATTAGTATTGCTAATGTTATTTCTAAGCAGCCTTTCCCCTCCTGGGAAACCCTGTTTCTGTCTGTTGGACAGGTTCCCCCCACCTCCAGCCAGTCTGTGCAGACTTGTTGCTTGCTGTGTCATCGGGAACGCAAAGGCTGGGAAGAAGGCCCTTCCCAAAATGGACTGGTGTTGCAGGGTGAGAAGCTGCCCCCTGACTTCATGCCAAAGCTCGTCAAGAATCTCCTAGGCGAGATGCCTCTATGGGTCTGCCAGAGTTGCCGAAGGAGCATGGAGGAAGATGAAAGGCAGACAGGTCGAGAGCATGCAGTGGCGGTAGGTAACCACTGTGAAGGGGTTCCTGAGTATAAGAGGGCTGCCTGCCCAAAGAAGTCAGGCTGTTGAACTGTTTCTTCCCTGTCCTCTCAGGTTGCTTTCTTCGGATGTCCCTTATGCCAGGTCCTGAGAGACTGCTGGGCTGTACCCATATAGCATTAGTGGCTTAGGTTCACATAGGGGGGAAGGAGAGGCTTAAGGCAGCCCAATGGCCCCTGAGGAGAGTCTGTGTACAATGTGAGGGCCAGCTCATAGGAATTGTTAGATAGGGACCCTGCTCTTTCCATGTGGCCATGCTGCCTTCAGCTCTGTGGCAGCTTGAAAGCCAACCAGTATTGGCATAGAGGGCAAAGGTCAGTTTGAGGGTCTATAGTGTGCCTCAGAAGGCCTCCGAAATGCTGGGAGCCATCTAAATCTGCAGTCTCCTGAATCATAACAGTCAGACCATCCTTGTTTCTTATTCCCCTCCAGCCCTCTCTTTCACCCAGGACTCCTGACTTAAAGACCCTTCTCTCCTTGGTAGCTCTCTGGACTCCCCAAAGGCCCACAGTTGACAGACATTCTCTGTGATCCCTCCTCACCCCCCAAGTCTCTCATCAGCATCCACACACTTTATTTCACTGGGAGCAGCACAGCCCACTGGGAGCAACTTGGCCCTCATTTGCCCTTGCATCTGGAGCTGTGGGGATTGTGCTTTGGCCTAGAGGAGGAAGCTCTCCTGGGTAAGCTTAGGCAGCCGAGGATTGGCTCTGATGTTTGCTGTTTCATCATGAGCCTCTTTCTTACCTCTTCTCCAGATATCCTTGTCACACACATCCTGCAAATCACAGTCTTGTGGGGGTGACTCTCATTCCTCTTCGTCATCCTCTTCATCATCCTCATCCTCGTCCTCATCCTGCCATGGAAACTCAGGGGACTGGGATCCCAGCTCGTTCCTGTCAGCACATAAGCTCTCGGGCCTCTGGAACTCCCCACACTCCAGCGGGACCGTTCCAGGCAGCTCACTTGGGAGTCCTCCTTCCATCCCCGGTGAGTGTCCCAGCTCGGGAAAGAGACAGGCCTCAGAAATGTAGACAGCTGTGTTTTTCTAACCACTTTGTTCAAACAAACCAGAAGATCAGTTATTAAAATAAGTAAATGTAGAGCCATTCTAGTGGAAGCAGAGGGGCACTTCTTTCCTCAGGACTGAAGATAAAAACCACTGCTGTCATTGGCTCTGGTAGCTGTTCCCATTAGAGCCAGAAGGGGACCTGTTGGGCACTGATGGAGTCTGGGAGCACCCTTAGGGCATTAGTTCCTAAATCACAGAACACCTGACCTTTACAGCAGCACAGAGGACTTGGGTGCCTTTGTCTTCTTAGGCCCCCTTTTCTCCACCTATGGGGTGGGTATAAAAGGCTGCACTTCTATCCACAAGAGGATGACACTGCAAGCTGCCATGATTATTAGCCTATTTTGTAGCCCTATATGCCTTCTTTAGACCCTGAGATAATCCTCAGAGACCAAAAGAAAAAAATCATGGCTTATTGATGTACTGTGTAAATATGGAATTGCTGTCTGCTTGTAAGTGGAGTAGCTGAGTTCTTTAGAGGGGTGCTTTCCAGTTATTTTGGTGTACTGGGCACTGCAGTGGGCCTCTGCTCCCACCACCAGGCTCACAGTCCCCTCAACTGTGAGAGTTGAGCTGTACATATTTCCAGTTATTTTGGTGCATAAACCAAAAGTCATGTAAGCCTTTTTTACTTCTCTGAAATCTGGGGCCACTAGGGAGTCTCACTCCTCATGGCCCAGAGATAGAATCTCAGCCTGCTGCTCTGCTGGCTCCTGCAGATCCTTCTCTGAGTCTGAGAAGTACCTGAGCAGGCAGGTCTTAGAGAGACCCTGAATACATACAGAATACATTTCCCTGCTTGTGCCACAGTAGAGGTGTATGGCCTTCCATGGGGCTGGCATTCCTGATGCCTTCTCCCTCGGGCCTGGGCTTCTTTTTTTTTTTTTTTTTAATATATTTTATTGATTTTTCACAGAGAGAAAGGGAGAGGGAAAGAGAGCTAGAAACATCGATGAGAGAGAAACATCAAGCAGCTGCCTCAAGGTGGCACTGCTAGACATTCCCAAAAGCTCATGGGTCTACTGTGCTGAGGTACTGTGCTCAAATATGTCCCTCTGTTCGCAGTAAGCAGGGTGCTGGGGCAGTGGGTCCTTGGGTTTTCCTCCCAGAGGTCTAGGCCCTCACTCTATGACACCTTTCTCCCCCATGTGTCCACAGGTGAGGTTTTCTCCATCTCGGAGCACCGCCGGCACTCAGACCTCACTGCTCCACCCAACAGCCCCACTGGCCACCATCCACAGCCAGTGTCACTGATCCCATCTCACTCTGGATCCTTGGGCTCACCATCCCACCCACACCTGCTGCCCACTTCCCCCACAGCACCATTCCCTGCGCAGGTTTCAGAATGCCCTGTTGCTGCTGCCGCCGCCCCACACACCCCAGGGGCATGTCAGAGCCCCCACCTGCCTTCCACCAGCATGCCACTCCTGAAGATGCCTCCTTCTTTCTCGGGGTGCAGCCACACCTGTAGTGGGCACTGCAGTGGGCCTCTGCTCCCACCACCAGGCTCACAGCAGCTTCTTAACACTCACAGGTGAGTGAGCGGCCTGAAGGACAAACTCCTTGCTGACTTGGGCTTAGAGTTTTGGCTGACTTTGCAAAGGCTACCATTGGGGTGGGACGTAAAGGGTAGACTCTGTTTATGGTTGTTGTTTTTTCATAGTTTTTACAATTATAAAAGAAATACGTATTTGTTATTTTTTAAAAACTTGGGAAAATTGCCCTGGCTGGTGTGGCTCTGACTAGAGCATTGGCCCTCACACCAAAGGGCTGAGGGTTCGATTTACGATCAAGGGCACGTACCTGGGTTGCAGGCTCACTCCCTGCCCCAGGGCACAATTGGGGTGAGTATGGGAGGCAACCAGTCAGTGTGCCTCTCCCATCGATGTTTCTCCCTTTCCCCTTCCTGCCTTCCCTTCCCCCTCTCCCTCTCTCCCCTTTCTCCCTCCCCTCCACTCTCTCTGAAAAGCAATGGGAAAAATATCCTCAGGTGAGGATTAACCAGAAAGAAAAATTGGAAAAATTTAGAAATGTCTATAAAGAAAAAAATGTCCTCAATCAAAAGATAAATTTCTAATGCTGCAGTATAGTCTTCCTGATGTTTCTCTATGTAGCATAATTAGGTCTCTCTTCAATATATTTTTTTAAAAATTGATTTTATAGAGAGAGAATCAACGAGTTGTTGTTATACTTATTTATTCATTCGTTGGTTGGTTCCAGTATGTCCCCTGACTGAGGATTGAACCCGCAATCTTGGTGTATCGGGATGATGCTCTAACCAACTGAGCTACCTGGCCAGGACACTATACATTTTTGTGTAATTTTTTTTTTAACATTATACCATTGATGATTTCTCCAGTTAAAAATTCTTCTGAACACTTTTCAGTGGCCACTTAATACCTCATTGTATAGCTCTAGCATAATTTTTTTTTTTTTATCATTCTCTTATCCCTGGACATTTAGGCATTTCCAGTTTTTAAACCATTATAAACAAGGCTGTTATAAGCATCCTTGCACCCAAATCTGTGTTTGAGTTGGAAATTGTGTCCTTAAGGTAGAGTCCTAAAGTAACTCTAGTTATTGAGAAAGTTATATTAATATACTAGAGGGCCGGTGCATGAAATTCGTGCACGGGGGCGGGGGGGGCGTCCTTCAGCCCAGCCTGCACCCTCTCCAATATGGGAGCCCTTGGGGGATGTCCGACTGACATCCCTCTCACAATCCAGGACTGCCGGCTCCCAACTGCTTGCCTGCCTGCCTGATTGCCCCTAACTGCTTCTGCCTGCCAGCCTGATTGCCCCCTAACCACACCCCTGCCAGCCTGACCGATGCCTAACTGCTCCCTTGCCGGCCTAATTGTCCCCAACTGCCCTCCCCTGATAGCCCGGCCACTCCCAACTGCCCTCTCCTGCCGACCCAGTTGCCCCCAACTGCCTTCCTCTGCAGGCCTGGTCGCCCCAGCTTCCCTCCCCTACAGGCTTGGTAGCCCCCAACAGCCCTCCTCTGCAGGCCTGGTCCTGCCCCCCCAACCGCCCTCCCCTGCCGGCCCGGTCACCCCCAACTGCCCTTTTCTGCTGGCCTGATTGCCCACAACTGCCCTCCCCTGCCAGCCATTTTGTGACCACATGGGGGCGACCATCCGGAAACCACATTAGAGCAGCAATCTTGTGTGAGGGCGTGACAGTCAATTTTCATATTACCTCTTTATTATATAGGATTACATAGGATATTTGAAAGATACAGTTCTTTTCGAGAAGATAGAGGTCTATTTTTTATTATAAATCAGATCTGTGTTTATTATATATACATTGGTAGTTGCCCACTCTAAAATCCCACCACTCTTAGCAATTTTCCCTCCTTGTCTCTCCCACATGTGTTTATGATGTCTGTATGGTCGGCAGTTTCACTTAGCATTTTTAGCCTCCTGTGTGGTCTTCTGAGCCTCAGCTTCACGGGTGGGAGATATTCTCCACAGTGCACTTTACCATTCTCTAGTCACTGAATATTTAGGTCATTCCAACATTTTCCCCCCCAACATTTTTATTTTCATTTTTTAATATATGTATTTTTAATGATTTCAGAGAGAGGAAGAAAGATGGAGAGAGATAGAAACATTAGTGATGAGCCCTAACCAGTTTGGCTCAGTGGATAGAGAGTTGGCCTGCAGACTCAAGGGTCCTAGGTTCGATTCCGGTCAAGGGCAGGTACCTTGATTGTGGGCACATCCCCAGTGGGGGGTGTGCAGGAGGCGGCTGATTGATGTTTCTCTCTCATTGATGTTTCTAACTCTCCCTTGCCCTTCCTCTCTGTAAAAAAAATCAATAAGATATATTTTTAAAAAAAAAAAGGAACATCAGTGATGAGAGAGAGTCATCGATGAGCTGCCTCCTGCACACCCCACACTGGGGATCAAGCCACAACCTGGGCATGTGCCCTTTGACCAGAATCAAACGCAGGACCCCTCAGTCCGCAGGCCGACGTTCTATCCATTGAGCCAAACTAGCTAGGGCTTCCCCAACATTTTAATATTATAAGTAATATCTCTAAAGATGCCTTTGCCTAAAGCTTTTTCTGACTTGGATTTTTCTCCTTGGAATAGAACTCTCAGAATGAAAAAAAGTTCTCAGTTTAAAGGCTGTCAGGATGTCTTTTCTTTCTTTCTTTTTTTTTTTTTTTTTCCCAAGAGAGGAAGGGAGAGGGAGAGAGATAGATCAATGATGAGAAAATCATTGATTGGCTGCCTCCTGCTTGCCCCCTACTGGGGACCGAGCCCTCAACCCGAGCATGTGCCCTTGACTGGAATCGAACCCAGGACCCTTCAGTCCGCAGGCTGATACTCTATCCACTGAACCAAACTGGGTAGGACTGGTTTTGGGTTTTTTAAGAAGGGTTTTTAATACACTGAAAAACTGCTTTCCTAAAAGCTCACCATAATGCCGTGGCACCAATATTAGAGTGCTGATCTCTCCATATTCTCAGGGGTACTGAGCATTATAATTTTGCTAATGTAGTAGCTGAAGAGTGGTCAATTGTATTAAGTTTCTCTAAGCACCTCGATAATAGCTCATGCTCCTCCTTTTCCACCCATGGGACTAACCTGCCCTGGAGCCAAGCTTCTTCCCGGCCCCTTGCCCTGCCCTTCCACCTGGCTCCCACTGCTGATGCCAGTCTGTATTATAAGATGCCCTGAAATCCAGAGTCAGCAGTGCAGTGGGAGAGCATGAACTTTGCGCACAGACACGGGCTGAATCCGGGCCACTCCATGAGCAAAGCAGGGAAGCATTCTGAGCCTGTCTACTCCACTGCAACACCTATTTTGCACACCTTGGGCGGGGAGGCGGGGCGGGGGGGGGGGCGGTAGTTAGAAATAATATGTTGAATACAGTACCTGGCACAAACAAGTTCTTGGAGTCTATGGCCCACAAGGCCCATTTGCTTTCCTAAACTCAAGGCCCAATGGCTAAGGCAGCTTTGCCTACTGGTGCAGACTCGGGCATAAGATCTTGGAGAGTAAAAGGAGACTTACCCTGTTAACCTCCTTTGGATACTTCAGGGGAGCCATCAGCCCACTAATCTGTTCAGATTCCTACTTGCTGAGAACTTACTGTGTGCAAGGCTGTTATGCTATACACTGGGACCCAAAAATAGAAGTGGCATAGTCCCTGCCTTTGGAGAGTGCACAGTTGATCTGAGACAAATAGATCGCTATAGTAAAGTGTGATAGATGGTAGGATAGAGACAGAGTCCGGGAGGGTCACATGGTGGGTGTGGTCAGGAGAGGCATTGGGGACCTTTCCAGGACAGTGCCATTGAGCTGGGCTCTAAGGGACAATGAGGGTGTTAGCCCTGTATTTATGAGGGGCATCAATGCAGCCTGACTTTCTTGACCTTCGTGGGATGAGGCAGCTTAAGGGCAGTCGGGATATTGATGGTGGGGCTGCTTCTCCAGGTCCCTGTTATAGCCTGCTTCTGCCACGCCCTCTCTCACCTTTGGGCCTGTCTTTCTCACCCATCAGCAGAGACCCCGGGTGCAAGGGTCACAAGTTTACACATAGTGGCCTGGCCTGTCAACTGCCCCAGCCCTGCGAGGCAGATGAGGGGCTAGGCGAGGAAGAGGACAGCAGCTCAGAGCGTAGCTCCTGCACCTCGTCCTCCACACACCAGAGAGATGGGAAGTTCTGTGACTGCTGCTACTGTGAGTTCTTCGGCCACAATGCGGTGAGTGAACCTGCCCATGCCTGAGAGGGCTAGGGGCCAGCCAAGGTGAGCCAGGGGAGTGCCTGCTCTCCCCAGAAACCCCTTGCTCAAGGGGATAGTAACCTCGCTGGGACCCTGTGAATCCTCGCACCTGTGTCTGCTCACTTGATCCTTACAGCAAATTGGTGAGGTAGGGATTTTTAAACATTTTGCTAACTTTGCTATTTTCGTGGTTTCTCTTAAGATGACTTTTTTTTTCCTTACGCAAAAGGAAAGGAAATGGCAGAGAGGAAAGCTATAATTCTGATAAGTTTGTGTATGGCATAATCACAGAGAAGTGAACACTTGTGCAATGAAGGCAGAATGGAAGCAAAGGCTCTCAGTCCCCCAAGTGTGAGAACCAGCTGAGGGACAGGCCATGTGCACAGAGGTGCCAGGAAGGAGGCACAGAGCAGAATACATGCTGTCTCTGGATAGGGGGAGGAAGCAGTTCAGAAGTCTTCTAAGGTGAAGAGGAAGGGGCCGCCGACTAGGAGAGAGCAGTTGAGAACAGAAGAAATGAAAGTAATTACATTGCTAGTCACCTTTCAGCTAGGTGTTATCCTCATTTTAGAGATGACAGAATTGAGGCTCATAAGACTCAGTGACCTGCCCAAGGTCATACATCTTCCAAGTGACAAAGCCTGGGCTCAAACCTGCTTTCCTGGTTCCCATGCCAGTGTGCTCCGAATGCTGTCACATAGCTCCTACTCCCCCTCCCGCCGCCTGGCTGAGGTGAAGCCATTTGGCCTCTGTGGCTCTGGTAGAAAGAACAATTGTCTCGCTTCTTACCACATGTTTGGTGCCAGCGGGTGGGAGTCCTATGGGCTTCCCAGGCCCAGGGTGTAATGTCAGCACCTCCCCCTCCCCCAGCCACCCGCTGCCCCGACGAGTCGGAATTATACCGAGATCCGAGAGAAGCTCCGTTCAAGGCTGACCAGGCGGAAAGAGGAGCTGCCCATCAAGGGGGGCGCCCTGGGCGGGATCCCTGGGGAGCCCGCCGTGGACCACCGAGATGTGGATGAGCTGCTGGAATTCATCAACAGCACGGAGCCCAAAGTCCCCAACAGCGCCAGGGCCGCCAAGCGGGCCCGGCACAAGCTGAAAAAGAAGGTGGGTGTGGGGGGGGAGCCCAGTTCTATCACTTCTTCTTCCCGAGGAATTCCTTGCCCCAACCCCCAGGACTTCTGGGGCATGAATGCTGCTGGCTTCCAAGGACCTTGGCGTGGCTCACTGCTCTGGGAAGGTCTGAATGAGTTTGGGAGGCATCAGGGTCAGGGAGACTGGGGGCCAGTGACTGGAGGATAAACGAGTCCTGGCCTCAGAAGCAGCTTGCTGGATTCTTTCAAGCCCAGGACTTGCTTTAGTCAGTCAATCACTTAATCATTCAGCAAAAACGAAGCATTTGTTAAGTTCTTTCCCTGGAGAAGCTTGGTCCAGTGGAGAGACTGACACAAAACTTGGCGAGCACTTTAGTGTGTGACACATACTGGGATGAGGGAAGCCCCCCATCCTGCTTGGGCTTGCTGGAAATGGCCATACCAAGAGGCTGACTCTGGAACTGAGTCACAGGGAGTGAATACAAACGCATTAGGAGGGCCCTCCTGGCAGCGGGCATAACACTTTCATAGCAGTAGTGCAGCCAGGGCTCAAACAGGAGAGGAAGGACAGGCAGTGGAGGTGAGGAAGGGCCTACAAGGCTTGATCCTGAAGCTGAGGGGGAGTCACTGGAGGGCTTTAATCAAAGAACTATTGGTCGATGCTGTGTTTCAAGATTATTGTGTGGCAATATGGAAGATAGCCTGGTGAAGTGATACTCCAGATCAGAAAGCCGAGAGCCAGAGTACAGATGATTGATGGTGGGACTGGATGAGAGGTGTATTTTCAGTGACAGGCGTTGGTGATTTGATTACAAGACAGAGATAAAGGAGTTAGGGATGTTTCCCAAGTGTTTGCTTAGGTGACTGGTAGAATGGTGTGCCTTTCACTGAGCAAGGATGGGATTGGCAGAAGACAGGAATTCAGCTGGGGCATGTTACCTCAGAGGTTCTCACGAGACATCCAAGTGGAGATGGAGGTGTGGGGCTGGGAGTTGCCAATGTGGACATGTAATTGAAGTCATGGGAATGACCTAAGCTGAGGCCAGTGAGTTTTTCCTGGGCAGCCCTGATGCCAGGCGAGCCCTAGGGCTTGATGGCTGGTCCTCTGCCGCCTTATTACCTTTTTGCCTGCCTACTCCCAGCTGCATCTGCACAGTGCCATACTTGAGAGCCCAGCAGCCGAGGCGATTGGGTTTGACAACCAGCTGGCTCCAGGTTCTGGGTGGTCAAACAGCCCTGGTATTCTGGAAAGCAACAGTGGTTCTCCATCTTTTTCCAACCCAAAGGACAAACCAGGACCCTGAAGCGGGGTCCCACCATTGCCTTCAGAATGTGGTTAGTACTTTCTCCCTCCTATCCAGCATTGCCTGGCCAGAAGTGTCCTGTGGGCAGCCTGGCCTCTTTGACATTTCCTGGCCTTTTAAGGCAGTTAGGTATCGGTGGGCACAATTCCTAGGCCTTGTGTGCTTTTCATAAATCTGTGTGCCACACATTCTTTTTCCTTCGCTCATAATGCTCTCTTCTCTCCCCTGACAACTTCCTTCCAAGCTCAGTTCAGATGTCTCCTCTCTCACAGCCTTGCTTAGGTAACTTCTCCCACTGTACTCCTGCTACACCTTGCATAGCTCTCTAGTCTGCCATTTATCACACACTAGTCACTTACTCAAAAACTCACAGCACAGTAGAGACCAGGATACAGTGGAAGCAGCCAATTGCAATGCCATGTGATAGGCCATCATGGTCATTATCTTTTTATATGTGAGCCTCCTCCCCATGTCCTTTCACATATCTCCTAGCCTTACAACCTGGCTATTCACCGAAAACACAGCTTTCCCTAGTAGTCATCCAACATAGTGCTCATTCTGTCCCGCCATGGGAGACAAATAAAGCCAAGTGAGTTTCTGCCTCCTTAGATAATTTCCAGACCATGACTCTCTCCCCTGCTCCTTTGGAACTGACCCCTGCCTTTGTCATCTGCAATCTCCCAGCCACTCCTCTTTATCCACTGAAGACTGTCACCTACCCTATTCTCCCCTTTCCAGTCCAGGTGAGATCATTTACTCACTCTCTTACCAATACTCTCAATTCCTTGTCCCATTGCCCTTCCATTAACATTCACTCAGAAAAACTGCAGCCGTGGGTTTGAACCCAATCCATCTCTTTCCTTCTATACTCAAGAAGAGCACTGACTCGAATCTATCTGTGGCACCAGGACTGCATGGTTTCCCACTTGCCTGAGCCCCTACATTGCCTAGCAGGCCTCTGGTTTTCTTAATTCTGATCACTTCATTCATCACAGCCCCTTTATCAGACCTCCATTCTTCCCTAACTTCCAGGTTTTTCCCACCCACACCTTATTTTTTGGCAAATAACCTTATTTCCTGTTTCACCAAGGCCAGTGGACAGGCATGCTCTCAACATCTTACTGCCCAAGGGTAACTTATAATGAGGATGAGTTACCCTTTTTCCTAGCTAAGGCCCATGCAGTCCTTTCTTGCCTCTTCAGGCTACCATCGACTTCCTGTCCTGCACCTGCAGCCTCTCCTCTGGGCTCTTTCCCATCAGCATTCTGCTGTGCCCAGTATTTTTTTGGGGTATAGCAAAGGTGGAAATTTATTGAAGAACAAGTACAGATTCCCATGTGGGGAATGGGAAAGAATCTCATAGCACAGACTCCCACATGGAGAAGGGGAAAGGGTCCCACAGAACAGACACCACGTGGGGAGGGGGAAGAGTCCCCCCAGTACTCCTTTTTGAAAGCAAACTGTTCCTTGAACACACAGCCTGTCTCACCCCATTCATCTCTTTCCTCTCATCATAGCCAAATCTCTTGAAAAATATTCTCTGTATTCACTGTCTTTACTTCTCCCATCTCACTATAGCCTCTTTTCCACCCCTACCCCACCAGAGAGCTACCAGTGACTTCTTTGTTGCCAAATAGTCATACTTTCCTTGTTGCCAAATAGTCATACTTTCCTGTTCCATCTTCTTTGTCCACTAGGCAACATCTCATATTTTGTGTTTATTCTCCTCTTCAAACATTCTTTTCTTTGGCACCTCCATTCTCAGTTGAGCGGGTATAGGAAAGGACAATGGGAATGCCAGATTCACCTTTGCCACCTTCCTCTCTGCCCTCTTTTCTATCTTCTTTGTGAGCTCCTCTTCTTCTATCTGATCTTCCTGCTTGAGGACACATCCCTGGGAAAGAGAAGCCATCTAGATAGTGTTGCCTTCCTGTATGGTCTGGCCACTTATTTTCCCCCTGCACTTCACACTGATGTCCACTAGTGCTACCAGGCACCTCCTCACGGCATTCCACAGGTACTCAAACTCAGTACATCCAAAACAGCTTATCTTTCTCCAAGAGGCCTGCTCCTCCTCCTCCATTGTCTGTTTAGTTGGATGCACCACTCTCCACCCAGCTGCCTGAATCAGAACCTGGGTGCCATCTTGGGAGGAATGCATTGTGGTGATCGAGAGCAGTGGGCCTTGGAATTGGACCTCAGTTTGAAACCTGGCTCTGCCACCCTTGCTGTATGACCTTGGGCAAATCACTTAACCTTCCAGCCTCAGTTTCTTCATCAATAAAATGAGAAGAACAGTAGAACCTAACTCAGATTATTGCGAGGATGAAATGGAGTGATGCACGGAAAAGGTTCAGCACGGTGAACAATTGGTCATTGTAGCCGCTGTGGCAGAAAGGTGGTTGTCAGGGTTGTTTTCGTGACTCATCTCATTCTCCCCACCCATCACTGAGAGTCCTGGTCATGCTACCTCCCAAGTAGCTCAAACCATCCACTTCTCTCCACCTATGGCCACTACTTAAATATGGCTGAATGTGGCCGTAGGATCGAACCCAGACTCAAGCATGGCCTCCAGGACTCTTCAGGATCTAGCCCCTGCTTAGCTTGCCAGCTTCACCTCTGTCCTTCTGGCCTTTCTGCCCAGCTCCACCCTACCTACCCCCAAAAGAAATCTGGGCTCCAGCTGTACTTCTGAGTGGTTTGCACTCACTAAAAATTTTGTTTTTCAATTTCCCAGCCTTTCTGCTTGTCTTCTGTCAGGAAAGTGCTTGTCTCACTCCAGGATAATCCTCCTCCCTTTCATGCTCAGGGACATACTACCGCCCCTGGGAAGCATTCCCTGTTGGCCCAGTCTGGGTTCCTAGAGCACCCTGTGCTTTTTCCCCATAGCTCTTGTCACTGTTACTCAGAAAGTCACTGTCACTCAGAATTAAACAGCCTGTTTGCTGTGTGTCCATCTCTCCAAGCACATCAAGTCAACAAGCAGAGACTCTCTTCTGCACAACTGTATTCTCAGAGCCTAGTCTAGTGCCTCAGAGTTGATGGTCATGAAATGATTGTCAAACGGGACTGAAAAATACAAGAACTGCAGATCTCAGTTGGATGTGCTGTCTCAACTCTGCCACTTACTAGCCATGTAACCTTGAGCCAGCTCCTTATTCTTTCCAAAGTCAAGTGCCCTCATCTGTAAATTGAGGATAATGATGCAACGAGGGCAGTTGTGAGGATTAAATGAGACAACCTGTGAGCTCATGGTGTCCAGCAGAAAATGTGTTTCCCGCTTCTCACTACCAAATTGTATGCGGTTCCATATCACTCCCTCTATACCAGTTTTCAGACATCTTTGTTTAGCAGCAGAACTAACTTCTGAAAAATGAAAAGGAACTCAGTTTCTTTTTTTTTCCTTTTTATTGAATTTATTGGGGTGACACTGATTAACAAAATTATATAGGTTTCAGGTGCTCAATTCCACAACACATAATCCTGTACACTGTATTGTGTGTTCACCACCCCAAGTCAAGTCTCTTTCCATCACCGTTTATCCCCTCTATATCCTCCTCTTTCTTCCTCACCCCTCTTCCCCAGAACTCAGTTTTTAACAAAAGCAAAGGTGTTCTGATGTAGGGCAGGAGTGAAGAAAAGGGCTTGCCAATCCTTTGTGCATCCCCTATGGCCTCAGCGCTCTGCCCATGGCCTTGAACTCTATGATACATACTGGAAACACTCCTCCAGGTTGAGCTACTCCCTCATCTGAGCACCACTGTTGTCAAGGTGTGCAGCTTTACTTGTGCCCAGGGAGAGGGACACACACCCTCTCAGGTGTCCTCATAGCATCCTTATTAAGTATAAGTAGGTCATTTTTCTCCCAAGTTTATAAATGGGGATAATAAGGTTCAAAGAAAATAAGTGATTTGTCCAAGGTCCCATGGTTGTGGTCCTAGTTAGTTGTGGGGTCAGTGTTCAAAAAAGATGAGAGAAGAAATAAATAAATGTATGCCCATTGGGGCACAGGGTCACCCTCTTTAAGTTGACTCTGAGGTGGTGGCATGTCCCCACTTTCCTTTTTCTGCTGCTTCCCCTTCAGTCCCAAATCAACTGGAAATATGTGAAATTGTGGAAGTCATTCAGCCCCTGGCACAATACTGGTCCACCACTTTCCCATAAGCCTTTGACATCTATCAACTATCTTCCTGTAAAAGCCTCATTGGTTATGCTGGTGCTTTGAGTTTGGGCAGAGAGGTGGGGTGAAAACCCACATACTTTCCTTTTCACTCTCCAGATCTAGCTCTGTCAGCACTGATTGACAGAGTCTAGCCTCTCTGAGCCCCCTGGGCCTTACCTGGGCAAAGGGGCTACTTTTACATCTTGCCCTAGGGGCCCCATGTGTCTGTCCATTATATGCTGTGGGGCACACTTCAGGTGTGGTCTTGATTATTTGAGGCCAACTGAGCAGTGAGTGGCCTTCCTATGGAAGCTTGGCCCTCTTCAGTGGCACCTGTATACAGCATCGGGAAGGCACACATTCTTGACCACCCAAAGCAGTCTGATCTACTGTGTCAGTCTCACAGCCCCACATGTTCCTTCCTGAAAGATCCATATGATGGCATAGCTTTTTTCCCCCCACAACCTGCAAAATTGGAAGGAATGCCTCTATAACAGCTATCTTTATCTTCCTCACATCCGTCCCCATTTTGGTCTTGACTCCAAAATTATTGTCCTCATTTTGCACATGAGTCCACTGAGACTCAGCAGATAAGTAGATTGCTCAAGCTCTGGCCTGGAAGGCAAGATTCCCTGAACTATGTTCTTACTCCTTTGAGTCCAGCCTTCTTAGGCCCTAGGACTGACACTGGGGTTCTGGGTGAACAAGTTGTAAAAACCTTGCCCTCTGGGTCTAACTGCCTCTACCCCCAGGATGTATACCTGTCTGATTGCACTTCATCTTTCCTCCTGCAGGGTGGGAAAGCAGGCCAGGATTTTGAGGTCCTGCTACTAGCCAATCAGTGGCAGAGCTGGGCTCCAGGCTGGTGTGTCAAATGTCATGTTGTGCCTGGTAGCTGCCAGGCCCCTGCTGAAACTGCTTCTTGTATTGGCAGGAAAAGGAGAAAGCCCAGTTGGCAGCAGAATCTCTAAAGCAGGTGAATCGTGGTGTTTCTGGAAGCCAGGAGCTGAGGCCTGCCAGGGAGAGGTTTTTGGAGTGGCCTGACCAGGAGCTGGATCGGGTCAACAGCTTCCTGAGCAGCCGTCTGCAGGAGATCAAGAACACTGTCAAGGACTCCATCCGTGCCAGCTTCAGTGTGTGTGAGCTCAGCATGGACAGCAATGGCTTCTCTAAGGAGAGGGCTGCTGAGCCAGAGACCCAGAGTCTACCCCCCTTGAACCTCAATGGCTCCTCAGGGCACCGGCCTGACATCAACCTTGACCTGTCCCCTTTGACTTTGGGCTCCCCTCAGAACCACACGTTACAAGCTCCAAGCGAGTCAGCCCCACCATGGGCAGAAATGAGAAGCCCCCAACCACTATGGACAGAGGTGAGGGGCCCTCCTCCTGGTATCATCCCGGAGAATGGGCTAGTGAGGAGACTCAACACTGTGCCCAACCTGTCCCGGGTGATCTGGGTCAAAACACCCAAACCAGGCAACACCAGCTCTGAGGAGCCAAACCCAAAGGAAGTCCCTAGTAGCAAGCAGGAGCTGCCTGACCCTGTGGCCTCAGGTGGGAAGCCGCGGAAAGGCAAGAGACAGGGTGGTCAGGCTAAGAAGAGTGAGGCGACTCCAGCCCCCAGGTCCTCAGCCAGCCTGGAGGCTCCCGGTGCTAAGGGCCAGACCTTCAGCCCCAAGCAGCCAGGCAAGACCCTGGAACCTCCCAAAGTGGGCTGCTGTGCTGAGGCCGGAGAGGAGAGCCCAGGAAACCGGCCAGAACCAGGCTGGGCTGGCAGCCCAAAAGCTGACAAGGAGAAGGGCAGCTCTTGGCGAAACTGGCCAGGTGAGGCCAAGGCACGGCCTCTGCAACAGGAGTTTGTGCAGCCCTCAGGCCCAGCAAGGCCACAGAGCTTGCCGCAGGGCAAGGGCCGCAGCCGCCGGAGCCGCAACAAACAGGAAAAGTCGGCCGCCTCCTTGGGTGAGTGCACCAGGAACAGTGGCTGGCCCCCACCCTGCCAGCCCACGGGGTGGAGGGCAGTCCTCGTGTGTGGGCAGCACTGACCTGGAGGCCTGGCTGTGGGCACTGAGCCCTCCTGGCTGTGTCTTCCTAGACGATGTGTTCCTGCCCAAGGACATGGATGGGGTGGAGATGGATGAGACTGACCGGGAGGTGGAATACTTCAAGAGGTAGGTATGGGGCTGCCTGCTGTCCCGCCCGCACCCAGGCCTTTAAGAAAGGGCCTCCCTCAGCCCTGAGCCCTGGAATGGAGAGCCTCCAGCCCTCCTGGCTTTCCCCACAGTCTCCGCACTTAAAGAAGCCACCTGGCAGGATGGGGCATCTGGCAAGGTGCAAGGGACTGAAAGAAGAAGGTGTGCGTGTCAGACCCCAAGAACCAGGCCTTTTTCTGGCTTAATTCACTTTGTTTATTCACTTGTACTTCACTCTACTCTGCCTGGACTGAGCTCTGGGGCAGAGGTGAATCAAACAGTCTAGGTGGGGAGAAAGCATAAACCCACCGTCTGGCAATAAGTTCTGCTACAGGAGTGAGTGGTGGGGGCAGCTAGAGCAGCCCTCCCAGAAGAGGTGTATGAGTGGGCTGAAACTTGAGGAATAGGAATGAGTGGGCCAAGAAAAACAAGGATATTTGTGACAGTGGAGTCAGCATATAAAGAGATTTGAGGGTGAAAGAAACATGTCCTTAGGGGAATGGAAGGCAGCCCAGCATAGCTAGAGTAAAATACAGGGTGAGGAGGGCATCATATACTAAGGCAGTGTCAACTCTCTTCATATCTTGTCCCCTGGTCTTGTGGGTGCTCCATCCTGATAACCCCCCAGCCAGCACAACTACCATACCTGCAAGACCCCAACGCCCAGGAGCTGGAGAGGTTGTGCAGAGCTGACCTCACTGCTTTAGTGACCACAACACACGGGTCTAGGAGAGGGGTTCAGTTGGCAGGGGAATCTTTGATTGTGCTTCTTCTGTGTCATCCCCCAAACCTGACAGATTCTGTTTGGATTCTGCAAAGCAAACACGTCAGAAAGTTGCTGTGAATTGGACCAACTTCAGCCTCAAGAAAACCACTCCCAACACAGCTCAGTGAGGTATACAAACCCCAAGTGTCGCGTGTACCCTCTCCCGATGCTCTGCCAGCTTGTTACCACCAGAACATTTCATGCTCTGAGGCACAGGGAATTGGACTGGAGGCTTCTGACTGGCCCCTGCACCTCCACAGTGACAGCCCAGCAGGCTATGCTCTCCAGAGGCACAAGCCCTGTCTATTCTGCAACCATTTATCCCTAGGACTCTGTCCTTACATTGCTACTCCCTGGGCCAGGCCCTCCTGTGAGATCTCTTTCCCAAGACAAAAGATGCTCCCTCCCCCCATTTCCTTTGACCTTTATCCTCCAGAGCAGGAGTCTGAGCTCAGAGGCAGCGTCTCCCCTGCTTGTACCCACGAGAGCACATGCCAGAGCACTTGCTTTACATTGGCCTGGGGCAGTGGTCGGCAAACTGCGGCTCGCGAGCCACATGTAGCTCTTTGGCCCCTTGAGTGTGGCTCTTCCACAAAATACCACGTGCGGGCACACGTACAGCGCGATTGAAACTTCGTGGCCCTTGTGCAGAAGTCGGTTTTTGGCTCTCAAAAGAAATTTCAGTCGTCGTACTGTTGATATTTGGCTCTGTTGACTAATGAGTTTGCCGACCACTGGCCTGGGGGAAGGGTGTGCTGCCTGCCACAGAGGGCCGTGAGCTCCTTAGGGATGGTCTCACATTCCTTGAGATCTAGGATGACATTTCACATGTTGATGAACAGAACTGGGGCTCTGTTTCTTGGCAGGGTTTTAATTTTCATCCTCTGCTAGAGGTGATTGAGGAAGTCTGTGGGAGCAAAAGTAGGAGGCAACTGTTCCTCCCTCCGTCTTGGATCCATGGCATGGTGGCGTGGGAAGGCCATTACTCACCATGTTGTCATGCTCTTCTGTTTTCTCAGCCCCTGCTGGGTCCAGCTTCTTCAGGTGTCCTGAGACCCCCAAATGCCAGCTGAAGGTCTACAGTTCCTTCTTCCTCCATATCCCCATCCACCTGCCCAAGATCCTCCTTGCTCCCCGCCATCCTGGACCAACCAAAAGCTGAGCAGATGCCCTGCTGGGCTGGGGCCCCTCAGGACCTCCACAGAGCCGCCTCCTGGTGCTATGCAGCCTCCATATTCAGAGCCTGGAGGCTGGGCTGGCCTGTGGGCCAGGGGCTGATGGTACTGCTGGCCCAACACTGCTCTTTTTGTGTTTGGTTTTTTTTATTTTTGTTTGTTTGTTGTTGTTTTTTAATTCCTTTTGATACTGTGAAGATCTTTCCTGCCGAAAGATAAAACAACATTTGGACACAGAATTGGTGTGTTGGTCTTTTGCTAGACTGGGTCAGGGGTGAGGTGAGGGATGTAATCAGAAGCATGGGGTCTGCCTTAGTCACTAAGCGTGTTAGGTACTGTGTTATCAATGGCTTGGCAATGTTTTCACTTAATTCTTGCATCTGTTCTAAGTGGGACTGTTAAGTGGGAAGTTTATAGATGAAACTAAAGCTAAGACAAGAAAGTGACTAGTGAACTCAGTCTGGCTGACTAGGGTTAAACAACAGATCTCTGCCCTTTCCTCCTGTTGTGAGGCCTTGTATGGGAGTAGCCCCTTCCCCACACTGTTTCTCCCCTGTAGGATGGGTGAATGGGAGGAATGGGACTTGGTCTGTGGATAGCTGATGTGAGAAGGGGCTTGGGGAAAGCTTGAGGGCTTTATGGAGGGTGCACCTGTAGCCTGGGTGTTTGAGGTTGTCAGGGAAAGTTGCAGGTGGGGGGTGTAGATGGAGTTTTTATAGATTGGATCTGACTTTCCAATGGGAATAAGACATGTAGTTTAAGTACTTGACAGTTAAGAGGATAAACCCTTCTGTAAAGTAAAGCAAACTATCTCCCTTCCCTATTAGATCTGGTTTGTAAATTCAAATTTTAATATGATAGGTTTGCTGAAAATGCCTCATATACCTATTGTTACCCCCAATGTTGTTTTCTTGACTAAAATAAACTCTTAACTTTAGCTCATCTGGGGAGTGATGGAGGCAGTGGCCACACAATCACTAAGTACCTTAAAAAAGTTGTGTTTTTTTTAATTGATTTCAGAGAGGAAAGGAGAGGGGGAGAGAGATGGAAACATCAATGATGAGAGAGCATCATCAGTCTGCTGCCTCCTGCATGCCCCCTACTGGAGATCGAGCCCGCAACCCAGGCACGTGCCCTTTACCAGAATCGATCCCAGCACCCTTCAGTCCGCAGGCTGATGATGCTCTATCCATTGAGCCAAACCAGTTAGGGTGACTTAAGTACCTTTGTGTAGTGTTGGGAGCAGGATCAGAAACTGCTCCCTCTTCCCACCCCACCCCTCCACCTGGTTGAGCCCCACCACTGGCTAGCAGTCAGTGCCAGCTTCCTCTTCTAAAGGAGTGGAAACAGCATTGCCCACAGGCTCACAATTCCAGTTCCCAGGGAAGTATCGACACTCCTGTGGAAACCCCTTTCATGCCCCGCCTGGTTCAGGGTTCGGGTTCTAGAGAAGGCCACACACAAATGAAAAGAGACTAGAAAAGCATTAATTTGGGAAATGGGGCCAGGCGGAAGCCCAAGAGGACTACTCCTCGCTCTGGCTTCCCCATCCCTTTTACTAAGATTATGGGATACACCCATGTCCCTCAGGCAGGAAATTCCAATAATAGCCAATCATAAGAGTTAACAGGTGGAGGCTGCTTCAACTACCAATGTGGCAACCAAACAATGAGTGATTAGCCCTGACCTTTCAGAGCAATTAAGGTTGACCAGCCTTCCCCGTTCACACCTCTCTACTAGTGAAACAATGATCGGCTCCCGGCACACTCCTATGAAACCTTCCTCTGTGTATTTATTACCTGTGTTCCTCTCACTCTAACTGTTGCACCAGCCTCCTGCCCTCAAGTTGAATTGGCACAGCTATCTAAAATTCTATCTCCCCTGGCAGATGTGGCTCTGTGGATTGAGCATTGTCCCATTCATCAAGAGTTCAATTCCCGGTCAGGGCACATGCAGACTTGATCCCCCAGTATGGGGTGTGCAGGAGGCAGCCAATCAATGATTTTTCTCATTGATTTTTCTAACTCTCTTCCTCTCTGAAATCAATAAAAATATATTTTAAAGACATTTTTTTTAAATAATAAAATTCTGCCTTATTGCAGGTCTGATTGAAGCAGCACTTTTCCTACAGATAAAAGACTTATGCGAGTGGCATTTTGGACCCCCTGTGCCTGGCTTCTGCCTCCAGCACTCACCTAGCCATACCTACAACCTCAGTCTCCAGCTAGGCCTGACATCCTTAGATCTCCTGACTTTGGCTCACATACTTGCCTCCTCGCAGATGACCCTTCTGTCATAAATTCCTGCTTATTCTTCACATCCCAGTTGAGAAGACACTTTTACTATGAGAATCAGTTTGCTCTGCCTTTGTGATGATTCCACCATGTCTTGATACTTCTTAACCTCAAGACTGGTTATATTTTCTGTTTCCTCAACTAATCTATAATCTCACAAGACAGGTTTGTATCTTGCTCATCTTATCTACTTCAGCACTGCACAATCTCCAGCACACAAGGACAGCACTGACCCATCACTCCTCAGTCCCCAGTGCCGAAATTACTGACAGTCACTGCCCTGCATGCTCTGAGCCCAAATTACCTCCCCAACCCTTGCTCTGACTACCCCTACTCCATGTGGGCCAATTGATCTTATTCCCTGGGAATCTGCACTTGCACATAGCAGATCACTCCTGCTGGACCTTCTTTCTTCCTCTCCTCCGCTCCCTGCTCTGAGATTCCACACTTCCCTGGAAGCTCTGATCCAGTCAGCGTCTCCTCGAAGTCGCCTCAGGTTCCCTCTGAGCTCTATTACAGCATTTACAATAATAATAGCTTACACACATATGTACAAACCCTCAGTAGAAAACCACTGCCATCAGTATTTTATTTACCACTCACTATTCTGAACATAGGTGCTCAGAAGAGGACACCAATCAGCGCGGCAGTGCTTGAATCACTCCGCAAGCCCCACCCTGCCAGCTCGACCCGGCGGGGGATGGAAGCCCGGCCCCTGGGCTCCCCAACCACTAGAGGGCGCAGTGACCGCCGGCGTGTGTGCGCCATGACGTCATGCTCTGAGCGACGGTCTTCACTCTGGGCAGCACCCCTGCCACCGGACTCGGTGTGAGCTCAAGCTTCAATCCTCCCGCATCCCACAATGCTTTGCCTGATGCTTTAGCCCTCAGCCCTGCCAGCTGCATTGCCACAGGGAGAACGTAGACACCGCCCCACATGACAGCGGCTTAGGAGAAAGTTTGTCCCTCGGCGCGATCCGTCACTCAGAGGTCGTTGCTAGGCGCCGACATCCGCTTCTTCACATCTGGTTGGATCTCAGAGGTAAGGCGGGGCTTTCTGCTGTGGAGCGCATGCGTGCAGAAAAGGATGGAGGATTCGGAACCTGAACGGAAGGTGGGAGAGGCTGGGGTCCCCTGGGTGGCGAGCCGCCGTGAAGACTGGGAGGAAGGGGTTCCGGGTTTGATTCCTGGGTCTCTGCAGCGGGCTCGTACCGACGAGGCGACTGCTTCCGGAAGCCGTTCCGAGGCGGAGGAAGAGGACGACGAGGACTATGTGCCCTACGTGCCGTTGCGACAGCGTCGACAGCTGCTGGTGAGGGCCGGGGTCTAAGGAGGAATGAGGGAGGGTAAGGGTTGGGTGTTTCGCAGCGGTCTGTGGAGTGAGGGGGTCTACACGGGAGCGTGGCCTCAGGCACAATCGGAGGGACTGGCGACCTAATCTGAGGGGTAGAGCAGCTCTGCACCTCGGGGCATGATCTTCTCTCAAAAGCCGGGATCCTGCCGCAGCTCCTGGGCGCCATGCCCAGCTCTGTGTCGGGCTTGGCTCTGAGGGGTGGTGCTGCTGGACCCTCAGCTCCAGAAGCTGCTACAGCGAAGGCGCAAGGGGGCTGCGGAGGAGGAGCAGCAGGACAGTGGCAGCGACCACCGGGGAGATGAGGACGACATCCCTCTGGGCCCTCAGTCCAACGTCAGCCTCCTGGATCAACACCAGCACCTCAAAGAGAAGGCTGAAGGTGAGCTTAGCAGTGGCGGGAGGCTCAGCTTGGTGCACTGCTTTGGTGTCTCTGTGATATTTGTCTGCTTTTCTTCTCAGCCCGCAAGGAGTCTGCCAAGGAAAAGCAGCTGAAGGAAGAGGAGAAGATCCTGGAGAGTGTGGCTGAGGGCCGAGGTATGGTTGTAGCCTGGGCAGGGAGGAAGTGGACTGGACCTCCTCCCACACAGGCATGTTATATCTCAAAGGGCCTGGCCTCTGGGAAGGAGAAGCCAGCCCTGAGCCACATTTCTTTTCTCAGCCTTGATGTCAGTGAAGGAGATGGCCAAGGGAATCACATATGATGATCCAATCAAAACCAGGTATGTTTTTATAGTCTCTGGAAAAGCAGTTACCCTTACCTGGAATAGTTTGTGGCTGAGACTGGCAGGAACATGCCAAAGGCAGCTATGCCCAGGGCCTCTCTTAACCCCTACCACCACTCACAGTTGGACACCTCCCCGTTATGTCCTGAGTATGTCTGAAGAGCGGCATGAGCGTGTACGGAAAAAATACCACATCCTGGTGGAAGGAGATGGTATCCCACCACCCATCAAGAGCTTCAAGGAAATGAAATTTCCTGCAGGTACCTGGGGAGTGGGAGTGGCACCACACTTTGGTAGTCAAATATCTGTGAGGGTGTGTCCTAGTTCCCACTGAGCTCAGCAGCTGCAGCATAGCCAGCGGGGATGGAGGGATTTGAGGAGGGGTTTCTTTAAGCTCCTTTTTCAGTTGTGCCAGCTGAAGATACTCACTATTCTCTGCCACTGTGAAGCTTAATTGGACAAGTGAGGCTGGCCTTAGACAGATCTGGGTGTGAATTCTGTCTCCATTTAGCCTAGGAGCTTTGAACAGGTCTGTCTGTCAGTCTTTTCTCTCCCTCTCTCTGTTTCTATGTTTCATCATTTGTAACTTGAGGGGAATGGTGGCAGTTTTACAGGCTTTGGGGCCTGATAAAGTACCTGTGAGACATAAGAGTGATGTCAGGGTTGTTTTCCATAGCCATCCTGAGAGGCCTGAAGAAGAAAGGCATCCACCACCCAACACCTATTCAGATCCAGGGTATCCCCACCATGTGAGTGTGGACCTGGGGGCCCTGAGAAGGGCAGTGATGGGCAGTTTCTGTATTCCGCTGAAATTGACCCACAGGCCTGTCCTCTGCCAACAGTCTATCCGGCCGTGACATGATAGGCATCGCCTTCACGGGTTCAGGCAAGACGCTGGTGTTCACTTTGCCTGTCATCATGTTCTGCCTGGAACAAGAAAAGAGATTACCTTTCTCCAAGCGTGAAGGGCCCTATGGACTCATTATCTGTCCCTCGGTAAAATAGGCTGGCCTGGAGGGCAGGGCACCAATGACACTGTCTTCTGGTACCAGCCCCTGCCCCTGTATCTGCAGCGAGAGCTGGCCCGGCAGACCCACGGCATCCTGGAGTATTATTGCCGCTTGCTGCAGGAGGACAGCTCGCCACTCCTGCGCTGTGCGCTTTGCATCGGGGGCATGTCTGTCAAAGAGCAGATGGAGACCATCCGACAGTGAGCATAAGCACCCCTCACCCCAGGGCCTACCCAAAGCGTCTAGATCAGTGGTTGGCAAACTGCGGCTCAAGAGCCGCGGTTTGCCGCTCTGTTGATTAATGAGTTTGCTGACCACTGACGTAGAATCTCGATTTCAATAATTACAGGCTGTTGTTGTTCCTTGTGATTAAGCCACTATCCCAGTGGTCGGCAAACTCATTAGTCAACAGAGCGGCAAACCGTGGCTCGCGAGCCGCAGTTTGCCGACCACTGGTCTAGATAAACTGAATGATCCTTTGCTTTAGCTATTCTGCAGATCCTTGCGGAGGCGTAATTAAAAGAGCTCCCAGTCTCATGCAGAGGTCATCTGGGGTGGGATTGGGATGTGGTGAGGGACTGTGGGAACATAGCAAATGGAACAGAGGCATCTGGAAAGTCAGAGGATTGAGGCATTCCAGGCACAAGACAAAGATGGGGGGCTTGGGGTGTTCAGAAAGGTTAGGGTCATTCAATATGTAGTCTAGCAAGGAGGCTAAGGCACTGTGCCAGGGCTGGACTTTTGCTCTTCCACACAGTGCAATCAGTCCCCAGTAGATATCACCAGTTGTCTGGGATCACAGGTCACACCCAGTCCCTGCTTGATAGGCATCCCAGCCTCAGGGAAGATACAGAACAGTTGAATTCTGTGTGCCAGTAAAGTGAGCTCTTCCCATCCTATGGAGGAAGCTGGGGGAGAGCGGGTTGAGGCTATTTGGAGATTAAGCACAGCCCCCTCCTGGGGGCAAGAGGAAATGACCCGGGAGAAGGAGAATGGCAGAGGTCAAAACATGGGTGGGAAGAGCTCCGGAATACGGATAGCATTGGCCGAGAAGGCTGCAGCCTGCTCCAGTAGAGAGGTATGCTGAACCCCAGGCAAAGTGGTGGGAGTGATGAGGAGGGGACAGGTGAGGAGAGACGGGAAGGAGGCCAGAGGGGGGGAGTCATAGTGCCAGCCTTTAAGTAGGGCTGAGCAGGTGACCCGACTTTAGAATCTCTCTTGGTCCCAGTGGTGTGCACATGATGGTGGCCACCCCTGGGCGCCTCATGGATCTACTGCAAAAGAAGATGGTCAGCCTAGACATCTGTCGCTACCTGGCCCTAGACGAGGCTGACCGCATGATTGACATGGGTTTCGAGGGTGACATTCGCACCATCTTCTCCTACTTCAAGGTACCCATCCCTGCCTGGCCAGGGTACTCTTGTACCCTCTGGGCTTCCCACCCACTGTCCCAGCTGCTTAACTTCCCCAGTCCCCATGTGTCCTCAGCCCCAGGTCTCTCTCAGGGCCAGCGACAGACCCTACTCTTCAGTGCCACCATGCCTAAGAAGATACAGAACTTTGCCAAGAGTGCCCTGGTGAAGCCTGTCACCATCAATGTGGGGCGCGCTGGGGCCGCCAGCCTAGATGTCATACAGGTGGGCAATCTCACCCCTCAGGGCTGGGTCTCATGACCCCCTTGAAGCTGATTGGAGCAGAGTGGGTTGTCCACTTTGGGGGCACTAGGAGTTCCATTCAAAGCTTCAACCCTTAGTGGGAAACATTCTTAGGGTGTCCAGGCCTTGGTGCAAGAGCTTCTAATCACCTCCTAGACGGGATTGGGGGGCCCAGCCTCTGCAGCAGCACTGTGGCTGGTGAACCTGTTCTCAGGATCACCTGACCTAGCTCCTGTGGTGGCAGGAGGTGGAATATGTGAAGGAGGAGGCCAAGATGGTGTATCTGCTCGAGTGCCTGCAGAAGACACCCCCGCCCGTGAGTGCAGCCCAGGACCCCCAAGATGAGGGGACAGGGCAATAGGGGCAGGATGCTGGGGAAGATTGGGGTCATTGGGTGGAGGTACTCCCTGTGACTAGAGGTGGCCTTTCTGGACAGGTGCTCATCTTTGCAGAGAAGAAAGCAGATGTGGATGCCATCCATGAGTACCTGCTGCTCAAGGGGGTTGAGGCCGTGGCCATCCATGGGGGCAAAGGTCAGGATGACATATGTAGACGTGAAGCTGGCTGCTAGAGCAGCCCTTCGCCTAACCCTTTCCCTGCCTGGCTGGCTTGCCACTACTCCCCAGGCTCCTGCTGTCAGCTCCTGCTGACAGCTTCTGCCTGACCCTCCTCAGACCAGGAGGAACGGACCAAAGCCATCGAGGCATTCCGGGAGGGCAAGAAGGATGTTCTAGTGGCCACAGACGTAGCCTCCAAGGGCCTGGACTTCCCTGCCATCCAGCACGTCATCAATTATGACATGCCTGAGGAGATTGAGAACTACGGTGGGAGCTTGTGGGATTGGGGTGAGGGCTAGGCCCCAGACATGGGCAGTAGGCCAAAGACTGTTTCCTCTCTGCAGTGCATAGAATAGGCCGCACTGGGCGCTCAGGAAACACAGGCATCGCCACCACCTTCATCAACAAGGCCTGCGGTGAGTCTACTTGCCAGGGCCACTACAGCTGTCTCCCGAGTCCTGCAGGTCCTGGCTATGGGGTCCAGGGTTGGACCTAATGATTCCCCACTGCCCCCACAGATGAGTCAGTGCTGATGGACCTCAAAGCCCTGCTACTGGAGGCCAAGCAGAAGGTGCCACCTGTGCTGCAAGTGCTACACTGTGGGGACGAGTCCATGCTGGAGATTGGAGGTGACTGCAAAGCGGGAGGTAGTCCAGAGGGGGGCATGATAGGAACACCAGGAAACAATTCTACACTGCACATGAGTGGATGGGGCGGGATGTTGGTGGGGAGACAAGATCTGAGGCACAGAACCTAGCCCTGTCACCATGCTGATCTCCATTTCCCTGTGCCCCTAGGAGAACGAGGCTGTGCCTTCTGCGGGGGCCTGGGCCATCGGATCACCGACTGCCCCAAACTTGAGGCCATGCAGACCAAACAGGTCAGCAACATCGGCCGCAAGGACTACCTGGCCCACAGCTCCATGGACTTCTAGCCGTCTGTCATCCCTCTCCAAGAAGCCTCAGTCTCTGGGTTCCAGTTGCCTCCTACACACCAGACCCTGGACAAGAAGCCAGCATCCTCGGCCCAGCTGGCTTGGGCTAGGCTGGGTCTGGCTGCCTGCCCTCTGTGCCTCTGGAATTACTATTATTGCTCCCCTTTATCCCAGTTGCCATTAAAGCACAAGCCTCTCTAGTCTCAGCCCCAGCCCTGCCTCTGTGCTTCACCTTGTCTGCCCATTACTTCCTGGCCACCTCACCCTTTGACCTCTCGAGCCCTTCTGAGGTCTGACCTCTAGAGCCCTTCTGAGGCGCAGACCCTGGGTCTCTCCCCAACATCTAGATGGCTAGGTTGTGGCAGGAGGCATCTAGCTTTATTTATGACTTGGATGCACCACACTGGCCGACAAGGCAAAATCCCTGACAGGGTTTTTGTGTCTCTGGTTGGCTGTCATAACCTCCAGCCCAGCCTCAGCCTCCTCCTTGTCGGTTGTGTAAAGCTCCTAGGGCCCCTTGAGAGGCAACTTCCTGCCTCGGGCCCCCTGTTCCTGGTATGGAACCCTCCGCTCTGTTTGCTGAGGAGCAGCCAGTGCCACAGGACTGCCACTCGGGCTACAAGCAGTTTCTGATGTGCTCTGTGCCAAGCTTTCCACTGGGCAGCTCACAGGTGACTAGGGGAGAGATCAGACATAATGAGCATGGGCAGCAGTCACGAGTATGTTGACAAACGGACCAGGATTTCAACATCTGGCAAGGGGTAGGCAGAGGACCAGCGCTGGTGGTGGCTCCTCTGTGCCAGACACTTCATGTGCAAGGCCACATGCTTATCCCAGCAGGATAGCAGTTGCTCAAGCCATGTTTGTCACTTGGTGTGTGGCCTTCACAAGTTACTTAATGTTTGAGCCTTGATTTCCTCATTGTTGAAATGGCAGAATGCAAAGGGCTGGGTTTGTAAGGCTGGGGCTGTGGGCTGTGTGGACCATGTTTGGCACAAAGCCAGGTGCAGGAGGACTTGGAAAAAATTTCCTGCCTGAGAAGCAACACACTCCATATATGATCCCCAAATTATATTTCTCAGACTGTTTACATGTTCCTTTCCAGAGGTGGCTTTGAATGAATGACATGAGGCTGTTTTCAGAATTCAGATCCACATTCAGAGCCAAGTTATTGGCTTCCAGCAAGGCAAGACAAAGAAAAGAAAAAAAATAAGCCCCCAGCAGGAAGCAAAACTTAAAAAGAACATGAGGTCCCTAGGGGCCCACTGGGGACCTGCCACCTACCTTCACGTGGCCAGAGCCACACATGAGGGCTGGGGCCTTTGTGTTCTCAGACAGCATGGAGGGGTGAGGGAAGAACACCCAGAGTAAGCAGCTGGCACCCAGAGGAACATGTTGAGGGGTGCCCTGGAGGGGTTGGGCTGGGGTCAGGACTTAATACCTTGCGTGCTGGGCTGAGGAGCCCAGGCTAGACCTGAAGGCAGTGCGAACTCAGAAAAGGTTTAGAAGGGGGAGAGATGAGTGTGCCCAGGTGGGGTGGTGATTCAAAGGGAGATGCTCAGGCTAGCATTAGGGGCTGTGAAGATAGAGCAAATGAATATTAGAAGTGTTTTGATATAAGGATAAGCCAACCAACCAGGGTTGCAAGTAGGAAAGGAAGTTTGCCAGTCTGGCTGTGGGAATGCAGGTCCCAGGTTGTACAGCTGCCCTCTGAGGGATCAGGGAAGGCTTCAGAGCCCATGACTGGGGAGCCAGACTGTAGGCATGATGCTCATTCACAGCCAGCTGACCCAGGTGCAGGCATGGGTCATTTGCCCTCAGGCGGTCTGAGGCCTCTGCCAGGCATGCGTGAGCACCTTGGTCAACTGGAACCCTAAGGTAGAAATATGTGATGCCCCCACCGCCTATTCTAGCTCCTTTACTGAAGAAGGGATTCCCCTCCCCCAGTCATGCAGCTGCCTCTCTGGACAGAGGGAGGGGAAGTGGCCAGAAGGGGAAGTGTGAGGAGTTCCCCTCGGCCTGTCACCAGTCTCCTCAGGCCTTCGGAGTGGTGGCCCTCCGGCCCTCTGCGGCCATGGAGCCTCTGGAGACCCCCATCAAGGATGGCATCCTGTACCAGCAGCACGTCAAATTTGGCAAGGTGGGGACCCTGGCTGCCTCCACACCTGGACCTGGGAGAATGGTGATGGGAATCAGGGTTGGGGGATCTAACCCAGATGTGGGGATGGGAGAGAGGCCCATCCTCTGCCTGAGCAGAAGGGCTGAGCCTGAGTGGGTCTTGGGGAGACCCTGCCTCATTTATAGATGGGGAAGTCAAGAGTCAGAAGGGTCTAAGAACCCAAACCTTGGGTCAGAGCAGAGCTGTGAGGCTTGCTAATCCAACAGCCTTCCACCCTTCGGAGGGCCAGGGGCTGAGCTGGAGGAGCCCCCAGAGGTGGAGCCCCACCCTGCAGAAGAGGGCTCGGCTCCTCCCGCCTGTCATGGGACATAGTAAGGGGTTCACTTCTCTTCAGGCAGCAGGCTCTGCACCCCCACAGCTCAGCTGCAGCTGCTGCCCAGGCAGATAAACGGTCTGTTTCCTTTGCTTAACACTATTTGCATGTTTCCTTCCTTGCCATCATGAGAATGAGGCCTCCCTCCTGCCAAAGTCCTTGTCCCGTGGCCCAAGTGACCTTTGGGGGGTGTGGGGCTGGGCACCAACAGAACAGCAGTGTCAAGTGGTCTGTTTTAGCCATTGGATACTTCACAGACATCCAGTAGAAGCCCCAGCCTCACATTGTCATGACCTTTTGAGAGACTAGGACACTAGTCTTAAGGAGGTACCTAGTTAGGAAAGTGTGGGGTGGATTTAACCCAGGGCTGACTGACCCCAAGCACAGACTCTTCCCCCTGCTGGGCTGGCTGTGGCAAGGCCTCCTTCTCTGAGGCCCTGAGGAGTTGGGGGAGGTGAAGGCCAGCCTGGGTGGCCAGGAGTGTTTGCTGAGTGCGCTGCAGCGGTCTTCACCTCCATCCTCATCTCCCGCAGAAGTCCTGGCGGAAGGTGTGGGGTCTGCTCTATGCAGGTGGCCCATCAGGCGTGGCACGGCTGGAGAGCTGGGAAGTCCGGGACGGTGGCACGGGGCCAGCAGGTGACAGGTCTGCAGGTCCTAGCCGACGGGGAGAGCGGCGGGTCATCCGCCTGGCCGACTGCGTGTCGGTTCTGCCAGCTGATGGTGAGAGCTGCCCCCGGGACACTGGTGCCTTCCTGCTCACCACCACCGAGAGAAGCCACCTGCTGGCTGCACAGCACCGCCAGGAATGGATGGGCCCCATCTGCCAGCTGGCCTTCCCGGTGAGCACAGGGCAAGCGGGCAGGGCATCCAAGGTCTGGCCCCACAGGGACCAGCTCATTTCCCTCTTATTCATTCCATATTCACTCACATCCTGTCACTCAGCAAGCACCTGTCAAGTACCTACAAGCCTGGGAAACAGCCCAGAAACCACAGAAAAATCTCAGATGGCCATACATGCTATGGAGAAAATGAAAGGCGGGTGGGACCAAGAGTAGACCAGGAGGCTTAGGCAGGATGGTCTAAGAAGGCCTCTCAGGAAGGGACAGTAGGTCTGAGTCTTCAAGGACAACCCACCAGGCAAACATCTGAGGAGAGCGTTTCAGACACTGAGATCTGAGGAGTGTCCTGGACAGAGGGAGCGCAGTGTGGTAAAGGCCTTGAGGCAGAGAAAAGTTTGGTTTGGCTGAAGGGCAAGGAGTGGGAGGGCCCAGGAGGAGGCGAGGTGAGAGAATCTGGTGGAAGCCAGCTGAAACTACCTTGGGCCACATGTGGAATTTGGGGTTTTATTAAGAGTGAGAGGAGAAGCCTGTGGTGGGGTTGAGCTAGGGACTGAGTTTTAAAGCTTCACAGGGTCTGTAATGGGCCAAAAAGAAATGAGTCTGGTGGGTTCCTTAATACGTGAAACAAGAGTTACCATATGACCCAGCAATTCTCTTGAGCATTGAAACATGTTCAAACAATGTTCAGAGCAGCACTATTCCCAAAAGCCCAAACAATCCAAATGTCTGTCAGCTGATGATGGATAAACCAAATGTGTCTGTCCATACAATGAAACATTACTCAGCCATAAAAAGGAATGCAGCAGTGAGACGTGCTTCACAGTGGATGAACCTCGAAAACTTTAAACTAAGTGAAAGGAGCCAGGCACAAAAGCCACCTATTGTATATTAGGCACATCCATAGCAATCAAAAGCAGGTTAGTATTTGCCAGGGGCTGGAGCAGGGTTTCAATGTGGAGTGATGAAAAGTTCCAGAACTAGATAAAGATGATGACTGCACAATCTTGTGACTTTACTAAAAAAACACTGAATTATACACTTTAAAACGATTAAAATGGTAAATTTTATATTGTGTATTTAAGTTTTTTATTTAAAAACAATAAGAAAAAGAAATGAACAGGAGCAAGGTGACCAGCAAGGCACCCACAGCATTTGGCCCTGGCCATGCTACCATGGGCCAGGTGGTCATGGTTGAGGTGCTGAGATCAGTCTGAATTACATGCGGGAACTAGGGGTAGAGAGGGGTGAGATGGAGCCAGAGGCCTGGGGGAGGAGTGAATGGCCAGTTCACTTGTTTGCACCCCCGAAGGCCCTTTACCACTCTAAGCTGTGGGGGACACAGATGGACTGGCCTGGTCCCTAGCCTAATGCAAGGGTGAGTGGCCATCCTGTTATGTGTCCCTACTATACAGCTCTCAGTACTCCCGGGGGGAAAGGTAAGATTACAGGAGCAAAATCGGCTCAGAGGGGTGCCCAGGGTTGTGCAGTGTGTCAGGTGACATCTCTCCACAAGAAAAGGATGCAGGAAGAGGTTTGGGGCTCGAGGGTGGGACTCTAATCTTTGACCTTCACCCATTCCCCAGGCCGTAGAGGAATGTTCCTCCGGATCAGGGGAGGCGGAGGCTCCCAAGCGGGGCCTGGTCCCCATGGAAGAGAACTCCATCTACTCTTCCTGGCAGGAAGGTGAGTCAGGGAGGGGAAGGGGCAGCCTCAGCGCCACCACACCCAGGGCTGGGGCCTCTGGGGGACCGTAGCGTCTGCACCCTCTTCTTGCAGTGGGCACATTTCCAGTGGTGGTGCAGAGAACAGAGGCAGCTACCCGCTGCCAGTTGAAGGGGCCCTACATCCTGCTGCTGGGCCAAGATGCCATCCAGCTGAGCGAGCCAGCCAGCCCGCAGGTCCTCTACACCTGGCCCTACCACTTCCTGCGCAAGTTTGGTTCCGACAAGGTGAGGCTCTGGGCCTGCAGTGGAGGGGACTAGGAGACAGTGGGAGATGGGGGAACCCCGTGGCAGCTGACCCATCCCTGTCGCCCATGACTAGGACGTGTTCTCCTTCGAAGCTGGACGCCGTTGTGACTCAGGTGAGGGCCTCTTCGCCTTCAGCAGCCCCCGAGCACGAGACCTGTGTGGGATCGTGGCTGCCGCCATCACCCGCCAGAAGGAGCGGCTGCCTGAGCTGGTGGGGCCTCGGCCCTGCCCTCTGCCTCGGGCCACCTCCCTGCCCTCACTTGAGCCTCCTGGAGAGCTGCGGGAGTTGCCCCCAGGGTTTGAGCCTTCAGACTCTCGGAGGGTGCGCCTGGCCGAGCCTGGGCCACAGAGCCTGCCCCCTCTACCCCTGGAGTCTGGGCTGTACGCGGCCGTGTGCAAGCGGGCCAGCGGGCCCCTGGCCGGCACTGAGCACCTCTATGAGAATCTGTGTGCCCTAGAAGCTGGCCCTGCACCACCCGACCTGGGGGGCCCTGCGCAGGAGGGCCCTGGTGGCTTCAGCCCCCCAGCCAGCCCCATCTACCACAACAGCAAGGACCTGGGCTGGCCTGGCCCAGCCCAGGACAGCAGCCTGGAGGCCCAGTACCGACGGCTGCTGGAGCTGGACCTTGATGACAATGGTGATGAGGCTGGGGTCTCTGGCCGCTCTGGTGCCCATTCAGGCTTCAAGGCCAAGTTGGTGACGCTGCTGAGCCGAGAGCGGAAGAAGGGCCCAGCTCCCTGCGATAGGCCCTGAACACCTGGTGTGACCTGGCTCTGTTCTCTGCACCACCACCAGAAATGTGCCCACTGCAAGAGGGAGGGCAAACAATGGATATTTGGGGACACAACTCTGCATCTGCTCTGGCCTTTGGTGCCAAGGCAGGTGGCCTGAGGAGGCCCTTCAAGAGCCCTGCCACCCCTTCGGTGTATAGTGTACAGGTCTGCTGAGAATAAAGCCTCTAGCTCCCCTCTTGGTCCTACCTTGTGGTCCACAGCCCGCACCTCCTCACTTCAGCTCCTGGCAGTGGCACTTGGGGTCCACACAGGCACATAGACCCTCCCTCACATGCTTTGCAGCAAATACCAGTGTGGGAACCCCTTTCACATCCCACGTGGTTCAGGGTTCGGGTTCTGAAGGAGGCCACACACAAATGAAAGAGAGTAGAAAAATATTAATTTGGGAATTGGGGGTCAGGTGGAAGCTCAAGAGAGGACTACACCCTGCTCTGGCCTTGCTATCCCTTTTATTAAGATTACTAGAGGCTCAGTGCATGAAAATTTGTGCATTGGGGGCAGGGAAGGGCACGTCCCTCAGCCTGGCCTGCACTCTCTCGCAGTCCGGGACCCCTTGGGGGATGTCCAACTGATGGCTTAGGTCCACTTCCAGGGGGATCGGGCCTAAGCTGGCAGTCAGACATCCCTCTGGCAGCCCAGAAGCCCTCAGTGGATGGCCGACTAATGGCTTAGGCCTGCTCCCCCCTCCCCGCCAGCAGCTCCTGTGTTGAGTGTCTGCCCCCGGTGGTCAGTGCGTGTCATAGTGACCAGTCTTTCCTGGTCATTCCACTGTTAGGGTCAATTTTCGTATTACCCTTTTATTATATAGAATGGGATACGGCCCTATCCATTTTGGCTCAGTGGATAGAGCATAGGCCTGATGACTGAAGGGTCCCAGGTTTGATTGCAGACAAGGGCATGTATCTTGGTTGTGGGCACATCCCCAGTAGGGGGTGTGCAGGAGGCAGCTGATTGATGTTTCTCTCTCATCAATGTTTCTAACTCTCTATTCCTCTATATTTTATATATATATATATATATATATATATATATATATATATATATATATCCATAGCCTTTAGACAGGCAATTCCAATAATAGCCAATCAGCAAGGATTTACATAAGACTAACAGGTGGAGGCTGCTTCAGCTACCAATGTCTCAACTAAACAGTGAATGATTAGCTCTGACCTTTCAGAGCTTCCAAGGTTAACCAGCTCTCCGGGTTCCTTGTCCACACCTTTCTGCTAGTGGGACAATGATCGTTTTCCGACAACCAGTGCCCTCTGCTGGGTTCTAGGGACATGGATGACCTGGACCTGACCTCTGCTCCCAGTGGTCTCAAGTCCAATCCAGCAGGTGGGCAGGGTGCAGGTAATTATGGCTCCATGTGCAGTCGGGCAGAGAAGTAAGGCATCCTCTGGATGGAGTGTGAAGGGCAGGCAGGGCTGCACCAGGCGGGCAGGGAGCCCCAGGGCTTCCAGGCCAAGGGCGGGCACAGTGGGCACAGAGAGGAAGGGAAAAGTGTGTATACAGAGGCTTACGGGGCAAAGAGGGAGTGAGTGGCTGAGCATGAGAAGCCTGACTACCCTGCAATGATCTTGGTCTCATTCTCAGTGGAGGAACAATCGGACTATGGAAGGAGCAGTGTGGAGGCCAAATTTGAGGGAGCCCAACTGGAGACTGGGAAGTCTGAGCTGGGGAGAAGGTGATGGGGGTGGCAGGAGGGGTGGGTGGAAGGGACTTCATCATGTATGCACACCCAAAAACCCTGCTCCTGCTGAGAAGCGAAAGTGCTCAGGCACTCTAGCAAACCCTGGCCTCAGTTTCCTCAACTGTCAAGGCTAAAGATCAAATTACACATTAGGCATACATTCATTAATTCTTTGCTGCGTGTTTTACACGTGCCAGGCACTGGGAACATTGCTGTGTTCAAGGAGCCTCAAACCAGAGGGATTTAAGCAAGTCTCCACAAGACTTATTGTCCTCCCCTCATGCTACTTCCTGTCACCGTCCCTGGGGCCTCATGTACATAAGCATCAGGCCCCTGAGGACCTGGCCTCCTGGCCCCTTGACCACAACTCTGCCTCAGCTGCCAACACCCTTGGCACATCGAAAGCTTTGTCTTCATGCCAGTAACTCTCCATTGTCACTTCACAGTGACACAATGTTATTTCCAAGCATCTGCCTCTGGCCACCTCCTTCTCTCCTTCCGGCCCACTTCCTCTAGTGTGGCACACACGGCTCCTCCCCACGGCCCGGAGCTACAGTGACCTTCGCTGACTACCTGCACGGCTGCTGTCCACTACTCTATCCTTGTCCCACTTAGATTCTGTGCTCCACCAATTGAGTCACCCCCACCCACTCCTCTCTCCTTCCATCTTTGTCCAGCCTTGGGTGGCCCAACATTCTTCTGTGCCTGGCAGCTGTCCACAGCCAGAGAAATTCATGCAACCAGGCTGATTGCATCGTTTTTACCAGAGTGATCTCAAACCTCACACAGGCAAGCTCTCCATGCTGCTCAGAGATCCTGCATCTCCGAGTAGCTGCTTTTCTCCTCAAGACCTTCACATCTCCCCTTCATCCCTGTCCATTCACACACCTGAAACTAATATAATACTGAATGTCAACTGCAATTGAAAAATAAAAAATAATTAACAAAATAAAATGTTTAGAATATTTTTTAAAAGTAGGTGAATACCCTCCACCTCCCACCACCTCACCTACAAGTGCACCAGCATCTGCACCGTCTCCTTCATGACCTATGACACAAGTACCCTGTGCCCAAGACATCTGTGCTCAGACCCAGCTCCTTTCACCTCACAGCTCAGCAAATGGAGCTGTCCCCTCTCTCTCCCACCCATTAATTCCATCATCGTCATCATAATCATTTCCAGTCACACCAACATGCTCTATAATTTCACATAAAAGAAAGTTTTCCTTGAACTCGAATTCTCCTTCAGCGTCTCCCCACTTCTTTGTTTCTCTTCACAGAGAAAGTCCTCAAAAGAGTTGTTGAGTCCTCTCACCTCCATTTTCTCACCTCCCATTCTCCCTTCCACCAACTCATCTCCTAGTGGTGCCCACTACTCCATTACGTCTCTTTTATCTGGGTCACCAACCACCTTTTTCCCCCATACAAAAGCAACCTGGACTCCTTTTGTGACTTAGACTCTCCCAACTTCTCAGCAGTAGTTGACAGCCCTCCTTCACTTGGTTTCCCTCCTCCTCTGCCTGAGTTCTGCTTGGGCTCTGACCTCAGACACAGTGTAGCTCAACCCTGGGTGCGTACAGAATCACCTGGGAGCCTTTAAAAAATTCCCATGCCTGGCCCACACCCACGGGCTGGGACTTCAGTCCAGCATGTTGGTTTCGTCAATTCCCCAGGTGACTGCAGTGTGCATCCAGGATTAGGAACCACAGCCCTAAGTGAGCCAATTCTGTCTCTACATCTCACAGACTAACTACGCACCCTCACCACAGACCTCTCCCACAAGCTCAGGATTTAAGAGTGCAACTGGCCCTGACTGAGGGGTTGTGGGTTCAATTTCTGGTCAAGGGCACATATCTGTGTGCAAGTTTGGTCCCGGCCCTGGTCAGGGCGAATGCAGGTGGCAACCAATTGATGTGTCTCTCTTACATCGATGTTTCTCTCTCTTGCTCTCTCCCACCCTTCTGCATTCTCTAAAAGGCAATGGGAAAAATATCCTCAGGTAAGGATTAACAAAAGCAAACAAACAAACAAAAAGAGTGCAACCGGATGCTAGACTCTGGGCATCTAAAATGCATCTCGAGCCCGGCCCATGTAGCTCAGTGGTTGAGCGTCGACCTATGAACCAGGTCCTGGTTCGATTCCCAGTCAAGGCACATGCCTGTGTTGCAGGCTCGATCCCCAGTGGAGGCGTGCAGGAGGGAGCCAATCAATGATTCTCTCTCATCTTTGATGTTTCTCTCCCCCTCTCTCTCTCTCTCTCTCTCTGTCTCTCTCTCTCCATCTCTGAAATCAGTAAAAACATAATTTTTTAATTTTTTTAAATCTAAGCCTCTTTGTTTCATGGCAATTACTCTGAGGTTTCAACCAGATTGGAACAGAAAGTCTTTGGAAACCTTCAGGACTTTAGGGGCCTTGCCTTGGAGTTGCAAGTGTCCTGGTCACCAGGGGGCACTGTGTCCTAGCCAAGGGCCTGTTCCTACCCAGGGGCTGCCTATGCCAAGAGCTCTGATGGCTTTACCTAGGCCTGAGCTTGCACAAGAGGTCCAAGGAACTGGTGCCAGTGTCCTCTCTGCTGGAGGACTGCTAGGACCCCGGGCTGCCCTTTCTTCCTTTGCTTATTTGCTGTTTCACTCTCTCAATCCTTCCTTCGTTCACACTGTGTACAGGCACTGGGGAAATGGTGGACAAGACAGACGAGCCTCTGCTCTCACTGGAATGACATTTGAATGGGAAGAAAGGGTAACAAAAAAAACACTTAATATAATGTCGGCTGGTAGTAAGTGCCCTGGGGGGAAATAAAGCAGGATAAGGGACTAGTGTGTGATGCAGGTGAGGTGTCGGGGGTGCTGTTTTAGACAGTGTGATCAGGGAAGGCTCCGCAAGGCAACATTTGAGCAGAGAGACCTGAACAAAGGAAGAGAGCCTGTTGTTTAGATATCTGGGGAAAAGTGTCCCAAGCAGAAGGCCCTCAGGCAGGAATATGCTTGACATGTTGGAGGAACCATGAGGAGGCCACCGTGGCTGGAGTGGAGTGAGCAAGGAAAAAAATAGTGGGAGGTGGAACCAGTTTATTAGTGTCATGTACAATTTAAGGATTTTCATTTTATTTTAGGTGCAATGTTTTAGGAATGCTAAAAGCGGAGTGTGATGTGGTATGATTTCTGCTTTAAAAATATCACTTTGGCTGCTGTAGGGAGAAAATTCTGGAGTGAGCAAGGGTAGAAGCAGGGAGATCTGTTAGGAGACTATTAAGGTTTCCAGACAAGAGCCATGTGGCAACGACACTAGTGGCAGTAGTGGCTAGATGTGGAACACATTCTGCAGCTGGAATGTGCAGAATCTGGAGCATACCAGAGAAGGGAAAGGAAGAATAACTTCGTAGTTTCTATCAGGTCAGGCAGATGAATGCTGGTGCCATTTACTGAGATGGGGAAGGTGTTAGGGAGGTGAGAAAATCACTATGGGACGTGATTTGAGATATCTAGGAGACATCCAAGTAGAGATTAGACAGGTAGTTGGGTAGTAGAGTCTGGAGTTCATGGGGGAAGTCAGGGCTGGACATATAACTTGGGAGTCCTTGGTGTGTAGGTGTTATTGAAAGCCACAGGACAGAAAGGGGTCTTAAGAGAGTTAGTGTAGAGGGGAAAGATCTGATGGCCAGGTTGGGAGGCAGATGAGGAGCCACCAAAGGAGGTGGAGAAGGAACAGCAGTAGGGCAAGAGGCAGTGTGCCTGCAGTGCTCCTAGGCTGAGAAAGCCATTGATTTGATAACCCTAGGTCATTGGAGACCTTGAGAAGAGGGAATTCATTCAGAGGACTGGAGGGACAAGAGCCTGACTGGAGTGGGTTCAAGAGAGAACAGAAGGAAAACAAGTAGAGAGAGAGCCACAGATAACTCCTTCAAGGAATTTCACTCTCAAGGAGAGAATAAAAGAGCCATAGCTGGAGAGGGAGGTGGGGTCAAGAGAGGAATTTACAGCAGTTTGTGCAGTGAGGGGAATGATGCAGAAGAGGGGAATGTGATGATGGTGGAGGAGGGACCATGTCCTAGAAGTAGCTGAGGGTGGACGCCTGTTCATTCATCCGCACACTCCTGTCCCTGCTTAATTCCCCCTACACCTGCGCGGGGAGGTGTGTTGGGGGAGGGCGGCAAAGTAGGGACTCGGACACACTCCCAGTGGAGGTGCCACCTGTTCTTGGTACCAGGATACAGCCCATCTCAACAGTACAGTGTCCACACTGAACCGTGGTCGCAGGGCAGCGGGCTGCTCACTGCCCCGGGGTCAGGGGGTGGGAGTGAGGGCAGGGGCACAGGTCAGGCTCAGCGTCCAGCCAAGGATCCCCTCCGTTTCCATCCGCTTCTGCCATTATTTTCTGCCTTTGTAGAGTCAGTGTTCTCCAAACTAGCTTCAAGTTCCCTTGTTCGCCCCTCAAAACTCCCCTACGATATGTGCCCCCCACCAAGTCCCTCCGATTTAGAAATTCTGGAGCCGCCGATGTCTGAGCCTCACCCCAAAGAATACCTATCCTCACTGCGGCCCTGCGAAGCGGGTATTATTGTCCCATTTTTCCGAAGAGGACATTAATGTTCAGAGACAATTGTCTCCGAAGGTTGCTTTTTTTTCACTCGGCCCGCGGGAGGCGCAAGCTGCTGGGCGAGCGGCTTCGCGAAGCCAAGGCCCCGCCCCACGGAGGGGACTTGGGCGGGCCGTGCTTTCCAGCTCAAAGCGTGATCGGACTTTGTGATTGGGCGAGGCGAAAGGATTGGGTGGGGCTTCCCGTGGCGGGAGAGGCCGCCTGTGGGAGTGGCTTTACTGGGGCGTGGCCTCAGACACCGCCCCTTTCCGTGGCCTCAAAGCGGACGGCGGCCGCGGGGGCGGGGCCAGAACACGGCGGCCGATCCCAAGGCGGCTCTTTGGAGCCCGCCGTCGAGCAGTGCCCCGGTGGGGCAGAACAGGTACAGGCGGCTGCGGGGGCAGCTGGGGCTGGGTCAAGCAGGGACCAGGGGGCTTCTAGGGACCACAGAGGGCTTTAGTGGTCGTGGCTAGCGCTGAGCTTCCTCCCGCGGGCCCGGGCTCCAGCCCCTGCCCCCGCCCCCGCCCCCGCCTTCCTGCGGCGAAGCCGGCTGCGGCTAGGCAGATCGGCGCCTGCGCTGATTCCTGCGCCTGGGACTCGGTCGCGGCATAGGACTTGGGCGGGAGGCCGGGGGGAAACTGAGTCACATCTGGATGGTAGCAGGCCATTATGGAAGGTACCACCTCCACTGCGCTCCGGGATGAATTCCCTTACTGGCCACGCTTTGGGGTCCCAACCTCCACCGATCTCCGCCGGGATCGCGCCCCCGCCGCCTCCCCCTCCCCCCTTAGCGCCTAGAGATGTCCCATCATGGCTCCCAGGAGCCTCGACTAGTCCTGAAATGACTAGGACCCGCTCCAGCCGCCTCCCTTCCCACCCCTCCCCCTTGAGTCCCGAGCCCCCGGGTGCTCCCTCCGCTGGCTCTGCACAGTGTCAGCTTACACGCCTTATATAGCCCGACCAGGCTTCAGCCGCGGCCTGCCTGCCGGGACCTGGGGGCGGGGGAGAGGAACGCCGGCCCCTGACTCACCCCACTGTCCGAGACTCCCAAGTTGGCTTGGGGGAAGGTCGTGCCACTAGCTCTGGATGCAAAGAACTTCAAGCCTGGATGCTGGCTCTCCTCACCCTCCCAGTTCCTGGAGAAGGGGGCTTGCCCCTGTATTTCCAGCAGCACAGCCAAACCTAACTAGGTGCTTGCCTACTGGTGACCTGGGTGTGCTCCCCGTCTGTCCCTGCCTAGCTGGCACCAGTCCAAGGCTGGTGTCCGGAGCTGTGCCTACCTGCCCTACCATGCGGGCTACTCACCTTTCTCTTCTCTCAGGGGCAGGCACCATGGATTCCTTCAAGGTGGTGCTGGAGGGACCAGCCCCTTGGGGCTTTCGGCTGCAAGGGGGCAAGGACTTCAATGTGCCCCTCTCCATCTCCCGGGTGAGCCTAGGTTGGGGGAGGACTTACCAGGAGTCTTTGGGTGCTCAGGTCTCCTGTGGATGATGGAAGGAATTGGAGCCAGGGCCAAAAACCAGGAGGTGTCCAGGTCCAGAGGGGGGGCACTTGTTACAAGGACTACTAACTAGGTGGATGCACTGCACTACCTGGTGCCATTTCACTAAGCTCCTGGGCCACTTCTGAGGCCCATTCTGCAGGAGGGGAGCCTGAGGTCTCTAGGAAGTGTGTAAACTGCTTGAGGGAGCAATACAATACTTGTTGCCAGGCCCCAGGCAGGGTATTGACTGCAAAGATCTCACTACAGCCTCATTGCCACCCAGGAAATAGCCATTATCACCTGTTTTTCAAGTGCGGGACCTCAGGGCTGAATTGAAAGGGCTCCTTTGGAGATTCCTTGGCCAAGCAGGGATTAGAATTCAGGCCCTGGGATGGCTGCATTTTTTTTTTTAAATATAGTTTATTGATTTTTTTACAGAGGGAAAGGGAAAGGGATAGAGAGTTAGAAACATCGATCAGCTGCCTCCTGCACACTCCCCATTTGGGATGTGCCCGCAACCAACATGCCCTTGACTGGAATTGAACCCAGGACCCTTCAGTCCACAGGTTTGATGCTCTAGCCACTGAGCCAAACCGGTCAGGGCCGACTGCAGTTTTTGTGGGTGGGTGGGGTTGTTTCTCCAGCCTATCTGAGGACTTCCATTCCCATCCACTGGTCCCATTCAGGCTGCAGTGGCCTTTGACCCCAAGTAGGTGTGGAATGGGGTCTAGGGTTCTGACTTCAGCCCCTGAGAGCCTGCCCTGGTAGGGGCGGGGTTGCGGGGTTGCGGGCTGGCTCCTCCCTGCGGCAGGGGGATTGCCTTATAAGCCCAAGAATGCAGCCCCACACTGGGATGAACAACTGGTGGCAGGCCTCTGCAGAGCCAAAAATGGCTGGCCTAGGTCTGGACCCCTGAACCACATTGGTGGCTGCCTCAGCTAGTGACCACCAGGCCATGGCTCTAGTTGTAGGGTCAATTGTGTACAGAGAACAAACTGCCTGCCCAGGGACAGTGAGGCCAGCCCTTGGGCTGGTGTCTCTGACTGTGGTCTAGGGGTTATGAAGGGGTGGGGAATTTCTGTGCTCAATCCGCCTGCCCAGAGAGGCCCACCCAGGCACCCAGTGGACAGGCAGCTGTTGGCAGGAAGCCCAGGACTAGCACTGCCCAGAGGGGGTCAGAAGGTTGTCCAGGCACTGCCCAGCCTGTGAGGGCCCTAGGTGGAGTCTGTCTGTGGGTGTTGGGCTTGATGGCCAGGGCAGGGAGGTGGTTACTGTTTTTCCCACAAACCTTTCCTCGGTTCCCCCTGAAAACTGCCCTGCCAGCAGGGTAGCCAAGGGCAGTGGTCCTCCTATCATACACCCACCCCTATACAATCCTCAAGCCTTGCAGCCATGAAAACCTACCTTATATCCCCTCCCTGGAAAAGTGCTGGCCACTGTGGCTGAGGAGCCTTGGGTCTTAGTTTTTTCATTGGTGAGGATGGGTAGCATAGTAGCCTGGGGGTTGGACTTTCAGATGTGGCCTGTTGGGGGTACTCTTGGCTCCTTTGTCAGCAGCCCTAGCATGTGGATGAGGCCACCAGTTAATCCCAGCCCCGTAGTTGGACCTGGGCCCTAGTGATTGCGTGGGTAGGTGGGTGGGGTGGTCCTTTATGAGCTGGGCAGCTCTCTCCCTCTCCCCTGACCCCAGCATGGAGGGAGGAGGGATGGGCTAGGGCTGGCTATGGGCCCAGGCCTGGGAGATGAGGTAATGTCTGGGACTGGGGGGTTGGGCTGTTCAGTGGAGCCCTCAGGCTGACTCACCCCTTACCCCATGCAGTGTCCAGCCCCTCTGGCTCTTTTCCCCTCCTTGGTCCCTCTGGCATCCTTGCTTCTCTTTCCAGCCATCCCCCGCCCCCTTCCTGCCTTCCCAGCTCTTTTCTCTCCACCTCTCTGACCCCGCCCCTATCCCTCATGTGCTTCCTGTCCTCACTCCCACTGTTAGGAAGGAAGTTGTCCCAACTCTGGGAGCCAGCTGCTCCTGCCCACCCCAAGACCTCCACCTCAGGCTCAGTCCAAACCTCCCAGGAGCTAGCCCTGTGGGTAGGGAGTGGCTGGACCAGGTTTCCCTTCTACTGACTCACCATGACCTTGAGTAAGCCACTTCCCTTCAAGGGCGTTACTTCCCTGTGCCCATTGTAAGGGGCTGGATTGAACTAAAGGTGACAGGGAATCCAGGCTCCAAACCCAGCCAAAGAATCAGGGAGTTTTTCCAGGTAGGCTGATCTCTGAGTTGGGCCCCAACACTCACCAGAGTTGGCCTGGTGTAGTGGAGCCTTAGAGTAGGGTCTGGGCCCTACCTCCTGCTAGCTGGGCAACTTGAGGCAAGTTACTTAATCTCTCTGTTTTCCCATGTATGAAATGGGTATAACCTCAGACTCTTTTCCACAGGGTTGTTGGAGGATTCAGTGTCAGTATGTGGCAGTACTAGGTGCTCAAATGGAAGCTGTATTCTTACCACTTAGCAGGTGAAGAAGGAGTCACCCATTCTTACCCTTCAAACCTCCCAAGCATGAAACAGAACCATCAAACCCATCTCTCCCTTATTCCAATGTTGTCAGTCTCTGCATCTGGTCTCTGCCTCCCCTTTCTCTGCTTCAACTCAGTCTGTGTACCTGCACACCTGAGGAGCCTCCTGGGCTTCGGGCAGCCTGTACCTTCCAAGCCCTCCAACCCCCAGCTGTGAAGTATGAATCTCCCTTCTAGTTATTCCCCTCAGAAGCCTGATCTATGTCAGGCCCTTTGGCAGCTGGCCAGGCATCCTGGGAGCTTAGACCCATGAACAGCAGCACTGCACCTGTCTGGGTTGCTGCTGCTGGACTAGAAGGCTGGGAGGGCCCAGTGGGATTTGTCAGGGCCACTTCTATCAGAGACCTGAGAAATAACCATACCCTAGGCCTTCAAACTGCTAATGGAACCTCCTAACCTCAAGGCCCAGTCCTGGTTCCTTCCCCCCACTTCCCCCACTTCATAAGTGGACTCTCACCCCCTGGCTAGCACACACCACTCCTGTCACCAAGACCCACCATTTCTCACAAGTCGTCCCTGATGGTCTCAGCCCATGCTGGGTGACCCTTCCATCTTGTTATTGCCCCTCATTTACTGCAGTAACCAGGGATCCCCAACCAGAGCCCAAAGGATTGGGGAGAGGGTGAGTGGCAATTGAAGGGCTTGAGGTGGCACACTTATAGCCAAGAAGCCCCAGCTGACACCATGGGCCCCCTCAGACATGCATTGTTCACTGGGAACCTGAAGACTGGAGCCTATTCCTGGCTCTCCAGGGAGCCTGGCAGATCCCTGGTGGTGGCCCCAGCACCCTGTGCCCACAAGAGGTCAGTGAGAGCACTCAGGGGCGTCAGGGAGGAACTTGCCACATGCATAAGCCAGAGGACATGTCTGGTAGATGGAACAGTCTGGGCAAGAAGCCAATTGGAGCTGAGAAGTTTGGGGTTTAACCTGAGGGTGGCAGCTTGTTGACATCATGGCAGTCTCTAGACTGTGGGGAGGGTCATGGAGGTGAATAACTAAATAAACTGGGTGGCCCTAACCAGTTTGGCTCAGTGAATAGAGCATTGGCCTGCAGACTGAAAGGTCCCAGGTTCGATTCCGCTGAAGGGCATGTACTGTGGCTGTGGGCACATCCCCAATAGGAGGTGTGCAGGAGGTGGCTGATTGATGTTTCTCTCTCATCGATGTTTCTGACTCTCTGTCCCTCTCCCTTCCTCTCTGTAAGAAATCAATAAAATATTTTAAATAAATAAATAAATAAACAAACTGGGTGATTGTGAAGCTCAGGTGAGCCCCACTCTTCCCAGATCTGTAGTCTCCAGCAGCTGAATGAAGAGGCCTCTGGGTTCTGGAAGCCGGCAGTTTAGGCAGGCTGACTACTGTTGGCCTCAGTTTGGTTGGCAGTCTTATGCTCTTGTGACCCTCCTCTCTCTCCATAGCTCACGCCTGGAGGCAAAGCTGCACAAGCTGGGGTAGCTGTTGGCGACTGGGTGCTGAGTATCGATGGCGAGAATGCTGGAGGCCTTACGCACATTGAAGCCCAAAACAAGATCCGAGCCTGTGGGGAGCACCTCAGCCTGGGTCTCAGCAGGTATAAGGGCTCTGACCCACCTGGCAGGTGAGTTGCCTTTGGTCATGGCTCTCTGTCACCCTTTCCTGTTCTCCTCCAGGGCCCAGCCGGCTCAGAGCAAACCTCGGAAGGTAGGCGACAGGGCCTGGGCCATTTGGGGTGGGGTGGGATTGGACTCCCGGCTGGCCTGCTTTCCTTGCACAGCCGCCTCGGTACCCCCTTCCAAGGGTAAGGAGCAGAAGCTGGAGCCTGGGAGAGTGTGGGGAACTGGGGGTTGAGTCAGGGCTACCCCATGCATCTCTGCCTGTCTGTCCACAATACCTCTACTAGCTTGTGCTGCTAGCCGCACTGGTGGGCTGAAATCATTGCTCCCAAATGGGCCCCTTGGAACCTGAGTTACCCCTTCCACTAAAGCCTCATCCAGATGTGTAGGGGCAGGGCTGGAGCACCACTGTCCTCTCTGCACTGGGTGCGGGGGGGCACCCCTTCCACAGCTCTGGCCCAGGCCCCCTCCCATTCCCCCCTCCGCCCAGGCCCTGGCCCCTGCCTCGGACCCCCCGCGGTACACCTTTGCACCCAGCACTTCCCTCAACAAGACAGCGCGGCCCTTCGGGGCGCCCCTGCTGGCTGACAGCACCCCACAGCAGAATGGGTATGTCAGTCTTGCCGGCCCACCACCCACGCTAAGTCCACCTGCTAAGCCCACCCTTTGCTGCTTTCTCTGCTCTGCACCCCAGCCCCACTGGCACTGTGCAGCAGTGACCCCTGGTGGCTGGGGCGGACACTGTAGGTTTAGGGTCCCTCTTAGGGAGATATGGCTGCTGCCCAGGCACTGCCCATATGGGAGCTCTGAGCCAGGCAGCGCCCCCTGCTGGCACCCCCGGGGTTGGGGTGTGGTGTTGGGCCCACTGAGACTCAGACACTCAGTGCGGCCTTGCCCCTGGCTTCTGACCCCATGCTATCTTTCTTCTTCCCATGTATCTGTCCCTTTTTTCCTTTACCTGTCCCATCTGTCTATTTCCTTCACAGGTGCAGACCTCTGACAAGTCAGTGAGCCCCCTCTGCTTGTCCCTCTCTTCCTTCCTGTTGGCATTCTGGGTGGTGGCCCCTTCCTACCCTGGCTCCCTCTCACTTATCTACCCCGCCCCCTCATTCACCCAGCAGGGTCCTGGCCTTGGCCTTACCCACTCTCCCATCACTGTAGCCCACATGCACAAATTCCGGGAGGGGCTACCCCACTGGTCACCCCTGGCATGAGGTTCTGAGCCACATCCTCCCCACAGACAGCCGCTCCGACCGCTGGTCCCAGATGCCAGCAAGCAGCGGCTGATGGAGGACACGGAAGACTGGCGGCCACGGCCCGGAACGGGCCAATCCCGTTCCTTCCGCATCCTTGCCCACCTCACGGGCACCGAGTTCAGTAAGTGACAGCCCAGGGCAGGGCAAACTCTCTTCCTGGCCCCCAGCCTGGACCTGGGCTCAGCCAGACCTGGCTAGGCACCCTGTGATCCTTTGCCAGGGCTCAGGGCTGGGATGGCCCTCTGTCTTCTCTTGGTCAATGCCTGCCTCTGCTTTCTCAGTGCAAGACCCGGATGAGGAGCACCTGAAGAAGTCAAGGTAAAAGGACAGGCACCAGTCCCTCTTTCTCATCTGCTGCCTCTCCCATTCCAGCCACCACCCTGTGTCTGCTCCTGGGGGTCCCCAGCCAGGGCTCTCCATTCTCCTTTCCTTCCTTCCTCCTTTCTTTTCTCCCTTTCATCTTTCCTTCTTTCGACTTCCTCCTCCTTCTCTCTCTGCCCCTCAGGGAAAAGTATGTCCTGGAGCTGCAGAGCCCACGTTACACCCGCCTCCGGGACTGGCACCACCAGCGCTCTGCCCACGTGCTCAACGTGCAGTCGTAGCCCGGCGCTGGCTGGCCAGCTGTCCTCTCTGCCTCTCTCTCTCTTCCTCCTGCCCAGGGCACCCCTGGTGCCTCCAGCTTTTGCCTACCTGGCCCACCTCTTTTCTGCTCCTGTACTGAGCCTCCTGCTGGCCTGGCCCTGGCCGCCCGCCTGGCATAGGGCCCGGCTTCATCTGCCACTGCCTTCCCTCTTTGCCCTCTGGTACTGCTGTCTACCAGGTCTGTGCTGGCTTGGGCATGGAAATAAACACTCAGTCCTCCTTTCTCTGCCTCTGTCTTTGTGGGCTTGGTTTGTATTTTGGGTGTGGGTCATTAGATTGTTTAGACCCAGTGTGGGCCCTGCCAGTCTGGGTCTTGGTGGGAGGTGGTACCTGACAAAGAGGGTCCTGCCTTCAGAGCTGGATTTTGGGGATGAGGAAGTCCCAAGAGCTGCCCTGGAAGCAAGATCCTTGCTCCACCTCCCAGCCCTGTACAACAGATAGGCCTGCTGAAACCTGGCTGGGAGAAGCTGCCTGACCCATCCCTACCCAGTGGGACCTGGAGTCCAGCCCAGCAGCTCGCATGCACCCAGGCATCTCCCATGGGCCCAACAGGACTGAGGTTGGGGGGTGGGGTCTTGTTAGGAGACCCAGCCGTGCAGTGCCTTGAATGGCAGATCTTGCAGCCAGGTGCCCAGGACAGAAGCCCCAGTCCCAGCCTCAGCTACATCCCAGGAACCTTGGCCTGGTGAGAGAGAGTGGGCTTGGGCCTGGGGAAGGGTGGGTGGCCTCCAGGTTATGGGGGTGGTGGGTCCCTCCAAGCTGCCTTGGGTTCTGTCCCTGTCATTTGGGGTCACTGGGCACCCCCTGGAGCCACTTTCCTTGGCCCTGGCAGGCCCTACCACCCCCAGCCCTACCAGCCGCCCACCCTGGGCTGTGGACCCTGCCTTTGCTGAGCGCTACGCCCCGGACAAGACGAGCACAGTGCTGACCCGGCACAGCCAGCCCGCCACACCCACGCCTCTGCAGAACCGCACCTCCATCGTGCAGGCGGCTGCTGGAGGGGGCACAGGAGGGGGCGGTGGCAGCAATGGCAAGACTCCTGTGTGCCACCAGTGCCACAAGGTCATCCGGTGGGTGCCCTGTTCCTTTCCCGTCCTGATGCCTTGTCCTAGTGTCTTTCTGACCTCTGCTCCCCCATCTGTCTCTCCACTCATCTCAGCTGCCATTGCACAGGATACAGATTCAGTTCCCATTTGGAATGGGGGTAGGAACCTGACCTGGGTCCTCAGATTCTGAATCTTACATCACTTTTCCCCTTCCCACATCAGTCTTTATCAGCGTCTGCCCCAGTGAAATGGAAGCAAGTGCCAGCGATGCATCAGAGCTCACCCGTAGACTGGCTGCTCTCAGGCAGAGAAGCGCCTGCCCCTCCCAGCTCCTCTGCCTCTCTCCCTCCTATTTGCTTGGTCTCTACTTAGCCTCTGCTCTGCAGACAGGCCCGGGGCCCCTCCTCTGCACTGCTCTGTGGGGTCCAACAGGATCCCAAACCTCCCCCCAGAATCAAAGTACCAGATTCTAGAGGCTTTCTAGTTCTCAGCTCCACCCCTGCTCTTGACTCCTGTCAGCTCTGATGCTCTGCAGAACGTGGGGCCTGTGGACCTCTCCCCAGGCCAGACAGAACAGGCAAGCAGAATAGCATCAGCTCAGGTACCCACTGGTCTTCAGGACTCGGGGACACTCTGGGCCTTCTGCCCTGCAGGGCTCCAGTTCCTCAGGCTCATCTCATTGGGCCCAAGCCAGCAGCCCCACCCAGTGTAACCCTATTCCAACACTGCTCCACTCATGTCATAAAGTGATACAGCTTCATTATTCTCCCTGTGTGACCGTGGGCAAGTCATCTCCCAAGCCTATTTTCTCCCTTCCTTGGGAAATGCAGAGAATGAACTCACCCTTCCAGGCTTCAGAATAGGTTTTCAGTAAACCTGCTTGGACTCGGGCTGGGAGCTCCCACCTCATTTGTATGTCTCCCTCTCACTGCCCTCACCTCCCCCTCAGGGGCCGTTACCTGGTGGCACTGGGTCACGCGTACCACCCCGAGGAGTTTGTGTGCAGCCAGTGTGGTATGGTCCTTGAAGAGGGCGGCTTCTTCGAGGAGAAGGGTGCCATCTTCTGCCCACCCTGCTATGACATGCGCTATGCACCCAGCTGTGCCAAGTGCAAGAAAAAGATCACAGGCGTGAGTGGGGTTGGCAGGTGGGTGGGAAGGTGCGTCTGACCCTGTTGGCATTGAGGGGCTCTACCTGCATGAGCCCTTTTGATCCTTAGTAGCTTAATAAATGGGTTGCTCTGTTGGTCTCACTTTGCATTAGCCAGGATCCTTTTAACAATGACTGGAATCCTACTCAATAGGGCTTGAGCAAGCATGTATTGGCTCAGCCCTGGCAGGTGTGCCCAGGGGTTAGAGCACTGGCCCATGCACCAAAGGGTTGTGGGTTCGATTCCTGGGCAAGGGCAAGGGCTCCTACCGGGGTTGCAGGTTTGATCCCTGGTCCCCAGTTGGGCCTGTACAGGAGGCAAACAATGGATGTTTCTCTCTCCCTCCCTTTCCCTCTTTCTAAAAATCAATGGAAACAAATATCCTCTGGTGAGGATTAACAACAACAACAAAAATGTATTGGGTCAAATAACTGGCAAGCCCAAGGGGTGCTAAATTTCAGGCCCAGCTGATGGCAGGTCCCGAGGTCATCAGGACTCTTCCTACTACTTGCCTCTATTTTCATTGCTGGCCTCATTCCCAGCTTGCTGTTCCCTAGAAGGCAGCAAAAATGGAGCCACAGCAGCTCCAGGTTACATCTCCAGCTTAGCACTGCAGAGTGAACGTCAGCTTCACTTCTGGGCCAGTTGATGCATCAGGAGTGCCGGTGCTGCTGCTCTTCGGCCTGGCTTGCATCACATGCCCATCCCTGACCCAAGCCCTGTGTCTCTGATTGGCCTGGCCTGGTGACACGGGCCCTGGAGCGGGAGTTGGCTGAGATTGGGGGAAGACTGGTTCCCTGAATTAAAACTAGCATAATGTTCCCCGAAGAGGGGAAGTACATGTGGATCAGGTTGAAACAAGCTGTGGCTGTGGCATTGCACTTGGCTGCAATGACAGAAAAGCCCACTGCAGAGATTTAGGTGGAAGGGGTTATATTTAATCATAAAAATTGCAGGGCTGGAATAGCAGCTTAAGGATGCCTTTAGGCTTTTCCTGCCTTTTTGCTCCAAAATCCTTAGCCTATAGATGTTTGTCCCCAAACTTATCCTATCATGGTTGCCAGGTGACTGCAAGGCCCTGGCCTTATATTCTTGCTGCAGACAGGAAGGAGGCAGAGGGGCAAATGGTATTTTTTTTAGTGAAGTTTTACCTTTTAACTCTGGAAGAAAAACCAGGAATGTGCATCTTTATCTCAGTAGTTAGAGCTGGGCACCTGGGCCACAGAGCAAACTCATATAAGAGTGGAAGACAAAAGAGAAGGGGGTTATTTGTGACAGTCTTTTGAGAGGCTGTTCTACAATGTCTGCACCCCTAATGTATGAGAAGATGAAGCCTCTGAGAGATGACTTGGTGTGCTTGAAGGACACAGGACTATTGAGTGGCAAAGCCAGAAACTCACACTCAAAAACTTGTGATTCAGAATCTTAGTCTTACCACTGAGACTACACACACAGCATAGCCTGGCCAGGTTTCCTGAAGGGCAACCGAGCTGCCACTGGAGCTGGCTTGGGACTTAGGTCAGCACATGTCATGGCTAAGGGTGATGGGCTGCCTGCCTTCCCCCATCAGTTCTCTTTGTTAAGTGTGGCAGTGAGCCCCATGCTGGGGACACCTTGTGAAGAGACAGGAGTTCACACTGGGGAAGGGGATGTGGAAGGTATCAGGATGAAGGCAGAGCCAGGGAAAAGGGTACAGAACAATCAGAGATGACAAGCTGAGGGGGTTACTGTTGTACATTTTTGGAAACTGAAGTCCAGAAAGGAGCAAGAGGCTTTACAAAGTGGGGAAACAAGTTGGGAATAGCCTCAGGCCCAGCTGACTCCAGCTTGGGCTCTTCCTGTCACTCATGCTTCTTATTTCTGGGTCCAGAGGCAGAGCTGCCACAGGTAGCCAGAGAGCTCTGTGGTGATACTCATATTAGGTTACCTTGATTGCAAGTGGTAGAAAATTCAAAATGATGGCAGCTTATTTCTCACCTAAGAAAGTCCAGCCTGGCTGGTGTGGCTCGGTGGTTGAGTGTCGACCTATGAACCAGGAGGTCACGGTTCGATTCCTGGTCAGGGCACATGCCCAGGTTGCAGGCTTGATCCCCAATGTGGGTGTGTAAGAGGTAGTGGATCAGTGATTCTCTTATCATTGATGTTTCTATCTCTCACCCTCCTTGCCTCTCGCTGAAATAATTAAAAGCATTTATATTTTTTCTTAAGTCCAGAGGTGGGCAGCCCAGGATTGATAGAAGGATCCAGGCTCCTAGATCTTGTTACTCAGCCATTGTCTGCACAGGTTTACTTACCACTTACAGCCCATGGCTTTGGGCTTCAGCCAAAATCTTCATGTTGCAGCCAGCATGACATTAGAAGGGAGGGAGGGATGGAAGGCCCATGTCAGCTGTCATTAGAAGATGCTGCCACTCAGCCCTCTGCTTCCATCCTATTGGCCAGAACTCAGTGATATGACCCCACTGAGCTTCAAGGGAGGCTACAGTCCATGTGGGGCAGCCATGTGACCAGCAAAAAGAGGTTCCATCATTAGATGGGAGAATGGACATTATCACAATCTTCATCATTATAGTGACAGTTCATGTGGCACTTACTGTGTGTAGGCATCCAGCTTCACAATCCTATGAAGTCAGTTTGGTTATTTCTTCCTGATAGATGAGGGAATTTTATCCAAGATCAGAGCCATTTCCCTGCAAGAATAGGCCACCTCCATTTGACTCTTCTGGAAAATGGGCTGGATCCCGGGATCTCTTGAGCTGGGCATCTGGATTTTCTGCTGGTTGCACTGCACTCTCCTCCTGCCCCTCCCTCCAAGTCCTAGGTGGACAGGTTTGTCACCCAGGCCACAGATGAGGAGCTGAGGCTCACAGAACAGTCTGAGTCCTGGGTTCTGGAGTGAGCTTTGATGGCAAACTCTGCTCCTGCCCTGGCCCAGGCTGGTGGTTCCACAGAGTGGCCCTTCAGTCTCAGCTTCCCCTCTTGTAGGGATTCCAGGGCCTGATAGGCCCTAGGGAGCACCCTCACCCTCGATGGGATAGGAGGCTGACCTCCCCAACCTGCCATGGGCTGTGTACCCTGCCTGCACCCAGTGCTGGAGACTTCCTGTCCTCAGAGCTCAGTGTGGAGAATGGGGAGAGGCACAGGGCAATTAAATTGTTCCAGAGGAGTTGGAGGGAAGCTCTGGAGGATGAGTGGACACATTAGAAAGAACCCATTCTGAGCTGGGACTCCATGCTCTCAAGGCTCACCATTCACCACCAGCCTCCCTCACCCTGGTAATCCAGCCAAAGGTGCTTGTCTCTCCCCCGCCTCCCCTTCAGGCCTTTGCACAGGTGTCCTCTGGCAGGAACACTAGCATTCTCTACCTCATTCTCACCTGGGACTCATGATTTTCTCGGGAACGTCTTTCTTGATGCCCACCCTTCCCACCAGGCTAGACACTGCACAATTTACTCACTACCCCCGTCCTTTTGTAACATGTCTTCCCCAGGGATGAACATGGGCTGGGACTGGGCTGTTTTTTAAATTTTTTAATATATTTTTATTTCAGAGAGGGAGAGATAGAAACATCAATGATGATTGAATCATTGATCGGCTGCCTCCTACACACCCCACACTTAGGATCCAGCTTGCAACCCGGGCATGTGCCCTGACCGGGAATCGAACCACGACTTCCTACTTCATAAGTTGATGCTCAACACCGGCTGGGCTGTTCACACTTTACACTGTGCCCTTATGTAGAGGTGGTCAGTAAACACTTGAAGGAGTGGCCTCTAACTTGAACTTAAAATGTGTAGGTATTAGTTCAGCCATTGTTGCTTAGTGGTTGAATGTCAACCCATGAACCAGGAGGTTCTTGCCTGGGTTGCTGGCTTGATCCCCAGCCAGGGTGTGCAGGAGGCAGCTGGTCAGCGATTCTCATTAATGTTTCTCCCCCTCTCCCTTCCTCTCTCGGAAATCAATAAATAAATATAAAAATATATTTTTTAAAAATGGGTAGGAATTAGCTTGGAGAAGAATCAGGGACAGTGCTGCAGGCAGAAAGAATAGCTTGTGTTACAAGGTGACACCTGGGAAAGTGTGAGTTGAGGTGGAAGAGGTGGCAGGGGCTGTGTTAGGAGTTTGGAGCTGGGGGGGCTGGTGAGGTCAGGTGTGCCTCAGCAAGCCTCCCAGGCAGGGAGAGACACCTAGATGGAGGGTAGGGGGGGCATGAGGCTGCTGGGTCAGGAGCTTGGGGGTGGGAGAAGCAGACAGATTTAAGAAACTAGGGGTAAAATAGACAGTACTGCTCACAGGTCCTTGTGAATACCAGCAGAAGCCTGCCTTCCTGCCATGTACCCACTGGGCCCAGCTGTGGGCCCCCACATCCTGCTGGAGCCCCTGTCCTATCCTAGGCAGTGGGAAGAGCCAGCTTTGGAGTCAACCAGACGGGCACAAAACCCATTTCTGCCGTCTTTTGGGGGCATGTTGCTTTCTCTGGGTAGTGAGTCCTGCCCAGGGTGCTTGTGATGTGATGTAAGATGTGACAGAGACGTTGTGGAGGGCAGAGATGGTATATCTGAGACCTAGACGCTGGCCACACTCAGATATAGCTTGGTCCACACTCTTCCATTTTTATTTTATTATTTTTTTAAATCCTCATCTGAGGATATTTTTCCATTGATTTTTAGAGAGCGTGGAAGAGAGGGGGAAAGACAAAAATATCAATATGAGAGAAACACATTGATTGGTTGCCTCCTTGCATGAGCCCGACCAGGACCCGGGCCAGAGGGGTTGCGGGGGGGTGGCGGGGGGGCAGGGAGGGAGGGGGAAGCCTGCAACCAAGATATATGTCCTTGCCCTAGCTGGTTTGGCTCAGTAGATAGAGTGTTGGCCTGCAGACTAAAGGGTCCCAGGTTCGATTCCGGCCAAGGGCACATGCCCGGGTTGCTGGCTTGATCCCCCCCAGTAGGGGATGTGCAGGAGACAGCCAATCAATTATTTTCTCTCATCATTGATTTTTCTAACTCTCTCTCTCTCCCTTCCTCTCTGAAATCAGTAAAAAAAAATACATATATTAAAAATAAAAAAAATACATGTCCTTGACTGGAATCGAACTTAGGACCCTTTGGTCTGCAGGCCGACGCTCTATCCACTGAACCAACCAGCTAGGGCCACTCTTCCATTTTTAAATAAATGTATGAACCCATGTTATCAGAGTGGGCCTCATGGAGAAGGCTACATTTGAGCAGAAACCTTGCAGATATCATGGCGGCCCAGCAATCCAGGCAGAAGGGGCAGCTGGTGTGAAGCCCCAAGATGGTGTGTGGTGCATTGACCATGGGCGAGAGTCTGTGTAGAGGCAGCAGAGGGACAGGGGCTAGACCTGCTGGCCTCTGGGCCCATCACAGGGCTCTGACTTTTGCTCAGAGGGATGTGGCCTGGCTCAGGTTAACATCAGTCTGTAGGAGCAGAGGGAGAAGTGCGGAGGCTGGTTTTATGGGGTACCTCGCCAGAGATGTCCAAGGCTCACACCCTGCATCAGGGAGGCTGTGAGCTGTGAGCAGTGGTCAGGATCTGGATGCATCATGAAGGTGGGCCTAACAGGATTCACTAGTGGACCTGATATAGGGTGTGAGAGGGGAATTTGGCCTGTGTAGGAGGAAGGATGAAGTTGCCAGAAATGGAGGTGAGGACAGCTGTGGGAGGAGCAGATTAGGGGTACGGAGATTGGGAGCTGAGTTTTGAACATGCCAAGTCAGAGGCATAGTGGACATCACCAGGAGACCTGAGTAGGAGATAGGGAGTGGGAGGGAAATGTCACATTTACCGGGGGAAGGAGTGGGCTGAGCTGCCAGTTGACTGTTACCTCCTCCCAGGAAATCATGCATGCCCTGAAGATGACTTGGCACGTGCATTGCTTCACCTGCGCAGCCTGCAAGACACCCATTCGGAACAGAGCCTTCTATATGGAAGAAGGGGTGCCCTACTGTGAGCGAGGTAAGAAACAGGGGGGAGGGCTGCCCAGCTGATGTTGCTCAGTGGTTGAGCATTGACCCATGAACCAAGAAATCCCAGGTTCGATTCCCAGTTAGGGCACATGCCCGGGGTTGCAGGTTTGATCCCCGGTAGGGGGCGTGCAGGAGGTAGCCAATAGATGTGATGTTTCTCATTGGTGTTTCTATCCCTCTCCCTTCTCTCCCTTCGCTCAGTGGATAGAGCGTTGACCTGCAGACTGCAGGTTCAATTCTGGTCAAGGGCACATGCCCGGGTTGCAGGCTCAATCCCCAGCAGGGGGTGTGCAGGAGGCAGCCGATCGATGATTCTTGCATGTCATTGATGTTTCTATCTCTCTCCCTCTCCCTTCCTCTCTGAAATCAATAAAAATAGCCTATATAATAAAGCGGTAATATGCAAATTAACCCTCACAAAGATGGCTGCCTATGACCAGGCCAGCGGGGGGACCGTGAGTGGCGACCAGGCCTGTGGGGGGTAGGCAGTTGGAGGTGACTAGGCCAGCAGGGGGGCAGTTGGGGGCTACCAGGCCGGCAGGGGAGGGCAGTTAGGGGTGGCCAGGGTGGCAGAGGGGGGCAGTTGAGGGCAACCAGGCTGGCAGAGGGGGGCAGTAAGAGGTGACCAGGCCAGTGGGGTGGGGGCAGTGAGGTGTGACCAGGCCGGCGGAGGGGGGGCAGTTGGAGGCAACCTGGCTGGCAGCGGGAGGCAGTTAGGGGTGACCAGGCTGGCACACAGAGGCAGTGAGTGGCGATCAGGCTGGCAGGGGGGACTGTTAGGGGTGACCTGCAAGCAGGCAGATGAGTGATTAGGAGCCAGCAGTCCAGGATTGTGAGAGGGATGTCCAACTGCTGGTTTAGGCCCGATCCTGGGGATTGGGCCTAAACCAGCAGTTGGACATCCCCCAAGGGGTCCTGGATTGGAGAGGTTGCAGGCTGGGCTGAGGGGACACCCCCCCGCCCCCATGCACAAATTTTGTGCACCGGGCCTCTAGTATTTAAATAAGTCAATAAGGTCAATAAAAACATTTTTTTAAAAAGAAATAAGGGGCAGGGCCAGGCGAAAGGGGCGTGGCCAATGCAGCTGAGAACCCAGATCCTTCTTCCTCTCTACCTCCATCCCTCCCAGACTATGAGAAGATGTTTGGCACAAAATGCCGAGGCTGTGACTTCAAGATCGATGCTGGGGACCGCTTCTTGGAGGCCCTGGGCTTCAGCTGGCATGACACGTGCTTTGTGTGTGCGGTGAGTGCCCCCTCAGTCTTGGGTTCCACCCCCAGCACCTTGTGGTCTTCACCAGCTTTCCTCCACTGCCTGGCTCTGGGATTCATGAGAGGTTGGGAAGGGGCTTTTCCGGCTACCCCCAACCCCAAATGACTAGACCCTGGCTTTCCCCAGATATGTCAGATCAACCTGGAAGGAAAGACTTTCTACTCCAAGAAGGACAAACCCCTTTGCAAGAGCCATGCCTTCTCCCATGTGTGAGCCCTTCCAGCCCACTGCTGCCTCTCCATGCCCAGCTGAAGGGGTCACTGTTTCTGGAGTCATCCCACCAGATTTCTGGGTAGGGTTGGCAAAGGTCACCCCAACCCTGACCCCTGGCCTGAGCCTGGGGTTCCCTGGGCCCTGCCTCACCCCCTTTATCTCCCTCACTCCCTCCACCACCACTGCACACGGTGCTGGCCACACCGGCCCTGTTCACATCCAGTGCCACAATAAACCTGTATCCAGTTGTGTGCTGTGTGCGTTTCCTCCCTATGCATGAGGAATGGTCTATTTGAGGCACATATCAGGGTAGAGATTAAGCTGGTTTTCTTAGGGCTAACCATCCTAGTGGTCCTTGTGATGGGGACAAGGAGGCTGGTCAGCTGGAAGAGAGGAAGGGTGATTCCATGTGCTAGGCCAAGGTACCCACAAAGGCAGGGGGGGCGGGATCCTGGTCCAGCCTGGTGTGGAGGTCAGAGAAGAGTTAAAAGGGAGGCTCACTTCTGCCTGGTACCTTGACACCTGGAGACTCTGGTGTTGGCCTTACCTATGTGGGGGCTCTTGCTTCTTATTAGGATGCCCTCCTCCACCCTAGGGGGATTGTCATCGCTCCGGTCCTAACCCTGGACTGGAAAGGGACTGGAGAGAGGGCCCAAACTAGGCCAGGATAATGTAGCATATCCATGACCACCTGTCCTTCAGGCTCCTTGGCATGAACATCTGAAGTTGTTGGTGTTCTCAAAAACTTGGCCCCTCCCCTTTAAGAGTAGAGAAGGGTCTGTTCTCTGGAGGACCCTGGGCAATGATTACAGGGCTTCCTGTGTTACTTTCATGATGTCTTGTCAGTGCCTGGTACATAGTGGAAGGCCAAAAAATGTTTGTTGAGAGACTGAATGAGGTGCCTATGAAACATTTAGGAAACATTCAGGGAGCAGCTGAAGATTCAAGTCAGAATTCACCTTGGATTCAATTCTGGAATGAGTTTGGGACAGGTCTGGGGCAGTCATCACAGATGCTTCTAATTGATGCCTATGGATGGCTGGGAGCTGGACCCAGGCAGGTCTACCAAGAGAAAAGCAGGAGGGATATGGTTTTCTTTCAACATAGACATCCGTAGCATATTAAACAGTATCTCCCACTTCCACAGTGACATGTATTCTCCACCGTTTCTCTTGAACCATGAAGCCCTCAGTCCACACTTGGTTTCCTTGGATACAAGCGAGTAAGATCACAGGGGTGGATGGTGAGTGCTGCTGGGAGTCCTCTGGGGAGAGGCTTCTCCCAGGCAGCCACCCTCAGCCTCAACCCAGGGCTGCCACGTGGTAATGCCGAGCTGTGGCCAGATCTGCCAGTTTATTAACAGCATCCAGAGATTCAGACCTTTATGTGAAATCTGGTTTTTTAATGTTGGCAACTAAGGTTCCTTCTTAAAATCCTATTTAAAAAAATAATAAATGTGGGCCAAATGCAGTGTGAGGTCAGCCTGGGCCCCAACATAGATAAGAGATAGAGCCCAGGAAGCACCAGCATCACAGCTCTGGGCAGAGGAAGCAGGAGCCGCCAAAGACAAGAGCTGTGGGCCTGTAGGCCTGGTGGCTCTGGTGGGGTAGCTGGGGCTGGGCAAGAGTGTTTCCAGAAACTGCCAACAGTGTCAAGCAGGCAGATAAGGCCAGGCGTCCAGAGGCAGTCCAGAGGCATTTCGCAACAAGGTAACATTTAGCCAGATCAGTTTAGCTGAGAGCTGGGCCACTGCCTGGGTTAGAGGAACAAGGGGGAGGGGGGAGGATGTAGAAGGAGAGTGCAAACAAGAGAGTGCAGACAGCTCTCTTAGAAGGCTGGGCTGTGGTGGCCAGGAGGACCACTCGCAGCCACTCACTCAGCTAAGTGCCAAGAGGGGTGGAGGGAGGACGCTGGGAAGGTGTCTGCCAAGGGAAGGTGGGAGAATGAAAGGGGAAAGTGAAGAGCAGAGAGCTGGGGACTGAACCTCAGAGAGGGCTCACCTAGATGGAAGGAAGTAAAAACGAGCATGGAGTACCTATTCTGAATGGTCACCTCTGCCAGCACCCACAGAGCTATCACTTGATTTCATCTAATCCTCACAATGCACTTAAGAGAAATCTCATTAATGGCGTGTTTCAGATAAGGGACCAGAGGCTCTAGAGAGGGAAAGTGGCCTGTCCAGAGCCACCAGCCAGAATGGCCCAGGTCTGCAGTGCCAAGGATCAAAGGGTCTGCTCCTCACTGCACCTCAGGCTGTCCCCACCACAGGACTGCAGGGATCATGGTGTTCCAAAGCTGGATGCAGGCTGTGAGGCTGGGGGGATGGTGACTGGGAAATGTCCTGGTGTCAGGCAGGGGGACCATTAGCACCCTTGGAGAGTTCAGTCTCCCCAGCTGAGGGGGCAGAGCCCATGGCAGGGGTCTGAGTGGGCAACTGGAAAGACAGCCAGCAAGAGAGAGGCTTTTTCCAACTCAGAGAGGCTGGAGCTCATTTGAAGTCAGCAGGAAGAGGCAGTGGAGGGCAAGCAACTATTTCACCAGGGTACAGAGAACAGAGGCAGGAACTGATGATTCTGGTGCTGCCTCTTCAGTGCTGTGTGGCCCTGGAACACACAAAATGCACACAACCCTGCAGACCCCTCCATGTGGCCATGCTACGGGAAGGGAGCTGAGGCCGTGGGCTTAGGGGCGAGCCCCACGGCACAAAGGGAGCAGCAGCCACACTGAGTCCAAAGCCAACCCTGAGAGTGGAGGTGGGGCTCCTCCCCAATTGGTGGGGGGCTAGAGTTCCAGGGGTGCTGAGGTGACAAGCAGAAGCTTGCTGGGAGCCTGAGGAGAACTTGGGAGGTGGGGGCATTGTGCATTGGGGGAGCCTGCAGTGGGGTCACTACAGTGCTCAGGGAGGGCACCAGGACTAGCCTGGGTGCCAATCAAAGCCTGAGGGACTAGAAGGTCAACTCACCTTCTTGCCACTGACAAAAGCGACCATTACTTGGGGACTGAGTAGATCAGGAAGGACTCTTTCAACTGCAATTCGAACTCGTTTCATTAGAAACGGAGAATTTATCTCTTTTTAACTGAAAAGGTTAATGGCTTCAGATTGGTGGGATCTGGTACCTTGGGTGTTATCAGGAGTTTCTGTTCATCTCTGCGCAGCTTTTCTCAGTGCTGGCTTTTTCTCAGGAGGCTCTCCCCATCATTGGCAAAGACACCCCTCTGCCAGCTCCAGGCCCACATCCTGCCAGCTCAGCAGCCCCAGTGGAGCCTTTCTTAATGATTCCAGCAAAACTCCTGGGGGGCTGGTGCCCATTGGACTGATTTGGATCACGTGTCCATCCCTGAAGCGGTCACTGGGTCTGACCCACCGTCCTGGATTATATACTCCCCTATGGAGCCTATAGTGGAAAAATCAGCCAGAAGAACAGGAGGGATTGTGGTAGAGACTGACTGTTCAATGAGGTGACTGCTGCTGGGCCCTCAGGCTGGAACCAGCTAGATCAGGGCCAGAGCAGAGGTCACTTCCCATAAGTCCCCTCAGAGACTGATCAACGTCTCCCCTATGCTTCACTTTGTGCTTATTCCTGGAATAGGCCGTTGCCTACAAGCAAGCATTTTCCTTTTATCTGGGGAGGGTCACACCCTAACATCCCCATCCATCCTGCCCTTTCCTATATAAATAACCCCTTAGTGTCTGCCACTCGGCACACAGGGTAGCCACCTCATCTTGCCGCCGCCCAAGATGCATCTCATCTGTAAGTTCCCTTAATAAACTCTTGATATAATGTAGAGTTGTCAGCCTTTTTCTTTAGTCTCTCAGCCTTAAGGGATTTTATGTAACAAGGATGCCTGACCATGGATGCTACTACACTGGATACACTTCCTCCTTGTCCAGGACACCTACTCCCTGACTCCTGTCCTACACCCTCTAGTTGGCTATAGCCTGGGGAACTACATCTGACTACATTCCAGGCCAGGCTAGCTGCTACGTGTTGAAGGGGAAGTGAGGAGGGTATGTGGTGTGCTGTAGTGACGTGGGTTCCCTTGCAGACTTTATCACTCAACAGCTGTGTGCCTCAGGCTGAGGCCCAACATCCCTCTACCTACTTGTCCCAGGTTCCTTTAGCCCTGCTGTGGGGTCTCCTCCCTCCCCCAAATCCTCTGACCTTGTTCCAAGTATGGGCTGAGGAGAAACTGCCAGGGCCAGGGGTCCATGGGCATATTGGGCACAGAGTTTCCCAGGCAGGGGTCTGGGAAAATGTTTTGAATTTTAAGAGGGCTGTCCTTCTCTAAAGTGCTGGGAACTGCTGCTGGAAATCAATACACACACTACTTACTCTCTTATTTGTCTTGGCCAACTCAGAACTCAGATGCTACTTCCAGAAGGAAGTCTACTCTGGGAGGCTTGAGGCTTAGGGACAAGGCAAAGGATTTCCTTGGCTGGTTCTGAGAGGGCCCAGGAGGCAGCTGGTAGGGAGGGGGGCTCAGCCTAGGGGTGGGGCAGAGGTGGTGGAAGAGGATGGCAATGCTGGGGTAATGATGTGACTGGGGCTGGGAATGGTCAAGGAGGCAGGGATGGAGGGGTGTGTTTGGGAACTGGGATCAGAATGGGAACAGGGTAGACTGGACTGAGAAGGGTGCAGCTAGGGATGGAGTTTCATGAATTGGTGGGGGGGGGGAGGGTGCATGTTAAGCATGGAGTTGGGAATGAGGCTGGAGCTGCTGGGATGGGAAAGAAATGCGGCTGAATTTGGGATTGGGATGCAGATGGCAATGGACAGTGACCCTGATGGACTAGTAATGGGCCTTTCAGAGGTGGGGATGGGCGGCAGATGGGGGTGTGTGCTTTGTGGCTTGGGGCTGGGGCGGGTAGGGATGGACCAGGATGGGGATGAAGCCCGGCGGATAGAGATAAATTAAGCAAGGAATGGGGCTGGGCCGGATTGAAGTGAAGTGGATTTGGGATTGGACTGGGAGCTGATAAGAAGAATGAAACTGAGTTGGTGAGGTTGGGGATGGGGCTGGGTTTGGGGTTGAGGAAGAGGGTGAGCAGCTAGGCTGGGGCCACGGTAGGTGAGGGTTTGGGACGCGGGTGGGACAGGCCTTGAGAGCCGAGGGACAGATCTACGCGGGCGAAAGGGCGCTGGCTGAGGGGCGCAGGGCGCCCGAGGCAGGCCGGGAAGGGGGTGCGGACCTCCCCCTGGGCCGGGCTGGGGCGGCGCTAGGACCGAGGCGGAGGGACGAGCCGGGCGGAGCCAGCGCCCCCCGCCCCCCGCCGGCCGGCTCCCTTCCCCCGGCCGCTGGCTCTCTCCGCTCGCAGCGCTGCAGAGGCTCCGAGGCGGCGACGGCAGTGACTCCCTCCACCCCTCCCTCCTCCTCTGTCTGTCCGTCTGTGCATCTGTCGTTCGGCCTCAGTCCGCCCCGCAGCATGGCCGGCGTCAGCTTCAGCGGCCACCGCCTGGAGCTGCTGGCGGCGTACGAGGAGGTGATTCGGGAGGAGAGCGCAGCCGACTGGTGAGCCCCCCGCCCCCGCCCCGGCCCCTTTGTCCCCGTGCCGCTGCGCCTTTGTTTCCATCTGCCCGCCACTCGGCTGCGGGGAAGGTGGGGGCGACCCCGAAATGGTGCAGCGGCCCGGGAAGACCGAAAGGGGCTGCCTTTGTGCGCGCCGGGGGAGGGGTCGGGTGGTCCCTACTGGGCGCAGCCGGCCCCGAGCGCCCGAGGCCGCCCCCTAAGCGATGTGGGAGAGGTGGCCGGACGCGGGCCGGAGAGACGCAGGGTCCGGACGTGTGGCCCGGGCTCGTGGCCCTACAGGAGCCCATCCCCCGGCCCGGGCCCGGGGGACAGGTGTGCACAGGCCGGCCAAGGGCACCTTCGCTACCTTCGAGCGGGCACCGACCGGGCGGGGACGGGGCGGGGAGCCAGCTCAGCCTGCCCGGCCCAGCCCGGACTGATGGCCGCAGCACAAAGGAACGCTGGGGCGGGGGAGGAGCAGAGAGGGCTAGGGGCCGGTGCCCCGCCCACCAGGGGGGGGGGACTCTCGGAGTTGGGGTGTGATGGAAAGATATTCATTGCCACATGGCAACAGCCCGGTGACTCCTGTTCTTCTCCGGGGCCGCGGAGATTTCAGGGACTGGGCAGCTGGACTGGGAGATGCCAAGGGGGCCGAACTGCCTGCCTAGAGGACCATCTGGGAACCCTGGGAGGAAGCCCTCAGGCGCACAAGCCTGGAGGGAGCCCCCAGGAAGGGATGAGGAGCTGAGCAGATCTTCTGAACCCTTGGCCCCATCGCCAGTGCAAGGGGCTCTCAGCTCCCTGGTGGGGGAGGAGCTGGAGTGCCCTCTTTCCCTTCCACAGCTATTGTCTCCCCTTGAGCTGGGAGAGGCAGACCACCTGCTCTGGGGCTGAACTCCTCAGGGTGGCGAGAAAGCCAAGGGGTTCCACACTGCCCCATTCAGGAATCACTCACCCCCCAAATACTCATCTCTTGGGTGAGGTGCTTATTCTATTCTCAGATCTCTACTCCTGCTGGCAGGTAGGATACCAAGGCACAGAGTGAGGCAGGCCCGAGGGACCTCACTTGGCTGGCCTTACCCAAGTAGGGAGGGCATTCCGGTAGGAATACTGACCTGAGGGCTGGAGGAGGGGACCAATGGCCAGGCGTCCATGCCACAATACTGCAGCACTGGCGGGTAGCCAGGCCTGCCTGGAGAGATGGACTCGGGAGACAAGCTCCCATGTTCCGCAGGTCAGTCATAGGAGAGGCCAGCATAGGCTAAGTGGGTAGACGGCCAGCCCGTTGTCCCAGCCCTGCTCCTGGGGGCTGAGATCATGGGAGGAGTTCAGGGCAAGTGGCCAGCTTGGCCTGGTGGAGGAGGTGGCCTTGGGATATTATGGGCCCTGCCTGGGGAGGGGCGTGGTCCATCTCAGAATGCCCCCCTCGCCTTCAGTCTAGGGATACTGTCTACCACCATATCATTACCCCTAACTTCCCAAAAGCAGAACTCTGGAGGCCAGTGCAGGACCACACAACCACTGCTGGCCCACCTCCTGCTCAGTAGAGCCCTGGGCTCCCATCACCGAGCAGTATCCATGTGGCCAAAACTAGTTATTCATCACTGGCTTGCGTCACTTCCCATCTGGGTTTTGTGTGGGACACACAGATGCACACATGTACCCTTGCATGCGCACACATTTGTTCACTCCCAAGGGCCTAGATAGCATTTTGTAAAAAGGGGTGAAGATGTCATCCTACAGTGGGGGGCATGAATGCCCCCAGCTGCCAGCATTGAGCTAGGGTTACAGTGGGGTCTCAGAACTCAGGAGCAGACCCTGTACTCAGAGGCCAGAGGAAGGTGTCTTGGATAAAATTGCTGCCTGGGTAAAGAGGGCTTGTCATTATTCTCCCTTACCTTGCCTCTGAGTGGTGAGGGTGGTGGGAAAGCTCACTTCTTTTGAAATGGACCACTGCCCAGTCACGAGGACAGGGGACCCAGGAAAAGCCAGTGTTGCCCTGGATGTGACATGACTCGGTGTGACCACACAAGAATTCATTCCTCTCTGGTCCTCTTGAAAATAAGAAGAGGGGCCCCTGGCTAGTGTGGCTTAGTTGGTTGAATGTCTTCCCATGCACCGATTCCCCGTTGGGGTACATGCCCCGTTGCAGGTGCCATCTCCAGTAGGGGGCGTGCAGGAGGCAGCTGATCAATGGTCCACTCTCTCATCAATGTTTCTCTCCCTCTCCCTTCCTCTGTCTCTCAAATCAATAAAAACTTTAAAAATAAGAATAAGAAGAAACAAAAGAAAAGAAGAAGAGGGCATTGGGCTCAACTATACCTGGGACATCCAGGGCTCTTCCATCTCTAACATCTGAGAGTGCGATTGTCATGAGGGCTCTTCCTGCCCTCAGCCTCTCTCCTCAGCTGACCCCAGCATCTCCTTGGAGCTGCCATATTCCAGCTCCTACCTCATTCCAGTTTCTCTGGCCCAGATGGTTTCTCAGAGTTTGTGTCAATATTACAAATACCTACTGGTGCAATTGTGTGCTGGATCCTGAACCCAGAGAGTGAAGTGTGTTGGCTGACTGAGTCAGATATCCGCCTTCACGAAGCTTAGGTTCAAGGCAATGTCTGTCACCAGGGGTTGGAGCTGGTGACATATGTAGAGTCCCAGTTACCCACTCCTGTGCTGTCCAGGCCTAGGCTGCCTCTGATGTATTTGCGAAGCACTGGTTTAGTGAGATCCTGGGTGGGCTCAGATGCCTCTTCCCTTCCCTGCTGGGATGTGGTAAGTGGTATGGGGAGGCGCACAGCTTCTTGGAGATCTGGCATAAGGACCCTGAGGGATTTCTGCCAAGGGTGGGTGTGGGGTGGAGAAACAGGCCTAGCTTTTCTGCAAAGGGAACCACATACACAAAGTCTCAAGAGTCGGAAATACTCAAAACTGTGTTCGGCATCAGGGAGCCATCCAGGTTAACCCAAGTGTGTGGTGTGGATACAGAAGTCCAGCTGGAAAGGCTGGTGGGTAGAGCTCAGGACCGAAGGCCTGTTGAAGTCTTTGCAGTTAGCTATGGTTTCTGCCTGGTCAGGGCTGTGGCGGGAGTCAGAAAGATGCCGGGAAGTAGGTTGGCAAGGATTGAGGATGGAAAGGGCAGGGCAGGCGTTCCTGGGAGTAGCAAGGGCCCGCAGAGCCTTCAAGAGGCTGAGATTCATCCCTGGGAAGTGTGCTGCCTAAGGCAGTGTCTGGGAACCAGGGTCTCAGAGTTCTGCCTCAGTTTCTCATCTGTGGAATTGGGAAGGACAGATCCTGCTTCTCTGAGGGCTCTTTGTTCCCGGTGGTGGGTTAGGGCAGCCGGACAGGTGGTGGGACAGCTGTTCTGGGAAGCAGCTGCCAGCAATGGGGCCCGGGCAACAGTTGGACCAAGAGCTCCCCGCCTCATAACCCACCTGTGTCCCTTTCATGAGGGAGGGATCCTGGGAATTGGTGTGTGTGTGTTTCCTTAGCTGTGACTTGTGCTGACCTCATGGGGCTAGGCCAGGCCCTTCTTTTTGTTCTCCTGCTTCCTCCCTCTCTCCCTTCTTTTTCTTTCCCTTTCCTTCCTCTCTCCTTCATTTCCTCTTTATCCCTTTCTTTTTGTCTTCTCTTTCTTCCCTGTCTCCCTGTTTTTCCCACTGACTCTCCCTTTCTCTTGTCCGGATCCCTTGTGCTCCCACCACCCCTCCTAGTCTTGGCAATAGGGAAATGGGGAAGGGACTGAGTTCTCTGGAGCCTCTGGAATAAGGCCCTCCTTCTTTGCCCCAGGCCTGTTCTCCCAAAGGGGGTCCTCAGGAGCAGACATCTCTCTGCCTTCCCTTCTGTGAAATGGATGTTGTGCCACTGCCACTTGGGGCAAAAAAGCTAGGAAGGAGGAAAAAAGCTAGGAAGGAGGAAAAAAGCTAGGAAGGCTGCTAAGTCAGCTTTCTGGTGAAGCTAAGGCTAAAGAAAGGCTGGCAGTCCCAGGAGGCCAGGGCCTCAGCTGCGGCAGAGGTGCCTAGGGGCTGGAAGACCAGGAGAGTAAAATCACCCAGGGGCCACAGTCTGGGCAAGAGTGACCTGCGTTACCTCATCCACATTTCAGTGAGACATAGATTAAGGCTGAGGGTGTGTCCCTGGGGTCCTTTGTGTTCAGGAGACTGCAGTTTGAGTGGGCCAGTCATGTGCCAGTCGCTGGGTTGCCATGGTTACCAGGGGATGCCCTGATCAGAGTGAGCACCAGGTTCTTTCTCCTCCCCTTCCCCTGCTGTGAGGGGAGGGGCGATGGGTACCAAGACACACGCCTGGCAACAGCCAATGGGGGATGAGGAGCATAGTAGCCAGGGAACAGTAACCAAGGAACCATCGCCTTGGAATCTCTAAGTCACACCCGCTTGCTGAGTTGTAGGCTGCCAGGACCAGAGCTCCCAGGACGTGACACATGGACAGTGATTTCTACCCGACCCCCATTGTTTATTCCCCACCTAACCCAGGCGCCCCTCTACCAGGTCTCGGGGCTTCCCCGATCCAGAAATGGTTCCTAGCCCTATTGTCAGGCAGTGAGTGCTGGGGCAGAACCCCCACTCCTGTCCTGCCCCCTCTGTGTCCCTCCTCCTCCTCCTCCCTAGAGCTGTCCCCACCCAAAATTGGCAGCCTGAGCCTTGACAGTTCTAAGAAGCACCACTCCCTCTCCCCAGGGCTCTGTACACATATGAGGATGGCTCAGATGACCTCAAGCTTGCAGCATCAGGAGGTAAGAATTCCAGCCATTCCTTTGCCTTCTTCTCTCAGCCCTTCCTCCCCGCTCCTCTGGTTTTCTTCCCCATCCGCTTGTCTGTAGGTCACCTGGCTCCTGGTCACCTCCTTGCCTGCATCCAGCAGACCCACACTTGTCTGGCAGGTGTCCTTCCTGATCATCCCTAAGCTCCCTAGGGTGGGAGGGAGGTAGCCTTGTTTCCTATTTGATAATGAGAAGACAGCCTCAGAAGGAAGAGTCACACAGCCCAAAGTCACACCACTCTGGGGAGGGGACCTGTAGGGATGGCCCAGATCTCCCTCACTTTCTCTAGAGCCCCAAGGCTTTCTTTTGCCTCACTGGGCATGAGTATGTCATGAGGATGTGTGAAGAACAAGCATTTCCTCAGTCCTACCCCCAAATCAGGCCCCGAGGATTCAAAGGCAAAGCTGGTGCCTGCCTGCCACTTTCTCTCACACCAACACAGAACTTAGGACCTCAGGTCTTGGGGGGAAGGGTGGGGGAGGGGCAGTGCCTGCAGAGCCCACAAATGGAGTCTTTCCTTTGGGTTCCAGGCCCTCTGTGGGGTAAGGGTTAGGAGATGGGAGTCCTGATGCCTCCTAATTCCTCCAGACGGGGGCTTGCAGGAACTCTCAGGCCACTTTGAAAACCAGAAGGTGATGTACGGCTTCTGCAGCGTCAAGGACTCCCAGGCTGCGCTGCCAAAATACGTGCTCATCAACTGGGTATGCAGCTGTGGGCTGGGAAGGGAGCTGAGACCCAGAACAGTTACCCTTCACCCTCTGACACCTCTGGAGAGAACCCCCACTATTCCCCTGGGAAGAGAGCCCAGGCCCTTCTTATCCTTTCTTGTCCTTTCTCAACCCCCTCTTTGTTGGGTACTTTGCAGGTTGGTGAAGATGTGCCTGATGCCCGAAAATGTGCTTGTGCCAGCCATGTGGCTAAGGTGGCTGAATTCTTCCAGGTGCGAGTGGGGGTGGGACCAGCCACCCAGGGTCTGTATGCTGATGGTGGTGATGGGAGGGATCCATACTGCCTGAACACACCTTCTTGCTGCAGGGTGTCGATGTGATTGTGAATGCCAGCAGCGTGGAAGACATAGATGCGGGTGCCATTGGGCAGCGGCTTTCCAACGGTCTGGCACGGCTCTCCAGCCCTGTGCTGCACCGGCTGCGGCTGCGTGAGGATGAAAATGCTGAGCCGGTGGTCAGTGTGCCTGAGGCCAGCTGGCCCTGCCCAGGGGTCTCCAACTCCCGCCCTCTCAGTCCTCAGCCTTTCTGGAAGGAACTCCAGGAGCACTCAGCCTGCTCTCGGAGCTCATACCAGGCCATTTGACTCTGCAGGGCACCACCTACCAGAAGACTGACGCAGCTGTGGAGATGAAGCGGATTAACCGTGAGCAGTTCTGGGAGCAGGCTAAGGTGTGGACCCCGACCCCAGCCTGCAGGCTGAGCTGACCTGACCCCATGGAGTAGCCTTGAGATTCTCTCCTCAAGTCTCCCATCAATAGTGTGTCCCATCCCGTGTGCTCCCTCCGCTGAAAGAGTGAGACTTATGTCCAGAGGACTCACGTTTTCTCAGAACCCATACCTCACCAGCCCTGGGTTAGGAATGGCCTGGTGGGACAGGGGGGCTCCCAGGCTCAGGGTCTACACTGCCTTGCATGGATGGTTGCAGAAGGAGGAAGAGCTGAGGAAGGAGGAGGAGCGGAAGAAGGCCCTGGATGAGAGACTCAGGTTTGAGCAAGAGCGGATGGAGCAGGAGCGGCAAGAGCAGGAGGAGCGGGAACGGCGCTACAGAGAGAGGGAACAGCAGATTGAAGAGCACAGGTGTGCCCAGCCCCGCCCTGCCACAGGCCCCACCCTGCCACAGGCAGGTCTATGTGGGCCCTCCGTAAGGGTACATGCCCATTTATGCTCACTTATCATTTCAGGAGGAAACAGCAGACTTTAGAAGCTGAGGAGGCCAAGAGGCGGTTAAATGAGCAGTCTATCTTTGTAAGTTCTTAACCAGGGCTTGCAGTCTCCTGGTCAGGGAAATGAGGGTGGTCCCTGTGCTCCTGGGCCTCTTGGGGAGATCAGTGGCTTGGAGACAGTGCTGGGTATTCTGGGTACTGCTCCACGGGGTGCCATGAAGTGTCAGGTCTGCCACTCAATCACGTGGGGTCTGGCCCCTGGCTCTGTAAAGCTTGGAGAAGCTTCTACTTTAAAAGAGGAAAATCTGTCTTGACCCAGACCCTCATTGACCAGGCTCCCTTGTCCCCTCCCAGCAAGGCCTGAGGGGCTCAGATGGACTAGACAGACTTTCTGCACTTAGGGCTGCAGACCTGGTCCCCACAACACTAGTGCTGAAGAGCCACACACATGAATCTGGCTGGTGCTCTGAGCATCTACTGCACTGTGTGTGTAGTGTCAGAGTAGCCTCTTGTTCCAGGGATGCTGTCTGAGCCTTCAAACATTGGGGTGTCCCATAGGGCCTGTGGATCGGCCCTTTGAAAAACCTCATGCTTTGAATTAAGGTCATTCAGTGGTGAGATACAGTTCAGGATGGAGGTGGGTGGTACTTGTCTGGATTGGGACTATGATGGGCAGATGTTGGGCCCTGGGGACCCAAAGGAGCTTCAGGGCCACATCCACAGGAGACTAGGAAGGAGGGGGCAGGATAACCTGCAGGCATTGGCATTCAGTGGCTATCATATGTTACCAATCCCACCAGCCTCTGGATGGGTGGAGATAATGTGTAGTTGGTAAGCTCCAGCCTCATTCATTCAATAAAACCTTGCCACCACCAGGTATTAAAAATATGGTGGTGAAGAAGATGAACAAGATGAAATGAACCCAAGATTTTATTTTCTTTTTTTAAAAATATATTTCATTGATTTTTTACAGAGAGGAAGGGAGAGAGATAGTTAGAAACATCGATGAGAGAAACATTGATTAGCTGCCTCCTGCACGCCCCCCACTGGGGATGTGCCCGCAACCCAGGTACATGCCCTTGACCGGAATCGAACCTGGGACCTTTCAGTCCGCAGGCTGACACTCTATCCACTGAGCCAAACCGGTTTCGGCCCAAGATTTTATTTTCAATTGTGTCAAAATACACATAACATGACATGTAACATCTTAGCCGTTTTCAAATATACAGTTTAGTGGCATTAAATACATTCATGTTGTACAAGCATCACTACAGTTTATCTCCAGAATTTTTTTCATCTTCCCATACTTAAACTCTGTACTCATTAAACACTAACTCCCCTTTCTCCCCTCCCCCTAGCCCCTAGCAATCTACTTTGTCTCTATGAATTTGACTTTTCTAGGTATCTCACATGAGTGGAATCTTACAGAATTCTTCCTTTGGTGACTGGCTTACTTCACTCAGTATAATTTGTTCAAGGTTCATCCATGTGTCAGAATGTCTTCTTCCTTTTTAAGGCTAATACTATTCCACTGTATCTATATAACACATCAGTTTGTCCATTCAGAGCAAGGGCTTTTTTGAAAAAGCTTCTTTTTATAGGAAATTTCACACACACAAAGTAGGAAGAATAGTATAGTGTACCCTCTGAGCTGATCACTTATCTTGCACTAATTATCAACATTTCAGGCAAAATCTTAAGGAACTTGCACCATTACTTTATAGTCCCATCTGACCCTTCATGTGTGGCTCATGCGATAGTGACAGTGGATGTTCTAATAGGTCAGTGTAGTGGCCTTACAAGTTCAGGTCCTCTAAGGAAGATCCCATGTGAGAAACTTTGGAATTTAGAACTATAAAATGCTTCCTCTCTTCTGATAAGACTTGCATTTCTTGTCTGAGTCCCCTTTATGCCTGGGCTGCCAGGGAGCTCCTGTATATCTGCAGATGCTCAGGCATAGCAGCATCTTTTTCCTACCCACAGCCCTAACTTGTTTCAGTGTTTTTCACATCGTTGGTAGGTGGTAAACCAACTCTGGTCTTTTTTTTTTTCTTTTTTCTAAATGAAGCAGAGGAACCTAGGGAGGTTATACTAGGCAGGGACAGAGTCTCTGAAAAAGCTGGTTGGATATCCATTATGGGAAGGCAAGGAGACTGACTGGAGCCCAGCGGGCTGAGGAGCAGGGGAATTTGGGAAGATAGAGCAAGGTCAGAGGAGTCTAGACTTCATTCTGGAAGACACAAAGTTGTTGCAGTGACAACCCTCTTGAGGGGGGACACTTTGAAGGGCATTCTCCTAATGCACCCGATAGGTTATGCATGTGCTCAAAAACAGGAGCCCAGTTCCTTTACCGCCGTACCCGCAGCTTTTTGTCCCCCCTCAGTCCCTCCTGCCCCATTTGCCACGGGAGCAGCAGGGGACACTATTAAGAGGCTTTGGTGTAGTGAATTCAACTGAGCAAACATGTGCCAACTCAACCTCATGCTGGCCACACACAGAGACTTGAGTTCTCATCCTATGTCACCCGCAAAGGGGAGGAGTCTTGACCCCAGAAACAGGAGATTTCTGACACAGTGTAACCTGTGGTGTGTGCTTAGAACACCTTGTGGGGACCCAAAGAAGGAAAGGACCTGAATGGGCCAGGGACCTCTTCCCCAGGAGGCAGTGCCCAAGCCGAGGCCAGAAGCAGGAACCGTTGGAGCTGGGGTGGGGGTTGGGCATTTGAAGAGAGAGAGGTTCATCTCCCATACCAAGTGGTAAATGGCATGCATGTTCCAGGGATGAAAACTATTATGTCATGCTGATAACTTTAGATCTACATCTCAGGGTGTGTGGGCAAGTCAGGGTAGAAGGGATCTGTTGGGGAGGTGACGGGTGAGGTCAGGCAGCAGGAGGGGAATGTGGGCCAAGTCAGGGGTGGAGGGAGGTTAATGAGGAAAACTCAGTCATGATGCTGAAATTCAGAGCGCTATTGGCTAGATACTGGGGTTAGGAGGTTTAAAAAAAGTTGGCTGCAAAGCAGGGAGTGCTCCTGGAAGACTGGGGATCTGGGGTGAAGGAGCAGGAGGAGCTGAGCTGGGTGCTAAGGCACCTGTCCAGGCTGGCTGGAGATGAGGTGGCTGAGGGCCTTGTGGATGGAGAGAAGGAGCTGTATGATGGTGGTAAAGGGAGCAGAGATGCCACCTGCAAGCCACTTCCTGCCAGATTATGGAGGAAACATGGGGCTATAAAAAGCAAGAGCTCCTAGTGGGGCTGCCCAGGACACTGTCCCTTTTTCCCCCAGGGTGACCGGAGGGATGAAGAGGAAGAGACCCAGATGAAGAAGTCAGAATCGGAGGTAGAGGTGAGAGTTGGGGGGGTCAGGGTAGCTGAGTCCAACAGGGACTGCCTCAGCCTGGCCAGCCTGATTCTGATCCTTTTCTTGTGCCCCCAGGAGGCAGCGGCCATTATTGCCCAGCGGCCTGACAACCCACGGGAGTTCTTCAAGCAGCAGGAACGAGTCGCATCAGCCTCTGTGGGCAGCTGCGATGTGCCCTCGCCCTTCAATCATAGACCAGGTAGTCCCCGGTCCCACCCCCACCTGACCCCCACTTGGGTTTTGGCCCTGAGCCTCTTTGACACTATGTTTTGGAAGAGAAGCCTTGCCCAAGGACCCTTGGAGAAGGCAAGGTGGTTCATCAAGCGTGCTCCTGCCCACTGCCTCCCAGGTGGCAGGACTGAGAAGGCTGGGGAGGTGATGGTCACTGTTGGGCTTTGGCTGAGCAGTGGGCAGTGCTAGAGGCCATCTAGGCAGCTCTGGCATGGGCTAAGGCATGCCCCCGGCCGTAGGGAGCGGCCCTGTTGGGGTGAAACCAGGTGCTGCCTGAGGGCTGTGGTGCATGAGGCAGCCCTGGAGCCTGCACCCAGGTTCCCTGTCAGGGTTCTCATTGTAGCTTCTGCCTCCCCAGAAGCACCCTTCTGCTCCCTGTCTGCTGGTCTGAGTGTTTGCCCCTGTGTGTGCTTGGCCTGTGCAGGGGGTCTCAGGGGTGGGGCAGGCTGTTCATGGCTGTGTGTTTTGCAGAGGCTGGCTGTGTTGGGCAGGCTCCTTGCTTTTTGTGGCTGGTGCTTAAGGCTGTAGCCCAGCTTGGCTGAATGTGCGCCCTGGCCAAAGGCAGCTTGGATATCCAGGGCCAGCTCTGGGGGTGGGTGAGGCCTTGGGGCGGGGGTGGGGGAGACTGACCCTCTCTTGTCCTCTGTCTCTCTCTCTGTCTGTCTTTCTCGGCAGGTCGTCCGTACTGCCCTTTCATAAAGGCATCGGACAGTGGGCCTTCCTCCTCCTCCTCTTCCTCCTCCTCCCCTCCACGGACTCCCTTTCCCTATATCACCTGTCACCGCACCCCAAACCTCTCTTCCTCCCTCCCATGTAGGTAGCAGCCCCAGGCCTCGGCAGGGGGGTAAGAAGGGCCCCACTTCCCAGCAGCACCCCTGCCCTTACTCCCCAGCCTGACCACTGATCTCTGGTGTTTGTCCCCAGAGCAGGTACTGCCTGCCTCTTTTCCCTAACCCTGAAGAGGCACTGACCCCCAGGGGCCTGGCTTACAGGGTCTGGAGTTGTGGTCTGGACCCTGGGGAGCCTGGGGAGCTCCCAGCCCCGACCCAGACTCCAGAGAAGAGATGCTGGCCAGGCCCTGAGGTGTACAATCCTGGTCCCACCTGGCTTCTTGGCCCTCATTAACCGTGGGGGTTTGTTCCACAGGCAGCCACCTGGACAGTCACCGGAGGATGGCACCTACCCCCATCCCCACCCGGAGCCCATCTGACTCCAGCACAGCCTCCACCCCTGTCTCTGAGCAGATCGAGCGGGCCCTGGATGAGGTCACATTCTCTCAGCCTCCTCCACCACCACCACCACCTCCACAAACCCAAGGTAAGTGAGGGGCCCTAGCTGTACTGGGCCTCTCACCAGCCGGTGCTGAAAATCCCAGGCGGCCATGGTAACAACTCCCCAGGCACCTGGGCCACCCATCATCCAAACTGTACTGCCCTAGAGGTGGCTGTGGCAGGGAGGAGCCCTGGTGTGGCAGTCAGATCTACCCTCTGAGTCTCAGTGTCTCTCCACGGAGTAGGACTCAGGCCTTCTTCCCAAGGCTGCTGAGTGGCTTGCAGACACTAGGTAAAGGGGCAGCAGGGCCCAGTGGGTGCTGGAGGGTACTCTGCATGGAGCTATTAATGGAGGCCTTATTTCCAGGAGGTCATCAGATTTTCAGTGCATGACAGGGTAGGTAGTGTGCCTGTCCATGGCCTTTGCTGGTGGAGCTGGCCACATCTGTCTCCTCCATTTGTTCTGTAACAGAGACCCAGGAGCCTGTCCCTGGCCTGGAGGGCGAAGGGACCAGCAAGGAGGCCAGAGCTGCAGCCCCTGAGGCCTGGGCTGGCCCCGTGGAGGAGTCCCCGCAGGCACGGGAGCCTCCCCAGGGGCAAGGCAGCCCCATAGAGGACTTTATGTTCATGGTGGCTCCTGAGCAGGCTGTCCTGGCTGCCCCTCTGGAGCCTGCCATAGCCAACACCACCACAGCTGACACCCTGGCAGCTGCTGCCATTGAAACCGATGACGTTGCTGCTGCTGACACCGTTGCCAACACTGTCGCCCCTGCCACTGCCAGCCTCATTGACCTATGGCCTGACAATGGGGATGGCGCCTCCGCACCCCAGGCTGAGCCTAGGGCTCTGACAGCGCCCTCAGGTGCCGAGGTCACTCTGGCGGAGGTGTCCCTGCTGGATGAGGGGGCTCAGGAGCCACTGCCACCAGCAGAAGTCTGTGCCAGTCTCCTCAATTTTGATGAGCTGCCTGAGCCACCAGCCACCTTCTGTGACCCAGAGGAGGAAGTAGAAGGGGAGCCCCTGGCTGCCCCCCAGGCCCCTACTCCACCCTCTGCTCTAGAGGAGCTGGATCAGGAGCCGGAACTGGAGCCCGAGCCGGAGCCCCACCTGCTGACCAATGGCGAGACCACCCAGAAGGAGGGGACTCAGGTAGGGCAGGGCAGCCTGGTGGTAGGGTTGGAAGTCAGGGCTTGAGAAGAGGGCTGACCCTGAGTGTTTTAGGCTTGCAGCAGTACCCCCTTTCTCTGTGACCCACATTATTAGGGGGAAGCTGTATTCCATTCCCCTTCCCTGGGCCAGCTCTGCATTTGTTCCTAAGTCAGGTGTCTGTTTTCTTGGCAACCGCCGGTGGAATCATTGGTTGCTGGAGAAACTGCCTCCGGCCTGGTAGGTCAGCCCTAGTCGTGCAGGGTGGGGCCACAGTAACCTAGTGCTTTCCTCTTTGCAGGCCAGTGAGGGGTACTTCAGCCAATCACAAGAGGAGGATTTCGCCCAATCAGAAGATCTGTGTGCAAAGGCTCCGCCTCCTGTGTTCTACAATAAGCCTCCAGGTAGTGCAGTGTGGGTATGGATGATGGGTCAGAATTAGGGTGGGGATGCTGGGTTTAAGTGCGGGCAGGCACAGTTCCCAAGGGGATACAGCCGCGGATCTGCTGGCCATTTCCTTAACTGCCCTTTTTTCCCAACACCATAGAAATTGACATCACCTGCTGGGATGCAGACCCAGTCCCGGAAGAGGAGGAGGGCTTCGAGGGCGGCGATTAGCAGTGGTGCCCACCCTCAGGCTGTCCTTGCCAAGACCACCCACCTGCGCTGGCCTCTGCCCAGATGGCCTGCCGCGCCTGTACTCGAAGACGCTCCGCCTGGCACCCACTCCAGATTCTGGCCCTGTCCGGGGACTTGGCTTGGCCGCTTCCCTGCCCACAGGGCCTGACTTTTACAGCTTTTCTTTCCTTTTTTAAAAAAAGTTGATAGGAGACTTGTACAGTTGACTCGTTTTCCTCCCGTTGGTAGTTGAGATGTTGTTGCAAATTCCACCCCCTCCCCACCCGGTCCAGATTGTAGCGCTTAGCCCTCCCTGCTCACTCAGCTGGCCAGGGTGGAGGCCTCACCCCGTTTGGGGCCTTGTGAGGGGGGAGCTCTGGTGGGAAAAGGTCCCCCACTTCTTTTCCTAGTTTTATGTTTCTTGGAAAAATATCACTTTGTATTCTTTGTCCAGGGCTTCAGATATTTTGCACGAATTTGAAAACATGGCAATAAATGGCTCGCGGGCTCTGGCTCCCTGGGACCCCCGCCCTGCCCGTCTCTTGACCTCTACCCACCTGGCCCTAAGGAAGTAGCAGGCCCAGCTGGGGCAGCTCAGCTTCCCAGCCCTTTCCTGCACCCTCCTGCTGGGCGGGTCCCAGGCTGGAGGCTGGAGGCCCATTCAGGTTAGGGCTATGGGTGGGGCCCAGGGCTTGGGTGGCCCCTCCCCACTCCCTTCTTTGCTTGGGTCCCTTTTTCACATTCAGTAACTGTTTTTTGGAAAGCACAAACTTCTGTAACGGGTCGTGCTCATGTCTGTTAATAAAGAAATCCAGATCCCTTTGGGCCTGCTGCTGGGCCGCCTGCCCTTGACCCCTTTTCCCAACTTTCCCTACCTCTAAGGCCACAGGGGCACCTAACCGTGATTTCATGGGCAGGGAAGATGTGGTCTGAGGCTCTTGGGGGAAGCAGGCTGACCTCAGGTTTAGTTCTGCATCCTCCAGCCACTTAGCTGAAAAGCGCACCCGGCTTTCCTCCTGCCAAGGCCCAGGCACACCTGGCCACCAGAACTTTGGACGCAAGCAGTGGGTGTCCCCTCCGCTTGTACCAAACCAGATCACACACCTTTATTATCCTCAAAATGTAACAAATGGGGTAAGAAATCCCTCCCACCCCCCGCAGTCCAAGGGAAGTATTTAAAAAGACTTGCAGTCAGGCCAGGAGTCTACCGTTGGGGCTCGGGTCGCCGGGCACCCCTTTATACGGCTGTAGTCCTCCCGAACAAGGGGATGGAGACCGGCAGGCGCCAAGCTCCGGGCTCCAGCGGCTCACGGCTGCTGAGCTCCGAGTCGGTCCAGCTGGGGAAGACCCGGCGGCCTCGGTCCGCCTGCAGGCAGAGTGCAGGACAGGGCGCCGCGGGCCGCGGGGCGCTAGGTAGGTGCAGCGCCGACGTGTAGCCTCGGTCCAGGAACAGTGGCTTATAACTAGGCGGCGGCTGCTCCTGTTTCTCTGCGCTGTCGCGGCGGCTCAGAAAGGGCGTGACGATCTTGCGGTAGAGGCCGCGGGTGTCGGTGAGCACCTCACTGTAGGGCGGCGGCGGCTCGGCCATCAGCACCGCCTCTTCATAGCACGGAGGCTTGGACATGTCCGATTCCGCTGTGGAGTGGGAAGCGGTCCGAAGGTGTGAGACCACCCGTCTCCAGCCTCCCGCAGAAACCTTAGCCAACGCCAGGCCCAGCCCGCGCCCTCCTAGGTTGGGGCAACCCGTCCAGTGAAGACCATGAGTCAGCCCGCGTCCGAGGCCCCGCCCATCCCGATCGCCTCCGGCGTAGGTCGGCACTTACCTTGGCGCGGGTAGCTCCAGGGCCGGGGCGGCACGGAGAGGTGCGGCGGCTGTGGGTGCGGCAGTGCGTGGTGGTGTGCGTGCGGATGCGCATGTGGCTGTGCTGGCCCGTGATGCAGCAGCGGGTGCACGTGCACGTGTTGGTGCGCGTGCGCCGGCGCTTCAAGGCGGCCGCGGTGCGGTGGTGGCGGAGGCGCGAGGCCCGGGGGGCTCCCGGCCAGGCTGCCCTCGAGCTCGAGGGGCTCCAACTCGAGGACGCGCAGGTTCTGCTCACGCAGTCGCTCCTCCTGGCGCCGTTTGAGGCGGCGGCGCAGGAAGCTGCAGAAGCAGCACAGTAGGACGATGAGCCCCCAGATAAGCCAGAAACCAGCGAAGCACGTTAGGAACGTGTAGGTGCCCTGGGACATAACCATGGCGGCGGCGCGGGCGGCGGGTCCTCGGCAGCTTCACTGGACACTGGGCTCCTCTACGTGGCCCCGGGCCCGCGCCACGCTCCCAGGAGCCGCCAGCGTCACTTGGGGACGTGCGGCCGGGGGCTGCCTGCGGCGAGGCTCAAGTCCTTCGCGCGCCGGCGGGGGGCAGCAGTATCGGTGCCCGCTCCTTCCCATGGTGCCGGCAAGCGAGCGGGCAGGCCTCACCCAGGGCCGCGCGGGACCTATGGGACAGACATAAGGCGCGGTGAAGGCGCGCTGCAGCCCCCGACGACTTCCCTGCCGGTGCCCTGTGCAGTCCCGGGGATGCCTCCTTTGCCGGAACCCCCACACTCCCGGGGGCTGTGACGTCACCGAGGAGGGTGACGTCACACCTCGAGGTTTCCCCGGTAGGGTTTTCCCGGGTCTGAGATTTGGCCGCTGCGGCTGAGCCGAGGGAACTCCAGGCAGGCCAGCAGGGGGCGCGCGAAGGCCAGACTCGGCCTTTGCGCAAGGGAAGATTCGCCACCCGTATCCCCTGGGCACCGCTTGGTTGCTTGGCGGCGGGGAAAGGGTGGCCCACCTAGAGCCACACAACCAACCACAGGCGCCTATCTTCAGCCCTATGCATATGTCTAGCAGCCCCAGGAGCTCTAGGTCTTGTACCCGCTCCCACCCCTGGCTGCCCAAAGCATGGAACACCCCAACCCGCACCACGACCTCCCCGATTGTCGCCGTTCTAGTAGCGGGAGCTCGGAGGCGGGTAGTTCCCGCTGCATCTGCCTTTGTCCGCGCCGAATACCCTCCCACCATGAGCTGTTCCCTCTTCCTTTCCTCTGTGCCTCCACCCGCCAGAACCCAGTTTCTTCACCTCCTACTCCTGCTTAGTCCCACTTGGACCTGCCCTTCTAGCTCCAGGACATTGGTTCGCTTCCCCTCAATTCCTTTCCCTTTCCGCAGAGGGGAGGAAAAGTCTTTAGTACCACCTGGTCCCGCATCACTCCAGATGGGCCCCTCTCCTCCCAACTCCTCTCCACAGCCAGGGTTGAGAGGGGAACCTTGCATCCTAAGAGGTATGTAGGAGGGGACCCTGACGGTAGAGTGACAGATGGCAGGCGACTGTTCATCACCCCCGCAGAACAGAAATGAGCCCTTCTTGAATGCCTTTTACCCAGGGGCTTTCATATACCACCCTTTGGGGTAACTGTAATTATTCCTATTTTAAAGACAAGGAAGGGGAAAGCAATTAGCTGTACAGATAGCAGGTGGCCGTGCTGTAATTTAAATCCAAGCCTGACTACAACACCCTAGCCTGGGGTGGAAGAGTGCTGCCTGAACTATGTTGTGAGACCTCTTCCAGAAGCCCCATGGACACCCCTATCCTCAACATGTCCAATGAACACATTCAGCTTTGGGGGCCAGGGTGGGCCTGGGCCCCAACCTGGGGGCTCCACATCAAGCCATCTCAGACTGGTCTGGCAGTAAGCTGGGGGGAAGCCAGGGCACAGGCCACCCCAAGAGGGCTCTCGTCAGACTAAACAGCTGCCTGTGCCATGTGCCACTTGGTGCCTGTGCCAGTCCCGTTATCCTGGGCCTGCATTCCAGAACAGACAATGGCAGGAACAATAGTTCCACCCACCCCCTCCACAACCCTGCCATGAGGCTGCCATGGCGACGCAGCCCTGATAAAAACACGATGCTGCCAGTCACTGGGAGTTAAATAAATCCGTTGTTCTCCTTTTCCAGAGCCCACAGGAATTTTCAGGAATGCTCTGAGGAAGTTGGTACTAACTAGGGGGCCCCTTGGCCTGCAGAGCAAGAACAGCTCTGGGTCAGAAAAGACACTTCTGGGGCTGGAGGTGATGTTTAGCTGAATTTAGAAATAGAAATAGTTACCAAGGCCTGTATACTGTGTGTCAGGCCTTGTTCTAGGCTCTTTTCATGCAGAATCTTATGTGATCTTCACCAGCACTTTCTCATGGGGGTGGGGGTCCATTTGATAGATGAGACCAGCTCAGACAAGGAAATGAACTTGTCTCTCAAGTCACAAAGCTAATAAGGGGGGAGCTAAGATTTAGCCCGAGTCTGAATCCAAAGTCTGTGTCAAAATACCTTCGCCTACATGACAACTGAAATGTACATGAAAAGCCTGGTGCGTGTGCACCTGTACATGAGGACTTGGCAACCACAGGGACACTGGCCAGCTTGTAGCCAAAATATGCCTTCTTGTTCCTTCCCATCAAGGCCCTGGCCCTTTTGGCCCTCAGCTCTCAGCTCAAGAGTGGGAAAAGGCTACATGGTGGAGGAGAAATTGATGGCAGCTCCAGGGCTAGCCAGGAAAAAAGGACAAAGACCCTGCCCTCAGGAGCCCAGTGCAGCTGGCTGGCACTAGAATAGACTGGGGCAGGCCACACCTAAGACCAGCTGAGTGCCATTGTGGCCCCTCAGCTAGGAGGCAGGAACCACGGCTGCATTTTAGGCCACTGTGTGTCCATGAGAGGAAGTCTTACAGCTGAGCTGACCCTCTGGCACCAATGCTCAGTTTTAGTGCGTGAGACCCTGCCTGAGGCCTGCCTCCTGCCCAGTATCTTCTCAGTCCATCTCATCTCACCCATAGTAGGTGCTCAATCCATCATCATCAGGACATTCTTGCAGGCCTTTCCAAATTCACTTCCTGACCAGGCCAAGCTGCTCCAAGGCTCCCGAAGCTGTCCCTTTGCTCCCTGGGCCTCTGTCATGCTTCCAGCAGACCCTGCTGTAGCCTCTTGCACACAGCCATTACCCTTTCCCAGCCTCTCCAGACTGTTCATACCAAACCCCTTCTGTGTCGGACTCTGGCTGTGCTAGGAGTAGTGCGTTCAGATGGACTCATCCTTAAGTTTGTCATTTTATGATTTGTTTTGTTTTCTCTTTCTCTTTTCTTACCTTTCTTGTCGGTTATCTGAACATTTTTAGGATTCCATCTTGATTTACTTGTAGAGTTTGTGAGCACATTGGATTGTACAATTTTCTGAGGCCACATGCTCACTGGCAGCACAGCAGGAGGTAAAAGAGAGACCCAGGGCAGTGAGTTCCTTAAACTCCATGTTGCCTTGGTGTCCTCCTCAATGACCCTGGTGAAGATGGAGCTAATTTGTGCAAAGGGCTTGGAGACGCTCAACAAATGTTAGTGCTTTTCAAGGCTCTGAGCTGGGGATGCAGAGATGTGAGTGTCCCCAAGGTGTTCCTGCCAAGGGCTGGATACCACAGGTCGTTCTCGCAGTTATCCTGAGAACTGTTAGCACTTTCCCCATTTGACAGACGAGAACATGCGGCTCAAAGAGATTAAATTACACCCAAAGTTACCTAGATGTCTCATTCTGGACCTACTCTAGCCCTGTAGGCTGAAGAACCCCAGCTCCCAACTTCAGACCCCAAAGATCTGCTACTGGGTCCTTTATCTCAGCAAAGGGCCCACCAGTTACTCTATCCACTAAATCCTGTTGTTCTTACCCTCAGTGTAGTGTGTCTTCACCTGTCCGCTTCCTTTGGTTCCCCTGCCACTGCCTTGCCAGGCTACCAGCATCTCTCACGTAGGCCCCTATTACCATGGTTGCCACCACTGTCTCTACTTCTGTGCTGTGTTCCTGCCCAGCCTACCCACTCTCCATATTGTCCATTTTCCCAGGGCACTCTCTGGCCTGAACCCTCCAACAACTCCCCACTGTCTCAGGAGACAGTCCGGCTCTTTAACACACTTAGATGGGAACCTCTCAAACTGGAGTAAGCAAGCATCAGAGCCACATGGAGGGCTTGTTAAAGCAGAGTACTGGGCTTCGCCCCCAGGTCTGGGATGGGGCCTAAGAATTTGCATTTCTAACAAATTCCCAGCAAGTGCTCGTGTTGCTGGTCCAGGGAGCACACTTTGAGAACCACTAACCTAGATCATGGCCTCTGAGATGAGCTCCTGCCAAAATCTCTTCAGCCTTACCTCTCAGGGCTCCATTCTGCACTGCCAGTGCTGGTGTTTCTGGTCCAGGGAGCACACTTTGAGAACCACTAACCTAGATCATGGCCTCTGAGATGAGCTCCTGCCAAAATCTCTTCAGCCTTACCTCTCAGGGCTCCATTCTGCACTGCCTACAGCTCTGCTTTCTCTCTCCAAGGGGCCTGTAATACATCCTCGCTGTTCTTGCCCCAACACTCACTACTCAGCTTCACGGCCTCACTTGTCACTTCCCTGGACAAGTCAGCCCTGAGCCACCTCACCCCCAGGCTGGATAAGAAGCCCTATGATATTACAGTATTCTATAGTGGCCTGTGTCCAACACCGAGGCTGTATCTGTCTTAATCACCTGGTACATAGTAGCTAAAAAACCACTTGCTGAAGGAGTGACTGGAGGTGTCCAGTTACCTATTTGGTCTTTTAGCTGTAGGGACAAGGAATATCTCAAGAGCTGGGTCTGCAACCAATTCATTCCTGGGGAATGTGAGCCATTCATCAAAATGTCACAGAGAAGCCATCACCCAGCTCTTGGTCCTTGCAGGTTGTTTTATAAGCAAGCTGAGGACCATATATCTATGTCCTAAGAATTTGCCAGGGTCTCTGGTGTGGGCAGAGGAAACCCCAGGCAGTTGGGGTTCTGGGTCATGAGGTTCCTTGCATGTGAGGCCAAAGGTACCAATCAAGTGAAGGGACAGGGACTCAGACCAGGGGACAGCGGGGAGAGGGAGCAGAGTGTGCGTGAGGATTGAGCATGGGGTGGAAGTGGGTGGCTGCAGGGGGTAGTGGCCGGTAGAAGAGGGTAAACAGGGTATAAAAGGTGATGGAAAGAGACCAGACTTTGGATGGTGAACACATAATATACAGATGATGTATTATAGAACTGTACACTGGAAACCTATATAATTTTATTAACTAATGTAACTCCAATAATTCAATAAAAAAGAAAATTAAAAATGCTTTATAGCAAAAAGAAAGAAAAAAGAAGAAAGTGGCTGCTAACCTGTCCTGCGTGCCCTTGCACATGCCAGGCTCACTGCTAGCCTCTTTATATTTGGTATCTCAGTGATACCCAGAAGGTGGCTGCTGCCATCCCCATTCTACAGACAAGAAGCTGGGGCTGCCTTAGGCCCACACTGTGAAGCCCAGGTGACTGCAAAGTACACTGTCCTGGCAAGAAGGGCATTTTAGGAAGGCACTGGTGACATTTTTACACTCCTCCCACACCAAGACAGATGAACTCAGGCCAGAGAGAAATGATGGGAATTGTCCCAGCTGCCAAAGTCAGCCAGGCATGGAGCTGACCACAACCTCCTTTCCAGCTAGGCCAAGGTACTAGCGTGGCACCAGTACCTGTGATCCAACCATAGTCCTGGGCTATGAACCCCAGGCTTGGGGAACTGCAAATAGGACAACAGAGATAGGAGCCCCAGGGGGCTTGTGGCCACAGAGGCCTTACTTAGGTCAGTATCTACTATACTCAGATCTGTCCCTCCAAGGGAGTTGAGTACAAATTGGGGGTGAAGGGGGGAATGAGGATGCGCTCTTCTGAGGGGCGGCCTGGTGTAACACACAGAGCACTGATGGGGGAGCCCTGAGTTCAAATCCTGCTTCTTCCCTGCCCTGCCCTACGCTGCCCTGCCCTGCGGGGTCTGTGTGACCGGATCCCAGCTATTCTCATGCCTGAGCTGAAGACTCTTCACCTGTAAGACAGGGATGATGAAACCTGCCTGGCAGCACAGTGGAGGAACACAACTGATGAGGGAGGTGAAAATGCTTCAAGACCAGAGTACATAGCTGCATGTGACAAACCAAATGCCAGCATCTTGCAGCTTCAAAAGGCTCATATGTGGAAGCCACACCATGGAGCTACATTGACACAAGCCTGGCATGGTCTGGCAAAAAGTGCCATCACTTTACTGTGGGCCAGAGGTCTCAGCTCGTGACTCACAGGCTGAACAAGGTTCATGGATGTGTTTTGCTGGTCCACAATCAATTTTAAAAAAAATATTTAGTTGGAGTTTTTACATGAAAGTCTGGATTTTTGCCTCATCTTGAAAATTGGACAATCTGGTCATACCTACTCCACATTCTCACATGGTGACGTTGACTGCAGCTGAGTAGCTCCTTGGCACTCCTCACCCTGGGACCTCAAGGCATTTGGGTCTCCAACCACTGAGATAGACTGAGCCAGCACTCCATAGGCCATTCTTTGCTAAATTCCTTCTCCAACAGCTGCTATGTGATCAGGCCAAAAACAAAGAACTAGAACCTCGGGAGTTTCCCAGGGTACTGAGGCAGACCTCACTGCTTGGTCGTCCCCAGAGAGAAAATGGAGGGAGGGTGGGTGGGAGCCAGCCTGGCAGTAGAACAGTCCTATAGAGCGTCTAAGGGAGCAAAAGCTGGCTATTTCTGGAAGAAGGAAAGGTGTACCAAGGCAGGAAAGACCGCTTTTGCTCACTGGAGGAATGTGAAAGAAGGTTAAGAATGTTCCTCTAGAAAGCGCCACAGTTCTTTGCTGCCTGGCTCACAAGAGATGTGTAGCACGCAGAGGGGCGACGCCAACAGAACCAGCCCTGGAAACCTAGCTCCACTCTGACTGGTTGTGTGACCTTGGGCAAGTCACTACCTCCCCGAGCCTCAGGCATCTTCAATGCCACAATGGGGTAATAAACTTACCTTGCACAACTGTTGTAAGGATTAGGAATAATGGATGCAGAGCCTCACCCCCGAGCAGAAAGAGAATGAAAGGGGCCTGTGAATAATTCCAAAGGCCTACTGTCTGTGGGAAGGAGACTTGGGCCTGACTCAGGGTACCACTCATCCATGGACATCTATGCCAACATCTCAAATGCTTGGGGTAATGGTCACTTCTGGTGCCCAGGACACCAGCCTGGATGGGAAGGGAAAGCCAGGGATGGCGGTTGTGGTTGAGGCCTGTGGTCAGTAGGGGATGGCATCTGCTGAGTCAGACCCAGGAGAGCTGGCTGGAGAGCATATCTCTCCCCAGTACACTGACACTGAGGGGAGGTTGGGAAGGGAGCCAGAGGTCATTTCCTCTGACTCTGCTGCCATTCTCCTTCCAGAGGAGCTCCCTGGGTCAGGGCATCTCCATGTGGCACTGGCCAGCCTGCGGCCAACCTGCATGCTACCCAGCACAGTTTGGGCTTTGTGCTCAGACAAGAAAGGGACACTTGTGATCCAGACAATGGGCTGGGGTGCTCCCTTCTGGCCGGGGTCAGCAAAGTCCTTTCCTCTGCCCCTGCACATGGGGCTCCCACCCCTCCCTGCAGATTGGTGGCTTGGAATGAGTAGTACAGACCCACCACCGGCCCAGCACATGCCCTGGCCACCAAGACGAGAGATCCGAGCTTCTTTCCTCTCCCCTAGTAAGGAACATCATCTATGGGGTACCCAGCTCGGGTTGGGCCATTTCAAAGGCAGGTGGTGGTAGTGGCGGTGGGGGTGGCGGGATCTGGATCCAGCTTCCATGCCTCTTCCTGCCAGGGTTCCCCTACCTTTGCCACCCCAGGAGCCCCGCTGCGACGAATGCAGCCACGTGGGAGCCAAATTTTGCTCCAAGGTGCGCTCACCTCCCCACCCCCACCCTCGACGGGTTGTGGAGGCAGGCACACCCAAACGGACCAGAGGGGCGAAGTCCCCGGCCCCAACAGTGAGAGGGGTAGTCCCCGCGTACCCTCTCCCACTGTGCCTGGGGGCAGAGGCCCCGCATGGGGTGGGGGAGGGCTGGGAGAGGGTGTCGCCGCCCCACAGTAGCGTTACCGAGGAGCGAAACCCCGTTGCTGTGACAACCGTTTCCAAGCGAACCAGTAGCTGCTCGCGCCCCGCTCCGGCTCCCTCGCTCACTGGCGCCCTCCCTCTCCTTCCCTCCCTCTCTGCAGTGGGGGCTGGGAGAGGGGCTGGCCGGGGCCGGGGTCCAAGGCGGCGACCCGGGCCCCGGAGCGGAGCCGTCCGCGGGAAGGGGGCTGGCCCCGGGAATGTCTTCCGTCCGCACTCCATGCCCACCGGCTCGCTGCCGCCGCCGCGGTACTCACGGGCCCAGGCATCCTCCTCGAGCTCGTCTTCCTGGCTCTGGGAGAGCGGCGCGGGCCCCGAGGACAGAGCCTCCGGCCGGGGGGAGGCGACAGCAGCCCCAGGAAGCTGACTGTGGCAGCGAAGGCGGCTCCGAGCGAGGGGCTGGAGCCGCGGGGCGCGCGCACGGACGCGTACACGGCGCGTCCTGAGCCCGGCGTGCGCGCACGCGGCCGCCAGCCGAGAGCCCCTGCCCCCCACACCTCGCAGCGGAGGAGACAGTCCCGAGAGCCAAAGGCGGAGGACCCTCACCCACTTGTCCAGCCGGGCTCCCCTGTCACAGGGAATGCGCTCGCCACGCCGCACACCTAGCAACAGGCTGTCTGGGCCTGGCATATGCAGACAAACCCAGTGCACACAATCAGCAGAGCACACGGAATGCTCAGCCAAGCAGCTGAGGTCTAGACACCACACACACACACACACACACACACACACACCTACCTCAGCTCGAAAACCCGACGCACGCCCAGCCCTGGCCATATACTGACAGGCACTTCACGCTTGCAGTGGGCAGGGGTTGGAGCAGGCAGGTACCCCAGTGTGCCACCAACCATGAATTCAGGGCCTCAAGGCCACTCCCACTGTGTCTCCAGCAAGCCTACATCACCACATGCCTACTTAGAAATAGCAGGAGGAGAACCTAGTGCCTGATCCATAGCGCTGGATTCCATGGTCCCTGCTCATCCCCCACCAACAGAATTGACCCCTAGTGAGGGCCTCACTGTTTAGGCTGAGCCAGAACCTGGCTGTTTATGACTCTTAGGTTCTCTGTTTGGGCGGAGGGGGGGGGGGGGGAGGGTGGTCATTGTATCCCAGGGATGTCATCATGGTGGACTTATTAACCCAAGTGCCCTACTCTCCGGATACACAGTGGGCAGGTTTCCAATCTGGTTATTCAGATTCCTTGGGTTTATGTCAGCAATGCAAACATGAACACGATTGTAACATCTTCCTTCTGGGAGTTGTGCCCTGATGAGAATTGGGTCTGCGACCAAGACCCTGGAGCCGCCCCAGTCTGGTTCTTCCTGTCAATCAGCCCACCCCCCCTTTCTTTAAAAAACAAAAACACTAACTTGCAACCAAAGACTCCCAACAGCCCCACCTGAGTCACACAGCTGTGTGTGTGCAGTGGGTGCAAACCCGGCCCCATCTAAACCACATGGACTGAGTGGAGAGTTTCCCAAAGGAAACTTGGGGTGCTTTTGTACATGCTGGGCAGGCACTCTTCCACTGCCTTCCAGATGAGACCCCATGTTAACGCTGCTTTCAAAGCCATACATGACTGTATCTCACTGACCTCAGCTCCAGTCACTCCCTTCTTCCACACTTCACCCACCCCACCTCATGTTTAGCATTCTTAAACCACTAGAGGCCCTGGACTATCCAGATACATCTGGTCCTGTGTGCTGGAGGGCACCAACTCTGACACCTTTGTGGCCAAATGGCCTTCCCTCCCTAAATGCCAGCCCTGCCAGCTCTTGAATGATCTCTGCCACCTGCTCACACTGGGTCCCACTGTTCCCATGTCTGCCTCCTTAACCAGACTGAGCTCCAAGCTGGCAGGGCCTTATCTTCGAGTCCCCAGCCCCCTCTCAGAGCAGGCATGCTTGGGAAGACTTGTTGGGAAGTGATTCCGAGTTTCCTCTACCAATGGTGCACTGTGAGCAGTAAGGTAAGCTGAACCCTAGCCAAGAAGTTTCCTGGATGCTTCCCTATCCCAAGGGGAAGGTTGGTGGGAGATCTGGACCCATTGCAGGTAGTGTGCCACAGGGTCCTTCCTGTCCATCTGGCACCCACTCACACCTGCTGAGGGCTAGGCTTCAGCCTCTGCATGCTGATACCTCCTAACTGCCCTTCCTCCCAGAGCCTGGAGCAGAGAGGAAAGTGTACCTTGGCCCCTAACCTCATGGGCAGGATCCAGCTTCACCTTCAGCTGCCTTCCTTTGCCCTGCAACAGCCACTCACCAGCTGGAAGAGCTTGGCAAGGCCCTTTCCTTACCCTGTTCCCCTCGAGTTAATAGAAGAGGTAGTTCACACTCCACTCACCATCAAGACCTGAGACAGTTCAGGAGGCCCCATCTTCTAAGTTGTTGCTTGGAGTTTTCTGACTGCCTGAGATAACTGTTAGCTTGGTACCCAGCATACACTCCCATGGCAGGCAAGACCTATTAGTGACCTAGGGGCTCAAGGGGAGGGGTGACTGGCTACTTCTCATAGCTGCCTTGTGACTCAATAAGTATCACACTCATCTTTCCATTTGGCCAAGTGACCAGGCTGGGACTTGAATCCAGAACCAACAGCAAAGCTCATGTGGTCTCTGTGGCAATGGGGTACCCAGCCCAGAGGCAATGAACAAAATCTTACAGTGGCACAGGGCATGGGTACGTGTGTGGCTGAGGTCACTGGGACTTTATCAAACAACAGATTTGTTAAAGACTGGGACACACTTTGCGGTTAACAGGCTGTTGCACCTCCCCGCTGTGGCACCCCCTCCCCCGCCCCCCACAAGTCATTGCACTTTGAATGCTACGGAATGGAATGCTCTCCTAATTTATCTGTCCCCAGCTGAATGTCTCCAGGCCTGGCTCAACTTCTTTCTTCAGAAGACCTTTCCTGATACCCACATGCCTCTGCTACAGCCTAATGCCCAGTATTGCCATTGTCTCATCTTTGCCTGGCCACATTCCCTACTTCAAGGGCAAAGCAGAGGGATGGCTCTACTGCATGTGCACTGGCCCTGGGCCAGGCACACAGCAAGTGTCCAGGTAAGACAGACTGGGCAGGTGTTTCTAACAGCAGCTCCACCTCACTCCCCAGGCTGTCCCAAATCCATGATTGAGGGCCAGGCCACCTTGGCCTTGGAGGGGATATTGCCAGCTGAGCCTGCCTCTCAAGATCAGGCAAAGCCAGACCCACACCTTGGTGAGGACCCAATTCCCTCAGGCCTCATCCCATTTAGGAAGCTAAGAAACCCAAAAGGTGAGCCCAAAGGCCACCAAGGCCTGAGTGTTTGGAGAGGCTGCCCCAAGGTCACCTGGGGAACTCCTGGCCCTTGCTAGAAAGGCAGCCCCCACCAGGCCCACCTCCAATCCCTTCCCTTTCCAGCAGATCCAGGGAAGAAGGAAGACCGGCTGAACACCAGGAACGAGAGGCAGGCAGGGGCAGCTGGCCAGCTTTGTGCTGATACTGTATTCACATAGAGACACATGGTGGCTTATATTGGACAAAATGAGCAATAAAAATTGGCTTTAAATATGGAAAAACCAGGGTCCTTTAATCCCATGCTATCCCAACACTGGGACCAGGATGGCTATCCAGTCTGGGAAGGGCTGGGTGGGGCCTGGCGTATAGGCACACAGCCTCAGCCTGCCCCCTTCACATACACACACACCTTGCGCGTGTGTGCACACGCACATGCGCGCACACGCGCGCGCACACACACACACACACACAAAGGGAGGGGTAGATTATTGCTGGGCACATGTCTATTGTTATGAGAGAAGTCTGGAATGTTTGAGGGTTGGCCAGGGACACCCCCTTTCCCCGCCTGGGATGGGGCATTTCTGCAAGAGGTGTCTTCAGGACAGGGCCCAGCATGAGGGACAAGGTGCCCTGGAGCTGGAAGGCAGAGGCACACCCATCTGGGACAGCCTGGGCAGTGGACTGATGGGTCCCAGAATCAGCCCAATCTCTGTTCATACTTTGGCACATGCCCCAGATCCAGCTCTGACAAGTGCTGAGAAGGGACAGCATTTGGGCCCGAGATGGTGGCCTGAGCCCAGGGCAACAGAGGCAGGCACGAGTCTCACTCGGAGGTCGCGGTGGTGAGCACAGTGCTGGGGGCTCAGGGGCCTGAGGAGCCTTGAGTTTCGCAGTGGCCCCTCTGCCAACTCCAGCGTGGGTCTTCAGAATGCTCTAGTCACTATATACATTCGTACAAATACATAAATACAGAAAGCCCCGAGCTCCACGGACAAGAGCTGAAGGGACGCACCTTTGTCCCAAGGACAGCCTAGGCCTTGCCAAACTCAGCCAGACTACGGGCTGAGGGGCAGAGAACACTGGGGACAGCTCCGGCTGTGTTCCCCAGGCCACAACTTGAGTGGACAATGGGGAGGACCACTGTGCAAAATTGTAAACAGCACTCGAAGTAGCTGCTACCGCCAACCGCCGGTCGGGGCCTCGGACTGGGGGCTAGAGGCGGGTGGGGAGCTCTTCTTCACTGTCGCTGCAGTTCCCACAGCAATCCTGGAGGGCGAAGACACGGAGGGAAAGAGGCAGAGCAAGCGCTGTTAGCCACCGGTGCCATCACTGAGTGGGCCATGCTCTGGGGAGGGGACATCCCACGAGGGGCCTGGAGCAGCAGCTCAGGCCACACATTGGTGCAGGGGCTGCCACCTACAGGCTGAAGTAAGGGGGACCAGGTGGAACCCAGGCTTTGCAGGGCAGGGCCCCATCCAGCCACTCTTCCCTGGGGCAGCTGAAGGCAGAGCTTGGGGAAACAGATGGCTAAGCAAGGCTAGCAGCTTGAAGGTGCTGGGGTGCAGGGAACAAAAGCAGTGGGGAGGGTAAGGTGGGGAGTGGGCACCGGACTTCTTTCTCCCACATCTCGCCTCTGCCATGGAAGGACTGCCCGTGGCTCCCCGAGGCCAGGCAGCGAAGCCAACCCACGGGGAGCCTACACTGCTCACCTCTGGAAAGAGAAAAGAGGCCGTGAGCCCAGCCAGAGGCGGGGGACGGGAGGGAATGAGGCCAGAGACCCTGGGCACCACTAGCATGGCTGGAGGAGGCCCACTCACAGCACATGCGGGCACTGGCCCGGCCTCCCACCCACCATCCCCTGGAGCAAGGCTGGGGCCCAGGGAGGACACTACTGGGGTTACCTGGCGACTGAAGAGTCTCTGCAGCAGTCCCTTCTTGGGGGGTGCAGGGGGTTGGCCCTTCCAGTCCAGGTCTGGGGGAACTGAGCCATCTAGCCCGAAGACATTCAGCTCCTGGAAGCACTCGGTCTCCACCATCTGCCACAGGACAGGCAGCTGTGAGAACTGCCCCCAGGGCCAAATTCTGGAGCCCCCCGCCCCCCTCTCCCCAGCTGGGCAGGTCCCACCTCATTCTGCCAGGGGATAGACACGCTGCCCGTAGCAAACTTCTGGTAGAAGTCCTGGTCTGCGGGTTCCAGCTCTACACCCTTAACTGTGGAGAACTGTTCGATGTCCAGGACGTCCTTGCAATAAATGGCCTGGGGCTGAGGGGACAAGGCAGTGGTCAGATAGAAGCACCACCCATGCATGGGTGGGCAGCTCAGCCCTGAGAACCACTCCAGTCTTAGCCTGGTTGTGCTCTATGGTTTGGAGTCAGAAACCAGCAACCCATGTACTTCTTAAGCATGGCATTCTCTTCCCTCTGAGCTCAGTTCCCCTCTGTAAATGGGATCATTCCCCATCCCTGACCAGTTGCTGGTAGCTGACCCACCACAGCCAGTAGCCTCCACAGTGCCGGGTGGAGCCATTAACAAGTGCCCCCTCCATCTGCACACAGCTCTCTGCGCGTGCAACTGGTGAGGTGAGCAGAAGCTGAATCTCAGCAGGCACCTTCAGCAGGGCCCATTGCTTAGGGGTCTGTGTCTTGGGATGTTCAATAGCTTGCTCCATCCCCTACTATTAAGGATATCAATTAAAACATCATCATATAAAATAGTGCAGCTACTTTGGAAAACAGTCTGGCAGTTCCTCAAAGGTTAAACAGCATTACCAGGTGAGCCAGCAATTCCATTCCTAGGTATACAGCCAAGAGAAAAAGAAACCTGTGTCCCCACAAAAACGTGTATGTGCATGTTCATGGCAGCATTATTCATGATAGCCAAAAAGTGGAAACAACCCTGATGTCTAGAAACAGATGAAGATAAACAAAATGTGGACTATTCATACACTGGAATATTGTTCAGTCATAGAAAAGAACTGAAATGTGCTATAATACTGATGAAGTTTAAAAACATGCAAAGGGAAAAAGAAAAGAAAAAAAAACATGCAAAGGGAAAGATGCCATTAACAAAGGACCACATAGTGTATAATTTCATTTATATAAAATGTCCAGATTAGGCAAATATAGGGTGTCCCCAAAAACTGTATATACACTTTGAATAGTTATTAATTCCAATGGGTTAAATCTGAAAAGAAAAAAAAAAATCAATTGAGCTATCAGGTATTAAGTATGTATACATTTTTTTAGCACACCCTGTCTATAGTGAAGCAAGATTAGTGGTTGCCAGGGGAAGGGGAGAATGGGGAATGACTGCTAATGGGTACGAGGTTTTTTTGGGGGGGGGGGATGAAAATGTTCTAAAATTGTGATGATGCTTGTATAATTCTGAATATGTTAAAAACCATTTAATTATATACTTTAAAATGAGTGGATTACACAGTATATGAATTAACTCCCAATAAAGCTGTTAAAAACAACATTGTTTTCACCTGCTGCTTCTAAAAAGCTAAAGTCCAAGGCACCGATTTTCTAACTTTAAAAAGAATGTATATATTTTTATTGATTTCAGAGAGGAAGGGAGAGGAAGAGAGAGATAGAAACATCAATGATGAGAGAGAATCATTGACTGGCTGCTTCCTGCATGCCCCACACTGCGGATCGAGCCCACAACCTGGGCATGTGCCCTGATCAGGAATCAAACCATGACCTCCTGCTTCATAGGTTGATGTTCAACCGCTGAGCCACACCGGCTGGGCTGATTTTCTAACTTAGAATAAAAGACTGGGAGCAGTGGGTGGTTTCAAGGTTAAATTAGACGATGTGCCTGGGAAGCAGGAGTGGCAGTGCAGCCTGGAGGCAGCTGCTGACGTCAGGCTCAGCCACCCCCAGCAATGCCCACATCATGGGGTGTCAGTGAGGCCTACATGACACAGTCCTTCAGAGGCAGCAGCCCACTAGTGGGTCCCTCACTTCCACTCATCTCCTCTATGGTCCACCCCGACACCTCACATTCCTGCCTCAATGTTCCCCAAAGGCTCCCATCACACTTAGAGGTAGATGCATCTGTCACACTAGCCCCTCATTGCTGTGTTAGTTCTTGAAGCTGGTCCCTGCCCCAGGACCTCATTGCCTGGCTCAGTCCTTTTCCCTGGAATGCTCACACTATAAATCTTGGCAGGGTTCTCTCCTTCACATATTTTAGGCTTCTGCTTAACTGTCAACTCCTCAGAGACCATCCTGTCTAAAAATACGCCCCCCACTTCCTTATCTTCTTTTTAGCCTGCTTCATTCTTTGCCGCTGCACCTCACATTACCTAAAATGTTTTCACTTACTGGTTTATACTGGTGTGTTCTCCCACTAGAACATGAAGGCAGGACTGGGTCCTGTTGACCTCATTATTTCCAAGATCTGGCACATCTGGGCACTCAAATATTTGTTGAATGAATAAACAATCATGCATCAACCTGGTCTGCCCATCACTTTCCTGCCTCCCCAGTGTTCCTGGTGAACACAGGACACAGGCCTCTCACACATGGGAGGGGAGTAAGCACGACCTAATTTTGGCCAATCAGAACCTTCCCTGTGACTTCAAACAGAGAAGCCTGAATTTAGTGGGAGGGCAGTCAACAGAATGAAGCAGAGCCAAGAGATAGAGTCCTGGCAACACAGCATAAAACCCTGATGTGGGCCCTACTCTGGGACTTTCTGGCCAAATGAACCAACAAACTCCATGTTGGGCATAAGTAAGTCTAGTTGGGGTTTTGCCACTTGGAGTCTGATAACTCAAGACTGTTCCTGCCTGCAGGATGCCTGACCCACTGAGATGTCAGCAAATGGGTGAGATTCTACAAGAGGGAGGGTTCTGTCCACAGATGGAAGGTGAGCACTGCCAGGTGTGGTGGGCACCAGGTGTTATGTCAACCCTAACAGCCCTCACCCCTGCTGTTAACAGCATCTTGGTTTTCCTTTGGGGAACTGGTCTCCTCCATTAGCAGTGCTTCAGGTAGGCATATGATCCGGTGTGGCCACTAAGAGGCCTCTGAGGAATCAAAGGCTATTAGCGTCAGCCTTAGGCCTTTTTTCCTCCCTTTTAGGACTTTTTAAATTATTGGGCAAGAGGTGCTCTTTATCTACTGGAGTGGTTGAGCTGGTAGGATGTGGGTTCAAACTGCTGAGTCCACAACTGCCATGCCCTGGGAGAGCTACCTGCGAGTAAAGACTGCACCTTGACCAGTTCACGGGGAGGGAGAGGAAGAGAGACAATTCCTACAACACAGTTGGAACCCAAGATGGGGCTTTGCATTTTTGTGAGCCCAGGGAATTATCTGTTTTGTTGGCTAAGCCATTTGAGTTAGGTTTTCTTACATTCAAATGGAGGGTATCCTGACTCCAAGAGCCGCCAGCCCCCACCCTGGCTTGGTCCTGCCTTCATGTAGGTGGCACTCACATCAGGCTTGAAGGGTGGCTCCAGTATGCCTGCTCCCAGACGCTTGAAGTTCAGTTTCTTGAAGATGGGGTGCTCCTTCACCTCACAGGCACCACCTCCACGACACCCCAGACGCTCGGCAGGGTCCTTGCAAAGGAGCTGTAGCAGGGGAGGGGTGGTCAGGGTGGCCTTGGGAGAGGTGCCCAGCCCCAGCCCAGGCCTCCCGCTGGCTGCCACACCTGGGAGCAGAGTGAGCGGGCCTGCAGGGAAAATTGATCAGAGTACTCTTCAGCCACCTCCTTCACCAGCCGCTCCACCTCCTCCCGCTTAATCTTCTTTTTCCTTTGCTGGAAGGGCGATTGGCCTGCAATCATCTCGTACAGAAGGCAGCCTAGCGCCCACCAGTCTGGGCTGAATGTGTACCGTTCATTCTTCACCACCTCTGGAGCTGGGTGGGTGGCATAGGAGTTAGGGGAAGAATGAGTTAGGGGTACACCAGGAAGCCCAGCACATGTCAAGTCAGGGGATCAGCTCAAACACTGCCAATGGCCTGATGGGGACCATGGTGAGTAGAAGAGCACCTGCAGAGGGCAGGTTTCTAACTTCAAAGAAGTCAGAAATCCGTATTTTTAATGTGAGTCTGTCTGGCTCATTCAATGTTGGCAATCAATTCCAATTGTTTTAAACATAATTTGATTGAAACACACAAACGTAGGCCAAATGAAGCCCGTGTGGCTACCAGTTTGCAACCTACGGATTTAGTATTAGACCAAGGACAGGAGGAAAGTCACTTGCTGGATGCCTACACTGCCTACAGGGCAGGGTGAGTTGCCTCTACTGCCTCTTCATCTTTGAGGCAACCCTGGCAGGTGGTATGAGGATCATGGTCAGGGAAAGTGAGGCTGGAAGTAGCTGGCCCAAGGATACACAATAAGCAAGGGGCGGGTAAGAGAACACCTGTAGTTCGGGCTCTGTCTACTGTGTCATGTGGTCCCAGAGGGGAACCCAGGAACTCATCTTGGCCCCTCCCCAAATGGGAACTCAGGCTCTGAGTATAGGCAGGTCAGGGGAGTGGAGGGCTGGGGCCATGGACATGGATTTAAGTCCCTTTACTGGTTGCCACCTGCAAGCCCAGCCAATAGGAGCTCAGTAAGTATTTAATAAACGAAGTGGGTTCACATGTATGTGGGGCCCTGGCTGAGTCTTGACTCCTGATCTATGAAAGAGGGACAATAGCTCTTTCTATTCCCTGAGACACAGGAGACTCCACAGAAGTTGGGGGGGGGGGGGGGCGGTGTCGGACCCAGGACAGTGAGAGGACTTACCCATGTAGCCCACGGTGCCCACACGGCCTTTGATGGTCTGGCCCTCGGGCACATGCACAGCCAGCCCCAGGTCAGAGATTCGGATGTGACCTGAATGTGGGTGAAAAAGTGAGGAGCCCATGAAGCAGGTGGGCTGGACCCCACCCCACACCACCCTACCTCTGTGGCCCCCCCACCCACCATGGTCATCCAGTAGGATGTTCTCTGGCTTCAGGTCCCTGTGGGGAGAGAAGGGCAGGATCAGATGCTGCTCAGTGTGCCAGGCACTGAGTTGACCCCCTCCCTGTTGGATCAACTCCTGGGATGTGATGTGCAGCAGGTGTAGGAGCCATTTGTTGCCAGGGTGACCAGAGAGCCTTGCCCTCCAGCCGTGGCAACCCCAGCTCGAGGGAGCAGATGAAGGGTTTATGGAGCCAGGACTCATGGGACTCACTAGGCATGTGGAAGGCATCTCTCACCTAGGGAAGCTCGCTAGATGTCATTAGTAGCCTTGCTCACCCCATGTCGAGGCACCCCCTCCCGCCCTCCCCCAACCCTTTGGTGGCTGACTCTACCTTTCCTGTAAAATAGGGCTGCTCATTCTTTCCCTCCGGGGCTATTGGGAGACTCCAAGAAAATAATCACCAATAACAGTAATAGGTAGAGCCCTCACTGCCAAGCCCTGTGTATTTTACCAAATCATTTCATTTGGCCCCATAACAACCCACCAGGCAGGAATTATAGCCTCTGCTTTCCAGGAAAGGAAACAGTGTTAGGCGCAGGAAGCAGACTGGCCCAAAGTCACTGAGAAGGGTGACAATGTTGGATTCACCCCCATGTCAACCAGATCCCAGAGCCTGGGTTCTGAGCCTTTCAAGTCCACCTAATGTGGGCAAGCGCAGAGCCTCCAGCCAGTGCTTCCCTGGACTCAGACACCCACATCTTCCCACCACCTTCACTCGTGCCCAGCCACAGCCCCTGGTAGGGAGGCAAAGTTCCGCACCTGTACACAATGCGCTCCCGATGCAGGTCCTCCAGTCCACAGCAGATCTCGGCAGCGTAGAAGACAGCCCGTGCCTCTGGGAAGCCAGCCTGGCCCATGTGATAGATGTGGAACTTGAGGTCACCTCCGTTCATCAGTGTCAGCACCAGGCACAGCGCATCCTTGGTCTCATAGGCGTAGGCCAAGCTCACCTGTGGCCCAAGGGACCCAAGCCCTCAGGCAGGAGACACAGGCCACCTGGTGGCAGGGCTGGTGCCAGCCACCCAAAATATCCTCAGTGCCACTCCTGGGGGCCCAGCCTCCTTCCTAGGCCTGGTATCAACACCCCAAAACCTGCCCTTCCCAGGCATCTCCAAGAATGGGAGGCAGTGCCTGGAGGGAATGAGGGGTGGGGTGAGGGGAAAAGATGAGCCTGGTGAGTGGGGAGGGCAAGCACATGGCCAGGGGGCAGGGCTGGGTCTCCTGTCTGTACTTACTACAAACCTACTGTTCACTTTCTCCAGGATCTGCTTCTCATTGAGTGCCATGGCCTCCCCTTTCCGCTTCTTGATGCGCTTCTTCTCCAGCTTCTTGCAGGCGTACATCTTGCCCGTTGCCCGTACCTGGCAGGCGCACACCTAATAGCCAGGGTAGATGAAGCAAATGGGAACAAGCTATGCTCTTGCTGGGGATACAGAGGTTTGGGGGGCGGGGAGGAGGGCTTGTCCAGGACCCACCCTACCCCCACCACTACACGGTTCTGGCTTGGCCACTCACCTCCCCAAAGCCACCTTTGCCCAGGACTCGGTACTGCCTGAAGGTGTTTTTGGTCACTGGCTGCCTGTGGGAAAGGATTTGGGGAGCAAATGACTGAGCAGGGGTCCAAGGCCCATGACAGCACCAACAACCTGTCCTGCCCCGGTCCCACCTTCGAGGCGCTCACCTTTCCAGCCACTTCCATTGCAGGAAACGGTTGAAGTAGATGCTGTCGAGGTAGTCGGCAAAAGGGGCCACACTCAGGTACTCATGGGTCAGCCTATTGAGAAGGCCCAGCCCACTGGTCAGCCCGACACCCCAGGTTCTCAGTTTGATGGACCAGTCCCGCTGTTACATGTATGCTCAGCCTAAAAGGCAGCATCCTCAGCCAACCCTCCTACTAACCCACTAGGACAGAGACACACCCGTGCTGAAGTTGAGGATGCTACAGAGAGGGAAGGCAACCTGCCCCAGGTCACACAGCAGGGCAAGACTAGGATGAGAGGCTGAGCAGCTGAGCTGTTCACAGTCTTCCAGACCCACAGAAGTCCCTCCTCAGGACAAAATTTTAGGCCTGTGGGAGGGAGAGGCTTACCGGGTTAGCTCCTGGAAGAGGTCTTTGCAGGGCCCCTTCTCCAGCTGCTGGGCACAGTTAGTCACCAGTTGCTGGGGGATCTCAGGAATGAGGTCAGGACCCTGAGGACAGGCCACAGACAGGTCAGTGAATGAACCCCCTTGGCCAGCTGCTCACTCCTAGGGCAGAGATGGCAGATATCTCGGGCCAGTGCTAAGAGTAGCTGCAAGCTGGTGGTGTCCTAGCCTGTCTGACTACTGAACTCAGTTCCTGCTTCTACATTAGAGGCAAGGGGAAGCAGAGCTGCTGGCAGGCTATCTGTCCTCCCTCCTAGGCTTTGTGCCCACAGTGCTGCCTGGTGAGCCTGGAGCAGCTCCAGGGCATCTCTGCCCAGGTGGTGACCATTCCTCTCCCCATCACTGAGCTCTGCCCGCTGCCATCATCCCTCCATCACTGCTCACTCACTGTGTGGCTCAGAAAATTCTGCATTAGCCTCTGCCCACATGCCTTCCTCTTCTCATCAGGAGTCACTTCATACTCAGCCTGCAGGGTGGAAGATGGAGAGGCTTGAGGTCTGGGGGAAGTAACAGGCGTGGGGACTAGAGCACACAGGGTCTGGGACCTCTGTCTACCCTGGGTGTTGGGCTGGGCTTTGGGCTAAGCAGCACTCACCACCTCATCCAGGAAGGCAATGCAGCGGGTCAGCTCAGGCCTCGTGGTGCAGAACTCTCGGAACAGCAGGCGCCCAATGGGCTGCCGCTCGCAAAGGCTGTGGTAGTCACGCTCTGCAGACAGAGGTGGGAGCTGCTGGGTTCTGGACCTGGAGCTGGCCAGTGGGGCATTCGTCTCCACACCACCAGGCCCTGGGTCCCATCAACAGCTTCCAGCCCTCAAGTATAGCACCCATTTTCTCTTTTAGAACCTCTACTATATCATAGCTTGGGACTCTGAGGCCCAGAAAGGCTAAGTGATTAGTCCAAGGTCACACAGCCAGGAGTGTGGCTCTAGAATCGGGGCCCTCACCTCCCCCATTGTCTCCTGGTTCACACCACCCTTATTCGTCACAGTGCTGGGGTTGGGTGTGGTCTGAGGTTCTGGCCAGGCCCAGGCTGGGCCCACACCTGCAGCCTGCCTGGCGAAAGTACGGGAGGAAGCTGTGGCTTCCGTTGAGCTCCAGGCTAGATCTCCTTCCCAGGTAGTGGAAGCAGCTACAATATACTCCTTGCCCACATGTAGGTTGTCAGTGGGGGCCTAGGCAACCTGGAGTGCTGCTCAGACGTGGGGCCTCAGCCAAGATAAGCAGGAACTGGGGTTCTGGGCCCTTCTGGTCAAGACTTTGCTGAGCCCCCTAGGACCAGACTGGGTAAGGCTCCCAAAAAGTCAATCTGTGGGCTGGCTCCAGCCTCCACTATACCCTCTGTCCCCTGAGCTCTGCTCCCCCTAGGCCCAGCCCTTTCTTCCTCTGCTTTTCTCATACTGCCCCAAATCTGACCCTGCCCTACTCCCCACACTCACCCCACCCGCCCCCTGCTGTTCTGTTTGCTCTCTGCCCTCACCCATCACAAGCCCAGGAACTGAAACTGAGGTGGGTGGTGTAGCCTAAATCTGTTCCCCCCCAACCTTGCCCGGGTTAGGTCTCAGGGGAGGCTCCCTGACACCAGCAGGGCACCTTTGCCTCAGCACCCCGGTCTCCACCCAGGCCTCACCGAGGCTGAGCCGTAGCTCTTCACACTGGCTGATGTGGGGGAACTGCAGCATCTGTCGCCATTTCTTGCTTTTGCCTTTGCGATTCCCGCCACCACCTGTGGGAGTGAACAGGCGCTGAGTCTGGCCACCACCATGCCTCCCCTCCGCTCTCATGTGGTCCAGAGGCCTTCAGGGCCCAGCCTAGGCACAGCTCACTAAAGGTGGCTGGTAGAGGCCTTCCTTCTACAACTCCAACATATCCTCGCTGGGTTCCCAAACATACATGGTCCCATCCGTCCTCCTGCTAGGGCTCCTGGGCTGCAAGAGCCAAGAGGGCAGTAAGACTAGGATGCTGGGGAAGGGTGGGGTTTCTGGGCAGCCTTGGCAAGTCTCAGCTGCTACCTACCAGGTAGTTTCTCAGGTGAAGAAAACAGAAAAGAACTTGACAATGGCGGGAACCATGTAAGTCAACACCCAAAAGGGGGAGATTCTAGGAAATATGCCTAAGAGTTGCCAGAGCCAGAGGGCAGCCCGAGTCACTGGGCCCTGTATCAGGGCTATAAGAGACTCAATTAAGGTGGCAGCAGGAGGGCTGGCACTCAGGATGCCCACCCCTGCACACAAGGGCTTCCCTGGCCCTGATACCTGCCTCATTTCACCTAGGTGACCTCCCAACTGCAGCTGTGGAGACCAAGGTAGCAGTTCAAATGTCTACAAAGCTAGACAGATATGGTGAATGTGGACCAGATGGGAGACAACAGGGAGTGGTGGAGAGTGTGGTGAACTGACCTAGTTGTGCCCCTTCTAATAGAGGCAGCTGCAGCACAACTCCAGCTGTTGCTTGGTTTCTGCTAGGCAGGAATGCTGGCTCAGTGTGGCCAGCTCTGGGAATCCAGACTGTTATATGAAATACTACAGGTCCAGTGCACAAAAATCATGCATGGGGCGGGGGGGGGGGGGGGTGGGGGAAGTACCCTCAGCCCAGCCTGCACTCTCTCCAATCCAGGAACCCTCGGGTTGGGGGTTCTGGCAGTTGGACATCCCTCTCACAATCCAGGACTGCTTGTTCCTAATTGCTCACCTGCCTGCCGGCCTGCCTGCCTGATCGCCCCTAACTGCCCCCCGCCCGCCGGCCTGGTTGCCCCCAACTTCTCCCCCTGCTGGCCTGGTCGCCCCTCACTGCCCCTCCCCCCCGCCCATCGGCCTGGTCACCCCCAACTTCCTGCCAGCATGGTTGCCCCCAACTGCCCCCCCCCCCCACGGCCTGGTTGCTCCCAACTGCCCCCCCCCCTCGGCCTGGTCACCCCCAATTGCCCCCCCCCCCCACTCCATGCTGGCCTGGTCGCCCCACGCAGCCTGCTGTTCTGTCGTCCATTCGGTTGTTTCAGTTGTGACAGCCCCTGGCTTTTTATATATTAGGATTGGTTCCTATTTTTTTAAATACTACTTCAGCCAAATAAAACATGTTAAGAGAGCTAGCCAGATGTGGCCTGTGGGCCATGAGGTTGAGAATAGTGGAAGGAGCCTGAGTCTTGGAGACCTTGGTTGGAATCTCCAATTCACACTTTAGGCCCATCACTTGCCCACTATTAACCTCAATTTCTCCATGTGTACTTTGGGTCCTAAGCCACTTCCGGAGGTGTTGTGAGGGTGACTGGGCTGTGACAAGAGGTGATCCCCAGCTCCAAGTCAATGGCAATCTCAAGCTACCACTTTCCCTTGCCTGGCCTCAGTTTCCCACCTGGTTTACCCAGTCTTATCTCCATCTGGCCTTGCTGAAGGCAGGTGGTGCAAGAAGGGGCTGCCTTTTAGGGAGGAAGAAGGGCTGGGTCCCTCAATGTGCTCCCTGACCCAAGCTGACCAGAGGAGGAAGTATTGCAGGGCACCCATTGGGAAACCCACTAGACACCCTCCTGCAGCCACACCCAGTATATCCCAGTCATTGCTCCACTGTGAGTAAGCAACAGACGCCCCCTCTCTCCCCAACCCAGGCAAGGCCTCCCTACAAGGGGAACTCCTCCCCCACCCCCGAAGGTCCCTCACCCAACCCTCCATCCGCCTGCCTCCCCATCAGTTACTTCCTCCTCCCTCCCCTCCTCCCAGCCACATTAGGGCAGCAGCACAGAGTTACACGCAAATATCCTGTCCTGGAACTGCCACCACTCAGTGGGGTTCCTCCCTGCCCCAGTTTGGTCACCTCACTGTGTCTCTGGGCACCTGGAAAAGGAAGGACTAAGTGAGGCCTCACACCCCCAGAGCTGTCCCACTTCATCCTCTCAGCAGCTCTGCCAGACCTGGCCCAATTTCATAAGAAAACCAAGACCCTGAAATGAACCATTGCGTTCAAGATCACAAAACCTGGAGGTACCAGAGGCAGCATTGAAACCCATATCGTTGGGGTCACAAGCCAAGCTCCTTTCCCACCCCAAATATGTCATATATTTATTAGGTGTCAACTGAATATATACACCAAGGGCTCCCAAACCAATTGGGAAGCTGGCAAAGACCCAGCCCCAAGCTGTCAGCCAGCTCATGAAGGGATTCTGATACAGCCAGTCCATGGGCCAGGGTTCAGGACTCAGGGACAATTGGGATTTCCTTTAGTTTTCATGTCCTGTTCCCAACCATTCCACAAAAAAGGTTACTAAAGTTCATAAAGAAGAGACTTGTCTAGAGCCAGGTAGGTGGGAGAGACAAAGCCAGGTGGGGTGAGGGTTCCCCAGTGGAGGCATGGGTCCCAGGTCTGGCCAAATCCCTACATCTCACCCACTGCCTGAAGAAGCCTATCTGATGATGCACATACTCTCTGGCCAGGCAAGACTGTTCTCAGCAGCCTGAGGCCTGAACTGGCTACAGCAATAGGAGGGAAGCCAGGCCAGGCTCTCCTTACTCCTCCTCCCTGCCTTGCTGGATGACGAGGCAGAACAGAATCGGCAGATGCCCCCAGAGGCTGGGAGGAAGGCCCAGCCCCGGACTCGATAAGGGACAGGAGATAAGGAAGGCTCTGGGCATTAAGGACCCAGCCTGCCATGCCTATTTCCAGGCAGCACCTCTCTGGGGTCAATACCCATTGGGTAGGCAGAAGGTACCAGATGCTGTGCCAGCTGGGGCTCCTCTGGGCTTCCTACAAACTGTATTGGATGACCCAGGCATCCTGTATCCTAAGCCTGGGTCAACCACAGTCTTACTATGTAACCTGGAGGACAGTCGCTGTAAAAGGGGCACAGAGGTGAAGCAGACTACTCTTTCAGGACACTTTCAGCCTGGAAGCTCAGCGAAGAGTGGAAAAACTGTCATGACCTCCTTGCCCTAGAGTTCCAAAAAGAAGGGTCTTGTACAGTGCTGGTTGCCAGCACCCTGGACAGAACACAGCACAAAGGGCAGTGTTTGGTGATTATGTTACCAAGGTGGACAATAGCAGAGGAGGGCAGACTGAGCACCAGGCAGTGAGGGTCAGGTTTGGTCCTTCTGTCTCTCCCAGGACCCTCTAGAGCAGGTGTCTGCTAACATCTTGGGTGGGAGCCATGAGGAGCTCAGCACACACTTGGTTCACCAGACCAACTCCCTCTGCCAGGGCTTGCTCTTACAGTCCTGCCAGCCCAGTATTCTCTCTTCTTTCAAAGCTGCCTCCCACTGATTTCTGTGCTTGTTTGCCCCAGTAGCCTGTATGCTTCCTGAAGGCAAAAATCGTGACCCATTCACCTCTGTCCCCAGTGTCATTAGGTGCTGAACAAGTGGCAGTCATATTGGTAGCATACGTGACTAGCAGCTTCCCCAAGGCCAATGGCCGTTCATTCATTCTCCAAACCGGTTTACCCTGCATCAACTTTGTGCCGGTCCAGGCTGTGCGCAGAACCTGAGCCCTGGGCACGTGGGGGTAGGCTGCCCCTTCCTGGGGCATCTTCTCATCTCTCACCTGGGAGAGGCCTCAGAGAAGCTCTCCTGGGTCTGAGGTCCCACCCTTCCCTCTTCCTTCCGCTTGGTACATCAGACCGGCTCATTCACCCCTCAATTTCCCCCCGCCGCGAGGGCGGTGGCCTGCCCCCCGCCCCTTCCTGGGCCCGAGCTCCCCGGGGCAGGTGCGGAGGAGGAGGACGCGGGGCCGGAAAGACTCATGTCTGCGCGGGGTGAGGGGCGCGAAGCGCGCTTCCTTAGGAGATGGGGTGGCGGGGTCGCCCCACCGAGCTCAGAGACCGCGCGCCCGCGTTCTTCGCACCCGGCCGCCCGCCCGGCCGCCTCACCTTCCCGGGCCTTGAGTAGCACCGTGTTCGCTACGATGTTTTCGAGCTCCATGGGCTGCGGCGCCGCCGGACCGCGCCGCCGGCCGGGATCACGCGCGGGAGCCGGGGCCGGATGGCGATCGGCGCGGCTCGGCTCGGCTCGGCTCGCAGTGACCGCACCGCGGCCTCCCGGGCCTCCCCGGCCGCCGCCGCCCGCCGCGCACTCTCCGCCCCCTCCGGGGGCCACCCCGGAGCCGGCCCGCCCCGCCCCACCCTCTGTTTACTTTACTCGGCCAATAACCGGGAGGGCGCTCCCCGCGCCGTCTCTCCATTAGACAATCTCTGCATCTTCCCCCGCCCCCGAGCCAGGGATTCGCTCAAAGGAGCAGGAGGCGGGATTTATACGTCACCCCTTCCTCAGTGGTTTGCGGTGGGGTTCGGCCCCTAGGTTCGAATTTCTGCGCTTTCGTAGGTTACCGAACTGCCAATTAGGGCCGAGCCTCCGCTGGGACAACGGCGGTGGGTCCTCTGGGTCACGCCCCGGAGGCCGGATGTTCAGTTGTTCTCAGCCACGCACTCTGATTGGGCCAGCAGGTGGGGGTGTGGCCCGGGTCCCGCGGCCAGCCTAGGCTTTGCTAGGGTTTGTAGGGGACACACACTTGGTATTCTGGGCCTCCCGGGCCGCGAGCCACTTTGGGCTGTAGTCCGGTCGTATTCCTTTGGGTCGGCCCATCCTGGAAGGCGCACATAGGAAGCGAGGAGAGGCCCAGAGGAGGCTGCAGGCCTCCCCAGCGGCTCCCCTGCCTCCGGCTCCGCGCCGCGGGCACCCCCGCCCCGCCCCCGCTGCAGGATGTTGTGATTTCTCTCCACCCACACGGCCTCGCCCGCCCTCGGCCTCTGCCGCCTTATAAGGCAGCACTGCCACCCCGAGACGTTGGGATGAGCTCACACCCATTTTACAGGTGGGGAGCTGAGGCGCCACAGGCCCAGTGGCTGGCTCCCGGCCGAAGACCAGTGAGAAAGAAAGTCCGAAACTTTACAGCTATTCAACACTGTCTAGTTCAACATCCTACTTCCTCTACCCCCCACTTCACACATCAGGAAACAGGAGGCTTGCCCAAACTCAGCGAGTAAGAGAGAATCAGATTCAACTGGGCTTCTGTTACCTATCCATTCATTCCTCCCAAAATGCAGAGCATCTGCTTTGTGTCCGGCACCGAGCCAGGTGCTGGGGCATACAGTGGTGTCAGCAAGATAGCCAAGCTCCCTGCTTACATGCTAGAAGGAGGATAAAGGTGAAAATCCAATAAGTAAGTAGGATGGTCTCGGAGCGTGGTAAATGCTATTAAGACCGAAAATTAATAAAAACCCTCATTTGAAATGGAGTCCAGAAGGGGGAGCCCTCTTGCACTACCACTAGAGGTTAATTACAGACCCCAAAATTAAGACAATTAGAAACCTCAACAGGAAGAGACACACCGTGCCAGTTGATACTACTTTACTATTCCAGCAGGAAGATTTCCTTTCTTACCCCGAACTCTCCCTTTTCTCTCTTTAAAAGAAAGCGGACTGTCTTTATTTACTTATTTATTTATTTATTTTTGAGAAAATGCTCTTTTTTCCCCTTAAATACATTTTTATTGATTTCAGAGAGGGAGAGGGAGAAACAGAAACATCCACGATGGAGCCCACAACCCAGGCGTGTACCCTGACCGGGGATCAAACCATGACCTTCTGGTTCATAGGTCAGCGTTCCACCCCTGAGCCATGCTGGCTGGGCGCGGACTTTCTTTTAAAACAACTTCTCTCCTTCTTTTTCTCTATGAAATAATGTTCCTCTGCTTTGCTTTTTGAACTTGCCTATGGTTTTGCTATAGCAAGCTTGTCTTGAATTGCAAATCTCTGCTATTCCCGAATAAACCCCCTTTGTCGGTAAGAATAACTTTTATTTTTTAGGACAACAAGACAAAAAAGAGTGAGTGAAGGGAAATGGTCTCAGCATATATGACATTTGAGCAGATCCGATCACACAAAGATCTGGGGGCAACAGAGTTCCAAGCAGAGGCAATGAGCAAGTGCAAGGGTTCTGAGCCTAGAGCCAGTTGGATGTGTTCAGGGAAGAGGAAGGCCTGTGTCGTTTCAGGGCCCAGGGGTCGGGCATGAGATGAAGGAACATGGCCAGGCATTTGTTTTTCTTACGTGAAATGTGAAGAATGATTTATATTTTAAAAGATAACTCTAGCTAGTGGACATTAAGGGGGCAAGAGTGGAAGCAGAGAGAGCAGTTGGGAGGCTACAAAATTCCAGTAGGGAGAGGATGGCAGCTTGACCAAGAGGATGGCAGTGGATAGGTAGCAGCAGTGTTCAACCTTTTTCATCTCATGGCACACATAAACTAATTACTAAAATTCTGTGGCACACCAGAAATTACATTTTTTGCCTTTTGACAAAAGATAGGTATAATTTTTATTCATTCACACCGATGGCTATTGTTGCATTGGCTCTTGTCAATCTAAGGGAAAAGAGGTCATTGCCACTGACTAAATAGGTACTTCACGTTTCAAACATTCTTGCGGCACACTGGTTGAAAATTGCTGATATGGAGAAAAGTACATGGACCTAGGACACATTTGGAAGTATAGGTAAGTACCCTGAAGGAGGGAAACCCATCTAGTAGGACAAAGGGCAAGTACCTCATCCAGTGAAGGCTGTTGTGTCCAAGTGAGACCTGAGAGTTGAGGGAGAATGTGCAGGTTTCAGAGGTGACTGGTAACTGGAGTGGGGAGGGAAAGAGCCTTCTGGACCAAGGGTCAGCACATATTCAAAGCTCTGTGGAGGTAGACAGTAAGGGCTCATGCATTTGGCCCCTGAGGGCTAGAGTTTCATGTGCACGTTGTATTGGGCATGGGGGCCAAGAACTGAGTCCAGGCTTTGGAGGGGCCTGGATCACAGAGGTCTTTGGAAGCCTCTTAGAGTTTGTGCTTCACTTTGAGGGTAGCAGGAGCTGTCAAGAATGTTGTAATCCAGGGAGAAGTGTGATCAGATTTGCTTACTCTGTGCCACACCGTGGAGGACCTGCTAGGAGTAGGGATCAAGGGTTGGGAGAGAGGAGCTCAGCTGCTTTGTGAGCAACTGTTGTTTTGGTGCCCGGCATACGAACACCCCTCCTCTTTAGGAGGAAACCTATGAAATGCAAAGACAGGCCCTGCATTCCACTATGGAAATCAAAGGGGAGGCAGAATCTCCTCTTTAAGGCTTCTCATAGCTGGCACATGTTTCCAATGCTTCCAAATCAGTATTTGTATCCAATTCAAGTGATTAACGTAAGACATCAGAGGGACCATTTAGGATTCATTATGGAGGCAGTGGAAAGGGAGGGGCAGGTGGTCAAGCAGGCTCTTTCTGGGGCATGGGGACTCAATAAGGACCCAGGAACATCCAATCAGTTCCTTGTCTGCCTGTTACCCAGAATAGTCTTCCTTGTTTGCAGCCAAGTATCCTGAGTAAGAAAGGCGGGAGGACTTTTTGTTGTTAATCCTCACCAGAGGATATTTTTCCATAGATTTTTAGAGAGTGGAAAAGAGGGAAGGGGGCAGGGGGAGAGAGAGGGAGAGAGGAAAACATGGGTGTGAGAGAGACACATTGATTGGTTGCCTCCTGCACACGCCCAGACCAGGGCTGGGGATTGAACCTGCAACACAGGTATGTGCCCTTGACTGGGAATTGAACCCAAGACCCTGACCCTTCCATGCACGGGCCGAGACTCTAACCACTGAGCACCACTGGCCAGGGCAGGAGGCCTTTCAGGATAGACCATTAGAAAGAGGAATGAGGGTGCTCTGTGCTGGGGCAGTGAGCAGGAGGTGCCACAAACAAGTGGCCAGACTGAGAGCAATCATGGAGCTGGTATAAGTAGGACTTGGTGGTGGATTGGGGTGAAGAGGGGACAGTGTCATGCAGAACTCTTAGGTTCTTGCTCTTCAACCCATTCTCTACCTACAGCCAAAGTGATTTTTTTAAAAAGGGGAAGTTTCCACCCACCATCTGAGATATGCATTTCTAGGAATTTATCCTACAAACATAATTGCCTGCAAGCAAAATAAGAAATGAATTTTCAAGGTTATTCCTTGCAGCATTGTCTGAAAAGATGAACTATGCTAATTATCCTTGGGTACCAGATTACTTTATTTGAAAGAATGGTAGAAGTGAAAGAACATAGGTAGCTGATTTGGTATAACTTATAGAAAAGATAAAGGTGACCCCGTGTTCATGTACTGCTTTGGTGACCAGGGAAGTCACACATGGCTATGGGAAGCAGCCTAAAGTTTAGCTCTCATCGCTGTCTCTCACAGTGCACTTGTCAAAGACAGGCCCTGCATTCCACTATCTGTCCTGCCAGATTCAGGAACCTCCACCTTGTACAAGCTAGTTACGTGGTCACCCAATTCTTGGGTGGATTTTGCCTGCTCATTCAGGTAACAAGTCTCAATGAAGTCACACAAATGGGGGTCATTTTTGTCAGTGGCCAGTTTGTGCAATTCCAATAGTGATTGAGTCACACTTTTTTCCAAGTGTGACACACACTCCATTGCATTCATCTGATTCTCCCAGTTATCATAGTCTGGTTTCTTGGTATCCTGAAGGAAGATTCCACCACCTCCTTGGTTCTGCAGCTTCATCAGTTTCTCAGCATGTTCCTTCTTCTCATGAGATTGTTGAAGAACATATTTGGCCAAGTTCTTTACAGCCACATCATCACGGTCAAAGTAGTATGACATGGGTAGGTAGATGTGGAAGGCATAGATTTGGTGGTTGATGGTGACCTCCAAGTCCTGGTGATAGTTCTGGCACAACTGAGAGGGAGACACAATTTTCTGGGTGGGTGGCGGGGGCCTTGAGGCATCTGAGGGCGCCAGGAGGAGTGAAGGAGGGCTGGATCTATGCAGCCCATAGGGATGGGAGATGAGTGCTGGGTCTGCCCAAGCACTGTTGAAGCAAGAAACCGGGACAACTCTCAGCCAAGATTGTCCTGCACTAATTATCCTTAACAGGGACTGATTAGGTAAAATTTGGTCCTTTCTGGTACAGGAATACTATGTAGCTGTTAACAAAAAGTGCAGGTGCTCTCCCTGCACTGAAATAAACAAATCTCCAAGATACATTGTTAAATAAAAAAGGAAAGCTGCAGAGCAGTGTGTAAGGTTTGCTACCATTTTTTTTTTAAAAAAAGATCAGGATAGGCTAGGTATGCTGCAGTAACAAACAATCTCTAAATCTCAGTGACTTAAAACAAGTTTATTTCTCAGGTTCACTACATGTCTGATGCAGGTGGTTGGGAGGTGTGCAGGATCCACTCAGAGTCAGCACTCGGGGATTGATGGTGACAGGGGCTCCATCTCAATTTGTGTTTCCATAGTATCAGCTGGTGAAAGGAAATGTGAATTCCGTGTAGCCCTTAAAGCTTGCAGCTGGAAGTGAAGCAAGTCCCTTCTGCTCACATTTCATTAGTCAAGGCAAACCACGTGGCCACAACGGACTTGAAAGGGGTGTGCCGTACTACACTACAGGGGAAGATTGTATTTTCCAAAGATGGGTGTAGCAATAAACTCCCATCCCACAGGCACTTCTGCAATGTGATCTTGCCATCCCCACATCAAGAGGTGGGCTGTAATTTCCCTGTCCCTAGTGATTCTGTCATCAGTAGAATCTAATGGTACTGATGCCCATAAGGTCTGAAGCCAGGCCAGAAAGGGCCAGGCAGCCTGGTTCTCTGACAATGCTCCCAAAGCTTCTCTCAGGATGTTCCCTCAGAATCAGCGGCCATTCTGTGAGAAGCCCAGAGAGAATGGAAAGGCCATGGGTAGGTGCTCTGCTCCCATGGACATTCCCACCACAGCACCACAGGCATGAGTGAGGGAGCCTCCAGGTAATTCCAGCTCCTGGCCATTGGAATCAGCTTCAGCCATTCCAGTTTCCCCAGCAGAGGGCCCTGGCATTTGTGGCAGAGACACAAAGCCATCCCTGCTGTGTCTTGTCTAATTCTGGACCGGCAAAATCCATGAGCATAATAAAATAGTAATTTTATGCCACTAAGTTGGGAGTGGTTTTGTTTGTTTGTTTTGCTTTGTTTTTACACAGAAATAGTTTTCCGGAATAACAACTGTATGTCTGGAAGGAGAATATTATCTATACTAATAAAAGAGAAACATGCAAAATAACCATCACTCCGCTACACCAAGCCACGTCCACCAGCCAATCAGTAGTAAGTATGCAAATTAACACAACCAAGATGGTGCCAGCCATGGAGCTGAAGCAAGCAGGAGGCTTGGGTTACCCTGGCAATGGAGGAAGACAAGCTTCCTGCCCGCCCTGGCTGGCCCTGGCCTCCGCTCAAGACTACAAAGTTTGAATTATAGAAGATAAATAAATCCTAGATACTTGCTTCCAGCCAGCCCTGGCCTCCGCTTAAGGAGGCGCTGAAAAAAAAGAAAAAGAAAAAAAGGAGGGGCTGGGACCTTGGGTTGCCAGGGGGTGATCAGACCAGGATGGGATGGCAGGGGCTGTTGGAGGCAAGCAGACCAGCAGGAGGGGGCAGTTGGGGGTGAGCAGGCCAGTGGGAAGGGAAGGTGGGGGTGAGCAGGCTGGCACGGGGGGCAGTTGAGGGTGATCAGGCTGGCGGGGCGGGGGGCATTTGTGGGTGAGCAGGCCAGCAGCAGGGGGCAGTTGGGGGCAAGCAGGCTGGCAGGCAGAGTGGTTAGGGGCAATCAGGTAGGCAGACAGGCAGGTGAGTGGCTGGAGCCAGCAGTCCCAGATTGTGAGAGGGATGTCCGACTGCCAGTTTAGGCCTGATCCCTATAAACTGGCATTAGGACATCATTTGAGGGGTCCCAGATTGGAGAGGGTGCAGGCCAGGCTGAGGAACACCCCCCCTCCCCACCCCCTGTGTATGAATTTCGTGCACCGGGCAACTAGTTGGCAATATTTGGTGGACAACTGTAGGGAGTGGCTATAGGGTCAAACCTCAGACTGACCTGTGGCAGGACCACAAACAAGTCCCAGCTTGGAGGGCAGAGCCTGCTTAGCATAATTAAGCTTGACCTTATAGTCTTCCCTTGCTCCTTCCTAGGTAGCTAATGAGTGGTGGGCAGTGCAGCAAGTGCTGCCAAAACAAGGTGAAACTCACAAGAACATTGTAAACATGTTGACCACTTGTTTTGCTTTGTGTGCTCTGACTATAAAATAAAGCTTTGGCTTGCAGGCTGTGGCACTGTCTCTCCATCACAAAAGCAGCATCCCACGGAGCCCCAACTGTATTCTCTTGTCTGTCTTCTTTAATCCTTCACCGCCCCTCCTCAGGCTCACCAAACCTGGCCATGCTGGCGTGGCACATACAACACTAACAACTACCACAGACAGATTTGCTTCCATATACATGGACTTCCTCTGGAAGGACATGTGAGGCCCAGGAACACTGGTTGCTTCTAGGAAGGGGAATTAAGTGGCCAGGGACAGGAATAGGAGGGAGGCTTTACATCATATACCCTTTTGGACTTTTAACCTTGTATCACAAGACTGTATTGCTTATTTTAAAAATAATCAACCTGATCTTATCACTTTCCTATTCAGAACCCTCCAGTGGGCAGCCTCTAAGGTGGTCCTAATGACCCCCCTTCTTGGTATTCCCTTCTGATGTGATTCCTGTCCTTGGAGCATGGGCTGGACCCAATGACTCACCTCTAACGAAAAGAATGTAGCAAAACGTGCTGGAATGTCACCTCCAAGATTAGGTTACTAGAAGGCCATGGCTTCTGTTTTTCAGTGCCCACTCTCACCCCCTGGCTGGCTCACTCTGAAGGAAGCCAGCTTCTGTGTTGTGACCTGCCTATGGAGAGGCTTCCATGGCAGGAAACTAAGGTCTCCAGCCAACAACCAAGAATGACCTGAGGCCCCAGCCTTGTGAGTGAACTTGGAAGTGGATCCTGCCCCAGCTGAGATGACTGCAGCCTCGTGAGAGATTAATCTAGAGGCACCCAGTTAAACGGGGCCCAGGTTCTTTTTTTTCTTTTTAAACCTCACCCAAGGATATTTTTTCCATTGATTTTTAGAGAGAGTAGAAGGGAGGGAAGGCATGAGGGAGAAAGAGAACAAGAAAGAGAGAGAAACATCAATGTGTGAGAGACACATCTACTAGTTGCCTTGTGGTGGGAGATCAAACCTGAGACCCTTCAGTGCACAGGCTATGCTCTAACCAGTGAGCACACCAGCTAGGGCACCAGTGCCCAGGTTCTTAACTCACAAAAACTGTGGTACAATAAATGTTTTTTAGGCTGTTTAATTTTGGGACACTTTGTTATTTCTTATTAACAGCAATAGATAACTTACATACTTCCTGTTACACTTAAAAATAAAACCCAAACTCCTCCCCTATCAGGGCCCAACTTGATCTGGGCCCACATAGCTCTCCCCAACTTTCTCTCACACCCCTCTCCCTCTTGTCATTCTGTGAGAAGGTCAGCCACTCACTGGCCTTCTTGCTGCACCCACCTGGAGCCGCACTGTCCAATACAGTAGCCACTAGCCACATGCTATTTTAGTTAAAATGAAATAATAGAACATTCAGTTCCTTGGTCACACTAGCCGCATTTCAGATGCTCAGTAGCCATGCGTGACTAATGGCTACCATGTTGGACAACACAGAGAATATTTCCATCATCACAGAAAGTTCTGTCAGACAACACTGGTCTGCAGGAAGGAGTGGCTTTCATTTGCATAAAGGTTCCATGGTGACAGCCTGACTGACTGAGAGAAAAATGGTGCCACCAGCAGAGGAAGGATGAAGGATGGAGGGACAGGGACCTTCTTAACTTCTAAACGTGTCTTTCAACAGGCAGTTCTGCCACCTTTTGAAAACTGTGACCCAGCCCTAGCTGGTTTGGCTCAGTGGATAGAGCATCGGCCCGCGGACTCAAGGGTCTCAGCTTCAATTCCGGTCAAGGGCATGTACCTTGGTTGCGGGCACATACCCAGCAGGGAGTGTGCAGGAGGCAGCTGATCGATGTTTCTCTCTCATCAGTGTTTCTAACTCTCTATCCCTCTCCCTTCCTCTCTGTAAAAAATCAATAAAATATATTTAAAAAAAAGAAAACTGTGCCCCAGGCCTCTGCTAGCAAGGACTGGGATGTGCGTGCGTGCATGCATGTGTGTGTGTGTGTGTGTGTGTGTGTGTGTGTGTGTATCCAGGCACTGGGAGCAGGAACCTCATGGTTTCCCACTTCTCATCCCATAGATCCACATCCAGCTGTAGAAGACAGAAGCCTGGGCAAAGAGATGGTGCCTTTCTACTCTGGTCCAAGCCAATTGATGAAAGAGGCCCAGATAGACAGGGAGGACTGGGCCAGATGTGTAGAAATTGCTGAGGAGGAGGAATGCATTCATATGTTTCACTGTGAACTTCTGTAGACTGAGCCCCAACCATATGCCAGGTTCTGCACTTTCACATGCATTCCTATTCAAACATCTCAACAATTCTGCCAGTGTGAGTGCCCGTCCCTCCTAAAGAGGCGTGGCAAGGTTCAAGGAGGCTGAGCCCCTGGTCATGCTGGAGGTCAGTGGCCAAGATAGGATGTGAAGATTCAACTTTATTGCTGTTTCTCCGCCCCCAGTTCCTGCTTCCAAGGTCTTTATTTCCATATTCTTTAAGCTACTTACTTACAGAGTTCATGAGGTTTTTTGTTTGTTTGTTTTAGGAACTTCCTGGTAAAAATGTGTAAGTTCTTGCATCAGTTAGGACTTTGGGTTGCAACTGATATTGGCTTAGGTAAAAAAAGGAAATTTCTTGGTCCAAGAACTGAAAAGTATAGGAAGTAGTTCTGACTCACAGGGTTTTGGGATCCCAGGTCTCAATGGTGTCTTTCCCGTATGCTGACACTGCTTTAACCTGTGTTGTCTGTATTGTCAGCCAGGTTTTCCCTCTGAGGTGTTAAAAATGGCTGCCAGCAGCGCCAAGCTCACTTCTTACCAATGTGGCAACTTACACAAAAAGAGAAAGCCTCTATCTTGATGATTCCAGCAAAACCCCAGGGGTTGCCTCTCAGTGGTTTGCTTTGAGTCAGGTGTTCATTTGGAACCAATCATCGAGGACAGAGAGAGGCAGTGTTCTGATCGGCTAGGTCTGGATCACAAGCCCACTCCATCCTCAGCTGAGGATGGGATAGTCTTTTATTGTATCCACCTCAAGGAGGAGATGGGTGCTTCCCCAAAGGAACACTGAGAGGCTGAAAGGGCTCCTGGACTCAATTCCAATGTGTGTGTAGGGAGGCTTCCCCACACCGAGCAGTTACCAGACACCAGATTTCCACAAGCAAAGGGCTCAGCCTCAAAGGACTGCCCTCCACTTCAAATGCCAGTCACAGTCCAGATGATTATCGGTGCTTCTGACCAACGGGCTATAAATAAATCAGAAGTTCCTCTCCTTAAGTTTGACTAGTTTGCTAGAATGGCTTACAGAGTCAGGAAAACTCACTTACTCACTCGATTACCAATTCATTACAAAGAATATTAGAGGGCACAAATCAACAGCCAGGTGAAGAAAGATGGACGGTGAAGTCCGGAACAGGGAGCAACTGTCCGCATGGAGCATGGTTCCACCACATGGCAGTTCTTCTGAAAAGGGCCAATGAGCTGTCCTCTGGGTTCTTATGGAGACTTCATGACATAGTCATGTTTAACTGAGTCAGCGATTTGCAACCTGTGTGCTGCAAGAATTTTTAAAGCATGCAATACCTGTTTGTTTATAGGGCACTGACCTCTTTTCCCTGAGATTGTCCAAAAAAAAAAAAAAAAAAAAAGACAACAGCTAGCACAACAATAGCTATCTGGTGTGAATGAATCAAAATTATACCAATTTTTTTTTTTGTCACATTGGCAACAAATACATTTTTTGGTGTGCCACAGAATATTAGTGATTAGTTTATGTGCACCATGAGATGAAAAAGGTGGACATGACTGGTCTAAGCCAATTATGAAGACCTCCTACCCTTATCAGAGATTGATTTAGGGGTGTCAGGTGGCCCAGTTCTGGCCAATGAGCCATGAGGGAAGGCCTGCTTGGGATTTTTGTGAGGAAGGTTTTCTCATTTTTTAAGGATTTACTGGAAAGGAAGTTCCTTCTTACTGGAGTTTACATGGTTTCTGTACACCAACGGCCATAGAAAAGAAACAAAGAAGAGCCCTGACTGTTGTTGCACAGTGGTTAGAGCACCAGCCCATGCACTGAAGGGTCAAGGGTTTGATTCCGGGTCAAACCCAGGCATGTACCTGGGCTGCAGATTTGATCCCCAGCCCAGGTCAGGACACATGAGGGAGGCAACCAATGTGTGTCTCTCTCACATCAATGCTTCTCTCTCCCCTCCCCCCTCATTTCCTTCCACTCTTTCTAAAAATCAGTGGGGAAAAATATCCTTGGGTGAGGATTAACAAGAAAGAAAGGAAGGAAGGAAGGAAGGAAGGAAGGAAGGAAGGAAGGAAGGAAGGAAGGAAGGAAGGAAGGAAGAAAGAAAGAAAGAAAGAAAGAAAGAAAGAAAGAAAGAAAGAAAGAAAGGAAGAAAGATAGATCTTGGGTTCTTGATGACATTGTGAAACCACTGAAAGCAGTGTTCCTGGAGCCCCTCTACTCTAGATCTCCTGTGATGTGAAATGGGGAATCTGAATTTCCTCACTGCTTACTTAAGTTGGTTTTTCAAAGGCATCCTGACATGCCTGGTAGCAGGGACAATCTGGTCAGGGCACAGGCGGTACAGTGCTCGACCTGCAACTCTTCTCATCATCCCATGTGGCCTGCTCAGGATTCAGAGTTCTTGGAGATAGCAGCACCCACTGGCCAAGTTTAGGCCTATTTAAAAAAAATAAAAAACAAAATTAAATTGAATTAATTTGAAGATCTAATTAGCTTTATTAAGCAATTTATGAATTGTGCAGCATCCCATCTAGCAACTAGAAGTATGCTCCAAGGGGTTGTACAAAATAGAATTTTATAGGAAGTAGTTCTGGGCAAGGGAGCTATCAGTGAAAGAAAAGAAAAAAATTTTAAACATAGTCACGAAGCTCCTTTAAAAAAATATAGATATATTTTTAATTGAATTCAGAGAAGGAGGAGAGGGAGATAGAAACATCAATGATGAGAGAGAATCATTGAATGGCTGCCTCTTGCACGCCCCCTACTGGGGACCAAGCCCACAGCCCACGCATGTACCTTTGACTGGAATCGAACCTGGGACCCTTCAGTCCACAGGCTGACACTCTATCCACTAAATCAAACCAGCTAGGGCAAGAAAGAATTATTTTTGAGCCTGGGCATCTTTGGGGGAAGAAAAGCTAAGGGTTTTTGTTGTGGAGAGTGCATCTTCTTTTTATGAGGGATGGTAAGGCCCTATGCAACAGGTGCTTGACCAGAAAATTCCAGACTGGTTGACGCTGCAATTAGATCAGATATTAAATCTATTTGATATCATGGGCTTTTATTTTAGCATAAGCAACATCATTTTGGGTTTATGGCTGTTGTTTTGTTTGCTTGTTTGTTTCAATAGTCCCCCTGGCTTTGCTATGGTAGGGACAGGATGCTCTGGTCCATTGGGCTTGCACAGGGAGATGGTCACTAGAAATGTTTTTAATCACACAGTGGGGGAGAGGTGACCCCCTCAATAGAAAGTAGGAGACAAGAGGAAAAGGAATAGATGTGGAGCATCCAAATCCCTACAACTGTCCATCTTCAGTCTCAAAGGACTTCATACCCCATCTCACATTCCCTACAAAGCACCCTGTGCTCAGCACATTCCCCATCTGACATGCTGCATCCAGGCTCCTGTGAAGTATTACTCACTCTGCCTGGAAGCCTCCTCCTGGCTTCCAAACCCTTACTCATTGTGAAGTCCTGTTCCAAAGGGCTGTCCATTCCGAGAGAGAAGGAGCCACTATGGAACTGGCCCTGGGTTGTGGTCTGTCCTCAGGTGAATCAGGAACTAAGATGCTTTCACTTTAATGAGTTTGTCTAAACCTAGTTTTGCTTTCATTGTTTTAACAGTTTTAACACTTATTACTTTCTGTTACTTTTAAAATAATTGCTGACAAGGTGCCTCTACTAGTCCTGACTTCCACTTGCTGGGTTTCTGTCCCAGGGAAGTCTTCCATGGCTTCTCTTCCAGCAGAACTAAAAAACTGCTACATTCTGTCTGCACTTCATTTCCCACAGATTATATTGTATCAGTAAGGACTCCTTTGAAAAGTAACAGAAAACCATTCAAATTGGTTTCACTGGTTCATGTAACCAAGAATTTTTTTTAAATCCTCACCCATAGATATGTTTATTGGTTTTACAAAGAGAGAAAAGAATGGGGGAGAGAGAAACATCGACCAGTTGCCTCCCATATATGTCCCAACCAGGAATCAAAACTGAAACCTAGGTATGTGCCCTGACCAGGAATCAAACCCGCAACCTTTTGGTTTTTATTATACTTGGTGTATGGCATGATACTCCAACCAACTGAGCCATCCGGCCAGGGTCCTAGATTTCTTGAGGGTTCTAGTTTTAGCATGCAGGTTCTACAACAAAGTTATCAGGGATAGATTTATCTGTACTAGTTGTCAAATGCTGAGTAACAAATCACCCTAAAACTTAATAGAGTAAAACAACAATCAATTATCATTCCTCACAGTTGCTGAAGTTCAAGGACTCAGGAGCAAAAATGTTAATTATCTGTACTAATAAAAGGGTAATATGCTAATTGGTCATGATGCCCTCACAGTAACAACCGAACAGCAGGCTGCATGGGGCAACAAGGCTGGCAGGGGGGTTAGCAAGGGACAACCAAACAACTCACCAGCAGGCTGCGTGGGGCGACCAGGCCGGTAGGGGGGGTTAGCGAGGGATGACCAAACAACTCACCAGCAAGCTGCGTGGGGTGACCAGGCCAGCAGGGGGGGGGGTGGTGGTGGTGGGAGGGGGCCAGTGAGGGGCGACCAGGCCAGCAGGGGGGGATAGTTGGGGGCAACTAGGCTGGCAGGGGGGGGCACTAAGGGGTGACCAGGCCGGCAGGAAGGGCAGTTGGGGGTGACCAGGATGGCAGGGAGGGGGCAGTTAGGGGTGATCAGGCTGGCAGGCAGAGGTGGTTAGGGGTGATCAGGCTGGCGGGGGGGGGGGGCAGTTAGGGGCGATCAGGCAGGCAGGCAGGTGAGCAGTTAGGAGTCAGCAGTCCTAGATTGTGAGAGGGATGTCGGACTGCTGGTTTTGTCCCAATCCCTGGGATCAGGCCAAAACTGGCAGTTGGACATCCCCCGAGGGGTCCCGGATTGGAGAGGGTGCAGGCTGGGCTGAGGGGACCACCTCCCCCTATGCACAAATTTCATGCACCGGGCCTCTAGTATCTTAATAAATGTAAAATTTAGCTGCAGCCTAACTGGATGGTCCTGGCTTGAGGTCACTCATGAGGCTTCAGGCGATATGTTGACTGGGGCTGCAGTATCCACTTACAACATAGCCCCTTCACAAGGCTTTCAAATCAGTACTTTCTCCCCACACATGCCTCTCCCTAGGGCTGCTTGAGTGTTCTTCCCCTAGAGCAGTGGTCGGCAAACTGCGGCTCTGTTGACTAATGAGTTTGCTGACCATTGACCTAGACTCTCGATTCCAATAAATTGAGAATAAAAATTAATAAAATATTAATATTTTTATTAATAATAATAAAAATAAAAATTTACAGGCTGTTGTTGTTCCTTGTGATTAAGCCCCTATCCCAGTGGTCGGCAAACTCATTAGTCAGCAGAGTGCCAAGCCGCAGCTTGCGAGCCACTTGTGGGATTGAATGATCCAAGAGACCAAGGCAGCAACTGCAATGCCTTTTATGACCTGGGCTTGGAAGTCAACCACCACCACTTCGGCCATATTCTATTGGACACACAGAACAGCTCTGCCTCACTGTGGGAAAAGACTATGACAAGGGCATGGATCGCAGGAGGTGATCACTGGGGACCATCTTGGAGACTGCCTCCCACATTGCACCTGCTCATTCCTTCTCGGTTTGCTCTGCTTTTCAACTATGTGTAGGCTTCATTCTCAGGCAGGCCTTCCCCAAACTGAGACAAAGATGGCCATCAACATCTTCAGGCTCCCATTCTTAGTGATCTAGTGGGGAGAAAGTGCCCCTTTCCCAAAAGTTTTGGTGAGAAAGTCCCAAGGTTGACTCTGACAGCACAAACTTGTCTATGCTTCTCCCTGAACTAATCACTGAGGTCCAGGTACCACGTTCTTATTGGTCAGACCGAGGCCACACCCCCAGCCCTAGAATGGAGGGTAGAGTTGGCAGCACTAGGGACTCATGAGAGAATCAAGAAGGAGTGGTTTCCCCCAAAATAAAATAAAATAAATCAGGGAGCCATAGTGAACCAAGGCAGGAAAAACAACATATGTCCACCCATCTCCCTCCTTTGTGCTCCAATTTCTGTGGTTGGTAGAATTCTAAGATGGCCCCTAAGGTGTATATTCACCTTCTCCCAGTTATTCAATCAAACCCTAATCTAGATGCTTCTGTGGAAGACTGCTGCGAATGTAACTAAGGTCCCAAATCAGTTGACTTTAAGATAGGGATGTTATACTAATCAGGTGAGCCCTTAGGAGGAACAGCATTCTTCCTGGTAATGGAGATTCAACTTAGGAAAGTCAACATGGTGAGACTTTGCTGCTGGCTTGGGAAGTGGAGGGGACCTTATGGTCAGAATTTCAGGCAGCTTCTAGGAGCGAAGTGGGCCCTGGCTTACAGCCTGCAAAGAAACAGTGACCTCAGTCCGACAAATGCAAGGAACTGAATTCTGCCAACAAGCTGAATAGCTTGGAAGTGGGTTTTTCCCCAGAGCCTCCAGAGAACTCAGCCTTGGTCTCACTTTTGTGAGACCCTGAGCAGAAAAACTAGTTGCATAGTGCTGGACTTTCAACCTACGAATTTGTGAACGAATAAATGAATATTGTTTTAAGTTGTGAAGTTTGTGGTTCCATGTAGGCAGCAATAGAAAAGGAATACACTTCCCAATGGACTGTACAATCCCTATAGTAGGGAGCTTGTCTTGGGTCTCCTTAACCTCTTCATCCCCAGAACACGAGAAGTCTCTCTTCCTGCTTCCAGTACCACTATCTGGGAAAGAGAGAAGGAAACCAGGTCTTCATCGTTCTACCCCAGTCCCCCCACTGCCAGCTCCCTGCCTGTGGCTTTGCACAAACAGCCTGTGCCCCACCAGGCAGCTCAATGAATCTCCACTTCCCAGGCCTCAGAGACCTTTGGCCAACTCTATTGATCTGGACTCCTGCCTGCGTAGGTGGGTGGACCAACAGACAGGCGCCATGAGGGCTCTGCTGCTCCTGGGGTCCCTGTTGGTGAGCCTGGAATCAGCACTTTTGGTGAGGGCTGTGGGAACCAGGAGGATTGTGCTGGGGTGGCCCTGGGGGTCCCTGTCACAAGCTTGGCCTCTGCCTGTGACCTCTTGGTCCAGGTGGCCGAAGGCCTGTGTGGAAAGGTGAGGTCAGCCAGAAGGCCCAGGAGGAGGAGAGAGACACCAGAGCCTGTGGATACGAGGGCATGACCTGCGTTTCTGGAGGAGACGGTCCTTGAGGAGGGAGGAGGAGAAGGGGTCTGGGTCTTGTGAGGAAAGCTCTGTTTCTCTGGGCAGTGAGAAGAAGCTGCGGACTAGCATGGGATCAGGGGCAGGCTATGACTTTCTGGGCTAATTCCCTGTCCTTGTCTTTCCTCCTGTAGACTCCACCTTGGAAAGGCCTCAAGGTGTCTGAGCCCGTAGCAGATGAACACACAGTGGGTAAGTAGCCTGGATCTGCCTCCTAGGTGACCTTTGGGTGGGAATGAGTGTGACTGGGTCTGTCTCAGGCCCTTGGAACCAGGGGCAGGATCCTGGGCACAACTGTTACTCTTGTCCCCAGAGTCACCTGGCTGGTATTCAGACCTGAGTGTCTGCTGTGGGCCAAGTCTATGCTGATGGGCACCGGGGGCCCAGAATGCTAGTAGCTGTATGCTCCTTGAGCGTAGGGCTGTTTCTGAGTGCCCAGGCCAGCTCCTGCCAGTTTCTGTTTCCTCATGCGCCCCCATTCTGTTCCTTTCCTCGATACATCTCACAGGCATCAGTCATGCCACACAGAGGCCAGAGGCCTTGATAGGCGAGGAAGGTTCAAAAGTGGGTGTTTGGAGCCCAAATGCCTCTGAGCAAGTGACTTGGCCTCTCCAAACTTCAGTTTCCCCATCCGTAAAACCAGGCTGGTTATAGTAAACACCTTAGGATTCTTGGGAAGGAGAAACGAGTCGTAAATCCATGTTAAAGTACTCAGCTCGCTGCCAGGTGCATGGTCAGCGCTTAAAACATACTAGCTTTTCTAATTAAGCTCTCTTTTAGGTGGGGATGTCTGCCATCTCCCCCCTCCTCAAACCCAACCAGAGCTCCCCATTGCCTCCATTCTTCCAGGCACTAAATACTCACCTGGAGTTGAGAGCTGATGGCCCCTGCCCTGGTGAGCCTGGCCTGTGGGGTCAGGCCTAGCACCTTAGAATGGCACTGAGGACTAGCACATACAACTCTGTCTGCCTCAGCCTCCTTTCCTCATCACTCCATCCAAACTGCTCTCCACCCTCTTGCCTAGTCCAACTAGGTGATATGCCCTTGCCTAATCACCTACTTAGGATGCTCCTCTCTCTGTTCATCCCATTTGCTTCTTAAAAGTCCATCTCAGACCCTTCTCTCTTCTTTTACCGTCCTGATGCTGATTTGGTTTTCAGCAAGTGCCACTGTGCCTTTAACAACAAAATAACAGCTAATGCTTATTGGAGCAGGTACTATATGCCAGACTGTGCTAAGTGCTTTACAGGCACTATCTCATTTAAGCTTCACAGTGTTCCTCTAAAACAGATTCAGTCAATTCATCTTTTGTTTTGTTAGTCACCGTGAACACTGAATTCACAAATACCGAACCATTGGTCCTAGAGGAAATACAGAGTTGGGTTCCTGTGTGCCTCTGGTCACGAAGTTTTCATAAACTGTCAATATATAACCTTGTTTTATGTGGGATTCTGTTTAAAGACACCTGGCTTAATATGTATTGTTGGTTCATTAACATTGAACCCACAGGCAAGGGCACTAACTCATGCCTGGATGAAACTTATCTAAGACACATGTGTTCTCCATGAGGCACAGCACAGCCCACTTGCACACTGGAACACAGCACTTCAGCTCGATGGGGGCCATGTTCATCAACAAAAGCACAAAATGTGAAACATGTAGCACTAAATCAACTACGAAAAGGACACTTGCTTACAACAGGAGAGTTGAGGCAAGAAGCAGTGTCACACCTAGTTTGACCTCAGGTGGGAATGTGCACTTCTGGCTTCCAATAATTCAAATTTTCACCATCTGTGCACGTCTGTGAATGACTGTGAATGCCCCTTGAGAACTGATTTGGGATTTACAAATAAATTTTAGCAAGAAGGCAGATTTGCAAATACAGAATCTGTGAATGATAAGGCTTGGCTGTACTATTTTTAAAAAGCATAATAGCAATATTTTTTTTTGTCAAAACTTCAGAAAGTACAAAAATACAAAAGAAGAAAAAAGTCTGTCATAAGCCACAAGCTACAAAAACCACTCTTGCAAATTTTGAGAATGTCCTTTGTAACTGGTATTCTTCATTTAAATAAGAACACCCTAAAAAAAATTTAAAAAAAATAAGAATACCCTCCCAGATGGAGTGGCTCAGTTGGTTGAGTGTCATCCCATGGACCAAAAAGTTGCCCTTTTGATTCCTGGACAGGGCACATACCTGGGTTGCAGGGTTAATCCCCAGTTGAGAAGCATATGGAAAACAACTGATTGATGTTTCTCACATCAATGTATCTCTCTCTCTCTCTCCTTCTCTCTAAGCATGTCCTTGGATAAGGATTTAAAAATATAATAAAAATGCCTGACCAGCATGGCTCAGTGGTTGAGCATTGACCTATGAACCAGGACATCATGGTTCGATTCTCGGTCAGGGCACATGCTCAGGGTTGTGGGCTCAGTCCCCAGTGGAGGGCATGACAATCAATGATTCTCTCTCATCATTGATGTTTATATCTCTCCCTTTCCCTTCCTCTCTGAAATCAATAGAGATAGATTAAAAATAATAAAAATAAACAAAATTATGAACACCTTTCTGTACTAATATATCTACATCATCATTTACATTTTTTATTGTTGTAAAATACACATAACATAAAATTTACTATCTTAACCATTTTTAAGTGCACAATTCAGTGGTATTAAGTACATTCACATTGTGCAACCATCACCACCATCTGTCTCCAGAACTCTTCATCTTGCAAAATTAAAATGCTTTGACTGTATCATTATTATTGCCATCGTACAAATGAGGAAACTGAGGTTCAGAGTGGTCAAGTGACTTCAACATTCAACAAGCATTGATAAAGCACTTCCTTTGTGGCAAGCACTCTTCTAAAGTGTGTGTGTTGTGGCAGGGGGTGGGGGGGGAGGGCAGCTGCAGACTTGCACAAGGTCGTACACCTAGTAGGTCCTGGAGTCTGAGACCACTCCAACTGTCTAACTCTTGGACCCAACTTCTTAAGCAGGATGCTTGAAGGCACAGTGATTTAAAAAAAAAAAAAAAGATTTCAGAGAGAGGAAGGGGAGGGAGAGAGAGATAGAAACATCAATAATGAGAGAGAATCATTGGTTGGCTGCCTCCTGCAGGCCCTCTGCTGAGAATTGAGCCTGTAATCCGGGCATGTGCCCTGACCAGGAATCTAACTGTGTCCTCCTGGTTCCTGGGTCTATGCTCAACTGAGCCACACCGGAGGGACAGGCAGCACTGTGATCTTTTTGAAGGTCTATTCTTTCCAACTAGACCTTGAGCGTGGTGCCTGGGAGATTGGCACAGGGAATGTCATTAGAGAGTGTGTTCTCTCTGCAGTTCTCACTGTCACTGGGGAGCCCTGCTACTTCCCTTTCCAGTACCGCCGGCAGCTGTATCACAAGTGCACCCACAGGGGCCGACTTGGCCTCCGGCCCTGGTAAGATGACCCAGAAAGGGTTGGGGCAGGGGCCTGGGGAGGTGGACTCTGCCCTGCTTCTACCCAAGGAACCCTGCTTGGAGAGAGGGGCTGTGATAGGGAGGGTGGGCCAGCCCCCTGGGCAGAGCAGGGAGCCTTATCTCTTTCTCCAGGTGTGCTACTACCCCCAACTTTGACCAGGACAAACGATGGGCATACTGCCTGAAGCCCCAGAAAGTGCAAGGTGCCACACACAACCTCTGGGGTGGCCCCAGGCCCTCTCCTCCCCACTCGTTACTTTTCTGAGTCTCATCAGACCCTACACACCTGGGTTTCTGGGCCCTCCCTCCAGAGGGAGAAGATCTGGGAGGGGGTAGCCCCATTTTGCATGGGGGTAAATGAAGGCCTGGAAACAAGGCCAAAAGACAAGACAAGTAGGTTCAGGTAAGGACTTGGCTCCTATCGTCTGACTCAGGTTCCCCTCTGCCTCCCACTGTGTCCATCTCTCAGACCACTGCAGCACACACAACCCCTGCCAGCGGGGAGGCACCTGTGTGAACAGGCCAGGTGGCCCACGCTGCATCTGTCCAGAACACTTCACGGGGAAGCACTGCCAGAGAGGTAAGGAGATGCCAGGGTGGAGGTGGGCGGGGCTGGGGAACAGGAGCAGCCCCTGCCTGAACAGGTCCCAGGACCCTCAGAGACCTGGCATGGTCCCAGCCTGTCCGGAGACCAGCACCCCACTTTGTCCCCAGAGAAGTGCTTTGAGCCTCAGCTTCTCCAGTTCTTCCATGAGAATGAAACATGGCATAGGCTTGAGCCGGCAGGTGTGGCCAAGTGCCAGTGCCAAGGTCCCCAAGCCCACTGCAAGCCACTGGCCAGCCAGGGTGAGTGAATGGTTGGGAACCGGTCAGGAGGAGAGCCCAAGGTCAAAGGTCGGGAGAAGGGAGGAGAAGCTGGCGAAGGTCAGGTGGTGTGCCTCTGGGAGCGCGAGAGCTCTCTGCGGGGTCTTTGGGTCCAGAGGTGGCTCAGTGCCTCCTTCTCTCAGTCTGCCGCAACAACCCATGCCTCCACGGGGGCCACTGCCTCGAGGCGGAGGGTCACTATCTGTGCAGTTGTCCCAAGGGCTACGCGGGACGCTTCTGCGACGTGGGTGAGTTTGGTCTAGCTGGAGGCAGAAGGCCCGTCTCCATAGGGGAGGGCTCGTGGAGAGGGAGGCAAGAGAGGGGGAGGGGGAGAGACCCAGTCGGAGACCGAGGCGGAGCAGAGGGGAGGGGAGGGGGACCACACCAGCCCCTGGCTTCAGGGAGCCTCCTCTCTCCCCAGACAAAGAGGCCAACTGCTACGAGGGCCGTGGGTTCAGCTACCGAGGCGCTGCTGAGATCACCATCTCGGGCGCGCGGTGTCAGCCGTGGTCGGCGGAGACCACTTACCAGAACCTGACTGCAGAGCAAGCACTGACGCGGGGACTGGGCCACCATGCCTTCTGCCGGTGGGCTGAGCCGGCAGGGCAGGGCGTTCCCCTCCTCTCCAGGGCCCTTTGGGGCTCCCCAAGCTCTAAAAGGCCCTCTCCTGTGGTTACAGGAACCCAGACAATGACACCCACCCGTGGTGTTTCGTGTGGAGCGGCAACCGGCTGAGCTGGGAATATTGCGACCTAGCACGATGCCAAGCCCCAACCCCAGCAGCGCCCCAGACCCAGCCTCCACCACGGGGACCCCTTGGGCGCCAGGAGCTCCCCTTACCCTCGCTTTCAGTACTGCAGGAGCTTCTGGTCACGGCCCAGACCCCGCCTCTATCAGAGGCCGCAGGTAATTGGGAAGGGGCAGGAAGACCAAACAGAGGGCACGGCGCGAGCTACCTTCTCGCCACTCGTGGCTTTCCCTGTCCTCAGCCCGGGCTCCTCCACAGCCTCGGACGCGTCGCCGGAGCAGCACCTCTTGCTCTTGGACACGACGCGGGAGCAGTGGATTCCCGAGGGAGCAGTCGGGACCGGCCAGGCCGACTGCGGACAGCGGCTCCGGAAACGGCTGTCCTCCCAGAAACGCGTCGTCGGGGGACTAGTGGCGCTGCCCGGCGCGCACCCCTACATCGCCGCACTGTACTGGGGCCACAGTTTCTGCGCCGGCAGCCTCATCGCCCCTTGCTGGGTGCTGACCGCGGCTCACTGCCTGCAGAACCGGCCAGTACCGCCTGCCCGGCGTCGGCTCAGGCCGCGCGACACCCGAACCCATGCCCTCTCTCCCCACTTCCCTCTCCAGAGCTCCCCAGCAGGAGGCTGAAACCCAGGAAGGGGCTCAGGAGCAGGGGGCTCCTCTTGGCCGCCGGTGGCCGGCTCTGAACGAGCATCCTCTTCCCACCCTGCCCGCAGGCCGGCGCCCGAGGAGCTGACGGTGGTTTTGGGCCAGGACCGCCACAACCAGAGCTGTGCGCAGTGCCAGACCCTGGCCGTGCGCGCCTACCACCTGCACGAGGCCTTCTCATCCATCACCTACCAGCACGACCTGGGTGCGTGGGGGCGCCCCGCGGGGATGGGGGAATTGGGAGGAGGGCTCGGAGGCCGGAGGCCGGCGTACGGGCCTCACGCTCTTCCCCGCCCGGGTTAGCGTTGCTGCGCCTGCAGGAGAACGAGGACGGCAGCTGCGCGCGCCCGTCGCCTTCCGTGGGGCCCGTTTGCCTGCCGAGCAGCGCCGCTCGCCCCACCGAACCCGAGGCCGCGCTCTGCGAGGTAGCCGGCTGGGGCCACCAATTCGAGGGTAGGCAGAACCGCTGGGGGCGGGAGGGAGACCGCTGGCACCGGGGTAGAAAAGAAAAGCCCACAGCTTTGGTATCACCAGGGACAGGAGGCACTGACCTGCTGGGCTGTGAGGACGTGCGGGCCCTTGTCTCTGCAGCCACCCCTCCCAGGGCCTGGGATTCACTGTTGGGGACCCCCCAAACTCATGAGGAGTACAGGGAGAATCACACTTCCTCTCGGTTCCCACTGGGCACTGGGCTGCAAGGCTAACTGGGACACCGGCCCTGCGCTCGCTCGAACAGGGTGGGTAGTTAAGGTTCTGAGATGCTGGCTGGGAAGAGGAAGTCCTGCTCCGCCCCGCCCATTCACATCCCGCTCCTGTCGGGCCTGTTTTCTGGCCTATGAAATGTGTTTGTTACCGGCAGCTGCCTCCCTCCCGGGCTTGTTGCGAGGGAGGCAGGTGGTCAGTGGATCTGGAAGAGCCTGGCGCAGCCAGTTCCACGGTCCAGGCGGGGAGCCGAGTCGGGAGTGGTGGGGTGAACACTTTCTTCGCTCACAGGGGCGGAGGAATATGCCAGCTTTCTGCAGGAGGCGGAGGTGCCGCTGATCCCTCACGAGCGCTGCTCCGCTCCAGATATGCACGGCACCGCCTTCTTCCCCGGCATGCTCTGCGCTGGTTTTCCCGAGGGTGGCACCGACGCGTGCCAGGTGAGCCTTTGGGCCCGCTTCGCGCCCTCCCCCCGCCCCCCGTCAAGTGCAGACCCCAGGCCAAGGGCGCTGAGCTGTGTTTCTCCACCCAGGGTGATTCCGGGGGTCCGTTGGTGTGTGAGGATGAAGACAAAGAGCGCCAGCTCATCCTGCGAGGCATCGTCAGCTGGGGCTCAGGCTGCGGCGACCGTAACAAGCCGGGTGTGTACACCGATGTGGCCCACTACCTGGCTTGGATCCAGGAGCACACCGCTTCCTGACCGCCCAGGAACTCCTTTCCTCCTCGGTGGTTCTGGAATGGGAGGATGGCTGGACCCGATCCTGGACCACAGGGTGTGTTCCAGCGCTGTGGGTCCGGCTCCCGGCGCAGCGTAAACACTCAATAAAGTGCTTTTGGAAATGCTTGAGAGGCACAGCTCTTGGGGGTCCCGCTGGGAAATGCCGAGACGCAGCTTCTCCACAGCCCCTGGAGAACAGGATCTATTGAGATCTTAGGCAAGATTCAGGTTCTTGTCCAGCTGACGCGTACTGAGCCGGTGTACTGAGCCCTGTGCAGAGTGGCTCCACCTATTATTCCTCGTATGAGACATTACTATTTTAAATTTCCAGAGAAGTTCTCAACCTCGACTGTACGCCAGAACCTACGTCCGAGATCCACCGCAGAGCAATTAAATCCATGTCTCTAGGGATGGGGCATGGGCAGTGGTATGTTTTAAAAGTTCTCCGGTGATGGCATGTTCCGGCGGGGCTGGGAACCGGGGTTACAAATGCTTAACCTTAAACCTGGTGTGGAGCCTTAGGGCTGGCCGCCAGAGTGGAGTCCCTCACTTCCACCCAACCCTGCTGGGCCGTGGGCCTCAGAGTGCGAACCTGGGACCAGCAGCAGCGGTGGTGCCAGGGAATTTGTAGAAATGCACAGTTTCAGGGTACACGCCATACTACTGAATCAGAAACTCTGAGCTGGGGCCCAGCAATCTGTATCACAGCTTTCCAGGCGATTCTGGAGCTCCTAACATTAGAGAACCATGTTCTGGGGACCAGGAGGAGAGGTCCCACTGTCCAGATGTGGCATCTTTTTATTAAAAAAAAAAAAAAAGATGTATTTTATTGATTTTTCTTTTAACAGAGAGGAAGGGAGAGGGATAGAGAGTCAGAAACATCAATGAGAGAGAAACATCGATGAGCTGCCTCCTGCACACCCCCCCACTCTGGGGATGTGCCCCTGACCGCAATCGAACCTGGGACCCTTCAGGCCGCGGCTCTATCCACTGAACCAAACCAGTTAGGGCTGATGTGGCATCTTTAAAAAATAAAAAGTTTTTATTGATTCAGAGAGGGAGCGGGAGAGAGACATAGAAACATCAATGATGAGAGGGAATCAGTGATTCGCTGCCTCCTGAATGCCCCCCTACTGGGGATGGAGCCTGCAACCGGGGCATGTGCCCTGACCAGGAATCAAACCCTGACCTCCTGGTTCATAGGTCAACGCTGGACCACTGAGGCACGCCTGCCAGGCGCACCTTTTTGTTTTTAAACCCACGTGTACTGTGCTTGGTGGGCCATCTAAATTGGTTTCCAAGGATTATTTTGACTCTCATGCAATCTCCTCCTTCAGGCTAAATTTGAACTTCACTAGGTGACAGATACAGCCCCGCCCTATTCTCCAGCGGGAGGTAGCGGTCGGTGATCCTGCCAGGCTTAGCGTCATAACCCCGCCCTCACATCCGTCACAGTGCCCCAAGCATTTTAGCAGGAGCAGCCTGGCAACCCTCCGAAGTGCAAGGCGAGGGGCCAACTCTGAGTCAGAATGGGCGAGTGGAAAGCCTATATCAGCGCGGTGCTGCAGGACCAGCGCATCGACGACGTAGCCATCGTGGGCCACTCGGACAATCGCTGTGTGTGGGCATCGCGGCCCGGGGGACTGCTGGCAGCCATCTCACCGCAGGAGGTGGGTGTGCTCACGGGGCAGGACCGGTGCACTTTCCTGCAGGCCGGCCTGAGCGTGGCAGGCCGCCGCTGCTGCGTCATTAGAGACCACCTGCTGGCGGAGGGCGATGGCGTGCTGGACGCGCGCACCAAGGGGCTGGATGGGCGCGCCATCTGCGTGGGCTACACGCCGCGCGCGCTGCTGGTGCTCATGGGCCGGCGGGGCGTGCACGGGGGCATCCTCAACAAGAAGGCGCACGAGCTGATCCACTGGCTGCGCACTCAGGGCACCTAGCAGAACAGCCAGGTGGCAGCGGAGACAAAATAAACTCAGACCTGGGAATGGCGGACTCATCCTCGGGGTTGCAGGGGGTGAGGGTGGGGGTGGGGTGGACCAGGGCGGGGGGGGGGGGGAGGAATTGCTGAAGAGGACACCGGTTTCCTGGAAGGTCCTCGCAGAAAGGTCATCTGGTGGAGTGGGGATTATGACTCCCATTGGGTGCCCTCCCATTGGGTGCCCTGCAGAGGCTTCTGACCTGACTCCCCAGGCCAGAGTCAGGGGCGCGGGACTTGGAGACTCCCAGGGTCCTAGGGACACCGAAGCTGAGCAAGAGTCCCAGGCAGCAGCCTTCTCAAACTCTCTAGCTCAGACCTGAGCATCCTTTCCCACAAAACTTTCCCATAGCCTGCAGCATGAACCCTAAGGGAGTCTCCTCCCACCGTCCCACACCCCTCCCCAGGCTGGACCTCAGTGTGCTTCTCGCCTCTTCCACTTGGCAGGAAGAAGCACTGGCAGGGGTTGTGAATAGGTGACAGGGTGTGGCTGGTAGCTTGGGGAGCATATCTGGGCTCCCAGCTGCTTGCATCTTCCCCACATTCCTCAAAGAGGGTGGCGTGGAGGAATGTGTCCAAGATCATCACAGCCAGGTCTGGACCCTGCAGCCTCCAGTCCCCTTGGGGTCCAAAGGCTCCACAGATATCCCTGGGCTAGAGGGAGGAACTTTGGCACCTCTCTCTCTTGGACCCTCCCCTGTAGGCCTCAGCTGGGCTGGGGAAAGGCTACAGAGGAAGAGGAATTGAAAACTTGAGTGGGTTTAAACGAGACACGGCTTATTGTCAAAGATGGACAAAGGTAGGAGGAGGGAGGGTGGCTGGTTCCTGCCCCCCCGTTATCCTGGCTTGTCCTGTGCACTTCGAACCTCCTGATCCGCTCCCACAGTGGTCCCGTTGAGCCCCACATGTCACTTGCTTTGGGGAGAATGGATCTCATGCCAGAAAGAGGGAGGGAGGGAGTCAGTGAGGTAGGTGAGTCCAGAGACCAGGAGAAACCAGAGGTCAGCCTGGTGGGTTGGGGGATGGAGGTGCAGAGAGCCCTGCCAACACTGGCCTTGGGGGTGGCCCCTAGACCTTGGGGGGGGGGCTTTCAGGGAGTCTGAGCTGTGGATTGGACTCATTAAGGCAGGGCCAGGAAATTGTTGGGGTGAGCTTGTTGGCTGGCTCTCCCAGGGCACAGCAGGCTGTCTTTGGGAGGGGAGATAGTGCTGCTGAACCCCTAGCTATGGTCTCTCCTCCCCCAAAATGAGAACAGATTTTCAAATGCATAATGAAAGTTTAATTCCTTTTTTCTTTCTTAAAATCAGACAGTGTTGGAAAAGGGGGTTGTAGCAGTGATGCAGAAAGCTGGGTGGGATGAGGAGAATGGCATGGAGGAAGGGAGGTGGAAGGGAGAGGGTGAGAATTCAGCCAGTGACATCTGTGCATGAGCAAACAGCTAGGAGTCAGGTGCTCAGACCTCCCTCATTCCCACCCAGCCCCCGTGGAGTTGTGTGGACACAAGTACACAAGCACCAGCCAACAAACAATGTGCAAAGGACTGGAAGTCACAGGGGCCCTGCAGCCTGCATAGAGCCCCCACAGGTGCTCCATGAGGGACACGTGCAGGCTGACACAGGCTCACACAGCAACTCAGTCATGCAGCCTGGACTTCTGAGGGCCTGCACAAGGACAGGAGCATGTGCACAGACACACCCCTCTGCCCTCCCACCCCGGGCACCAGACACAGGCCCTTCCCTGCCCCAGGTGGCAGTCTGGGCCGAAGCCTAGAGGCGGGTGGCATTGTGGTGAGCAGGCAGGGCAAGGCGGGGAGAGGGTGTGGCAGGGGGCAGCTCCTCCAGGAAGACCCTGGGGGGCAGTGGGGGTGAGCGGGGCTCAGGCTTGGCACAGCACAGGGTGGCACGGGTGATGAGGCGGTCCAGGGGCTGTAGGGAGTGCATCCATCGGGGCAGGAAGTCCCATGTCTGCAGCCACTTGGGCAGGTGCCTGGGGCTGCGACTCTGCAGGACATTGATGAGCACCACAAAGGCCAGCAGGGCAGCGAAGGGTGCACCCACCCCCACCATGGCCCACCAGCCTGCCATGGAGATGCCAAACACCAGCGAGGGCATCAAGAGGAAGCACAGCAGGAGGTAGAGGACGGCAAACCAGCGGTACTTGGCGGTGCATTTGCCTAGGGCCTTGGCCATGCGGATGGGCAGGCGGGTGCAGGGCACTGGGTACCACAGCAGGATGCCTGAGATGTTGAAGAAGAAGTGGCAGAGGGCGATCTGCAGAGAAGAGGGCAAAGGAGCTGAGGTGGGCACGGGCCCACTCCCAAGCCAGGACAGTGGGAACAGATACAGGGGCCCGGCCTGGTCTGGGCAGCAGGAAAGTCACACTTGGGTTGACGTGCCCCCGGTAAAATACTTAAACACTTCTGGGTCTGTTGGCAAATAAACACTGCCCTGAACTCCCCACACCTCCCCCTCGGACCCTTCTCCTAGGAATCCCCCAGCAGGTCCTGCCCAAATCCAGGAGGTAAACAATTTCTCCTAGTTTCTGCCTCAGCAGTTCTGGCCTCCTGGTGGGTCCCCACCCTGACCTGAGCCCCTGCTTGTGGTTACTTCTTCTCCTATATCAGCCACTCCTCTGCCGTGTCCCCCCTACTCAGCCTTGATCCCCCAGACTGGCCAGGCCCCCTCTTACAGCACCCCTCCCTCAGAGTGCACATCCCACCCGCTGTTTATTGGTGTGACTCTGAGTCACATCTTCCTGGTAGAGAGCAAGGTCTTGAAGGTGGCACCAGCTCGATTTTGCCCATATGGTTGCCGCAGACACTGGCATAGCCGGTGGCCTAGTTAGCAGCCAACAGTTTGTGACTCAGTGTCCCACCATGGGTCAGCACCACACCCCAGGCCCAGCACGGTCCTCTCTCTGGCAGGGCTATGCTCCCAGGCACACCTGGAAGGCACTGGACAGCTTCTCCCGGGGGCTGGCCAGGGCAGCCAGGATGGCTGTGGTGGTGGTGCCAATATTGGAGCCCAGCGTGAGGGGGTAGGCGCGCTCAATGCTGATCACACCCAGGCCTGGGGGGGAGGGGGAGAGGGGAAAATGTGGTCTTCCAGCTCCCCCTTCAGCTCTTTCCCTGCCACCCAGACCCCCTACCCCCGGCATAAGCACTCACCGATGAGCGGGGTGATGGCCGAGGTGAATACAGAACTGCTCTGGACAACGAATGTCATGGCGGCACCCACTACCATGGCAAAGTAGCCAGTGACCCAGGTGAAGGGGGTGGGGAAGTCTGTGGGGGAAACCATCCCAGCAGGGTCAGGGTGAGGGTTGGGACCGGAGGGGGAACCCTCCTTGAGGAGGAAGTCTTGGATGCCAGTTTCCAAGTGGGTCCCCTGCTCAGCTGGGAGGGCCTCTCCTGGCCCTTTGATCTTGGGCTGAAGGCTCCTCTCAGCCTGGCTCTATCACACTTTTCGTTCCCTTGGCCTGGCTATCCCTCCCACTCTTACATGTCCACCTCAGGCTCAGGGTGGACATCGCTGCCATGGGAAGCCCTCCTGACCCGGTGCTCAGGCAGACTTTGTTCCACCCTCCGCCCTCCTCCAAGCTCCTTTCCCGCATTTGCCAAGCAGCCTCTGCCTGTGCCAGAATGAAGCTTCCAAGAAAAATCAGACAGTGTCACCTCCCTGTCCTCAACCCCCCAACTGCCCCCATTATCCTCAATAAAGTCCAGGCTCTGAGCTCAGCTTGTGGCCCTGTGATCCGCTCCTCCTTACCTCTCTGACCTCTCCCTGCCTCTCCGCCTCCCTCATTGAGCTCCCGCCAGGATGCTAGGATGCGGGCTGGCTACCTTTCTGTGCCGCAAACCTGCCCAACCAGTCTCTGCCTCTAAGCCTTTGCACTGCTGTTCCCGCCATCCACATCTTGACTCCTTCTCATTTAGGTCTTTGCTCAAATGTCACATCTGCACAGAGGCCGCTGACCAAAGCAGCCTCTTCTATTCCCTATTGTGCTGTCAGTTTTGCGTTCTCCTTGGCTTATTCTCCCCTCCCCCATAACTTGGTTTTCATTGCCATCTCCTGCTCTAGGCTGTGTGCCTCACCTCTTCACTCCCAGCACCATACCATGCTTGGCCATGGTAAAGGCTTGATGATTATTTGTTGATTCAGTCAAGCAGAGGCCACTGTTAATCTTTTCAGAGCTCCTGCTGGAATGGAACCATAGCCAGAGGCAGCCACAGATCCCCAGCTCAGAAACCACCCAGGTAAACTTCTTCTTTGTTCACATGGGGAAACTGAGGCTCAGATATGGTAGGGCTTTACCCAGATCGCACAGCAAGGCAAGAGTTAGTGGGATCTGGAAGGGCCCATTCTGGGGCCTGCTCACCCACCGCCTGGTGCTCACCAGTGTTGATAATGCTCTGAATGACCTTGGCCACCTGGCCCTTGAGCAGAGAGTTGAGCGTCTTGACAAGGAGGATGAGGCAAGTACACAGCAGCACCAAGGAGCCAGCCAGCAGGATGAGCCCTACGGCCAGGTCAGGCAGCACTGTGTCCACGAAGATGTGGTTGCCTGTTGGGAGGGATGTCAAGCTGCTGAGAACTGAACCCCCATCCAGCTCCCAGCCCCCCCACCACCACCTTTGCCACCCCCTTGGGCTTGGAGACCAAGGCCCCACCTCAGTCTCCTTAAACCTCAGGAGCTGAGCTGGTTGGCAGCCATCCTTCCTGGGGGACAGCCCTACCTCTGCCAGGCTCTGCCCCTGCCAGCCGGGCCTCTCCCATGCTGCAGGCACTCACATTTCTCCATGGTGGCATTTCCGAGGGTCTGGCTGATGTTGGCGTCTGCCCTGGGCATGGGGGTGGGAGCCTAGATTAAGAGGAGAGTGACTTAGGGAATTTAGAAAAATGCAGCCTGGAGTTGGGGCTAAGATGGAGATTAGGGAGTGATGGGGCATGGGAGGACGGCAATGGGTCTCCTGGCTACGTGCTCTTGGGTAGTTTACTTGCTCTTTCTGAGCCTGTCTCCTCTGCTGAAGAGATGGAGGTGAAAATACCTGCCACGCTAGAATCTGGCCACGGTCAGCCCTCTGCATCTCTGCCCCATTATCCACTGAACTGGCTCTCTCTGGGCGCACTGGGCCTCCTGATCTGGTGGCTTCCTGTCCTTGCTCCTCCCACCTCTTCTTGGCATGATGCTGCTGTCCATGGTTTTCTTCTGAAAACTCTCTGTTCCTCGTGTTTTATTCCCTCTGGGGCTCCCTCTCCCCCGGCATCTTTGCTCCAGCCTCTCATCTGAGGCACTTAACCCAAGTTCTATTTTCCTCTTGCTCAATTCCTTATCTGGAGAAGGTTGCGGGGCAGGGGACCACTGGTGGGCAGAATCCAGGCCCCGTATTGCTTTCCTCCCCCCATTACTATCAGGAAAGTGATGGGGATTCCTGAGGAGGCACCTCACTTCAGAGGACCCCAGCCAGGCAAGTAGCCTAAGTGAGGGGCTCAGGCTGGTGGTGGTGGGGGCAACGTGCTGGGCCTATAGGGGCAGTAGCCACTCAGCTCCAGGCCACTGTCGCCACCCAGGGACACAGCCTAGTATGGCGAAGGGTCTGATTCTACAAGAGGGGCCACAGCTCTATAATTTTAAATTAAACTTCCCAATTTGTAAATGCTCACAACCACTTTAAGACATGCTGTACAATTCTGTGAAGGCTGGTCTGGTCTAGAGAGCACTAATTTGTAGCCTCAGGAGTGTTTTCTTTTTTTTTTTTTTTAATGAAACTTGGTACACCTTCCCTTTCCCCCAGACCTGAGCATGAAAGGAGAAAGTGGGCTGGGCTGGCTGGAACCTGCCATCTCACAGAGGAGAAGGGAGCCGGGAAGGGGCAATTACTCCCAGGGCCCCAGGCGAAATGCAAGAGCCACAACTTCTCTCTTCTCCCCAAAAACACATTCTGGTCTTTGGAGCTGATGTGGGTGCTAATTCCATTCCCCCCTGAAACTCTGCATCCCACAGCCTCTGGCCTCCCCTGGTGCTGAGGGCAGAGACACAGCTGGGGTCCTGGCACTTTGATGTTACAGCTCCACTAGGCTTGAGTCTAAACTGTGTCATAGAAAAAATGTATGATAAAGATAAGACCTACTCGTGACACCTGGCTTTAAGTCGAGGTTTATGTTAGTGGTATGTGCTCTCTTGTGTGAGGCAACATGCTTACCTGTGTTGCCAGCTAGCCATACCAGAGCCGTGGGGTACCCTCAAGCCCAGCCCCAAATGCAGGCCAAGGAACCAGGAGGAAATAGTCTCTGATGGGCTCAGTTAAGAAAGCCAAGCAAGTGGTAGGAACTGCTATGCACGTAAGAGAGAGAGCTAGGTGTGAGGGAGAGAGCCAGGTGTGAGGGAGAGAGCCAGGTGTGAGAGGGAGAGCCAGGTGTGAGGGAGAGAGCCAGGTGTGAGAGAGAGAGCCAGGTGAGAGAGAGAGAGAGAGCCAGGTGTGTGAGAGGGAGAGCCAGGTGTGAGAGGGAGAGCCAGGTGTGAGGGAGAGAGCCAGGTGTGTGACAGGGAGAGCCAGGTGTGAGGGGGAGAGCCAGGTGTGAGGGAGAGAGCCAGCTGTGTGAGATGGAGAGCCAGGTGTGAGGGAGAGAGCCAGGTGTGTGAGAGGGAGAGCCAGGTGTGTGAGAGGGAGAGCCAGGTGTGAGAGGGAGAGCCAGGTGTGAGGGAGAGAGCCAGGTGTGTGAGAGGGAGAGCCAGGTGAGAGAGAGAGAGCCAGGTGTGTGAGAGGGAGAGCCAGGTGAGAGAGAGAGACAGGTGTGTGAGAGGGAGAGCCAGGTGTGAGGGAGAGAGCCAGGTGTGTGAGAGGGAGAGCCAGGTGAGAGAGAGAGAGAGAGCCAGGTGTGTGAGAGGGAGAGCCAGGTGTGAGGGAGAGCCAGGTGTGAGAGTGAGAGCCAGGTGTGAGGGAGAGCCAGGTGTGAGGGAGAGCCAGGTGTGTGAGAGGGAGAGCCAGGTGTGAGAGTGAGAGCCAGGTGTGAGGGAGAGAACCTGGTGTTTGCTGTTAGGCAGATCTGAGTTCAAATACTGATTGTTATAATAACCACCTTAGACATGTCATAACACCTCCCTGAGTTTGTTTTCTCTAAAGAGGGACAATGAAAGCTGTTCAAAAGGTTACAAAAGAAAATGTGTGTGAAACGCTCACCTAAAGACTTAGCTCATGACAATGCCTTCAAATAAGGGCAAATCCCTTGCCTCCCGGACTCATCGGATGGGAAGGGTAAGTGTGTGTGTGTGAGAGTGTGTGTGTGTGAGTGTGTGTGAGAGTGTGTGTGTGAGTGTGTGAGTGAGTGTGTGAATGTGTGTTAGTGTGAGTGTGTGTCAGTGTGAGAGTGTGTGTGAGTGTGAGTGTGTGTGTGAGTGTGTGTGAGAGTGTGTGTGTGTGAGTGTGTGTGAGAGTGTGTGTGTGAGTGTGTGAGTGAGTGTGTGAATGTGTGTTAGTGTGAGTGTGTGTCAGTGTGAGAGTGTGTGTGTGTGAGTGTGTGTGTGAGTGTGTGTGAGTGTGTGGATGTGTGTTAGTGTGAGTGTGTGTGTGAGTGTGAGTGTGTATGTGAGTGTGTGTGAGTGTGTGAATGTGTGTTAGTGTGAGTGTGTGTGAGTGTGTGAGAGTGTGTGTGTGTGAGTGTGAGTGTGTGTGTGTGTGTGAGTGTGTGGATGTGTGTGTGAGTGTGTGTGAGTGTGTGTGAGTGTGTGTGAGTGTGTGGATGTGTGTTAGTGTGAGTGTGTGTGAGTATGTGAGAGTGTGTGTGTGAGTGTGAGTGTGTGTGTGTGTGAGTGTGTGTGAGTGTGTGTGAGTGTGTGTGAGTGTGTGGATGTGTGTTAGTGTGAGTGTGTGTGAGTATGTGAGAGTGTGTGTGTGTGTGTGTGTGTGTGTGAGTGTGTGTGAGTGTGTGAATGTGTGTTAGTGTGAGTGTGTGTGTGAGTGTGTGTGTGAGTGTGTGTGTGTGAGTGTGTGTGAGTGTGTGTGTGTGTGTGTGTGTGAATGTGTTAGTGTGAGTGTGTGTGTGTGAGTGTGTGTGTGTGAGAGTGTGTGTGAGTGTGTGTGAGTGTGTGGATGTGTGTTAGTGTGAGTGTGTGTATGTGAGAGTGTGTGTGTGAGTGTGTGTGTGTGAGTGTGTGTGTGTGAATGTGTTAGTGTGAGTGTGTGTGTGTGAGTGTGTGAGAGTGTGTGTGTGTGTGTGAGTGTGAGTGTGTGTGTGAGTGTGTGAGTGAGTGTGTGTGAGTGTGTGAATGTGTGTTAGTGTGAGTGTGTGTGTGAGTGTGAGTGTGTGTGTGTGTGTGTGTGTGTGTGAGTGTGTATGAGCGCTTCCTAGGTCAGGATCAATGGTTCCTGCATATCTGCCTGAGGATCGTGGCCTTGTGGGGAGGACTTTGTGGATCTTCCTTCCCGGGAATCCCAACCTGGAGCCTGGAGCCCTGGGAAACAGATGACTGCTGAGGTGAGTGGGGGAGGGCCTATGGGATCCTGGGAGGCTGGAGGAAGAGAAGAGCTTCTCTGGGGTCCGGTTGGGGCTTGCAGTGTTGAGTTAGGACAAGGGTGAGGGCCAAGATCTCAGGGGTTCCTGCTGAGGATTGTGTGGCCCTGGCTGCGCTTATAGGAGGAGTCCAGAGACTGTAAAGGGAAGGAGGGAGGAGGTGGAAGCCTAGATAAAGAGCTAGCAAGCCCAGGGTCTGGGGCATACCCCCAGGATGTGGCCATCCCTCCTGGCCTCTAGGCGTGGTGGAGTGGGAAGGGGACATGGTGGGGGTGGTGAACTCTGTGGGAAGAAGAAAATGGATGAGCTCAGACAGCCCTGGGCTCAAACCCCAGCTGAGCCACTCCAAGCTGTGTGACATTGGGCCAAACACATAACCTCTCAGGGCCTCCATTTTCCCCTCTGCATCATGAGGTCCACTATGCTGCCCACCTCTCCCCAGGAGCTAGTTGTCAGGAATCTTGGGAGAGAGAGTTGGGATTTAAATGCCTGAAGAGCCATCCTAAATTAAGGATGCACCTCTGGGAAATGAAGGAGATGATTAAGCTCACAAAGGAATGTTGGGATCCAAGAATCCTTTCCCTGGGGAGAAACGCCAGGATGTGCGCCTGCCCAGCAGTTTCCCTTCTAGGGAAGGGGAGCTGAGGGTCTTTGTTTCTGAAAGCCGAGGGAGATCACCATGCCAGCATCGCCATCTGGTGGCGAAGAGGAGAATTCCTTAGAGCAGCACATCACCCCTGGAGGGTTATCTGGGGTGCAGTGGTCGCCTGGTGCCTTTAGGTATGATGGGCAGAGTGGGGAATGGGCACGAATAGTGGGACACCAGGTTGGCATCTGGAAGAGGCTATAAGATGAAAATTCAGGGACGCAGCCTCCAAATCCCACCAGGATTTTAGTCCTACCTCAGTCACATGGACTTGGACAAACTGCTCTGAGCCTGTTTCCTCATCTGTAAATAGGGATGTAATAATCCCTGCTTCTCAGGTTGCAAGTCCTCAAAAAAAAACACACTTGTTGGAACTAGGCAGGTCTGGTTGACAATCCACAGTGTGACTACACAAGAAGGTAATTCCCAGGACAGTGTCAGGCCCCCAGAGTGCCAAGAGGTGTTGAAATACTAAAACTGCCTGTTTCTGGTTTCTTTCCCCCACCATCTGGACAAGCTCAGACTCTCAATTCTCTCCTTGGCGCCATGGTTCCTGGAGACTGGTTTGGGCGAGTCGGGTCCGGCTTGGTGAAAGCTGGAGGCAACTGGGACAGGTTGGAAGGGAGCACAGGGAGACTCCGTGGCCAAAGCAAAACTCGAGTCTTCAGTGCAGGAGGAGCTGCTAACACATGTCACCTCCCGAGAGCGTAAGGGAGAGAGTAAGAACAGGGAGCTCAAGTTCCACCTGCCAGTTACTCTCCAAGCCAAGGAAACTGCTCTAAAAAGGTCCCCTGGGAGAGCTGGGCTGAGAAACCAGTGCTCAGGCAGGTGGCAGCTGGAGCAGTGACCACAGCCCCCGCTGAGTGACCGCGCACATGTTGCTTTAGGCCTATGAACCTCAAGTTCCTCTTGTGGAAAGTGGGATGCTCCTGTCCACCTCTCCCACCCTGCGTGAGGATGTCATGGGGAGGGCTCCGTTCAGTGGAAGGGACCTGCTGGATGCAGGGTTTCAGAGCAGCGAGGAGTGCTGCCTTATTTTATTGTAAAGATCAAAGTGTGTGATTCCTCTCCCTCCAGGTTTTGCTAAGAAGTAGAGAGGACTGTGATGAGCCAAAGAGCTTGGGGAGGGCCCCCTGCGAGCTGGTGAGAAGGTAGAGGTTGTTAGAGAGGTCACAAAGCAGCATAAAAGCTGCCTGCATGGGCTTTTTGATGTCAAACTGCCTCTGAGACTCAGCAGGGCTGAGCTGGAGCTGTGTGCCATTCAGACCAGGGAACCTCACAGGGTCCTTGGAAAGGTTGCTCTCTATTCATGCTGTGATAAAGGCTCTGTGACTTCAAGCAGCAAGAGGAGATGATGAGGGGGAAAGGCTTGGGCTTTGAGTTTCTTTCTATCTTGTTCTAAGTGGAGTTACTTCTTGTATGTAATCAAGGGGAAGCAGGTACTGAGGATTATGCTTTTGATGAAGCATTTCCCATTTATGGCTGCTTCCTTGTTAGCCTGGTGTAGTGGCCGGTCCATGGGTGTCCAACTCATCCAAAGAGATCTTCATCCCAGGCAGTAGAAGCCAGGAAGCAGCAGAAATAGTGCAGAAGGGCAAGCGGACACATGCCTGTGTGCGTGTCCAGGGGAGCGCCCCAATGTTGACACGAGGGGCTGTTGTGTCTCCAGTGAGGCCTCTACATGGCCCGCTTGTCCTGCTCCCGGGCCGGTATCCTGTTTATCCTGCTTTCCTGGGGATCCTTATAGCACTCTTGCCCTGCCCTCTCCCCACATACCTGTGCCCCAAAAATCTGCAGAGCTGAGTCACTAAACCCCTGTTCCCCAGTGGGGAAGAAGGAGGCTTAGGTGGTGAGGCCTGGGCTCAGCGCCTTCACATGGCAGGACAAGCTCCAGCAAGTTTCTTAGCCTATTGGAGCCTATTTCTCTATTTGTGAAACCGGAGGGTTGAGCCAGAGCAGTGTTCTTAAACTTAAGCATGGAGCAGACCAAAGAAATGGTTGAAATTAGGCTGCTAGGTCCCACCCCTGAATTTTTTCTGATTTAGTAGGTGGAGGAGAAGGGCTGAATCCTTTGCATCTCTAACAGGTTCCCAGCTAGTACAGGTGCCACTGGTCCACACTTTGAGAACCACTGGGCTAGATCAATTACATGCCAACTCTAATTGATTGGTAATGGCTGCCTAAAGCTGGCGTGAGGCTGGAAGAGATTAGCAACATCTGTCGTAGGCACAGGCTCATGGGCAAAGTGTCACATCATTCCCTCTCTAGGCTAAAGGGCTGTAAGGTCTACTTGGAGCATTTAAGAAAGATAATGACGTGAACAGTCAGCTGTCTGAAAAGGGAGTTTTCTCACCTGGGGCCAGACCTGGGACTTACCTTCATGAGGTCTGGGTGGCACCAGATCCTGATGAGGCTGTGGTTCCTCAGGGACTCATCGCCCATGGCAATGCTGGTAATCACAGACTTGTCCAGCTGTGGGCAAGATGTGGGCAGGGGGAGTGAGTGTGGGGCCCTTACGGTGCCCAGCCTCCGCCCCGGCCAGCCCTGCCCCACCTGGATGATGAGCTTAGTGAAGGGCTCCGTAATGATCTTAAGCAGGTCGGGGGCGTCTTGGCCGCCGCGGATATTGAAGGAGGCCACCACGAGTCGAGTGACATGGTACAGGTACCCAGTGGCAACCTCCAAGGGCAGCAGGACCAGAACTGACAGCCAGTTAAAGCAGTCGTGCACAGTGGCCCCCGCGAAGGCCCTGGGCAGGGAGGCCACGTTGCAAGGCAGGCCGGGGCCTGGAGTTGCTCCTTCTGGGGCTCCTGGCATCTGGGACGACCCTCCCCGCACAAACACAGACCCGTCACCACTCTACCCCCTCACCTACGGAAGTCGGTCCTGTCCCCTGCCTGCATCAGGGCCACAATGGTGTTGGTGACGGAGGTGCCGATGTTGGAGCCCATGATGATGGGGATGGCAGAGCTTACCTCCAGCACTGGGAGAAGAAGGTGCCTCATAACTAAATGGGTCGTGTCTACCCACTCCCGTCCCCACAGCACCTCCTGCCAAACCCGCTGCCCATGTTCTGGCCACTAGGGGGCATTCCTGCCATGCTGCTAACTCCGCCCAGCCTCAGTGTCACAGGTACATGTGGGCATGTGCTGTATATTTACATATATGTGAATGCACGTGAAACCATGCACATGCACTGCATGTGCCCATATGTGAACATGTGTGGGGGCATGTGTATAGGAGGGCATGTGTTCTGTATGCAAATAGGTACATGCCATTACAAATCAATTAGGCGTGGCATATGAGTGTGACTGTCAGTTTCACGTGCCAGCTTGGCGAGGCTATGCTACCCAGTTATTCAATCCAACATTAATCTAAACATTGCTGTGAAGGGGTTTTGCAGATGCGATTCACCTCTACAATCAGCTGATCCTAAGCAAAGGAGATAAACCTCACTAATCCGGGTGGCCCTCATCCAATGAGATAAAAGGCCTCAGCGCACAACAGAGGCTTCCCTGAGGAGGAAGAAATTCAACCTCTGCCTGCGCATGGCTCCCGGCTGAGCTCCAGCCTGCCCTTCCCAACGTCCTGCAACCACTTCCCTGCAATAAACCATATATGTTTCTCCCACAGCTTCCCTGGCTCTCATTTCTCTGCTTCCGTTTCCCTGGCCGATGGGATGAAGAACTGCGTGATGTTCTGGAGGTGAGCTTTCCTGGGGTTGTGCCCCCCATTTGCTATCTTTCAGGCTCCTAGGCACCCCTCCAGACTGAGACTCCTGGCTAGGCCCTGGAGGACAGAGTGGGAGCTGCCGGAGCTCTGCCCTTAGCCCTCAGTCCCCTGTTCCCACTCCTGGCCCCTCCCCCAGCCCTTGTGCAGCACACCCAGCTTCCCACACTCTCTCCCTGGCCCTAGTGGGTCGACTCACAGCCAGAGGAGACCATGCTGACGATGATGGAGGTGGAGGTGCTGGAGCTCTGCACCAGCACGGTCACCAGGATGCCCACCACCAGCCCCGCCACCGGGTTGGACAAGATGGCATTGTCCTTGAAGATGTCACCAGCCACCTTCCCTGGGGAGCATGAGTCACCATTGCTGGGGGCCCTTCAGGGGCCCTTCCCCAGACCCCTCCCCTAGCCCTACCTCCAGCCAACTGGAAGGCTGAGCTGAGCACGTCCAGGGAGCAGACAAAGAGGTAGAGGAACGTGAGCATCAGTGGCACCTTGAGGAGTGTCACGCCAGCCTGGCGCAGCTTCTGGGCCAGTCCGGGCTCTGGGGATAGGGCAACCATGAGCACAGCGGCCAGAGGGCTGGGGCAGTGGCTGCTGGTGTCCCTGCCGCCCCACTCAGCCCACCTGGCTTCTGCTCCTCCTCCAGGGCCAGCTTGGCAGGCAGCGGGTCATGGAGCTCTAGAACCTCCCCAAAGGGGCAGCTGTGCTCGGCGAGGGCCACAGGGCCCAGGCTGGGGAAGGCATAGGCGGAGGTCCCTGGGATCCTGTGCAGGACTGGGAAGGGAGGCTGGTCAGGAGTTCCCAGAGGCCCCAGGTCCCAGGGACGGCAGGGGGGTGGAGTGGAGGGGTGGAGGTCTCACCCGGGATGTGGGCAACTGTGGGCAAGCAGGGTCCGGGAGTGGGGGCACACTCACCCTGGGGGCTGGGCACATAGGCAAAGGCTGCCCCATGCATCATGGGCCCCCTGCGGATTGGGATTGGAGAGACAGCAGGGCCCCCCAACCTTTCTCCATAGGACATCATCCTGGGCACACGCAGTGGTGTCTGCAACAACACTGAATGACAACTGCTGTGTCCTGGACACTCCACACTCACACTTCTACCTCCCACACCCACACACCCACTTGCACAAACATTCATGTGTGATCCCAAACACACACCCATAGACATATCCCCCTATCTCCCAACCCCCCTACCCCCATACCCCCATACCCAGGGAAGCACACTCAGGAGCTCAGCACAGATTCGGGCATTCATTCATTCATTCATTCAGCAAGTATTTATTGAGCATCCGTTCTATCCTAGATGCTGGGGTACAGTGGCGACTAAATACAGACACGTCTGCCCCTAGGAAATTCAAAGGGTGGTGGGGAGACATTTATCAATGAAATAATCCCTCGAATAGATAGAAAATGGCAACGGGAACAAGTGTTCTAATGACAGGTATGGGTGCCACCAGAGTCTCATGGTGGGGTGGGCCCTTGGAGGAGGGAAGAGGGATCACATTGAGAGGAACCATCAGTAGGCACTACCAGGAGGAGAAGGGGACGGCACATGTGCAAGGGCCATGTGCGGGGAGAAGCTGCGGACACCCTGCAGCTGGAGGGAGCCAGGGAACATGTGCAGAGGCTGCAGGTGTGGGCCAGGGCTGGGCATGGGCTACACAGCTGTTTTGCCCGTCTCGAGAGCAGTGAGGACCATAGACACCTGTTCCGGATCAAGGGCCAGCTGGGCAAGCACTCGGGAGGGCCCACTGGCCTCGGCGGAGCACCCCTCTCCTACTGCTCCTCCTCAACAGGAAACAAATCCTGCCACCCTGCTCCCATAATGAAGCTCAGACCAGGACTGGTTTAGGTAAGCAGGGCCCCCACCCTGTCCCCAAGTCTGGGAAGTCCAGGCTTGTTTTAGGCCCGCCCCCCCCCCCCGCTCTCCCCCCCCTCCCCTCGAACTGGCCCTGGAGTTCTTGGCTGTTGGGGTGGGAGTGCCCCAGGCTGTTTCAGCAACACCTCCTCACTCCCACCCCTAACATTGTCCCAAGGGGCCTTGGCTGTGGGATGGGGGCGTGTGCTGAGCTGATTTCCCAGTCCTGGAAGAGCACAGTCTTTTCACTTTGGGAGTGAGCCAGGCTGGGCTGGGACTGAGATGTTATGGGGGCAGGAAGAGGGGGACTGGGGTAATGAACTGTTTCTACTAAGAGTTGAAGATGAGGTTGGGACAAGGGGACTCTGGGCTCACCTTAGGATTCTGTGTTTCAGCTCCTGCTCAGCTGCTCAGGGAAGTCCCAAAGACCCAAAGAGAAGCTGGGACCCTCCACTTTATACCCTTGGGTCAAGGGCAAAGTCCCTAGAACCCTAGCTGCCCTCCCTCTGTTCCCCGATTAACCTCACCCCTGAGATTCCTCCCAGTTAATTGCTAATCGTCAACTCTGCAGGGGGAGTCTGCAGTTAGACTCTCCCTCCCCCGCAACAGATGCTCAGCCTGAACCACCACCCAGACCCATTGAGGACACAGACACACCCCGTCCCCAAGCAGAGACCATGAAGGCACTCAGGAGCCTCGTTCCCAGAGTCTCCAAAGAGATTCTGTGGCTCTAGCTGACAGGACTCCCCAAGGAGCGAGCCAGATCCTGTGGCCTTGCCGTGTGTCTGAGTGTCTGTGGGTTTGTGTGTTTTGGGGGGTGTTTGGAGGAGGGGGGGTGTGTAATGGAGGAAACAACAGGAGACAAACCAGAGGGGCTGTGTATGTGAAATCTTGAAGCATCTCCAATGCCCAACCACGGATCCAGGATGTGAAGTCTAACAGACTGTGGAGCCCCTTGCCAGACCAAGAAGGGCCTGCCTGCATTTTGGAATGGTCTCTCTGGGTGGGTGGGTTGGAATGTGTCATAGGGAGTGAGTCTGGAAGCAGAGAGACCAGTTAAGAGGCTGAGAGATGAGGAGGTCTGAACCAAGGTGGGAACAGGAGGGATGGAGAGAACAGGATACAGCCCAGGGGTACTGGGGCAGCAGAGTTGGTGATGGGGAGGGTGGGAGGGAGAGGAAAGATATGAAAGTTTGGTTTCTGGATTGGGAAACTGATGAGGATATGAATGTCAGAGGGGTTTAAGGAAGTCTTTCAGAAGCTTGTTTCCCTTTCACCGGACTATGGAGCCCGATTTGGGGACCAGATTCACAGAAGGATGAGAAGGAAGCTTCCTTTTTAAGAGATTATGGTTTGGTCAGATCCAGCAATAGTGGGTTCCATTCAAGACCTAGTTGGGCAACTGCCTAACGTTATGCATCCATCTATCCACCCATCCATCCACCCACTCATTTATCCACTTACTAGGTGTACCGGTTAATAATGCAGATTTTTTTTTCAATAGATGGAGTTACACATATGTTGAGATATATGTGACTTGATATGTATGCTATTTTGTTGTATTGACAACAAACTTCAAAACTTCGTATGTCAAATTTTCTGAAGGTGTTAGCATCATAGATATTTTTACGCTTAAAAAATGTCGAATTTCGTGCCAAATAAAAGAGCATTTGCAGGAAGTTTTAATTCATTACTTTATTTTGAATTAAATCAAGTGCTTCCTTGGGTATGGGGGAAGGGGGTCTTTCTATGGGTGTGTGTTTGGGATCACACTTCATGTGTAGCTAGCGATGGACATTACTTTGAATAAAGCACTTTTGATGTTTCTCTTGAAATTATCGTGTTTTCTTTGATTACAAAATCTGCATTGTTAACCAGTAAATGGTCAATCCCCATTAATAACCGGTATCCACATTTTTAATCGCTACACACTTCCCCCATTTTTCAGGTAATTTGTGGATACCGTCCCAATAGAAGTTTTCTTGTTTTGAGGCAGACCATTCAGAGACCCAATTTTCCACTTCTTCGTACGTTTTGAAGAGCTGCTCAGAAAGTGCGTGTGCCATTGATCAGAACAAGTGGTAATCTGAAGGAGCAAGGTCTGGTGAATACGGCGAGTGGGGTTAATACTTCCCAGGCAAGATCTTTCAACGTGTCTTCAACTGGTTTTGAAGTGTGTGATGGTGCGTCATCATGAAGCAAAATTACTTTGCCGTGTCTTCTGGCACATTCTGGTGGTTTTATGATCAAAGCATGGTTCAAAATAATTATTTGTTGTTGGCAGTGATCAGTATTAATGGTTTCACCTGGTTTTAGAAGCTCATAATACACCTCACCTTCCTGATCCCACCAAACACAGAGCATTGTCTTCTTTCCAAAGTGATTTGGCCTTGCAGTCGATGTTGATGGTTGACCTGGATCAATCCATGATTTTGTGCGTTTGGGATTCTCAAAATAAATCCACTTTTCATCGCCAGTCACAATTCGATGCAAAAAAGACTTTCTTTCGTGCCGTTGAAGCAACATTTTACTGATGACTTTTCAGTTTTCCATTTGTCTTTCGTTCAGTTGATGTAGCACCCATTTTCCTTCCTTTCAAATCTTTCCCATTGCTTGTAAACAATCGGAAATTGTTTGCTTAGAAATGTTTAATCTTTCTGCAAGTTGTTTTTGAGTTTGACATGCATCTTCATTCAGTAATGCTTGCAATTGTTGGTCTTCAAACTTTTGGTTGACCTGGATGTTCTTTGTCTTTCACATAGAAATCATCACTTTTAAAGCGTTTAAACCAGCGTTCACAAGTATCTTGGGATGGAACATGTTCACCATAAGCTTCCCAAAGTATATGATAACTTTCAGCAGCACTTTTCTTCAAAATAAAGTAATGAATTAAAACTTCCTGCAAATGCTCTTTTTTGGGCACGAAATTCGACATTTTTAAGTGTAAAAATATTTATGATGTTAACGCCTTCAGAAAATTTGACATATGAAGTTTTGAAGATTGTTGTCAATACAATAAAATAGCATACATATTAAATCGCATACATATCAATATATGTGTAACTCCATCTATTGGGAAAAAAATCTGCATTATTAACCGGTACACCTAGTATCCACCCATCATCCATCCACCTACCCATCCACCTAGCCAGCCAGCTGCCCTGTGTCTATCCATCGGTTGGTTTCTAAGCACATTAGTTGAGTTCCTACTCTATGTTGGGCCAAGATTGGCAAGGTCAGCTTCTCTCTTGCTCCAAAGGTACAATCCCTGAGTCAGCCTGGGATTCTGAGGCCAGTCACTTCACCTCCCTGAGCCCTAGGTCCCTTACTGGTAAAATGACAATTCGCTTGGCTTTTTCAGTGAAATGCAGAATTCAATAAGATAAATGACTCATCTCTGTGCCTGGAACAGAGTCCCTCAGCGGGTTTGCTCTCTTTATGCTCTCATGCCCTTTGGCCGTCTCCAGGTAGCTGAAGCATGCTGGCCAAGGAAATGGCCCCACCTCCTCTAGTTTCTCAGTCCTGTTTCAGGGCAGCAATGTCTTTTGGCTCACCAGCCAGCCCCTGATTGCTCAGGGTCCCCTGAGCTGAAGTCCTCCACAACAATGAGCATATGTTAGGGTGACACAGACCCAGCCTTTTTCCATCAAGGAAGATAGAAATCTGCACAGTCCCCCCTTTAATGTGACAGAAATTAAGTAATTAGTGCTTAATTTGCCAAGCATTGAGGAGTGATGGTCAGGATAAACTCTCTGCCAAAGTGGCTAAGAGTAGAGAACACAGAAAGCCTGGGTTCGCATCCCAGCTCTGCCACATCATGCCTGTGTCAGTTTAGGCTGCAGAACCCACAGGGGACAGAAGGGAGGGCGGTGGAGGTGCGGCTGGGATTGGCTTGGTAGAGTGACCACAGGTCCTGGTTTGCCTGGCCAAGTCCTGGTATGGATCTTGGCCCAGCGACCCTTTTTGCTCTGAAATGTGCCCTGCGGAGCACAACGAGCCATACAGTCTTATAGCTTGTTCTAGGGGTTCGGGGGAACTGAGGCAGGGAATCAGCCACCTGGTGTTTACTAGAAAAGTCTCCATTCATAGCAAAAGGAAATGAAAAATAACCCTGCTTCTCAGACACATTGCTGTAATTATTAGAACACTGCCTTTCATCCTTTTCTCGCTGACTTTTTCTTTTTTAATGTTTTAAAGATTTTATTTGAGCGAAACTGATGGCATGCTGGGAAGCAAATCACAAGTGCTCCAGAGGACGATGCTCTGCACATCCCTTCATAAACATGGAGTTAAGGAGGGACTCTCTCTGCCTTTTTAAAAAAAAATGTATTTTATTGATTGTTTTTTACAGAGAGGAAGGGAGAGGTAGACAGTTAGAAACATCGATGAGAGAGAAACATCAAACAGCTGCCTCCTGCACACCCCCTACTGAGGATGTGCCCCCAAGGTACATGCCTTTTTAACCCGTGTCGGATTTCCTTGTCTATGAGAGACTGCTTTTTCATCTACCCTTCTATCCTAAGCCTTTCCCTGTGTCTTACACTCAGCACAGATGTCGTTTTTAATGGTCTCATCACATTCTGTCATGAACCCTAGTTTACCTAGGAGCCCTCTTGGTGTCCTGGAGCCTCTTCCACCTGCACAGAGTGAATGGGGTGAGGTCAGGGTTCATACAGCAGTGGGAGGAGTGTCACTGAGCCATGGAAATGCAGTTGCTACTGAGTTCTTTTGTTGGAACTAGAGGGTCTGTTCAAGTCTCATTAGGAATGCATCTGAGGCTGCTGGAGCACCCCACCCCGGGGAGCCTGACACCCACAGTGTGTCCAGAGGTCCCAGTCCACAGGCCTGCTCCCCATCTCTCCTGCGCTATTGAGGTCAGACCCTGGGCAGGAGCAGTTGGTACCAAGGCACTCCTTAGGAACTGGATGCTTCTCCTTTTTAATAATCTTGGGTAGTTTTGAATTCTCCCTTCCCTGCTCTCATGGAGCTCAGGGGTCAGTAAGGGAGGCAGTTATTGATCACAAGTGATACCATTACAAAATGCTGTGGATTTACTAGTACACATCCAAATTATTTCCCGACATTCTGGGGATGGGATTGGGGCTGCTACAGGCCTAGAAAAAGCCCTGCAATGTGGGAGCTGACCAGAGCTGCCTTTTGGATTCCTGAGAGGAGCGGAGAGGGTGGCCGTACTCCAGCCCCAGCCTCTCGGCCCCTTTGATCATTTCAGCAGCCTCCTCCCCTCTCCCAGCCTGCCTCTTCCCCATCTGTGACAGACTCTGGGTGTACCTGAAGGGTGACTTTTGCCCTGTCTGCTCACGTGCCTCCCAGACCTCTGGGCTCACAGCCTGGTGTCTCACATTGAGAAAAGGCTTCCAGGGGAGGGAGTCTTGGAGGGAAGATGCCAAGACCTATCTCTGCCGATTGTGTCAGAGGAGCTGTGGCGGGAGCAGTTGGATCTTTGGGTCTAAAGCACAGGATGTGCTCCTTATCTCACTGGGGCCTCCTGCACATCAGGACCTCAGGGAGCAGCATGAGGTCGGTCCTTCGAGCGGGAAATGGAGCAGGCACCTGTGAGAGGCCCTTCTCCTCTACCTCGTCATCCCTAATCCATCACCTGATTCTTCCAGTTTTGTTTCTCAGGAGCTCCGGGCCACCAGGCCTCACCTGGGTTACTGCAATAGCCTCTCAGATACTCTCCCTGCTCTGCCCTCACTCCTCCCAATCCAGACTCCAAAAAATGCAGCCAGACAGCTTTTCAAAATGCCCTTCTTATCATGTCACCCTCTCCCTTTCAAACCTGCCAGCCTCCCAGCCTGAAGACAGCATCCATCATCGCCTGGGGGCCCAGCACAACTGGCTTCCTCTGTGAAGGTGCCCCAGGGAGAGTGTGCGCATGAGGAGGGCAGCTGGGCTAAGCCCTGAGGAGCCTCCACATTTCTGAGAGGGCAGAGGAAGGGGAAACTGAGCCAAGGAAACCGAGACCCACCCGCAGCTGGGTTCAGGAGGAAAGCAGGAAAGCAGTGCCCCAGAAACCAGAATCACCATGTTTTGAAAGACACCCTGGTCAGCTGGGTCTGCTGAGATGGCAGCCAAGGTGAAAACAGCAGATGAGTGACTCAGGAGAGCCCTCCAGGGCCAGTGCAAGGGGAAGAGGCAGCTTGCAGTGAGTGGGATGCGTGAAGAGCATGGCCAACATGCATGTGCCAGGCTGACAGTTATTGAATTTCGTCACACCAACGAAAATGAGTTCCCTAGGAGCCACATGGCTGCTGAACAGAGAGAACAGTGGCAAGACCAAGCATGTGTGTCCAGGAACGAAGCAAGTGTGGTGGGCACCACCGGCTGTCTCCGGAGTTCTCCATCAAGATCCGTTGCTCCTTACATACACACAGTTCGATGCAGGTGAGTTTCCTGCAGTACCTCAAGTTTGAGGACAATCAAGGGAGGAAAAACTAACATTCCAGACCATCTGTCTAGGAACTGGATTTTTGGGAGGAACTGGCTAACGAGCAGTGTAATCCCACAGCAAGCTTCCTCATAAGCACAGTCTGAGAACTCCTGCCTCTTCTCACCAACATGGTTATATATTCAAACAACTTATAAGCCCCACTGAGTCAGCACGGTGCTGTGCACTGGTAATCCGGCCATGAACATTCTGCTCCAGCAGTCAGGCCAGCACGCTTGCACACAGACACTGCTGTGAGTGCACTGCACACACATGGATGCATCCTCTCTGATCTGTGGTCAAGGCACCTGTTCTCACCATTGGGTGGGTGACACAGTAGGGGCCACCTGCCACTTCCCTTGGGGGAACAGAGCAATCTGTCCCCTGGCCCTGTTAACTTTGTCCTTTCTTAGAGATCCTGGACTTCACTCTGAGCTGCCGACACAGGGCAGGCAGGGCCCCGAGTTGTCCCATCCAAGCCCCGTTTTCCAAAGCTATATTAGGTCCTGTGGGGAAGGGCATGGGCAGCTGACCTGAGAATGTCCTGTCTCTGTTTGGGGGACAAGCGCTCTGGGTAATGATTGATCCTGGTGGCTCAGGAGTAGGTCACTCATTGACTGATGAGGCCAAAGTCTGTGGCCCAAAGAGCTGAGGCAGCTTGAGGCTTTTCTCAGAAATCACCTTTTCCCCTACAACTCCCCTCCTCATGTCTCTCCAGCCCTATGCCCCAGGGCTTCATGCTGGCCCTGGAGAGCAGGCCTGAGCATGAGGCTGTGAACAGCACACTCTGAGATGGCAGGCCATGCTCTGGCTTCTAGGTTTCAGACCTGAAACTCTGAGATCTGGCTTTAGACGTCAGGCCCTGGGCTCCAGCTCCCGGTAGCTGAATGCCGCAGGTAGCTCAATGCCCTGCATTCTAAGTTCTCCGATCCAAGCTGTGGCTCTGCATCTGGGTTCTGGGTTCCTTCAGCCCCTCAGCCCAAGGAAGCCACAGGAAGAGGTGGCTTCCTTGGCTGGTGGGGTTACCCCTCCCCACCCATCTTAGCTGGCCAGGACTTCATCCCGGGAGCCAGCACCCTGGGCTCTGCTGGAGGTGGGATGCTGGTTCTATGGCACTTCTCCCTGGCTTCTGCCTTGGTTCTATCCCCAAGCCAGTACCTTGGAGAGAGCAGCTGAGATGGCCACAGAGCACCCCTCGCCCAGACCCTGCAGGAGTCACAGGACACATACACATGTGCATATCCCCAGCTCCTTTTGGCTCCCCGCCCCCAGGACCAACACGATGTGAATGGCACCTCTGACAATTGTGCAGCCATATGGGCCTGTGCCCAGCCTGGGCTGCATCTCATTCAATGTGATCAACCATGAGTGTTCCTCTTTATCTGGGCCTTTGCTTCCTTGTGGAAGCTGAATTCCAGCCTTTAATCCCCCAGAAGTCAGAGTCACTTGACCACCAGGCCAGGCCTCTCTGCAGGGTGCACCTTGTGCTCACCTTGGGGGTGGGGGTGGCTGCCTAGGGAACATGAGCCTACAGCTGCATCAGCACTTTCATCTGGGCCCCAGGTGAGCAGCCCCTGCCCCTACCTGCCCCCATCCTGGCCCAGAGCCTAGGTCACTGTGTGCCTGTGCTCACCCTGTGTCCATCTCATACCAACCCCTTCCAGCTCCGAGGCCATTAAGTGGGGTTAGGTGATGAGAGACAGGGAACAAGATTCTCTCTTGGAGGCTTAGAGTCACATGACATGGGTTCCATGGGGTCCTAAGGAAGTCACACCTGCTGGCTCAGCCTGTGTCCTCTATAGGATGGTGGTATTGGAGGCTGCAGAGCGGTCAGCAAATGTGTGGTCTCTCTTTTTCTTTCTGCTGGGTGCTAGGTAGACAGGGTGATTCCTCTCCTGGTTTCCCACCTGGTGAGGTGAGGGGAAGCAGCTGTGAGACCCTCTCAACCACCGGGAGTCTAGATCCATGCAGGGGCTTTGAAACAGGGCCTATGGGTTGATCAACTGACCCCCTGCCTCTGGGCCTGGTGGGGCTGAGAGGATGAGGGCTCAGGGCTGAGGGGTTCTGGGAATGAAGAGACCCCTCAGCCCAGGGCTGCTGCAGAGGACATGTTGGAGGAGGGATCATAGAGAGGATGGTGGCAGAGAATAGACCCAGCCAGCCAAAATGTGCCTCCAGGGTGGTGAGTGAAGCTCCAAAAGAAGACTTGGGTTTTATTATGGAGAAAGGGCTGGCAGGCCAGCAGGGACACAGAGGTAGCCTTGGGAAGGTCTTTCTGTTGATTATTTTTAAATTGCATCCTTTAAAAAAATAAAGCTAGGCCCTGGCCAGTGTTGTTCTGTTGGCCAGTGCACCAAAGGGTGGTGGGTTCGATTCCTGGTCAAGGGCATGTACCTGGGTTGCAGGTTTGATCCCTGGCCCCCAGCCAGGTGCGTGCAGGAGGCAACCAATCGATGTTTCTCTCTCTCTCTCTCCCCCGGCCTCCCTCCCTTCCACTCTCTCTAAAAATTGATGGGAAAAATATCCTTGGGTGAGGGTTAACAACAACAACAAAATTTAAAGCTAAGGTGAAAATCTCCTTTGACCTCTACCCCTGTCAGTTTTACATGTATTCTTCTAGAACATTCTCTCTCCTTTCTGTACACTTACAAGTGCCTGTGTGGTTGTGGTTTATATAAAGATCTCATGCCATATGCATTGCTCTTTTTTTAAATGAATAATAACACATCTTGGAGAACTTTCCACATCAGGACACACTGTACTTGGTTCCCTACCTGCTGTGGCATTGCAGAGCATGGGTACACCACCAAGTATTGTTACCCTCCCCACCCACCGCATCCCCCACCATGTACATTTGGCTGTTTGCCAGTTTTCAGGTCATAAGCCACCTTGCAGGGATGGGCTTCCTCATGCCCAGGAGTGAATGATTCTTAAGTGGTACTGCTGGGGTCACACGAGTGTGGTTTTAATTGTTAGCAGAAATTCCCAAACTGCCCCCCAGAGTAGCCATAGCAATGTCCCCTCCATGAAAAGACCTGGCTTCCCAGCAGGAATTTCTACACATCCAGGCCCTTCCTGGGGTGTGTTGCCGAGACAGAGCTTGAGGGCTGGCTGGTCAAGCTCCTTGCAGAATCCTGGGCTCCTCACTTCCCTTCCTGCAGCCATGGTTTCATACCCACTGGGCTGTTTTGTTATGAGGACAAAAATGAGATAAAGGATGGGATGTGCCTGCAGGGGCCAACCTTCAGGAAGGCTCACCCACCTGACTCATGGCCCCCTTTCTTATGAGGCAATCTCCTTGGTTCCTCAGTTTGACAGGCACTTCACTGGCAGCTGGGAGGTCTGCGGAAGGGTGGGCTTGGCCTGAGGATCTGCCAACTTTGAGAATATACCCTGTCTGTGATCTTGTGCCCCCACCTCTCTATCCTGGGGCATGGAAGGGTGTCTCCTGCCATAGGGTGAAGCCTTGGGGCCCAGGAAGTGTGAGGGGTTCTCACCTGTTCCGAGCTGATCAGGGAAGGGACATGGATTGTCTCCCTACCCACATCTTCAGCCACAGGCTGTGACCCTGGTGCTAAGCTGTCCGCTGCCCTGGATCCCCACTGCTCTGTTGTCCCTGCATCCTTTGCTGGGACTACCCGAGGCTGTGGCATCATTTGTCAGCCCACTAGGCCAAAGGGATACAGAGGTGACAAAGAGGGATGAGGTCCCTGCCATTAAGGCACCTACATCATGTTGTCAGCAAATGAGTATACTAGTAAAGAAGTAAATCAGGTTGTTACAGAGTGGGCTGAGTGCTGTGAAGGAAGAAAACTGGGTAACATGGTAGAGAATAACGTTGGGGAGCACTTGGTATATGATGTCTTCATCCATTTGGGCTGCTAGAACAACTATACCAGAGACTGTTGCTTATAAACAACAGACCGTATTTCTCACAGTTGCAGAGGCTGGAAGTCTGAGATCAGGATGGCAGCATGGTTGGGGTCTGGTGAGAGCTCTCTTCAGGCTGCAGATGACCGTCTCCTCGATGTGTCCCTCACGTGGTGGGAGGGGTGAGGCAGCTCTCTGAGGTCTCTTATAAAGGCACTGACCCGCCCTCATATTAAGCACCTTCCAAAGGCCCCACCTCCAAGCACCATCCCACTGGGGGTTGAGATTTGAACATATGAATGTGGGGACACACACACACACACACACACACACACACACAGGCCACAGCGTGAGGTGACGAGGGACGGCTCCTCTGAGGTGTTTGAGACAAGAGCTTCAATGAAGCAGGACTCTGTGGTTGCCGATCTTAGAAACCCCAGGACAGTAACAAGTAGACCCACATCCAAAGAATGAGCGCGTGGGCTTATCGCAGGAGGAAGTCTACAAGTGGCTAATGTCGAGCATGCAGGAGTGTAGGCATTTAGATAATTTTGTCAGGAATCTCCTTCCATCTCTCAGTCCTGATCTCCTGTGTTGCCTTCATTTGCATGTAGGTTCTCTCCCTGCAGGTCCTTTCTGCAAGTCCCCGGGAGATGGTAGAAAATGGCCAGGATTGGTGTTCTAACCGGATGAGAGATCATCCCTGAACGAAACTGACTGGCCAGGCCTGGGTCATGAGCTCATGCCAGCAGCTAGGGGTCAACATAGCCAAACAACATGAACCAAGGGGGCAGAGTGCTGAGGTCCCCTAAATAGGAAGGTTTGGCTTTGACTTCTGGAGAAAAGCATTCTGGGCCAGCAACGCAATCCCCTCCCCATCTCTCCAGTGACGTGGTGGGGTGGTGGTGCAGCTGGAGCTCCTGGCAGAGGTGACAGAGAGTGCAAAGAGCTGGAGTAGGAATGAGAGCTCAGCCTGGTGAGGTGGTCAAGAGGGCCCCTCACTCCCCAGATACCTTCTTGCAGCTCCTGTGGCCCCTTGCTTCCTCTGTCTCAGCACCAGGACTGAATCTGGCTTCTCTGCCTACAGGCTGGGGCCCTTCTTCTGGGAGGTCTTCCCTGCGTGGGGTTTCCCTGGCTGCCTGGGACAGGGAAGACCACCCAGCTAGAGCAGGCAAGGGGCAGGACCTGCCCCTGCAACAAAGCCCAGTGTCCCCTACAAGGCCTTTAATGCATCCAAAGAAACCACAGCCATGTCTTCAGGGACCCTCAGTCCCATAAAGAAGCAGAGTGTGACTAGACACTGTACTCAGATCAGAAACCAAGGAATAGTATGATCATACCTGGCAGAGGCACAGCTGCCCAGAGGGTCTTCCCCTTCCTCCCCCTCCCTCTTGAGTGTTCTCTCTCTCTCTCTCAACCCCATACTCTGTACAGTCAAGAAGAGAAGTTCTGATAACAGGAAGTCAGGGGGCACACCAGGCACTGTGACCTTGATGACAGATGCATTGTGGTTTGGGGGGTGCAGTGTGGTTTGGGGGGTGGAATACAGGGTATACAAGGAACACACCTCAAGGCAGAATAATAATAATTATTATATAACAATATTATACATCCAGGACAAACCTAGCTGCCCCAACCCAAATGCAAAATCTGTATATCCAGTAGAGTCCAGTGGCTAGAGGGAGGGGCTACCCACCTGCCCCCCACCCAGGCCTTACTCATACTGGCTCCCTGAGGAGGGGCCTGCCCCTCCTCCTGCTCCCTGATGAAGCTTGGCACAGGGTGGGGAGGCTGGCACTGCCAACACCGCCCCTCTGTGATGGGCATGCCTGCACAGGGTAGAGAAAGAAAGGAGGGGAGCCCTACCTCCCCTCAGTGGCCTGGCTGCAAGGAATGAAGGGGCAAGCCTGTGAGGGACCAAGGGGTGGTAGCTGTGGGGTGTGGCTACTCAAGAGCCCCTCTCCAAACCCTCCTGGCTCTTCCTTCGGGCCTGCCCATGGCAGGAAAGGGCCAGGGACACTCACAGCACAGACACGGCATGCAGAGCGGGACCATGGCATGCTTGGCCTGCCAGGTGCCATGCGGCCAGCCTGGACTGTTGGACAGCTGTCAGAGGGCAGAGTGGGCAGTGGAGTCCAAGGGGCCCCTCTTGGGCTGGGCTGATGATTCAGTCTGTGGTGGGGCCTCCTGGGAGTTGGGCCCTTGGGCAGGCAGCTGCAGAAATTCTGGAAGCACCAGGTCCTCTTTGCGCAGAAGGCCCCTTTGGTCATGGGCCCCGCTGCTTTGTACCCGGTTCAGCAGCTCCACCAGGCCTGGGGGTGGCCACAGAGTCAGGGGCCCACCCACACAGACCTCCACACCCTATTCCATCACAGTCCTACTGCCCACACCATTGCCACAGCCTCCTGCCCCTGTCCCAATGCCCCTCTGGCCCCCTGTCCCTGCCCTGCTGGTCCTCCAACCTCCTGTTCCAGCTCAAATGATATTTGGTCCCCTGATGCCACCTCAATGGTCCCAACTCCACTGGTCCCTAGCTCCCACCATCCCCAAGGTACCTTCAATGTCACAGGTCTGTCGCTTCCCAGTGACACTACTGGGAGCCTCGGCCAAGGAGTTGAGCGGCAGTGGAGGGAGATGGATGCCCTTGTCCTGGGCTCCAGGTGGGGTGCGCTGCGAGAACGTGAGGTCAGAACCACAACCAGGAGGGGAGGTGTGGTGGGCAAGAGAGGGCTCTCTGCCTCTCGCTCACCTGGCTTCGGCGGGGATATGTGTCGCCAGTTTCGGAAATCTTCACACCTGTGGCAGAGAGCGCCACCTTTTGGGTTCATCTCCCGCCTGGAGCCCCCCTTACTCCTGGGTCGGTCAGCCCCGGGGACCACACCTGGGGCCAACATTCCCTACCTGGGAGAGTGTCCAACACCAGTCTCTGGGCCGCCACCGAGCTCACTAGCTTCCCCAGATCCAGCGGCTGCTTCTCGCCTGGCTGCGGGGTCAGGTCAGCAGCCCGCAGGACAGGCAGCCCGCTTCCCGCCGCCCTGCCCCTGCCGCAGCCCCGCAGCCCCGCAGCCCCGCAGCCCCGCAGCCCCGCAGCCCCGCTGCTCACCCGGCGCAGCTCGATCTGGTGTGCGCTCAGGCAGTGCTTCGCTAGGATGGGCTGCAGCGCCTCCTGCAGCCGCTTGGTGGGTTTGGCCGAGATCAGCACCACGCGCTGCAGCGCCGCCAACTCAAGCCTGCACGGGACCCTCGGGCTGCGGAAGTGCGGAGCGCCGGCCCCGCCTCTCCTCCCAACCCACACCCGCCCGCCGCGGGAGGAGGCGGAGCCTGAACCGGGGAGACGTGCCTGCTCGCGGGTGGGGTCTTAGTCCCGGGAGAGGTGTTAGCACCAGGGGAAGGGCCTGCAGGGAAGAACAGTGGCTTGAACACCGACCCAACCCAGCCCTCGCGGGAGGGGCACTCACTGGAAGGTGATCCTGTTTTCCAGCCTCACTTCCTGGTCCGCCAGCACGGTGCAGTCCTGATCCAGGACCAGGGCCTTCTGCAGACGCCAGGCAGGGTCTGAGTCCTCCCCCGACCCCTAGTTATCCCCGCTGCCCCAGGGAACCACTACACCTCTTTAGGGGCTGCCCTAAAGTTTAGAGGGAAGGGCGGATGGGCAGGTGAGAGGTACAGATGAGGATGCGTTAGCAACCTGGCTGGAGGTGGAGTCTGGTATGGCCAAAGCCAGGGAGAAGGGTGGCAAGAATGCTGGACAGATTGCAAAAGGGAGTTATGGGAAACCGGGGAGGTGGGGCGGGGGGGGGGGGGGGCCACGAAATGGTAATGGAGTAGCTTCCGCAAGAGGCAGGCTTAGGTCCTAGATAATAGGCGCCTCTTCCTGGTCCAGGACAGGGTTTGCCTCCTGGACAGCTGCCCCTTGTCCCTCAGGCATGTGAATCCCACCCAGACCAGTGGACACATTTCCTCCTTCAACACCCACCTTTGGGCAGCTATCTAGGCCTTGTCCCTTTTTGGACATTTGTCCACTTCTCTCCATCCCCACCTATTAAGGACACTTCTTGTGTCCTCGCTGCAAAAAGGGCTCTTCCCCCATGTCTGCTGTGAGGACTGGAGGATGTGAAGTGTCTGGCACAGTGCCTGGCACACAGTAGGTATATAAACAGTAGCTGCAGTGAGTACTGCTCCCAGAGGCTCTGCTACCTGGACCAGCCCAGGGCAGGGAGGCAGCTCTCCCTCACCATGGGCTTGCTGCAGGGGCAGGTGGAATGTGGGCGGTGAAGTTATGTTTAGCAGACGTGAAAGTCCTCTGGGCTGTGGAGGCTGCTCTGGAGGCTTGAGAGAATGGGCAGAGCTCTTCCTCCCCTGCCCTCACCCTCCCATGCTCTGAGCCCCTGAACATGCCCTGAACCTCTTACCCACCTCCAGGCCTTCACACTCCCCCCCCCCCCCCCCCGCACAGCTCCTCCTCCTCCTCATCAACTGCTGCCTCCTCCAGGAAGCCTTCCTGCGACCAACCAGGAATGCCTACCTCACCCCAGAAACCCCTGGGAGGTTCCACTCCTCCTCCCTGATCACATCCTGTCTGGCTCACCCCCAGCCAGTGGACCCGGAGGACAGCTTAGGCCCAGCTCCCTCTGCCCACCCACCTGGCAGGGCCTGAAGCCTATCTGCTGGGTGAACGAAATCCCGACAGGTCTTCTGGGACGCAGCAGTCTTAATTTTAGATCCCCCTTACTGGAAGCCTTACTTTAAGGTGAGTTTCCCCCTAGACCACTCTTTAAAGCTATGCTAATTTGCACCTAAAGGAACGTTTTCATAGGTTAGGTGCAGTTGGGTGCTCCTAGTAGCAGAGGAGGCGAGGGCTCCCCCACATGGTCATTTCAGGGATGGGCAGTCTGAGCTGGGAGTGCTGCAGGAAAACCTTCCTCCAGCCGGCCTTCTCCCTACTGGACATCCCAGAAACCATCAGAGTGAGGATGATGGGTGAAGCTGGAAAGCGGGATGGGTTGGGGGGTGGGGGTGGGGGTGGGGGGTGGATATCTGAGTTTAAGTGAGGAGTTGGTGCTGAGTTGATTTGGAGTTGGGCATGAGACAGGGGTAGGGGTGGGTAGGGGCTGGAGTTAGGAAGGGGGTGAGGATATGGGATGGAATTCGGATTAGTGGTCCAGGGGATTAGGAATGGAAATGGGGTTGAGGTCATAGCTGAGCAGAGACTGGAATGGGGTTGGGATCAGGATCGGGAAGGGAGTTAGAGTTGGGGACCAGGCCAAGTTCGCACCTGCTCGTTGCCCACTAGGTAGACCTTGATGTCAGGTAGAGAGAGGCCTCGTTTCTCACAGATGCCTGCCATCATAGCCCGGATGGTGAGGCCAGGTCGGGCCAGGACCAAGGAGGCTGTGCCATCAGGCAGGTACACGCAGCAGTACTTCCCCGGCCGGCTTTCACTCTCACCTTCTGAGCTCCCAAGGCTCTTCTGATGGCACTAATTCAGGGCAGGAGTGGTGAGGAGGCCATGTGCACACATTCAAGGACATGCAGACAGGTACACAGACAGGTAAGCTCACTGGGACACATACATGCACACATGCACCACCACCCCCCAAGAGCACACCTGCTCCCCCCCCACACACATACTGTGTACATCTGGGCACACACATTGGCTGAAGAGGAGGTGCACCCATGCTATGCATGGGGCCCAATATGGTGAGACAGGTAGAAAGTAAGGAGATGGAGGGACTGGCTACGGGGAGCAAGCTGGGGAGATGGATGTGGGATGGTGACTAGGAATGATGGTGGCCACACAAAGTGGCCCTAGCCAACACGTTGTCTCCCCCAGCAGGATGCTTACCTCAGATTTGCTGTTGAGGAAGGCAAGGAAGCCCAGGTCCAGACTGGCGGAGGAGTTGAGGGTGCCCTGGCACTCTTGTCGCAAGGCTGAATTTGCTGCTGTGCCCGACAGTTCTAGGGGAGAGGGAGCAATAAGCAGGGCAGCCTCCTCCCCACTCGCATCCCTCTGCTGAGGCCTGTCCTTTGCCAGAGGACCCCGTTAGAGTGCCTTGGCATGGGTCTAACGTGGTTTGGGTTCCTGCAAGCATCGCTACTGAGGAAGCTTCCCAGACTTTTGGTGTCTAGCCTGGGAACCAAACCACCTGGGGAACGTGGTGGCCACCGGGACCTGCATTTATTTCGGTTTTCACAAACGTACAGACTGTGGGACAAGTAGGAGGAAGGGGCATTCTCAAGGCTTGCCTAAACTCCCGCCCCCACTCTTCTCTGAGGCCAGCTCCAGCTCTCACCCCTGCGGAACGACTTGCGAAGCGGGCGGCCCCCAGGGCCCTCAGCCGGTGGCAGCTGCCCCAACTCCTCCACACCCAGCGGCAGCGAGTTTCCGGGCTTCAGCTTCGGCTTCTGCAGGTACAGGGGAGGCACTGGCACCGGGCCGGTCCCTAGCCCGCATGCAGACCCCGAGCCACCCCGCAGATCTGCACCGGACGCCCTGTCCCCCATAGCCCATCGTCCGCACCTTCCTGGTGGCATAGGGGCTGCCGAGGCGCAAGGAGCCAGGTTCCCGTAGGGGGCGCCCCTGGGCCTCCGCCAGGAGGCACTCGCGGTACAGGGGAGACTTGACGAAGCGCGCGTAGCTGTCGAACTTCATCAAGTTGAAGATCTACGGGGACAGGCGCCTCCACCGTGAGCTCGCGTCCCAGGCCAGGCTCCCGGAGTTGGCCCGGTATCTAACCTAGGGAGGGAGCCCTTCCCACCCACCTCCAAGGCCCAGGCCCCGCCCCTGCTCTTGGCCCCGCTCACAGCTCAACTCAGCGCCGCCCCTACCTTTGCTGGGCCCCGCCCCGGGCCCCCTCCTTCACCACAGCCTCAGGTACCTACGTCAGAACAGCGCCCCGCCCGCCCTATTTATTTGTTCCCAAGCCCACAACCAAATTTCCTCCTCCCCACCCCTCTTCCCCTGCCGTTCAGGCTCCGCCCCTGGATCTGGCCCCGCCTCTTCTCCACTGTGGTCCCTTCCAAGGCCACGCCCTCTCACCTGAAGCTGCTGTGCCCGGAACATGTCCGGTCGCGGCTCAGCCAGCATCTCCTCACCGACCCAGGCCTGCCGGTCGATGTTCACGGGGCTCATCGCCTGGCTGGACAGGAACTCCTGGTAGATGTTGCGGGCCTCCTGAGCTAGCTGGGGCAGGCGGGACAGGAAAAGGTCAGGGGCGCCGCCCAGGCCCTGGTCTCACCTCTCTGCCTCAGCTCCCCGTTACCCCCACCTGCTGGGTGTCGCTGGCAGGGATCTGCTGGAAGCGCTCGCAGGCCTTCCAGAAAGTCAGGTTCTCAGCGCTGAACTCCTTCTTCAGGAACTCCTGGGGCAGGGTAGTGAAGGGTCAGAGACCCAGTCAGGGGATGTGGTCAAAGAGATTGGGATAGAGACTCAGGGCTAAGCGGCCAAGCCAGAGCGATAGTGCCAGACAAATAGATGGGGCCAGATTCAGAGCACAGAGGGAAAAGGAGAGGCGGAGACAAGGACAGAGAGAAGCAAAGTGCCCGGCTGGGAGAGGAGGAAAAGGGTGCCAAAGCAAAGCTGTGGAAGAGGCAGCTGACAGAGGAGTCCCACTGGCCAGCCTGAAGCTCTGTCCATGCCCCCAGCCCCACTTGCCAACCACCCTCCCTATCCCACTCCAGGGATTACAGTGAAGTAAGCCAGGCCCAGCGGGTCCTGCAACAGCCGCTCAAAGGACAGGCCCCAGCTGGCCACAGGCTGCTCCTCCGTGGGGAAGGGGCTGCTGGGGCCACTGGGGAGGCTGTGGATGCTGAGGGAGCTGCCTCGGCCCTCGCTCTGGTCCTGGGGTCCCACCGTGCTGCTCAGCTCTGCAGGGGGATAGACAAGTGGATGTGAGCTTTGCAGCCTTCCCCTTGGCCCTATACTTTCCCTGGAAAAGATAGCAAGTGGCAGGGGTATCCCACCCCATTTTCACATACACCCCACCCCACCCCCAGCCAGGTTTCCTCCACATGCCCTGTCACTTACCTCCATCGGAGACAGCCAAAACCTACAAGAGATCCGAGGTAGGAAGTCAGAGTGCAGCCCAGGATGGATTCTCAAAGAACAGTCCTGGGACCAGTCCCCAGACTGGAGCTGTGTTCTCTTCTGCCTGGAGGACCGTGCTGGGCATTCCCAACCATCCCACTGCTTGTCAAGGTTTTGCTTAGGCTGTCCCCAGGTCCCCTCCATCATGTGCCCCGTCCCTGTGTGCTGGTGTCCTCCAGTCGCCCCTGGCTCCCTCCGGCGCCTGCTGGGTAAGCCAGGTATATAGCATGGTGGGTAGACTTTGAATCCTGTCTCTGCCACTTACTAGCGGTATGCCTTTGGGCAAGTTACTTGTTTGTCTCCGTCTGCTAATAGGGGACGATGATAATAATAGTAACTTACTTCCTAGGGCTGTTGTGAGGATCAAATCAGTTTAAAGTATTTGCAGCATTGGAAACAGTGGCCAGCATGCTGTAAGTGCTATGTCAATGTTGTCTTTGAGGAAGGAGAGGTGCCTCTAAAACTGAGGATTTCCTTATGGTTTCCTTTTGGGGGCCAGGGTCTCCCTTGGGTCCCACCCACCTTGGGCACAGGAATCTATTTTATAGTACAGAGCAGTGGTACTTCATCTCCAGCTTCCTCATCATCTCCTACCCGTGGAACGTGGCCGCTACCCCTCCCTTACTGTGTCCTGGGCCCTTTCTTCCACCCACATATCCCCAGCTCCAAACACACATAGCCAACTTCCTGCTAACATCTCCACCCAATGTCCCACATGTGCTTCAAATTCATCCAGTCCCAAATGGAAGCCACCTCTGCCACCAGCACAGCAGGGCACCCAACCAGTTTCCCTGCATCCTGCCTTTCTTCTCATCACCTGAGCTCCCAACATCAGGGCTTGAGTCATCCCCAATTTCCCCCACCCTCTCACCTCCTACATTTTCACGAGGCCCTGAAACAGGAGCTTCTACCACCTGTGCCTTCTTCCCATCCCCACTGGAAACAAGTCTGCAAAGACCCCTCCCCCAGGAAGCCTCTCCCTGCCTCCCTCTCTGGCTGCAGTCTCCCTCTCTGCCCCCACTGGCACCTGGGGCACTCAGGTCACAGAGCTGGCCTGCAGATATAGGACATTACTGATATCTTAGTCCTCAAAATGTTTTTTTTTCTTTTAAATTTGAAGTGGTTTCCCACATTTAAAAATCAGGAGTTTTGCCCTGGCCAAGGTGGCTCAGTTGGTTGGGCGTCCTCCTGTGCACCAAAAGGTTGCCGGTTCAGTTCCTGGTCAGGACTCATGCCTGGGTTTGGGGCTCCATCCCCAGTAGGGAGCATGCAGGAGGCAGTCAATTAATGTCTCTCTCTCTCCCCCTCTCCCTCTCCAAAATCAATAAAAATATTTTTTAAAAATCAGGAGTTTTACAGAAAACCCCAGCTGTCTATCTCCCCTTTAAGACTGTAATGTTTCAGGTACCCTGAGTCCTTCCAGCATGGCAACCTTGGCTGGCACTGAGCAGCAGCCAGTGTCAAAAAGGGGCTCATGCCCTAGCCCCGTGGTCGGCAAACTGCGGCTCGCGAGCCACATGCGGCTCTTTGGCCCCTTGAGTGTGGCTCTTCCACAAAATACCACGGCCTGGGCGAGTCTATTTTGAAGAAGTGGCATTAGAAGAAGTTTAAGTTTAAAAAATTTGGCTCTCAAAAGAAAGTTCAATCCTTGTACTGTTGATATTTGGCTCTGTTGACTAATGAGTTTGCCGACCACTGCCCTAGCCCATTTGGCTCAGTAGATAGAGTGTCAGCCTGCAGGCTGAAGGGCCCTGGGTTCGACTCCAGTCAAGGGCACATGCCCGGGTTGCATGCTCAGTCCCCAATAGGGCGCGTGCAGGAGGCAGCCTATCAGTGATTCTCATCATTGATGTTTCTATCTCCCTCTCTGAAATCAATTAATAAAAGAAGGAGCTCAGGCTCTCCTCGGGTCCCTGGGGCCGGTTTGATGTGTTTATGTTGCTTATGGAAGCAGGTGCTGCCCCAGACTGTGTGAGTTTAAATCTGTGCTGTGTGACTTGGACAGGGTACCTCACCTCTCTGTGCCTCAGTTTCTTCTTCTATACAAATGGAGCACATAAAGGTCCTGACTTCAAAGGGTTGCTGTGATTAAATAAGTTAAATATATATAAAGAATGCAGGACACTACCTGGCATATGTAAATAATATTGACAACAACATTATTGCTGCTATTGTATTAGTATTGGTGTCTGACCCTTCTCCCACTTTCAAGTTTGTGAGCCCTGCCACAGAGGAGAGAGCACAGATTCAACTCCCAGCCCTGCCCTTTTCTAGTTTCATAACCGTGGGCTCCTCCGGAGCCTCCTTTCCCACCAGGAGCACTAGGATTAGATATGGTGGAGGAGGGCACGTTTCCACAGGGCATGGCTGGGCCTGGAATCGCTTCCCAGCTCACCCCGCCCAGCCCTCACCCTCCTGCCTTTGCTCTGTCCCATCTAACCGTTTCATCTGAGTCATCTCCCACAGCGGCAGGAGAAAGGCCGAACTGCTGGGATGTGTGAGGATGACATGTCCCTTCCTGGCACCTACCTGCCCAGGCTGCTCTGCAGCTGTTCCCAGCCTCATCACCACTGTCAGAGCCCTCTCCGCAGGTCTCTGGGAACCATCCTGACTCCCCCACCCCTCCAGGGGTGCCACTTGGTCCTGCCTCCTCCTGTACTCATTGGCCTCCTCTGGCCTGCCCTCTAACCTGGGCAGAGCCCCCATGACTGACTGCAGGGGCCAGGCCAGGGCCTCAGAGAGGGCAAAGGTTCCCACACCAGAGCCAGCCCTCACTCCTGTTTTGTTTGCTTCTTTGCACTGGGTCGAATTGATTTTCTGTGTCCTTAGGTGGAGCCAGCTCCCAGATCCTCCGCAGGCCCCACTCCCTGCACTGGGAGGCCGAGCAGGTGCTGAGTTACAGCTGAAGCCCTGCCTGGGCCTGGCGAATGAACCCCCTCAGCCTCCCTCTTTCCCCTCCCTCACCTACACCCTGCACTTTATCAAACCTTTCCCCTCACCCCTACAGACTCCTGCTTCCCGTTTTGCTCTTTCCTCTGCCTGGTATCTTTTCCTGCTCCCCTACCCAACAGCTCTCCAATCTCTGCCCACTGACATTAGTCTTGCCCAAATACCAGCTGCCCGAATCCCCCTGCCCACCCAGCTTCTACCCACCCATTTCTGGGCCTCTCTCCCTTATCAGTCTGGTAGCATCCACGGCGCAGGCCTGGGTTGTAGGAGGGAACCAAGCTGAACCCCATTCCACGAAGACCCTTCTTTGCCCCAGTGCTCCCAAGTAGCCCTCCTCTGCCCCCCAGGTGGCCCCAGCACCCCCTCCCCCACCAGGGATGCTCCACTATGAACACCCCATCTCTGAAGGCTGCAGTTCACCTTCCTGAACCCCTCTTGCCCTACTGGTTGTTGATCTTTGTGGTTGAGGTCGAGGCAAGACAGGGATGGAGATACAGAGGTGGGAGGGCAGAGATGGAGCCCAGTTCCAGTCCCACTATTCTGGGGCAAGTAACTTCCCTTCTCTGGGCCTCAGTTTCCCCCTGGGTGGCATGTGGCTCAGCATTCCCAACCTGCTGGGGCTGCTGGGAAGGGCAAATGAGGCCCATATGTGAAAGCAGTCGGCCTGTGGTGGTCAGGGCTCTGCTGACATGCTGATGCCCGGCTCCTACCTGCCCAGGCTCCCTGGGGAAATCGCGCTGAGCAGGGCTGGCCTGGCCCCACCCGGCCTGCCTGAGGAGAAGTGGTGAGTGAATGGGGAGAAAAGGGGAAGAGAGGATGAGGAAGGGTGTGGTGGCCAGTGGCATCCCCAACCCATGGTCAGGCCTTAGTCTGCCATACTTTTTCTTAGGAAATGGACCCTGGGGGAGCCGCTGGACTCTGAGAACACTGAGGTGAGGGTGGCCCCATTTCCTGAGCTCCCAAGTGTGACAGGCACTCTCTGACAGTCTGTGTCCTTGCTCTCACGCCATCCTCACATCCTGATCCTGTGCAGCAGCGATTATTACTCCCATCTCACAGGTGAGGAAACCTAGGCCCCAAGAAGTCACACGGCTGCGAGGTAGCCAAGCTGAAATCGGAACCCATGTGTGCCTGACTCTGGAGTCTGAGGTCTCCCCTTCACTAAGTTGCCTCCCAGGACGGAAAGGAGACATCCCAGGGGAGCTGGGAGGCCCAGGGCTTCAGCCCTTGGGCCACAGGTAGGCAAGGTCAATTGGGGGTATAGAGCCTAATGGCTCCTCATGAACCCTGACCCCTGGAGAGGTCAGACCTCAAAGGGAGGGTCAGTTTACTGAGTGTCGTCTGTGCTGGGCACTCTGTACCATCATCTCATTTCATTCTAACTTGGGGAAACAGAGGCCCAGAGATACCCACAGAGAACCCTAGGAGCCTGGCCCCTTCAGTCTGAGGCAGCCCTGTGGAGCAGACCCCAGAATTGGCCCCTCAGTAAGGCCACCTGTCACTCAGGGCCTGGCCCTGAGGTGGATGGTCCAGAGGGAGAGTAGGCTGTGCCTTGCAGGTCTCCTTGTAGGGTGGGGATGATTAACCAGGCCTCTGGAGATTGACAGACACAATAACCACCTCTCCCCAGTGTTTCCCACATCTGGGCCTTTCTCCAGGCCATGCCCTCCGCCAGCGGGCACATCCTTTTAGGATGCCTTCCATGCCACAGTACACCACGAGAGGGAAGAGGTTAGCTCTCCCTCTCAGGCCCCCCTCTAGCCTTCTCTATCCCTGACCAGTGCTCTTCCCCAAACCTGAATTTTATCCTGGTTTGTGCTCATGTCTTTTGTGTCTTGCCAGACTGGGAGCTGCTTGAGGGCAGGGGACAGGGTGATGGGCCTGGGTCCTGAGTGCCTGGGGCAGGGGTGGCGCGGAGCAGGCCCTAAGGTGGGGTTGAATGAAGGAGTGAACAGATAAAGTGGCAGTTGGAGCCATGTGAAGACATCTCTGGGAAGAGGGATGAGAGTCATCTCTAAGTGACAGGTTTTACTGCAATTGCCTGACATACTGAGTGGCAGAAAGACAAGGCTGACGGATAAAATCGCCTCTGCAGGGAATGATGGCGGGTGGGGTGGCAGCTAGGGAAGGAGGGGGAGGACAGAGCCAAGCAGTTTGGGGAGGCAAAGGAGCCCTGGCATTGAGTCAGACTAGCTGGGTTCAAATGCAAGCCCTTCTGTCCGCCAGCTGCCCTCAGCAAGTCATTTATTCCTCTGAGCCTCTATCTGGAGGTAATTCATGGAAGGAGCCAGATACCTAGCTCACAGGTGCCTCTCTATGCTCATCCCTGCTGCAGATGCCAATGCATGTCTGTCTCTCCCTGTTTTAGCTGAACATGGCCTCAGAAAGCTCTCGATGACCCGCAAATGGGCAATGTGTGGCCCTCGGGACTCCTAAGGTGGCACAGAACATTCAGAACAGGCCCAGGAAGGGCAAAGATAAACCTGTGTGCCAGCTGCTGAGAGGAAAGCCTGTGGGCTTGTTGAGCCTGTGGGTGCCCTCCTTGCTCTCGACTTTGGGCAGAGCAGACATTGTTGATGAGGGAAGGGTAGAGGTAAAGTCTGTCTCCGGGCTCCGCAGCTGCTGTCTGGGGTGGGCATGGGAGTGGGCATGGTCCCCCTTGGCCTAGATACCCAAGTGTCATGCCTCCAGGGTAGGAGTGCGAGGCCCATGGGTTCTAAACTTTCAGTAAGCTTGAGGGTAGAAACAGTGAGGTGGACGAGGTGGACGACTGGGCTAACTTGGAGGGATCTGCCTCTCTCCTACACAGCTAGCCTGGGGCTGGGCAATAAAAAGATGCTGGAAGAAGGAGAGATGGAAACAGATCTTGAGAATTAGGGGGCAGCAGTGTGTTTGGGGGCGGCTCAGTTTCTTGATGAGGCAGGGGATCCTTGATGAGGGGCTGATAGTGAAGGGGTGGGATTGGGCTGACATTTATGGAGCCCTCATAATGAGTCCGGGGCCTCATGTTCACCTTCCACTTAATCATCTCAACACGCCTTTGATATCTGCTCTATTCTCATTTTACAGATGAAGAAACTGAGGGTCAGAGGGGACCTCCTAGTAAGGGAAAATGGAACCCGGGTTTCCAGACCCAGCGGCTTTGTTCCGTAATACTAGGCTGAGGCCTGGTGAGGGGCTAGGCCACAGTCTGGCCTTTCTGGAGTTGTTAGGAGGGACAAGGGATCTGCCAAGTGGGCTGGTATTCTAGGAGAGAAGGGAGGCCCAGCACAGTCTGCCCCATATGCTGCAGGAATAAAGAAGCTGGACCTTCAAGGGCAGCTCTGACCCAGAGGCCAAGCAGCCAGGGAGAGGGTTTAGGGGGTGGGGCAGCAGCAACAGCCAGGGCATCCTACAGCCCAGCTACCTCTACCCTTCTTGGTAGCCCTGGAATAAAACAGACAAGCTGCACCCTTCCCAGGCTACCCAAGGACTGCCAGTGCTGGCAGGAAGCCTCTGGAATAGGTCCAGCTGCAGGGCAGTGACCCAGTGCAGGCTGCCCCTTACTTGACCTTTGGCATCAAAATATGGGATGAGGAGGGAAGGGCTGAGGCTAAATGAGGTGTGGGGGCTTGGGCCACCATGGGGTGTGCAGGGGCCTAGGGGTATGCCAAGTGTCCCTGTACCCTAGGATGCAGGCAGCTCCAGATGGTGCCAAAACAGCAGGAGAGGGAGCAGTAGGGGCTGGACCCAGAGCCTGTGACCAGGTCCCCAGCAGGCCAATCTGGAAGGTGCTGGGGTGAGGGCACCAGGTCCCACCACCTGCTTTCTGTACCCAACTTTTTCCACCCACAAGCAGCCTGCAGGTTCTTTTTGCCCAGCCCTGCCTGGTGAGCTCCTGGGCTCCACCCTAGGTGTGCCCACCCCTCCCCAAGAGCCTGGCCTGGAGCCTACACTCACCATGCGTCCGTTGGGGACGCCCAGGTGCTTGGGCTTCCCTGGCATGCCTCTGCTGTTCACCGGTCCCCGCCACGGGGGGTACCCACCATGGGGACTGTGGGCAGCGCCGCAGGCAGAGCTTGCAGGGTGGCAGGCAGGCGGCGGAGAGAGCCCAGCTCCGCTCCTGTGGGCCCTCACATCCTGAAAGCCCAGCTCACTACCTCTTTTCTCTGCCACAGGAAGTGTCTCTATAGAAACGGAACCACAGAAAAAAAGCAAGGTCTAAGAGAGCGAACAGCCTCTTCCTACACACACACACACACACACACACATTTACGTGCACACACACACATTTACGTGCACACACACACACACATGCCACCAACAAACCTTGCAGTGCCCCACACAGGCACCAACACACACAGAGGCTTCTGTGTGCCCAGAGAGGAGCTCAGCTTGATCTGACCCTGTCCAGGGAGCTCCAAGGTCATGCCTGGGCACGCAGAAGTGCAGGTTCACACACCTAGGCAACTCTGGACACCCTGGCAGAGGCTTCCATGGGCTTGTGTACATGTGCACTGCGTATCCACACGTGGACTTTACTCAGCACACACTTATCTCACAACTGCTGTGTGCTGGGCTTGTGCACATTCAGCACACCTTCTCCAGGCATTTGTGCCCAGACACTTCTCAGGCAGGTGCCTAATTGTGCAGACAGATGGACACCTCGCATGCATGGTCATGCACATATAGATCATTCAAGTGTGCCTGTCTATAAACACACAGGCTCTCCCTCATAAGGACCACCTGGTGTTCAGTCATGTGTATGCAGAGTCCTGTGGACAGGTACATGTGACAGGCACACCTGCACATAGGCATGTGTAAGCCCACGCTCGCCCATCTGGGCAGGGACATGGATCAGGTGCATCTGTGCTCAAAGACACATGTGCATTCACACTCACCTTGTTCACATACAAATGCCACCCACCTCGGTAGAGCCCTGTCAACTGAAGAGTGCCACCCTGCCCTCTCAGCCTGGCCCAGTTCCAGATGAACTTGAACCCGTTAGCCAGAACCCTCAGTTTGCCTCTTTCTTAAACATGCATGTACCCACTACTTTAAGTGTGGACGTAGAGCCCTTAAGTCATCCAGTACTCCAGTTTGGGCCCCCTTCTCTAAAGGAAAAGGTGACACCCCTTTTTCCATATTCTACCTTCTACCCCCTGCCCCTTTCTAGACGTGTGACATGAAACCTTTGGTGGCAGAAACTAAGTCTTTCTTTACCACAAATTCACGTTCTTTACTTCCTGGAAACATGGCTAAACTTTAATTTCCCAGGCTCCCTTGCTGTAAGGTATGGCCACGTGACTAGCTCCCACCAACTGAATGTGAGTGGAATGATGTGTGCTGTTTCTGGACCAAGGCTTTGAAGTAGTATATGCTCTCCATATTCTCTTTTCCCTTTAGTTGGCTGGATACGGAAGATGATGAGGTTCCAGGGGACTGTGGTGGCACAATAAGGAAGAAACCTGGGTCTCTGCATTAGTGCCCAAAGGCAAACCACTCATCAACCAGAAACAGCAGTCTTGGACTGTTACATATGTTAAATCACCCCTGACTCTTATCTCCTTCCACACACCTTGCTCCAGGCCACCCAGAAAGAGGGATTCATTCAGACTTGGTGTGTATATGGGCTTTTACTGGGGAGGCCTGGAGCATTGCCTGTGGTGGGTTTAATAAGGAGTGTAAATGTGCTGCTGAGGGGGTGTGGAGTGTGTGATGTGAGTGGACTTGCCTGACTGTCTGCTGTGCCATGGATCTGGGCCTGGGTTTCAGAGGGGGCTTTACAATTTACAGGGTTTTCTCCCATCCTGACCTCATTTGATCCTCACAACCTCTTTGTGCGTGGTTTTCCTTATTCCCATTGTAGTGATCATGGAACTGAGGCTCTGAGAGATGTGAGTTGCCCAAGGGTTCACATCAAGTTAGAGATATGCTAAGCTGCGAATATTTGTGTGTGGGTGCCAGGAGTTGGGCCTGGGCCACCATCAGCCCAAGTGCCAACAGTTCATCTTCCTTCCCCCAAAGGCCCAATCACAGGCTCTGCCTGGGACCCCTTCCTAAGGTCACCCTCTCCTGCTACTAAGACACCTCTCCCTCCCTCTTCATCATGGAAGCCAGTTTTAACTCTGACCACATATTTTACCTCAGGGACCCCAGTCAACCCTGGGATTTCCCATCCCTGAGCCCTTATCTACTTTTCTCCACTCCATGGGTATGTGTGGTACCTCCATTCCACAGAATACTATTCTCAACTTCTCTCTCTCTGGCTTCCCAAAGGGGATCAGTTACTGGTGTCCAGTCTTCCTGTGGGACTTCTGATCCCCTTTCCTGTGCAGACTTCCCTGGCCCAGGCCTTGCCCTCACGCATCTGGTCCTAGTGACCTCCTATTCAATCTCCCTACCTGTTACCTGGCTCCAGTCTCTTCACCATAGCGAGAGAAACCCACATTAGCCACTCCCATGCTTAAAACCACCCCATTGCCTTCTGGAAAAAGGTCATGTTCCTTAGCTGAGAGTTAAAAGCCTTTTGAGTTCCGACCTCAACCAAACTCTTGCCCACCACTCTCCAGCCATTCCAAACTGCTTGCATTCCTTATCCTTTGAGGGGACCTTCCCTGACTTTGCATTTCCTGTTCCCTCTGTTGAAGATGCCTTTCCCCTGATCACCTCCTATATGCTAAGTACTGTTCTAGATGCTGGGGATTCAGTAGTGACCATAGCTAACAAAAATCCCAGCCCTTACCCTAACCGGTTTGGCTCAGTGGACGGAGTGTCGGCCTGCGGACTCAAGGGTCCCAGGTTTGATTCCGGTCAAGGGCATGTACTGTGGTTGTGGGCACATACCCAGTAGGGAGTGTGCAGGAGACAGCTGATCGATGTTTCTCTCTCATCGATGTTTCTAACTCTCTATCCCTCTCTCTTCCTCTCTGTAAAAAATCAATAAAATATATTAAAAACAATCCCAGCCCTCATGGAAGTCTAGTGGAATGTACATGTCCTTGTTTGTATGGATATAAGTAAACCTCTGGAAGGGTATAACCTTGGGAGAGGAGTGGCAGAAGACCCTTGTTGTACATGTCTGACTCATTAAAAATACATGAGCCAGAAAAGATGTCTCATCAGTTAATCCTGAATAAGTTCATTCATTCAAAAGGAAAGCATCTTAAAATAAAATAAAGGAGCAACCAACCAAGGTCCCATGTTGTGATCTATAACAGGGGTCATTAATTTAAATGTCTAGAGGGACCAGACAGGTGGGGTCAATTAGTGGCCAGCCTGGAGACTAACTGAGAAGAGGACGGCAGTTATAGGGGGGCAGCCCGTGGGCTTATCTTGGTTGGATCTCCCATTTTTTCCTAAGAACCTGAAAATTTGGATTTCTAATGTGAATTTAAGACTCCTCATTTAAATATATCGGTAGTTAAATAATTTATTTTGTTTTTTGAAATATATTTTTATTGATTTCAGAGAGGAAGGGAGAGGGGAGAGAGAGATAGAAACATCAATGATGAGAGAGAATCACTGATTGGCTACCTCCTGCACATCCCCTGCTAGGGATCGAGCCAGCAACCCATGCATGTGCCCTTGACCAGAATTGAACCTGGGACCCTTCAGTCTGCAGGCCGACGTTCTATCCACTGAGCCAAACCAGCTAGGGCAAATCATTTATTGAAATAGCATTAGCAGGCAAAACAGAGTTCTATTTGGCTGTGGGCCACCAGTTCTCGAACTTTGGTCCACTGCCATCTTTCCTGCACCTTTCATGGACACTATTAAAAATACTAGAGGCCCAGTGCATGAAATTCGTGCATTCATAGGGTCTGCTGCTGCCATCGCCGTCTCCCGGGGCCTCCTGCCACCTCACCTGCCCTGGCCTTCCTCCCTTCCCCCACTGGCCCCCTGGTCCAACTCCAGTTGAACTCCACGTCGATGAAAGGGACAATTTGCATACAATGCTTTTATTATATAGGATATAATTGATTTCAGAGCAGAAGGGAAAGAGCAATAGAAACATCAATGATGAGAGGGAATCATTGATTGCCTGCCTCCTGCATGCCCCTACTGGGGTTGGAACCCACAACCCGGGCATGTGCCTTTGATTGGATGAAACCCGAGACATTTTAGTCTGCAGGTTGAAGCTCTCTATTCACTGAGCCAAAGCAGCTAGGGCTCATGGACACTTCTTGCTGCAGCATGCAAGCACTACGACCACCTGGATCTGTATGCGTCCCAGCCATCACTGGGATCCAGAGCAGGGTATAGGTCTGTCGTCCTGCTTAAACCCAATGGGCCTGAGGACCTGGGAGTAGTGGATGTCTTCAAATTACTGGGAGTTCTAAGTCTTCAAAGGCGTGAAGCTGGAGCGGGTGAAGCCAGAGTCAGCTAAGGCTCATCCGAGGTCAAGCAGGGAGTCCGAGGCGGCACGGCAGCTGGAATTTAGGCCTCTGCCTTCAAATTAGAGATCCTTTACCTTCGGAATGGGAAATATTACTCCAGAGACGCGGTCAATGGCCAGAGGCCTAGAGCGTTGTATTCTACGTTTGTCCAGCTCACGCGAGTGGCCCAGCAAAACTACAAGTTCCAGCATGCCGCGCTTCGAAGACGACCCTGGTTCTGCCCCCGACTAAACCATTCCTCTGCTCTCCATTTGCTCCCAATCCTAACGTGCTGTTCCATGATTGGTTGTGGCTTGTAAGAACCCGTTGCCGAGGCTGGGCGACAGGTACATCGGAGCGGCCAAGGCTATGGAACTGCACTTGATCAGGATGCGGGCTGCTCAGCAAATAAAGTCGCCGTCCCCTAGGCTGCGAGGCTTTGTATTTAATTCCTGGTGACACTAAGTTGAAAGGTTTCCGGCCGGAACCTATTCGATGAGACACCCGGAAGGCGGAAGTCCTCGAGCGGAAGTGGCGGAGAGGAACGGAGAATGGCGGCGGAAGGTTGGATTTGGCGCAGGGGCTGGGGCCGGCGGTGCCCGGGGAGGCCTGGGCTTCCCGGCCCCGGCCCTGGCCCCATGACACATCTACTTCTTCTTCTGTTGCTGGGGCCGGTGGCTGCGGATATAACTGACGGCAACAGTGAACACCTCAAGCGGGAGCATTCGCTTATCAAGCCCTACCAAGGTGAGGCCTGAGGCGGGAAATGAGTGCAGGGTGAGGGCGAGGCTGCATGGGGTTGGGAAAAGGGTGGCCCTTTCTTCCGAGCTGGGCAGTTCTGTGGATTTCCTGCCTCTGGCAAGGCCAGTCCTGGTATGGCCTTTTACGCGCCTATCTGTGCCCATCACTGCCCACAGGTGTCGGTTCCAGCTCCATGCCCCTCTGGGACTTCCAAGGCAGCACTATACTCACGAGCCAGTACGTGCGTCTGACTCCCGATGAGCGCAGCAAAGAGGGCTCTATCTGGAACCACCAGGTGAGTGGTTCCCCAGAGCCCAGCTTAGCCTTAAGTAAGCCACTCCTCCCAGCCTCCGCTGCAGCTCAGACCTCAGTTTAGTTTGAAGGCTTGCCCCTCCCTCCTCCGCCCCTTCCTCATTTTAGTCACACCCACCTGTAATAATCTGTAATGGCTGTTGAAGTTACTGTGTTGTCAGGAACTGTGCTTGACACTTTACAGCCTTCTCACTTAATTCCTTTAAAGCCCATGTGAAGTATGTGATGTTCTTTCCATCTTACTGAGAAGCTACGACTCAGCTAAGTGGAGCTGTCATGTTGTCCGAGTTGAACCCTCCTATTTAATTTGAGAATTAAATGCAATAAGGCATGTTAAAGTCAGTGCATAACACACAGCAAAATGCCCAATAAGGATCCCGTTCCTTCCATTTGTCCCACTATTTGGGCTGGATCACAGCTCAGGGTAGAACCTGCTCCTGCCTCAGCCTGTCTGACCCCAACCCTTCCTATGCCTAAGGTGTTGGTCGTTGTCCTTGTTTTCTCCCTGGTTGACATCCCCGTTTAGTTCTGGGAGTCCACACTGTCTTCATGTTGCCTCATCTGGCTGTTCCCTCAGCTTCTCCTCTCCTTAACTGCTAGGAGCATCTGGGGTTACTTTCCTTAGCTTTCAGCCTCAGCCTTAGAGCCGGGGGTCTCCTGTGAAGGGATAAACATGCATCAGTGTACACATTCTGGCCCCTGGTACCTGGCATTGCCAGTAATTTGCTTTGTTAATTTTGTTCTAGCCTCTCTGGTTGCTTCTTGCCTCAGGACCTTTGCACTTGTTGTTCCCTCTGTCTGGGACACTGCCTCCTGGCTCTCATGCCTGCTTGCTTCCTTCTCATCTGTGAAGTCTCAGCTGAGTGCCATCCACTCAAGGGTATTTCAATAACTCCCCTGAGTCACATTTTGTCAAATAATTTTTTAAATGTTAATGTACCCTTATGTTTTCTAGAAATAAGTTCAGTATAACATTAAGGTGTTTTTTTTTAAGTAAGGTACAAATAATGCTGGAACTGTTGGAAGTTGGGTTCAGTCTCAAGTAACTTAATTATGATTGTAGGTAGGTTGGTGGTTGCCATTGTCAGTGGTATGGCAATGTCATTGGGCTGACAGGATTCTGCACTTGCTTTCATCGAATTTTCAGCCTTCCTTTTCCTACCTTCCCATTCAGCTCCTGCTGTTTGGCGCTACAGATATTCCCAAAGGATTGGAGTGTTTCCAAAGTTTCTGAAAGAAACTGCTTAGAACTCTTAAAATTTTCTGCCCAGTGCTTACCAAGAGCCAACTATTCCTTTACTGAGCTGGAGAGATGTTTTCTAGACTTTTCTCTTTTTTGTCCCCATTTACTCCATTTGGGAGGAGCAGCAAATTAGCAAACACTACTAAGTACCAGCTGTCTTCTGAGCAGAGATAAGACACGGTGTCTGTTAGGGTGTTGGGGTGAACTGGTCCGGATGAAGGAGTGGCCCAATGGTGACTAGAACTCCAAGTGCCTCATGGCTGGAGCACAGGACACAGGGAAGCCTGAGGGACTGGTCAGGCCCATCCTGAGGGGGGTCTTGTGTAGAGGCTGCAGCATGGTCTTGATGCTATGTTTGCTGATGTACTGTCTGAAAGTATATAACCCCCTTCACTTTTAAAAAGTTGACATAGGGCCTGGCCGGTGTGGCTCAGTGGTTGAGCATCCACTTGTGAACCAAGAGGTCACGGTTCGATTCCTGGTCAGAGCACATGCCCAGGTTTCAGTCTGGATCCCCAGTAGGCGGTGTGCAGGAGGCAGCCGATCAATGATTCTCATCATTAATGTTTCTCTCTCTCTCTCTCTCCCTCTTCCTTCCTTTCTGAAATCAATTAAAAAATATATATTTTTAAAAGTTGGCATAGGTTTAAATATATGCAAAGAATCTAGTTTCCAGCATATTTTAAATAATGCCATTTTAAGTTAAAACTGTTCAGTACCCTTAAATGTATTCAGTGGAATGGAAATATTGCAACTTGATATCCATGCCTTTGTTTTTTTAAAAAATGCTTTTGATTTGTTTTTTTAATCTCTGGTAAGACTTAAGATTTGTGGCACAATGTCAGAGTCAGTTTTAGTAAGTGCTTAGACGTCTCTTTAAATTTTTCTTTATTCTTTTGCTAATCATTCTGAAACTCCAATTATACTTTCTCACTCTTTCCTCTGCCTTTTATCTAGTGTTTTTATTCTCTATGTGTTTTTATTCTGCTATGCTTTTATTCTCTCTGCTTTATTCTGGATATTTTTATCTGACTGGACTGAAATATACCAATTCCTTCATCTATTTTAAATCTATTGTAAAACCTATTCATTACATTGTTAATTTAAGTTATTGTATTTTTTGTTCTGGAATTTTTGAAAAATATATTCTTATTGATTTTAGAGAAGGGGGAGGGAGAGAGAGAGAAACATCAATGATGAGAGAGTATCATTGGTCCTGCAGGCCCCACACTGGGGATTGAGCCCGGGAACCGAACTGTGACTTCCTGGTTCATAGGTCGACACTCAGGCTACTGAGCTGTGCTGGCTGGGCTGTTCTGGGATTTTTTATAGTATGACTTTTAAAAATGTTCATTATCTACCAAAATTCTCAATCTTGTCTTGTATCTCCTTGAACACAGTAAACTAGTTATTTTAAAGGCCAGTATCTGGAATTCCTGTCAGCCTCCTACCTTCCTCCTTCCCTGTCTTCCTCCTTCTGGTTTTTGTTCATAGCTTGTCTTTTCATGTGTCTGGTGTTTTTTATTGTGTTCTAGATATTGTATTTGTAAGAATTTTTTTTTTTTTTAATCTGAGGACTAGATGAGTCTCTTTAGTCTAATCTCAGGGATTGAGATGACTCAGATGAGTTAGCGTTCCTGGGAGGGCCTTTCTGGTTCACTGTTAGTTTTGGCTTACTGTCTATGTGGTCCCAACCCAAAACAAGGTTAGTTCACTAGAACTTTCACTCCCTCAGCAGGCTGTGGACCCAGATTCCTTGTCCATCTGTCCTTGAGAGTTGGTTCTCATCACCTCTCATTTGCTGCTCTGGAATGTGCAGGTTTTCTCAGAGCCAGTGAACTGTCAAGAACAGGGAAGGCTGATTGCACATTACTTGTGGTACTTGCTAGCTCTGTGTCTTCAGAGGTGGGGGGAGGGCCCCATCTCCTGCGGTTTTGATGCCTAGAGCCAGAATGCTGAGGCTGACGACTTCATGAATGCACAACAGTTCACCCATGATGGGACATAAAGGTCTTTATTTTTTATTTTGAGTTTTTTTTTCTTTCTGATTACATAGGTAATATATTCATTATACAAAATTCAAACACAGAAAGTAAACATTCTCTGTAGTTCTCCTCCCAGGGTCACCTATTGCTATTGTTGGTTCGTATTCCTTTCATTTTTTTCTTTCTCTACACATATACTAATTCCTTTGTTTTTCAAAAATGAGAACATAACATTGATACTGTTTTGCAGTGATATCTTTAAATGTAAGTGCCATGGCTCTGCCTCATCCTGTTAAAAGACTGCAACAGTCAAATTGCCCCAAGAAGATGGAAGGGAACATTCACAGTCCTGCTGGTTGAGTGTGTGTTTCTTTCCATCCTCATCCACAGGGGTATTAATGATCTTTTTAATAGTTGCCAATCTGATGTGTCAACAATATCTTTTTCCCATTTGCCTGTCTGATGGGGCTTTGTTAATCACTTGCTCACACAATCATCTGTAGACTTCCCTTAAGTGGATTATTGTCAAAGTATGTGCCACACTGTAGTTTTCATGAGTAACTTCCTGGTGTTTAAGGCCAGGCTGTTTCCCTTGCTGCAGCAGTGCCCAGCTCTGCATCTGGTATTCCTTTGTGCCAGGGAGCATCTACCTTCCCTCAGATCATGGTAGCCCAGAGGCTCCAGGGCATGACCCTTCCAGACTCCACACTGGGGTCAGACTGGGGCTGTAGGGGTCAGGAGGTATGCTGGCCAAGAGCTTGAGGTTTGGAGTCAGCCAGACCTGGATTTGAGTGCCTCAGTTTGGAAGGTGGATTAGAAGGGAAGATGGTGGGCGTGGGAGGCTGGAAAGGACCTGATGCAGTTTGTGTTGAAGACCTGAAAGCCATGGGAGGTATACGTGACAGAGTGCAGTTTTTGCATCACACAGACCTGGGTGTGATGCAAGACTGTTCGCTTACCTGTTGTGGACAAGTTATTTTGACTCTGAATGTGTTTTCTGTTTTGTAAATTATGTCGCTCAAACAGATCCTTTCACAAGATCCCAGGGCAAGAGCAGTGGGGATGGAGAGAAAACAGGGCTGACGGGTTTGGCTGGTTTTGAGGAAAGTGAATCAAAATGGAGAAGACTGGTGCTGGGCTGGTAGGGTCTGGACCTCCCTCTCCTTACCTAGAAGACCCAATAGCCCCCTTTTTCCTGCTGAGAAAGCGAAAGGGTCTGTTGGTCAGTGGTGCTTTTGACAAAGGAGTGCCTAGTCTCAGTGGGGCAGTGTCTGTGCCAGGTCACCTCCTCTGGGCAGGAAGGCCCAGAGAATTCAGAGCAACCCTCTCTACTCTCCCTCCAGCCTTGCTTCCTCAAAGACTGGGAGATGCATGTCCACTTCAAAGTCCATGGTGCTGGGAAGAAGAATCTCCATGGAGACGGCATTGCCTTGTGGTACACTCGGGACCGCCTCGTGCAAGGTAGGGCTGCACTCATGTATGTGGGAGCATCTGTGCCAAGGATTCTCCACTCTGCACTTTGCTGATAGGGTCCTGCTGCTCTTCTTTGAGGAAACCTGGGACCTTTGAGAAGAGGAGGGGCTGGGTGCTGCTGTACCCCATGGTGGCCTGGTGTTGTACACCAGCTAAGAGTTAAGAGTGGCCTGGTATTGTACACCAGCTAAGAATGTTTTTTTTACCATTTTAAAGGGTGATGTTTTAAAAAGCAAAAGCAAGGAAGACTGTCTAAGACTGTATGTGGCCCACAAAGCCCAAAATATTTCCTCCCTGGACCTGGACAGAAAGTTGCTGATCCCTGGATTAGAGGAAAGGGCTTCCTGGTAGCCACTTGCTTTTCACAAGCTGAGTACCGTCTTGTCACTTGATACTGCAGAGCCCATGGCCAGGTGCTGTCCCCTCACAGTTCAGGCTTCAAACTTGAGTCTTCTCTGTCACATCCCTGAGACCACCTCCAGGTTTTTTCTTTAGGGGTCGCTTCTCTTTCTTGGGAGAAAGACCAACAGATTGCCTTCTCTTACCCCCACCTCCACTGGCAATACTGTGTCCTTTAGGCTACCCAGAGTACAACCCCAATTTTCTCCATGACTAGAGCATCTCTTTCTCATTCCAGGGCCTGTGTTTGGAAGCAAAGACAACTTCCACGGTTTAGCCATCTTCCTGGACACGTATCCCAATGATGAGGCCACGGAGGTAGGCCCCTGCTCCCTCCCATAGAGCAGGACAGGAAGGCTAGGCATTTGGCTGAGGGACTTCTCCCTGGTCCCAGCACAAAGGAGCCTCCAGGGATTGGGGTGGTGGGTACCCCTGCCACTTCCAAACGCTGGGCTGGCCATAGAGTAATCGGTGTCTTGGTCTCAGCGTGTGTTCCCGTACATCTCGGTGATGGTGAACAATGGCTCCCTGTCCTACGACCATAGTAAGGATGGCCGCTGGACCGAGCTGGCAGGCTGTACAGCTGACTTCCGCAACCGTGATCATGACACCTTTCTGGCTGTACGCTACTCCCGGGGCCGTCTGACGGTGAGCAGGAGGTGGTGGTGGTGGGGTTGTCCTCTGCCTGCGCTAGCTCTGCAGGGGTAGATGGACAGTCTGAACCCGGGCCATGCTTTACCTGCTGATTGGCTGCAGGTGATGACTGACTTGGAGGACAAGAACCAATGGAAGAATTGCATTGACATCACGGGTGTGCGCCTCCCCACGGGCTACTACTTCGGAGCCTCTGCTGGCACTGGTGACCTATCTGGTGAGTGGGCTGCGCAGGGCGTTAAGTCTTAGTTTTGACCTTCCCTGGTCTGTTGGCAGCTTGTGACACAGCCGGTCACTTTCCTTCCTGCATTGATTCCACACTCATCTGGTTTCTTCCTCCTCTTTGCATTGTCTGTCAGTTTTGGCACACACACGGCTCAGTCTGTGAGCAGTCCTTGGTGATCTTCCCCGCTCTTTAGGATTTGAATCTGGGCGCTATAGACCCCAGATTTCCATCTGCAGCACAATGTTATCAACAACCCTCTCAACATCTCCACCTGGATACCCAATAGGTATCTGTCTTTACATGCCCACAATGAGAAGACCACATTTAAAAAAATAAACATTTTTATTGATTTCAGAGAGGAAGGGAGAGGGAGAAGGAGATAGAAACATCAGTGATGAGAATCATTGATCGGATGCCTCCTGCATGCCCCCTACTGGGGACTGAGCACACAACCCAGGCATATGTCCTTGACCAGAATCAAACCCGGGACCCTTCAGTCCACAGGCTGACGCTCTATCCACTGAGCCAAAACGGTTAGGGCTGAAGACCAAGACATAAATGACACCTCTGTCCTAGTTGCTCGGGCTAAAAATAGGACCCAGGCCACCATCCTAACTCACTCGGACAACTGCAGCAGCCCCCAATTGGTCCTCTCCTTCCATGCCCCAACAGTCACTCCCAGCTCTGCAACCAGAGTGATCCCATTAAAGTTCACATGAGGTGTCACTGCTGCTCCTCCGCTCAGAGCTCTGCAGTGGCTCTGCTCTCTCAGAGTCAAACCACCATTCACCCCAGCAGTGGTCTGCCAGGCCTTAGTGCCATCACCTCTGATTCTTTGCTCCCAGCTACCCATTTACATTCTCCCCATTTATATTGCCTCCAGGTCTTCACACTAATGCCCTCCTGCCTCGGGCCTTTGTGCTTGTGTCTCACTCTCATCTTCAAGTCTTGATCAGAGGTCACTTCCTCAGTGGGGCCTTCCCTGATTCCCTTGTTTAAAATTGTACACATACATACCCCAGACACCTGCACACTCCCTGTAAAGTTATGTGATATATGCTTAGGTAGCTAGTGGTCTCTTTCCTTTTCACACAGTGGAGACCATTGGGAATATGAATGTTGAAGGAATTTCCCCAGGTTTACATCCAGGAGGTGGCAGAGTTCAGATGGGAACTGTAGTCTGACTTCAGAGTCATGGTGTGTCCCTGGGCCTCCAGGGGCTGCACATATCGGTGCTGCTTGGCTCTGCCCACCTGGCCACCAGGTCCTTGCTCTTTAGGCTCTTCTCTTTCCAGGCCTTTCCTTAAATTCTATTAGGTTAGCAAAGCTGACAGATGGGACCCTTATATTGGCTCTGAGCCTCAACCTCCTAATCTCAGAAATGGGGTGATCAGTTACTGTCAAGCAGAGGTTTTTTCCTGCCTGGACTGGGCCATTCCCAAGTCTCCTCAGGTGCAGTTGCTGACCATGTATCAGGGCTGAGCCCTCAGCCAGGCAGGAGCAGGGTTCTCCCTAGGGAATGTGGCCACCTTATGTGGCTACCTTATGTGGCTGGAAGACGCATGGGCCATGGCGTCAGCCCTCTTACAAGCTAACACTTGGCTCTGCAGACAATCATGACATCATCTCCATGAAGCTGTTTCAGCTGATGGTAGAGCACACCCCCGAGGAGGAGAACATTGACTGGACCAAAATTGAGCCCAGCGTCAATTTCCTCAAGTCGCCTAAAGGTATGTTTGTGGTCCCTCCCAGTCTGGGCCTGTGCAGGACTGGGGCTGGGCCAGGGCCAGCGTTGGTGCCTGCGTATGGTCCCTCTGCCTTTGCTGGGTCTAGCTGTGGTTGTGGCCTGGGCTTTTGGATTAGCAAGCCATGCTAATGAGCAGTGTGTGAGCACCTGGAGTCTGCTGGGATAAAGGCGGGTGAAGCCCACAGGGGCCAGTTTGCTGGTGTAGGTGATGGGCAGGGCACTGATAGTGCACGTCCATGACCTCAGTGAATGGCCTGGAAAGCACCGACGGGCCTCTCAGCCCAGCCCAAAGTCATCATGCAGTATGTGAGCTGGAGTCACAGCATTTTATGTGATATATCACTTAAAAATATATGTATATTTTTATTGATTTCAGAGAGGAAGTGAGAGGGAGAGAGATAGAAACTGAATCAATGATGAGAGAGAGAATCATTGATTGGCTGCCTCCTATATGCACCCCACTGGAGATTGAGCCCACAACCCGGGCATGTGCCCTTGACTGGAATTGAACCCGGGATCCTTCAGTCCACAGGCCAGTGCTCTATCCACGGAGCCAAACCGGCTAGGGAAGACATCTCACTTTTTAAAGATTCAGGTTACTTTTAAATATTTTGAGAGTCACACAAACCTTGCCATAGGCTACTATCTTGCCACTTTGATCGAAGGGTTTCTGGCTGCCAAGGGCTCAGAGAATTCATGTGCTCTGAACCACCAAGCAACCCGATGTGGTTTGCCAGGTGGGGATTAACTTTTCAGACGTGTTCATCCATTTGTTCCTTCAGTGGACACTTCCAAAGCTTCCACTCAGTCCCTAGCTATGTCCTAGCACTGCCCCAGGGCTCAGTCTAGTGACTAAAGTTAAGAAGGGGGCAGAAAGGGTTGGAAGCCCTGAGGCTGAGCTGCTTCCTGGAAGTGCCTCTGCTTGGGAGCTCCTGGTTCAGTCAAAAGCCATTATTGTCACTGTGCAGGGGTGGAAAGGGGCTGGTGGCAGGACAGCAGGCTTGCCGGGTCAGGTCTATTGGGAAGGGAGGGTGGGCTCATGGCTGGTATTCCAGGCCTGACTGGGAGGAGAGCCGTATCCCTGGGTGGTTGGAATGACAGGCCTGGCACTCATCATTGACAGGGTTAGCAGGCAGGGTAGGGATGTGGCCAGAGCAGAAGGAGAGGGTAGGGGCCTGGGACCCCCTAGGAGCCACCAAATGCATCCAGGTGTGAGTCAGGGCAGTGTTTGGCCAGGGTTGTGTTTCTGCAGATGGGGACCTCAGACCACTGCACTGGGGTGGGGGTGGGCTTGTGAGAGCAGATCCTAGGCCTCCCTGGGCAGACTGGGCTGGGAAGTCCAGGATCCAATGTTCATCAGCTGAAAGGCACTCCAGGCCTTGATCTCTGGGATCCTCAGAGTTGCCCCTCTGTCCACTCCCTGGCCCCTCACTGTATAGCTGTGTGCAGCCACAGCTTCCACCGGGGATGGGGATGGGACCTCACCAGGGCCATTGTCAGCTGCTTTAATACTCACTTCAACTCCCCCTTTCTTTTCCCTCAGACAACGTGGATGACCCGACGGGGAACTTCCGCAGTGGGCCCCTGACTGGGTGGCGGGTGTTCCTGTTGCTGCTGTGTGCGCTCCTGGGCATCATCGTGTGTGCTGTAGTGGGGGCCGTGGTGTTTCAGAAGCGGCAGGAGCGCAACAAGCGTTTCTACTGAGTGGCCAGCGCTCGGCTGGGGAGGGCCTGGTGTTGGCCCCCTGCACTAATGTGAACTTTTTTTTTTTACTGGGATTGTAAAAGGAAAACAAGATGACCTTATTTCTTAACAGTTTAAAAGAAATAATTAAAGTATTTTCATACATTTTGCTTCTTGCCCAGCAGGGACAGGCTGCAGGGCTGGGGAGTAAGGGTTTAGTGTCCCTACAGCCATGGACAGAGGCCCTGGCCCATTGCCAGCATCTCAGGAGCAGAGGGGCCTGTGCCTGGAACTGGGCTGAGGCCCCAGTAGGTGGCCTGGAACATTGGAGACCCCTCCCCAACCACATTGGTGGTGCCTGAGGACACGAGCAGTGAGTTCTGTGCTGCGCTGCATGTGTGGCGGAAGAGGAGGCCAATTGTGGAACCCGGGCCTTCGTGTTCACCTCTGAGCTTCCCAAGGCAGACCCTCAAGTAAGGCTTAGGGGAGCAGTTTGGTGGGGCCCAGAGTGAGACCGACATGTGCTAAATAAAGTGAAATAACCACCCTTTGTGACTGCCCTGAAGGGCTTTTTGTTTTCTTCAAATACCTTCCAGATAGCCAGGCTTACCAGCTCTCAGCCTCATCCCCTCGGGCAGGTGCTGTGCTCCCTGTTCCAGGGAGACACAAAGCTTGCCCAATGTCACCTAGCGTGGAGTCATTGGGACAGGTGCTCTGTGTTCCTGTGCCACCTCTCATTTGCTCTGGCCTCTTGGTGAAAGGGTCTGGTGGGAGAATTGGAGGTAACATGCAGAAGGTGTGACCTCAGCCTATGGAAACTCTAGGGGGCTCAGGATGATCTAGAAGAGATTGGGTGCAGGGGGACAGGCTGGGGTCGGCAGTTGTAGTCTCTTTGAGGTGTCTTGAGGGGAAGAAAGCCAGCAGCTGACAAGAAGCGCTGCCATCTGGCAGCTTTCATGGTTCTTTCCACCCAGGCTCTGGCCTGCTGGTGCTGTTCAGTCCTCCCCTTCTGACCATCCCGACCCCCCCTTGGAGCAGTGTGTCCTCGACTAGTCCAGAGCCACTTTCAGTGTCTTTGCACTCAGTTCAGTAACATTGGAGTCTCCATTTTAAAAGCAAGAGCAACCCTAAAACTGCTGCAACCAGGCTTTTTGTAATTAACACTCAGTTAGATTCTCATTGTAAAAAATAGGTAATACAGGAGTAGGTGAAGAGTAAGAACTTATTCCACATGGTACTGGAAGTCCTAGCCACAGCGATCAGACAAGAAGAAAAAAGGCATCAAAACTGGCAAGGAGGATGTAAAACTCATTTGTAGATGACATGATGTACATAGAAAACACTAAAGACTCCATAAAAAAACTAGGTTTAATAGATGAATTTGGCAGTGTAGCAGGATGCAAAATTAACACCCAAAAATCGATGGCATTTTTATACACCAGTAATGAATTTTCAGAAAACAGACACTAAAGAAACAATCCCATTTGCCATTGCAAGAAAAAAAATTAAGACACTTAGGAATACACTTAAGAGGTTAAAGACCTGTACTTGGAAAACTACAGAATGTTGGAAAAAAGAAGATATAAACAAGTGGAAGAATATACCGTGTTCATGGATTGGTAGAATTAACATCATTAAAATGTTTATACTACCCAAAGCAATCTATAGATTCAATGCAATCCCTATTAAAATACCAACAATATATTACACAGATCTAGAACAAATACTCCAAAAGTTTATATGGAACCAAAAAAGAACCTCAATAACTGCAGCAATCTTGAGAAAGAAGAACAAAGTTGGAGGGATCACAGTACTAAAGACCAAGCTATACTACAAAGCCACCCTGATCAAAACAGCCTGGTACTGGCACAAGAACAGGCATATAGATAAATGGAATAGAACAGAGAACCCAGAAATCTACCGAAGCCATTATACTCAATATTTGACAAAGGAGGCAAGAGCATACAATGAAGTCAAGACAGTTTCTTCAATAAATGGTATTGGGATAATTGGACAGGTACATGCAAAAAACTGAAACTAGACCACAAATACCATACACATAGCAATATGTTTACGGATACATCTCCTAGGGCCGTGGTCGACAAACGAAGGCTCGTGAGCCACATGCGGCTCTTAGGCCCCTTGAGTGTGGCTCTTCCACTAAATACTATGGCCTGGACGAGTTATTTTGAAGAAGCGGCGTTAGAAGTTTAAAAAATTTGGCTCTCAAAAGAAATTTCAATCGTTGTACTGTTGATATTTGGCTCTGTTGACTAATGAGTTTGCCGACCACTGTCCTAGGGCAAGGAAACGAAGGAGAAAATTAACAAATGGGACTACATTGAAATACAAATCTTCTGCATAGCGAAAGAAACCAATAAAATGAGAAAGGAGTCCATTGTATGGGAGAACATATTTGGCAATGATACATCTGATAAAGGGTAATATCCAAAAATATATAAGGAACTCATACAACTTAACAAAAGGAAGACAATTCAATTAAATAACAGGCAAAGGATTTAAATAGACACTTCTCCAAAGTGGACATACAGATGGCCAAGACACATGAAAAAATGCTCAAAGTCACTGATCATCAGAGAGATGCAAATTAAAATGACAATGAAGTATCACTTCACACTTGTCAGAATGGCTACCATCAATAAATCAACAAATGACAAGTGCTGGTGAGGATGTGCAGAAACGGGAACACTAGTTAGTACACTGCTGGTAGGAATGCAGACTGGTGCAGCCATTAGGGAAACAGTATGGATTTTCCTCAAAAAAATTAAATATGGAACTGCCATTTGACCCAGTGATCCCACTTCTAGGAATATATCCTAAGAAACCGAAACACCAATCAGAAATAATGTATGCACCCTTATGTTCATAGCAGCATAATTTATAATAGATCTGGAAACAGCCCAAGTGCCCATCAATAAACAAGTGGATAAAAAAGCTGTAGCACATTTATACCATGGAATACTATGCATCAGTAAAAAGAAGAATCTCTTTTGATACAGCATGAAAGGACTTGGAGAATATCATGCTAAGTGAATAAGTCAGCCAGAAAAAAACAAGTTCACATGATCTCATATGTGGAATTTATAACAAAATAAACTGATGAACTAAGTGGATCCAGAGACATGGAAGCATGGAACAGTGTGTGGAATCTTAGAGGGAAGATGGGGGTGGCGGGGAGGATGGGTGGGTGGGAGGTAATCAACCAAAGACTTTGTATGCATATATGCATAACCCATAAACACAGACAATAGGGTGGTGAAGGCCTGGGGTGCAGGGCAGGGTGGGCTGGAGGGAGTCAATGGAGGAAAAAGGGAACATATGTAATACTTTCAACAATAAAGATTAAAAAACAAAAACAAAAAAGCCACAAAAATTAGAAGGCAGCCTGGCCTGTGTGGCTTAGTGGTTGAACATGACCTATGAACTAGGAGGTCAGGGTCTGATTCCCAGTCAGGGCACGTGCCCAGGTTCTGGGCTTGATCCCTGGTTGTGGACATACAGTGGGAGCCATTCAATGATTCTCTCTCAGCATTGATGTTTCTGTCTCCCCATCTCCCTTCTTCTCAGAAATCAATACAAAAATATTAAAAAAAATAATAAAGTAATCACTTAAAAGAGGTGCAGATAAGAACCCAGTTGTGGATATAGAATGGAATGCTAATAACTCAACCCAAAAGAAGTCAGAAAAGAAGAAAAAAGGAAAAGGACAGATGGCACAAATACAAAATAAAAATCAAGCTGATAGACCTTAAACTCAACCATATCAAAATAATTTTTATTAAACACAATCCAAAGGCAGAGATTATCAGATCACGGGGGAGAAAAAAACAACAATGTGCTGTTTGCAAGAAAAAAAACATGTATATTAGGACACTAAGAGGTTAAAAGCAAAAAGATGGGGAAAAACATACCACAAGAACACTAATCAAAAGAATGTATTAAGCCCTAGCTGGTTTGGCTCAGTGGATATAGCGTCACCCTGTGGACCAAAGGGTTCCAGGTTCAGTTCTGGTCAAGGGCATGTACCTTGGTCAGGACTCGTGCAGGAGGCAACCAATCGATGTGTCTCTCTTACATCAATATTTCTCTCTGTCTTTCCCTCTCTCTTCCATTCTCCCTAAAATTCAATGGAAAAATATCCTCATGTGAGAATTAAAAAAGAAAAACTAACAAAACTATAATATATGGAAGTTTGTGGGATGCAGTTAAGCAATGTGCAGAAAGAAGTAATAAAATGGATTATCTACCTTTCCATCTTAAGAAGGTAGGAACAAAGGAGCAAATTAAATCCAAAACTGGTTCTTTGAAAAGATTAATAAAGTTGATAAACTCTTAGTACGATTTAGTAAGAAGACAGAGAGAAGGAGAGACACTACCTACATTAGGAATCAATCGGGGACATATTACAGCTCTTACAGGGACCTCTTCCTGGTGCCCCACCTCCATCCCCAAGGTAATAGGGACTGGCAGCCACTTCTGAGACTTGGACTAGCCAGGCCCCATGGTCTAGTCACCTGCAATTTCAAGTGAGGGACTTCTTGTCCCTCCCCCCCCCCGCAACTCTGTTAATCATTGTGCTGCGCTGCCCCAGACAGCCTGGGATGGCATTCCAGTAGTGGCCACCAAGTTGGGGGTCTGCTGAATGCTACACCAACAGCCTTCTGTGGGCATGGAGACCCAGGCCCAGCCAGGTCCCCCTCTCCTTTCTCAGCACTGGTGTCCTCTGTCACTTTGGTCAGAGTCAGGTGGAAGAGGCTCACCCTGAGGGACAGAGGAACACTGCTGTTTTCCAAAAGACGTCTTGTTGAGAGAAGCCTGGACACTTCCTGGAGGAAGGGACTTTTAAGCTAAGCTGGCGGAAGCAGGTACACGGGCAAGGGCATGGTATCTTAGCTGACATAGCAGGAGGAGGGGCACAGCTTAGCTTAAACTCCCTGAGAGCCAGGGAGTCAGTGGGGCTTTCGCTAAGGGCATGGCCTGGCTAGCTCCATGACTAAGGAATGCTATTATCTGGGAAGGGAGGAGGATTGAGTGAAGTGGGAGAAACGGGGGCAGGGAGCCCAGAGAAGGGGCTGGGTAGGGGTCCAGGGTTTGAGCCAGGCTCCAGATCCAATATTGCCCATTTCTGCCCTCCCCTCCCACCACTACTCTCTCCCGCAGGGAAGTGGTGAAAGGCTTTTTGGGGGACAGCAGGACCCCATCTCCTTGGACATCCTGTCCACAGGGTGGGAGAGAATGGTGAGCCTGGAGCTGAGACTCCTGCAAGCTGCCCTCTTCAGGGGGTCCTGACTAGGGCAAAGCAGCAGGGTGTGGGCCCCCTTCTCCCTCCCTTCAGGGCACAGATGTAGGCTTTGTTGCTTAGCGCCCAGAGGACACTAGTTCCAACAGAACCTGTACTGACGTGCAGGCAGCATAGCCACAGTTGCTGTGGGCAAGGCGGCCACAGGGCTGCACTGTCCAGGCTGGACCCTGTCGGACCTGTGGGTCTGGGACAGAGATTCTAAGCCAGTGCTAAGGGAGTAGGAGAAACTGAGGTCCTTTGCTCAGTCCTGTACCCAGAAGGTACTAGCATTTTCTCAGAGGGGCCTAGAAGGGCATCTAAGGGCTTGAGGCAGGGGTTCCATCTTCCCCACCTGCCCTGCTCCCTGGGAGGTATTACTTCCTGTCCCCCTGGCTTGTGGCCCTGAGCTATATTCATGGGAGGCCTGAGGCCAGGCTGTACTTAGCCTCCATATTGTTCCCTAGTTCCTCAGGGTGGTCACTCCAGCCCCATGCAGCCCCTTCTCACTTCCACAACCTCCTGTGGGAGCATCTTCAGCTGTGGAAGTGTGCCTCTCTCCCTTCCTCTGCCAGGGACTCACTCTTTCAGAATCCCTCCCTTCATCCTACCCCTGCACCAGGCCACCTGTGTCCCAGATATTTGACCGGTGGGTTTGTGTCTGTGCTAGGTGGATGCAGACTTTAGTGAAATAAAATTGGAAATTCATTTACAAGCCTTGTGACTCCTTTTTTCAGACTCCTTTTTTTACAAGTGCGGGTGGGGATCTGGGGAACATCAGCCTGTTCTGAGCCCTGCCCACCTTTTCAGTGTCGTTCTTTGCGGTCTCTATGCTAGCTAGCCACAGTGGCTGCCTTTCAGTCAGCATACCTTCCTTTCAGCCTCAGGGCCTTTGCACCTGCTTTTCCTTTGTCTGGAATTCTCCTACATCCTTCCTATATATAGATAACACCTATTCCTCCATTTCCCTAGAAAAGCCTTCTCTGACCTCCCTGTAGGTCAAATACTCCTTAAGACATGCCCTCTCACTGTGTCTTTTCCTGTGAGGACCTGTCAAAACTGTAACTCGTATGTGTCTACTATGTCCATCTCTCTCCCCGTCGCCTGTGAGCTCTGCAAAGGCAGGAACCCTGTCTGGTTTGGCCAATGATTCTATTCTCTGGCCCCCAGCACAGTTCCTGGGGTCCAGTAAGTGCTCAGCAATTTTTGGTGAGTGAAGGGATGGGCGAATGGCTCAGTTCCTGGCTGAGCCTGTCAAGTGATTTGTCTGGGAGTGACTCAGAGAAACTCCAAGGAACTGAGGACTGACTTCCATGTGCTATGTGTTTACCCAGCACTATGTCTTTACAAAGAATCTGATTCCTCTTTGTCCGCCCCCCCCCCTTCTCTATTGCCGGTTCACAGACTCAGCCCCCCACTGGCAGAAATGCCACACCCTAAAACACCTGCTTTCATCTTCCTACCTCCACCCACAGACTGTCACTGTGCCCGCAGGTGTGGCCACACCTGCTGGTGAGGCTAGGGAGTCACCAGGGGCTCCGGAGGAGGAAGAAGCCGCCATCTGGTGGCCCTGCGGTAGAAATAAGCAGCTCCTACCTACTGGGCACTGCAAAGGCGCGGCTCTGTTCCTTCAACAACGCTGTTGCTGGGCTTCCCGCGCTTACAGGAGGGAGGTCACTTGCCGAGTCATAGAGCGAGAAGCAGCGGTGACAGGAGAGACACCCAACTCCGTTGGCTCCAGAACTCAGGACTCTCTAGCGAGGCTGTTCGCCTGGAAGTTGGTATCCTACTGACGTTTTGTAGCGGCAGTAGCTTCCCAGTTGGTGAGCAGGACAAGCTGGGAGACTACTCCCATTCGTCACAACAGAACCTGAAGCCCAGCTGGGCCCAAGGAGGCAGAAGGCCGGCAGGCCCAGACACAGACCCCGGAGCGCAGAGCAGAATCCCGGCTCCTTTCATGGCGCCTGCGCACTGCGGCCCCGCTCCCCGCTTAGCCCCGCCCACACCGCCTGGGTTTTCAAATTTGAAACCTGCTCCTTTTCCCGCCCGAATGTGTTGACCAGCAGCGACAGAGGGCGGGGTTGCGCGCAGCCAATAGTGCCTCAGAGGCTCCCAGGCCTCGCCCCGAAGGTGACGACAGCGAGCCGCCCGAGACGACCAGCCAATGAGCGAAGGCACTCGCTGTGTCTCCGCGGCGCCCACGTGCAGCTGCTGGGCTGGGGGCCTCCGGAGCCTACAGGCTCCTAGAGTAACGTTCTCTATGCCGGGCTCTTGCCACCAGCACGTGTGGGGAACTGAGGCCCAGAGACGCCAAATAGCTAGTGCGGGTTCGCTGAGCAAAGCGGGCAGGAGACATCACCTCCCAGCCTGAGGGTTTGCCCAAGGGCAGAGCCTGGAGCTGGCGCCCCTATCAATACCGCAAGTGTCCGAGGGGGCGGGCAACTCGCGGTGGGGATGGGTGGGCGGGTTCTAGAGGGGCGGGCCAAGAGCTGGGCCGTCCAGCGGGCGGGGCGTCAGGGGGCGGGGCTGGGCTCCTGTGTTTGTTGCACCGTGTCAGTTACATTGTAACAAAAGTGGTGCTGCCGCTCCTCCAGCCTGCACTCAGGCCCGCCCGCCGCCAGCTGTCGCCGACATGGAATCTGTGGCCAGCAACATCCAGGTCCTGCTGCAGGCGGCCGAGTTCCTGGAACGCCGCGAGAGAGGTGAGGCAGAACCCTTGGCTGGACCCCAGGCTGCGACCTTGCTGACACGGGCCTGGGTTAGACTTGGCTCCCAACTTGAAGGATGCATACATGGCTTTAATACAGTAGCCCCGAGTCACCCCAGTCTTAAAATGGAGAGGAGTCCTCGGTCGGTCGGGCTGGAGGGGTGTTGGGGTTATGGTCCTGGCGCCAAAAGCCTCTCCCTGACCGTGCCATGCCAGGGGCGCCCGCTGGGACCAGCTCCAGCCTGACGCAGACGCGGGCTCTCTCTGGCAGAGGCTGAGCACGGATACGCGTCCCTGTTCCCGCACCGAAGTCCAGGCCCCGTCCACAGAAAGAGGAAGGGATCCCCCCAAGCTCTTGGCGCGTTGGACAGTGGGCGGTGAGGAGGCCGAGGGGCGACGGGGAGGGGGAGATGGCGCTGTCCCTCTTCGGGCCCCTCCTCAGCCCACTTCCTCCTTGTTGTTTGCGCCTTCTGGGCCAGGTAACCTACTCTGGAGACATTCAAACCCCTCTTGCCATCTCCCCTTCCCCCAAACACCCCCCCCTCCTATTCATTCAAAGACTATTTCTTGAGCGCCCCTGATGTGAACAAGGCTTCCACTCACACTCCTATACTCCACCTATCTCATCACTCACTTTCCCCCACAGGCTTCCTCCTTGTCTCTCTTCATCTCCACCCTTTACACAAGCTGTTCCCTCCAATTTGAGTGTCTTTCTCCACTACCTGCTTTGGGTAATCTGTGTTTCTGGCTCAGCTCAACTGTCACCTCTGTTTGCACTCCACAGACACCTGGGCAGGCCTCTTTCAGCATTTGCCCCCTAGCCCCACCCCCCACCAGCTCCCCATGAGTCTCTGCCTCCACCTGGCAACTCAGGTGCCCGAGGCCAGCACAAGGTTGCCATATTGAGCTAGTTTCGGGCAGAGATCTGCAGTGGATTTTGAGCCTCTGGGAGCCTGGGACTGAGGGTGTGGGCAGCAACTGATGGCCCCTCACCCCATCCTCTCTGGCATTGGCAGGTCTGTGCACAACGAGCTGGAGAAGCGCAGGTGAGTCCCAGCCATGCCCTGACAACATTGGGCCTCAGGGACTGTCTCTCTCTGGCCTTGCCTCCCCTGTCAGCCCTCTAGCTATCAAGGCTGGGCTGGCACTGCCCTCCAGACCCCTTCCCCTGCAGGAGGGCCCAGCTGAAGCGGTGCCTGGAGCAGCTGAAGCAGCAGATGCCCTTGGGGGCTGACTGTGCCCGATACACCACACTGAGCCTTCTGCGCCGGGCCAGGATGCACATCCAGGTAAGGGGCTACCTCTGCACACAGGAGCCAGGTTACCAGGACGTGTGGAGAGGTATAGCAGGGAAGGGCTTGGGTGACACTGGGGAGAGGGGTCCATTGTGCTTTTAGTTTCCAAATGTGTTAAATGGGAAGAAAAGCAAAAAATAACTCAGATTTTATTGGGCAAATGATGTTAAGCTTCATTTGCCCAATAAATGTTCACTGTTGTTATTACTACCTCTATTTCAACTGTGAGGCTCTGGACCAGGCACTTAACCTCTTTGGACTGCCTTTCCTCCTCTGTATGGGGAGGCATGACTGTTGAAGATAATGTGACGGGTCATGTGTAAGGGTCCCTTAGACCAGTGGTCGGCAAACCGCGGCTTGCGAGCCACATGCAGCTCTTTGGCTCCTTGAGTGTGGCTCTTCCACAAAATACCACGGTCTGGGCGAGTCTATTTTGAAGAAATGATGTTAGAAGAAGTTTACGTTTAAAAAATTTGTCTCTCAAAAGAAATTTCAATCGTTGTACTGTTGATATTTGGCTCTGTTGACTAATGAGTTTGCCGACCACTGCCTTAGCCTGTAAGAGGACTGGTCCTCGCTCTTCCTCTCCCATCCTTTAAGGCCTCCTGTTCTGGGTAGTCTGTCCTGAAGCCACTTTGGGAGGTAGCTCCAGAGGCCAGGAAGACTAAAGGACTGAGGATGACAGTTACCATTTTCCCAGGGCTCTTGCTGCTGCCCCCTCGTGGACATGAGTAGTGTGTGCAGACTCAAAGCCCCAGGCAGCCCGAGAGAGGGGGTTAGGAGTGGCGGTGAAAATAGTAGAGGCCTTTCTTGCCCTCTGGGTTCTTCAGACAGAGGAAGAAATGGAGGTACAGCCGGGCTCAGGAGAGGCAGATTCAGAACCCAGGTCCAGGTCCCCTGACTTGCATTCTTTCCTTCAAGAAGTACTGAGCACCTGCTCTGCTAGGCCATTCTGGGTACACGAGCCTTGGCAGACAGATAGATATGCCATGTAGTAAATAAATCACAGTGTGGGACTGTCTGCACTATCCCAGAGGTGCCTGCATACCCCTCACCGTGCCTGAGGAACACCCTCGCTGAACAGCAGGCCTGTTTCTCACTTGGGCTCCCCTGGCCTGGGTCTTAGAGGGATGGTGTGCCCCTCAAGTGCTGACTGGCAGGTGGGCAGGACCTGTGGATTGCTCTTTCCTTAAGCCCCATCACCTCACCCTGTGCTCCCTGCTTCCTGTTCCGCATCCGCCTTGCCTTAGGATTTCTTTGCTGCACATATATCTGTCCAGGTGCCTCTTCTGCTGAAAGCCTTTCATGGCTCCTGACAGGATAGTCTCAGTCCTTACTTCCTGTGAACTCAAGGACCTTCACCTCTCAACTGCTGCCACTGGCTGCTTTTGTAGTCTCATCTCTTCCCTGTTCCCTGCCAAAAGCTGAATTCTTTTTTATTTTTTAATATATTTTATTGATTTTTTACAGAGAGGAAGGGAGAGAGATAGAGAAGTAGAAACATCAATGATAGAGAAAGATCAATCAGCTGCCTCCTACACACCCCCCACTGGGGATGTGCCCGCAACCAAGGTACATTCCCTTGGCCGGAATCAAACCTGGGACCCTTGAGTCCGCAGGCCGACGCTCTATCCACTGAGCCAAACCAGCCAGGGCCAAAAGCCGAATTCTTGGTGCTCTTCCCAACCTCCCTCTGCCTGAGTGCTTCTCCCCCATCTTCACCTAGGCCAATGGTTGGCAAAGCGCGGCTCGCGAGCCACATGCGGCTCTCTGGCCCCTTTGAGTATGGCTCTTCCACAAAATACCACGTGTGGGCGCGCATGTACAGTGCGATTGAAACTTCGTGGCCCATGTGCATAAGTCGGTTTTCGGCTCTCAAAAGAAATTTCAATTGTTGTACTGTTGATATTTGGCTGTTGACTAATGAGTTTGCCGACCACTGACCTAGGCAGCTGTCACTCATCCTCCACACCCAATCCCAATGTCCCTTCCCATGCTTTCCTTCTTGCTGACTGCAGGCTCCTGCCCACAGAGCTCTGGTAGGGGTAGTGGGGGAGGGGGGTACAGATTAATGATGAAAAAGCCTTAGGGTTCCTAGGAGGGTCTTGACCAGGAGTTACAAACTGGTAGCCGTTGTTTAGTCTATAGTTTTCTAAAAGTTTAGCTACTTGGCAGCACTTAAGAGGACATTTGACATGAAAAATCTGACTTTCCAGCTCTCTTAAAGACACGGAGAGCGCTAACCGGTTTGGCTCAGTGGATAGAGCGTCGGCCTGTGGACTGAAGGGTCCCAGGTTCGATTCTGGTCAAGGGCATGTACCTTGGTTGCGGGCACATCCCCAGTAGGGGGTGTGCAAGAGGCAGCTGATCAATGTTTCTCTCTCATTGATGTTTCTAACTATCTCTCTCTTCCACTCTGTAAAAAAAAAAAAAAGACACGGAGAGATTGGACCACACTGGGCCCCTTTCCACGTGGCAGTGATTGGCTGGAACCCAGAGGTGGCTGCCTCCTTCAGCTGGAGTTCACACTTGCCATCATGTCACAGCTCATCCCTGTTGCTTGATACCAGCGCTCATCACTCTACATCACCTATCTAGGCCTCACCTGACTAAATCCTGAAGGTCTTTTGAGATTGTGTTGCCCTCCCTCCCTTGCCAGCTAGACAGAACTCATGGGCCATTTACATGGGACAGAAGGGCCTGATTCCCTGGAGGATGTGGAGGTAACCCTTTGGAGCCCAAATTTAGTGAGCCCGTCTGGAACAGGCGGTCACCAAGTGGCCATGTCCTGTTGCTGAGTTATGCTGGGTTGAGGCCCAGGCCCCAGGCAGCTGACCCCAGCCCTTTGCTCCTCTGGAATCCGCAGAAGCTGGAGGAGCAGGAGCAGCGGGCCCAGAGGCTCAAGGAGCAGCTGCGCAGCAAGCAGGAGAGCCTGCAGCAGCAGCTGGAGCAGCTCCGGGCGCCGGCGGGGACTGGCGAACGGGAGCGGCTGCGGGCAGATAGCCTGGATTCCTCAGGCCTCTTCTCTGAGCGTTCTGACTCAGACCAAGGTGAGTGCCCTGAAGTGGAGGGTGGGGTGGGCCAGTGGGCCAGGTCTCCTGACTAGACCTGTCCCTGTGCAGAGGAGCTGGAGGTGGACGTGGAGAGCGTGGTGTTCGGGGGTGAGGCCGAGCTGCTGCGGGGCTTCAGTGCAGGCCAGGAGCACAGCTACTCACACAGCGGCGCCTGGCTATGACCCTCGCCAACCCAGAGCGTGCCTCTGCCCTCCCCAAGCCTCAGGGGCTACTTAGTCACCTCCTGTTGGAATGGACTAAAAGGACCTTGGCGCGGGAGCAGGTGCTCCTCCTGTCCCTCTGCTGGCTGCTGCAGTGCCTTCAAGGGGAGAGGGGAGGGAGCCTGGCCTTCCGAGCCCAGCACGATGGGCAGCTTAGGCCTGGGCCACCCTTCCAGGCATTTTTTGTAGCACTTCGTTCTGTTGTCCTCACAGGGACAGGAAGCCTCTTGGGCCCACCTCCACATTTCTTCCTAGACAAGGCCCCCTGGCCTTTGCTCCATAGATACTGTACAGTGTTTTCATTAAAAGGCTTTCATCATTTCCTGCCCATGGTCTTGCCTGATGAAAATGGGGAAACTCCAGCCACAAAATGGGAAAGAGGAAATTAGATCAGTCGCTACAACTAACACTATTGACTGTGCTGTAGTGCCCCTTTAATCTTCAGTTAAGCTGTCTTTCCCCACTTTGCAGGTGGGACTGAAGCCAAGTGATAAGACTTGCCTGAGGCCCCAAACCAAGATATAGTGGAGTCAAGATTCGAACCAAAGCTTTCTGACTTTACAGCTGGGGCTGATTGAATTCAACAAATATTTATTGAGTGTCTATTATGAGCTAGATATTGTTCCAGATACTTGGGACACAGCAGAGAACAAAAAAAGGTCCCTGCCCTCATGGAGCTTACAGTCTAGTGTTTATGACCACTTTGCCTGCATGCTGTCTGTGACCCTGGGCAAATCTCTCCTCAGCTGTCCAATGCAGGAAGAAGCAGGCCTGGCCCAGACATGGACAGCATGTCTGATGCATTGTAGATGCCAAACAGATACCACCTCCAACCCACTACCCAGAGAGTAGATCAGGCTGGAAGTTGACTTTTAATAATAAAATACAGGAGGGAGGGCAGAGGGAGTGCAGCAGGTGGTGCTGTGTGCTGTGCACCAGGGTCTGGGCTGGCTACACAAACTGCTGCTGCTGCTGCTGCTTCTTGGTGGCTGCCTTGCTGGCAAGGTCCTTGGCCTTCTCTGTAGCTGCCAGTGCTGTCTCCTTTGCCTTCTCCTTGGCTTCCTTGGCTGTCTCAACAAGGGTTTTGGAAGGGGCCTCACCTGCAGCAAAGGGTAGGAGGCTGGCTTGAGAGGATGCCAAGAAGACCCACCTAATCGCTCCCTACAGCATTCACTTCCTGCAAGCCAGGCCCCATCGGGAAGGTGGTATTTGCCCAGGAACAGATGAGGAATCCCAGGCTTAGAGAGGAGCAGTGACAGCCCCAGGTTCCACACCAGTCAGGGCAGCTAGGACTTGACCCCAGCCTGTGCCTGGGAGGTTCTCACCTTGCAGCTTGGCCAAGATGTATTCAAAACCCTTCATTGACTTGGTCACATTGCTTTTGAACCGGGCGAGACCAAATTCCTGGCAAAAGATGAGAAGGGGAAGAATTCTGAGCTGCCCATTGACCCCCAGCCCAGTCTCTATGTCAAATGCCCTGGGCCTCAGAGCCCTAGCACTCCCACAGTGCTGCTCACCTGGACAGCTCTGGAGACGCCAAACAAGCTAGAGGAGACCCAAGCTTCCCGGTGGATTTCGGTCCAGCCGCTGTTATCAGAGTTCACACAGTAAACACATCGTTCCTCCACCACCTGTGCAGGGAGTCAGGCCGACCACAGTTGTGTGGGATTCTTTCAATTTGCTAACTTCACATAAATTTCATCTCCTGCCTCTTTTCATGAGGTAGAGCAATAAAGTGAAAATCCATTCCTTTCCCTGAATGCACCCAAAGCTGCATTTACAGAAGAACAAGAACATTAAGGTCATTTTGCTCTCTACAACCTTTCCTCTGACCCTTTAAACTAGAAGGTACATGGAATAGCAGAGGGCCTTCCAGCTCATCCTGGCCCTGGATTTGGTTTTGTAGCTTTGTCTGGTCATGAGTAGAGTTTTTAGCCTGTCTTCCACCTGTTGCAGCTCTTGAGCTCACTGGAAGTCCAAATAAAAGTGGAAATCTGGCAACTGTCACAGCTCTCATCAGAGAGGAAAAAGTAGATCAGTACTTCCAATAGAAACCTTCAAAGACCTGTCTCATAGCTGGACTGAAAGACATTTCTCACAGCAGGACCACTATCTTGGTAACATAGAAAACAGGTAGTACCCTCAGGGAAGTATGCTGGGGGCTTCAGATAACCCTGGGGCAGTGTATTAAGTAGCCAGCTCATTCTATGACCTGGTAGGACACTTGCCCTCTTTGAACCTAACTTTTCTCTTTGCACAAGAGAGTAATACCCCCCTCCCAGGGTTATTGTGAAGATTAAGTGAGAAAGAGAATGAAAGTTTTCTGAATGCTTCAGAATATTCATACGTGAGAAGATATTGTAGAGTGTTCCCTTAAACCAGCAGTCGCCAACTGGTGGTCCGTGAGGTCAGAAAGGTTGGCAACTGCTGCCTAATATAAACCATATATTTTCAAGTTGTTTTTTAAATTAAACTTACTGGGGTGACATTGGTTAACATGAACATACAGGTTTCAGGTGTGGGTTTCTAGGTTATCAGATCTGTATATTGCACCTTGTGCCCATCACCCATCAAGTTTTAAAGACAAGAGATCAAAGGTATATAGAACCTCTTTTCCCTAAACTCTTAGGTAGAAATCCATTATGTAAGACAAGTAAGAGTGTTACTCCTTTAGTCCACATGGGGTATGGGGCCCAGATCCTCTCCCTTCTGAGGCACACCCAAGGCACCCTCATGGCTCGATAGATTCCTGTTTGAAAACCACTGCCTCCCTCCCTCAGCATCACTGGCTCCCTAGCCATACCTATCTGGAGCTCTGTCTGAGGGACCAAGGGAGTCTCACCATCAGCCGGGCGTGGTTGATGTTCCAGGTGAAGGTGGTCATGGTCTGGTTCTGTGGGTCCACAACAGAATCCTCCAGGATGTACACTGAGTGAGCAACATTGGCAGGAAATAGTCGCTCCGCCCAGCGGGGCATCCTGTTGGTCTTGGTCAGGAGTCTCCGGGACAGGAGCTTCTGGTCAGGGGTCACCTCCCGGTGCACTATGTCTTCCGTCAAGACATGTTTGCTGCAGGTGTCAGAATGAAGGTGACCCTCAGGAGCCTGCCCCTGAGAGACTGCCTGTTGGGGTTCCCATCTCTAGTCTCCTGGCCCAGAATGGCCAGGCCTTCCCTCAGAGGTGCAGTGATGTGTGTTGTGGCTCATTCCCTTGAACCTACCCCAGTGCAAATTCCAATTCCCGCCCTCTCGTTGACCTGGATTCCTGGGCTTTCCAGCATGGCTGGCCTTCATGATTTATTGCACCGCTGGAGAGAGCCATAGGCAGAGGAGAGCGTCTGGAATTCCAACCCCAGGATCCCTCCCAATTCCTGTGCCGCCGCCTCTTCCTGTCTCGCCACCCCAGAGAACCTTGGACTAGGGCCTCAAGAAAACCACCGCCCAGGCCCATCCTCTTTCAGGCACCTTGCAGGCCTGGCCACTTCCTCCATAGGGTCCTCTGGCCCTCAAGACAGCCACGGTTCTGGCAATCCCCTACCTCGGATTCGATGTTGAGTCCTTCCCGGTCCCACATTTCGATCACCAAACAGCGAGGGGGTGGGGTTGCTCTTTCCTCGGCTACGTACCTATAGGGATTCGGGTACCGCTGCCAGAAGGCAGCGAACACTTGGTCCCAGGAACTCCGGAGCACGCTGTGGCCCAGGAAATACTTCACCATTGTCCCGGCGGGCGGGGTCAGCACCCGAGCAGCATCAGGGGTGCAGAGCCCGGGGGGCACGCGGAGGCCAGGCCCGGGCTCGGCGCACGCCCGCCAGGCACCAGCTCAGTCACCGCCCCACTGCACCCCAACAGCAGCCGCCGCCATGAGGAGTTGTCGGGCCGTCCGCCACTTCCGGCGCAGACTGGCTGTACCACCACTTCCGGCGCCTGAGCACGTGACCCTCGGTCCCTCCCCTTCTGCCCACTCCCCCTGCGGGAGTCGCGTCGGTGCGAGCGGACCTGGGCGGGAGCTGCCCCCAAGCTCGGTGGGGAGTCCGTCCGAGCCGGGCGGCGGAGTGCGGCGCCGTTGAGGGCGCTGTCCCACACGCTCACAGGGCTCTTGGAAGGTTCAGCGCCCTGGGCGAAGAGCGGGGGCAGGCGGGCGCTGCCATAGCGCGAGCCCGACGTCGTATCTGGAGCGGTAGTGACTGGGGCTTGGGCGCCGCCTGCCCGGGCGGAGATCCGGGTTTACCTAGCGCGGGGCCCAGGACCCTGACGCGGGTGAGGCGGCCCCGAGAGCATGAGCGGGCAGCGCGTGGACGTCAAGGTGGTTATGCTGGGCAAGGAGTACGTGGGTAAGACGAGCCTGGTAGAGCGATACGTGCACGACCGCTTCCTGGTGGGGCCCTATCAGAACGTGAGTGCGCCTCGCGGGCCCGGCACGGGTGGGAGGTAGCCCGCACCCGCGATCCTGATCGCTTCCCCCTGGTTGCAGACCATCGGAGCCGCCTTCGTGGCCAAGGTGATGTCTGTCGGAGACCGGACAGTGACTTTGGGTATTTGGGTAAGTCCCTTGGGCAGGTAGTCCTGGGAATATCTATTCTTGAGGCTTAGTCCTGTCTATTCGTGTCTGGCTGTGGCCTTATAGAGGCAATTTCTCCTCTCTAGACCCGTTTAAAAATGGGGGTCTGGAGGACGTATTAGTTTGCAGTCTTGGGGAGAAGCTCAGTAACTCAGGCCAACGATGAGCTTCCCCCTGCCCTTCAGGACACAGCAGGCTCTGAACGCTACGAGGCTATGAGCCGAATCTACTATCGAGGTGCCAAGGCTGCCATCGTCTGCTATGGTAAGGGAGGTTCTCGTCTGCTCCTCAAACAAGAAGGGGTGGGTGCCAGGCTGGCCTTAGCGACTAGCCCCCGACCTTTATTTGTTTCCTGCCTGCCCTATACCAAGACCTCACAGACAGCAGCAGCTTTGAGCGGGCAAAGTTCTGGGTGAAGGAACTGCAAAACCTAGAGGAGGTAGGTGGTCAGACCTTACCAGAGAACCAGAGGCTGGGGCTCTGGTGGTCTGTATGGATTACCCTGACCTTGTCTTCTGCTTCAGGGCTGTCAGATCTATCTGTGTGGCACCAAGAGTGACCTGCTGGAGGAGGACAGGCGGCGTCGACGTGTGGACTTCCATGATGTCCAGGACTATGCAGACAGTAGTTGCTTCTCAGTTGTTGGGGACGGGGAGGGAGTGGCTGTTTGGGTGGGTCACAGAAAATAGGGACTGTTTGGCTACCATAGCAAGTCTGAGAAAGCTTTCAGGCTTCCCTGAACCTGTGGGGTCCAGAAGACTTACCCTTTGTGTCCACCTGATTCTCAGATATGATGCTTTAGTCACTTTTTTTTACAGATATCAAAGCTCAGCTCTTTGAAACATCTAGCAAGACAGGCCAGAGTGTGGGTGAGTGATGTCCTGGGCCTCACAGCAGGAACAGGCAGGGCACCAGAGGAAGCAAAGAGCCTAGAGGGCTGTGTCACTGGGTGATCCCAGGGCTCCTGGCATTGGGCCTTCACTGATCGCCTTTTTTCCTGCCAGACGAGCTCTTCCAGAAAGTGGCAGAGGATTATGTCAGTGTGGCTGCCTTCCAGGTGATGACAGGTATGTACTTCCCTAGCCTCTTTGGAGACTTCCTCTAGGCCCCTTTCACATTTGTTACCTCATCCCCCAACAGAATGGTGCTGAGCTGCCACCTCTCTTTTTGACAGAGGACAAGGGCGTGGACCTGGGCCAGAAGGCAAATCCCTACTTCTACAGCTGTTGTCATCACTGAATCACCACTTATTTGGCCTGGGGGAATTAAAGGAATTCCCTAAGGGGCTGGACCTAGTTCTTGTCTGGGCTTGGATAGTCAAACATGTAAGCTACCCCAAGTCCCCATGGCAGCAGAAGTGGAACCTGTCTGTGCTGGCCCATGGAACGTGCAGCATTGGGCTGACTGATGGTCATCAGGAGGGTAAAGGCTGATTTGGACTCCAGGCTTCTTCCCTGGACAGCACTGTGCCTGCAGATTACTTAAGTGGCTTCTGATTTGTAAATAAAATCAATGCACTGTGAATCACACTCAGCCCCTTTCTTAGGCCTCACTTCTAATATTATGACTCCTCCCAGCCCTAATTTTCCTTTGGAAACCAAGTTGACTAAAGCCCACGGTTGCAACTGAGATAATGGAGAAACAAAAGAGCCTTTTTCTATACCTTAGTTATGGTGAGAGCTAGGATTGGGAAAGTGCAAAACTCACAATCCTTCTTGGTGCTGAGAAAAGCTAAGCAAGCACTTAAGTGCTGTCCAGAGATCAAAGGATCAAACACTTCTTCCTCAGACTGACTGGTTCTACCACACCTGTCACATCATACCTCTGGCTCATATCCTCAGTTTCCCATCAGCACCCTACAATGCGGTTTAATGGTAGAAATATCATAGGTTACTGCAACACATAAAATTCTTTTGGGTGGGTATCTAATTCAGGTAATTAGAAAAGGGACTTAAACTCGGCCTGAATTTATCTGTAAAATGAGGTCACCACTGCCCAGTTCAAGACTGTGAAGATCATAAAGGAAACATTACTTTGACTAAACGCTTATCTTCCCTGAAGGGCTTTTTGCTGAAGGGGCAGGAAGTTCAAGACTAGGTCAGGAGGGGAGGCAGACTCCCAAGAATGCCTCAAATTGTATTTTTGGACCTTGGAGGACCAGGTGTTAACTGTAAGCAGGGCTGACATTTCCTCTGAACTAAAAACTTAGCCAAGATGGTCAGACTCACACTCAGGAAGTCATTTGGTTCTACTTCCTTTTTAAAAACCAATTCCTCAAAATACCCTTATTTCATGGGTGATGAAGACTTCCTGTATAGAGATGAAAATACCAGCCACCTCCCAAAAGAAAGACATTCTGGCACCTAATGACTACTAAGAGGAAACCCACACCACTCCCATGAGGTGCTTGGAAGTGCTCAGCTCCACTGTGTCCCACCTGGGCGCTAATGCAGGGGCTGGCTTCTGCTCTCACCCCAAACCCACCCTCCCTCCTGTTGGGCTACATCTCCCCATCAACAACAAAACACAACACAGGGCAAGGGCCATAAGAGTAAAGTTAAACTTTACTTTACAGTAATTTTTTTCTATATACAAAGAATTACAGTACATGTTTATGGGGACTCCTACCACAGGGCTCCCCTCTTTTCCACTAAAAGTTTCACAGCTGACAATCTATGGGGGTGAGGAGCAAAAATAAAAATAAAAAAATGATGGACCTCAGCTGTTCCCCCCACACCCCTTTTCTTAAAAATATAAAGGTAGATCTCTACTGTCAGCTTGTTTCTTTGCCAAGACTTTGAAATCTGCTCTTCCATGAGCTGCTGTGTGCTGCACTCACCCATCTACACACTCACCTACATGCGCACACAGGCAGCACCCACCTCAGACCTGGAGACCACCTGCTCTCTGCCCCTCCTCTGGAAGTCTAAAGCAGACAACCATTCACCTCTGCTCCTACTCCCTGGGCTCTCCTCCTGTCCACAAAGCTTTGCTCAACTTCCAGAGTGTTACACCTGAAGCCCCTCAATAGCCTGATGTTTGGAAAGTCATGGGAAAGCAGCTCTAGAGAAGGAACCACTTAAGAATTTAACATGTGCTGTGTTTTGCTTATGTTGATAGGAAACATTGCTTTCCAGGCTGTGGATTTCTAATTAAAACTTTACATTTCCTTAAGAAATAATACCTTTAATCTTCATAAGCAATAGAGGTTCCCACGAGAGTGAGAGGTAGAGAGGGGCAAAAGATAACTGAGGGTGACCCCATACCTGGAGCTTTCTACCAACCTATTCTAGGCAGTGTGGACAGAGGCTATGGACAAGGTGACACCAGCCCTGAAAAACTCAATGGCCACCCTCACCTGGACATGGCATCTCTTCCATCTCTGGATTGCACTGGATGACTCCAGGATTGGGTACAGGCTTCACTGAGGCTCTGCCCTCTCCTCTTAACAGAGCTTCAAAGAACTGTTCTACATAAAATCTTTTCCTCCCAAACAGGAACTTGGGTTTCTCCAGTCACCAGTTCCTCAACCCTTGGCAGTGCTTATTTATACCAGGAAATTAGCACCATCGTTACATTTTTGTGTGTGTACAAAGCAATTATCTATTCTTATTTCAATTTATTCTACAGCAATCTGGCCCTAGGAAGTTCAGCTGAGCGCTAACTGGCCACAGCCAAGTAAAGCCTCACGCGGCTACCTAGTTTAAATGATGTGGAATGTCCAACACATGGAACAGCCTAAACATTATTTCGTAGGAAAGGGACTTGTGGTAGCTCCCTTCCTTCCGTGATCTCAGAGAGGTTACATTGGGCCACTCTGACAAACCCCAAGATGACAATATCCCCAAAAAAAGCCTTAGGAGAAAAACAGTTTTGTAGGAGGTGAGGCCAACATCTGTCCATGTTTAGTGCTCTCCTAATTCCTCCACAGGGGAAGCTGCCTGGACCAGACTTCCTTCCTGCCAGTGTTCTCACAGGCGACCTGGGAGTCCAGCTCCAGTGAGTAGATGCTGCCAAACCTGTGAAGAATCACTGATGCACTTCATGCCCTGACTGTGGTGTGGGGTAGAAGATATGAAGAATATAATTATTTTCTTCAATGCCAAAGATGTAGATTTGGTAGTTGTTCAGAAGAGGATCAACATAGTGATTTAAATCACCTCAAACTCAGGAACTTTAGGGAGACGCAGACATTTAAAAACTTGGATGCTTTTGTAGCAATGAGAGCTATTTGCTATCACAATGGGTTGGCTTCAGTAGGAGAAGCAAAGAGGCTTTGAATTTAACAGTTTCCATAATTTTTCCCCCTGACTTAACAGGGCTAGGAGAGGTATTTGTTCTCTAGCTACCTGTGGAAGCTATGGCTTCCCCCTGGGAAAGGGGCTTAGAGGCATATTCTCTTGAGATCCGATTTCCAAGCACTTGGCCAAATACCAAAAATACCATCCTGCATAAAGATCAGGAATGTCTAAGAGAAGAGATTACCTTTTAATTTCCAACTCGCAATCCTTTGAGCAAAGGTCTTAGCACAGGCTCTAAGAGAGTCCTCAAGGGTAGTCACTCCCTCTCAGCATCATGCAATAGTCTCAATTCCCAACAGTCCTGATTGTGCTTCTAATTGTACAGTGACTGCTTTCATGATAAGATGTTAATAATCTAGAATGAGGTGCTGATATCAGTGGGCCTCAAAATTGAATTTCTAGGTCCCATTCAAGCTGAGAGTCTTTTCAAATGGCACCCAGGAAAGCCTGGCACTCCATCCATTTAGATAAAGAACTGCCTCCTATCCCCTAAACCAAGCATAGCTCAGTTGTTTTCCCAGGCAGGTCTGGAAGCAAGTATTCAGTGAGTGGTGGAAAATGGAAAGGACCAAAACAAAACCATAAAGTGGTCAATCATGGCCCACCTTTCCCTCACTCCTTCCTGTGCCATGAGACATGTCTAGAGTGGCTGTCAAGAAAATTACCTACCAAAGCCTACTTCAGAAGCTATTGTAGGATCCAACTTCTCCACTTACAAATTTTTACAAAGCCTGCACAAACCCCCACCACAAAAAAAAAATTCACAGTTTATTCCATTAAACAAAGAACTACGGTAATTTAACACACAACATAGTGAAAGGAGATTCTGACAGTGCAGTGTGGATACTTTTTCTGATCGTAACTACAGATGACAGGAGAGAAAAGGGCACAGGACTGGCACCAAGCAAACCCTACTCGTACAACCTAAGAGATTAGGGAAAAAGACCTACTAGCTGCAGTTATATACTTATTATTCTCACACATGATAAATACTTAATATAATGAACTTTAACGTTCTGGGTGGGTTTCTTTAAAAATATCTTTTCCATGGTTTAAAATTTTTTAAAAAGAAAATAAGATGCTTTGTTTTCTCTTCCTTTTCAACCAAGAGCTTTTCTCTGATGATGTGGGAAGAGAGACAGGACGAAAATGGAGAACTAGGCAGGTGGAATTTACAGAGGAGATTCCGAGGTCTAAGTGAGATGCAAGGATAGGCTCCTAAACTCGGGGCAGCCCTGCCCAGCCTTGTGCCTCTGCCTGAGTTCAAGTGTCTCAATCCCAGAGACCCACTTTGGGAAATAAAAGCAAATTCTTTTTAATTTTTATATAAAGCGCAAATGCTTCTGTAACTATTATTTCCTCCTTTAGAGTGATTAGAGTAGCCTTACTAGGAACTCAGGAGGAAACTGGGACAAAATACAGACTCCTGTTGATATAAAAGTCATAACTGAGACAGAATGGCTAGGAGACATTTGGGTCAGATGGCCTGGTTGGCTAAAGCTGCTGGCTAAGTTGGCAAAGCAGATAGGTAAACACATTTGGTCTAGGGACAAAAGAGACATGGCTGGATGGGAAGAAACTGGCCAAACAGCACTTCCTGTTGGCAGTCAGTGAGCTGGGTGAATGGTAGGCAGGGTAGCACCAACAGATTTCCCAGCCCTTGAGCCCCAGCTCAGGGCAGCAGTAACAGATAATCAGCAGTTATGAGGAGTCAACTCTCAGACTGGACATTTCTCTAAATGCCACATCTTGCCAGTCATAAAGGAAGGGTTATGGTTGCCTTTAAATCTGAGTCAGCCGGTAAGTCCTCTCAACACAGAGCACAATTCTCAGGGGAGGGTGGTAAAATCCACTAGTGAAGAAGAGGACTCCCTCCATTCAGGCAGGAGAGTGAAGGATCAGAAGGGAAGTAATTTTCTGTCAGGATCTAGCACCCTCCCTGAGCTGGTGGTGGATCTAGCTCAGAGCTTGCTAGAGATTCCTAGGTCCACTGCCCAAGACTCTGAAATCTGAAAGCACCTGAGTGTGTGGGGGACGGGCATAGAGTGGGTTGATGTAAAAGGAGGAAAATAGGTAAAAAAGAGAGATAAGCTTGCCAATTGCCTTCTTACACTGTGGGAAAGCTACATCATTGTACAGAGCCCAGCCTCCCCACAACCAGCTGTTCCACCAAGTATAGATCTTCAGACTCTGCGCAACCCAGACAGAAGCAGTGGTGGTGGCTGCCCAGCCAACAATCCCACTTGGCCTCTGCAGCCCCACCCTGCCTATAGACATCTATCTGCATGAGCATACATGCATGCACATGCACACATGCACACCTAGCCCAAAGAAACTTACTCAATACAATCATTTCTGGGACCACGCCCCAGGGCCCCTCAGAACTTCATGTTATTTCCTGGCCAAAGGTTTTTAAAAACAGCCTAGAAACCCAGGCAGGCATGTTAGGCTCATAAGAATCAGGTCTTATTTATCTCTGTATCTCCTATCAGTGACCAGCACCTGGCCTAGCCCACATGAATGCTCAAGAAATCGCCACTGGTTTGAATGGGTATCAGTTCCTCCCAAGGGTTCATCAGGTGCCCTCAGTGGGGCTCTGTAGGCATAGAGAAATAACATCGAAAGCCCCTCTACCTTCCAACCTGACCAGCGGAATTGAATCCCATGTTTGACTCCAGAGTGGACTTTTTATTTCAAGTTGACCATGTGTAAAAGATGAGGGAAAGAGACCCAAGTCTGTCTGTCTCCTTGGCTGAGGCCCACTTGGATTTCCATACATGTTTCACATAACCATAAGCCCCCACTGGCTAATGTCACAAGAGTTCTGAGTGTTGGGATATAAAGAAAGAGTAACAGTGAAAAGGTAGTGGGGTCTGTTTTAGGGAGGAGAATAATATTTCCCTCCCCCAAGAACCCTGGGGGTAGCTGGGCTGGTCATCTGACATTTACTGGTATTATTTCTGTTCTGACTCTGCATACTTGTGACTGGAAGGCGCCTGGTTAAGAGTTGGAAATGTGTTTTGCTCTGGTTTAGGATCTTGCCCTCTTCCAAGAGACCAGCAAGTCTGTGCCAATGTCTGTGTGCTCCCAGAGGACCAGCAAGACGGCGCCAGTGTGTGGCCAGCCAACATGGGCCAGAGCCCTGGCCCTGGTGAGGTCTTTCCTAGGGCCCAGGGACTCTGCTCTGTGGTTGCCAACTTCTTCTCTTCAGTGGAGAGGGAGGATGGGGCCTTCCCAAGAGGCCTGAAGGACTGCCCATTCTTGGCACCAAGTCCAGGTACTTGATGGCCTCCAGCCATCTGTTTCACCTGCTTCACCAGGCCCAGTGCTTGGCTGGGAGGCCCTGGGATCTGCTCAGCTCCTGCAGGTGCTCTTCCTGCAGCCTGAGTTGCTGGCTCATATAAAAAAGCCTTGGCAGGGGACGGAGAAAGAAGTCTGGCTTGGGTGAGTGATTTAACAGCTTGCCAGGGGTGCTCCAAGGGGGCCACAGCTTTTCCAGGAGGCTGAAGGACAGGATCTGACAAACTGCCTCTCTCCACAACTCGAGACATCTGCCCCAGACCTTTGCTGGCAAGCCATGAGCTGGACTCCAACACTGGCATCTTCTCATCAGCTTGTGGTGTGGCCTCATGAGGAGAAGCTGCCCGTTCTTTCTGGCGAGAAGTTAGGTCTATGAGATCCATCACCAAAGCAGCTCTGTTTTTTGACTGAGTGTTCTGGTCCACAGGCCTCAGTGCTTTTTCTTTAGCTACCAGTGTCTGGACCACAGCTGATAGCACTTTGTCAGGAGGTGGGAATCTCGGGGTCAAAGAAGCGTGAGATTTGTCTGGAGACCTGTCTGAAGTCTGGGGTTTGGGGCTGCTGGTGACTAGCAGTCTGTCTGATGGTGGAAGTCTCAGGACAGTAGGGACTGGGGTTTTCTCCAGCAACTGGGGCCTTGGGCTGGCAGCACCTATGGATTTATCTAGCCTTGGGTCAGCTGTCCCTAAAGATCTTTCCAGTGGTTGGGACCTGACTGAGGGTGAAGAGCTTGGGCCGGTCACTGGAGAGGGTTTGTCAGATAGTTGGGTTCTTGGTCCTCCCACTGTAGCTGGCCTGTCCAATGACTTCTGGCTGGATGCCAAGGACTGGGGTTTGGTCCCTGACCCAGCAAGGGCCCTGACCCTTTCTATAGGCGGGGGCCTGGAGTCAGTTCTGTCAGGAGGTCTTTCAGGTGGCGGTGGCCTCTGACAAGTCCCTGCCAGAGGTTTTTTGGACAGTGACAACGTCTGGGTGGCTTCAGCAGGTGGCTTGTCCAACATCTTGGGCCCCTGAGCAACTACTCCTGATGATTGTTGCTCTGCCAGGTGAGTGCTTGGGCCTGGAGTCAGTGGTACCGGGGGAGGCACATACTCACGGATCTCCCCAGGTTCCAAAGGGTTGGGCCCACAGGGGTCGTGCTCAGTACAAGACAGACGTCCATCCAGTTTGGAGATGAAGAGCATCCCTTCCCGATGCTGCTTGCAAAAGGAGCTAGGACACATCTCACAGAAGGAGGCTGCTTCCTTCCCACAGATGTCACACTGATGCCAAGGACACTCCCATTTTCCTGAAACAGATGTGAAACAAGAGCTTAGGGAAACAAGAGATGGGCCATGGCTCTGGGACCAGGTCAAAGGAATGATTTCAAACTGCCCTGTTCTGCAGATAGCTCAAGCTTCCCCAGCCCAGGATCTCAGCTTCCTCTTCTGCACAACCGCATATAAAAATAACTGCCAATATCAAGTAGAAACTAAGCATCAACTAAATATACAGGCAGGAGTAATTCCTTATTTCTATTTCTATTATTTCTATTCCTAGCAAGGAATAAGACCCCAAAGCTCCCCTTACATCAAGCATGTCAAACTTGTAGCCTGTGGGCCACAACAAATATTTTTGCGGCCCAATCAATAGCCTTATCACACCCTAACCACTCCCATGCCAGACTGATTGATGCCTAACTGCTCCCCTTCCAGCCTGTCTGCCCCTAACTGCTCTCCCCTGCAGGCCTGGTCCCCCCCCAACTGCCCTTCCCTGTAGGCCTGGTGGCCCCCAACTTCCCTCCTCTGCCGGCCTAGTCACCCCTAACTGCCCTCCCCTGCCGGCCTGATCGCCCACAACTGCCCTCCCCTGCTGGCCATCTTGTGTCCACATGGGGGCAGCAATCTTGTGTGTTGGAGTGATGGCCAATTTGCATATTACTCATTTATTAGATAGGATGTTAAGAAACATTTTAATAAAATTTTTGTAACTTAATTAAAAAAAAAAGTATTCTATTGATTTTTTTACAGAGAGGAAGGGAGAGGGATAGAGAGTTAGAAACATCGATGAGAGAGAGAAACATCAATCACTGCCTCCTGCACACACGCCACTGGGGATGTGCCCACAACCAAGGTACATGCCCTTGACCAGAATCGAACCTGGGACCTTCAGTCCGCAAGCCGACAGACACTCTATCCACTGAGCCAAACCGGTTTCCGCTCGTTAACTTAATTTTTACAATATCCTGTTATACATAATTACTAATAACGAACTACAACATTTGTTAACAACTGATTACTACAATTGTGTTCCCTTGTGCACCTTATGCTCAAGCGCACCATTTCTCTCCACTAATACCAGCAGCGAATATTTTAGCACCAGATTGCCACATCAATAGTCTCGTACTGACTTGTTGGGTGTGCACAATAGGATATATTTCGCTTTCAGAGAACAAGAAAAATAGGTTTATTTGTGTTACACTTATTAATTTGTGCAGTTATTCAGTGGTAAGTTAATGTTCAAGAAAAATTTTTTATTAAAACGTTCTATTTTATGTTAATGATTACTCATTTATTTCAGCCCTTTGTATTCAGCATGTATCTATCGAAATAAACCTCTGTTTCTAAGAAAATTGAAGGGTTTTTTTTTTGCGGCCTACATAAACTTAAACCTTGTTTATTTGGCCCATGTTAGCCTTTGAGTTTGACATGCTTGTCTTAGATAAAATATGAAGATATTACTTTCATATTTTGCAAACTCCCTTTGTCCTTTAAATATTCAACTCTAGCACAACTGGCATGGCTCAATAATTGAGTGTCGACCTATGAACCAGGTCAAGGTTTGATTCCCAGTCAGGGTACATGCTGGGGTTGCGGGCTCACTCCCCAGTGAGTGGTGTGCAAGAGGCAGCAGATGAATGATTTTCTCTCACCATTGATGTTTCTATCTGTCTCTCTCTCTCCCCCTTCCTCTCTGAAGTCAATAAAAATATATTTTAAAATCAATAAATATTCAACTCTAAGGGGGACATTTCAGCTATTTAAACTCCTCTTATTTGGTTATTAGTAGGAAATGGGAGCAGAAATACAAATGTGAGAAAGAAAAAAAAAAGGAAGCAGATTTACCTTTGCTCAATTTTAAGTCTTGAAATTAGCACAATCTTTATCTGTGTTGTCTACACAGAATCAGTGGAAAAGACCCAAAGATAACCTTAGGTGTATTTGTCTCCATTTCATGATAGCTGAGAGTCTCTGTCATGGGACAGTGTTTCTTCCCCAGCTCCTTCCGATAAACTATGCTAGCTAGACTTTACTCCTGGCTCACAGGCCAGATCAGTTCTATCACAGCCTTTGCCAGCCCTGGCCATGAGTAATTGATTCTGAAACAATTTCCCATTTCCACTTCCTGGAAGTGTTAGGTCAATGTTATGGCCTGCCCCCACACTATCTCATTTTCTGTTATTTCATTATCCTAGCAACCACATATTGAAGGACATACTTCTCTCACTCCATCCCCATAGTTCTCTTTCTGCAATTCCAGGAAACAGGCAGCTAAGTGATGTATAATCTCCTCACCTAGAATGGCTTCCCACTGGTTTCTTACCTTTGTAATTTAAAATAGATGGCAGGTCCAAACCCCTAAAATCCGCTAATTCCAAATCACCACACAAAGATTAGTGACTTCTCCAACCACGAATTTCCAGGTACCACATCTGCCTAAGCAGTTTTCTCATCTAACTGACACCTCTGCATCTCCTTCAGAGGGAAGTGTGCTAACGAGGTCTAAAAGGGTGTCAATCCACACCTCACTGACTAGAATGATCTAAAGCTCCACTCTGTCTCAACTGCTCTTTCTCAAGAAAGGGAATGTGTTTTAGTAAACTTGAGGTCAGATATGGAGAGCGGCTGCAGCGTTTGGACAGGTTCAGGCCTCGGACTGACAAAAGGGCACGGTCCTCTTATGGCAACGCCACATGTAAGTCCCAGCTTGGAGGGCAAAGCCCTCCCTAGCACAATTATAGCCAAAGGCTATGGTTGTAAGCTTAACCTTATAATCCGACCCTGTAGTCCTATGTAGTTGAGGAATGTGGGCTGTGGATTGTGCACCAAGTGCTGCCAAGATAAAGTTTGACAGAGTTCAGAGAATTGCAACAACAGGAAAGTAGATTTGAAACTCGAAAGAACATTGTAAACATCTTGACCACTCCCTTGTTTTGCTTTGTGTGATCTGATTATAAAATAAAGGTTCGGCTTACAGGCTGTGTCACTGTGTCCTCATCCAGCCAGAGTGATCCACTTGGCCCCAACTATATTTTCTTGTCTGTTTTAACATGTTAAGCGCCCAGCCTGTTTTGTCTTCCGGACAGAAAGTATAGTGTCAGTCACCGGTGACTGGGTGCTTAACATGTTAATCCTTACTGCCCCTCCTCTGGTTCACCACTGGCTGTGCTGGATGTGGTTCAGTCAGAAAACCTGGCTTTCAATCCAACTCCTACATCTATATGTTCTAATGAGACAAATCATCTCACCAAATTTGATTCTGAGTTTCCTTATCGACGTCATGGGAAGGTGAAAAGGTCTCATCTTTAGGAGTTGTTAGGAGGATAAAATAACGTAATAGAAACATAAAAAAATATTTGATATAGAGCAAGTGAATTTCTGTTCCCTATTTCTGTTCTTCTCTATAAAAATAGGATTCTAAGCCTTTGTTATTTATTCCAAGAGTAAGAACATGGACCCAAATCCCCTCAATACTATGCATGGGATGCATGGGAAGACCAGAGGGCTTTGAGAATTCTGGCTGAGAACAAGGAACATTTTTAACAGATTTTGGCACCAACCTGCGGGTCGCTTGGTTAGATTGAGACAGTCTGCATGGTAAACTTTTGGGCAGCCCGGCTTCTTACAGGAGACAAGCTGACCAGCATCCCCACAGCTGAAACACTCATCCTCTCGCTCCTTTGTGATTTCACCCTGGCTCCTGCGCTTCCCCTGTTGCTTCTTCTTGAATTTCTTTGACTTTTCTTCTGTGGCAATGGGTTGATTCTAGAGGTCAGATATTGAGCAGTCAGCATTCTGTCAACACATTAGTTGTATGATCTTGACCAGGTTAATTATTCTCTCTGAGTCTCAGTCTCTCCTCTGGGAAAAGACAGTCCTTACAGACTGTTGTAAAGGTAAGAGAAAATGCAGAAAAGGCACCTAACCCATCAGAGTGTTATAGTAAGGTACCCAATAAGTGGTTGTATTAATTAACTTTTGTACCAACTACCCCTGCTACCTGAATGAAATTAAAGAGATCTGTTCTTTTTGTTGACACACAGGCTGATGTTAAAAGTCACCCCTTTGATAAGTTTTATTTTTACATTGATTTCATAACTAAGGAAGACTTCTTTGTGTGTTTGTGTGTGCATACACATTTCTTAGTTTATTCAACAAACCTTCACTGAGCACTTAATATGAGCCATGTGCTTGGAAGACACAAAAAATCTTGTTCATGGTCCTTGGCCTCAACAAGATATGCATTTTTTATCTAAATCAAATTATGTCTGCCATTTAAGACAGACCCTAGCACAGCAGGTCTCCTCTGTGCTCCCATTCTTGGTCACCAAATCCGGTGGTTTTCATAAGCTTCTGCTCTTGAAATTCTCTTATTACTGATTCATGTGTGAAATGCTACCTAGATCTTATGGATGCAGAAACTAACATTCCCAGTGCATGCAACATCATTAAATTCGGGTTAAACTCAGTTACATTTTAACTTATAGGTAAAGAGTCAACTGGGCACCTGAAGGAATAAGACCATTTAACCCAACCAACTAAACAAAATCCAACATAATATAATAATAATTTTCCTTACTTAATGAAATAAAATAATTACTGGATACTCTTCATCTTCATGTGTAACTGCTCAAACGGATTATTCTCTTTAGTTATGGGTTTCTATACTAATTTGAAATTTTCAGTTCTTAATATTGACTTCATAATCAAAAAACCGTAATGGAAATACCCAACTAGAGTCACTGTATAATCTACTATGCATCAAAATTAAACATAAATTTTCAGTGTGCTGTTACTTATGAGAGAGATATCTAGAAGTATCCAGATTTTCAACTATTATGGTCCACCCATTATATAAAAAATTTAAGTCACAAACAATAATGATTGAGAAGACTATGGAACAGCAAGGAGAGTTTTTTATAATATTTAAGAAAAGTAGGATGCAGACTTACAGAAAATTTTTAACAGTTATAGAATTATAATTCAGTTAAACAGCACATATAAAATACTAGGAACTCACAACAATGTTTATACTTTGTTACAGTGATAAGATTAAGGATCTTATGTTTATTGACAGTATTACGTAATACTAGAGGCCCGGTGCACGAATTTGTGTATTGGTGGGGTCCCTCAGCCTGGCTGGTGATTGAGGCCTATTGGGAGGTTGGCCGGCCGGCCCCCCATGAGGGCCGATCAGTGCAGTTTGGGGGGAGGGGCCACAGGAGGTTGGCTGTGGGAGAGCACTGACCACCACGGGGCAGCTCCTGCGTTTAGCATCTGCCCCCTGATGGTTAGTGTGCATCAGAGCGACTAGTTGACCACCGGTTCTGGTCGTTCGGTTGTAATGGTCACTTAGGCTTTTATATATATAGAAGATAAGTAGCTTATTAGGAAATATGAGTAAGATCAGCTAAGACCAATAAAAATGTGGCAAATAACCCACTTTAAGATTTCTATTTACAGGCTTCTTAGCTAAAAAGGTATCCCCAGTTAGAAGTCAGATTGTTTAAAACACTCCAACAGTACTCAAAGATGCTCTGTGTCACCAAACTGATCATCAGAATGCTTACTTAGCAAATTGCCAGTGACCATGACAACTATTCTCTGTCATTATTTCAAAGAGACATCTTAAAATAAAGACTCAGCCCTGCCCTGGATAGGGCGGGAGGACCACACCACTATTCCCGATTCAAATATTTAGAAGGTACCTTTGGCCTTACACCCAAAAAGCCGCTGCAGTTTGGGGCTCCACATTTGCAAACAGTCTTTCCATTCCCAAGACATTCTAGGTTGTAGTTGAAGGTAAGTTCAGTGCCTGCATAAGAGACCATGAAAAGATTAATATCTATGGTATTAATTATATTATTTCTGCATTAATAACAAAAAGTATGTTGACTTCTAAGAAAAATTATTAAATTTTGAAAGAATAAAAAATCAGCCCAGCTGCCATGGCTCAGTAGTTGAATGTCGACCTATGAACCAAGAGGTCATGGTTTGGTTCCCAGTCAGGCACATGCCTGGGTTGCGGGCTCAATCCCCAGTGGGGGTGTGTGCAGCTGATCAATGATTCTCTCTCATATTTGATGTTTCTATCTCTCTCTCCCTCTCCTTTCCTCTCTGAAATAAAAAAAAACAAAAACATTAAAAGTTAATTACAAATCCCACTATATTAATAAAATTCTAATCCTGTAACATTATTTTTTAAAAAAATTTTATTACAGAGTGGAAGAGAGAGGAATAGAGTTAGAAACATCAATGAGAGAGAAACATTGATCAGCTGCCTCTTGCACACCCCCTTCAGTCCACAGGCTGATGCTCTATCCACTGAGCCAAACCAGTTAGGGCAATCCTGTAACATTATTAATCACCTAATACAACTTAATAAGAGGAAAACTTAAATGGCTTAACAAGTAATATTTAAACTAACTTTTACTACAGAAGTGTTAATATCCCAAGTTGGTTTTTTAAATTTGTTTTCTAACCATTCAGATCCAAAAAACTGGTATATTAATTCATTACCAAAAACAAACAGACAACAACTTATAGTGATGTGCCAGGCATTGGGAATGCAGGTATGAAGAAAACCTGTTTGTCCCAAGGTGAGCACCTGGCAGCACTCAAGGGAGAGACATCTCAGTATCCTATCTAATAAAAGACCAATATGCAAATTAACCATCACTCTGCTATACCTATAAGCCACACCCACCAGCCAATCAGGAACGAGTATGCAAATTAACCCAACCAAGATGGCTGCAGCCAGGGAGAGGATTAAGTTTCCTCGGCAATGGAGGAAGCCAAGCTTTCTGCACACCCTGGCCAACCCAGGCCTCGGCTTAAGGCTACAAAGTTTCAATTTTAGAAGATACATAAATACCAACAGAAATGGCTGCTACCAGGGAATGAGCAGAAGGCTTGGCTCCAATCTAGGCTTCAAAGTTTCAATTGTAGAAGATAAATAAATCCCAGATACCAGGGACTCCGCTTGGGTCGCTGGGGGGTGTGGCCGGCCTGCAAACCACCACAGGCCCCTCGCCCAGGCCGCCCCAAGGGAACCCCCACCCTGATACGGGACACCCTTCAGGGCAAACCAGCTGGCCCCCACCCATGCACCAGGCCTCTATCCTATCTAATAAAAGAGTAATATGCAGATTGACCATCACTCCAACACACAAGATGGCTGCCCCTATGTGGTCAAAGATCCTGCACCCATGTGGACACAAGATGGCCAGCAGGGGAGGGCAGTTGGGAGGGACCAGGCCTGCAAGGGAGGACAATTGGGGGCGATCAAGCCTGCAGGGGAGTGCAGTTAGGGGTGACTAGTCCGGCAGAGGAGGGAAGTTGGGGGCAAACAGGCTGGCAGTGGAGTGGTTAGGCGGTGATCAGCCTGGCAGGCAGAAGCAGTTAGGGGCAATCAGGAAGGCAGGCAGGCGAGAAGTTGGGAGCCAGCAGTCCTGGATTGTGAGAGGGATCCCAGATTGGAGAGGGTGCAGGCTGGAATAAGGGACGCCCCCCGCCCCCCCGACCCATGCACAAATTTTGTGCACCGGGCCTCTAGTAGAATAATACGAGAGAACTCTAGACCATAGACCTAAAGTTCTGGCTTTACATCCCACTTACTCTATGATCTGAGTGATTTGAGCCCTGAGTATATCCGTTAAATGGAGAAATAGCAACCTCACACAGGCTTGTTGAGAGAATATGACATAATACCATAGCAATAATTTGTAAACTTTTAAAAAGATGTACAAATAGATTTTAAGGTAGGAAATGTCTCCTTTCTGTTGTGCATGTCATCAAAACCAAGAACACAAATAAAACACACTCAAACTCAAAACACATTAGTAAAGGCCTAACAAATAAATACAAGAATTTTATATACGTATACCAAGAGGTTGTCTCTGGGCAGGGATAATGGCTTAGATGACAGTCATTTAGTCACAAAATGGTCAAATCTTAAATTTCACATCGCAGTATGATTCATCTACCAGTGAGACTAATCAATACAGTTTTCCATCTAATATTAGAAATAGATTATTTATTTGGTCATGCACATTTTTAAGCAGCTAGCTTATATTTAGGGGTACAAAATGGTCTGAATACTAAAACCACTCATGGCCTGGTGAAAGGCGTACAATGCAAGGAACCTGCAGGAACTGAGATTGACCAAGGTAATAGCAGAGTCATATTTCCCCTCTCACACCCACTGTGAATTTACTGGACTAAATAATGGATAATTCTATCACACTATTCTTATTAAACAATTTAAAAGTATATGACTCAATTTTCGTAAACTTTATGTGCTTATAATGCAACTCAACGCTATACATAAGTATAAGATAGCAGGATACCTGAAATAATCTGCCGCTCATTCAGCATTCACTATGTAAACTTAAGTACATAAGGGGATAAATCAGAATGTATCAGTGCACATAAAGGAAAGACTTCATAACATTCTAGAAGAGTTCAACATACAATAATCCTTGAGAGGTCTGAACTCATTGGGGATGGCGAAGGAAGTATATATGACACATGTGGGAGGCAGAAAATAACAGGCATGTGAAGAGCTCAGGAAGTTGGATGAGTAAGAAGAGAGGCTGAAAAGTTCTGATTCCATTTGCCAAGGCTGCAGTTCCTACAGGCACTCTGCATGGCACTTAGCACATTCTGTCTCATTTTCCCATCACACCCATATAGACTGGAAGTCAAGTGAGGACAAGAAGGTCTATGAATTGCCACACATGCTACCTGAGCTGATACAGGAGAAGAGAGAAAATTTGTAGCTAGATATGGCAGAGGAAACCATCCCCATGGAGACTACAGTTCTGAGTACAAATGTACTAGAGAAAGCAGTCAGGACAGATATAAGAACTAAATCATATAACCCAGTAATATCTGCGTAATTAATACAGAGGAACCATACCCATCCTCCCCCATCCTGGGGTGGATAGAGATAAAAATTAAGAAAAGAATGAGAGCCCTGACTGGTTTGGCTCAGTGGCTAGAGTGTTGGCCTGGAGACTGAGAGGTCCCAGGTTCGATTCTGGTCAAGGGCATGTAACTTGGTTGCGGGCACATCCCCAGTGGGGGGTGTGCAGGAGGCAGCTGATCGATGTCTCTCTCTCATCGATGTTTATAACTCTCTATCCCTCTCCCTTCGTCTCTGTGAAAAATCAATAAAATATATTTTTTAAAAAAAGAAAAGAATGAGAGAGGAGTGAAATCCAAGTAACATAGGTATGATACCACATATTTTATAGCACTTTTGCAAAGATTTTATTAGGTAACATGCTTGGAACAGTGTCTGGCATCTGATAAATGGTAGCTGTCATTGTATTCACTTTATAATTCCTGGTACAAAGTATCAATTTATTCTGAATCCATCTATTCAAAAAACTTGATACAAGTCATCATTTTAAAAAGCAATGTCACAGAGTAGAGCACAGTGTATAGTGACAATCAAGCTTTGTTACCTTCCTCAGTTAATACTTTAAGTGGTGTAACACAGGAGAAAAGAACTAGGAGCTGAATTTCTGAAATACGAAAATTGTCAGAAAAACAACTCCTAGGCAGTATATTTAAATTAGAGAAAAGAATATTTTTTTTGGGGGGGGGGGGGTAGGAGGAGTCTGTGAAAGGGGTGGTAAGAAAGGAGCCATGGATTGTTGATGCTTTTCTTAGGCAGACCAATCTATAATAACTAGAGGCCTGATGCACGAAGATTCGTGCAAGAATGGGGCCTTCCTTCCCCTGGCTGCTGGCACTGCCTTTGCTCTGAATCAGAGCGCCTTTCTGCCTTCCCATGCTGCCCAGAGGCTGCTCGGCGCCTGTGCATGCAAATTAACCTTCCATCTTTGTTGGGTTAATTTGCATACGCACTCCTGATTGGCTGGTAGGGGTCATGAAGGTATGGTCAATTTGCATCTTTCCCTTTTATTAGTGTAGATAAAAAAGTATAATATGATAATTAGACCAGATGACCTGGATGAAGCTGGGACTGTGAGAGAAGCCCAGGTCCTGGGTGCCTGCCAGTGGCCAGAGGGAAGCCCAGGTTTTCATATAAAAGGTCTGGAAATTTATTCCTTTAAAATCATCCACACACAAAGCTTGAAGACACTATATAAAATGAAATGAGTCAGTCACAAAAAAGAACAAATCCTATGTAATTCCCCTTATATGAGGTTCTTAGAGCAATCAAATCCAGACAGAAAGGAACTGGTGGTTGCCAGGGGCTAGGGGAGGGGATAATGGTGAGTTAGTGTTTAATGGGTACAGAGTTTCACTTGGAGAAAATGACGAGTTATGAAGATGGATGGTGGTGATGGTTGTACATGTCAATGGATTTAATGCCACTTAAAAATGATAAATTTTGTTATGTATATTTTATCACAACCCCACCACCAACAATGAAAAAATCCATGCCAAGTACCACCTGGCAAGTCTTTTATATATATCCTCAGGAGTTTGCAAACCTCATTTTAGATCATAGGACATATAGGATTTTAAGATGATAAAAACTGAAATTCCGTTCTTAGCTCCATAATTCTTAGGTGATTCTTACCTGCTTTAATGTCACTCAGGGCAAAAAGGCCAACACGAGTATCTCCATTCACAGACCACTTCTGTGTTTCACAGTTGGGCTGGCAGCAGTGATTCATGAACCGAGCATAGTTTCCTTTGGGGCCAGCATCAATGATCCGATCCTAGAATTCCAACAGATACTGCTCATCACTTTCTGAGAATTTTAACATACTAGAGGTTCCTATGCATAGTTTGAGTCTCCCAGAAGAGTGATTCTTTTTTTTAAAAAAAAAACAACATATATTTTTATTGATTTCAGACAGGGAGGGAGAGGGAGAGGGAAATAGAAACATCAATGATGAGAGAGAATCAATGATTAGCTGCCTCCTGCACGCCCCCTACTGGGGATCGAGTCCACAACCTAAGCATGTGCCCGTGACTGGAATCCAACCCAGGACCCTTCAGTTCACAGGCTGATGCTCTATCCACTAAGTGAAACCGGCTAGGGCAGCAATGCATTCCTTTTTATGGCTGCATAATATTCCATTGTATGGATAGACCACACTGTTTTGTCTTCTTTTTCATTTTTAGTCTTTAGAGCACACTGTTTATCAGTTGATGCCCACCAGTTCATGGATATTTGGGTTGCTCCCATTTTGGGACTATCATGAACAATGTTGCTATGAATGAACATTCATGTACAAATTTTTGTGAGAACATATGTTCCATTTCTCTTGGATACATATGTAGGAGCGGAACTCCTGGGTTATATGTGAACTTTTTGAGGAATGTTACCAAAGTGACTGCAGCATTTTATATTCCCACTAGCAATGTCTGAGAATTTCAATTTCTCCACATATCCACCAATATATTATTATTTGTCTTTATTCATTCATTTGTTTATTTATATGTTTTTATTAATTTTTAGGGAGAGAAAAAGGAAGAGGACTAGAGAGATAGAAATATAGATGAGAAACATCATCCAACAGCTGCCTCCTGCATGCCCCCTACTGGGGATTGAGCCAGAAACTCGTGCATGTGCCCTGACTGGAACTCAAACCATTGACCACTTAGTTCATGGGTCAACACTCAACCACTGAGGTCAGATGGAATAGAGAGCTGCCAGGTACATCCTGTCCTCTCTGGTCAGGGCGGTGTGGAGGTGAGAGGGGGGTAACTTGCTGCTTTAGTCCAGCAAGTCAGCCAAGAACCTGTGTGGAAGCTCAGAGCTCGCACCAGCAGGGCATCCTTCTAACGTCTGCTCAGGTCCCTGCTCTTCCCACCGTGGTCAGCATCACTGCTGTCACGTGGAAGAAAAAGAAAAATTTAAAAACAAAGCACTCAACCACTGAGTCACACCAGCTGGTGCTGCCTTTTTTATATGGTTATTCCAGTGGGTGTGAAATGGTATCTCAATGTGGTTTTAATTTGTATTTCTCTAATGAATAATGATGCTGAGCACCTTTTCTTGTGTTTATTGGCCACTTGTAAATCTTTGAAGAAATGTCAATTCAGATTCTTTTGTTGTTGTTAATTCTCACCAGAGGCTATTTTCCCACTGATTCTTTGTTTTTTTTTAAATATATTTTTATTGATTTTAGAGAGGAAGGGAGAGGCAGAGATAGAAAGAAACATCAATGATGAGAGAGAATCATTGATTGACTGCCTCCTGCATGCCCCCTTCTGGGGATGGAGCCTGCAACCCAGGCATGTGCTCTGACTGGGAATCAAACTCTGACCTCCTGGTTCACAGGTTGACACTTACCCACTGAGCCATGCTGGTCGTCAGAAGAGTGATTCTTAAAGTATACTTGTTGGATCAGCACTAGCATAACAATCTGAGAATTTGCAGAAACAATGAGGTGGGGGCCCAGCAATCTGTGCTATAATAAGCCTGTTAGGTGATTCTGATAATATGCTGAAGTTTGAGGACCTAAAAGAAGCTTGCCCCATCCACTAAATTAGGTAGTCCATCAGAAATCACCTAAGGAGACTTTAATACTGATACTGAGACCCATTTCAAACAAAGAGGAAACACCTGGAGGTGAGGATCTCACAAACCATAAGGATACAACTTGATAAAAAATGAAATGTTCATGAAGTTTCACACCAGGAAAGGATCCTATGTGGAAGAGAGGGGTTGCAGGGGAGAGGGACTAGTAGAACCTAACATTCAGGTACAAAGAGGAAGCTCAGATACACATAAAATAAATACATTATAATGCTAGCATTAGGAATAGTTCCAAATATAATTCTAGGTACCAATGAAATGAAACTCATCAGAAATTCCTATAATTGAAAAGCTGACTTGGGCTCATAAGCTGAGTTCTATTGTCAATTTATATGGCCTCAATGCATTAATTAAATAGCAACAAATTAGTTTCTCAATCTGTACAATAAAATAATTATTTTACCTTTCTGGCTTCAGGTTTTAATTCTACAGGAAAAATATTAACAGATAATAGTCCCCAACTTACATTGCACAGCTAAAACGATAGGTAAAAGCAGTATTGCCTTTGGTCATGGATATATAGCCAGAAATGAGCAAGCTTACCTACTTTAGAACCCTGATCAACCCTGAACATTGGGGAAAGACACTATTTTAGGTAGTGTATGTCATGCCTACAAACACTATGGCTGACACAACACTAATTCACAATCCATTACTTACTTTGTCTAGGGTGAGCATATAGAAATTAGTGATATCATGTTCTTGGGCGTAACGGATTCGAGCTCTGCATTCTTCTTCATCTATTAGCTCACCCACATACTCATTCACAAATTCACCCTAGAACAAGAAAGAGCTCTTGACTTAATGGCAAAAAACACAACTGTATTTACAAGTACACTTTACTTTTATTTTATTTTTTATTGATCCTCACCTGAGGATATTTTCCATTATGGTTTTTTTGTTTGTTTGTTTGTTTTTTTGAGAGAGTGGAAGGGTTGGGGAGAGAGAGAGACCCTTTGGTGTGTGAGCCGAAGCTCTAACCACTGAACGCATGGGGCCAGGGTCAAGTACACCTTACTTAAAAAAGAAAATAATGAAAATAGATTCATTATTCTCCACAAATTCTCCAAAGCAATTCATATGTATGTAACTAGTCACTTAACAAAGGTTTATTCAAGAAACTAACAAATACGATGCTTCAACTATCCGATATTAAAAATCACCTCCCCACTCCTACCTCTGCCATTTGGAGAAAGAGGAAAACACTGGACACTAAAGTTCAACCAAAATGGAAGTAAACTAAAGCTCCATTTTTACAGTGAAATAGACAATTGGTCCCCCTTTACCTGCCCAAATACTTTAGTTAAGTCAGTTTCCCTAATACAGGCCGATTCTTTTTTCTTGGAACATGCCCTGCTGCCCTTCCGCATTTCACACCACTGTTCCACTGACTTAATCACTACAGTCAGACTGGCTCTCACTCATGCTGTCTCCTCTGTATGCAATGCTTTAACACTCAGCTGACTAAGCCAATAAGTACTTATTTTCTACGTCTCAACTTAAAATATTTTCAAAGACAAACAAGTTTCAGGACCTTTGCCACCTGCCTCCAGAAACCTTTCTGCTTCTACCCTCGGTGATGATTTCTGCAATGTCTCTCCCCCTCTGGAATGTAAACTTTACGAAAGCCTCGAACATGTCTCCTTTGTTGATCACTGCATCCTTAGCACATGTCTTAGCAAATGACTAAACAGGTCAACTTGGATTCATTTCCTTTTTTAGTTAGAGACAAATTCAGTGAAATTCTTTAGAAAGTGTAATCAGAATAAGGTTTATTTTATTAAAATGTCAAATAAGATTTATTCTATACAAAAACTACACAATATTGTCTATTTATTAGAAACTTGCTGGTCCTTCCAAGTTTGAAGATAATACTTCATTTTCATTAGAAAAGGTGCAATCATCTTTTCCTTTGTGTTCTATAACCCAAACCTATTTTCCCTCAGTAAGAATACACTTAACTTTATTAGTAAGTGATCTACACATCTAAATGATGTGCTTATTATCCTCTCTTAACTTACAGGTCATAAGGTTTTCAGAAAGAAAAAAAGCAAATAAGGCCATAATACCTCTGAATTTCCCTTGTTTTTTCATCTTCACACACAATGAACATGATCAATACTAAGGATGTTACAGATAAGGAGAACACTTATTCTTAAGCCTCTAAACTCTAGAAGGATACGTTTTGCAAGAATAACAAGGTTTATCTCTACACTATGTTATTTTCCTCTATGATCTTATAGTCATCAAGAAGAATTAATCATATTAAGCAATTAATGAGAAAAAAAATTGGAAATTAAGAAGTTTTCTTCACCTTTTTAATATCTGTTTTTGTTCGAAGACCCCAGCCCCTCTGTAATGTGCGAAAAATCTCCACCTCTGGGTACTGGCGCTTAGTAAAGCACTGGTTTTGGCAGCGTCCTCCGGCAGGACATACTGTGGGGTGGCACTCATAGAGCAGCATGCGGTTGATGCACTCAGAGTCTATCCCACAGGGGTTATCATCAGTAGCTTTACAGTTGCAACGGGGAATTTCAGACAAGTCTGCAGTGAAGATCTGTACCCGGCCAATAGGACGGTTCACCTGGAAAAGAAACACATACTATACATAGTACATCAGACAAGTCAACACAAGACAATTCGGGACCTATAAAAGGGAGATTTATTTTCCTTAAAGTTGCATGTCACATTTTATATGATTTTGAAGCATCAAGATTTAGCAGCATTATTCACAACAGCTAAAATGTGGAAGCAAACCAAGTGTCCATTTACAGATGAATGGCTAAGCAAAATGTGGTACAAATAATGGAATATTATTCAGCCTAAAAAGGAAGAAAATTCTGACACATGCTACAACATGGATGAACCTGGAAGATATTATGTTACATGAAGCAAGCCAGTCACAAAAAGACAAATACTGTATGATTCCACTTAAATAATGTACTTTGAGAATCAAAATTAGAGAAAAAAGAAGTGGCTGCCAAGGGCCAAGAAGAGAGAATGAGAGTTATTGTTTAATGGGTATAGAGTTTCAGTTTTACAAGATAAAAAATGTTTTGGAGATGAAAGCTGGCAATAAGTACAAATATTATGAATGCATTTGTTGAACTCTTAAATATGGTTAAGATAGTAAATTCTGTTACCTGTAGTTTACCACAATAAAAAACTTGGAGGAAATAAAGATTTAGGTGGTTTGACAAAAAATAAAGCCTTATGTAACATACAAAATATGAACCCCACAAAATTTTTAAGTCATTAAAAAAATGTTTTTAGCCCTAACTGGTTTGGCTTGGTGGACAGAGCATCCACCTATGGACTGAAGGGTCAATGGCACATGCCCGGGTTGTGGGCTCAGTCCCCAGTGGGGGCGTGCAGGAGGCAGCCAATCGATGATTCTCTCATCATTGATGCTTTGATTCTCCCTCTTCCTTCCTTTCTGAAATCAAAAAAATATATAATGAAAAAATTTAGCCCTGACCGGTTTGGCTCAGTGGACAGAGCATCAGCCTGCAGACTGAAGGGTCCCAGGTTCGAATCCAGTCAAGGGCATGTACCTTGGTTGCGGGCACATCTCCAGTGGCGAGTGTGCAGGAGGCAGCTGATCGATGTTTCTCTCTCATCGATGTTTCTAACTCTCTATCTCTCTCCCTTCCTCTCTGTAAAAAAATCAATAAAATATATTTTTAAAAAAATAAAAAATTTAAATAAAAAAATTGAAAAAAATGTTTTTATTGATTTTTTAGAGAGGAAGGGAGAGGGATAGAGAGATAGAAACTTTGATGAGAGAGAAACATCATTGATTGGCTGCCTCCTGCACGCCCCCCATAGGAGATTGCGCCCGCAACCCAGGCACATGCCCTGATCAGGAATCTAACTGGTGGCCTCTTGATTCCTGGGTCGATCAATGCTCAACCGCTGAGCTACACTGGCTGTGCTGTCATTTTAATAGAATCATAATTTCAAAGCTGCTAGGCCAAGTAAATTGTAACTGGTTTTTGTTATTGCCACATGGTGGTGCCACTTTAGCTGCTATATAATAAACTGCCACTCTCAAGTGGCATGAAAATATGTGGGTAATATTGAGGTTCCTGTATGTGAATGTTCCTATATGTAAATAGAAATTCCTATATGTGAATATTTTACTAGTTACTATCATATTTTGAAATCTCTTTAATAGACAATAATGTAACCCATGCATTTTATTCAGTAGTGATGCTAGTACTGAAAAATCCAATGAAAATCTAGTGTAATAAAACATAAAGGTCAAATAGCTGCTGTGACACTGAAGCCACTAGTTTTTACAAATACTAGCAACAATGTTTAGAAAAAAAATGGTCATTTCATAATAGAGATTTATACACTGTGAGTCTCCCCTAGTTAGTATTACTTAACTTGGGAACAGTCAAATCTCAAAAACCCATTCAATACATAAAACTTGACTATTCTCTCCCTCCCTTTTTCTCTCTTTAAAAATAAATAAAAAGAAAAAATATATATGTAAAGTTTCTAGTAAAGAGCCTAGCAGGCTTTACACATGGTAGGTATTAGATTACCAATTCTAATCAATCTAAAAGTACCATAACAACCAATTATTTCTATCCTCTAAATTCTCAAATGGTTTCAGTTCTAACAATTTATTGTGAGCCTCCTATTCTTTAATAGTATTACAAAATCTACAATCTGTAGAAATATATCGTCCTCAATCCAGTTCTCTGTAACAACTTAAAAAGACAAACATCTCACTGCCAGATTCTTCAAAATATTGGTAAAAACTGTAAACCTCATTAAAACTCTTGCCCTAACTGGTTTGGCTCAGTGGATAGAGTGTTGGCCTGCGGACTCAAGGGTCCCAGGTTCGATTCCGGTGAAGGGCATGTATCCTGGTTGCAGGCACATCCCAGTAGGGGGTGTGCAGGAGGCAGCTGATCGATGTTTCTCTCTCATCAATGTTTTTAACTCTCTATCCCTCTCCCTTCCTCTCTGTCAAAAAGAAAAACAAAACAAAACAAAAAGAACTCTTTAACATTTGCAAACGGGAACCACACACCTAGTAAATCAAGCTCTATAGGGATAGGAGAGAAGGGCTGAATTTAATCACCTGAGATTCCAGGTCCTACGTAGGGCATTTGATTCACCTGAATCAAGGAATCTTTACATGACACAACTGCCTCAAAAAGTTTCACCCTGCACTAGCTGGGTTGGCTCAGTGGACAGAGCGCCAGCCTGCGGACTGAAGGGTCCTGGGTTCGATTCCGGTCAAGGGCACATGCCAGGGTTGTGGGCTCGATCCCCAGAAAGGGGGAGGGAGGTTCAGGAGGCAGCCAACCAATGATTCTTTCTCATCGTTGACATTTCCATCTCTCCCTCTCCCTTCCTCTCTGAAATCAATAAAAATATATTAAGAAAAAAAAAAAAGTTTCACCCTACTGTAAAGGTATGTTTAGAATTCAGTGCTCGCCAACCGGTGGTCCGCAGCCCACTGGTGGTCCATGAGATCTGAAAGGTTGGTGACCACTGGTTTAGACAATTCTTTTTGCTGTTTAGAAATGTATTTTATTGATTTCAGAGAGGAAGGGAGAGGAAGAGAGAGAGAGAAACATCAATGATGAGAGAACCATTGATTGGCTGCCTCTGGCATGACCCTTACTGGGGATTGAGCCCGAAACCCGGGCATGTGTCCTGATAGGGAATCAAACTGTGACCTCTTGGTTCATAGGTGGACACTCAACCACTGAACCACACCGGTGAGCCAATAATTCTTTCTTGCCATCTGGTCTAACCTATGAACAATCCCAAGTAAGTTTCCTAACATAAAGCAAAAAACAAAACAAAGTAACAACAACCAAAATCAAACAAAACACACACACATGGTTTTAAGTAAGAACAAAGATATGTAATTGAAGGTAAACATTCATCCTAGAAGAGGGGTCGACATACTTTTTTGTAAAGGACCAGACAGTAAATATTTTAGCATTTGCAGGCTCTAGACCTCTAGTGAATGTAGCTCAACTCTGCCATTATAGCACAAAAACAACAGACAATATGTAAATGAACATGCATGACTGTGTGCCAATAAAACTTTATTTATGGATACTAACATTTGAATTTCATATAATCTTCATGTGTCAGGAAATATTTTATTTTTTCCCCCCAACCATACTAGGCCAGATTTGCTCCTATGGACGTAATCAACCCCCATTCTAAATCCTTTTCCTGGACAAACATTTGTTTAAAAAAAAATTAATGCATCGACCACTAAATTCTGCGATTAGATCACTTATGGGGAGCTGCTCCCTCAAGAGTCAGGTTCCATATGGTTGACGTGCTACTCTGAATGCCTACCTTTCTGTTATCTGACATCTATGACTGAGAACCTGATTACTTTCCCTTTTTTTGAGGCCTAACTACATTCAGTGTTATTGATGTAACTCCATTTAACTCTCAATATACCACCAGGGTCCAATCCATTTGGACCCAATTTTAGGTTTTGAGGGTTGTTTTCCCCAGCATATGTATTTGTAAAGGTTGATATTTTATGACTTTTATTCTTTCTTAGAGGTTTACCAAAGATCAAAAAGAAAATTTACTTATTAGAAAAGGAATAGCCCAGCTGGTGTGGCTCAGTGCTTGAGCATCAACCCATGTACCAAGAGGTCACCAGTTCAATTCCCAGTCAAGGCACATGCCCGGGTTGCAGGCTCAATCTCCAATCCCTGGTGAGGGGTGTACAGGAGACAGGCAGCCAATTGATGTTCTCTCTATTCAATGTTTCTATCTCTCTCTCTAAATAAAAAATTAAAATAAAACTCATTCTATCTTGCAACTACTATCATATTTCTAGAGAGCATAAATGACTAGATATAACATCTTCCTAGTCTGCTTATAGTTGCTAGATTTAGCAAATAAAAATCCAAGTCACCCAATTATATTTGCATTTCAGGTAAACAACAAATACTTCTTTAGTTTAAGTAGTTTCCAAAGAATATTTGGGCCCTACTTCAACACACTAGACTCTAAAGATGGTGGTAAAATTTATTTTTATTTTTATTTATTTATTTAAAATATATTTTTATTGATTTCAGAGAGGAAGGGAGAGGGAAAGAGATAGAAACATCATTGATGAGAGAGAATCATGGACCGGCTGTCTCCTGCACGCCCCCTAGTGGGGATTGAGCCTGCAACTCAGGCATGTGCCCTTGACCAGAATTGAACTTGGGACCCTTCAGTCCACAGGCTGACGCTCTATCCACTGAGCCAAACCAGTTAGGGTGATTAAAAGGTTTTTAAAAAGGTCTTAATGTACGTACTAAAATGTCTAATAAATTTATTATTCAGTATCCCTTAATCTTTACTTCTGTAAATTATTCATGAAAATGACTTTAAATTATAAAAAAAATGCAAAGGATTCATTGGACCCAGATAATAAATGGTGATGATGCTTTTGCCAGGTACACTGAAGGTTACATATTCCTAACACAAGTTCTCCTGATCTTGGGAATCCTAGTCATACTGGTCACCTAAATCTTTAATATTACCAAGAAGACTTATCCATGTGTGTATTATCCACACTATCTCAGGGCCATTTATGATTTTTTATCACAGCTGTTTGGTCCCTTTCAAACTGCAAGATGTTGACTATGAACAGAATCTAATCCAATCTACTTATATGAGAAGATTTTCCAAGGCATAGAGAGTGTATCAACACACAACTGGTTTTCTCAAGTTCACACAATTGCTGGGAATGTGATTTGGCACTGTTTTGTTATCTTCTTTCAAGCTCTTATCTGTACCTAAAAGCCACTATGCTTGTGCTTCTAATTCTTGTCATGAATAGAGTAGGAAGAAGGCAATCTCTAAGGGTCTCTCTTCTTGACATGGAGTCTCCTGAAGTCTTTTCTCACCTTTATATGTTTATAAGGCGGTGGTTTCTTATCATTCTTTCGGTCTTCCTGTAGTTGTCTTAGTTCTTTTTGGGCCTTTAACTCCTCAAACCTTGCTGCAGCTTCCTGAAGAGCTAAGAAAACACAATAGCATAAGTCACTTAGCCTGTAAATGGAGTTATTTTACTTTTTTTCCCCTCTTTTAAGCAGGAGAAAAATTCATATTTTAGACAAAAATGACCAATGCTATAAGTAAAACTAAAGTATGTATGACTTCTACTTTCAGTAAGTTATAATCCCTAGGGTATCAGAAACACCATTAAAACAAAACATAGTCCATCACTAAATGGTACAATACATACTACCAGCTTCAGAGAAAAATTTAAAACAACAACAAAAGAACACACACAGTTAAGTGATTTGAAAAAGGCCATGTATATCATCTATAGACTGCATCTGCTTAGCACAGTCACAGCCTGTAGGTCTAATTCTTTCCTCAGTACTGAAGCTCCTATTCCAGAAACATCCCGCTTCCTAGATGCCCTAGGTTAACATGCTGTGTTCCTGTGGAAAAAATCCAAAGTTGAAGTTCTCTTTTCTTCCTTGCCTATTCTCTAGAGCAGTGGTTCTCAACCTTTCTAATGCCGTGACCCTTTAATACAGTTTCTCATGTTGTGGTGACCTCCAACCATAAAATTATTTTCGTTGCTACCTCATAACTGTAATTTTGCTACTGTTAATGAATCGTAATGTAAATATCTGTGTTTTCCGATGGTCTTAGGCGACCCTGCTAGCGGTTCTCAACCTATGGGTCGTGACCGCTGCTGAGGTTGAGAACCACTGCTGTAGAGCCTAAGACTATCGGAAAACACAGATATTTACATTACGATTCATAACAGTAGCAAAATTACAGTTATGAGGCAGCAACGAAAATAATTTTATGGTTGGAGGTCACCACAACATGAGGAACTGTATTAAAGGGTCGCGGCATTAGAAAGGTTGAGAACCACTGCTCTAGAGTACCTGTCCTACTCTTCTCCTAAGACTCATTCTGTAAATATCAACTATTAGTTTAATGATACAAAGACAGCCCTTCATAGCTACTTTGTATTCAGAACTTGTACTTTCATATGCTTGAGAGATTATAATATCTGAAAAGTTCAACAAAATCTTAGGATTCTCATTCTTCTCTACTTAAATCAAAATTTTAATTCATGCCCAGCCGGGTTAGCTCAGGGGTTGAGCGTCAACCCAGGAACCAAGAAGTCACTGGTTCGATTCCCGGTCAGGGCATATGCCCAGGTTGTGGGCTTGATCCCCAGTGGGGGGGGCATGCAGGAGGCAGCCAATCAATGATTCTCTCTCATCATTGATGTTTCTATCTCTCTCTCCCTCTCCTTTCCTCGCTGAAATCAGTGGACATATAATAAAAAAAATTTTTTTAAATAAATAAAACAGTTAAAAAATAAAAATAAAATTTAATTCATTATTGATTACACAAGTTAAAAATTCTGAAAAGAATTTCAATTCTTCCCTCTTTCCTCTCTGTGGCTTTCCCGATGCTGTCAATTCTTTAAAGAAAACCTCACCTCTGATCTATCCCTTTTTCTCCATTTCTCTGTCACCATCCAGCAGAGTTTTATTTTGCTTGGAGTTCTCTAAATTTTTCTAAAGTCCCTCTTAAAGTCTTTCCTTCCTTCAACCTATTATTGAGCATATTGCCTAGTCTATCTACTTAGTGTCTATCTAGTAATCATTATTCTCTCTACCCTATGGAGGCCCCCCTGTGACAATTCTAGTCATCTTTCCCTAGAACAATTGAAACACTGACATTCCTGGTGGCAGCCTCTCACCTTTTATGGCCATACACTCTACTCAGACTGAGATTTCTAAAACTATAATCTGACCATATAAATTACTTACCTTTTCAGGCAAATAGCTCAGTGCTCTCCTGACCATGTACTTAAACTGTACCAAATACTTGTAAGTCCCTAACTTAGCATGTTAGATTCAATGTGTGCTTCCACATGTGCTTTCTTCTTATTAACTTCTTCAGAGTCAGTGGCCATCTCAGGCAAAAATGTTGGTCACTTGGTCCCTGAGAACCTGAGGCTACAAAACTCAAGTTCCTACAGTATTAGTACTGATAGCCCTTATTTATACAAGAAACCACATGACCAACAGATAAGTGAGGACTCACTGAAATAATATTAGGCAAATATCTCATCAATTATCTTGCTAATAGATACCTTTCTCATTCCCATCCAGGAAGTTTCACTGGCTTAATATTTTCTTGCACCTAACCACGAAGTTTCAGTTGCTTAGAACCCCTCTTTACTATGCAGACAAAATCTTATACTCCAATATCTAACTATATTCAAACTAGAGGCCCAGTGCACAAAATTCGTGCAAGGGAAGGGTCCCTGGCAGCTGCCAGCTGTCAGCTGGGGCCTTCCTTCATTTCGTGCTGTCCCCGGTGGTCAGCGCACATCATAGCTAGCAATCGAACTCCCGGTCAGTTGAACTCCCCAGGGGACATTTTGCACATTAGGCTTTTATATATATACTAGAGGCCTGGTGTAGGAGATTTGTGCACTTGGGGGAGGGGCGGCCCTCAGCCTGGCCTGTGCCCTCTCGCAGCCCGGGAGCCCTTGAGGGATGTCCAACTGTGGGCCTAAGCCATCAGTTGGACATCCTTAGCGCTGCATGCGGAGGCAGGAGAGGCTCCTGCCACCGCCAATGCGCTTGCCAGCTGTGAGCCCAGCTTCTGGCTGAGCAGTGCTCCCCCTGTGGGAGTGCAATTACTACCAGGGGGCAGCTCCTGTATTGAGTGTCTGGCCCCTGGTAGTCAGTGTGCGTCATAGCGACTGGTCGTTCTGCCATTTGGTCGATTTGCATATTAAGGTTTTATTATATAGGACAAATTCGTGCACGGGGGTGGGGGGCAGGAGAGGGGGGCCCGGGCAGCCCGGCCCCAATCAGGGAGGATTGGGGCAGAGCCTGTTGGAAGGAGACAGCAAGAGGTTGGCCAGCTGGCCCAGCCCTGATCAGGTCCAATCATGGCGGGCCAGCTGAGGGGGGGAGCTTGGCCAATGGGCCACACCCCTAATTGGGGGGGGGCGATTGGGGGTGGGGCTAGCTGTGGGATAGCTAGCCCTGCCCCCAAATGGGGTGTGGGGGAGGGGGCCGATCAGGGGTTAGCAACCAGGGGAGGGTTGGTGGGAGGTTGGCCAGCCAGCCCCACCCCAAATTGGTGTGGGGGGTGATCAGGGGCAGAGCTGGCTTGGGGGAGGGGCCTTAAACCAATTAGGGTGCTGGGGGTTGATAGGGGATGGGGTAGGCCCCGCTCCCAAATGGTGGGGGCCAATCAGGAGCCTGAGGCCCCAGGGAGGGACCATGGGTGGTTGGTCAGCCAGTCCTGACCTTGATCGGAGTGGGGGGTGGGGGGAGGAAATCAGGGGTGGGGCTGGTTGGGGGGCTACAGGCCAATCGGGGTGGTGAGGGCCAATTGGGGGTGGGGCCGGCCAGGGGGTGGAGCTGCAGGAGGTTGGCTGGCTGGCCCCATCCCCAGATCAGCTGGTTCGCTGCCTGCAGTGGGCATCAGAGCAAACAGTTGTTCTGGTTCTTATGGTGTTCTGGTCACTGGTTTTTTATATATATTAGTAGCCCTGTGCACGAATCTATGCCTCAGTAGCGTACTGACGCCCTCCTATAGCTCTCTGCCGCCCACTTGTAGCTCACTGCCCCACCTTCCTGCTGATCTGTGATCCGGTCATTACACGGTCGCGGTCATTATGCTTCATGGCGTAACAACCATTTGCATATTACATCTTTATTATATATGATAGACTAGAGGCCCAGCGTGCACAAGCCCTGCTTGCCACACAAGCCATGGGCCCCGCCACGCCGAGAGAGCTGTGGGCCCTGCCTCACCGCATGAGTCCTGCCATGCCGCAAGCCCCACTCTGCTGCCATGAGCGGCTCACAGGCCGAGGGAGGGACCGAGAGGTGCTCCATGCACCTCCTGGTGACCAGTCATTTGGTCGCTTCCGCTTGCCTCAGCTGGCTGCCCTGCCCATCACCCAGGCAGCTCATGCCATGCTCTCTGCCACTCATAACTCTCCCCCACTAGTAGCTCGCACCACACCCCGCCTGCCGCTGCTCATTTGGTCATTAAGTTGTTATGGCCATGGGTCTTTTATAATATAGATAGATAACAAGAGATACCTATATCGCCTTTCAAAGAACAACTAATGGAAGAAGATAATTATCACTGAGGGGATACCAACTCTATGCCCTGCAGGGTGATTTTTTTTTATTATCTCAATTATCAGATCAACCTTTACTCATTATACAGTAAGAGAAAACTCATAGTTGACTCGATACCTCCTGGCCCCAACTCCTTCATTGCTAGACTTTCACTATTATCTTGCGTCATAATTTCTGGTGAATTTTCTGTCTTTCCAGTAAACTAAAAACAGAACTGATGAGACAAAAGACCTCCCTGAAGGAAATTCCAGTTAAGTAAAGGTTGGATTAAAAAATAATGAGTTACGGCCCTAGCCGGTTTGGCTCAAGGATAGAATGTCGGGCTGTGGAACAAAGGGTCTCAGGTTCGATTCCAGTCAAGAGCACGTATCTTGGTGGCAGGTTCCTCCCTGTCCCTGCAGGAGGCAACCAATCGATGTGTTTCTCTCACATTAATGTTTTTCTCTATCTTTCCCTCTTTTTCTTAACTCTATAAAAAATATCCTCAGGTAAGGATTAACAACAACAAAAGAAGAGTTATGAGTGTCAACTTCCCCACAAATACTGTAACTACAGCCACATATACCTCTGAGGGCAGAACACAGTTGCTAATGGAATGTATATGAATTATAACACATAATTATAACACAGAAGAAATTCTTTGCCAACCAAGGTCTGTGTTGATCTGAGAAATAAAAAAGATATGGTTACCTTTTTTATATGTCCCATCCACTCCTTTGCCCATCTTATCCTTGCTGCTTACATCCCCCTCCATGTAGGGAAAGACTCTGGCCTGGTGAGTCCAGAGATAGTCATTAGACCCAAAGAAGAGCACAGGGAACTCGCCCACATCATGTCTCATCTTATCAATGTTGGAAGGTACAGCTCGAGGATGGCAGATCTCAGCTGGCCACCACCTGGGAAAGGTAAAAACAAAGAAGGAAAACTAAAACACTGCAAGGCACTAGGAAGATAGCCTACTTTTTAGGACAGGAATAAGGAATAGCAATGTCTACCTATCCACTTTAAAGTCTGATTTGAGCATTCTCCAACTAGAGAAAAACCAAGTAGTATGTGCCAAAAGCCTGAGAACACCCACCTGCACAAATGTGCTTCCATACACAGACACACTCCCTTATACTCAGTTATTCTACTTCATGGATTATAACAGGAAATAATTAGAAATATGAACAAAGCTTTATAGAATTATTATCTAGAAGAATGAAAACTTGGAAACAACCTAAATATTCAACGTTAAGGGAATGACACAACTATAGTACACTATCATGAAATATAATTTGGCCTTCAAAAAGGATAGAAAAATGACATCAAGAAATCTGCCCCCCACACCCACACTACCTTAGGAAGACAATTTGACATTAGCTATTAAAGCTAGAAACCCCTACCATGCTATTCTATCCTGAGAATGCCCCCAGAGAAGCTCCTGTGCATGTACACTAACATATTAACAAAATGTTCATAGTGCAAACAAGAGAATGATTAAATGAACTACACAGACAATACTGTATGACTATGTTGTATGTAGGAACTAGAGTACTGTGCTAACAATAATAAATCTCAAGAGAATAGTGAATGAAAAAAGCAAGTTGCAGGAAAATATAAATATTCCTTTATATAAAGACCTAAAACATGCCAAACATATGGCAAATCTATATAGCAAGGCAAAGGAATAAAAAACACAAAGTGCAATATGTGGTTATCTCTGTGGGTAGGGAGAGAATGAATTCAGAGAAGAAGATTCAAAAGCACCAGTATTGAACTCTTTGCTTAACTAGGAGGTACAAACACAGGTGTGCCTTTAGCTATTCTTTAAAGTCATTCATGTTACAATACCTTTTTGTACATTCCATGATCAATAAAAATAATTTTAAAAAGAAAAAGCAAGACACAAAAACTGAGGCCCTAGCCAGTTTGGCTCAGTGGATAGAGCGCTGGCCTACAGACTGAAGGGTCCCAGGTTTGATTCTGGTCAAGGCCACACGCCTGGGTTGCAGGTTCACTCCCTGCAAGAGTTATGAGTGTCAACTTCCCCACAAATACTGGTGTGCAGTAGGCAGCAATGATTCGTTCTCATCATTGATATTCCTATCTCCCTCTCCCTTTCTGTCTAAAATCAATAAAAATTTATTTTTTAAAAAACCCACAAAAACTGCGTATAAACTATAAGGCCAATTATTTTGAGGGTGTATGTATTGATGTGTCTGCAAATAAATATACCAAAATGTTAGCAATGTATCTTCCTTGTTTGTAAAGGTTACGTGTTTGTTTTCTTTAATGCATTTTCTATGGAAAATATGGCCCAGTGCATGTGCACGGGTGGGGTCCCTCAGCCTGGCCTGTGCGGATCAGGCTGAAACTGGCTCTGCGACAACCCCCAAGGGGTCCTGGATTGCAAAAGGGTGCAGGCCAGGCCGAGGGACCCTACTGGTGCATAATCTGGGCAGGGAGGGATCACGGGGGGGGCTCCAGGGCATGTCTGGCCCATCTCACCCAGTCCTGATCAGCCGGACCCCAGCAGCAAGTCAACCTACCGGACAGAGCATCTGCCCCTGGTGGTCAGTGTGCGTCATGGTGATTGGTCGAAAACTTAGCATAATACGCTTTTATTATATAGGATTCTGATGACTACAACATATATTCAGTTTTTTCCTTCCTAACAGAAAATTAATGGGGAGGCCTTGCTTAACCAGGGAGATCATGAACAAATATTAAGGCCTGCTCTACACGATTTGGCTCAGAGGATAGAGCATCGGCCTGCAGACTGAAAGGTCCTGGGTTGCAGGCTTGATCCCCATCCCTGGTTGGGGTATATGGGGGAGGTGGCCAATCAATATGTGTCTCTCACATTGACGCTTCTATTTTTCTGATTCTCCCCCTACCTTTCACTATCTATAAAAATCAGGATTAACCAAAATATATAGATATATTAAGGTCCTGGCTGGTGTGGCTTAATAGGTTGGGCATTATCCTGTGCACCAAGAAGTTGCCAGTTGGATCACCTGGGGGGTGGCGGGAGGGCTGGCATGTAGAAGGCAGCAGATCCATGTTGCATTTTCACATCAATATTCCTCTCTCTCTCTAAAAATCAACAAACTATTTTTAAAAAAGGCACAAAAATTCTATGGGGATGGATTTTTAAGAGAGTGAGGGAGAAATGGATTAGTAATGGAAAGAAATGTGGGGAAATTATGTGTGTGTGTGTATAAATATATACATAAAAGTGGAGGAGGAAGGGCAGGAAGAGATTAACCATTAATATCTTATATGCATACTAGTGGCCCTGCCCACCGCTGCTGTAGCTCGTAGCTCTCCGCCGCTCATAGCTCATGGCCCCACCCTCCTGGTGACAGGTTGTTACGAGTCACAGCGTAACGAACATTTGGATATTACCTCTTTATTGTATAATATGAGAGGACCGGTGCACGGATTTGGTGGAGTCCCTTGACCTGGCCTGTGGGGATCCGGCCGAAACTGGCTCTCCAACATCCCCCAAGGGGTCCAAATTGCGAGAGGGCACAGGCTGAGGGACCCCACTGATGCACAAATTTGTGCACTGGGTATCTAGTGTGTGTGTCTCCTATCTAATAGAAGAGTAATATGCAAACTGACCGTACCTCCGCTACACCCATAAGCCACGCCCACGAGCCAATCAGATGCAAATAAACCCAACCAAGATGGCTGCGGCCACAGAGAGAGCAGAAGGGAAGCTTGGGTTTCCCAGGCAATGGAGGAAGCCAAGCTTTCTGCCTGCCCTTGCTGGCCCAGGCCTCCACTCAATGCTATCAAGTTTCAATTGTAGACGATAAATAAAATCCCAGATACCAGGGCCTCTGCTTGGGTTGCCGGGGGGGCGTGGCCAGCCTGCAAACCACCACAGGCCCCTCGCCCAGGTCACCCCCCACCCCAAAGGAACCCCCACCCTGACCCGGGACACCCTTCAGAGCAAACCAGCTGGCCCCACCCATGCACCAGGCCTCGATCCTATATAATAAAAGAATAATATGCAAATTGACCGTCACTTCAACACACAAGATGGCCAGCAGGGAAGGGCAGTTGGGAGGGAGCAGGCCTGCAAGGGAGGGCAGTTGGGGGCGATCAAGCCTGCAGAGGAGGGCAGTTAAGGGTGACCAGGATGGCAGAGGAGGGAAGTTGGGGGTGACCGGGCCTGCAGGGAAGGGGAGTTGGGGGGAACCCAAGCCTGCAGGGGAGAGCAGTTGAGGGGGAACCAGGCCTGTAGGGGAGGGCAGTTAGGGGCAAAAAGGCTGGCAGGGGAGCAGTTAGGTATCAGGCTGGCAGGGGAGTGGTTAGGGGGTGATCAGGCTGGCAGGCAGAAGCGGTTAGGGACAATCAGGAAGGCAGGCAGGTGAGCAGTTAGGAGCCAGGAGTCCTGGATTGTGAGAGGGCAGCTGGACATCCCTCAAGGGGTCCCAGATTGGAGAGGGTGCAGGCTGGGCTGAGGGACACCCCGCGCCCCCGTGCACAAATTTCGTGCACCGGGCCTCTAATATATCTCACTATATCTAAGAGATCCCAAGAAACATGATAAAAGAAATGATTGCCTGTCTCCTTCATCCTTACTCACCTGTATCGTCCAACCTTTACCCAGACAATTTCCCTGTAATGTGGTTTTTTGCCTGCCTTACAGTCATTGCAATACCAGTTTCCTTCAGGGATATCAATGTTCAGGCATTCCCGATGAAAAGCAGCAGGGCAAGAATCACAGCACAGAAGGCTGCCTCCTGTAAGAAAAAAAAAAACTTGGCACTCAGAATCACAAGACTACATATAAAGACCCAGCTAAAACAGCTTTTGCTCAGTTCCTAACCAATTATTTCTCTCACAGCCAAGAGCCTAGTAATTTAATAAGTTATTCAGAGAGACTTTCCTAAAAGGGTGCTCCCTTTCCAATATTCCTGAACCACACCCCTAAAGGTTAGTTAGGTTAACAGCAAATAAACATGAGATCTTATTGGCAAAAGTAGGTTAAGGCAAACATCTAAAAGTCATATGTGTATATACACACATATATACATTTCTTTCTTTTTCACTAAAAGGCAAAACACTAAAGAGAGTATCAATGAGAAACAATGACCAGTATATAAAAAAGCACAAGCTTCAACTGCTGTTAGATCTAAACTCTAAGATCATATGGCCTTGGGGAATTCACTTCACTTTTCTTTTTTTTTGTTGTCCCCCCCCACTTCATTAATTTATTGGGCTAACACTGGTTAACAAAATTATACAAGTTTCAGGTGCACAATTCTACAACACATCATTTGTACATTTTATTGTGTGTTCACCACCCCAAGTCCTGTCTTTGTTGGGAATTCACTTTTCTTGTTGAGCTGTAATTCATTCCTTCAATGGTAAGGTGTTTTCTACAATGAACAATAAATAAGCATATCTGTTTAAGTTGTAAGCAAGTGATTAAATTGCCTAGTAGTGTCTGACTTTTAAAATTGCTTTTTGTTCTTTTTTTTTTTTTTTATGTTTGGCACTCTTATGACACCTATGGCACCGTTTCAAAATCACATTTATAAACGCACAAATGTAATACCTAAGATAAAAAGGATATAGATTATGATAACATATAATGATCAAAAACAAAAGAATACAGAATATAATGATCAAAATATTAGAGTAAGAGATTAGAGTTATTTCTAATAACTCTACTTCTTTGTAATGTATAAATAACAAGAACTAACAGTAGCACTGGTGACAAAAAGCACAGCTAGTAATGTAGTTTATTGCATAAACTTCAGTTACATATAAGTTTTCCCCCTCGCCATTCAAGTTTTCAATGTTTAGTATATGTATTGCAGTGATGATGAATTTTTACTCCTTAAGGATTTTCACTCAGTGACTCAATTTGCATACTTGAATCTAAAATCTTCAGGGCTACAGATAAAGAATTTCAGCCTGGCTAGTGTGGTTCAGTGGTTGAGCATCGACCTATGAACCAGGAAGTCACAGTTTGATTCCTGGTTGGGGCACATGTCAGGGTTGTGGACTCAATCCCCAGTATGGGGCATGCAGAAGGCAGCCAATCAATGACTTTCTCATCATTGATGTTTCGCTCTCTTTCCCCCTCCCCCTCTCCTTTCCTCTCTTAAATCAATAAAAATAAGGCAAAAAAAGAGCCTTATCTATCTTATGCCAGAAATGAGCATGACTCAAACATGCCAGACTACCTCTTAAGTTTCACCCTAAGGAATTAGTGAGGGATAAAACCTTAGCAAGGTATATATCCACATCCATCGTGGTCTCACTGTGCCTCCTTTACTTCGTAAAATCCTACGAGAAACTTAATTTTGTGACACTATTCTTGTACATTTCCAACCTGTATTATTTTCCTTTTCTCAATAACCTAAAGCAGGCTCTTAAAACAAGCTTTAGAGTATTTGTTTTGTTGGGGCCAGGTACATGTGCTTAAGACCCAACTCTGCTTCAATTACAGAAGTTATCCTTTTATCTGTGTTGTTTATGGGAGTTCAAATTCAGAGTGAGATATCATTTGGAAAAATCTGTTGCTACAAAATAAGTTTGAATAACTTGTTTACTCAATATATATAGCCTGTACTCTATGCTCTGAAACTCATTTATTCTTGTGCATTTTGTGGGTGAGTGAAACAATTTTAGCAGGGGACATTAAGAATGACATAGTCACATAAGTTTAACTGCCCCAATAATGTAATACCTTCTACAACATTCTTATCTATGTTTTGTTATCTGCTGAGTCACAATACTGCCAACTACATGGACTGAATAGAAAAACTTGCCTTTTACCAATATGGCATTCATGACACACTAGAAATATTTCACATACAATAAGGTATCTGAATTAGATGTTCAAAGAAGGATATTACATAAGACATCTGGACAAAAAAAAAAATACCCAATGAAAACAGCCAAAGGTCAGAGCTGAGAGGAATTAATTGGCAAGCACATCAGCTTTGCAGGAAGGACATAAAGAAATATGAGGAAAGAAATAAGCAGGATTAATCTGAGTAGTTAGGTGGGAAGCAGGCAGGAGGATTGTGCTGGCAGTAAAGGACATGTACAGGAGAAAGGCAGGAAGACAGAAGAGGAAAAACCCACGAACCATCAAAGGAACCAAAATATCAAAAAGTACCATTTGGTCAAAGAGGATAAAAAAAAAAAAAATTAAACATTGCTGAATTTTAGGAATGGATTCCTTCCAATTTAGCAATTTACCATATTATCCAATAATCTGGATAACACCTTCAGTCTTTCCTATATATGGGCCAAAAAAAAAAGAAAATTTTTTTCTAAGGCTTTATTCTCTCCCAGTGCTCAAACACCAAGATAATCTTAGGTAGTGAGATCAGAGGTTCTCAGGCTTTTTTGCATTAGCATTTCATACTAAAAAAACAAGGGAGATTCCCAAAGGCTAAAAGTATTGATATTTACCAAATAAACTGAAATTAATAAAAAAATTTAATATTTATTAATTCATTTTCAATAACAACAAATATATTGTTAACATAAATAACATTTTTATCTACTTTATGTATTTTCCAAAACAAAAATTATTAGTGAGCTCAAGGTTTTACATTTTTACAAATATTTAAAATTAAATTTGTTGCAATATGTTGTTTGAATGACGTCCATGAAGAAAATTATCTCTCAACCTGGCCAGGTGGCTTGTTTGCTTGGAATGTTGTCCCACAGACCTAAAAGGTTGTGATTTCCAATCCGTCAGGGTACATACCTATCTTTTGTGGGACTGGTCCCTAGGCAGGTCATTTATAGGAGGCAACCGAGTGATGTTTCTCTGTCTCTCCCCCTCTAAAAATCAATTTAAAACAGAAGTTTATTTAAAGAAAAAAGAAAAAGATCCTTACAGATAAATAGCTGGAAAAAGGAGTATTTTTAAAAACTTGCTCAGTAACTGTACATATTCCTTCTTTGGTACTATACACTTAAACTTCAAAGGATAGACTTTATTTGCAATATCAAATCTGAAATCACATCAATAAATTTTTAGTACTAGTACATTAAAATTCATCGACCTGTCTTATACTTTGAATGGCTCTTTTATATATGCCTGTTTTTTAACATCACACATTGGTCATATGAAAACTGTTGGTTTGCTGAATCAGCTAGATCTTCCCCAACTTGTTCTATTTCATTGTGTAATATTAAAAGGTCACATTTTGTTAATATCACCACGATTTCATCAGGAAATACTAGGAAGCTGTTAAGCTTAGGGTAGTAGTTCCCCAAAATTCTAATTTTTACTTAAAAGCTCAAATTTTATGATTGGCAACAATTTCTGTCAGTTGTTTTTCTTTAATTGGCAGGCTTGCTTTCATCCATTTTCAAGAAAATGTCTGACAAATAAATATGCAAGTATGAAGAGCCATAGTTTGTCAGTAATACAACTAAAAATGGTTTTCTATGAATAAGGCAGCTAGTTCAGATTGGCATCCTAATTGCATGACTGCTTTTACTTAGACCATTAGTAAGAAACATTTGTACTTCTCATTTTATCACAAAGAATATTACAACAATATTCAGTTGAAGGTTGAGATTTAATAAAATAAATATATTTTACTTTTAATCAAGGACAGTCTTAGGTGAAACTTCCATGATTTTTACTGCAAGTATGTGGTAACAAAGAATACAATGAACACTTATTAGAGTTGTACAGTTCTGGAGCCACCACCTTGACTTGTGTTAAGTGCGTTTTACCCACCACTAATTTTGCACCATTAGTGAAAATGTCAACAAAGTTAAAAAGGCAAGTAACATCTTTGCATTACTACAAAAGAGTTACAATCTCATGAAAGCCACTGAAAGGGTATCTAGGCACTCGCTGCTTCTCAGGGTAATAGTACATGGATCACACTTTGAGAGCTGCTGCTGCAACTAAGTTTTCTTGGGCACTCATAATTATGGAACTCGATATCTTTTCACAGTCCAACCATTCCATCAGCTAGGACTGGCATCACAAGGGCACTTCTATTCTGAAACCAATTCCCATTAATTTCATCATACTCTGAAATAAATAAAAAACCTAGCCCTGGCCGGGTGGTTCAGTTGGAGTATTGTCCATACACCAAAAGGTTGCAAGTTCGATCCTTGGTTAGGGCTTTTTCGGGAAGCAACCAAACCAATCAATGTTTCTCTCTCAAATTGATAGTCCCCTCCCCGCCCCCCCGCCCCCACCATCATCTTTCTCTAAAAAATCAGTAAAGACATATCCTCAAGTGAGGATTTTAAAAAATGTATTTTAAGTCTAATGCATAAACCATTTCATCTTCCCAAGTTCAAGAAACATGAAAAAGTTGGAGCTTGCACTTCAGCATCCCAGATACATGTTTACATTCCAAGGGGAGAAGTACAGAATGTTAAATTTAAATGATATTAAATACCAAAATTCTGTCTCTAACTTTATTCTAAACAAAAGAAAGGTGATTAATAATAGGCAGCAGTTTTCACAAGACAGTTTTATATTATAAGAACAAAAAAGAATGTATGATTCATAAAGTTTAATACAGGACAATAACAAAACTAACAGTCCTCTTTGTGCATTAAAACATTGCTAACTACAACAAAGCTCCACTTCCTACACATATTAACTACACTTAATATTCTACTTTACTTTTTATATATTAACACCATAGTCTGAGGATACCAACTATGTCTTGATGCAAACCCTAATCAATAGGTGGAGTTTTTAACTTCAATTGTCATGTCAGATAAATCTTGAGAGCAAAAGAAAAATTCCATTTCTTTATTGGCTTTAGCCCTATTTTTGCTGTTTAATCCTCACCTGAGGACATTCTTTCCATTGCTTTTCATAGAGAGTGGGAGGGAAGGAGAGGGGGAAGAGGAGAGAGAAACATTGATGTAAGAGAGACACACCGATTGGTTGCCTCCCCACATGCGCCCCGATCGGGGACCGGGGACTGAATCTGCAACCCAGGTATATGCCCTTGGCTGGGAATTGAACCAGAGAGAGACTCTTGGGTGCACCAGCTGACACTCTAACCAATGAACCACAATGGCCAGGGCAGCATTATTTAGTATACCTAAATTCCTCAAAGGTGATGCTCATTAAATTACGCATGTTCCTTGTGTTTTTTTTTAATTAGTCCATCAACATGTTTATAACCAGTCAAGTTTTCATAAAATTGCATCACCAATCCTCCAATATAATAAAAGCCTAATATGCAAATTGTTCCCTTGGGCGGTCATTCGACCCAGAGTTCAACAGCTGGCTATGACGTGCACTGAGCACCAGGGGGTGGCGCAAAACATGGCAAGTGTAAGCAGGGGTCCAATTGCTGCCCGGCTCCCAGGCACTGAGAGAGCCAGGCAGGGGGCCTGGCCCTGATCAATCTCACTGCAGGCGGGATGGTGGAGCAGGTGGGGCTGCGAGGCTGGGGGCATGAACTGGGGCCCGATCTCTGCAGGCCACCCCAAGGGACCCCACCTGTGCACTAATTCATGCACCGGGCCTCTAGTAAGTAGATATTAAAAAAATGAAGTTAGGGAAATTGTTGCCAAAAAGTTACTAATCAACAAAATTTAGTCAATTTAAAAAGGAATGATAAAACTGGGTAAGAAAACTGGTGCCATCTTCAACACTAGAAGACAGTGGAGCAATGTCCACACTAGTCTTAAAAACACAAACGTAGCCTAAACATTTATAATAAGGCAGCATGTGCTTTTAGTACACAGGTAAATGCCAAACAACCTCAAATAGAGAATTATAGCATCTGTGGGTGCTTCTTAGACATTCAGAAAATCAAGAGAAAAATTCAGAACAATAATCACCACAGTAAGTGGACCAGCAATGAATACTAAATCCTCCACTTAACTAGCAATAATCAGAAAAAGAAACTGTATAAGAATAATACTGACTCTATTCTAAAAGAGAAGTATTTTAAAATTGAATATATATAAAAAGATATAAATTACTTTTTCCTCCACTTTATAAGACCTTTTAGTTACATATTAATATCCATAATAGTAGGGAAATTCATAAATTTCTCCACTTTCCCTTTGTTTCTTCCACTTAAATTCATGTAAAATTTAAAAAAAAGAACACACACACAATTATACCATGATATCATCTTCTAGAATTGCTTCTATCCAGTTATATGCACATATCTGGAGTAATATCACTTAATATTAAACAATGGTTTTTTTCTGATGGTGAGACTCAGGTGATTTTTTTCTTTTCCTCTTCTTCATTTTCCAGCTTTATTGAGATATAGTTTACATATAACATTTAATAAGTTTAAAATGTACAGCATAATGGCCTGATATATGTATATATTGTGAAAAGATTACCACAATAAGGTTAGATAAAACATCCATCATATCACAGTTACTTTTTTTTTTTTTTGGTGGTGGATAACTTTTAAGATCTATTATCTTAACTTTCAAATATATAATACAGTATTATTAACTATAGTCACCATGCTTTTCATTATATCCCCCCAAATTATTTGTACTATAATTGGAAGTTTGTACCATTTGACAACATCACCTCATTTCCCAAGAGCGATTATCTCTTTTTTCTGTCTTTTTCTTTAGTGCTTTAATTTTTTAACATTTTAATAAAAATCAAGTCATTATTCAAAATAAAAACTAAACCTCTCCTTATTGGTGAACAAAACCAAGTTTGAAAGTTCTGCTATGTTATCACTAATTCAGGACATCAATGCCCTGTATTTCTTGTAATGGCGATGTGAAGAAAAATTTTTGTTGCAATTTAAGTATTGTATTAATCTGCCCTGGCTGAGTGGCTCAGTTGGTTGGGGCATCGTCCCATAAACCAAAACGCTGTGGGTCTGATTTCTGGTCAGGACACATACCTACATTCTGGGTTTGTTTCCTGGTTGGGGAGTATACAGGAGGCAACTGATGTTTCTCACTTTGGAGTTTCTCTCTTTCCCCCAACCCCCACCTTCCTCTCTTTCTCAAATCAATGCAAACATATCCTCAGTTGAGGATTTAAAAATGTGTACACACACACACACACACACACACAGTACTAATATCTTTTTAGACTATTCATACATCAAGAAATTATGTCTTACCTTCCGAGCATACGAAACACCAGCTAACGTTAACGTGCTCATGATTTCGGCAGCCTCGCCTGGGTGTAAAGTGATTTGGACAGATGATACTATTAGATGCAAGTATTTTTGAACCAGCAGCTAGACAAAAGTCATTGGCATGGTATGCCACAGGGCAGCGGACACATCGCATCAGACGACCTAAAACCATGAGAATCAGGAAAACCAGGGAGGAACAAAAAAACACACGGAGAGATTAAATACTTAAAATGTGAGTTATTCAAACTTATTTGCTAGTACTGAGAAAATGCCACAGATAAAAGGAAGCACTTACAGGGCAGGTGATCTTTAACAAACAATTCACTAAGAAAAGCTCAGGTGGGAGCTATGTGACTTCAACATAAGGAGTCAGATCCCACAACTGTAAGGGAGCCTCCCTCACCAAGGAAAGCCCTTTTCAAACCACTGCCCTGACTCCTAGGAAACCTGGAATCACTTGAGAACTAAATGGGACGTGGAGATGTGAACTATCAGAATAAAAAGACAGCTGGCAGGAAGACTATCGCTTGCTTTTGTTACCTGGTGCTGTGATTCTTGAATGAACTCCTCTACCCCTTCTAGATGAATTATATCCTCTAAATACTTCACCAACTCACCTAAATGTAATCTACAGTAACAACTGAAAACAGGAAGGTACCTGATGGTTAAACTGCAATTTTGATCAAGCATGTTAAATTACTATGCTTAAGACTAATGAGATCTACAGGGCCTGGAAATCAACTTACCAAAGGTATTGCCAGTCTGCTTAAAGGATTTATTTACTTACTTACTTACTTACTTATTTATTTTTAAAGAAGGCAGGACTGCCCTGGCCAGTGTGCAACCAAGGTACCTGAAATTGAACCTGGTTCCCCTGCAGGAGGCAACCATTCAATGTGTCTTTCAGTCTCTCCCTCTCCCTTCCACTACTCTTTCTAAAAATCAATGGGAAAAATATTCTCAGGTAATGATTAACAACAACAAAAAGACAACCAGTAAGAGACCCACTATTACTGGACAGAATCAGTAGGAACAGATTTAAAAACTTGAGTTATCTCCCTGGCTGGTTTGTTCAGTGCTTAGAGCGTAAGCTCTCAGACTGAAGGATTGTAGGGTTCCATTCCAAGTAATGGGCATATACCTCGGTTGTGGGCCCTGCTCAGGACGGGTGCAGGAGGCAACCAATTGATATGTCTCTCACACTGATGTTTTCTCTCTCTCTCTGTTCCCCTCCCTTCCAATCTTAAAATAAAATTAATGGGAAAAATATCTCATTAATTTTAACAAAAACAAAACAAGCCCTAGTCAGTTTTGCTCAGTGGATAGAGCGTCAGCCTAGAAACTGAAGGGTTCTGGGTTTGATTCTGGTCAAGGGTACATACTTGGGTTGTGGCTTGATCCCCAGTAGGGGGTGTGCAAAAGGCAGTTGATCAATGATTCTCTCTCATTGATGTTTCTACCTCTCTCCCCCTCCCTTCCTCTCTAAAATTAATTTAAAAAAAGCTCTTGAGTTATCTACATGCACATATAGTTTTAGAAACCTCAGTTTTCCACCTATGAAGCAGAAAAAGGCTTTCAAGATAGGTGTTCCCATTAAAAAACAAATAAACAAACAAAAGCAAATCAACACAAAACAAAAACCTCAATTCTGACCTACATGCATGTCTAAATGATATCACATCTAACAACTGCAGATATAAAGGGTCCACAGGAGAATATACTATGGTGTAATGGAGTAGATAAGGGGATGAAGACACAAAATCCAATATTTAAAACAACCACATAATGTTAGCGCTCCATAGAATACAATGTGATGGCTACTTAACTAATCCATTACTCTCTTGTCTCTCTCATAAAATACTGGTACTCTGACAAAAACTAGAGAGGTCATGAAGCGACATGCCACGTGGCAACTGGAAACATCCATTGCCACTGAAACTGAGATTTTACAATTTACATTGGTTCACAAGCCACACCTTTAGATGCAGAAACACTGGCTGGATTAGCAGCATGGCAGGTTATACAGATGTGGAGGGAGCACCGAAAGCCCTTGTTCTGCATGACAGTGGGTGGGTACTTCTGGACACACTCTTCATGGTAAAACTTTCCACACAAGGGCAGAAGGCACCTTTTAACATCTTCCCCACTCTGTTTACACACAAAACAGGTATGGATTCCTAGGAAAAGAGAAAAAAGGTAACAAATTAATACCAATTCAAGAATTGACCCAATGTTAAACCACTAGTTGAAAATTTAGTGAATGCACAATTCTGCACCACATTCCACCTGGGGGTGGGGGAGGTGTTGGGTGTAGGATGTGTTCCCACCTCACCAGGCAATTCTGCAACAACTCGCTGTCCTATAATTCAAATCGATTCTGACAATAACTACCTGGAGATAACATCAGAACCCATAGGTTAAGGGCTCAGCCCTACAAAACTGTCATGTACATGCCCCTCTTCAGATACCAACTGCTGAGTTCAGGTTGTCACATGTACTTTTGAACAACTAACTATAAATTAGAGGGTTCCCATAATCCCCTTCTTGAGTTCAATTAATTTGCTAGAGCAGCTCACAGGATTCAGGGAGACATGGTGCTTACTGGGGTCCATTAAAGCCAAAAGTATGTTATATAATAAAATAGGTTTTCCAAATGCATGTGTTAAAAAATTGACAAACATGAGTTTATCTGTTTTTACTTATGTAGACATATTTGTGTAATTAAGTATGTATGAAAAGTTTAATTTCACAGAAAAGTTTTCTATACGTATTACTGTAATTTTAAATTTATCCTGAATAGATCTAGTAAATGTGTGCATTCACCAGTCACTGCTAGTAAACAACTGCACATACTAGGGCTTAACTCGAGTTGGAACATCAGACGTTAAACCTGCTGCAGAGCCAGGCATGTGTGGAAGACAACCAATTGATGTGTCCCTCTAATACAGATGTCTCTGTCCCCCGTCCCCTCCCTTCCATTCTCAGTGGAAAAATCCTTAGGTGAGGATTAACAACAACAAAACTGCTGCAGAAAGTCACATCACAGATAACAGAACCAGAACCAATTATCGTTTAAGATGCGGTGTGATCACGTGCTAATCATTCCCGAAACATTGTTTACAAGCAGTGACTCTTGGATTTAAATATGTAGACTATAGTTGTAGACATATAATATTTATTTATATCAGCAATATTACTGCAGTGTTTTTTTTCCAATATATGGCCTATATTTGATAAAATTTGTTAAAAATAGCAGTAAATTAATAACAACAAAAAATAATCTGTTAATTTAATTATAAGCAAATCTTGGTTAAAAGCATTTTAAAATTAACAGGCTGCTAATTTTCACATATGATATATGGACCTGAAATTTAGTCCCTTAAATCCAGTCTGTTAAATCGAGGTCCAAAAAATCAAGGATTTACTGTAACTCAGGAACAATCAGATGGAAGAGCTGCATAGGGCAAGGTATGGGGAAAGGGTTCAGAGATTCCATGTTTTCTCCAAGCACACCACTCTCCCAGAATTCCACATGTTCACCCAGAAGCTCTCTGAGCTCCATTCTTTTGGGTTTTGATGGATGACTCATTACATAGGCATGATTGGAGACAGTTTCAACCTTCACCCCCTACCCCCTCATTTGAAGCCAGGGAGGTGGGACTGAAAGTTCCAACCCTCTAGTCACAAGGTTGGTTCTTTATTTTTGAATTGATTTTTAGAGAGAGGGAGAGGGTGAGAGCGAAACATTGATTGTCTGCCCTCTGCTTGCCCCCTATGGGGGATGCCCGAAATTGGGGCATGTACCCTGACTGGGAATTAACAGTCCTCCAGTGAACCGAGGTTTCAATTCCCAACCAACTGGGCCGCAAGAGCCATGGCAAAGAAGGTTCAGGCAATCAGCCTCCATCCTAAGATGGGTCCAAAGTCACCTCATTAACATAACGAAAGACATACTAATGACATCTTTACCACTACTATCATTTAGGAAATTCCAAGGATTTCAGGAGCTCTGTGCCATAAACTAGGCAAAGACTAAATATACATTTATTATAAATCACAATTATTACAGTAAGGAACTTTATAACAGGCTAATCAGGCTTACAACAGGACTAACTCAATCTTGGTATTACTATTAAGTGGTAAACACTGACATAAATAAGAAGTAACAGGAAGTACACATCACCTTGCTAAAAGAAAACTGACCTGAAACTAACCCAGCCTTTAGATCTAACTACAAGATTGCAGGAAATATGGAGTTAAGAGAAACAAGTTAAAGGGACACCTCAAGAATGCAATCAATCAAATTTAGAATGTGGAAAATTAGTAGGACAAATGACCAGTCTCAACAAATAAATGACAATGAAAAATAGAGTGAGCAAGAAGATATACAAAAGGCCAACAGATATATGAAAAATGTTCAATCTCACTAGCTATTAGAGAAATGCAAATCAAAACTACAATGAGAGCCCTGGCTATTGTGGTTAAGTGGTTAGAGTGTCGGCCAACACACCAAAGGGTCTCGGGTTTGATTCCGGGTTAAGGGCATGTACCAAAGTAGAAGGTTCACTCCCCTTGTCCCCCATTGGGGTGTGTGTGAGAGGCAACTAGTTGATGTGTCTCTCTCACATCTATGTTTCTCTCTCTTTCTCTCTCTCTCACCCTCCCTTCCACTCTCTCTGAAAAGCAATGGAAAAAAAATCATGTAAGGATTAACAAAAACAAAAAACTACAAGATACCATACCACTCACACCTGTTAGAATGACTATTATCAATAGGACAAGTAATAACAAGTGTTGGAGAGGTTGTGGAGAAAAGGGAACCCTCTTTCCCTGCTGGTGGGAATGTAGAATGGTACAGCCACTATGGAAAACAGTCTGGTGTCCTCAAAAAATTAAGAGTTACTATATAACCCAGCAATCCCTCTCCTGGGTATCTACCCGAAAAACTCGAAAACATGTATTTGTAAAGATATATGCACCCCCATGTTTACTGCAGCATTATTCATGGTGGCCAAGACATGGAGACAAAAAAAGTGTCCTTCAATAGAAGACTGGATAAAGATGTGGTACATATAGACAATGGAATTATTACTGAGCATAAATAAAGACGAAATATTGCCATTTGGAACAACATGGATGGATCTTGAGAATATTATGATAGGGAAATTAGTCAGAAAAAGCTAAGAACCATATGATTTCACTCATATGTGAGATATAAAACTAAACTATAGACACAGACAGCAGTGCGGTGGTTGCCAGAAAGTGGTGGGAGTGATGGTAGCCTAATATATGTTGACAATAGGTGGTTTGGCTTTGGGTGGTGGACACTCAAGTATAATATACAGATCTTGTATCATAGAAATGTACACTTGAAACCTATATGATCTTATTAACCACAGTCATCCCAATAAATTTAATAAAATCAATAAATAAAAATAAAATTCATGCCCTGGCTAGCTTGGATTAGTGGTTCAATTCTGGTCAAGGGCAAGTACCTTGACTGCAGGCTTGATACTCGCCCTGACTGGAGTGAGTAATAAAAAAATCAATGAGAAAAATATCCTCAGATGAAGATTAACCAAAAAAAAAAAAAAAAAAATTAAAAAGCCCGGCCAGCATGGCTCAGTGGTTGACCATTGACTTATAAACCAGAAGGTAACAGTTTGATTCCTGGTGGGGGCACATGCCTGGGTTGTGGGCTCAACCCCAGTTTGGGACATGCAGGAGGCAGCCGATTAATGATTCTCATCATTGATGTTTCTATCTCCCTCTCCTTCTCCCTTCCTTTCTGAAATCAATAAAAATATTTAAAAGACTTTTTAATAAAAATTTTTTAAACCTCATGATGATGAAAAAAATAATAGGGTGAGGGGGATGGGACAGTTAATGTTGTTGATTGATATATTAAAAATACAATATAAGGATCTTATTTGGATTTTATTCAAAACACTGTAAAAAGACATCTTTGAGGTAAATGGGAAAATTTGAAAATGGGGCTGGGTAGTAGATGATACATAGTTACTGTATAATTTTGCCAACACTGGATATATGTGTTTATTTTCTTACAGGGGAGAGTGTGAATGCAGTCCCCCACTACCACAAATTATGCACTAGAGTTTCCCACAGTTGGGGAAATTGCAGTTGATCAGCACATCCAGAGTGCAGTGGATAAGCCTCACCCTGGGAAAACCACCTTCGTGATCACTGTTATCTCCCCTGCCAGGTAAGTATATATGTGTATATCTTTAAAGTTGTAACAGTTAGACCTTTTGAAAGATATAGGTAAAATGACCTGGAAAGAAAAGTTGGTAACTACTGAAGGTAAGTGATGAATACATGGGGATTCGTTATAAGTGTCCTTTTTGTATATGTCTAAGGATTTCTGTAATAAAATAAAAACAAAATACAACCTACCTCTGTCTCAGAAACAATACAATATAAGGGAAAGAATGCAGGCTTGAGAGACTGAACATAAATCCTGCCTCTGGCACTTAAATGGAAATAGGAGCTCATTAAAATAACCTATCTCATCTATAAATAGTAAGATTACCCAATTAATAAATATTTTTAGGAAAAAAATTAAAAATGTATTTGGTAAGAAGCAAATTATTACCTGATACTGAATAACCAGTAGCCAATATTAATAAATGATGGTGTGGTTCCCCTACTGTAGGAAAACGGTGAGCTATACCAATAAGAAATGACTCTTTTATTCTTCTTTATTAAAACTAGGGTAAACTTCCCTATCCTCAAAAATAATCAACTCTCTTTACCTCACAACATGTACAAAAATTAATTCAAAATAGTTCATAGGCCTAAATGTAAAACCTAAAACTGTAAAATTTTCAGAAGAAAATCTTTGTGACCATTGGGTTAAGCTATATGTCTCAGATATGACATAGAAGTCCACCAGAAGAACAAACTGATAAACTGGACTTGATCAAAATTAAATACTTCTGCTCTTCAAAGGACATTAAGAAAATGAAAAAAAGCCCTCACTGGTGTGGCTCAGTTGATTGGGTTGCCCATTGGATTGCCCATCAGGACACATACCCGGGTTGGAGGGCTCCATCCTCAGTAGGGGGCACGACGTTTAGCACTCCCACGCTCTCTCTCTCTCTCCCCCCCTTCCTTTCTCTCTAAAAATCAAGTAAAAAAAAAAAACTTTTTTAAAAAAAGGATATGAAACAAACCACATATTGGGAGACTAATCTGAAAAGGGACTTGGATCTGATAGAGAACTTGTATCCAGAATATATGTAAAGAACTCTTAAAACTCAACAGGTAAGAAAATAAGCAACCTAAATAAAAAAATAATAAAAATAAAAACTTGAACAGACACACTTCATCAAAGTCAACAGCAAATATGCACATAAGATGCACAATATCATTTGTCTTCAGGCAGATGTACAATAAAACCATACTGAGATACCACCGCACGTCAGAATGACTAAAATGAAAAAGACCAACAATAACAAGTCCTGTTGAAGATGTGGAAGAAAACAGAAACTCTCATATTACTGATAGGAATGAAAATGGTACAAACATTTTGGAAAAAAATTTGGATGTTTCTTTTAAAATTAAACATATACCTAGTATATGATGCAGCCACCTACTTTTAAGTATTTACACAAGAGAAAAGACAACATATCCATACAAAGAACTCAATGTTCACAGCTCAAGCTGAGAACAGCCCAAATGTATATCAATAGATGAATAAACAAACTGTGGTACATCCATACAATGAAATACTACTCAACAATAAAAAGGAATGAACTCTCAATACCTGCAACAATATTGCTGATCTCAAAATAACTAACTATGCTGAGTAGTAGTTTCACAGGTGTACACACACACACACAGAGATACCACACATCATAACTTTTCAAATTGTACATTTTGTGCAGTTTCTTATACTATACCCCAATAAAGCTATTTTAAGAAAGAGAATATACTGATATACACATCAACATGATAAGTCATAAACAAAAAATATATGCGCTTTGATTCCATTTATATGAAACATTAAAAAAGAATGAATCTAATGTGAAAGGAGATCAGCATTTATCTGAACTGGGGAAGGGGGGTTGGAGGTGTGAGTCGGTGGTGTGTATAAGGGTTAACTGGGACCTTCCTGGAGTGGTGAAAATGTTCTAATCGTCTTTGTGATGTGGTTACATGGGTGTGTAAGTTTTACCAAAACATACAATAAAATGGGTGTCATTTTACAGTAGGTAAATTATATTTCAATTAAAAAAAAATAGCTTTGCCTTAGATAACCTGCTCAGAGAATATCACATCATAATATAGACTAGCAAAATTGGATCACTGGCACAAAAGGCAAGAAGATCTTTCTAGCCCTGACCGGTTTGGCTCAGTGGATAGAGCGTCGGCCTGTGGAATGAAGGGTCCCAGGTTCGATTCCAGTCAAGGGAATGTACCTTGGTTGTGGGCACATCCCCAGCAGGGGCTGTGCAGGAGGCAGCTGATTGATGTTTCTAACTCTCTTTCCCTCTCCCTTCCTCTCTGTAAAAAATCAACAAAATATATATTTTTTAAAAAAGAATCTTTCTAAAATTTGACAAAATAGGCTCTCTCTAGGAAGCATGCTCATGCCTTTCTTTCATTCTCCCCCAGGCACAGTAGCTTCCTCACTCCCAAGCTCCAAGGGCCCTTCCTTTACCTCTGTAACTTGTTGCCTAAGCCCATTTCTTCTAAGTATGTATTACTTTTTCTACCTCTGTAATTTACCCAATAAATGTCCTTAGAAAAAAAAAAGATTTTACAAAATAACCCCACAACTATCTTGTCCTCTAGCTTTCCCCACCAAAGGTGGCAGCAGAAAGATGAAATAATTCAATCTAACCTGGCCATCTATTTACAGACACCAGTCAGTTCTATCTCATTTCCCACAGGACCTACTCTAAACTTACTCTTCCCTTCCAGTTAGAAACACCTTTTCTTTCTCACCAAGCCAAGGAAAAACTGCTTCAGCTTCCTTCTCTCTCTCAGCTCCATGGTACATTCCCAGTTTACCTTTCATCTCTTATCCTCTCCTATCTGTGACGGTCGCCTAGCAATTATTCACTCTCCTGGGAGGATATTTACTTTCCTACACAGTTCTTAACCTTCATCCTATGACATTCAAGCAGTTCTTCCTTTTGACCCTATAATATCCTCCCTTCAGCTACTGCCCTCTTTTCCATTGAAATCAAGCGTCTGTAAGAAAATAGTATCTACTTCTACCCATTCACCTTCATCCTGATTTAATGTGGTACTCTCTAGCATAAAGTGAACCATTTACCACGTCAAATACAACAGCCTCTATTCACTCCCCAATCTCCTGGATCTTGTCTTTTTGCCACATCTGCCCTGCTTCTGACACCCCACTCCCATGGCTTCACATACATTCTTTGACTAGATCCTCCACACCGTCCTTTTAAGGGGAAAACCCCAGGTACTGTCATTGTGCTTCTTCTCACCCTACAGATGCTTTCTCTTTGGGCAGCATCATCCACAGATCTTAAGATTTTAATGACTTATGAACATAAAGCTCAGCCCTTATTTCTTCACTACTTAAATGCTGTACTATCCACATATTATGCTGAAAAAAGAATAATCTCCTTAGCACAACTTGGAAAGTGATTTACAAGCAGGTCTCATCTGACCATTTCTAGGTTCTGACCCAATCTATGTAGTATAACTCTCCCAAAATATCACATTCTTTTTTCTTTTGTAAACAGTTTTGAGTTATGAAGAAAAGTATACACATCTTAAGTATATTATCCTATACTAGTGGCCCTGGTGCACGAAATTTGAGCACACTAAAAGGGAATTAATTAGATGAAATATTTTACTATTGCTATTTGTCCTTTCTCTATAATAGAAGTGTCAGAGATGAAAAAAATTAGTAAAATGTACATAAAATCTCCCTCCTGTCAGAGTCTGAGGTGCACCGTGGGACCTAGAGTCAAGTCCCCACCTACCACCTGCACGCACTTCGAAAATGCAGGAGACCCAGACCTGGCCGGCCCCACCCCTGTCAAGCCCCTCTGGGCAGGGGGGCGCAGTCTCAGGTCCCCTGTAAAGCCCTGCCAAGCAGGGGGCGTAGCCTCAGGTCCCCTGGCCCGGTGCTGGGGCAGGGGGCGCAGCATGAGGTCTCCTGGACTGGCGCCGGAGCAGGGGGCGCAGACTGAGGTCTCCAGCCCAGCGCTGGGGTTGGGAGCATGGCCTGAGGTCCCCTGGTCTGGTGCTAGGGCAGGGAGCATGGCCTAAGGTGGGGCGCGGTCTGAGGTCTCCCAGCCTGGAGCCGGGGGGGGGGGGGGGGAGCGTGACCTGAGGTCCCCTGGCCCAGCGCTGGGATGGGAGGACGCGGCCGGAGGTGGGGCGTGGCCTGAGGTCTCCTGGCCTGGTGGGGGGTGTGGCCTGAGGTCCCCTGTCAAGCCCAGCAGCATCACCTCAGCACTGGGCGGGGACGCATGCAGGCAGCCTCTGTCCCCACCCACAGGACTGGTGGTGACTGAGACACTGTAATGGACAAATTAGCATATTACCTCTTTATATGTATCCTATGTAATAATCCTATATAATAAAGATATAATATGCAAATTGACCTTCACTCCAACACACAAGATGGCCACCTCCATGTGGTAAAAGATGACCGCCCCCATGTGGACACAAGATGGCTACCACAAGAAGGCCAGCAGGGGAGGACAGTTATGGGCAACCAGACTGGTAAGGGAGGGCAGTTAGGGGTGACCGGGCCTGCAGGGAAGGACAGTTGGGGGAAACCAGGCCTACAGGGGAGGGCAGTTAGGGGTGACCAGGCCGGCAGGGGAGGGCAGTTATGGGCAACCAGACTGGTAAGGGAGGGCAGTTAGGGGTGACCAGGCTGGCAGGGGAGGGCAGTTAGGTGTCAATCAGGCGGGCAGGGGAGTGGTTAGGGGGTGAACAGGCTGGCAGGCAGAAGCAATTAGGGGCAATCAGGCAGGCAGGCAGGTGAGCGGTTGGGAGCCAGCAGTCCTGGATTGTGAGAGGAATGTCCCAGATTGGAGAGGGTGCAGAATGGGCTGAGGGACACCCTCCCCGCCCCGTGCATGATTTCGTGCAATGGGCCTCTAGTTTATGAATAATCATGAAGTAAATATGCTTACGCAATCACCACTCACATCTATATATACAAAAGCCTAAGCGACTGAACGACCAAATGACCAGTCGACCGGTCACTTTGACATACACTGACCACCAGGGGACAGATGTTCAATGAAGGAGCTGCCCCCGATGGTCAGTGCGCTCCCACAGCCAACCTCCCATGGCTGGCCAACCTTCCACAGTCCCTCCCCATGCCTGGCCAACCTCCCCGGCACCTCCCCCCCGCCAGCCAGCCCCAATTGGGACCTCCTGGAGCCCCCTCCCCACCGCCAACCTCCCGCAGCCCTCACAGGCCCCCCACAGCGATCGCCTGCCAGGCTGAGGGACCCCACCCATGCACAAATTCATGTACTGGGCCTCTAGTTAAGAAATATAAATAATCACCAGTAGCCCAGCAGCCTTCCTTGTCACTAAGAAGTGCCTCTTTCCTAAAATATCTTAAACTCTAAAAGCAATGATCTACAGTTCCTATTCAACAAATATTCTCTAATTTCATTACTAGGTCCTCTGTCCTTCCCATCTCCATACCAATTTCTATTTCTTTCTTAAAGCCAAACTCAGGTATCTCCTTCTATGGCACTGTCTCATCTTTGTTCACACAGCACTTTAAATGTACTAGTATCTCCATTACAACACTTTTGCACTACATTATGCTATATTATACATTCATTACAAATTTGGAAGCTCTTCTGAGGGCAAAGACTGCATAGCAGCTATCTCTGTCTCTAGCAACTAGCTCAGTATTGCAACAAAACAGTGTCTCCTATAAATGAAAAACTTAAAACTCAAACCTTCTTTGGAAGAAGATCCTTCTATATCTAACTTTACCTGTGCGACATTCATTGCAGATAAATTTTCCTCTGGGCATCTCAGTTAATCCAAGGCACTCCAGGTGGAAAGCTCCACAGCACTGAGCCTCACATAACAGCAGCTCACCCAATTTCTCACAGTTCTGTTAAGAAAAAGAAAACGGATCTGTCTATAGAAAAAGTTTTTTGTTTTTTTGTCTTTTTTTTAATATTATATTTTTAGTGATTTCAAAGAGGAAGGGGGGGGACATCAATAATGAGAGAATCATTGATCAGCTGCCTCCTGTACACCCTTTAATGGGGATTGAGCCCCCAACCCAGGCGTGTGCCCTTGCTCGGAATTGAACCTGGGACCCTTCAGTCTCTGGGGCAATGCTCCATCCACTGAGCCAAACCGGTTAGGGCTATAGAAAAATGTTTTTAAAAATCCCAAGAAGGCTTTTAGGAAGGCAAAGATTAATAAGTAGCTTTGCCAGAAACAAGAAATCTCACCAACCATTCATGCAATATTTATGATTACCAGGTAGCACAAGATCCCTGGTTCTTTCGGTTCTTATATTCTAAGGATAGAAAATACAAGTAAAAACTTAAACAGAAAAGATATCAGACATGATAAGCATTATTGTAGAGAATTGAAGGTAGAAAATTCAAATAGATACTTTGAACTGGGTGATTAGGAATGGCTGCTCAGATTAGCTCTGAATGACAAGTCAGCCATTTGATGTGAAGGAACGACCAGGAAAGCGGCAAGTACAGAAAGTCCACAAATAGAAAAAAACCATGGCATGTCTGAGAAGCACAAGGAAAGCCAGTGTCATTGGATCAAAGTGAACAAAAGTTATAAGTGGTAGAAAATGAGGTACAAGAGAGGCAAAGGCCTGATTATGTGACCTTACAGATTATGGTACAGAGTTTCAGATTTTAGGTGTTTCATTAGATAGCTTTACCAAGAGAAGGCTAAAATCAGTTACTCATTTAAAAACAGATCCTTGTGATTGCTACATGGAAAATGAGTTTAAGAATAGAAAACTAATCTAGGAATATATCCTAAGAAACCCGAAACAATCAGAAAGAAAATATTTGCACCCTAGCCGGTTTGGCTCAATGGATAGTCAGCCTGTGGACTGAAGGGTCCCAGGTTTGGTTCCAGTCAAGGGCACATGCCCGGATTGCAGAGGCAGCTGATCAATGATTCTCTCTCTCACTGATGTTTCTATTTCTCTCTCCCTCTCCCTTCCTCTCTGAAATCAATAAAAATACTTTTTTTTAGAAGAAAATATTTACAATAGCAGCGCTATTTACAATAGCTAAGATCTGGAAACAGCCCAAGTGTCCATCAATAGAGTGGATAAAAAAGCTGTGTTACATTTACACAGTGGAATACCATGCAGTTGTAAAAAAGAAGGATCTCTTACCCTTTGAGACAACAGAGTATTATGCTGAGCCAGAGAAAGATAAATATCACATGATCTCACTTATATGTGGAATATAATGAACAAAATAAACTGACAAACTAAATCCAGAGACATGAAAGCATGTAACAGACAGGTGATTCTTAGAGGGAAGGGGGGGCAGGGAGGCAGGAAGAGATTAATCAAATAGCATATGCATAACCATGTGGTGAAGGCCTGGAGAGAAGGTAAGAGCGGGGAGGAGGGGGTCATTGGGGGGTAAAAAGGGGGCATCTATAATACTTTTAACAATAAAGATAAATTTTTTCAAAAAGTAGAAAGATGAGAAACGAAGCAAAGAAACAATTGAGAAGACTACTGCAAAGGTTCAACAAGAGATACTAGCTAGCTAGACTTAGGTCACAACTATTCTAAAAGAGCTCCAATTAAGGTTTGAACAACCCTTGAGATACAAACCAGCTCAGAGATATCATCTTTCTCAGCTGATCTCATCTAAGGACAGGGCGCCACTTAAGAGAGGGCCTTAAGAAGTATGATCTATCTAGATCTGTTGCTCTGAAAACATATGAAGATTTATGAAAATTCTGCAAATTCCTAAAATTTGTTACTTTTAACCCTTCCAACATCTTGACTAGTCTCCCCATAGTGATTAGCAAAAAAAAAAAAAGTTTTATACTTATTCTATAAGAGAAGAAAAGGAACATGTGGCTAGGTAAATCTAGTATCTTTAGGAACCCAAAGAAATAGAAAAGGTCTTGGTAACTTAACATAAAATAAACGAGTGAGTAGAACTTTAGCAGGGAATAAGGCCAGAGGTAGCTAGAGATTAAGAGGGGACCTCAAGATCTTAATCAACTTGTAGTCTGAACTAGTCTCACATGTTTGGCTCTCCCATTATCCACTATTCACACATAAAAACGGACAAATACTGTATCTTTCAAAGTGGGACACTTGAGAGTAAAAAGAGGCACTATTAATATATTACACAAGGAAAACAGATTTAAACAAAGACTGATCTAAACAAGCCAGGACCACTGAGTCACCGTAATTTCATTTATCATTTTCCGTTAATAATCTCTGTGGGTATAAGTTTCTGAGGGCTAACCCTGTGTTTGGGAGCTGGTCTGAATATGGTTGGTCAACCTTCTCTGATCAAAATGTATGTGTGTGTGTACACAATAGTGACAATGAACAAAGAAACTGAGTTGAAATTATATTGGCCTGGATTAGTTTTATTTTTTAGCTATTTTGGTTAGGAATAAAACAAACAAACGAATATCTTCAAAATTTTTATATGCTAATTTTTAAGAATTTACAAAGGTAAATCAAGATCATAAAAAGAGAACACAACCAAAACAATCATTTAATTGACTCTACTCCCAAGTCAAATAAATAAAGGCTCTTAAAACAAAAAAGTGGAGTCATATCTCATATATAGGCAATACAACACGGTGGTTTGGTTAAGACTCTAAACCAAACCTGGGTTTATATCCTGGCTTCACTATTTAACATATTTGTGCCTGTTTCCTCAAGTATAAAATGAGGTTAATAATGATAATAATCTACCTTATAAGATTATTGTAATCAATATGATATTATGTAATATTTATAGTGATTGGGACAATGCTTAAAACATAGTAAATACTGTATAAACATTATTAATTAATTAGAAAAATATAGGCAGTAGGGTCTCTAAAGTTATATAAATGGTAGGTCCTCTAAAGTTACTACTTTAAAGCAAAGAATATTAAAATTGTTTTTTAAACAAATCTTATAGCAAAAATTACCCTTGGAAAATTCCTTAGAAACCCAGATTCTCATGCCTTGAGAGGTACAGGAAAATTATCTTTGAGTGAGCAACCACAGATTCACAGATTCACTTCTCCCATCTGAGACCTATTTCAGGTCATCTACTTATGGGCAACAAGGGGCAAGTGGTTCACCAACACTATATACTTCCCTTACTTTCTCTTTTTGTGGGGAGGGAGAAGAGTTAAGTCCTCAAAGGGAAGCGACTGCACTGGAATCATTCAATAAAATTATTATCCTAATAATGAATGGGCCATCAAAAAATGGAGAGGGCTTCTCTTAAAAGATAAGCATGCAATCAGAAGGCAAGTGGACATTTTCTACCTGACAAACATTCTCCTTGAGTGCAGCTCCTCCACCTCGTTCACCCTGCAGTTTTTTAGATGCAGGCATCCCATGGTCGTTTTCTATGCCCTCTTCAACAGCCTCCTTGAGACTTGCAGCCATCCTGTGTGTCATCAGTTCTCCCTTGCAGAGAAAAAATTATGTCCCATATCTGCATTATTGATGTCTCCTCCATCTGACCCCCTCCCTCTGGACTGCTATTTGTCTAGCCATTAAGCACTTACAGATGTTCAGCCAATCACGCGGGCGGACTGCATGCAATGTTAGTTCTAACCCTGCTGTGATTGGGCGGGTAGTGGGCGCCTCATGCCCTGCCACTAACTGCTCTGAGGCTGTTCCACTGGAACTTTTTGAGCTGTTCCATTTTAAGGTTTCACTAAGGGAGAGAAAACATTCTTAAGTTTATTTGATTACTTATTTGTCCTTCCAAGATCAGTGTTTCCTAAATAATGCCCCTCTTGGGCATTCTATTCAAATCGTCCTGGAAAGAAACAATCTTTATTATAATGTATGATGATGCTGGCCTGACTTGTTCTAAGGCTCTTTTAACCTGAGTTGTAAAAGCCAGACCTAGCATCAATGACTACACTGATGCTCTGCAAAAGATTGTTTTAAATCTGTATTTCCTAAAAACTGATGTTTACAAATTTTATTCTAAGATTAAGCAATTGATGGTCTTAAAAAATAAGCAAATGAATGTTCCCCCTAACTGCAGCAGTCTCAACTTTTTTAAAGGGCAACATTTGGATCATATGGTTACTTGCTATTGTGCTCTATGGTTTTTAGAAATTTCATGATGAAACGTGACATTTCATCTGACACCTAGAGCATACATTGTGATCTTGTAAAAAGGTCATACCTACAGATGCCAAATGTGCCTTGAATGATTTTTACTAGGATCAGGCTTTCCTTTTTCTCCAGGATTCCTTATATCCATTAGCCATTTCAGGAGAATACTATTAAATAAACTCAAGGGAAAGAGGAATGTGGCCTCCATTGTGAAAAGTAGCTTCACTTTGGAAGATCAAAAGATTAGGAACAGAGTAATACCTCTGAGCCTGGAGTTTCTCTTGATGAGTCTTCATTTTTCACTCTTTTACAATGCATCTTAGCTATAGCATGCCTTTGTCGTTTTCGCCTTCTTGGTTTATCAAATATCTTGGTAGTGCCTATGACAGGAAAACAGATGTTACCTGCTAGTGAATGATAACCAAGTCCAAGAACTCCTATCCTCAACTAAAGGACCCTCATAGAATTACGGAATGTTAAGAGTAAAAACTAACCTTAAATTTATTGTTTAATTCTCCAACTTTGTAGATGAGGAAACCAGGGGCGGAGAGATAAAGAGACTTACCAATGACTATATAAGTAGTTGGGGAATTAGCTACAAATGTCTAAATTCTGTCTCATATAGATTAAATATTAAGTGTATAGGTAGGTTACTAAAGCAATTTCATTCTACAACAGCGATTTCCAACCTTTTTCATCTCATGGCACACACAGACTAATTACTAAGATTCTGAAGCACACAAAAAAAATGTATTATATATTTTTTGTGGATCTTACAAAACAAAACAAAAAAGGTATAATTTTGATTCATTCATCAGACAGCTATTATTGTGTTGGCTATTGGCTTTTTTTTTTTTTTTTTAACAGTCTAAGGGAAAAGAGGTCAGTGCCCCAAACTAAAATAGGTATTACATATTTTAAAAATACTTGTGGCACACAGATTGAAAATCATTGTCCTGCATGGTTGAAATAAAAGATTTCCTAGTTCCTCAAAGGACTTTAATATCCTATAGATGAGGAGAAAATACATTTATATAGTCAGACCAAAATATTAAAACTTGGCTTCCAAGATTAAAGATAGTAAATTATATCACTGTATGACTTAAGATGAAAAGTTGAAATATATTAAATCTGGCTTAGCCCTAGTGGGTTTGGCACAGTGGATAGAGCACCAGCCTGCAGATTTAAAGGGTCCTGGGTTCAATTCTGGTCAAGGGCACATACCTAAAGTTGTAGCCTTGATCCCTAGTCCTGGTTGGGGTGTGTGCAGGAGGCAACCAATTGATGTGTCTCTCACATTAATGTTTCTCAATGTCTCTCCCTCTCCCTACAATCTTTCTAAAACTCAAAGGAAAAATATCCTCAGGTGAGGATTAACAAAAAATAAATGTAAAATTTGGCATAGAGGAAGGGGAAAAAGAATATTCATATATTCATACAGTGGTACTATAACTTTGAACATTCAACAATAAAAAGTGAAAGTGTGGTCTGACATATTTAGAAAATGAAATTGCAGTCTCTCATTTTCTATTACACATACTTTAAATCTTTGTTATAGAAACATCAAGAGGAATCTAAAGAGTTGTTTCATACTATGTTTCAAGATATTTAGGCTAGATATCAACAGAATCTGGACTTTGGAAAACTGCCTTAGTTCTTTCTTGGACTGCCTAATGGAGATGAAGATCTGCTACAATGCTACTGATAGCCTATGACTAAAGAAAGAGGTAATGTAATGGCAGAAGTAAGGTCCAAAATTCTCACAAGCAGAAAAATTAAAAAAAAAAAAACAACAAAATTTTTAAATATATATTTTTACTAATTTCAGAGAGGAAGGAAAGAAGGAAAGAGAGAAACATCAATGATGTGAGAGAATCATTGATTGGCTGCCTCCTGCATGCCCCCTACTGGGGGTCAGGCCCACAACCCAGGCATGTGCCCTTAACCGGAATTGAACCTGGGACCCTTCAGTCCTCAGGCCGGTGCTCTATTCACTTAGCCAAACTGGCTAGGGCACAAGAAGAAAAATTTAAATGAAATATACAAAGAATAAAGCGCAAGTTGTATGTTTTACAAAAAAAAAAATTAAGTATGAAAGTATAAGGAAGAGCTAATATTATTTTGTAAGCAATTTTTTTTAAAAAGCAAGCAAGTAGCCCTGACCAGTGTTGCTAAGTGGTTGGAGCATCAGCAGGTGAGGAAGGCAGCCAATCAATGTGTCTCTCTCACACTGATATGTCTGTCTGTCTGTCTGTCTCTCTCTCCCCTTCCCACCCCTTAGTTCTCTCTAACCCTCCCTCCCACACTCTCTAAAAATCAATTAAAAAAATATCCTCCAGTTAGAATTAACAAAACAAAAAAGCAAGCAAGCAAATTGATAAACCTAAGAATTACAATTATACACAAGGTTAAAATAATCTAACATATTGCTACATTTACTTGCTACTAGAAAACTTAATAATCACACATCACATTTAAAGAAGTGTGGTCCTAGCAGGTTTGGCTCAGTGGATAGAGAACCAGCCTGGGGATTGAAGGGTCCAGGGTTCGATTCTGGTCAAGGGCACATGCCTGGGTTGCAGGCTCAATCCCCAGTAGGGGGTATCCAGGAGGCAACCTATCAATGTTTCTCTCTCATCATTGACTTTCTCTCTCTCTCTTCCTCTCTGAAATCAATAAAAAATATATTTAAAAAAAGAAAGTTATTTTTTTTAAAAAGTATGCATTTAATACCACATGAAATATAATCCTCCCATGATACCCTTTTGCTGGCAGACCACATCTGATGCAATGGGCTCAAATCTGGGCTAATATCTCAGGAATGATAATAATCAATGAATGTCATTGACAGACAAATTATCAAAGTAATTCAAAAAACTAGCATGGAGAAAATCTGGGGTAGATAACAACACAGTAGTGTAGCAATGAATTTAGTTGAGTCTGGATATAGTTCTCCAACACTGCCATCTCTTTCATGTTCATTTTTCTTCTATAAAATAAGAGATAATATTGATAACTAGAAGCCCAGTGCACAAAATTCATGCATGGGTAGGATCCCTAGGCCTGGCTGGTGATCAGGGCTGACTGGGGCCTTCCTTCCCCGGCTGCCAGCTGGGGCCTTCCTTCATTCTGCACCGCCCCCTAGTGGTCAGCGCACATCATAGCAAGCGATGGAACTCCTTGGCCTCCTGGTCAAACTCCCTAGGGGACACTTTTCATATTAACCTTTTATATATAGACTAGAGACCCGGTGCATGAAATTCGTGCACTTGGTGGGGGGTTGTCCCTCAGCCCAGCCTGCATCCTCTCCAATCTGGGACCCCTTGGGAGATGTCTGACTGCTGGTTTAGGCCTGATCCCATAACGGCAGTTGGGCATCACTCTCACAATCCAGGACTGCTGGCTCCCAACTGCTCACCTGCCTGCCAGCCTGATCACCCCCTAACCACTCCCCTGCCAGGCTCATCAACACCTAACTGCTCCCCTACCGGCCTGATCACCCCCAATTGCCCTCCCCTGCTGGCCTGATAACCCCCAACTGCCTTCCCCTGCCGACCTGGTTGCCCCTAACTGCTCTCTCCTGCCGGCCATCTTGTGGCAGCCATCTTTAATCACATGGAGACAGCCATCTTTGACCACATGGGGGTGTGGCCATCTTGTGCGAGGGTGTGAGGATCAATTTGCATATCACCTCTTTATTATGTAGGATATCCTAACTCTTTATAATGCTTTAGATGGATTAGCAGTAATAGTCCTATGCAAGGGACCTGGTAGGGTAAATGCTCAAATTATAACTATTATATCCATTATTGAATGAAGAGCTGTCCATTCTACCTGTGTGCTGAACCAAAATTCCCAATTTAATCAAAAAGATTCCAAAGCCCTTAAGAAGCAACCATAATGGACTAGGCACAAATGTAAGCTCTCTTTTTCAAGCATATGCTCAGGTTACAATGTGATAAAAAGAAACTAAAACTATTTGTCAAAGACTGGCTTAGATGATTTATAATTTCCCTCTCAATTCAGATTCCATATTTTCTGTCCTATAGAAACAAAAATTGAACCAAAACCAAAAAAATAATGATGTATTCTGGAGAGAATTATTTAAAAAGAAAATTAAGAAGCTAATTTTTCTCTACTGTTCCTAACATTTCTTTAAGCTAATATAATTCGTTTTGTTGTTGTTGTTAATCCTCACCCAAGGACATTTTTCCAATAATTTTTAGACAGAGCAGGAGAGGGAGAGCCAGAGAGAGAGAAACATTAATGTGAGAGACACATCAATTAGTTTCCTCTCACACACACCCCAATTGCATGGGCCAACATTCTATCCACTGAGCCAAACTGGCCATGTCTACAGTAATATAATTCTAATTCCATTTAACTAATTTCAGATCAAGCTGAAAGTGATATAATTTTCTAGTGTCATGCATAGTTTTAGTATGCGTATTTTGGGCAAACAAGGCTTTAAACTTTCAACCTCACTGGTCTTCCCTACATACATAATAACTTTTCTAGTTGACTGACAAGGTGCTTCACACTCTTTCTTGCATTACATTTTTTAAATGTCATAAGTACTCACCTCCACCAAACTTTTTAGAATGAGATGCAGCACATGATTCAGTAATGTTATTCTCCAAGTGACCAGCTTCATAACACTACAAATAAGTAAAATGCAACATAAAATAAACACTTTATAGTATATACCAAAAGCTGAACAGTCTACTGCCATAGATACAGAATCCTGCTTTAATGGAAACTTCATAGGGAAAGGCATCAGACTTTTTTTTTTAATGCTCCAAATCTAGATACAGAATATAGCTCTAAAGTGGGAGGAGAAAGAGAAGGATTTTGTACCCAAAGACTCACTCTCTCAGTTCTATTCCACGCTATATTTAAAATCTCCATTCTTAAAGTTGTATGTATAATTATTAGATTTTATACAGTTGTTTACTTGATGGAATTATATTAAAAAACTATGAATCATGGAATATCTTTCTAATTAATATAAATTACATCAACATTAAGACAAAACAGGTATACATCAAGAGTAACTCACAGTATGAATTAGTTCCATTTCAAGAAAATGTCTTTTTCCCACAAACAATTTTCTTCATCATGAATATAAAACAAAATTTAGTCGACACAAAAAGTCAACATAATGGATGCCATCCTTGATATAAAGTTCCCAAAGTGTGAGGACAAAACAAGATAAAATACAGGTGTGAATTTCCAAATGCTTACTACATACATTAATAATAAGAATACTACTTTCGTCATGTTCAAGTGAGCCTTCTATGATTCACCTTGTATAATACCACTAAATTTATCATCTGACTGCAAATGTCACGCTATGCGCAAAATATTCAACTGAATTCCAGTTTCCCTCGACCTTCCCATTTACTTCTTCCAGAATCTTGCAAAATAGCTAAGATTGGAATAAGATAAATCCAGGAGAGAAAGCACTGCAGAAGGAGATTACCATAGCCTTACTAGAATGTTAGGTACAAAGAGAGGATAGTGAGTTATAGACATGTTATCATGGAAGGTTGTACAAACTACAGAGAAAGTCTGGAGGGCAGGAGATGAGCATAGAATAATTAAAAAGTCCATGTCATAAGACTGGTTTGAGAAGAATAAAAGAATTTAAAGGATATAATGCAGTTTTTAAAAGGAGGAATTTTGAGAAAAGGAAAAAATGGCGGTGGAATAGACAGACGTGTCCCAAGCCTTCTCTCGGAGCAGACAGAAAGACAGCCGAGGGTCGCACAGGGAGTGTTTGTTGGTGAGTTGAGGGACAGCTATATTCCAGGAGATGGTGGGGGACTGCTGGACGGGGCTCCACTGACCAGGAAGCCCCCACTGCTGCTGGCTTCCCTCCTGGAGCGACCCACTCGGACGCGGAGACTGCACCATCTTGAAGGGGAAAGTGGATGTTATCGGAAGCCTGAAAATCTACAACTGCGGCACCCACCGAACAGCTGCGAACTCGAGAGCACCGGTCCCCAATTGGTGCAGACACGCGGATTCAGAGGAGCTCTACACTCCACCACGGAAAGGGAGAGAGAGAGAACAACATAACCAGACACCCAGAGAAGAGAGACCATGGGGAGATAAAGAAACAGCCCGCATATGAAAGAAAAGCAGGCATCACCAGAAAAGGAAGTAAATGAAAGGGAGGCAAGCAACCTGCCAGAGAAAGAATTCAGAAAAATGGTCATAAGGTGGTTGAAAAGAATGGAAGACAAATTTGACAATATGTGTAAGAACCAAGAGGAAATGAAGAACCAAGAAGAAATGAGAAAAATGACATCACTGCTGTAAAGAACTCAATAGAAAGCATCAAGAGTAGACAAGAAGAAAGCAGAGGACCGCATCAGTGAGCTAGAAGACAAGGTAGGAAAAAATACCCAAGTAGAGCAGCTTCTAGAAAAAAAAATTAAAAAGCAGGAGGAGAGCCTAAGGGAACTTTGGGACAACACGAAACAAAACAACATCCACATAATAGGGGTTCCAGAAGGAGAGGAAACTGAGCAAGGAATAGAAAACCTGTTTGAAGAAATAATGACCGAAAACTTCCCTGATATAGGGAAGAAAAAACCCACATAAATCCAAGAAGCTCACAGAGTCCAAAGCAAAATGAATCCCAAAAGACCGATGCTAAGGCACATTACAATTAAATTGGAAAACACCAACGACAAAGTAAGAATCTTAAAAGCGGCCAGAGAGAGACAGAAAGTTACCTACAAAGGAACCCTCATCAGACTAGCAACTCATTTCTCAACAGAAACTAATCAGGCTAGAAGGGAATGGAATGAAATATACAAAGTCATATAAAGGAAGGGTCTGAATCCAAGAATACTGTACCCAGCAAGGCTATCAATCAAAATTGAAGGTGAAATCAGAAGCTTCACAGACAAAAAAGGACTAAGGGAATTTATTACCACCAAACCAGCAATGCAAGAAATGCTAAAGGGTCTGCTGTAAAAAAAAAAAAAAGCAATAGGAAGGGAAGAAGAAGCACAGGTGTAAAGAATAAAAATGGCGACAAATAAGTACCTATCAATAATAACTTTAAATGTAAATGGATTAAATGCCCCAATCAAAAGACATAGTGTAACAGATTGGATAAGAAAACACGACCCATATATCTGCTGTCTACAAGAAACCCATCTCAGAAAAACAGACACACACAGACTGAGGGTGAAGGGATGGAAAAAGGTTTTTCAGGCAAATAGAAATGAAAGACAAGCTGGGGTGGTAATACTTATATTTGACAAATTAGATCTCAAAGTGAAGGACATAACAAGAGATAAAGAAGGCCACTTCATAATACTAAAGGGAGCAACCCAACAAGAAGTAATAACTCTGGTAAACATATATGTACCCCATATAGGAGCACCCAAATACATAAAAAAACTCCTGGAGGATATCAAGGGAGCGATTGACAGCAATACAATCATAGTAGGAGACTTTAGTACCCCACTATCACCATTGGACAAATCCTCTAAACAATTAATCAGCAAAGAAACATCAATCCTAAATAACTCACTAGACCAGATGGAATTAATTGACATCTTCAGAACATTTCACCCCAAAGCCACAGAATATACATTCTTCTGAAGTGCACATGGGTCATTTTCAAAGATAGACCATATGTTGGGACATAGGCAAAGTCTCTTCAAATTCAAGAAGATAGAAATCATATCAAGCATCTTCTCAGATCACAGTGGCAGAAAACTGGAAATCAACTACGATAAAAACAATCCAAAAAACCCAAACACATGGAGACTAAACAGCATGCTATTAAACAATGAATGGGTTACCAGAGAGATCAAGGAAGAAATAAAAAACATCATGGCAACAAAAGGCAATGAAAACACAACAATCCAAAATCTATGGGACACTGCGAAAGCAGTCTTGAGAGGGAAGTTCATAGCTCTACAAGCATACTGCAAAAAAACAAGAAACAATGGTAATAAATTACCTAACTCTACAACTCAAAGAGATAGAAAAAAAGCAAGAAGAAAAACACAGTGTAAGCAGAAGGAAGGAAATAATAAAGATCAGAGCAGAGATAAATGACATTGAGACCAAAGAAACAATACAAAAGATCAACAAAACCAACAGCTGGCTCTTTGAAAGGATAAACAAGATTGATGAACCTCTAGCCAGGCTCACCAAGAAGCAAAGAGAGAGGACCCAAATAAACAAAATCAGAAATGAAAGAAGAGAAATAACAACAGACCCCACCAAAATACAAAGGATTATTAAAAAATACCATGAACAACTCTATTCCAACAAAATGGATAACCTGGAGGAAATGGACATATTCCTAGAAAAAATATAACCTTCCAAAACTCAATCAGGAAGAATCTAAACATCTCAATAGGCCAATAACTATGGAAGAAATGGAAGCAGTCAGCAAAAAGCTTTCAGCAAACAAAAGCCCGGGGCCAGATGGCTTCATAGGGGAATTTTACCAAACATTCACGGAAGAACTAAAACCTATCCTCCTCAGACTATTCCAAAAAATTAAAGAGGAAGGCACACTTCAAAGCTCATTCTATGAAGCCAGCATCACCCTAATACCAAAACCATATAAAGACAACACAATGAAAGAGAATTACAGGCCAATATCCCTCATGAACACAGATGGCAAAATCCTCAACAAAATTCTAGCAAATCAGATCCAGCAGTATATCAGAAAGATCATACACCGTACCAAGCAGGATTTACCCCAGGAATGCAAGGATGGTACAATATCTGCAAATCAATAAACGTGATACATCACATAAACAAACTGAGAGATAAAAATCACATTCGTATCAATTGGTGCAGAAAAAGCATTTGACAAAACCCAACACCCTTTCTTGATAAAAACTCTCAACAAGGTGGGAATAGAAGGATCATACCTCAACATAATAAAAGCCATATATGACAAACCCACAGCTAACATGATACTCAAAGGGCAAAAACTAAAACTATTTCCCCTAAGAACAGGAACAAGACAGGGATGACCACTCTAGGGATGCCCACTCTCACCACTCCTGTTCAACATAGTACTGGAAGTATTAGTCATTGCAATTAGACAAGAAGAAGAAATAAAAGGCATCCAAATTGGAAAAGAAGAAGTAAAGCTGTCCTATTTTGCAGATGACATGATATTGTACATAAAAAACCCGAAAGACTCCATCAAAAAACTAATAGACTTAATAAATGAATTTGGCAATGTAGCAGGATACAAAATTAACGCCAAGAAATTTATGGTGTTTCTATACACCAATAGTGAACTTACAGAAAGCAGACTAAAAAAACAATCCCATTTATCATCGTACCAACAAAATTAAGATACCTAGGAATAAACTTAACTAAGGAGGTAAAAGACCTATACGCGGAAAACCACAGGACACTGAAAAAATAAATAGAGGAAGATGTAAACAGATGGAAGAACATACCATGTTCATGGATTGGGAGAATCAACATCATTGAAATGTCCATACTACCCAAAGCAATCTATAGATTCAATGCACTCCCTATTTAAATACCAACAGCATATTTCACAGACCTAGAAAGAACTCTCCAAAAATTCATCTGGAATAAAAAAAGACCCCGAATAGCCACAGCAATCCTGAGAAAGAAGAACAAAGTAGGTGGGATCGCAATACCAGATTTCAAGCTGTAATACAAAGCCACTGTTCTCAAAACAGCCTGGTATTGGCACAAGAGCAGACATATAGACCAATGGAATAGAATAGAGAATCCAGATATCAACCCAAACCACTATGCCCAATTAATATTTGACAAAGGAGGCATGAACATACATACAATGGAGTCAAGACAGTCTCTTCAATAAATGGTGTTGGGAAAATTGGACAGATACATGCAAAAAAATGAAACTAGACCACCAACTTACACCATACACAAAAATGAGCTCAAAATGGATACAGGAGTTAAACCATATGATTTACGGGAAAATCATAAAAATACTAGAGGAATCCACAGGCAGAGAAATCTCAGACATATGCGGAAGCAATTTCTTCACCGATACCGCTCCTAGGGCAATGGAAACTAAAGAGAAAATAAACAAATGGGACTACATCAAAATAAAAAGCTTTTGCACAGCAAAAGAAACCATCAACAAAACAACAAGAAAGCCCACTGTATGGGAGAACATATTTGCAAATGTTATCACTGATAAAGGTTTAATCACCAACATCTACAGGGAACTTATACAACTTAATAAAAGGAAGATAAATGATGCAACAAAAAAATGGGCAACGGACCTAAATAGAATCTTTTTGAAAGAAGACAGAAGGAAGGCCAAGAGACATATGAAAACATGCTCAAAGTGACTAATTATCTGAGAGATGCAAATCAAAACGACAATGCAGTACCATCTCACACCTGTCAGAATGGCAATCATCAACAAATCAACAAACAAGTGCTGGCGAGGATGCGGAGAAAAAGGAACCCTTGTGCACTGCTGGTGGGAATGCAGACTGGTGCAGCCACTGTGGAGGACAGTATGAAGTTTCCTCAAAAAACTAAAAATGGAGCTCCCATTTGACCCAATAATCCCACTTCTAGGATTATATCCCAAGAAAGTAGAAACACCAATCAGAAAGGATATATGCACCTCTATGTTCATAGCAGCACAATTTACCACAGCTAAGATTTGGGAACAGCCTAAATGCCCATCAGCAGATGAGTGGATTAGAAAACTATGGTACATCTGCACAATGGAATACTATGCTGCTATAATAAAGAAGAATTTCTTACCATTTGCAGCAGCATGGATGGACCTGGAGAGCATTATGTTAAATGAAATAAGCCAGGCAATGAAAGAAAAATACCACATGATCTCACTCATTTATGGAAAATAAAGAACGTTATAACCTGATGAATAAAAAGATAGATACAGAGGCAGTAAAGCACTGAACAGACTGTCAAATTATAGCGGGAAGGCTGGGGAGTGAGGGAAATAGATCAACCAAAGGACTTGTATGCATGCATATAAGCACACCAATGGACACAAGACACTGGGGGTGGGTGGGATGAGGGCATACGATAGGGGGTAGGGGAGGCTGGGGGAAGGTCAATGGGGAAAAAAAGGAGATACATTTACTAATATATGTAATATTTTAAACAATAAAAAATATTTTAAAAAAACAACAAAGAGAAAACTAAGTCCCCAAAAGATAAAAAATAAATAAAAGGAAGAATTTTTTTTATGGGTTTGACTATTTTATTTATTTAAATTTTATTTTATTGTTTAAAGTATTACAAATAGTAGTACATATGTCTCCTTTTTTCCCCCATTGACCTTCCCCCAGGCTCCCCTACCCCCACCCCGCACATGCCCCCACCCCCCTCACCAGTGTCTTGCATCCATTGGTTATTCTTATATGCATGCATAGAAGTCCTTTGATTGATCTCTTACCTCCCCCCCAACCCTCCCAGCATTCCCACTGTAGTTTGACAGTCTATATGATGATTCTCTGCCTCTAAAATGAGGAATATGAACACAAATAAATTAAAGTTTTCATTTAATGAACAAAATAAACTGATGAACAAAATAGATCCAGAGACACAGAAGCATAGAACAAGCTGCAGAATCTCAAAGGGAAGCAGGGGAGGGCAGGTGAGTAGGTGGGAAGAGATCAACCAAAGATCTCTTTGTATATATGCATAACCCAAGGACACAGACAATAGGGTGGTGGTGGGGGGGGCATACCAGAAGTGGTCAATGGGGGGGGGGGGGGGGGGGAAGGACATATAGTAATACTTTGAACAATAAAAATTTAATTTTTAAAAAATGAAATTAAAAAAGAATACAAATACATTAAAATTTACATTTGTGCACTAATCTAGATGGGTAAAAACTTAAGAGGCCTTGCCCTAGCTGGACTGGCTCGATGGATAGAGTGTCAGCTTGCGGATTCAAGGATACCGGGTTCTATTCCGGCCAAGAGCACATGCCTGGGATGCAGGCTTGATCCCCAGTGGGGTGCGTGTAGGAGGCAGCGGGTCAATGATTCTCTCTCATAGCTGATGTTTCTGTTTTTCTATCCCTCTCTCCCTTCCTCTCTAAAATTAATAAAAATGTATTAAATAATGAAAAAAAAAAAACTTAAAAGGCCTTAATGTAGGATTAAAAAAATAAGAATTTCCTATAGCTAAAGAAAGAAGTCCAAAAACTCAAATTATTGAATTAAAATATGCAGTTATTCTTTAAAAAAATTTTAATAGGAAATCTATGCATCATACAACTGAAATTCTAACTACCATTCCTCACACTTAAGGGGCACAAGATGTTTCTTAAGGAATCAGTAGCCAGTTACCTCCATTATAGAATTAGAAAATAATTTTCTATTTCCATCTACTATTTAACGATGCCTGCTTGGCTAATGAAAAACCAAGACTGCAAACTCAAAACCTTAAGTTTAAATGTTTAATTACAACAAACACAAACTTTAATCAATCTTTTTTTGTTTTTGTTTTTTATCCTAATGTTTTTTTAAATATATTTTATTGATTTTTTACAGAGAGGAAGGGAGAGGCAAAGGGATAGAGAGTTAGAAACATTGATGAGAGAGAAACATCGATCAGCTGCCTCCTTGCACACCCCCTACTGGGGATGTGCCTGCAACCAAGGTACATGCCCTTGACCAGAATCAAACCTGGGACCCTTCAGTCCACAGGCTGACGCTCTATCCACTGAGCCAAACCGGTCAGGGCTATCCTAATATTTTTATTGTCTAAGGTTTTACAAATGTCTCCTTTTCACCTTTTGACATCTACTCCCCTCCACCCAGCCATTCCCACCCCGGGCAAGCCCCCACCACCCCAGTGTCTCTGTCTAATATCCATGCATACAAGTCCTTTGGTTGCTCTCTAACTCCCAACATCCCCTGCCATTTGTCTCTGGATCTATTTTTGTCCATCAAATTATGTTGATCATTATATCCCATATATGAGTGAGATCACGTGATATTTATCTTTCTCCAACTGGCTTACACTTTATTCATTCTTAAAAGCTTTTTTCATTTTCATTTTTAATGAAAACCTAAAACCAAATGTTACACATGTCCACATAAATGCAAAATAGTCTCTTAATATAGGATCTCTCAGATCGACCAAGTGTATGCTGGCATTCTATAATTTCTATGTATATGTTCAGCATTTAAATTAACTAAAATAACATACCTTTTTAGAAAGGCCAAGATCCCCTTTCTTGGGCATAAATCCAGGGTCTAAATCATTTGATTCAAGAAGTTTCTTAGTTGGTTTTCTCTGACGCTTACTTTCATAATTTCCTGAAATACATGTATCTTTTCATTAGATTATGTAGAAACTAGGCACAAGCTAATTTTTAAAAATCTATACACTACACAAAAATGAGTCACCATATTTTTTAATGTTTTTCTCATCATCTTGTGGGGAGGGGCAGGGTAGGAATTTATTTATTCTAAAATGTTACTTAATATAAAATATAGTTCTCAATATAGACAAACTAATGTGTGGATGTGTATGTGTGTGATCACAAAGGAACACAAGAAGACATCAAAAGGGCAAAACTGCCTTTAGAGCAATTTAATTATAGTAAGGGCCAAAGGAGAAGTAAGGTGAAATACAGCCTGAATTCTGGGCATAAATGAACTAGGATTAGAATTTTTGTTCTGCTCCCTAATTAATAAAAGACATTTATTTACTTTGCAGGATTATTCTTAAAAAATATTAAAAGCCTAATAACAGAGTTTGGCACATAGTAGGTAATGAAATAGTAACTATTATTCTATTTAAAGTCTTTTTGATTCTGTTTTACTCGATTAAACACAATTAGGATACTTTTCTTAAAGGAATATCATCACAAGGTATTCTTGGGAATGTAAAAAGCTACAACCAACTTTTACTGACTACAATATTCAACGGTCAGAAGATGAATTAGACACAGTATATTTAGTTAGATCCAGTGACACACATATAAAGAATAACAAAGTGAAAACCAACGGTAATTCACTTCAAGAGAATATTTACACAAAACTGCTTCCTATGTGTCAGGTAAATTACATTATACATTATTGCATATAATCTCCAATTCATAGATGAGGAAATAAGTATAGCAGTTAAACAACTTCCCAAGTAACACAAGGATTGGTGAGCCAGTATCTGAAGCATAAGTTTCACAGTGTGCAGTGACTCTCCTCAAAAACCCTGCTATCTTGGTGTTGACTCACATGAACAAATCATGAACAGCAACAATGGAGTAAGGAGAGTAGTTTTTCAAAATGTCTTTTTTTTTTTAACAGTGTGCCACCAATGTATGGTCATTTTATCCATTTAGCCAGTACTTCAAGGAATTTCTCAGGACAAAGTGGGTAGTTTTGTTGTAAAGATACCACTGGCTTTCCATCAAAACACACTAAAATAAAACATACTAAAATCTCCTACTTTCTCTAGTCATATCCACTTACATACTGAAACCCCATCTGCATCTTACCTGGAGTTTTAACTAGCAATTCTTCAGACTTAAGGGGAGGCCGTGGAGAGACTTCCAGAGCCACAGGCACAGACAAAGTCAGCTGTGGCAACTCAGCATGTCCACCTCCAAGTTCTGAGTGAGGCAAGGGCCCTTCCAAAAACGGAGCCTCCCTTTCAAGAACTGGAGGCTCTTCTTTGGTTGAAATCAAAGAATTCTCATCCACCTGCTTGTTCTGAGCATTAGATCGACTTCGAGCTAAAAGGTTTTCTTCTTCACAGCGGGAACTTACCTAAGAGCAAAAAATAAAAATAGAATCCATAGGCCAAAGTAATTTGACTGTCAAAAAGAATAATGCTCTTAAAAAGAAATAAAATTATAACACATGCTAAAATGAGAATGAACCTTGAAGGCGTTACACTAAGTGAAATATGCTAGTCACAATCAAATAAATATTGTATAATTTGACTTATTTGAAGTACCTAGATAATAAAATTCACAGAGATGAAAAATAGAATGGCGGTTGCCATGGGTTGGGAAAGGGGTAAATAGGAAGTTTTTAAATAATAAGTACAGAGTTTCAGTTTGGGAACATGAAAGGTTCTGGAGATGATGAATGGTGGTAATAGGTGCAAAACAATGTGAATGCACTTAATGGCATAGAACAGTGGTCGGCAAACTCATTAGTCAACAGAGCCAAATATCAACAGTACAACGATTGAAATTTCTTATGAGAGCTGAAAACCAACTTTTGGCACGGGCCACAAAGTTTCAATAGCACTCTACGTGTGCGCCCGCACGTGGTATCTTGTGGAAGAGCCACACTCAAGGGGCCAAAGAGCCACATGTGGATCACGAGCCATAGTTTGCCGACCACTGGCATAGAACTATACAACTAAAAATAGTTAAAATTATAAATTTTATGTTATAAAGTAGTACCCGTGGGGGAATGCTCTAAACCCACTGTGGATACTTGAACCCTGGGTAGTACTGAACCCTATCTATACTATGTTTTTTCCTATACATAACACACCTATGATAAAGTTTAATTTATAAATTAAGTACAGGAAGAGATTGACAATCCTATCTAATAAAAGAGTAATATGCAAACTGACTGTACTTCCAATATACCCACTAGCCACGCCCACCAGCCAATCAGGAGCAAGTATGCAAATTAACCCAGCCAAGATGGCTTCGGCCTCGGAGCGAGCAGGAGGCTTGGGTTTCCCCGGTAATGGAGGAAGCCAAGCTTTCCGCACACCCTGGCCGGCCTAGGCCTCCACTCAAGGATACAAAGTTTCAATTATAGAAGATAAATAAATCCCAACAAAAGTGGCTGCAGCCACAGAGCGAGCAGGAGGCTTGGCTCCGCTCAAGGCTACAAAGTTTCAATTATACAAGATAAATAAATCCCAGATACCAGGGCGTCGCTTGGGTCGCTGGGGGGGCGTGGCTGGCCTGCAAACCAGCACAGGCCCCTCGCCCAGGCCACCCCATGCCCCAAGGGAACCCCCACCCTGATCCAGGACACCCTTCAGGGCAAACCAGCTGGCCCCCACCCATGCACCAGGCCTCTATCCTATCTAATAGAAGAGTCCCAGATTGGAGAGGATGCAGGCTGGGCTGAGGAACACACACCCTCGTGCACGAATTTTGTGCACCGGGCCTCTAGTAATCTATAATAATAAAAATGTGATATGCTAATTAGACCAGACGTCGGCAGAGGTGGCCTCCACAGCAGCAGGGCCAAGCCCCTTGCACTTATTTTGTGCATCAGGCCTCTAGTTAATAATAAAAAAAGTGAACAATTATAACAATGTACTATAATAAAAGTTATGTGAATGCAGTCTTTCTCTCTTAAAATATCTTATTACACTGTACTCTTCTTCTTGTGATAATATGAGATGATAAAATGCCCAATCTACTACTGAATCTGTGTAACCATCCCTTACTTGCAGCCAATGGCCTGGTGTCATTCATTTCAGGGGACTCCTTGCTGAAGTTTTAATATAGACTCAATGCTTCCTAGAACACATTGCCATCAATTGAAACACCTTTCTGTTCATGTGTTCCACCCACAAATTTAGTGCCTTTCCATCTTAAATAAGTACTTATCATGTACTGGGACTGTAGCTTTTGCATGAGGTGCAACACCAAATTTAGTACAAATTTTTTTTCTTCTTTACAATTTCATGGATAGAAGACTCATTCTTATGGTAGATCTTAGCAATCTCAGCCTACAATTATTTCTTTCCTTATTAAGTTGAGAACTTTCACCTTTCATTTAGCAGGGATGGAGAACCTTTCTTCTGCCAAGAGCCATTCATGTATTTATAACATCATTCTCAAGCCATTCAAAATTATCTACTTACAATTAACCTGCTATATTTGGCAAGCTAATTAACTCACCCATCATACCTTGGCAAGGCCAGACCAAATTATTTCCCAGGTCTCATATGGCCCTCGGGCCAGATGTTCCCCACCCAACTTAAAGGAAGCACATTATTGCTTCTCTTTGGTATATCCGAATTGCCAGCCTCACTATTCTTGCACTTTGGAGTCATTATTAAATAAGAGTGACTTGAATACAAGCACTACAATACCACCATATTTGATGTGATAACCAAGAGGGCTACTAAGTGACTAAGAGCTAAACAAAGGGATGATTGAAGTCCTAGCTCAGTGGTCGGCAAACTCATTAGTCAACAGAGCCAAATATCAACAGTACGACTGAAATTTCTTTTGAGAGCCGAAAACTGACTTCTGAGCATGGGCCAAAAAGTTTCAATCGCACTGTATGTGTGCACCCTCACATGGTATTCTGTGGAAGAGCCACACTCAAGGGGCCAAAGAGTGGCATCCGGCTCACGAGCCGCAGTTTGCCGACCACTGTCCTAGGAGGGGCAGAACATTACATCTCAAGATTTCATCATGCTGCGCAGAATGGCGCACAATTTAAAACCTGAACTGTTCATTTCTGAAATTTTCCATTTAGCATTTTCTCATCATGGTAACTAATACTGTAGATGGGAGACCACTGTATATATTTTACTATAAACTTTTAAAGGGGGAAAATGCAGTTGATTGGAGCTATAAAAATTTATTAAGGCCACAGTGATAATTCAAAAAAAAGGAAGAAAAAAAAGATGCCCTAATATGTCACCTATTAAAGAAGCTAATAATGAACTCCTAATGTTAAGTTGGTAAATAAATGGAAAAGAAGCATTTATTCTGCCTTTCACATATTTCACAACAATAAAAATGTTCAGTTAATAAGAAATATTAACATTTCCAGCTAATAAAAATAGAAGAAATAATAAAATGTAAGTCTTGCCCTGGCCAGTTTTGCTCAATGGTTAGACTGAAGAAGGGTCTCAGGTCGATTCCCATCAGGGACACATCCCTTGGTTGTAGGTTCAATCCCCAGCACCGGTCAGGGCAAGTGCAGGAGGCTACCAGTTGATGTGTCTCTCTCACATCAATATTTCTCTTGTCTCCCCCCGCCCCCCCCCTTCCACTATCTGTCTACAGATCAATGGAAAAAACATCCTTGGGTGAGGATTTAAAAAAAAGATATGTCTTCATTTTGCTAACTTCTAATATAGGCAAGGTTCTTCAGCTGGTATTTAAAAAGTTATCAAGGAAATGGCTGATGCATACTGCTTTTTGAGCAAAAGAAATAAAACCTAAAAGGGAAAAATCAGTTATTCGTCACTGTGAATAATTAATTGGATGTTAATTGCCTTCTAATGTCATGCACTATGTAACATAATATTACCTATGATATAATCCAGCTAAAAATGTTTAAGTTTAATCTATCAAATTGTTAGCTACAATGTCCACGATCAGGGAACATAGAGGATAGAGAACCAAGCTTAGTGACACCTATTAAGAAGCAATCACACACAATTGCATTACAAGATGGATAAACCAAATGTGGTACTTGCATTGCTTAAACAGATAGGGAAATGAAAAAAGGGACTTTTCTACATTTAAAGAAAGTTAAGAAATATAACAACCATGCCCAGTCAGTGTAGCTCAGTGGTTGAGCATCAACCCATGCACCAGTAGGTTACTGGTTCGATTCCCAGACAGAGCCTAGGTTGCAGGCTCCATCCCCAGTAGGAGGCATGCAGGAGGCAGTCAATATATGTTTCTCTCTCAACATTGATGTTTCTATCTCCCTCTCCCTTCCTCTCTGAAATCAATAAAAATATACTTTAAAAAATGAAATTAAAATAAATCAAAGGATTACATTTGTTTAAAAAGTTAGGATCATACTACATATTTCTTATGCTGTTTTTTTACTAACAATTATCCTTAAATCACCAAAAATCACCTGTGTAAGAAAAGGGGTAATACACGCGCACACACACACTACACAAAGACTAATTTATATATTTCTTTCTAACTACTATATGCTAAGTATTGTATCAGAAACTAGAGGTAAAAACTTAAAAAGAGATCCCAGTTGCCCTAGCCCAGTGGTCCACAAACTCATTAGTCAACAGAGCCAAATATCAACAGTACAACGATTGAAATTTCTTTTGAGAGTCAAATTTTTAAAATGTAAACTTCTTCTAACGCCACTTCTTTAAAATAGACTCGCCCAGGCCGTGGTATTTTGTGGAAGAGCCACACTCAAGGGGCCAAAGAGCCGCATGTGGCTCGTGAGCTGCAGTTTGCCGACCACGGCCCTAGCCAGTTTGGCTCAGTGAATAGAGCATCAGCCCTCGGACTAAATGGTCGTGGATTCAATTCCGGTCAAGGGCACTTACCTTGACTGCAGGATGGATCCCAGGGCCTGGTTGGGCGTGTGTGGGAGGCAACCAATCTATGTGTATCTCTCACATCGATGTTTCTCTCTCTCTCTTTCTCTCTCTCCCCCTCCCTTCCACTCATCTCTAAAAATCAATGGAAAATATCCTCAGGTGAAGGTTAACAAAAACAAATGAAAGTAAGATCCTAGTTAAGGAAAATATTATCCCATAAAGACAAAAAATGATATAGGAAGGCAAAATTGCAGCATCTTAAAAGGACTACTAAAAGACTATCGAAATGTTGGAACATACCTTGTGTACCTGTTCCTGTACCTTCTTTTGTTTTTTCTTAGGAGCAAATATCTGATCATATTCTTCTGTGTATTCCAGAAGCCACTTGCTTGGCTTCCTAAGTCTTTTCTTCTCTGACCGCACAGCTAAAAGAGGAGAAACAAGTTCAGTATTAACTAAAATGTTAGAGGAAAACTCATTGTTTCCATGCAGCCATCTCTGTACTCTCAAAGGTACAGAGATGGGAAACTCTCAAAAACACTGGCTTAAGCTTCAAGAGATTAAAAGTTGAATCTAGTATCCTATAATGACAGATACAATTAACATTCAAATATAGATTCTAAGTCAGATAAAAATCATAAAATTTCTCACAAATTATTTTAAATAACATCTCTCTGGATTATGCAAAATATTGGATGGATATTCAGATAGAATATTTACTAATCAGTACTATCACATGAATTTTAAAAGTATTCTACACATATTTTATTATCATGGTTGCAGTTAATTTCACATTATAAAACAGAAATATTTCTAAACAGAATTACCAAAAATAGAATTAATTAAATATATACCATTACCTCAATGACATAAAAAATGTATGCCATGAATGTCAAAATCTGAAAATATAGATAGGTACTTGCTTTAAAAATCTCTTGTCATGTTTGTGGTCAGAATATCAATGTATCACACCACTTTTCTTTGAGTTAATGATAAAACAAGTAACTATTATAATTTCCCTATAAAACTATATATAACACACTTAACATGCTTCAGTTATATTGTAAGCTCTTTGGGAGAAGATAAAGCTTATAGAAAGCAGGATATAGCCTACTCAAGAGGCAAGAGGGATTTCATGATACGATGATCTCAGAGGAAGCTGTTCCTGTCTCAGTTGAATGTGGCAATGCCAATGTTCTTTCAATAAAGGGAACACAAAAGTTCAGACCAAAAAGAAAAAGTCATAGGCAAGCTGGCAAAGACTCTTACTCCTTAGACAGTACATATGGAAACAAGCCATAAAATTTCAATGTGATAAAATACTATATAATAAAAGGCTAATATGCAAATCAATCCAACATCAGAATGACCTGTCTCTATGATGTGCACTGACCATCAGGGGGCAGACATTCAATGCAGGAGCTGCCCCTTGGTGGTCAGTGCGCTCCCACAGGACAAGCGCCACTCAGCCAGAAGCCGGGCTCACAGTTGGTGAGGGCAGCAGCAGTGGCGGAAGCCTCTCCTGCCTCCACAGCAGTGCTCAGGACTGGGCCTCAGCCAGCAGGCAGACAGACATCCCCTGAGGAGGAGCTCCCCGACTGCGAGAGGGCGCAGGCCAGGCTGAGGGACCCTCCCCCGCCCTCTCCCCAGTGCATGAATATCATGCACTGGGCCTCTAGTTTAAAGATAATGTAAAAGGAGTTGAAACTTAATTGTTTTTACAGCAGCTTTATTCATAATTGTGAAAACCTGGCAACAACCAAGTTGCAAGTGAATGGATTTATAAACTGTAGTATATCCAGAAAATGGAATATTATTCAGCACTAAAAAGAAATGAACTATTGAGCCACAAAAAGACACAGAAGAAATTTTTTAAATGCATTTTACCAAGTGGAAAAAAAGCCAAGCTAAAAAAGCTAAATACTATATGTTTCCAACTATATGACATTCTGAAAAAGGCAAAACTATAGGGACTATAAAATGTGGTTGCCAAAGAGTAGAGAAAGGGGGTTGTTAAATAGACAGAGTACAGAGGACTTTTCAGGATAGTGAAAATACTCTGTATAATACCACAATGGTGGATATGTGTCACTATACATTCATCTGAATGTCTGACACCAAGAATGAACCCTAAAGTAAACTATTGACATTGGGTAATTATGATGTGTTAGGGTAGGTTCATCAACTGCAACCATGTACCACTCTGGTGGGATATCTTGATTCATAGATACTTAGAAAAAAAGTGATGGAAGAAATGTGGGGAACTAGGTAAAAAAGGAGAAGGGATTAAATATAAATTGGCAGTTACAAAACAGTCATCAGGATGTAAAGTACAGTTTGGGGAATATAATCTATCTATCCTATATAATAAAGGCCTAATATGCTAAGTGTACAGTCTGTTCAACCAATCAAAGCGTAATATGCTAATGATATGCTAAGGCTACTCAACGGCTTGCCATGACATGCACTGACCATCAGGGGGCAGTCAGTCAGTTGACCAGTAGCTATGATGTACACTGACCACCGGGGGGTAGACGCTCCGACCGGTAGGTTAGCTTGCTGCTGGGGTCCAGCCAATCAGGACTGAGCAAGACGGGCCTGACACACCCTGGAGCCCTCCTGCGGTTCCCCTCCTCGGCCCCAATCGTGCACCAGTGGAGTCTCTTGGTCTGGCCTGCACCCTCTCACAATCCAAGACCCCTCAGGGGATGTTGGAGAACCGATTTTGACCTGATCCCGCAGGCCAGGCTGAAGGACCCCACTGGTACACAAATTTGTGCACCAGGCCTCTAGTATATACACTGAGTGGCCAGGTTATTATGGTCTCTGAACACATAATAATCTGGCCACTCAGTGTATATCCTATATAATAAAAGGCTAATATGCAAATTGTCTCCTTGACCAGGAGTTTGAAAAGCAGGCAGGCCGGCCAACCATCACCCATGCACGAATTCATGTACCGGGCCTCTAATACACACACACACACACACACACACACACACCGAGTGCCCAGATTATTATGCGTTCAGAGATCATAATAATCTGGCCACTCAGTGTATATAAAAGCCTAAGTGACTGTCCAACCATTCAACCGGTAGCTATGACGTGCAATGATCACCAGGGGGCAGGCACTCACTGCAGGAGCTGCCGTGCTGTGGTTACTTGGCAGCTGCGATTCTCAGTGACATACTTGGAACCAGAGAGGAGGGAGCCCGATTCCGGGGTGCGTCACCCAAGAACCGCCCTCTCGCAATCCAGGACCCCTTGGGGGATGGTGGAGAGCCAGTTTCGGCCCAATCCCCACAGGCCAGGGCGAGGGACCCCACTGGTGCATAAATCCATGCACTGGGCCTCTAGTTAATAATAATGTAAGAACTATGTATGGTGCCGGGGGGTACTACACTTACCCAAGGGACCGCCTCATACTATATAATAAAAGCATAGTATGCAAACTGTCCCCTCGACCAGGAGTTGTCTAGAAGTTCGTGCACTGGGCCTCTAGTAAGTTATATAAATGTCTAACCACTATGCTACAAACTTGAAAATATAATATTAAATGTCAACTGTAAATTAAGAAATGTAAAACTTGCCCTAGCCAGTTTGGCTCAGTGGATAGAGCATCAACCTGCACACCGAGGGGTCCCAGGTTCAATTCCTGTTAAGGGCATATGCTGGGGTTGCGGGCTCAATCCCCACTGGGGCGCATGCAGGAGGCAACCAATCAATGATTCTCTCTCATCATTGATATTTCTATCTCTCCCTCTTCCTTCCTCTCTGAAATTAATAAAAATATATTTTTTAAATGTAAAACTTATTTGAAAAACTGGATTAAAAATTACGATGCAATTATATCCTCTCTACAAGATATATCATCTTACATATAAACACACATAGACGGATATTAAAAGGCTAAAAAAAGATATACACAAATGAGAGCAGAGGTGACCCAACCTAGGCAAAATAGACCTGACTCAAAACTATAACTAGACATAAATAGGATCATTATGTAATGATAAAAAGGTCAATTCACTAGGAAAATAAAGTTTTAAACATATGTTAGAAAATAATTATAAATATATATGCACACAACATCAGAGCGCCAAAGTATATGAAGCAAACACTGACAGAACTGACAGGAGAAATAGACAGGAAAACAATAGCATAGTATATTACCGGGCTTTCAATAATTAGTAGAATTATCAAACAGAAGATTAATATGAAAACAGAGAACTTGATCATCATTAGAGACCACCTGAACTTAACAGACATATATAGAACACACATTCTTCTCAAGTACATGTAGGGAGCGGCTCTAGGGTCAAGCCTCAGGCTGACCTATGGCAGGGCCACAAACAAGTCCCAGCCTGGAGGGCAAAGCTCTCCTAGCATTGTTAAGCCTAACCTTGTAGCCTTCCCTAATTCCTTCCTAAGTAGCTAATGGGCTATGGGAGGTGCAGCAAGTGTTGCCAAAACAAGAACATTTGTATACATGTTAATCTTGTTATAATCAGAGGCTGTATAGGCTCTGGGTCACTGTCTCTCCATTAGAGAACAGCTGTCCTACCCAGCCCCAGCTTTTCCTCCTATCTCTGTGTCTGTCTCTTTCTTCCATTTTCTCAATCCCCAGCCGCCCCTACTCAGGAACTGGAGCGCTCTCTAGCCTCGCTGGACGCAGAAAAGAGAGAAATATTTATAAGTACACATAAAACATTGTCCAAGAGAGATCATGTAATAGACTACAAAACAATTTCAGAAGATTGAAATCATACCAAGCATCTTTTCTAATCACCATGGAATGAAACTAGAAATCAATGGCAGTTGGAAAACTGGAAAATTCAGGCATGTGGAAAATAATGCACTCTTAAACAAACCAATGGGTCTGAGAAGAAATTCCATTAAAAATTTAAAAATATCTTGAGACAAATGAAAATAAAAACACAATATGCCAAAACTTATTGGATGCAGCAAAGAAATACTAAGCAGAAAATTCATAGCAGAAAGTACCTACATTAAAAAAAAGAAAGATACCAAATCAACAACCTAACTTTATACCCCTAAGAATGAGAAAAAGAACAAACTAAACTCAATGTTAGCAAAAGGAAGTAAATAAATATTAGAGTAAAAATAAACAAAATAGAGAATTAAAAAGTATCAACAAAACTAAGATAGCTTTTTCTCTAAAGAAAAAACTGCCCTAACCAGTTTAGCTCAGTGAATAGAGCATCGGCTTGCGGACTCAAGGGTCCCAGGTTCGATTCCGGTCAAGGGCATGTACCTTGGTTGCTGGCACATAGTAAGGAGTGTGCAGGAGGCAGCTGTCTCTCTCTCTCATCGATGTTTCTAACTCTCTATCCCTCTCCCTTCCTCTCTGTAAAAAAAAAAAAAAAAAAAATCAATGAAATATATTTTTTTTAAAAAGAAAGAAAAAACTGACAAAAAGCTTTAGCTGGATTAACTAAAAAAGAGAAAAGAAAAAAAGTCCTATTCCTTATTAACATTGATGCAAAAAATAAAATCTTTAACAAATACTAGTAAACTGAATCCAACAGCAGCACATTGAAAGGATTATGGCTTGGCCTATATGGTTCAGTTGGTTGGGTGTCATCCTATGCACCAGGAGGTTGCTGGTTGATTCCAGGTCAGGGCACATGCCTGGGTTGCAGTCTGAATCCCTGGTGGGGGGGTTGGGGGAGGTGCAGGAGGTGTTTTGCTCTCACATCAATGTATTTCTCTCTCCCTCTCCCTCTCTATAAAAAAATCAATAAGAAAATATTTTAAATAAATACATAAATAAATGGATTCTATACCGTGACCAAGTAGGATTCATTCCTGGATGGAAAGACAATTCAATATACAAAAATGAATAAATGTAATACAACATATAACAGAATGAAGGAAGTCACATGATCATCTCAACTGATGCAGAAAATTTACAAAATTCAATACTTTGAAAACTACAAAACATTGCTGAAATTAAAGAAACAATGTAAAAGGAGTTTTATCTTTTAATAAATGAAAAGACATCCTAAGTTCATTGACTGAAAGACTTCATAGCATCAATATGCCCATACTACCCAAAATCAATCTTCAAATTCACTGCATTCCTTATCAAAATCCCAATGGCATTTTTAATAGAAATAGAAAAAAATCCACTCTAAAATTAACACGGAATCTCAAAGGATCCTGAATAACCAAAATAATTTTGACAATGAAGAATAACAATGGAGCCCTAACCGGTTTGGCTCAGTGGATAGAGCGTCGGCCTGCGGACTGAAGGGTCCCAGGTTCGATTCCAGTCCAGGCACATGCCGGGGTTGCGGGCTTGATCCCCAGTGGGGGGAGTGCAGGAGGCAGCCAATCAATGATTCTCTCTCATCATTGATGTTTCTATCTCTCTGTCCCTCTTCCTTCCTCTCTGAAATCAATAAAAATATATATTTTTTAAAAAGTACGAAGAAGTGGAAAATTGGATCTCTGAATGGTTTGCCTCAAAACAAGAAAAGTTCTATTGGGAAATGTGTAGCTAGCGATGGACATTACTTTAAATAAAGCACTTTTGATGTTTCTCTTGAAATTATCATGTTTTCTTTGATTACAAAATCCGCATTATTAACTGGTACACCTGGTACAGTAATCAAAGCAAAATGAGCTTATCATCAAGATCAGACACAGGGATCAATGGAACAAAATAGAGAAACCAGAAATAAACCCTTACATGTATAGCCAAATTATCGATCCCCAGTAAGGGGCGTGCAAGAAGCAGCCAACTGATGTTTCTCTCTCACCATCTATATTCTATAGACTCTACAGAATGAAAAGACTGAAAGCTTTGAATTACTACAGTGTGCTGTGAGATTTATATAGCTCCTGTAGGAACAGGTTTTTGGTAGAAATATTAAGCCAGTGGTTGGCAAACTGCTTAGTCAACAGAGCGGCATGAAGATTCCTGAAAACAATTTATAAAGAGAATTTTCATATGATTCAACAATACCACTTCTGAGTTTATATCTAAAAGAATTAAAAACAAACCCTGGCCAGTGTTGTTCACTGGTTAGAGCGTCAGCTGGCCCACCAAAGGGTCTCAAGTTCGATTTCCAGTCAAGGGCACATGCCTGGGTTGCAGGTTCCATCCCCTGCCTTGGTCAAGCACTTGTGAGAGTCAATCAATGTGTCTCTCATATTGATGTCTCTCTCGAGTCTTTCTCTCTCAAAATTCAATGGAAAAAATATCCTCAGGTTAGGAATAACAACAACAACAACAAAAAACGCACAGAAAAAGTAGGTTTGGTTCATATAGGAAATAAGAGAATAATAATAAAAAAATAAACTGTGTTTTGCATACTCACAACTGTAAACCCTACTTTGAAAAAAGAAAAAAAAAAAGAAGGGGAAATCCTGTTATGTGAATGAACCTTGAGGATACTACACTAAATGAAATAACCCAATCACAAAAAGACAAATACTACAACTCCATTTACATGAGGCAGCCCTAGCTGGTTTGGCTCAGGGGGTAGAGTGTCAGCCTGTGGACTGAAGGGTCTCAGGTTCAATTCTGGTCAAGGGCACATACAAGTTGCAGCTTGATCCCTGGCCCTGGTTGGGATGCATGCGGGGAGGCAACTAATCAATGTGTCCCTCACATCGATGTTTCTCTCTGTCTCTCCCCCTCCCTTTCACTCTCTCTAAAAATCAATGGAGAAAAATAAATAAATAAATACCAGTGGAAAAATATCCTCGGGCGAGGATTAACAACAACAAAATACAAGAGGTAGCTATAGCAATCAAATTCATAGAAACAAAAACAGAATGGTGGTTGCTAGGACTGGTCAAAGGAAGAAATGGGAAGTTATTGTTCAATAGGTACAGAGTTTCAGACATGCATGAAAAAGTTCTAGAGATCTGTTATACAACCATGTGCATATATTTAATTCCAAAATGTACACTTTAAACTTGTTCAGAGGATACATTTATATGTTTTTTTACAACAGTAAAAATGAAGCATTTATACATGCTAAGTAAAAGAACCAAACACAAAAGTACCACATATTATATGATACCATTTATATGAAATGTATAGAATAGGCAAATCTACAGATTGGGGAGAAGTGAAGGCAGACTGAAAAAGGGTGTACAAGGTTTCTTTCTGGGGTGATGCAAATGTCCCAAAATTGATTATGTTGGTGGTCACACTGGTCTGTGAATATACTAAAAAACACCAAAGTATAAACTTAAAATGGATGAATTTTATAGTTTATAAATTGTATCTCAATAAAGCTGTTTGAAAACAGAATTTAGTATAATAAGCAAATCTGAGAAATTAGTTGTATCCTCAATAACTACAATGTATTTATTAATATATTGAATGACTCACTTTCCTTCTACTGCTAAGCTAAGATACCCTGGCACTTCATTCTAAAACCTCATTCCAGAATATTTCCATATTTCCTTTTTTTTTTTTTTTAATAAACCTTACCTGAGGATATTTTTTCCATTGATTTTCAGACAGAATGGAAGCGGGGGAGGGGGAGATAAAAACATTGATGTGAGCCCTAGCTGGTTTGGCTCAGTGGATACAGTGTCAGCCTGTGGACTAAAGAGTCCCTGGTTAGATTCTGGTCAAGGGCATATGCCCAGGTTGCAGGCTCGATCCCCAGTGGGGGGCGTATAGGAGGCAACCGATCAATGATTCTCTCATCATTGATATTTCTATCTCTCCCTCTCCCTTCCTCTCTGAAATCAATAAAAATATATAACAAAAACAAAATTGATGTGAGAAAGACACATCGATTGGTTGCCTCCCACATGAGCATAACCCAGATACATGCTCTTGACCAGGAATCAAATCTCAGGACCATTCAGTCTGAGGGCTGACGCTCTAACCACTGAGCCAAGCTGACCAGGGCCATTTTCATTTTTTCAAAGCAAGATGTCCCTTTTATGTATCTAACAGGTGAACCTACCTTAAGTTGTGGTCAAAGGAAGCTTAACGTAAAATAAAACCTATTTGATTTCTGTAAACTAACAATTGAACTTAACTCAGCTCAGAGCTTCTCAACTACATAAAATATAAGATTGAATCCAGAAAAAGTTCACAGATTTAAAAGTAGGAAACACAACAAAATGTTCTGAAACTTACCAAAAACAAGAGGAAAAACATAAGAGCTTCTAATAAAGCATAATTTGTGAAAGTATATGGAAGGCTGGTCCTCAAAACTCAGACTCTTCTGCAATAGCCCTTTCTTCAAGTGATAATCCTTCCCTCCCAATTTACACTTAGCCCTTCCATTAACAACTTCAAAGAGGATTATGTCATCACTTCCTCTAATCCCTTTCCATGACAGTCAGGAATTCTTACCTGGTTCAGGAAGCTCAGGCTGAGGAGTCAAAGTGGGAATTCCTGGCTCCTTTTCCATCTCCTCAGTGTTGGCACTGGATTTATCACAAACATTCAGCAGTGGCCCAACTGAATCTAAGTGGCCAGTGTGATTTGGCTCTGTCAGCACATCCTCCAATATGTTCGTTGAAGGAGGCAGTCTATGCTCTAGGAACTCACCACCCTTCTTTACAGGGTCAGCAGAAAGCGAGACCCCAAAGGAACCCTCAGAGTTTTCTTTCTCCCTAAATCTGTTAGTGCGCTTACGAGGTTTAGTGCGCCTTTGGTTCAAACGCTGCCACCGCTTTTTAGGTACTACTTGATTAACACCATTGGGTTCATCATTTTCACTGTTCATTTCAGAGTCCAGCTCTGGACCTTTTCTGTTTTCAAAGATGGGGCCTTTTTCAGTTTTATCAGGCTCAGACTGGTTGACTTTGTTGTCAAAATGAACATCGGAAAAATGGGCACTGTCTTCACTTGTTAAGTGGCCCATTAATTGAAGGGGTTCTTCTTTAGCAGGGTCTTCTGCTCCACCTCTCAAGGAGCCATTCTCTGAGGCTGCATTCTGTCTGTCTCCTGGCAGTGCAGCCTCTGGAATCACAGCTGGAACCCGGTTCAATTTTCTTTTGCGCTCTGTCTTTAAGGCTTTATGGTTAGCTGTGTTCTTTCCCATCTGACCTGAAAAACCATCTTGCAATTTGGATGATGGCTTTGATCGCCCACAGTTGCGCCTAGTAACACAGTTTGAACGACTCTTGCCAGAAGCAGGGAGGTCTCTTCTGTCAGACACTAAGCCAGGCAGGGAGGCAGACAACTCCCCAGACAGTGCAGAGTCACCCCCACTGGAGCTAGGATAGACTGGATCCTGAGTGCCATCCCCATTTTTCTCTGAATTATGATTGGAGGCTCCTGAAACTAAGACCTTAGAAGTCCCTAGAGGACTACTGGTAGAACAGTCTCCAAGACCCGGGCTCCGATAGGAGACCAAGTTTTGAGCAGTCATTAACCGTTGCTCCTTGGTCTTACTATCATGCATATCTTTCAACATCATTAGCAATGTACTGAATTTATAGTCTGGTTCAATAGGTATATGATTCTGACTAGAGGCAGAAGAAAACAATAATGGTTTTGATGGCTTTGATGTTCCAGATTCACTGACATCTTCACTTAAGGATCTATAAGAGAGTTCTTTCAACTCAGACAGAACGTGTTTCACCACTGCTGTTTCTATATCATTCGAATCTCTGGTTTTCTCGTGCATGTTGCTCAGTAGTTTTAGCCCATCTCCTTTCCCACTTTTGGAAATGTTGGCCAAAGGAGAGCCTCTGGTATCAGAAGAACAGCATTTCAAACTGCAGTCTTCATTTGTAACTGGAGGTTCTACAACTGGGTTTTCTTTATGTTTGCACTTTATACTTCGGATCTTGGGCTGTTTGCTTTTCGAGTGTAACAGAGCTTGATTTGTAGCCCCACCCTTTATTAGTGAGTTCTCACTGCAAATGCTTGATGGGGTGTTGAATTTTGTAGAGAAACCATCATTTCTAAAATCCATTTGGGGTTTGCGAACAAGAGTAGACACTTTAAAATCAGAGAGATTAACCTGAGATGTCTCAGTTCCAGACTCTGCTGTCTTAGTGCAATCTGTTAAGTGGTCTGTGAGTGAGTTAGTAATGAGGGACTTCTGCTTTGCTTTTACCTTAGTGTTTGTGGCAGGATACCTGGAATACTTTACCTTTTCATTTTTCTGCATGGACAACATGTTCTCTGTTCTATCAAAAGCATCTGTAATTTCAAGGACACTGTTATCAGACTCTGAACTGTGATCTATGGGATCCAGATCACTGCTTCCATCATCAGAAGTGGTACAAATACTAATGGAATCACTTCGTTTTTCTTCATCACCTGCTTTAATATAGCAGAGCTGTACTTTTGAACTACACACCAGACCTCGTTGAAGTTTCTTCTTCTCCCCAGAACGTTTAGAAATCAAGGCACCCTCAGACAAGCCCAGTAAAGAGTCACAATTTGAAGTCTCAAATTCTTTCTTTGCAGGGTTTTTTGCACAAGAAGAAAACAGAAAACTTCCTGGGGCACTGCTGGCCCCTGTGAGGCTGTTTGCTATCCTGGAAAGTTCAGTAGAGGCCTGCTTATCAGATACATCCCCAGAAATAAAGTTTATGCCAAGGTTCTCTGGAATTTTTCCCCTCCGTTCTTCCTTATTTGCTTCAAACTGCATGTGGCCCTTTTTCACACAAATCCTTTTTGGATTTTCAGTGCTCTTTCTGGCTCGAGACTTAGCACAAGGCTTTTCCTTCTCATCTGCAGAATGTTCAGAGTCAAAAGCCAGAGATTTCAAGCAGCCATTAAGCAACAGGTCATGTTCTGATTCAGGATCATTTGTACAGTCCTCAAATGGCATATCCTCTTCACTGTCCAATTTGATTGAACTGCTGACACATTTTCGGTTCTTTGACCCTTTGGGAACATCATACTGTTCAGCAAGACCAACACTGGCTTCCCATTTACTCAAAATTTTCTGAGGTACCTTAAATTTAAAGGAGAAAAAAGTTATTAGTTATCAAAGAAATGGGAGAAGGAAACAGGGAGATATTCAATGAACACTTCACAAATCAGTTTTTCAAAGTCTTCTTGCACTTCTTCAAGGCCCTTTTATGGGACCAGTTAGATGGTTAGCACTTACAGCTCACCCAGAGCTTAATTAAGGGAGATTCCTCAACACTATATTACCACTGGGGTCTATCATTAGAGGAAAGGTTGATCTAATGAACCTTTCTCCAGTTTCCCTGCCTTTGTGAGCACAAGAGTGGACCATAAGTTGGACTATAACATTACATTACTAATTAACATCATATTACCAAATCAGGGAATAACCAGACCCTTCCAACTTATCCCTCTACATCTTAAATAACGATATATTTATTTCCCGACTTATGAAAGCCAAGCATTTGCTCAGCTGCATAAAAGAGAGAATAAAAGGCTAAATAAAGAAGATAAATATGAAAAAATGAGAATAAGAAAAATAAGTGGATCAGACCTGTCCTAGGACACCTGAAATTTTAACCTTTGGTTAATCAGTAGGTCCTTAGCTAATCAACATTCTACTATACATGTTACTTACAACCTGGATTATAATGAAGCAGTCTCCTGGACTTAATGATGTCATCCAGAGACACCAAACACCCTGGGTATAACAAATTACACATTTTCTTTTCTTCTTCTTTTTTTTTTTTTTTTTTTATGGAACGCTTCACGAATTTGTGTGTCATCCTTGTGCAGGGGCCATGCTAATCTTCTCTGTATCGTCCCAATTTTAGTATATGTGCTGCTGAAGCGAGCACGACATATTCTTATCTTGATTCCTCACAGTATGAGGACATTAAGACTCTGTGAAATATACCCACCTTTCCAGGCCCTTTTTTCTCTCCTTGGCTTCATAAAATCGCTATTAGTCATGGTTCTAACCATCACTTAGTGTTCACAAATTACTTTAATACTTGTGAAAGGGATGTTCTGCTGAGCGTGTAAAAATTCAGGTCACTATATAGGTAGCCTCCTCTTATAAAGCAATAAACGATCATCTGGTTTATTTTACAAGCAAACACATACCTGTTAATTCTCAGCGGAGTAAATAAATTTTCCAGAACCTGAAATATCTAATCAACTCCTCAGAAAAGGGAGTTGTTTAATCTACACAGCTAAAGGCTTGGCACAAAAACTCTTGACACCATCTGACCAACTACCACCCAAAGTATTAGAAAGGATATACTTATTAGCCTTCTTAATCCTAACAACAGCAAACGCTAGTTGTTTTAGAGCAGTGGTCGCCAACCGGTGGACCGCAGACCACTGGTGGTCCGTGAGGCCCGAAAGTTTGGTGACCGCTGTTTTAGAGCATCAACATTATGCCATATTAAATTACTTAGAATTATAAATATAATAGTTGTACAAGAACATATGATGGTTACACTAGTTTTTGAGTTGGAGACACTAGTCCTCAAAGAACATAAATTAGCCCTGGCTGATTTTGCTACAGTGGGTAGGGCAACAACCCATGCACCAAAAGGTTGCTGGTTGGATTCCCAGTCATGGCACATGCCTGGGTTGTGGGCTCAATTCTCAGTAAAGGGCATGCAGGAGGCAACAGATCAATGTTTTGCTCTCTCTTTCCATTCCTCTATATCTCACTCTAAAATTCAATAAAAATATTTTTAAAAAGAACTCACCTTGGCTGATTTTGCTCAGTGGTTAGAGCATTGGCCCGCAGACCAAGGGGTCGCAGATTCAATTCCTGGCCAAGATCAAGGGCACATATCTCGGTTGTGAGCTCAATCCCAGTCAAGGGGCATGCAGGAAGCAACCTGTCAATGTCTCCATATCAATGTTTCTCACTCTTCCCACCCCCCCGCCCCACTTCCACTCTCTCTAAAAATTAAACAATATCCTCAGGTGAGGATTCCAAAAAAATGTTTTAAATAAATAAAAAGAACTCAAATTAAAAATAGCAGGGACTGCATATTGATTCTAAATTATCCTAGTTATGATTTCAAAGAGTCTCAAGTTCGATCCCCAGTAAAAGGCACATACCTAGGTTGTGGGTTCGATCTCTGGCCCTGGTCAGGGAATGTTTGGGAGGCAACCAATCGATTTCTTTCTTTCTCTCTTTCTTTCTCCCTCCCTCCCTCTCTCTCCCTCCCTCCCTCCTTCCTTCCTTCCCCCTTCTACTCTCTCTATAAATCAATAAAAAAAATAATATCCTCAAGTGAGGATTAACAAACAAGCAAAAAGGAACATAACCAGGTATGGCCCTGGCTGTTGTTGCCCAATGGTTAGGGCGTTGTCCTGCATACCAAAGTGATGCGGGTTTGATTCCCAATCAAGGGCATATACCGGTGTCCAGGTTCGATCTCCAGCCCTGGTTGGGACACATGGGGGAAATATTCATCAGCTGCCTCCCCTACACGCCCTGACCAGGAATTGGGGCTAAATCAATCAATGTGTCTCTCTCTTCCTCCCTCCCTTCCTTCCAATCTCTCTAAAAATCAATGGAAAAAAATATTCTTGAATGGAGATTAACAAAAAACAAACAAACATAACCAGGTATGAAACTACAATCTTAAGCACTAAACACTGAACACAAAAATCAAAACAAACAAAACAAAAATGTTTAAAGCTTTATCTTTCCCATTTTTTTTCTATCTTTCCCATTTTTAAAAGAAATAATTAATCTAGAGAGTAAAAGGAATTTCATTTTGATGATCAGTTTCTTTTTACATAAGATATAACCAAAGAAGATTGGTTTTGTCATTTTGTACTGTCACATCTAAGCGACATGGCAAAAATTAACTGGAATCATTTCTCAAAAAATTGAGTATATATATTTGGAAGGCTTGCCCCATCTTATCCCTGCAAAAAAACCTTGCTTTCTACCTATTTTCTCACAAATATCCATCTACCAAAGGGAATAAACTTGTATTTCAAAAATAGAATACTTCTTCCTTGCTTCCTCTCTGCCTACCCTCCAGAAGATAATTTGAGAGGCTTTTGTTCTTTCGTGTATCTGTGTATTTTGTTTTGTTTTTTACCTTATGCCTATATCCTTTTTCTTTTTGCTTCCCTCTTCTCCTAAGGACAGGTAGCTCTTCAAACTGATGTCTGCCTTCAAACATGACAATTGCTTTTCCAGCCACCCAGGCTCTCTCAGAAGGGTCTCCAAAAGCTTCTACATAGTACTGTCGATAAGGTCTCCGGTTGGAAACTAGATAAGGATAAAAAACAGTGTCATTACTTTAAAAAGATGACTGTTCATCATCAAGATAACATCCACACACATACCACTGTCGCCAAAGAAGCCTCTGTCACCAAAGAAGCCCCCAAAAATCAGTAAGCTAAAAAACCTACAGGACAAGAAACTCTGATGTAGGTCAGATAGAAGGGGAAAAAATGTTTAATACGTTTTTATTGATTTCAGAGAGAAGAAAAGAAAGGGAGAGATAGAAACATCAACGACAGAGAATCATGGATCAGCTGCCTCCTACACACCTCCCACTGGGGATAGAGCCCAAAATCTGGGCAGGTACCCCAACTAGAATCGAACCATGACCTCATGGTTCATAGGTCAACACTCAACCACTGAGCGACACTGGCCGGCCAAGATACCTTTTTTTTAATCCTCACCCGAGGATATGTTTTTATTTATTTGAGAGAGAGAGAGAGAGAGAAACATTCATCGGCCGCCTCCCCTACACGCCACAACCAGGAATTGGGGATAAAACCTGCAACCTCTTTGGAGTATGGGACAACACTCCAACCAAACGAACCACATGGCCAGGGCAAGATACCATTTTTAAAAAAACAGTGAATTGTAAAGGTCTTTGGGCAACTCATATTCAATATGCAATATATAAAATCAAATCTACCAATCCCACTTTTGGTAAATCATCCTACAGATAAATGGACATGTATATATGAAACACACAGTTATTCTTTACAGCATTACTTGTGTGTACACACAAACACATGTATGTATACACATGTATGTATGTATGTATCTTATCTTTACAACACAAGATTAGAAACAAGTTAATACCCATCAACAGGGGAATTGGTTATATAAAGTATAGCATATTCAAAAAGTGTAAGAACTATGCAGCTGTACAAAGAAAAAAAAGAAGGAAGTTTTTAATGCACTAATAGGGAAAAATTCCAAGAAGTAAAAAAAAGCTACTGTGGAACAAACATACAATATGCGACTTTTATGTTAAAATTAAAAGGGTAGGTATGGTAAGAGATCAACCGAAGGACTTGTATGCACGCATATAAGCATAACCAACGGACACAAGACACTGCGGGGGTGGGGTGAGGGCATGTGCTGGAGGGGTAGTGGAGGCCGGGGGAAGGTCAATGGGGAAGAAAAAGGAGACATATGTACTACTATTTGTAATACTTTAAACAATAAGTTAAATTAAAAGGGTAGAGATATGAGAATGTATGTATATTTATAGAAATATTCATAACAATTGGTTTGAAAGGAAGGGTAAAGAATGGAACAGATCAATCCCAGCTGGTTTGGCTCAGTGGATAGAGCGTTGGCCTGTGGATTGAAGGGTCCCAGGTTTAGTTCCAGTCAGGGGCACATGCCCAGGTTGCAGGCTCGATCCTCAGTGGGGGGCGTGCAGGAGACAGCCAATCAATGATTCTCTTTCATCATTGATGTTTCTACCTCTCCCTCTCCCTTCCTCTCTGAAATCAATAAAAATATATTAATAATAAAAGAAACATTTTTTAAAAAGAATGGAACAGATCAGAGAAAAGGAGGGAATAAGATGAGTTTTTGAATCTTGTGCATGTATAACCTGTTCAAAAACTAAAAAAATATATTAAAATTATAGTAAAATCAGCCCTAGCTGGTTTGGCTCAGAGGATAGAAGCGTCAGCCTGCGGACTGAAGGGTCCCAGGTTTGATTCCAGTCAAGGGCATATGCCCAGGTTGTGGGCTCCATCCCCAGTAGGAGGCGTGCAGGACGCAGCCAATCAATGATTCTCTCTCATCATTTCTATCTCTCCCCCCCTCTCCCTTCCTCTCTTGATAAAATATATTTAAAAAATAAAATAAAATTATAGTAAAATCATAAACCATATTAATAGAAAAAAGGGAGCAAGATCAATTTTCAGATACTATCTTACAGCATTTTAATGATAAATCATCTGAGATTCAAATAGAATAAGCAATATAACAGTTATTAATGGTAATATTCTAAATCAAGATTTTAAAATTTGAAATAATTTATAACTTATACTCATTTTTATAACTTTTAGCTTTAACAACAACAACAAAAAAGAAACCCCACAATATAAAAACCAAAGATTAAAGTAGAAAAACAAATATACTGAAAAGGATTCTAGACAATGTAAACTTTAGGTAAAGCCTGACATTTTCCTGGCATCTACAGACAGAATAATTGAAAAAGTTTAAATTATAGAGTAAAATAAAACAAACATATAAAAAATCCAAAAAGGAAAAATAAATTAATAACAACCCATTCATGAAATGCTCAAAGGTAAAAATGGATTATTGCTAAAGGCAACAAAAATTGGATTATACTTAAGGGAACTGCAAGTTTATAATTCCAAACTGTTTTTTATTATGTGAAATCAACTGAAATATTACCTTTCATTTTTGAGTGTGTGTTAATCAACGGATCAGAACAAATCCTGCAGGGCCACCATGGGCGTCTCTTGAATTTTGCCCAGATAAGATCTCCAACTTCATACTTCAGTGGCGTTGACTTTTTCTTGGGTTGACACTTTAGACAGACAAAAACATTGGCATCAATAAGAATCAAACTTTTCCCATTAGCCTTCTAAGAAAGCAATGCCTAAAAAATTCTAGATGAAAACACTCCAGCTTAACAATAATTACAACTAAAATGCTTTATCTTAATTGTTCATAACAGCCCTTTATACAGTAGTAAATCTTAACTTGTATTTGTTTTATATAAGTAATCTATCCATATTCTGGGGAAAGAAATCAGCTATTTTAATTTATAAAGAACTAAAAACTGAAATAAACAGAAACATACCAAGGAAAAGATTATCTTTGCCCTAGTCCTCGGATCACAACACAACATTGCGTGGCGGCGGCGGGGGGGGGGGGGGGGGGGGGTGTGGATTATAAAAAGAAATTGTATCAATGCCAAGAGACTGTGATCCAGTACGTTATTTGTCGATTATATCTCAATAAAACCAGGGTGGGGAGTAGTAGACTGTGGTCCCTTCTGAAGGTAATAGTCTACATCCTTCCCAAACAAACAGACATCCTATTTATTAGTGAACAATAATGGAACAAATGAAATAATCCTGAAAAGTACAGGCTAGATTCCAGCAATGTCAATACAACTGAACACGCAGGAGAGGCTGCATCCAGAACAGTGCACTGCACAGCTCCAAAGGACAGCATTCATGCGGAATACAATGTGCATCAAGCTCCTTTGGACTTGTCCAATGCAGAGACCATGGGTTAATCTTTTCTCAAAAAATAGTATCTAATTGCCTCCATTTCAGATCTAAATCCATATCCATGCCTTTAACACCTAGTAAATAGTACAGATCTCCTGCCTTCCTTCCCTCAGACTTAATCTTCCCTCCTTAATGCTGAAAACACTATCCACCTGGCACAGATTAAGTATTCAAAAAGAGTAAGCTGAGTGAACTAATACAATTCAAATAAAAATAACAATGTCTGAGGTTTAAGGATATCAAACAACTGGGCTCAATTTAATGATTTATAAGTTACCATTTGCGTTTAAGACTCTTATTCACACAGAACTAAGTTGAATCTCACAGAAAGCCTTTACTGAAAATACTGTGATTATTTCCTTCATGAATATAGTTACTAGGAAATGACACAAACTACATCTTATTATATACATTTTTAAAAGCCCAACAGGCCATTTTTGCCTGTTATCCATTTGCAAGTTATCAGAAAAAAAACATGACTTCAAGGCTGGATGGCTTTGGAACTTTAAAACCAAGATACCAAGACAGGTGGAAAAACAAATATTTATTTGCCTCTACTGAAAACTACAATTTGAGTGTGTTTCTCACAAATTTTTGACATAATTTTATTTGTGATCAATTATTTTGTCAATTATTGTTAAATATGAAATTTGCTTGTTTATTCAAGTCCTAAATTCTAATCAAACCTCGGTTCTCAAACATCTCAAAACAATTCAGTTCTCGACCTAGTTGTTCACAGAAAAAAATGTTGCTGAGCAAAACTTGGGTTTTTAACCTTTCAAGCTGATACCCCAGCATGACAAAAGTCTCTCAGGCAACAAACAAAGGAGAGAATGCTTTTGTTGCTGGCGGATATCCTCAATTAGTATAATTTTAAAACATAAAGAGGCCATCAAGAGTGCTAATGTGGTAAGGGTGTGAAAGTGCTCACATAATAAAAATCACAGGCAATTGAATAGGTAGAAAAACTGTTGTTGACTGTATAAACAAAAAGTAGTTAGCTCGTGATAGCATTTCCAAGGCAGTGATACTGAAAAATTCATTTAAGGATAGTAGGGGGTGGTTTGATACATTTAAGAGAAGTGTTTATTTGTAAACAGTATATTAGACATGTACTGTATATAAAAACGTTAAAACGGAATAACTTAGGGGTTTGAAATGGATCAATTCAATTCACATTATTTCTAATGGGGAAAAATTACTCGGTTTTCAAACAAATAACTTCCTGAACAGCCTTCCGGAATGAATTAAGTTTGAGAAAAGAGGTTCCACTGCACTTTAAATAAACTAACATTTACTTGGTTTTTGCTATGTGCCAAGCACAGTTTCCCCTTTAATCCTCTTAAGAGATAGATACTATGTTATTACTCCTATTTTACTATATACCTTTAGTCAAGTAGTAGTGAGTGATTTAGTAAGTGGCAGAGCCAGGATTCAAAGCTGGGCCGTCCAGCTCTGGATCCCAAACTCTTAACCACTACCTTATTATCCAATAAAACTCCATATATTATTACATGCTTTATGACAAATTCAGCCATAATCAATCTATGACATGATGTTGGTTCTGTCTTCCCCAACTACTACAAAGTAATTATACTATCAGGAAGTGTAACTATAAAACACATGCCTTCCATAGGTAGTGGAGAAAGAACATGGGTGTTATCAGGTAAAGTAAGAAGCCAGAATCACACTACCAGACAAAGTAGTAATGAGTTTTGTCCTCTGACTTCATCACAAATTATGTCACCTTAAACTAGCCAATTAATTCTGCCTCAGTCTCCTAATCCATAAAACCAGGAAAGACACACCTACTCTACCACAAACCATCAAAATGAAATAACTATTAATTCCACTCCTAATATTTTCACCCAAAAGAAATAATCCAAACAAGTAAAAGATTGTAGGATGATATTTCAGGCAATTATTTACAACAACAAAAAGTTAACATCCAGCCCAGGCCAGTGTGGCTCAGTTGGTTGGAGCGTTATCCCATACACCGAAAGGTGGCAGGTTTGATTCACCGTGAGGATACATGCCAGGCTATGGGTTCCAACTCCTCCCCCGACAAAATCCAACTGACCTTAATACATAAAAAGTTAAAGATAGGCAAGAATTCCGAACCAAAGAGACGCCTCCGAACATGAAAACAGAGAGAATAAGAACAAGGGGGTAAAAAAGAAAGATAACTCTTAAAATTTCACCTTGGGAAGAAAGACTCCCAAATAACTCTTGTTAAACTCAAAAAGCTCAACAAGGGACGCAAGGATGAATTCCTGATCCCAAAACACTTGGGGAATAACAGGAAGACTAGAGAGAAAAATTAGACTTACAAAAATAATAGCAGAAGTTGGCTAAGAATTCACCAGAACTAATCCACTGGTTCAACAAATCCTGAGAATAAACGAACAGAAATCTATACCTAGACGCATCATAATATTACAAACTAAACCAAACAGTCCCTCTTCTCCCCACAAAAAGAAAAGAAAATCTTTCAATACAACCAGAGGAAAAAAGATACATTACTCTTAAAGGCAGGAGATTGCTAATTCCCAAATACTGACCTCACCAGCAACAATGGGAGTCAGAAAGACAGCATGGAATGATGTTATCAATATGTCTTAAGAAAACACCTGCTAATCTAGAAATCTTTGCCCAGCAAAAACATCTTTCAAGAAGGAACACTAAAGCCTGGCCTGTGTGGCTCAGCTGGTTGGGCATCATCCCCTACACCAAAAGGTTGTTACTTTCATTCCCTGATCAGGTCACAGCCCCAGTCAACTGATGTTTCACTCTCACATTGATGTTTCTCTCTCTCTCTCCCTCTCCCTCTCTCTTCCTCCCTCCCTTTCTAAACATCAATTTTAAAAATATATATATTTTTTAAAAAGGAGAACTAAATACAATTTCAGTCAAACCAAAACTGGAAGAGCAGATCCTCTTCCAGTTCTAAAATTCTAAAACACTCCAGACAAAAGGAAATAATCTCAGGTCTGAGACATAAAAAAAAAAAGGGAATAAATGTATAAAATGAACAGTGACTGTTTAAAACAAAATGTCTAATGAAGTTTAAAAGGAAAACCAAAAATGAATTAAAATTTACAGCAGTACTCCATTTTGAAAAGGGGTAATGAGATTAAAGTGTTCTTAAAGTTTACATATTATTAGAGAGAAATGAAGTGTTTTAAGTTCTATGTATTGTCAGGGAAGAAGGTAATGGGAATATGAAATACTGAAAAGTTAGGGAGACCTCTTGTAATTTTGGGGATAACCTCTAAATAACAGAAACCAAATATATAACTTCCAAACTTGTATTAGGGTATGGGGGGCGGGGGGGATATAAAAGGAACAATGAAAAAACTTTAAGTCCAAAAGAAGACTGGAAAGCACTGGGTCTGTGGCTCCATTGGCTGGGCATTGTCCCATGCACCAAAAGGTTGCTGGTTCGATTCCTGGTCAGGACACATGCCTGGTTTCGGGCTTGATCCCCAGAGGGAAATAAGCTGGAGGCCATGGATAGATGTTCCACTCTCACACCGATGTTTCTCTTTTTCTCCCCCTCTCCCTTCCTCTCTCTCTAAAAATCAGTAAAAAAAAGGAAGAAAGAAAGAAAGCAGGGAAGAGGAATAAAGAAAAATAAACAAGGCAAATAGACAAATAGCACATGGTAGCAACTATAGTTACTAAAGGGGATGAAATAATAGTTCATTTAACCAGAAAGATACTTTTTAAAGTGTTATGCCTCTAATAACATAGCCTCAAAATATTGAAAGCAAAAATTGTCAGAACTATAAGAAAAAAAAATTATAATCATAGTGGAAATAGACCTCTCAGTAATTAACAAAATAAGCAAAAAAAAAAAAAAATCACTAAGGGTTTAAAATTTTCAGCATCACACCCCATGTGGTTTGGCTCAGTGGATAGAGCATCGGCCTGTGGACTGAAGGGTCCCAGTTTCAATTCCAATCAAGGGCACATGCCTGGGTTGGGTTGCAGGCTCGATTCCCAGTAGGGAGCGTGCAAGAGGCAGCCAATCAATGATTCTCTCTCATCATATCTCTCTCTCTCTCTCTCTCTCTCTTTTTCTCCCTTCCTCTCTGAAATCAATACAAACATATTAAAAAAATAAAATTTTCAGCATCAAGAATAACAAACTTGCCCTAATGAATATATATAAATTCCTACACTCCCATTGTGGAATACACATTTTTTCCAAGCACAGGATATACTTATAAATATTTACCATGTACTGTGCCATAAAGTACTTACTACTCTCAACCAATGTGAAAGGACTGGAATCATTTGGAACATATTAACTGTCCATATGTAATTAAGTTAGTAGTTAATTATAAAAAACATGACTAGAATATGTCTATGTTAGGAAATGAACAAGTATATCGTTAAATAATCTTTAGATCAAAGAATAAATCATAATAAACAAAAAATATTTTTAACTGAATGATAAAATGTCACATCAAAGATCACGAGGAAGAAACATATACTCTAGCATTTTTCAAAGAGCAGCAAGAAAGTCAATGTGGCTAAAACAAAGCAAGCAAATGAGAGAACAGGAAGAAATGAAGTTGATAAATGATCCAGGAAGAGGACGACGTATGCCTTATTTATGCCCTTTTACTCTGAGTAAGATAGACATCTTTAAAGGGTTGATGTTTTAAAAGGACCATTCCTAGTGCCATCCTGAAAACAGCCTTAAAGAGTTGAGATGGAAGCACAGAGACCTACTTAGAAGGTTACTGCAATAATTCAGGTGAGATATAACAGTTATGTGAACCAATCTACGATTGGCAGTGGGGGCAAGAAATAGAAAGAACCAATGAAGTGTACTAATGGAGTGGACATAGGTGCTACAGAAAGAGAGAACTCAAGGATCACTCTAAGGGTCTATGCCTTAAATATGAGAATGATGGAGTTGCCATTTATTAAAAATGAAGTGGTACCCCATTATCTGCGGTTTCCCTTCCACAGTTTCAGTTGCCCTCAGTTAACCGAGGTCTGAAATATTAAATGGAAAATTCCAGAAATAATTCATAAGTTTTAAAATGCATACTGTTCTGCCCTGGCCGGTTTGGCTCAGTGGATAGAGCATCAGCCTGCGGACTGAGGGGTCCCAGGTTCGATTGCGGCCAAGGGCACATGCCTGGGTTGTGAGCTCGATCCCCAGTAGGGGGAGTGCAGGAGGCAGCCGATCAATGATTCTCTCTCATCATTGATGTTTCTATCTCTCTATCCCTCTCCCTTCCTCTCTGAAATCAATAAAGAAATATATTTAAAATGCATACTGTTCTGAGTAATATGATGAAATCTCAAGCAGTCCCCACCCAGTCCCAATCTACCCAGGACATGAATCATCCCTTTGTCCATCATATCCAGGCTGTACATGCTACCTGCCCAATAGTCACTTAGTAGCCTTCTTGGTTACCAGATCAAGGGTCAAGATGTTGCAGTGCTTGTGTTCAAGTAACCCTTACTTTATTTAGTAATGACCCCAAAACATAAGAGTAGTGATACTTATAATTGAAATATGCCAAAGAGAAGCCAGAAAGTATTTGTTATATATCAACAGAAGGAAGGTAGTAACCTAACACTGTCACAATGTCTAAGTCATTCATCAAGCTTTGTCTCTATATGTGGGCATTTTATCATCACATATCATCACAAGAAGGGTGGGTGCAGTACAATAAGGTATTTTGAGAGACCCTACTCACATAACTTTTATTACAGTATCTATATATATAAAAGCCTAAGCGGCTGAACAACCGGTTGCTATGATGTGCACTGACCACCAGGGGGCACTCAACACAGGAGCTGCCCTCTGGAGGTCAGTGCGCTCCCACAGCCAACCTCCTGCAGTCCCTCCCCCCACCTGCCAACTTCCTGTGGTCCCTCCCCCGGGTCGGCAGTCGTCGTCTCCCCCTCCCGCCATCGGCCCCAATGGGGGCGGGGGGGGGGTGACTGGCCAACCTCCTGCAGTCTCTCCCCTGGCCAGCTGACCCCATTCATGCACAAATTCGTGCACCGGGCCTCTAGTATTGTCATAATTGTTTTAGTTTACTAGTTATTGTTTTTTGTGGGATTTTAAAAATATTTTTATTGATTTTTAGAGAGGAAAGGAGAGGGAGAGAAACATTGATGTGAGAGCATAACATCAATTGGCTGCCTCCTGCACACTACATACTGGGAATTGAGTCACAAGAGAGGATATCCAACAAACAGCCACACCGGCTAGGACTTTACTAGCTATTGTTGATAATCTCTTACTGTGCCTAATTTATAAGTTAATTTTATCAAAGGTATATACAGGAAAAAGCATTATAAATGCATATATATATATTCCAGTACTATCAGTTATCTATGGTTTCAGGCATCCACGAGGGGTCTTGGAACATATCCTCCATAGATAAGAGAAGACTATACTGTAAAGGTTTTGGGAAGAAACATCTGGAATTTATTATTGGACAAGTTAAGGATAAAACTCCAATTTCACAACCAAGTGAAAAGGCCAAGAAAGCCATTGTATATATACCAGGTATATGGTTCTAGAATTCTGAGAAGAAATATATTATTAGAGATATAAATTTGGGGGTAATGAGGGTCCAGATAAAAGATAATCAAGAAATGAGTATAGTGTGGCTGGTGTGGCTCAGTAGCTGAGTGTCAATCTATGAACCAGCAGGTCACAGTTCGATTCCCCAGAAGGGCACATGTCCAGGTTGCAGCTCAACTGACCCCCAGTGTGGGGCATGGAGGCAGCTACTGATGATTCTCTCTCATCAATGATGTTTCTATCCCTCTGTCTCTCTCTGAAATCAGTAAGAAAAAATGTATTTTTTAATTACCACGGGAAGCAAAAAAAAAAAAAAAAAAAAAAATTTAAGAATAAAAAATACACCCAGTCAGCATGATTCACTGGTTGACAGTCGACCTGTGAACCAGGAGGTCAAAGATCAATTTCCAGGTTTCAGGCTTGATCCCTGGTGAGAGGCACCTGATAATTTTCTCTCATCATTGATGTTTTTATCTCTCTCTCTCCCTCTTCCTTCCTCTCTGAAATCAATAAAGATATTTTAAAAAAGAAAAAGACAAAACTTTTAAAGATGCTATTACCACTATAAAAAAATTAAATGTGCATAATAAAGGACTACGCAAATTTTAAATGTTATGTATAACAGACTCTGGTAGGGGTTTTTATTCTCCCTTTTTATACTTTTTTTAAATAATGTAATTATTTTTTGCAATTTGGGTTTAAAAGATATCAGTAAAACTTGTCAAACAGGGTTTTTAATTTCTCTCATTGCTCCTCTAGTTACGTGAGGATATATTGTTTTAATAATACTAAAAACCTTAGGTCACTTGATAATAGAGACTTATTGTCTTATCTGTTTCTGTAGGTGTCACAAAGTAGTGGATGCTCAGATAATGTTTGTTGAGTTAACTTTAGTTTAATTCATGTCAAATCATTTATTGACATATTTACTAAATTTGGAAACTAGTAAACAGGAATTATTTCTACACCGTGAAAGTTATGGAAGACTTTTTCTCTTTTCTTTTCTTACAGTAAACACTTTCAAAAAAATATTTCTTCATAGTTAAGCATTTTATAAATATTCTGAGTGTCTTAAAACTGAATACAGGCATGGAACAAACAAGTTCACCGGGAGCTCACAGTCTCTTTGGAAGAGAGAAATTACCACAGAAAAATAAGTGGTCGGCAAACTCATTAGTCAACAGAGCCAAATATCAACAGTACAACGATTGAAATTTATTTTGAGAGCCAAATTTTTTAAATTTAAACTTCTTCTAACGCCACTTCTTCAAAATAGACTCGTCCAGGCATGGTATTTTGTGGAAGAGCCACACTCAAGTGGCCAAAGAGTCGCATGTGGCTTGCGAGCCGCAGTTTGCCAACCACAGCTATAGCTGATAAGGTGAGGAATGGGGTGTAGGGGTCTGGGGGAAGGAACTAGCTTTATTATTAGTAACAAATTTCTCAAAACAAACTTCAAGAGATAAAGACAGTCAAGGTAAGACTGGCTGGTACTTCTTGTGAAATAAGGATTGGACCTAGATCCTTCTTGTTTTCTATCTGCTATTTCACTATTCCCCTTTTAGATCATACTCTTTATTCTTCCTTCTCCTCTTCCTGGAATTCCTCACTTTCTCCCAGGTCCCTTCATGCAGCCTTCCTTCCATCACCTCTTCTCCCCCACACCCCCAAATATATTTTTATGGATATCCGGGAGGAAGGGAGATGGAGAGATAGAACATCAAGGATGAGAATCATTGATTGGCTACCTCCCGCACAACCCTAGGGGATCGAGCCCACAATCTGGGCATGTGCCCTTAACCAGAATCAAACTCTTCAGTCCGCAGGCCGATGCTCCATCCACTGAGCAAAACAGGCTAGGGCCCATCACCTCTTATTCCTGGGCTGAGCCCAGTGCCTCTCCACTATATCCTGTGTCTCTTAGCTCATCATTATATTGTTTCCAGTTTATGTTGATATATTCCACCAATGTCTAAAGTTAATAAGGACAAGGTGTTATTTACATTTGTATCCCCAAATCTGGGACAAAAATACATGTGCAACAAAATAAAAGCATTTTAACTGAACCAAAATAGGCTGCAATGGGTCATTTCCTAAGCAGCAAAATTAGGTGCCTTATTCTATCAACTTCAGCACCTGTCAAAAATTGAGTCCTTTGGCCCTAGCTGGTTTGGCTCAGTGATAGAGCATCGGCCTGCAGACTGATGAGTCGTGGGTTCGATTATGGTCAAGGGCCTAGGGTGTGGGCTCAATCTCCCATGAGGGTGTACAGGAGGCAGCCGATCAATGATTCTCTCTCATCATTGATGTTTCTATCCCTCTCCCTTCCTCTCTGAAAGCAATAAATAAAAAATAAATTTAAAAAAAACTGAGTCCTTTGAACACATTATACTACTCACTTTCAAGATAAGTCAGACAAGTATGGCTCAGTTGGTTGGAGCGTAATTCCATATACTAAAGGGTGGTGGGTTTGATTCCTCATAAGGGCACATACCCAGGTTGCGGGATCCATACCCAGTCGGAGTGTGAGCAGGAGGCAGCTGATAAATATTTCTCACATCAATGATTCTCTCTCTCAAATCATTCTATGCTAATAAGAGTAATATGCTAATTAGACCAGAGAGACCTTCCCAGATGTCCTTCCAGACAAAGCCGGGCACTTGGCCAACCTGCAAACTGCCCCCAGGCCCTCGCCCAGGCCGTCCCACCCCCTAGCCCAGGCTGCCCCCTCCCCAGCATGGACCTGCACCCCGATGGGGGCATGGATGGCCTGCAAAAGGCTCTCAGCCCCTCACCCAGGCCAGCCATGCCTCCTAGCGGGGACCCCCCACCCCAATGGTGGTGTGGCAAGCCTGAAAACAGCCCTCAGCCCCTGACTCAGGTTGGCCCCACCCACAGTAGAGAACCCCCCCCCAAAGGGGGCAAGGCCGGCCTGCAAACCCCTGGTGGCCCCTCACCCAGGCCACCCTGTCCCCCAAGGGGACCCCCCACCCCAACTGGGGTGTGGCTGGCCTGCAAACTGCCCCAGGCCCCTTGCCCAGGCTGGCCACGCCCCCCAAGGGGACCCTGACCCTGATCCGGGACCCTCTTCAGGGCAGACCAACCGGCCCCCACTGTGCACCAGGCCTCTATACTAATGAAATAATAATATGCTAATTAGACCGGATGTCCTTCAGGACAAAGCCATGGTGGCAGGGCCAAGGCAGAGGCAGTTAGGGGTGATCAGGCCAGCACGGGAGAACAGGGCAATCAGACTGGCAGGGGAGAGCAGATAGGGCCATCAGGCCAGCAGGCAGGCGAGCGGTTAGGAGCCAGCGGTCCCAGATTGTGAGAGGGATGTCCGACTGCCAGTTTAGGCCCGATCCCACAGGAATTGATTCTCCTCTAACTGGCAGTCGGACCACTCCCAAGGGGTCCCGGCTTAGAGAAGGTGCAGGCCAGGCTGAGGGACACCCCCCTCCCATGCACGAATTTCATGCACTGGGCCTCTAGTAAAAAATAAATTTAAAAAGAAAGATAAGTGAGAAAGAGAAAGATAAATACTTATATGTGCGATCTTAAAAAAAAAAAAAGGTAAATCTGTAAAAAGCAGAGTTACCAGGGGATGAGACAAGGTGAGGATAATAGTGATGTAAGCACTGTAGCTGTTAGCTTATATAAGCACTGTAAATGTTAGTTTATATTATCTTAAAACTTTGAAATTAGAAGCCTTGTTCTTCCTCCTCTATTCAGGCCTGATTCTACCCTAAGTAGCAACACACAACGGTTCTATTTATTTTTACCTTAATTATTAGTATGAAACCATTTTGAAAGAGAGTATAGCATAATGGTTAAAAGCATGGGTTCTCGGGAATCATACTTCATAAAGTTGTTATAAAGTGCCTGTGACATAGTAACAACTGCAAAGACACTTGCTATATTACTCACTGTATTTCTTTGCATAGATACATTATTGCAATTACTTTAGCCTCTACTAATACTATGTTTACAGAAAAATATTTCAAATTCCAAATATGAACTAAAAATATTTAAATATAAATACAACTTAGCATTAAAAACTTTTAATGTCAATCAAATGAAGTATGTATCATTTACACAAACAGTGTTTAAAGCCCTCTATAAACTGGCCCCAATCTGCCCACACCAGCTTATTTTTTATCTATACTTTAAAATCTAACTGGAGTGTAATCTGCATTAATATTTCCTCATACTGCCTCAGTATGCCCTACTTCGTTATACTGTTTAAATATGTCCTGCCTGGCCGTTGTGGCTCAGTAGCTGAGCGTCGACCTATGAATCATAAGAAGGTCACATTTCGATTCCCGATCAGGCACATGCCCCCCAGGGGTTGTGGGCTCGATCCCCAGTGAGGTCAGGCAAGAGGCAGCTGATTAATGATTCTCTCATATCATTGATGTTTCTATCTCTCTCTGCCTCTCCCCTTCTCTCTGAAATCAATAAAAATATTTTTTAAATAAATAAATATGTTCCATGCTTGCCTGGCCAGTGTGCCTCTGTGCTTGAGGTCAACCTATGAACCAGGAGATCACAGTTCGATTCCTGGTCAGCGCACATGCCCTGGTTTCAGGCTCGATCCCCAGTAGGGGGTGTGCAGGAGGCAGATGATCAATGTTTGTCTCTTGTAATTGATGTTTCTAATTATCTCTCCCTTCCTCTCTGAAATCAACAAAAAAAAATAATTTTTTTTAAGTTAAAAATAACTCTGTCCCATGCTTCCTTAAAGAACAAACCCTTCCCTACTCAACCTACTCCCACAGCATCTTGCTGATTTACAGTAATCACATTAGAGATGCAGCTATTGCCCCTGTTACTAAGGACTATCTTGGATCATTTTTACTAGGGAAACTACAATACATGATAAACATATGTAGACACAACAACATTATCAAACCCAAAATGCTAACAGATCATTTCCTTTTCTTTTGGGCCAGCTTAAATCTAATAGCAAGATTTACATTATATGATAACTAAAAATGAATGTCTATTCTGAGGGATAACAAAGACTATGAAAGGCAGAGGGACAAATGACTTGTCCAAGACTAGAAGTAAATAGGGTAAGAAGATAAACAGCCACACTATTCTGTACATTTGTAAACCACTAAATCTTTAAAGTCTTAATTTCCTTTGCTTATAATTAAATTAGAAATTATACACAATGAAAATAGAATCAGCCTGACCTTGCCAAGATCTAGAGCCCTTTAACAAAAAACAGGGACTAGAGGTCATCGTCTTCTGACTCGTACTGCAATGCACCAACCACAGAACACAGAAGTGAAATGGAAGACTTAAAGTCTCCTTCCACTAATCCTTTCTACCTAGTAGACGGGTCAGAGCTCAGTCTGTTAACTTTGGCTGAGAGGAGAATGGGACCTGGGGGGCCCAGGTAAACAAATCTAGCAAGTAGTTAGATAGGTGACCTCTGGCAGTATTACAATTTTAGCCTGAGGCTATCTAAGGCAAAATACTAAAGATTATTGTTTAAAAGGTAACTGTTTCTGAATAAGTAAAGACCCTTGCTTATTGGACAGATCCCAGAAACAATAGATTAAAAGGAATCACTTAAGTCTTGGAAAAGTACAGAGTAAAAGGAGGAAATTGTCCAAATGAAAGCTGGAAAGCAAAGGTAGGAGGGTCATGGAAACTGGTAGATGTAGGGCCATATGGTAAGACTGGGGCTATAAGACTATCAGCAGAAGCCCAGCCTAGAGCACTGAAGCTGCTGAGAGAGAGCAGCCTGCTAAAGAAGTAGAACAGAAACCTGCAGGCCAAGGAATTCCTGCTAGCCAGGCCTTTGGCTTAAGCCTTATAAATCCTCAGACTCACAATAAAAGAGTTTGAATGACAGTGCAGAAGACAGGCCTGGAGATTTAAAGGAGGAAGAAAAGCTATTATTCTCTGACCTAAGTCAACAAAAAAAACTGCTATAGCAACTGCTGTATGTTATAGAAACTGAATGATTCTATCATTAGTTCAGGGCCTTCCATGGTCTCTAGACCATAGGCATTTTCCCTACAATAGAAATCCAGTGACAAACCATTCTGACATAAACCAATTTTATTCTGGGTAGTCTTCCGCCCATAACTTTTTCTTTCAATGTTTGAGAACCTACTAGGCACCCAGCAAATCTAATTTTATCATTACATCATCACGTAACTTGGTTATGACCTAGGATTTATTTTTTCCTTTGACTTCTGCTTTAGTCTGTGCCTTTTAGGGATTTGCTCCCGAGTGCTGGAGGAAGCAAATCAATGGCTCTCAACACTGGCTGCACATCAGAATCACCTGAGAAGTTTTATAAAATAACACAGCCCCACCCCACAAGCCTGGAGGTTCTTCTGACACAGTACATCTGGAGTGAGGCTCTTGGCACCTAATTTTTTAAAATATATATTTTTTATTTATTTCAGAAAGGAAGGGGGAGAGAGAGAGAGACAGAAACATCAATAATGAGAATCACTGATCTACTACATCCTGCTTGCCCCCCACTGGGGATGGAGCCGCAACCCAGGCATGTGCCCAGACCAGGAATAGAACCATGATCTCCTGGTTCATAGGTGGACAATCAATACCACTGAACCACATAGGCCAAGTGGCACCTAATTTTTAAAAAAATCCCATGGGTAATTCTAATAAATAGTTATGGTTAGAAACAAATGTATCATATAGCTAGCTAGCATCTATATATATATATAAAAGCCCAGCAACCGGAATGGTGGAATGACCAGAATGACCAAAACGACCGGTGGCTGTGCGGCAGCCAACCAGCCCCACCTGGGCCCCAATCAGACCCCGCCCCTGGGCAGCGCAGCCCCTGATCGGCCCCCAACACCCCAATTGAGGGCTGGGCCGGCCAGCCAACTGCCTGCAGTCCCTCCCCCATCTGGCCCTGACCCCGATCAGCCCCCAACACCCCAATCAGGGGTAGGGCTGGCCGACAAACTGCCTGCGGCCTCTCCCCCAGCCCCCACCGGCCCGGCCTGATGGGCCCCCATTGGGGTGGGCCGGCCAGACCCCACCCATGCATGAATTCGTGCACTGGGCCTCAAGTCTACACTAATAAAAGGGTAATATGCTAATTAGACCAGGAGACCTTCTGGGCATCCTTCTGGACCAAGCCATGGTGACGGGGCTGAGGCAGAGGCAATTAGGGGCAGTGGTCAGCAAACTCATTAGTCAACAGAGCCAAATAACAACAGTAAAACGATTGAAATTTCTTTTGAGAGCCAAATTTTTTAAACTTAAACTTCTTCTAACCGTCACTTCTTCAAAATACTCGTCCAGGCTGTGGTATTTTGTGGAAAAACCACCACACTCAAGGGGCCAAAGAGCCGCAGATGGCTTGTGAGCCACAGTTTGCCGACCACTGGTTAGAGGCAATCAGGCCAGAAAGGGAGGGTAGTTGGGGGTGATCAGGCCGGCAGAGGGGGGGACAATTGGGGGTGAGCAGGCCAGCGGGGGGGGGGGGGGGGGCAGTTGGGGCAAGAAGGCTGGTGGCGGGGAGGGCAGTTGGGGGCGAGCAGCCTGGCAGGCAGAATGGTTAGGAACAATCAGACAGGCAGGCTGGTGAGCGGTTAGGAGCCAGCAGTCCCAGACTGTGAGGGGGATGGGGCCTAAACCAGCAGTCGGACATCTCCTAAGAGGTCCTAGATTGGAGAGGGTGCATGCTGGGATGAGGGACACCCCCCCCCCGTACATGAATTCATGCACCAGGCCTCTAGTATTCATATATTTTGTTTCTCTTTTAAACCTCATGGGAAAATAAAGCAGACAGGTATAGAATCTGAGGCTCAGAAATGGGAAGTGAGCTAGCCAAATACCAAACGGAGCAATGTCTGTGCTCCATTTAATTGCCTATGTTCCTTCCACTAAGTCACAATACAGAAAGACAAATAAAAATATCAGTATGTTTCAGTCTTTAATACCGATAATTGTACTTAATTAGTGACCTAACTCTCTCATTCAATAAGGGACTTCTGCTTACAAAACTTTCACTTGACAAATGTTCCTCACAAGTATGATTCTTATACTGTTTCTTACACTAAGACTCAACTAACAGAAGATGGCCCTGTTCTCTTAAAAACACATCATACACACCTGTGCTTCTGACTATTCTTCTTTAATCATCACAAAAACCAATCAACAGCCCTGACTGGTTTGGCTCAGTGGACAGAGCATTGGCCTGCGGACTGAAGTGTCCCAGGTTCAATTCCAGTCAAGGGCATGTACGTTGATAATGGGCATATCCCCAGGAGGGGGTGTGCAGGAGGCAGCTGATCGATGTTTCTCTCTCATCAATGTTTCTGACTACCTATCCCTCTCCCTTCCTCTCTGTAAAAAATCAATAAAATATATATATTTTTTAAATGACCATTTATTTTTTTTTAAATCAATATTGTTAAAAATCGAGTCACCAATGGGTAATACTAAACGTGAGTGTAGAGTTAGCTTATGTTCAGAACAAAGATGCTGCTCCAGTGTGGCTCAGTTGGTTGGGTATTGTCCTGTGCACCAAAAGGTCACAAGTTTGATTCCTGGTCAGGGCTCATGCCTGGGTTTTGATCCCCAGTAGGGACATGCAAGAGGCAACTGATCAATATTTCACTCTCATTGGATGTTTCTCTATCACTAAGTGTTTCTTTCCCTCTCCCTCCCTTCTCTCTCTTAAAAAAAAAAAATCAATAAAAATATTTTCAAAAATAGAACAAAGATGCCTTTAGAAAACATAATAAGATAATATGTATACAGTCTTTTGCAATTAAAAAAGAGAGCCCCGCCGGTGTGGCTCAGTGGTTGAGCATCAACCTATGAACTAGGAGTTCACGGTTCGATTCCCAGTCAGGGCACATGCCTGGGTTGCAGGCTCAATCCCCAGTGTGGGGTGTGCAGAAGGCAGCCGATCAATGATTCTCTCATCACTGATGTTTCTATCTCTCTCTTCTTCTCCCTTCCTCTCTGAAATCAATAAAAATATATTTTTTTAAAAAGGAACAATTTTTAGTCATATTAACCTAAATTTTACATGTACCTTTAAAAAACAGAATGATGTTCTCTTACACACCTAAGTGATTTCCTCAAGAAAACTGAAAGACTACAACATCTGACCTATTCTAGTGCCTTTTCCCTAAAGCCATGTTGTCTTTCCAGTCTTAATAGCCCATTCATACCATGGAAAGACCCAGACACAACAATCTTAGCAAAAGTTGTGATGCTCTACAAAACTAGGAATGGATCCTGACTGTAAATTCAGACTCCTTAACTGCTTTAAACCTCAAGTCCTTCATTTGTAAAAAGGAGACAATGAAATTAGAAATGAATGTCTACAGTCCAAACCTGTTTGGCTCAGTGGATGGAGCATCGGCCTGCAGACTAAAGGGTCCCAGGTTCCATTCCAGTCAAGGGCATGTACCTTTCTAACTCTCTATCCATCTCCCTCTCTGTAAAAATCAGTAAAATATATTTTAAAAAGAAAGAAAGAGAAGATGGCGGCATAGGTAAACACCTAGACTGCTGCCTCACACAACAATTTCAAAACTACAACTAAAAGACAGAACGGACACCATCCAGAACCACAGGAAAGCTGGCTGAGTGGAAATTCTACAACTAGAAGGAAAGAGAAAAGCACACTGAGACTCATAGGAGCTGCGGAAGGCAGAGGTATGGAGGCGCGTGTGCAGAGAGGGCTGGCAACTGAGTACGCAGCTGGCATTCTCAATCGGGAGTGGGACAAAAGCTTCCAACTGCTCTGAACTCCAGTTCCAGGCAAGACTCTGGGGACCCAGACTCATACGGGGAGAAACTGGACTGTCTGGCAGCAGGTGAAACTCGAGGGTGGCTTTCTCTCAGAGGTGCTTGCAGTGATTAATGCGGGACACTGAGACCAGGGGCCTCTTAGGGCAGGGCTGACAGGAAGCTATTGCTGTCTGCTCCACCCTGAGATCCCACCCCACGAAGCCATTGCTGACTGCTCCGCCCTGAGACTCCGCCCCATCCAAGTTGAGCTCAGAGGCTTTTGCATATGAATAGCCTGGTCCTTTCAATTCTAAACTTACCTAACAAACTGCAGCTGAGTCAGAGAGACCCAGAACATCCAAAAGAAGGCCCAAGGCCCCACACAGCAGCTTGCATTGCTTCACAGCTGGGCCTCATCTGGGCACCTCCAAAACCCAAACAAAAAAGAGGAATCAGCAGATCTCTCTGTAGCTCCTGCTGGGTGGCCTCAGGCAGAGGCTAAATTAGCACCTCCCTGGAGTTCCAAGAGCCAGTGTACCCAGGGGTCAGAGTGGGACTATCCAGATTACAACTCTTCAGATCCATAAGGGACACACTCGGGGCAGATTCATTGAGCACCAAAGCCCCACTGAAGCAAGTCTTGCCTCATAAGGGTGTCTCCAGCACAGAAGTTCTCCCAGCATAGACACAGCTGATCCTCACAGCCCATTGGCCTGGAGGTCAATTCCTCCCAGAGATACCAACAACAATCAAGGCTTAACTACAACAAGACTGTTCACACAGCCCACAAAGGGGTGCACCAAGAGTATCCACTTCAGGTAACTGGGGAGGTTGAGCCACTGGGCCCTATAGGACTCCTAGCACACAAAGCCACCCTACCAACTCAGGGAAGCAGCAAAAATGCTGAGAGAAAGAAACAGGTCACAAATGAAAGAAATGGAGGAAAGCAAATGACTGGATATAGAGTTCAAAACCACAGTTATAAGGTTTTTCAATAATTTTCTAGAAAAGGCTGATAAATTTAGCAAGACCCTCGAGGATATGAAAAAGGACCAACTAGAAATTAAGCATACACTGAAATAAAAAATAATATACAGAGATCCAACAGCAGACTAGAGGATTGCAAGAACCAAGTCAAAGATTTGAAATACAAAGAAGCAAAAAACACTCAACTGGAAAAGCAAAAAGAAAAAAGAATCCAAAAACTTGAAGATAGTGTACAGAGCCTCTGGGACAACTTTAAGCGTACCAATATCCGAATTACGTAGGTGCCAGAAGAAGAGAGAGAGCAAGATACTGAAAACCTATTTGAAGAAATAATGACAGAAAACTTCCCCCACTTGGTGAAAGAAATAGACTTACAAGTCCAGGAAGCGCACAGAACCCCAAACAAAAGGAATCCAAAGAGGACCACACCAAGACACATCATAATTAAAATGCCAAGAGCAAAAGACAAAGAGAGACTTTAAAAGCAGCAAGACAAAAACAGTTAATTACCAACAAGGGAGCACCCATAGGATTGTCAGCTGATTTCTCAACAGAAACTATGCAGGCCAGAAGGGAGTGGCAAGAAATATTCAAAGTGATGAATAGCAAGAACTTACAACTAAGATTACTCTACCCAGCAAAGCTATTATTCAGAATTGAAGGGCAGATAAAGAGCTTCACAGATAAGAAAAAGCTAAAGGCGTTCATCACCACCAAACCAGTATTATATGAAATGCTGAAAGGTATTCTTTAAGAAGAGGAAGAAGAAAAAGGTAAAGATAAAAATTATGAACAACACATACATATCTATCAACAAGTGAATCTAAAAATCAAGTGAGAGGAGAATCCAAGATGGCGGCGTAGGTAAACACCTAAACTGCTGCCTCGCGCAACAATTTCAAAAATTCAACTAAAAGACAAAACGTCTATCGCCCAGAACCATGGGAAAGCTGGCTGAGTGGAAGTTCTACAACTAGAAGGAAAGAGAAAAGAGCATCGAGACGTGCACGAGCGCTGAAAAGCTGAGGTACGGAGGCGCGTGTTCCGGGCTGGCGGCGGGCGTTGCTTTTTTCAACCCAAAGGGAGACAAGCCCCCGATTACTCTGAAATTCAGTTTCTGGGGAGACGCGGGGGACCCAAACTCCTACGGGGAGAAGCTGGACTGTCTGCCAGTGAGGGGGGCTTACTTGCAGAGCTACGCGCAGGAATAATTGTTTACGGCACTGGGCACGGGACTCCAGGACGCCCTTGGGGACACAGAGCCAGCTAACTAGCAGCCATTGCTGTTTGCCACGCCCTAGCCTAGTGACACCCTGAGACCCCGCCCTGCACAACCTACAAACCCACCCAAGCTCCAAGCAGCAGCGTTAGCAGAAGAAAGCCCCGCCCTATCACAGCTTAACCTAGCAAACTTGCAGCCTGGGTCAGACAGCTCCAAAACCTCCAAACCCCAAGCAAAGAGGAGAAAACTGTAGCTCTCACTGTAGCTCCTGCTGGATGGCCTCAGACAGTAGCTGACCTGCACCCCATTGGAGATCCAGAAGCCAGTGTACCTAGTGGTCAGAGTGAGACACCAGATTTCAACTCCTCACATCCATAAGTGACACATTCAAAGGCAGACTCAGTGAGCACCAAAGCCCCACTGAAACAAGTCCTGCCCCTAAGTGTGTCTTCAGCGCAGCAGTTCTTCCATTATAGACACAGTGAGTGCTCACAGCTAATTGGCCTGGAGGTCAATTCCTCCCAGTATACCAACAGCAATTAAGGCTTTAACTGCACCAAGTCTTTGCACTCAGCCCACAAAGGGGTGTACAGAGTGTCCACATCAGGTGATTGGGGAGGCTGAACTACTGCCCCCTATAGGTCACCTACCACACAAAGCTACTCCATCAACACAGGGAAGCAGCCAAAATGAGGAGACAAAGAAACATGTCACGAATGAAAGAAACAGAGGGAAGCAAACTACTGGATGACATAGAGTTCAGAACCACATTTATAAGGTTACTCAAGAATCTTCTTAAAACCGCTGAGAAACTTGATGAGACCTTCAAGGAGCTTAATGAGAATGCCAAAAAAATGGAAAAGGATCAGTCAGAAATGAAGCATACACTGTCTGAAATAAAGAATATACAGAAACTCAACTGTAGATCAACGTACCCCAAGAATCAAACCAAAGATCTGAAATATGTGGAAACAAAAAACATCCAACCAGAAAAACAAAAAGAAAAAAGAATCCAAAAATATGAAGATAGTGTAAGGAGCCTCTGGGACAACTTCAAGCGAACCAACATCCGAATTTTTGGGGTGCCAGAAGAAGGGAGAGAGCAAAATATTGAAAACCTATTAGAAGAAATAATGACAGAAAACTTTCCCTGCCTGGTGAAAGAAATAGATGTACAAGTCCAGGAAGTGCGCAGAACCCCATACAAGAGGAATCCAAAGAGGACCACACCAAGACACATCATAATTAAAATGCCAAGGGCAAAAGACAAAGAGAGAATATTAAAAGCAGCAAGAGAAAAACAGTTAATTACCTACAAGGGAGTACCCATACGACTGTCAGCTGATTTCTCAACAGAAACTATGCAGGCCAGAAGGGAGTGGCAAGAAATATTCAAAGTGATGAACAGCAAGAACCTACAACCAAGATTACTCTACCCAGCAAAGCTATCATTCAGAGTTGAAGGTCAGATAAAGAGCTTCACAGACAAGAAAAAGCTAAAGGAGTTCATCACCACCAAACCAGGATTACATGAAATGCTGAAGGGTATTCTTTAAGGAGAGGAAGAAGAAGAAAAAGGTAAAGATAAAAATTATGAACAACAAAATGACATCAAATACATACCTACCAACAAGTGAATCTAAAAAGTGAATAAAAAATCTGAAGAACAGAATGGACTGGTGAATATAATAGAATCAGGGACATAGAAAGGGAGTGAACTGACGATTCTCAGGGGAAGCAGGTGTGAGGGGTGCGGGAAGAGCTTGGACAAAAATCTTACTCCTATGGATGAAGACAGTGGCGGGGGTAAGGGCATGGGGTGGGGTGGGGAATCAGGTGGAGGGGAGCTATGGGGGAAAAAATAGAGGAACACCTGTAATAATCTGAACAATAAAGATTTATTAAAAAAATATTAAAAAAAAAAATAAAAAATAAAATAAAAATCAAGTGAATAAAAAATCTGATGAACAGAATAAACTGGTGAATATAATAGAATCAGGGACATAGAAAGGGAGTGGACTGACAATTCTCAGGGGGAAAGGGGTGGGGGGGGGTGCGGGAAGAGACTGGACAAAAATCGTACACCCGTGGATGAGGACAGTGGGGGGGGGGGTGGGAACTGGGTGGAGGGGAGCTAAGGGGGGGGGGGGGAACAATTGTAATAATCTGAACAATAAAGATTTAAAAAAATAAAATAATTTAAAAAACAACAACCAGATAATACAAAAAATTCTGACAATGTTGCTAAAAATGCAGAATCACCAGTCAATTTGGGTGTAAATAATCCTGATTTTAAGGCTGGTGTAATGGTTTTCGCTAACCTTCTTCAGACTCAGCTTCATGATGATTACCTGGCAATGCTTAAGGCAATTGGCATTTTGGTCCAGGAGAGTATGACACAGGATGCAGTTATTATCAGTAAATAAAGCAAATCAAACAAAAGAGGGATTGCCTATTGCTTTAGACAAGCATGTTCTTGGTTTTGACATAGAAGATGCAGCGTTTTTTTTTAAAGTTTATTTTTATTGTTGACACTATTACAGATGTCCCCATCCCCCACCCCCCACGAGATGCAGTTCTTAATTCTTTTCTTTTTTTTAATCCTCACTTGAGGATATGTTTTCAT